>CM024616.1:36130645-37405180 GCA_014182575.1 Eucalyptus decipiens | reverse complement strand
GGCATTTGTGTTACGATGAACCTAATTTGAGTATTTTTTTTTTTAATGATATTCACCCTGCCTTTTTTAGAGTGTTTCAAGTATTTATGACTATTGCATTTTATATAGAATATTATGTTAAAGTATGCTTCAAGGACAAAGCCATACGACATCGGATTTATCTTTGGAGAGATCGTAAAGCCCACCCGCATAAAATGATCAGGGATTGAATTTGCCAAAAGTAAGGTGCCATTCGGTTTTATTTACAGAAATCCTTGTTTTAAAACAAATAAGAAAAAAATGTTTCGCATGAAAAAAATGCTTGGATAGTTATAGCAGAATTGATCGATTGGAAAATAAGAACGTACATAATTCTTTATGTAGAAAGCAAAGCAAGAAACAGTTTTTCGTGATCTATTTTCGTTAAATCAATTTTGGAGGAAAGCCTCAAGTCATAATGAACGCACATTCGTTTAAGACTAGTATTTGTCTATTAATGATTATAGTTTTCTTAGTATTAATTCACGATATTGGCATAGTATTGGATTTTAAAAGGTAAAATTATTAATTTAAAAAAAAAATTGAAGTGACATAAAGGAATGTATTTTTTAAAGTAAGTATTTATTTTTTTGCCAAAACAAGTAGGTGCTAGCTTTTGTTAATTTAATTAATTGATATCTATGCCATTTACGTAATTGTCTTAGTACCTTCCCACGGTAGAAATACGTATGCTATGCATTAAAAATACTCATAGTTAATTAACATAACCAAAAAAATATTTTTGCTTAAGAAACCTTTAAATAAATCGAAAGCAGGTTGATCCAATTTGTTGATTATAAACAAATACAAAGTAAATGAATCTAAACAAAACCTAATCAGATAAAAATGTCTGTAAGATAAGATCTGTGCTGATGTGTGATCGAGTCATATAACGAAGAGTTCCAGATGCGCCACTTGGCTGCTCCCTTAATGCCATGTGACCCAGATCTATTCTATATACTAAATTAATTAATTGTCGTGAGAAGTTTCTTACCCTTACTCTACATAAAGAAAACTCTAAGACGGTTTCAACGTCAATTTTTTTACCAAATACTTTTATTTAAGCCCACAATATCAGATATGATCTGTTATAGTTCAACATTATTTAAGAAGAGACATAATTGTAACGTGGAAGTAGTCTAGATATTCAGAATATGAATCCAGAGATAGCTAAACTTTTCGAGTTTGAGTTTAAATCTTAATATAATGAGATCATAAAATGAAAAAGAAAATCATAAGGAATTTGTCTGAATTAATGGAGTATAATCAGATAGGAAGATCCAAGGGCGCTTTGTTTCAGGAGCCCAAGCAACTAGACTGAATAAGTCCTCCTCTATGTTGGGACTCCTTCTCGTTTCCTTTCTTGAAATTGTGATTAGTATTTTTCATAGAGGAATCTTTCATCAACGATAAAACAAGATCCATCATATTCAATTATTGATCAATGAGTCACAGTCAAACTTGCTATTCTAACGACTATCGTTTTATCGTAACAGCTCCCAATTATTATCCAAGGAGAACAAAACTCCTTTAGGTTGTATTTGATAGTTAAGATAAAATTCAAAATAGGTCAAATTTATCATACCCTGTATTTGGTGCATGCTTAAGACAGGATAAAGTTAAATATAAAAGGAATATAGATCAAATAAAATTATCCCATGAGGAGATAAAATAAAGGTGGATAGGATTTCTAATATCCATGATAGAAAAGTTATTTTTCTTGAATACAAACTCCTTATATTAACAAAATTGAAAATTTATTTCTATATAAATAATAGGGAAAATTCCAAATAAGGACCTAGAGTGAATCTATTTTCTCAAATAAGGATCCAAAGTGAACTTTGTGTTAAATAATGACCCGAAGTAGACCAATTATTTCAAATAAGGACCCGAAGTGAATTTTGTGTCAAATAAAGACTTGAAGTGATCAAGTTAATCTCTATTAAGGACCTTAACTCACTGGCAGACATTTTCTAGCGATTAAAATAAGGGCAACTTTTTCAGAAATTTATGATTGGAAAAAAAAGGAAAATTCTAAATTAATTAAGTTTAGGTTATTCATTTAGATGTTTACGTTTTCTTCTTTCTTCTCCCCGCTACTCCTCAACCAAATCGCTGCCAGGTCATTGTCGCGACTTGATTCTTGTTGCTCGTCGCCTTGCTTGACCGGTGGAGAATTTTGGTTTCCACAAACAAAGAAAGAAGCATATGGTTTTCTTCTTATTTTTAAATTCATGCCTCAACTGGAGGAGAATTTGGGTCTTTGACTTTGTGGAGGATGGGTACAAGGAATGGGGAGAACTTTGGTCTTTGACTTCATAGAGGATGGTTACAAGGAACGGGGAGAACGTTAAAAACCCAGGGCTTTTTTGTTTCCTTTTTAGGATTTGTTAATTTCCCCTAGATTTTTTTTGGACAAAATTGCCTAAATTCCAGTCGTCGGAAATGTCACATGCTTGATAGTTGGCGAATATTTGACTAACCAGCAAACTCAAGTCCTTATTTAGAATTGATTCAACCACTTCGGGTCCTTATTTGAGACAATTGGTCTACTTCTAGGTTTTTATCCGACACAAAGTTCGTTTTGGTCTTTATTTGAGAAAATTGATCCACTTCAGTGCTTATTTTGAATTTTTCCTAAATAATATTTGAATTTTAATATAAGAAATTCATAATAACAAAAAATAACAATTTAGTTATTTTAATTTAATCTTATTTTTATTTATATATATTATAATTTAATTCTATTTTATAATATATATTCAATATGTAAATATAAATATATATTTATAGTCATTACATATTTCAGGTATATTAGTACAGTTTACCATTTAATAAAATTTTATTAGAAAATGATGGAAGGAGAAGAAAGAAATAAATAAGAAATTAATCAAAAAAGATATGAAAATAAAATAAAATAAAAGGAAATAAAAATAAAGTAGGCAAGAGTGTCGTTAGAGATTTTTAGTATCTCCGTTTCAAAATTTTTGGTTCATTTATACTATTATGCTTTTTATACTAAACATTGTTCATAATATAATGTTTATATATTCAACTCTATTCTTGTAATCATCAAATAATGAATTAGATATAATAAAATTCCTAAATTTCATATTCTATTATGATTAAAAATCTGGAAAACCAAACACAACCTTAGAATATAGCTAAATACTGCATTTATGTCTTTTGATTAGATAGCTCCCAGTGCAAAGCTAAATAACAAGGATTTGTAATGCTTTTGGGGCCATTGATCCAAAGCTCAAGTACTGTTCATGTACTGTTTTTCTTTTGAACATGACAAATTATTTGACTTAACGTAAGATCGGCTCTTTCCTTTGTCCTTACCATGAATTTTTCCCCCATCAATATCGATTACTCTCGATTTGAAGCACCCCTTTACTGTTGGTAGGGAGATCCAATTATCCAAATCAATAAAAAAAGGCTACTATGGACCTAGATCTGAACAAATCAATCTTGTTGGGAGGTACTACCCAGTAAATGAAAAAGGTGACTTCCTACTCGGGAAAAATAAACAAAATTGGAACAAAATAAAATCGTATATTAAAAAGACTTCTAGCATCATTGCTTGACGTCACATTCGTAGTCTAAGAAAGGTCGAATAATTGAAAGCTGTTGCTTGAAATGCACATATAAATTTTGTTAGAAAATCTCATATCGAAAAATTGATATGGTGTAAGACTGTTAATATATTCTAGTTAACCCATAACTTATTAACTTGAATTTTTGAGTGAATGTGAGTCTAATATAAAATGTTTAACGACTAAATAAAAATAAAATATAAAAATGAAAAACAAGGGCGAAAGCAGCGGATGGCAATGCCCTCTTGCCTCTTTCTCATCCATTATTAGAACTCACGTGGTACGAACCTGGACGACATGGTATAGTCCAAGGGGCTGATCATGAGGATCACAAATGGGGAATGCATGGGCAAACTCAGAGGAACACATGAATCCCAAACTCGACCAAGACACCCCAATCATTGATGGTGGAATGTTTTAAGATTCGGAATAGCTCCATCGCTTCGCTGGATCGTGCTTGACTTTCTAAGTAATACAGCCATGTCCAGATCCTTCCAAAGATGTTTTTGGGCATGTATGGCGTGGAGTTGGTTGGATGGTTTGTAAATCGGCAAATTTATGATTAGGCCTTTTTCAAGTAAAGGATCGCAAGCGACCTAAAATTATGAAAAAAGCCAAAATCAAAATGAGGGAAGTGAAGGGTGATGCTAAGAAGCTAGGGCAACAATTTGGAAAATTGTCCTTTCAAGATCGATGGACCTTATATCGACACAGTGAAGGACAAAACAAAGATGTAAAGCTACTCGATTGTTACCATTTCTTCCGCCTAAATCGTTGGAAGATGATTTAATCAAACAAATATTTTGTAAACTCCATTGGATAAATCTTTTTTTTCTTTTTTTTTCGATAGTTATCTTCAGGGTATGGGCCAACATATCCTCTCGTTGGACGGGAAGTGGGATTGACGGCCGAAGTCCTTCTGCAAAATCTGCATGGGCATTGCTGATGCACGCCTTGCTGGTATTTGGGTGACAGCATGTACCTTTGGCCCACAGAGAGAGAGAAAGAGAGAGAGAGAGAGAGAGAGAGGGAGTGATCCACTTGAACATCAGGGAGAGAGAGAGAGAGAGAGATCCAGTTCAAACTCACGGATCTCAAAGAGTCGTCATCCAGTTGAGTGAACCTTGCAGATCTCGAAATGTCGTTGATGGCGTCCGATGTTGCTGCTGCTCAAAGACTTGCGATGCCCAATGAGATTTTGGTCTTGCGTTCACTGTTTTCCATGCTTTGTGGGGGGCTCGTTGCTAGGGCTAGGGACTAGGGGGGGTAGCTTGTGGTTCCCAACGATCACCAGTTACTTTAATCTCCACTATCATTTCCTTTTCATTTTCCCTTTTGACATTTTGGCATTATTTACAAATAAAGAGAAAATAATAAATTATTTATAAACTTTAATCCAATTTACAATACCAAAATCCTTAAAATTTTAATTTATTCATTTTAATTCTTGAACTTTGGTTTGATATGTAATACAGTATCTATTTTTTAACTCAATATGCAATGTCACCCTTAAATTATTAATTTATTCAATATATATGAATAAATATTTTAAGGACAATATTATATATTGAGCTATAAAGTATAGGGACCACATTGCATGAATTAAAAGTTCAAAAGCGACGTTGCATATTAGACCGAAATTCTAGAACTATTTCATTTCAATAAAAGAGTAATGGTAGAGGTACTAACCATTTCGGCCCATCTAAATTGATTTTTTTTTTTTTTGCATTTTACATTAAACAAATTAATAATTTATGAATGATATTGCATATTAAACTATAAAAGTATAGGGACCACATTGCATAAATTAAAAATCTAGAAGCGATGTTGCATATTAGACCGAAATTCTAGAACTATTTCATTTCGATAAAAGAGTAATGGTAGAGGTACTAATCATTTCAGCCCATGTGAATTGATTTTTTTTTTTTGCATATGACTTGCTCTAGATTTCACGACTCATGAATTTTGAATTTTTTCTTTTTAAAATTTGGAACCCCTGCAACTTTTCGACACTCAACTATTAGCATGTAAATTCACATATAATTTTTTCATAATTTTCTCCAAGATAATAATATTTTCAATCTTGGCAGGAATATAAAAAGTTTACTCCTTTTGTTAAAAGATTGGGCAAAAATCGATTAAGTGTTTGGACAAGCTAATCTCTAAATATATATAGAGCCCACTTATTTTGATATCATTCAAAGTTTGTTCCTTCATTGTTCTTTTCATAGATGGGCAATACCTCAAAGTAGATGCAAGATGGAAATTGGTTACTTATACCCGTGTCGATATAAGTAAACAATTAAGAGAAAAAAATTAATTATTTCTACCTGAGAAGGAGTTAAGCGTTGATCTATGATAGATTATCAACAAATTAAAAGTGTTTGTGCTATTAAAATCTAATTAATAACAAGTGAACTTTTGTTGAAGTGTCATTAAAAGTGTTTGTGTTGTTAAAATCTAATAAATAACGAGTGAACTTATGTTGAAGCGTCACAGAGAAGTAGACCATTTTTTTGTTAAAAAGAAAGAATATCAACATTATTCCATTGATATTACTCTATTGAGGAGGTTTACACCCAAAACTCTTTTGTCTTGCAAAAGGGTTAGTGTCGAGTAGAAGGATGAACTCTTTTTTCTTTATTGACCCAATTCGAGAGAGAAACTCTTAAAAGGAAAGAATATCGACATTACTCCATTGATATTACTCCATTGAGGAGATTCGCACCTAATAATCTTGTTGTCTTAAGAAAGGGTTAGTATCAAGTAGAAGTAACAACAAAAATAGGATGAACTCTTTTTTGCTTTATTGACCCAACTCGAGAGAGAAACTCTAAAAAAGGAAAGAATATCAACATTATTCCATTGATATTACTCCATTGAGGAGGTTCGCACCTGAAACTCTCCTGTCTTGCGAAAGGGTTAGTGCCGAGTAGAAGTAACCTTGGAAATAGGATGAACTCTTTTTTCTTCAGAGAAGCCCTAGCACCCCGTGGACACTCAAGATGGCACGTGAATGCGTGAATGAGTTAAAAGTTATTGAAAAGAAATACAAGCTCGGTAAGCTTTAGAACTCCAAGGGAAACTCAGGCTATGGAGAACAACCGTCTCAATATTGAGCCCAGGCCCAAAAGCAACCAGCACACCCCATTCGAGCCCCTCCCCGGTGGTCTTGAGCCCATCTTCAGCGGACTTCTTCCTCATATCATCCAAAATAAACAAGACGGAGGGGCTAGACATGTTCCCATACTCCCTCATCCCATGCCGCGTTGCGCGCAACTTCTCGGGCTTGAGGCCCAATTTCGCCTCTACCCGATCCAAGATCATGGGCCCACCGGGTTGGGCGATACAGAAGAGTGAGTTCCACTCCAAGATGCCCAGAGGTCGAAAAGCCTCCGCGAGGCCCTCCTCGATGTTCTCTGAGATGAGCCGAGAAACATCCTTGACGAGGTGAAAAACGAGCCCGGCTTCGCGGAGATGGCCGTTAATAGTGCCGACGCTGTCTGGGAGTATTGTTTGGGCTGTGAAGATCAGCTCCTGCATCGGCGCCGTCACCAAATAAGGCCTTGCCCACAAGACTATCCAGGTGGGCCTTACTCGGCCTGCGGAAGGTGATGGTGCTGATCTTGGAGCACACCACTAAGGCCCCGTTGGTTTGGCTTTGGGAATAGGCTTTGGGACTCTAGCCAAATGCAAACGTGTTTGGTTTGATTTTTTAGGTGACTTTGGCAAGATGATATTGTATCTCCAAATGACTCTAAGGGCCCTTAGTCTAAAGTTGGTCTAGAGGTCATTTTGGAACTCGTATTTTTGGGATGCAAGTTCCGATTATTGTTCATCTTCTCTAGTGGAGAAGCCGATCAAAGGCCGATGACTGCCGGCCAAGGGGTCGTGCACGCCAGCGAACTGCTGCCTGAGGGTCGCCTGACCCCAGCGATCGTTGCCAGACCTTAGGCGATGCCTAAGATGTGCGACTCAGGCGATTGATGGCCTGAATCGCACGACCTAGGTGACCCCAGGCGACGATCACCTGAAGTTGGCCGCTGGGGTCGCCCAACCCCGGCGATCGTCTGGGGGCAAGATTGGCAATCCGGCCGCCAAATCCGATAGTCCGGTGGTCGGACTTCGAAAAAAAAGATATATTTTTAATTTAATAAAAGTCATTTACAAATGTAAATTTTACTAAACAGTATTTTGGCCAAAGTTATTTCTCAATGCAAATTTTGCCAAATGTTATTTGTATTTCGGAAAACTTCATTCAGACAAAGGTATTTGCATTTTTGCAAATGCATTTCCTAAAAGCCAAACCAAATGGGTCCCAGAACACAGCCCCTAGTTGTTCTCTGCCAACCAGTCAGAGGACCGTGCCCCCCCGCACCACTGCCTCGCGGGTACATCATGTACTGCTTCACCGTCGAGCCGAGGCCACGCCCGGCATGTCGACCCCACAGATGGTGCAAAAGACCAAGTGGGGACCTTGGACTTGATGGGTTGGCCCCAATCTTTGATGGCCTTTGTGACCGCTTCCTTGCCAAGCTTTGGGACTTCGACCGCCATCATGTCATGCCTAGCGTCCCACGAGGGTTCCATGTAGGCACAAGTGTAAGGATTTTCTTTCAACGTCTCCTCGGTCAGATACGTGTGGTGCTTCTTGATCGTTGACTTCTGACCTGAAAATGTGTGGATCCTCGATTCAAGACAAAATTTTCTTTGATCCCATTATTGACAAGTTCTTCACAGACGTGTCTAGATGGTTTTCCCCATCAAAGAAGTCTATTATATTGTCTGAGATCCTTGTCCCGTTATATGCATCTAAAGATATATTGACTGCCACCGCATCTGAATCATTAAATCTGTTTAATTTTATTTCACCTTTAAAATAACACTTCGTTAAATATTTACTACTTTCCATTTCTCCCATCACCTCTCTTTCCTTTTCCTCGTCGCCATATGATGTGGTACGTGCATTATTTTTCTTCTCTTTAATTTCAAGATCTTTGAAAAATTAAAAAAAAGTTTTATTCTTTCTCTCGTTATTTAGGATTTTCCGTCACCCTTGATGTGGGTATTTATAATTCAAAAAGTTGACTAATTATCTAGATAAGTGGGGATAAATATTGGTTGTGGAGAAAAGGATTACACCGCCCGCATACATAAAAGTAATCGTATTATCATTTTTTCCCCAAAACTTCTTCAACTTATTAACTTGAGACATTTTTGTCCAAAAAAAAGAAAAAACTTGAGACATTTTCATTTAACTTTCTCTATTTGGCTTTTTTTATGCATTATTAATAAGTCCACGCTAAACACTACTTAAGCAACGTTATTAGAAAGTCCAATCACATGAATTGGTGGAGTGAGATCTTATGAGTATAAAGAACATTTTAGACTTATTGTCAAGTGATGTAGGACGATACTTCAATAAACATAGTCATCACACGTTTCCTAAGTACAGTGATTTGCTTTCTACATATTATGAGCAATAGAATGAGTCTATGCATTTTCTTTTTTTAATTCATACAACAAGAAGTTGGATCACTATAAGAATGCATCATGCGCTGCTCAGTAATCATCATACTTGCTCAAGTCCACGCAACACGTGTACCAATGACTAGGTTTATTCGACTGAGGAACACAACGAAAGCTTGTCCGTGCCTACACATTCGCTTAAACTTCCCCTTCAACTCCGTCATGTGCTTGTTGTTCGCGAACCGGAAGTAATGATCCGGGTAAGTGCTCTGGTTGATGCGGTTCGGCCGGTTCACCGTCCCGATGGCCAGGATCGTGGCGGAGTTCCTCATGGTGGCCATTGTTTCGGCCCAAAGCAAGTGTCGGCGGTGGCGGCGGCGGCGGCGGTGGCGAATGGAACGAGTTAAGAGTGGGAGTGGTACTGAAAAAGGTATTGGGGGGGCAATGGCAGAGCATCGAGCGGCGTCTTTTAAGACGTGAGTAAAGAGCTGGAGCGCCATGGGGTAGCTGGGAGTCACGTGATGGAGAAGCTGCGCGGCAAGTGGCTTTGGTGGTTGACCATCTGTTGTCACGTGACCGTTTGAAAGTGGATGGGGTTGAAGTTTCGTTTTGCTTCGTCTTTAAGGAATTAAGCCATTGCTTTGATGAGCTCATATATTGAATGAGACATTTGAGGCTGCTGCAGCCTCGTGACAGGACTAGGTAGTCTATTATCAGGAAAATTATTGCATCATTTATAAACCCCGTTGACCAATACTATTTCAATCATTATGAATTTATCGTGTGATTCACATGATCAAAGGTGGAGCTAGATTTGATTTGTACAATCCATAAATCATACGCATATTTTTGTCCGTCAAAAATAGCTTAGTCATTGGGATAGAGAGAAGACTTGTATAGCTAAAAAAGTTTGATTAGTCCCTAAGAAATTGATATCTATTCATAAGAGCAAAATTTTGTTTATATGATCGATACGTCATACAAAATACTCTTTTCTTCTGTCGAAAGCAACTTTGTCGTCGAGAGATAGAGACAGAGAGAGAACTTTTGGAGCTAGAATTAGTCTATAAAAAATTGATATCTACTCACAAGACCAAAATTTTGTTTATGATTCACAAGTCTTACGGTACTCTTTTCTTCTATCAAAAGCAATTATGTCATCGAGAGATAGAGAGAGAACTTCTAGAGCTAGAAAAGTGTGATTAGTCCTTAAGAATTTGTCATTTAGTCGTAAATTACAACTCTAAGCGGTAGTGTGCCTAATTTTGTAGCTTTAATTTTTTCTACAACTTTTAGTCATTTATATACAATTCATGTTGCAAAATAACATTCACCTTCTGTAAATCAGGGATGATAATCAAATTAATACTAAACTTTTTGTACGAATGTTAATCAAATCTTGAACTTTCCAATTTTGCTAATGTAGTATTAAACTTTATGTGATTTCAATGTTGTCTTCTAGCCAATTGCCGCTTTAGATCACCAATGCACTATTCACATAACAGGTTTATGACAAAATTAGTAATTTCTCCTGAAAATTATCCTCGTACACCCCTCCGTACTTGCTTTTTTAAATGTGCTTTTAAGATACTGAGGTCGAGCTTGAATGCCACATTTTCCATCTTTCTCATCTTGAGGTAACAAGATCAAGGCGGCAGCAAACAATCGAGCGATTAGACAGGAATTGAAACTACTAAATATCGATCCGACCACATTGAAATTTATATTGCATATGAAATATTATTGGGGAAATCTTTTAGTACACATGCTCCCCACACCATTTATTTCAGTGAAGCCCCAAGACAACCATGTTCAGCCATTGCAACCCCAACCCCTTTTTCGACACGGAAATGCGTACATTAATGACTTAAAAGTAAATTGAGAAAAGAGAAAGAAAAAGTAGAGAAAATTCCGGGAAATTGATGACAAACCAAATCAATGACAACGGTGGAGGAAGGGAGAGCGTTGCTTAAGCCTGCGCGGCGAGGCTGTGGAGGACCACGGTCTCGACGGTGAGCCCGGGGCCGAACCCGAACAACACGCCCCACTCGAGCCCCTCGCCGGTGGTCTTCAGCCCGTCCTCGGTCGACTTCTTCCTCATCTCGTCCAGGATGAACAGCACGCAGGCGCTCGACATGTTGCCATACTCGCTCAGCACGTGGCGCGTCGCGCGCAGCTTCTCGGCCTTGAGCTTCAGCTTCTCTTCGACCTGGTCCAGGATGGCCGGCCCGCCGGGGTGCGCGATCCAGAAGAGGGAGTTCCAGTCCGAGATGCCCAGCGGCTGGAAGGCCTCCACCAGGCTCTTCTCGATGTTCTTCGAGATGAGCCCGGGGACGTCCTTGAGCAGGTGGAACGTGAGGCCGACCTCCCGGAGGTGCCCGTCGATGGCCCCGTCGCTGTCCGGGAGAATGGTCTGGGCCGTCGAGACGAGCTCGAACATCGGCTTCTCGACGCCGGGCACCGGGTCGGCCCCCACGATGACGGCCGCCGCGCCGTCCCCGAACAGGGCCTGCCCCACGAGGCTGTCCAGGTGGGTGTCGGTGGGGCCGCGGAAGGTGACGGCGGTGATCTCGGAGCACACGACGAGGACGCGGGCCCCCTTGTTGTTCTCGGCCAGGTCCTTGGCCAGGCGGAGGACCGTGCCGCCGGCGAAGCAGCCCTGCTGGTACATCATGTACCGCTTGACGGAGGGGCGGAGGCCGAGCAGCTTGGTGAGCTGGTAATCGGCGCCGGGCATGTCGACGCCGCTGGTGGTGCAGAAGATCAGGTGGGTGACCTTGGACTTGGGCTGGCCCCACTCCTTGATGGCCTTGACGGCCGCCTCCTTGCCGAGCTTCGGGACTTCCACCACCACCATGTCCTGCCTGGCGTCCAGCGAGGGTGCCATGTAGGCGCAGATGTTGGGGTTCTCTTTCAAGATATCCTCGGTCAAGTGCATGTACCGCTTCTTGATCATGGACTTCTCGCCTGAAAATCACCATGATTTAGGACAAGATTCCTCAGTCAGATTCCATTATACGCTCAGCTTAATAAAAGCATAGAAGTCGAAAAAGATTGAGATGACTTTCGCTACTTAAATTCTTACACGTAGGTTAAGGGAGTGTACTACAAAAAAATACCCATGCGAATACGTCACAGCAGCCCCAGTTTCAACGATGAGCAATACCTGAACACCTAAACCACGATTGATTGGATAGACAATGACCCGATTTGCCGAAACCCATTTAATAGTCGTTGATTTCGTTGTTCTCGCTTTCGTTTCCATTACTTTATGATGTGCGAGAAGGAATGCTTCCATTCTTTTCCTAATTAATAACAGGTATCCTTCTTCGTACTTTTTCCATTTAGCCTTTTGGTCCCGCTTTAATTAGCGAGGATCCTACTTAAAAGGAAACGTTGAAATCACATCTTAAGTATGCACATATCTTTTTCAGTGGATTCGAGTGTTCTATGCTTATGCAAATACTCCTTTTTTCTTTGGAAGAGAAGCAATATATGAAAATTTCGATCAAGAACCACAAGGGTCGAAACAAGGAGCGAGAGAGAGAGCATATATGTGTGTATGCGATGCTTACACATGCGCTTGAACTTCTCCTTCAGCTCGGTCTTGTGCTCGCTGTTGGTGATCCGGAAGTAGTAGTCCGGGTACGCGCTCTGGTCGACGCAGTTGGGCGGGGTGGCCGTCCCGATCGCCATGATCGTGGCGGGGCCCTCGGCCCGCTGGGCACGGCGCACTTCCTCCACAGTCACCATTCTTCCACTCTCTCTCTTTCTCTTTCGCCGGAGGCCCGGAAAGCTGTAGCGACCTGCGGTGGCGGAGGAGGAGGGTTTCGGTAGTCGGAAGAAGCAGAGGAGTGTGTCGATGCTGCGGTGGAATGTTTGGACTGTCGAGGCGGGGGCTTTATACAAGGCGAAAGGCGAGAGAGATAGGTAGGGGGAGAGATGGGTAGATGGGGAGTCACGTGCGCGGCGTCGCACCCAACAAGACCGGGAGGCCGGACGGCACGTGACTTTGGGGGTGTTTGGTATGGTGCGTTGCTCCGTTACTTGTCCATCAAACGCTCCACATGATCTTCTGCCATGCCGCCTCGCTCCTCTCTACTTACCATACCAACCAAAGTGAGGAGTGTGTGTTGGTCCAATATGGACCTTTATTTTAAATATATTTTTCCCAATATTAGATTGCTCCATAATTCATTTTCCAAAGTTCGAACGTATAAATTCCACGTCCAGGGTCCCCCACCTCAAAATTTGAATATTGCAATAACAATTTTCCCCATTTTAGCATCTGTACATAAACCATCCTATCTAATTTTCATTATACACATCGATCGAATTTTAGTTGTCCAAAATAGGCCATATTACTGGAATTTCCCCCAAATTAATTTCCTTGGTCGTATTTAAAATTGTAGAGTCTTGTAGATAATGACGGTCCGGAGTATAACTTATTTAAAAAAAATATTCCCTAAACAAAGGCTTCGTTTTTTTTTTCTGAACGATGATAATTTGAAAAATATTTTACTATAAATGATTACTTGCGCCGCTTAAAATAGTTAGACAATTAAAACTATTTTAATTACTGATAACAATTTATATCTAAATATTTTCATAAATGTTAAAAATACTTTTCGTTCATCAATTTTTACAAGTGGTATAAGCGATTATTTTAAAAAATATATATTTTCCAAATTATTCATTCTTTATAAAACAAACGGAGCCTAAAATACTTAGTAATTTTCCCCGTTTTTAAGTCTTACTAGCCATGCACATTGCCGCTATGCATCACAATGAAGGAAAGGGAAGAAAAGGGCAAAATAAAGTTGAAAGTATAATTCGAGAAAATATAATTCACCATTTTTACTTTGGCAGAAAAAAAAAATATGAGTTCGACTTACAAAGAGTCATAAGCATGTGACATTGTGATATATGCAGCTTTACCGTTTGGTGGAATTGCTTGAGAGTCTGGTTTGAATAATAGCTTTAGCAAGCGAGTAGAGACGCACGAAGTCCCCAAAAAAACTGCCCACTGTAAATGTGGCGACTGAGTTAGGCAGATTGAACGGGGAAAGATGATGGCGATGCAAGTTTTTTCCCCGTGTTGTCATAAAGATCGTGACCATGAAATTGCCGTTTTAGACGGCACAGTGTAAAAGGGACTTTTAAATTGGACATCGATTTACTAATAGTAGTAATTTTGTCAATCCGGGTTTTCTAGCTCGAATGATTTCCGTCAATTTGCGTAAACCTTCTTGTCCGCATGTATTAGATAAGATTTCGTTTCAAAAGGCGAGGCCCTCCCGAGATTATCTTGAACGTGAGGTGTGAGATTGCAATAATCAAACCTACCATTTTAATCTGGAACCCGTTGATGGTACTCATTTTAATCCAAAGCCCTTGGATGCTAACCTTTTCTCCATTTATTTCATGGAATTACTAAAAAATATTTAGCTGGCAAAGGAGGAAGATAATATTTAATATATAAGCGAAAGCTGTATAATCCGTGAAGAAAAAAGAAATTTATAATGGGTCCTTAATTTGGTTGGAGACCTTACAACTACCGTTCGCCCTCCTGTTTTTAATAATTAATTGATAAATACGGTGTACTTAACGAATTTCATAGAAGAACCTTCCATTTATTGTATATTTTTTGATAACCACTGATGAATTCCGAATTAGTGGATGGCAAGCTTTTCTCAATTATCTGATGGATTCACACGAAAGTATTTAATTGAAAAAAGAGGAAAGAAATATTTGACGGAAAGCTATATAATCCGTGAGAAACGCCATATATTGGAGAAACTTACAAGAGTCTTGATTTTGGTTAAAAACCTTATAAAAAATTATGTAAATAGTCTCCTAAATTTTGGCCTAATGTATGACATTTATCTTTGAATTTTTAATTCGGTCAATGTAGTCATTGAACTATTTATACAGTTCAATCTATTCCATAAACTTTTAATTTGTTCAATCTAATCTCTCAATTTTTCATTATAAAAAAATCAGAGGTTTTCCATAATTACACTATTGCCCAGATTTTTTAATAACTTTTCATTATAATCCATTTCGTAAATCAAAAAAAAAAAAAAAAAACATAACTATCTTTTCATTACTTTTCTATGTTTCCCGTCTTTATAAATATTACGATAGTTCCATTAGAGTATGTTTTAGTTCATGATCCATAGAATGATAAAGTAAAACCTCGTTCAAAATTGTAAAAGTTGATACTCTTGCTATATTAATTTCCTAATTTACTTATTTAACTAAATTTAATTAATAGAACTCGAACCACAAGTTTTTGTATAAAAAAGCAGGAACACGTTTTGGATCAGTATTAGTACAAGAAATCTATAGATAAACTAATATTGTTATTAGATATTTTTATGATAACACTATTTTAAAAATTAAAGGAATATAAACACGATGAAACTCTAAATGGGGTTATATTTTTACTATTAAAGATATCATCGGTTAAAACATACATAAATGGAACTATTTATAAAAGACAAAAAATGAAAAAATGCAATAGAAAGGTAGCGTTTTTATTTATTTAATTAGGAAATAGATTGAAATAAAAATATATTCTAAAATCTGGGCAATAGTGTAATACTAAAAACATGTGAATAGTACTGAAGGATTGATTTGACCTTGTTGTGAAAGTTGAATGACTAGATTGAACAAATTGTAAGTCTAAGGATTAGATCAAAGATTAAGGAATATTTTAATCGTCACATTGAACGAATTAAAAATTTAAGGATGACATTATATATTGAGCCAAAGTTTAAGGATTATTCGTCTCATTTTCCCAAAACCTTATTACAAACCATCCGTGCTCTTTTCTTAATAGCTAATTGATAATGACAAACTAGTTTGAACAAATTGAATGTCTAGGGACTAGATCAAAGATTAAGGAATATATCAATCGCCATATTGAACAAATTAAAATTTTAAGGATGATATTGCAAATTGGACCAAGGTTTAAGGATTATTCGTCTCATTTTCCCAAAACCTTATTACTACCCATTTGTGCTCTTTTCCTGATGGCTAATTGATAGTGACGAATTAGACTGAACAAAATGAAAGTCTAGGGACTAGATCAAAGATTAACAGATATTTCAATCACTATATTGAACGAATTAAAAGTTTAAGGATGGATTCCATGTAGAGCTAAAGTTTAAGGATTATTCGTCTCATTTTCCCAAAACCTTATTTCTACCAATCCGTAATAGCTAATTGATAACGACAGTCTTTGCAAAAGAAACCTCCATTTATTTATTTTGATAGCCTAATGGCATGAGTGTGGAAGTCTAGACTGCTTTCTTAGTATGGCATCTTTGTTTGCTGTCCACTGGGGGTTTCGTATATAGATATAGAAGGGAGCTAACCTCTATGGGCCCGGGTATGATAATCTCTCTGCATACTTCCTGCGTTGATTGAATCTAAAAGGGCCCTTTTTGCCGCGTCTAACTAATCGTCTTTCATTCTAAGGAGCCAACCGAAAGGCGATTGCTGCTAACCGCCTTCATTAGATTCATCGATCGTAATTGAAATTGGAAGTTGGATTTTTGAAATGTATAGGAGTAGTATATCGATGTTTAACATTGACACTTCTCATTGTGGAATGGCAAAAAAATAAATATGGCTTTAGGTAAAAGTCCCCTAAAAAAAAAAAAAAAACCGTAGTTAATCATTCGGTTCACATTCTCTCAAATGTAAGTCCGTCCTCGCCATTATTAAAATCATTTTTTACGGCCTTTAATGTGGAATGAATCCCACCAAGCTAGGAAGTCTTCATATGATATGGAATACTTTCAAATTTTCACCCACATGCAAGTCAAATTAGCAACAATATGTGAAATATGACGAATGATGAGTCGCACAGTATTCTTATATATTTTAAAGAAAAATTACTCAATCAATCATAAATTTATTGTACGAATGTCAATTCAGTCATACATGAAATTTCCATGTAATCCTTCCAGTGAATTTTCGCAAGAAATTACTGATGTAGCGGTCTAGTCATCGCTAGTAGTTTTACATGACACCTAGTCACTTTAGCAATTTTTTAGTAAAAATTGATCGGAAGGACTATGTTTTCGGACTAATTTGTCGTTTGCGCAATAAATTTAGAACAAATTAAGTATACGTGAAAGAAAAGAACTCAGAGGTATGGGTTTTCAACTGAAATAATTACGGAAACAAAATGTTGTCTCACGCGGAGGCACAAGCATATGTAACATGGCGATGTGGAATGTCCCTGTTTGGTGGGATCGCTTGAGAGGCTGGTTTGAATAATAGCTTAGCAAAGCGAGTAGAGACGCACGAGGTCTCAAGGGAGAGATCCCTGTCAAGAATGGGGTGACCGAGTTAGGCAGATCGAACGGCGGAGATGATCGGGTTGTAGTTTTCCTTTGCGTACTCCCTTCTGTAGCTGATAGTTTTTGTGCCCCTATACGTGACGTAATGGGATTAATAATTGTCCTAAAGATTGTGACCCCTGAATTTGGCTTTTGGCACTGCACGGTATTATGTAAAGGGACTTCGAATTGGACATGACTTTTGGCTTTCCTGCGATCCGTCTTGTCCATGTGCATCGGTTTTTTTTTTTTTTTTTGTCGAAATCTATATGCATCGATTAAGGCATGGCCTTCCAAGGTGATTTCAATATCAAAGATATTGTGATTCAAATAAGAAATTACCATGGCTGGATTGATCACTTTATCCACCTTGTGGATGACAAGTTTTTTCTCTATGATTTCGTGGATTTACACAAAAAAAATTTGGTTGGAATATTGGAAGAAATTTATAAGTGAAAGCTGTACAACCTGCGAAGAAAAAAAGAAATTATTTGGGGTTTAATTTTGGTTAAAAACCTTACAACTGCCTATTTCTCGCTCTTTTCGTGATAATTAATTAATAAATATGGTATGCACGATGAGGACCTCCAGTTATTATTGCGATAACCCCTAATGAGTTCCATAATTACTGGAGCGAAGCTTTTCCTCTATTAAGAAAATATTTATGCGAAAGCTATATATAATCCTTGAAGAATGCCTAGCTAATTTTGGTGAAAAACCTTACATCTACCCACTGCACTGGTCCACACGATAGATTTTGTTGAAGAAACCTCCATTTATTTATGTTAATAGCCTAATAGCAAGAGTACAAAGGTCCAGCTACTTTCTTTATATCGATGTAAAATGGCGAAAAAACAAATATGGCTTTTGTATAAATCAAAAGATGCCATGCGTTGAATATAATTTACGAAAATAAGTCAAAGTGAACCACTGGGGTTTACTTCAGTGGGCACCCTTCTAACATGGAAGGGAGATGTTGAGGGTTCGAATTCCGACTTTCTCGGTGAGTTAGGGTGGAGACAAATTAATTTCAGAAGTGGGTTTTAACTCCCACGTCCGGTAAGGAAACATGACAAAAGTTTGAACGTGAAAAAATAAATATGGCTTTTGTATAAATCAAAAGATGCCATGAGTTGAATATAATTTACGAAAATAAGTAAAAGTGAGTTGTCTGAGTTAGTAAGGTTCGAACTCCCTACACAATATGGTTAGGTTCGAGTCTCGCTTCCAGCAGTCTCTTATAAGACTTTCTATGCTTGTGGTATGCCCAAATCTTAGCATGAGGTAACCTCCCCTCTTTCTTAACTTTTTTTATTCAAAAAAGATTTATGAAAATGAATGTTCCAAATTCCGAGGGATATCCTTAATGACAATTGTTATCAACCGGGGGCGTGTTACTGGACCTGTGGTTGATAACAGTTGTCTTAAAGATACCCAGGAGCACGGGGGCCATTCTGGGGATCCCCTACCCACATCTCCAAAGACCCGCAATTTAATGCGGTTAGAAGCGGTTTTCGAGTTCCTTTGTAGGAACCAGGAGTGTAAATTCACTCCCTAGGTACCCTCTGATTTGACACCCTAATTAAGCTCTAGGGATCAGAAGAGCCGCTGCATGTGGGGTCTCTCACCCCTGCCAGGTTCTTCCTGGGGTGCAACTCTTAGCCTTTTTAAGGTCATGCTCAGGACCAGTCCTATAAGACTTTTGACTCTCGTGGTATGTCGGCATAAGGTAATCTCCCCTCCTCTTGAACTTTTTTATTCAAACAAAGACTTACGAAAATGACCGTTCGAGGGATCTCCTATGAGACTTTCTATGCTTGTGGTATGCCCTGACCTTGGCATGGGGTAACCTCCCCTTCTCCTTAACTTTTTTATTCGAAAAAGATTTACGAAAAAGAATGTTTGAAATTTTGAAAGACTTTCTATGCTTGTAGTATGCCCTGACCTTGGCAAGGGGTAACCTCCCCTCCTCCTGAACTTTTTCATTAAAATTTTTTTTTTTTATGAAAATGAATGTTCGAGATTCAAAGAGAGGGGGAGTGAAAAAAGGGTTTTCTCCGTTCATCTTTCGAGCCAAAACTTGTTAATAATAAGTTAATGAAGCTACTAAAACAAATTATGAAAAGAAATGACTAATTTACTTTTATCGGAGCATTTCGTCGGTCTTAATATCTTTAAGCTTTTTAATTTTTTTAAAAAGGAAAAAGGAAAAGATAAATAGGAGCTGATCATACTGCTCTTGTTCATTCAAATGAAAGTCCGTCCTCGCCATTATCACAATCATTTTGCGTAAAATCATTTTTTTGCAATCTCTACTAGAGTACTTTGTAAAAATCTATTCAAATAGATTGAATAATTACGTGACTAAGTACTTCATAAAAATCAATTGAAAGTGAGAAAATATTGGGTATCACTAGGATTTCACGATGTCAAAATCCTAATTCACTCATCGGGCAACACGTATTGCCCAAGCCTCATTGTGCTAGAACCCTCTCGCCTCTTTCTTTTCTCTCTTCTTTTTTCCTTTATTTTTTCCTTTTTCTTTCCTTTCACTCCCACGGACGACAGAAGAATTCCCCCCCTTCTTTTTTTCCTTTATTTTCTTCTTCTTCTTTCCTTTCACTCCCACAGGGACGACAGAAGAATTCTCCCCCCCCCCCAAACTGCTGTCTCAATCCACCACCTCGCCACTGTTTTAGTCCTTTGTCGTCAAACTTGAGCTTGGCGGACGAATTGGGGCCTCAAGTTTTGGATTTATGGTTGAGCGAGCCCTAAATTTGTGATCTAGAGCTTAGCTTGACGTTGAATTTGAGAGGGTACTTAGACAACAAATGAGGCAGGGCGGAGGCGGCGGCATGGTTCGTCGATGTAGCGTAGGGCCTTGACCTCCTAGCGGAGGCAGCGACGTAATTCGTTGATGCAGTTATGGAAGCATAGGGTGCTAGAGGAAGGAGCAGGTGAAGATGGAGGCTATAGATGAGATGACGTGTCAAAGGCAGCAGCGGCAGGTCCGAGGTCAGGCTCGAGCAGGTCGGAGAAGGGAACGTGGGGCTCGTGGAGGAGAGAGAGAGAGAGAGAGAAAGAGGAAGACCGTGAATGGAGGGAAGAAGAAGAAAAATTGAATTATAAAGAAGAGAGGCGAGAGGGTGGGGGTGCTAGTGGGCTCTGGCAAGGTAGGGCACCCGATGATTGGACTAGGATTTCGGCACCATGAAATCCTAGCGGTTACCCAATATTTTCTCGAAAGTAATGGCCAAAAAGAGAGACCCCTCTCGGTAAAGGAAGATGCGGGCGATTTCTCTCTCATTAATGCCCCCGGCATGCCATGTCGGTCGCCATAAATTTCTTTGCCATTTGCAGGATTCCGATAAGGCCCGTGGCGATTCACGTCCCAAATGCACGAATTTCTTTGGGATTCGTCCAAATAAAGCGCGACTCCCTGCATTGCATTGTTAGACTTGTCCTCATTTTGACCACGCTAAAGCCGATTCGACCCATCTCCGCTTCGTGACATATCTCGTAAGCTTGAACCTCTCCTCTGCTCATCTCACGCCGAACCCATCCACTGCTCAAGCTTCTCACACGAGCGTTTCCCTTTTCAGAATTTAGGGTTTTCGATTTCAAATGAATTTGGAGAACAAAAGGGTCAAAACCACTTGTTTTGGCCCCACTTTTCTTGGACTTAGAAAATTTTCGAAAAAGCCATGTTGTAATCAAAGTTAATTTAAAAAATCACGTAAGACAATTTGTTGGAATAGGGACTTAAGTGAGCGATACTTAACTAATCCAGTGAAAATTTTTGACACTTAAATGAGTATCATACGAAAGTTACGACATTTCTAGTATAATTTTTCTGGAACTTATGTTGCATCTTACATACACTAGAACACATTCTCATTTATACCAGTAGAGGACATCATATATTTTTACATTGAAAACTCAATATAAAACCAACGAAAATGATCAGTACATTATGAAACAGAACTTAACCAATTCAGAAATTAACATATTGCGTTATCGGTATGCCCTCTTAAGTGAATGTCCGTAGTCCAGTAACCATAATAAATGCTCTTTACTAGTCTGAGTGCCTTGTTTATTAGAGGTGGGTTGGCTGGAATTTTGTGTTTCCTATCTGCAGAGAATTCTCAACCATTTCACATTTAAAGCTGGGAGGACAGTTCTTGACCAGCTCCACGAGATGAATCCAATACAGTATAGGTGGTTCTACAAGTGAGTTCGCTCGATACCTAACAATTAGACATCCGTGTCATAATTGAACGATGATGATATCTGAGGTTATCGTCAAACTCTCTTTTGCCAATGCTGCAAATTCGTTTTGAGTTAATCATTTGCCAGAAATGACAGGAAAGTCTCTGACGAAGAGGACTAGGAGAGACAGCAATTGGTGTAGGAAATTTTTGGGCTCACTTGTACCAGTCTTACGTGCTCGTCTGGATCTCCGTAATGTCAATTGACTCCTTGTCATTTTGATCTCCGACATTGAACTGGGGATGTGCTTTATATGGTAGGAATACTCAAACCTCGTATGTTGCACAAGTCATAGCAGGTGGAGATTGCACCTTGATTTCGCAGCAACATGTTGAATGTTCCTCCTCATAACGTGGCATCATTATTCCTATGTATTTACCTCCTGCCATGTCGCACAGCAGCTGCAGAGAAACCGAAATCAGGCCAGTTAGGTACTTGCTTTATCGCATTGAGCATCCCCCTTAATGCTTGCTGCTACATCGGCATTGTCTCCAAATCCTTTTACAGCTAACTGGATTGGATTGCCCCGCGGAAGCAATTCCGTTGTGCTGATTTACACCACGACTGCTTTCATTGATGCACTGAGAGCAATCGATGAACTCAGTTTACCATGGACGCAGATCTCTCTCTCTCCCCTCTCTCTCTCTACCCCTGGTTCTCCTGGCTTATCCAACCAATAGCGCTTGTCCTAAGATGCAATAGGTTCTCCCGGTGAGCCATGTCTCGAAAAAGCAAATGTGGGAGTGTTTATATTCCATTCAGTTTTTTTCTCGTATGGTACTAGCGTGTTGTTTGGTTACTGATTCAACTTTGTTTGGTAAAACCTAAGTAAGAAGCCGAACAGCTTAAGCTAAAGAGCGAGGCGCGGGCGGTCGTTGCCCCGTTGATGAACGATGGAAAGTCCCACATCGACCAAGAGGAAGGGAATGCATGAGGAGCTTATTTGATAAAAAGGGAAGATGAATAGACTTCTGAGGTATGATCCTTCAGGCGGTTTGACGGGGTATGATGAGTGGTCGATGCTCGCGATAAGAAAGGATGCGAGTGGGGTGTACCGGCCCAAAGCCTGGTTACGACAGCCCGGGCACCCCAATCATTTGTACCTTCTGATCCCCAGTGCCTCGAAGGACCCTCAGTATTTGCAATGCGAAGGGGTCTTTTGAATAGCCGCTGGTACTGTCTTTGCAAGGTGAGTCCACAGACTTGACATTTTGGATACTATCGAAACAAACAAACTGTCATGCAGCCGTAGGTAAACAGTCGTCATATTATTTTTCTCTCTCATTAAGATTCAATCCTAGGACAAGCTCCTAACACATTGAATCCGTCATATTATTTTTCTCCCTCTCATTAAGATTCAATCCTAGGACAAGCTCCTAACACATTGAATCCGTCATATTATTTTTCTCCCTCTCATTAAGATTCAATCCTAGGACAAGCTCCTAACACATTGAATCCAGGCATCACCAGGCTGAGGCGTGACGGCAATGGTACAACAACAACATTATTATCACCAACATTGTCACATGGCAATGGTACAACTACAACATTATCACCAACATTGTCACCAGGCCGAGGTTTGATGGCAATGCCATAACTACAACGGCATAACCACAACACTATTTAGTGAACATTTTCAATGTTTAGCATTTATCATCCGTCTGACAAAAAAAAAAAAACATTTATCATCCGGACAAAGATTAATATTCTCTGTTTCAAAAGGACCAAACCTGGGAAAAAAGCGACAAACGTGTTGTTATTCGTTCAAAAATCTCCATCAATGCTGTGATTCAAAGAATTCAGTCCGATTGCAAGCGTCCTCTAGAAGTGGTCTCAAGCTCTTACACATCATGCAGCATTCAATTATCTCAAAAATGAAAAAGATGAGATTTTCCCAAATGCGTACGGTTTTAACATCCTCAGAAATGTCTTCATACAGACCACCCAACTCGCCGACGACAAGAATCCCTCCTCCTTCCTTGTGTGGTCGCTTCCTCAAACTCCATCTCGTAGCACTTGTGGAAAGGGCTTCTGCCTTGACTCGCCAATCATGCCGAGAATCACCAAACGAACTCCCAATGAGGCTTGACGAACAAGAAGAAGGACACTCGGGCGAAGACCAGGAGGGCTCGATGAAGAAGAAGCAAACTCCATGAACAAGGACAAACGAATGAAGAGCGGGAGTAATCAACGAACTGGGCGGAGGAGAGAACGGAACTTGATCCAATTTGAGGCAAACCTCAGAAGGACTCGCTTTTGCACACGTGGACTTCTTCATTTGAGCCTTATGCCACGTAGGAAAGAAAAATAAATAAAAGAAGCCACCTTAGTATTTTCATTAGATAAATTGGATGAAGTTAACAGAGGTTTTGATTGCACTAACTTGATAAGTGATTGGATTCAATTGCACTTTTTATAAGTTTTAAAATATAATTGCATTTTTGCAATAAGTTTCTGCTTCACTTATCCTTCGTATTTAAGAGAAGGAACTCTTATTTAGACAGTGGGGACTTTTTTTTTAACTTTTCTCTTTAAGGTACAAATATTTCATAGCCCTTTAAATTTTTCACGTGGCGAGTTTTATTTGTGCGGCCGTCAATAAAAGCACTTAAGATTCCGACACCGCAAATGCGATATTTGACACTGCGCCTCGGTGTTCCCTATCTCGCTTGAAGTGATCGAAATTCATGACTTTAACGCGGGTGATAAAGCGCTCGCAGCTATAATTACTCTACCGAGGATCACTGGAGTTTTAAAGGAATCATTCATACATCCTCCATTCGCACAGCAACTCCCAGGGAACTTGCTGCAACTCCTAAATGAGCTTCCCAAAGCCTCCGACCAATGTGAATTTTTGTTATGTGTGTGGACCTTTTTCAATGCTTGAGTGCAGAAGTCGATTTTTATTTATATCACAAGGAAATTTATTCAGTTGTGATTATATATTTTCTGCTTATTACCTTCTCTCTCTCTCTCTAGTATCTTTAGTATACTATTAGTGGCCGTGCCTTTACTTTGAGTAATTATGAAATTACAGAAGTCACATGAGGTCTTTATTTGTCTATTTATACTATCACAAAATGCTGACATACCACCAAAAGACTTTCTTCTCGCCTAGTATACTTTGAGTACTATTAGTGGTTGTGCCTTTACTTTGAGTAACTATGAAATACAGAAGTCACAGTCACATGAAGTCTTTATTTGTCTATTTATACTATCACAAAATGCTGACATACCACCAAAGGACTTTCTTCTCACCTAGTATACTTTGAGTACTATTAGTGGTTGTGCCTTTACTTTGAGTAACTATGAAATTACAGAAGTCACATGAGGTCTTTATTTGTCTATTTACACTATCACAAAATGTTGACATACCACCAAAGGACTTTCTTGCGTGGTACTTTAAATTTCCCTACCTGTAGTTTTGATATTCATATTGTCGATTAAATTCCGACGTGATATTTTGGTGTAGTCACAAGAGCCAATTCCGGTGATTCAATTCCAATAGAATTTGTTTACATTTGTAACCACCGTACTTTCTAAGATGTGTCGTCGATTAAATTTTAGCATGGTTTACGTTTGTATAGTTTTGATTGAAGTAAAGATGTTGGTTCCCTAATCTACCTGGATTTATCCCGTCTAAAATTGTTACAGAACCTATTCCCTTCATTTAAAAAACAAAGTGAAAAATGTTTGGTCATGGGAGCCAATTCTGGCAAAATAGTATATCTCGTAAGAACTTCAAGGGACAGTAGAATAAGTCTTATGAAAAGTACCCCTCAGTTGGTATGCAACTCTAATTTTTTTCACATAAGGATCCACATGTATCCTCTCCGTGGAATTTGGACAGGAACCAATCAAAAGAAGAAGGTAATAGTGAACTGCAATGTTTATGAAAGAAGTCGAAGGCAAGGAGGGAACACAAAGAAGAGCGTGGGGAAATTTTGTGTATTTCATGTATATCTGTCTCAATGTACAAGGGTGATATTATAGTACAAAACATGTACAAGAAAAAGGCAACTAAATAATCTAAAAATCAGATTTGATATTAATTGATCCTGAATAATATTTAGAAGATATTGCATATCTTCCAACACTCCCCCTTAAGCTGGTGGCTTGTAGATATCCAAGACACCTAGCTTGCTTAAAAGATACGCATGTTATCTTTGACATAAGGGCTTGGTGAAGATATATGCTGGTTGTTCTTCTGTCCCAATTCCTTGTGTCTCAATCACTCCTTGCTGGATTTTCTCTCGAGCGAAATGACAGTCCACTTCTATATACTTTGTTCTCTCATGAACAATAGGGTTTGACGCAAGTTTGAGAGCTGCATCATTGTTGCAGAACAATTTGGTAGGTCCTCTAATTCGTACCCCAAGGTCTTGAAGTAGACCTCGCAACCATACTATTTCACATGTGGTCTTTGTCATGGCTCGATATTCCGCTTCTACTGAAGACAATGAGACGGTTGGTTGCTTCTTTGTCTTCCATGAAAGTAAAGAATTCCCCAATTTAATACAAAAATCGATAATGGACATTCTGTACATCAGACAGGTCGCATAATCTGCATCACAATATGCGGTCATACTCATACCACATTTTCTGGAAAGGAGAATCCCAAGTCTAGGACACTTCTTCAAATATTTCACTATTTTCAGTGCTGCATTCATATGAAACTATTGTAGTTTGTGCATGAATTGACTGAGGGTCTACACTGCATAACCGATACCTGGTCTAGTCATAGTTAGATATATGAGCTTCCCAACGAGCTTTTGATAACTCAATGGATCTCTGATAATGGGATCATCTTCTTGAGATACTCCAGCATCATAATCTGCTGTAGTTAATTTGACATTTTGCTCAATTGGAATAGCAGCTGGCTTACATCCTGATAAACCTGGTTCTGATATGATTTCCAAGGCAAATTTTCTTTGGCTGAGAGAGATCCCTTGGTTTGATCATGCAATCATAATTCCAAGAAAATACTTAGGTGAACCCAAATCCTTTATATGAAAGGTAGAATGCAAGTATTCCTTGAAACTTTTGATAGCTACGTCATCATTGCTCATAATAAGTATATCGTCTACATATATCATCAAATAGATAGACGACGTACCTTTGGTCCATGTAAAAACAGCATAGTCATATCTGGACCGATGAAAAACCGACAGCTATCAAAGAGTCTGCAAACTTGGTGTACCATTGTCTGGAAGCCTGTTTAAGGCCATATAGGGATTTTGTGGAGACGGCATATCCTATTCTCTCCCTATCTCCATAAACCTTGTGGTATGTCCATGTAAATTTCTTCATCTAAGTCTCCATGCAGAAAAGCATTGTGAACATCCATATGATGCAGGGGCCAATCTTGAAATCCCGTTACTGAAAGAAATGAACGAATTGTAATATCTTTGGCCACAGGGGAGAAGGTTTCATGATAGTCGAAGCCTTCCCGCTGCGTGAAGCCCTTGGCCACCAATCACGCTTTGTATCTTTCAATTGATCCATTTGCTCGATACTTAATCTTGTATACCCATTTGCAGCCAATTGCCTTGCGATGAGGCGATAATGAAATAATTTCCCATGTCTGGTTATCCACTAAAGCTTGGAGTTCTGCTTCCATAGCTTTCTGCCATCGTGGATTAGTGCATGCCTCATTATAGTTGGATGGTTCTCGCTCTTCAAATATGCGAGTGACGCAACTTCTATGTTAGAGATAATTGATCAAAGGAAACATAAGAAGAAATGGGAAATCGAGTACCTGGTGAGTTCCATGCACCACATATGTAATCTTGGGTCCAAGTCGGCGGGCGTGTAGCTCGTCCGAAACATCACGGTTGATCATTCTTTGGAGGTGAGTGGTCTTCTGGAGTCCCAAAGTGAGATGAGTCGTTTGTATCCACATCATAGAATGTTGATCTATCACTTCCACAAGAGAAGTCAGTTTTGTAATGGACTTAGATACCGGATAACTACTTGTTTTGTCTAAGGAAGGAAGGAAAACATATCCTGGATTGTCAAAGACTTCCTCTATGTGAGAAGTAAGAGAATGCCCCTTATCCATGGTTGATTCTTGTGTAGCGAATGGAAAAACATTTTCCTGGAACACGACGTCTCTGCTAACAGAAAATTCTTCTTTAGATGGATCAAATACTCGGTATCCTTTTTGAAGATTAGGATATCCCATGAATATGCAGTGGCGAGCATGAGGACCCATCTTATCCCTAGGTCCAACTATTGTGGCATAGCATAAACACCCAAAAACCTTCAGATGGCTGAACTCTAGTTTCTTGCCAAAATGTAATTCAAAGGGAGTTTGTCTGTCAAGTACCTTGGTGGGTGTGCGATTGATCAAGTAAGCTGCAGTCAATACATAATCACCCCCAAAATTGTCTGGAATAGAAGCTTGAAATTTCAAGGCCCGTGCAACTTCCAATAGGTGGCAATGCTTCCGTTCCACTACTCCATTTTGTTGTGGTGTATAAGTACATGAGCTTTCATGTAATATCCCTTGAGAAGAGAATAGAGTAGCACATTCATGATTGAAAAACCCTCTTCTATTGTCTATTCGGATCGGTTGCACAAGTTTTCCAAATTGAGTTTTTGACAGAGAAATTAAAAGCCCTCAAATTGGATGAAACTTGACCCTTAGATTGCATGAGAAAAATCCATGTGGCTCTAGAATAATCGTCCACAATGGTGAGGAAGAACCGAGATCCATCATGGTTCGGTGTATCATATGGTCCCCAAACATCAATATGAAGTAATGAAAAAATACTTTTGCACGATTTTTGCTCAATGGAAAAGGAACACGTGATTGCTTTGCAAGCGGACAAACATGACACTGAGGATAAGGAAATGAAGAACTATGGCCCATTCTAGAATGTAAAAGGGAATTTTCATCATTGGTAGTCAAATTACACAATAATTTCTTATTACAAGGAATGTTGGAAAAATTAAGCTCCTTGGATGAACTATTCCAAAAAAATAACCCTTCAGAGAGGTTATCCTAACCCATCAGTTTGCCAGTTGAAATGGCTTGAAAGAGACAGGTATCAGCATTGAAAAGAACTTGGCATGAATTTTCCTCATAGGCTCTAGACACGGAAATGAGATTAAATTGAAAACCTGAGACATAAAGAACATTTGTGAGGATAATCTCAGGGCTAAGATTGATTGTTCCTTTATAGTGATGTGGGTAATGTTTCCATTTGGCAATTGGACAATAATGAGACTATCCAATTTTTCATGAATAATAGAAAACAGACCTTTATCACATGAAATATGATCGCTGGCTCCTGAATCAATAATCCATGCATTTCTTGATATTGTATTTATCAAACTATGAGAAATACCCGTGAAATTGCTCCCTTTGCTGGGAATCTCCAATTTTTGTAAGGCCTGTAGCAATTGTTGATATTGCCCATGATTTATGGATTGATTTGCATTCGCTGATCCAATAATTTGATAGGCTGCTGCTGATATTTCCTTTCCCATTTTTTCTTTTTCTTTAGGTTGACCGTGTAACTTCCAACAATTTTCAATTGTGTGGTGGGGCCGCTTGCAAAATTCATAGAATAATTTCCCTTTACTTTTTGAATTTTGCACATAATTTCTCGAAAAAGAACTATCGTTGGATCCCTTTGTTGCGAAGTTATCTCCGCTGTTCAGATTCTGCAAATCGCGGGCGCCCTTAGAGTCGTCAGATTATGGCAATCGATCCTGATTGTCGAATCCAGAACCTTTAAAGGCTTGTTGTTCCGCTGGAAACCCTAGCGTCGCACGCCTTTCCTCTTTTTCTAGGGTTTTCGACCCTCTTTCTCCTCTTGTCGCTAATGCCATCCTCTCGGTTCCCTTTGTTTCCGACGAGGTAAGGTGTTGGCTTTCTTCTTGCACCGCCAATTGAAAGATCCGGCCAAGAGGAGGTGTAGGCTCCATTGCTAAGATCTGTGACCTGAAATTAAGGTAAGAATCGTTCAAAATTAGGAGAGATCGCGTGGCCTTTTCTCGATCTTTCACGGCCTTGTATTGTTTAAGGGTCACCTCGAGCCCTTCTAGCTTTTCCTCAGCCGCTTCCAGCTCATTCCAGAGAGTTGAAAGCCTGTTGAAGCATGCCATAACGGTCATGTTTCCTTGCTTCAGCTCTATGAGAGCTTGATGCAGCGAGAAAATCTTCAACCGGTCTAATTTCCCGTACATTTCCTTGATGCTTTCCCAAATGGCTTTCGAATCTTTTGTGGGAGGCAGACCGGTAGCAATCTCGGGACTTATACAATTTCCTATCCAAGTCTTGACTAACTGATTACATTTTTTCATTGTTGTGCCATTTTTTCATCATTGGAATTGGGATACTTCTGTCAATGAAACCATCATTGTCCTTCGTGACAAGGGCTCGCCGAAAATCCCACGCCCAGTTTGAGTAATTTTCTGGTCCCGTGAGAAGGTGGCTGATGAGCCGCAACTTCGATCCATCGGCGGTGGAGATATACAGCGCTTCGCCAGGTTCTGGGCGACCCATGGTGGCCACAAAGGGGAACGGCAGAAAGCCAAGTGGAATTCTCGGGTAGGGATTCGCAGTTTGACCCGAATGTGACTCGCCTGAAGCTCCTGTGTTCGATTTGCCTGGCCCATTAAGGTTTTCGCCCGCACTAGATGATCTAGCTCCTTCTGTTGCGCTCGCCCCACTTGTGGCTGGTGGGCTGTCATCTCCTCACGTCTGGATTCCTAAAAAAGAAAAAATCGAGTTGGGCCCATAATACATGGGAACCGGCTCCCACTAGTATGGAAGGCCCGAAGTGGGCTGCCCCGGATTGGGTTGCCACTAGAGAAATGGCCTTGTAATGGGCTGACTTGGGGCTCCAGCAGCTGTGTTCTGCATGAGGTCCCGCACCTCTGAGGTAGGTGTTTCTGCAGGAACCTGCTCGTCGGCCATGGAGGTGGTAAGATTCCTCTCCTTCCTTCGCTTGTTCAAAAGGAAATTCAAGAGATTGATTCCTACACCAGAGTGCTAATGCTATTTTGCAGGTTAGCTTGTTTCTCTGGATAGGCAATCAGAGGGAGCGGAAGCAAATCACATATGCACAACTATGCTCTGATACCATGAAAGAAGTCGAAGGCAAGGAGGAAACACAAAGAAGAGCGTGGGGAAATTTTGTGTATTTTATGTATATCTGTCTCAATGTACAAGGGTGATATTATAGTAGAAAACATGTACAAGAAAAAGACAACTAAATAATGTAAGAATCAAATGTGATATTAATTGATCCTGAATAATATCTAGAAGATATTGCGTATCTTCCAATAGTTTCTAAATTCAACTTCCCTTAGGAATGCTTTCTGTCCACCAGGGCTCTTATGATCGATAAGCCTTATAACAACAACCTTTGTACTACCTGAGATAACACCTTCGACAAATTTGCCAAGACCTCCTTGTCCAATTATGTTGTTCTCACTGAAATTATCTGTAACAAGTTAAATTTCACGCCAAGAAATTATCCTCACTTGAGCAGAAGAAATTTTTCGGTAATCTTTACCTAGACAGTTGGGACTACTAATCAATAATTATGCCAACAATATATATGAAGGCCAAAGGGACTCTCCTGTATTTGCTACAAGCTTCATAATAACTAAGATGCAGAAAACCACCAAGTTCCTTGCAGAGCTCATTTCCTCATGAAAGGATACCCCGGCTCGTTTCCATAAAAGACTAAAATGGCGGCATTGAAGACTTCTGAAGAAGCTTTCTCGCAGCCCAAGTCCTTTGAGTCAACCCCTTCATTTTGATCTCATCCTTTGATATTTATAATGGTGTGATGGTACTAGAATCAGGGAATTGTGTTCATCCGAATAGTAGATGACACTATTCAAAGCTCTAGAGATTTCGACTCCTATTTAAGGCAAAAGCATTAGTTTTCTTACTATCATGCTCTACTTCTTACCTTGCTCCTGCCAATTTACCGTGAATAAAGAAAGGCACAGAGTGATCTACATATATAATAATTCCCATCTAAACGTCCATGTAAATGCCTTAGACGGATTTAGAAAAGTTTTGAAGCGTAACATAACTTGTTGAAAGACAATTACTTCTCGGCCCAAAAACATAAACCTGATAAATAGTGCAGAAGTCCGATCCAGATAACACATTAAATAGGCAAGGCCTCGATTCATATGTAATAGAAGCAAAGCTGATTTTTACAGAAGCCATTACCCAATTATTTTGAAAATGCGGTTCAAATTTCAAAAACAAAAAAATGTTGAGATCGTGAATTTTCAAAAATCCAACTGAACAAACTGCGATAATATATATCTTTTAAAATCCAATCGCGGTGATTGAACCTACTAGATTATTAGAAAACTCGAATTCTTATGTATTCAAGTATTTCAAATCATCTAATTGAAAAAAAAATTGAAAAATAATATATATATATATATATATTTGTGTTTTGCCCATATTTGGCCAAAGTTTAATTGAAGAAAACTTTTCTATCCAAAGTCTCATTGTCATGACCATCTCTTTTTGATGGGGAAAAAGAAACGAGTTTAGGGGTATTATAGGCTCTTTTAAGCTTATAGCTCGCACGACTTGGATTTCATTTTTTAGCTCTTAACAACTTAAATATTACCTAGGAGTCGCTACTAGGCTATTGTCATTGGCTATAAACCAATAAAGATGCGAGAGTGTTGTCTTGATTCTTATGCAACTAAATATTATAGGGTTGGGAACTTCATTACGCTAATGCCTTTTAGCATCCTTTCGCTATCTCTAATTTGGACAATCGATATCTAAGTGGTCATGTGATTTTGATTACAAATTATGATCCTGAGATATTAAAGCCACTAGGTGACCATGCAAATATTTTTATAGGTTTTCATTATTTTCCTAAGCTAACTAACCTATTCAAGAAAAGTGATTAACATCAATTTATTGAAAGAATGTTCAATAAGTAAATATCCACGTATTAAAAGCAACTAATAAATAATAGTATGGAACGTAATAACTTGATACGAGTCAAGTAAAGAATACATGTGGTCTTGTTATGAGCCTTGAGACATGATCCCTCGGAAGGTTGAATTCAAATCAAGTTCAAATTCTAATCTAATGCTCCGTTCGTTTCGCGGAAAACAACTTCCAGGAAAATATTTTCCTGGATTTCCGATGTTCGGTGGACGGAAAATTCATGGTCAAGGAAAACATTTTCCGGTCAACGGAAAATTCTCTCTTGACTTTGAGGAAAATGTTTTCCTCTTTTGAAAAGAGGAAAACATTTTCCTGGCCTCTCACGCTTGCTCTCGCGCTCCTTTTTTCTTCTCATTTTTGCACTCTCGCTTAGGGTTTCTGATCTCCTCCTCTTCCTTCGACGCCGACGATGGGCGAAGCATCCCTCATTCTCCGCCCTCCTCGACCGCTCCTACCTACCTGCTCCGGTCGCGGCGCCGCCGCCGCCGCGGCGCTCCTCTTCCCCGGCGGTTCGAAGCCGCTCGGGAGGATCCGGCTCAAGAGGAAGCACCGCGGCGGCGGAGCTCGCGGCTCGGGTGATGCAGAGGTCGCGGATCTAGCGGCGGCTCGCGGCTCGCCGGATCTAGCGGCGGAGCTCGCGGCTCGCCCGATCCCGGCGAGCTCGAGCTCGTCGCCATTCAGCGAGCTCGGGTGAGATCGGCCGAGCCTCGAGCTCGCCGGATCGGCCACCAGGTCTTGGTCGGCCACTGGGCGCCCGGCCATCGTCAAGCGAGGAAGGAGGTGGCGGCGGTGGAAGGAGGAGGAAGAAGGAGGAGGAAGGAGGCGACGGCAGAGGAAGGAGGAAGAAGGAGGAGGAGGAAGGAGGAAGGAAAAAAAAAAAAAAATCGATTTTAAAAATATAAATAATTAAAAAATCTTTTTTAAAAATATAAATAAATAAAATAATTTTTTTGGTCATTTAAAAATATTAAAATTCAATTTTTGATAAATTTTCCCAAATAATTAAATGAGTTAACGAACATTTGGAAAATGTTTTCCATTGAAATTTTAGATTTTGGTAGAATCAGGAAAATAGAGTCATTTTCCGGAAAATGACTTCAGGAAAATATTTTAAACACGTGATATTTTCCAGCGAAACGAACGGGCTAAAAGACTAATCTATTAGGTCTAGACCTATTTCTAAGCTATTTTGTAGATTTTGGAATCTTGGAATTATTTTTTTAAAATAACTTTTTATTCAGAAAATATGGACTCTGGCTGGGCCTTTAGGACCCGGTCCAAAAATGGGCTGACTTCACGCTCTCCATCCAAAGCTCGGGCCTGATTTTGTCCCGAGTCCACATCAAGGTCGGATTGGACTCCGAGGACGCTGGTCAAATTCCCTGGTTCAGTCCACATGTGAATAACCGAATTTGGCCTACCAGGGACAAGTAGCAAGTGAGCCCATTAATAACGCCCTCTTGCTTTCATAATCCCCAGCCCAATCTATAAATTTAACAGGCCCAATGAAGTCAAGATCACTCAAAAGACTAAGCCCAACTCACTATGTCAATCGGCCATTTCAGTCGAATCCCTCCCTGCACGCCATCTCCATCTCTCGTCTCCTTCGCAGCAACCTAGGAACGAGCGGCCCCCTTTCAGTCGTCAGTTGACATGGCCGCCACCACGTTAATGGCAACCGCCGGCTACCCTTTGCAAACTTCCTATCTCTACCAAACAACACCTCACCGACCACCGGCATACCACCAGTACCACGCAACAACCGCATCACAACCAAAACATATAGAGAGAAAGGGACGTGACGAACGAAGCAGTGTGCCGGTGACCATCAATGAACACCGCATTGAACAAAGAAACACCAAAAGTCCTTGTGTTATTCTTGGTTTCAGATTCAGATCTCGTGAAACATTAACGATATGTATGAATCGAAGGTTCATATTATGATTTGAATCATAACATGTGATGAACACTTTGCTACACAAATTTAAGCAACTCCTTCTTAAGCACGTGCATTATAACTTCATCAAGGCATTTCAACAAACAGTATACATGCACTAATATTTGAACGTTTTTTTCTAACCATCAAAGTAGCCGATCACGTCTAACTTTAAAAGAATATTGTATAAAGCTTAAGGGTTCGATGGATTTCCAGAAACAAAAGTCTGCTTTTATAATTTCCTGTATCTTGCGTGCGATTTCCTGTTATTGAGTTAGTTTCTCTTTGTGCACACGTGTTGAGATTTGGACGGGCCTAGGAAATAGTGTGACCCTATAGAGCTTTCCGAAGGTGCAAAAATCAAGCCAATAAGATGCAGGACGGAAAAATTATGCTTTGTTAAAGTTTGCCCAAATTTGTGAAAAGTCACATGAACATAATTTTTCAAAAGTCTTCCCAATGTGGTGGATTGAAAACATTGGGTGACAGTTTTTCATTGGTGCAAAAATTGATTTAATTGGAAGTTAGACGGAAAAGTTATACCCGGTCAAAATTTGATCAAATTTGTGCAAAAAGATCCCATGAATATAATTTTTCAAATTTTTTCTTAATTTGATAAATTGAAAACATTGGAATCGGTGGCAAGTTGGTCCAGTTCCCAGTTCCAAGGTGGGAGCCAAATCAACTAGACCAGACCGGCTAATTATATATATTATATTTAAATTTCTTAATAAACAAACTCTAATTCCTCCCATTTTTCATTTTATTTTTGGCTCAAAACAACAAATTTACTGGTTCCACTAGACTGGACCAGTTAGTTAGTTCGGTTCCCGGTTCCAGGATTGACCGGTCTAGTTCCCAGTCTCAAAATCTAGGAACCAATCCTCTCGTTCCAGTTCCCGATTCCACCTCGGAACCGGACTGAACCGGGAACGGATAAGTCCTGGTTGAGATCATGGACTTATCTGGTTAATATATGAGTTTAATGCAACGATTCAATTCATTCCATCAGGATAGGCGATAGCAGGACCTAAATCATCGACTCAGCCTGGATCATTCCAGATTTTAGATTGACAATGCATAAAATCTCAGTTTCTGTTTTCATCCTAAGAATGTGACCGAGAGTCGAAACGGAAAAATGGACGGTGTCTGAACCAGAAAAACGGAGAATCGAAATCGGTTCGTAGAAAAAATATTTCTGTTCTGCCGTAATTTTGTCAGCGGGACAGGTTTTCTTGGGTTCTGAGCTTGACCTACGAGTGAGGGGGCTTCTTCAAGGGGTACCGTGAGATCTTTATGTTAGATGAAGCTGAAGATGGTGGCCTTGTACTGGTCTAGTTGTGTGATATATATCTACTGAACTGGAAGATTTTAATTGTTTTTTGACATTTAAGCTTACTATGATGTCATCGTGTTGCATGACACATATGCCTCGTATATGAGCAATTCTATTGTAGATTGTAATTAATGCTATTGATTTATTGTGAAGTTACTGGAAGTTCGACTTGCCAGGATCATCTCATCACTTGACTTGAGGGTAGGAAATGGTAATTCAAACCAAGTTGGAAATGTAAGAAGAAGATCATCTACAATCTCGGATAATTGCTTTCCCACTTTTTTGGACTTGAAAAGATGCCTATAACTTCTTCCATTGGGAAACTAAATCTCAAGAGTCCTTTTAGATGGCCTATGAGAATTTCTTCAGCTCATTTATCTTCAGTCATATGTCGTAGAAGATGAGACTTTGTCTTGAGTACACTAATAGACAAGTACATTTAGATCTTTCTAAGGCTTGTTTGTGTCTTAAAGTATGAAAGATGCCAAATTTCTGCCTGCCTCAGATAGTTTGCATGTCTAGCTGACTTGAACTGACTTTCTGGAAGCGTGATGATGAAGGCCAAGCCTGCTAACAACGTATCATCTTTTGCAAGCTTCCCAATTTCTATTCCTCTCAGATGGGGAACTGATTGAGTTGTCCTATTCAAATTTTATAATCCTACTATAACTAACTTTGACTTGAAAAATGATGTCTTCCAACATATGATCTCGTTAACAGACTGACTTCGATTGGGACATTCTTTTAAACTTCTAAACATGATGGATGTTGTCACTCCTAGCAGCAGCAAGAAACAACTTCTCAATATGCTACGCCTTTCGTAGCTTAGCCAAGTCAAATTCTTTAGATCAGCCTTCGTCTTGTCTTCGATCAACTGCAACAGCTTCGAAGAACTCTGTGTTAAATGGACTAGGATTTCTCACAAGCTATCAAAAATAAATAAATAAATAGTTCCCCCCATCTTTATCTGGCACTTAAGTTGCTAAAATTTCACTTCCATGAAGATGATTAACACTTTTCGTCAGTTGAGTCATAGGAAGGCCCATGATGGGTTGCTCGGATCACAATGATTTGGTGTGATGAGAAGTTGAAAGTGAGTGGAACCAAGTATCACAGTAGTATACAAATAAGCCAGATGATGTTAAGACAACCACGAAGTGCGTAAGCCTTTTTCTCGTTTGCTCATGTTCCTTTTAAATTTACATGCCTGTAGGTAATGTTGTGGTACGGTAAGCCTGAACTTCGTTCGTGAACCCAATATGGCTCACGTCTAGGAAAAGCCCTAGCTCCCGGTGCTGGTACAGCTAGTCCATGTACCTCCCCCACAGCGAGCGAGAATCCTTCTCCAGCCCGCGCCTCTTCTTCTTTGTTGCGTCGTCCGCCCTGCCCAAGTTCGTTGAGATCTCCCCTGCGAAAGAGCGGACCGGCGTCAGGGACAGCGCCTACTAGGGAACGAGACAAAGGCCGCCTCCCTCGTGCCGGAGGCTGACGGCTTCACGGCAAGGAGGCCGGCGGCATCTTCGGCCTTAGGGATGGGGAGGACGAGCATATGCTAGAGACGGAGGATGCCATCGGCGGTGGCACGGAGTCGAAGCTGATGACAAGTTTGTCAGAGGGACGTAATCGGACGGAGGTTCAGAAGTTGCCAAGAGACCAACGTGAGCACAAAACTTGTGCTTGATCTCTTCGTTGGAAATGGTCGGAAGTGGAGGGGGTTGGGACCAGCTGCGATTGGCGGCGCTCTTGGACGAGGTGACATGCCAGAGGCAGATGGCCGACAAGGCTTTTGGGTAGGCAAAGCCGGAGCTGGAGTTGGAGATGGAGGCAGAAGCTGAGGGGGTGGGATGCACGGAGAAGGAAATAGAGGAAGTCTCAGTCGTTCTCCGTTTGTTCTCCTACAAGGAGAGAAAGAGAAAAAAAACCTAACAAATTCAAGTGAGGAGAGAGATTTTTTGAGCAAGAGTGCTATGCATTTATTGACCCATTGACTTATCTATCCTTTCTACTACCGAGCTGAGCTAAGCTAGCTGAGAGAACCAACCTCTCCATTTTCCAGTGGGTCCCTCATAGGACGCATGTCGAAATCTGAGTGGTAAATGCGCACCATGTCAGCAGATGATGTGGCACGCACATACCATTGAATATTTTTCTTGAGCAGATGGTCTGAAACCTTGAAGTGGTTGCACCTGTTCTATTCGTCTTTTTGCGTAAGTCATCCACTTCCATCAACATAGTGTGGAAAACGCCTTGCTTAAATATGCGGGAGCTGAATCAGCTCTACTCGCCATCTATGGAAAAGCAAATGAAATAACGCCATAAATCATGGAAGTTATCATCACTTCCAGAGAGCACATAAAGCCCTCATCCCCAACTCCCCCTCACCTCAGGACTTACAAACTCTGTCTACTTGACCAGCTCATTCCTGGTCCTTACGGTCCCATCATCCTCTTCTTTTCTCCGGACGCTCGCCTCAGATGTCGTGATGTCCCGGCCAAATTAGAGCTTCTGAAGAGATCTTCGTCGACGACCTTGGCCTACTTTTACCGCTTGCCGGCAATCTCAAGGACGAGCTCACCATTGATTGTGACGACGAAGGAGCTTACTACGCGGAAGCATGAGTCAGTTGCTCCTTATCAGAATTCCTGGCCCACCCGGACCTCTTGCTTTTGTGCAAGTTCCTCCCGATTGATCTTGTGCAGAAAGAAACTTATTCAGGGACCCGTGTCACCAATGTACAAGCCAACATTTTTGAGTGCGGCGGAATCGCCATCGGCATATGCATAACGCACAAAATTCTCGACGGTGCTGCCGTCAGCACCTTCCTTAAAGGGTGGTCTACTGCCGCCCGGGGTGACAAGGCAGTGATCCCTAACTTCTCTGCGGCGTCTCTCTTCCCAACTGAGGACTTATGGCTCAGAGATACGTCTACAGTCGCATGGGGCTGGTCGTTCAAAAAGGGCAAGCCCATAACCCGGAGATTCTTATTCGACGCCTCGGCCATAGGCACCCTTAAGGCCAAAGCAAAAGGCTCCAACTCGAAATGCCCGACCAGTGTTGAGTCGGTCTCGGCCTTCATATGGCAACGCTGCATGGCGGTCGCCACTGAGAGAAGAAACGGCATCCAAAGGCCTTCCGTCCTGACCAACCTCGTGAACCTGCGGAAGAGGATCGAGCCACCCCTGTCCGACTGCTCCCTCGTAAATATCCTCTGGATATCCAACGCCAAGTCCGCGAGCAACATGGACAGATCGCTGCGTGCTCTGGTCAATGAGGTCAAGCACTCGATTTCAAGAATCGACAGTCATTTCGTCGAACAGCCGAGGGGCGCGAACAGGAGCAGCAGGATCATGGAATCTCTGAAGGAAATGAGCAGCGCTGGGGCCTCCGAGGACGGGGCCGACCACTTGGGGCTCCCGAGCTGGTGCACGTTGGGGTTCAACGAGGTCGATTTCGGGTGGGGAAAACCCGTGTGGGTTAGCAGTTACGGGGTGAACGAGCCGGTGTTCGCGAACTTCATGATTTTGGCCGACAAGAAGGCGATGGGATCGAAGCTTGGGTCACGTTGGATGAAGCGGAGATGGCCGTTCTGGAAGGCGATGGAGAGCTCCGGACATTGGCTTCCATGGATCCGAGTCCCTTGACGCTTGCCAATGGCTATGTAGCCAAGGCTCCCCGGTACCCTCGACTGTAAAAATACATATTTCCTTTTACCGTAAATAATTTTCCATTGATTAATTATTTTTAGCAAAAATCATATAAGTGAAAGTTTGGAAAACTAATTTGCAGAAAATTATTTCCCTAAGATAATACAGCCTCGGTCATGGGTAATATTCAACTATTTCCATCCGTTTTATGTCTCTACTTGCAAATAACAATTAGCTATGGCGACGCGTTATCGTCACAAAAATGTGTGTTGCAAAAGACAAGTGATCGAACAACAAAATAAGCGAAACAAAGAAAATAAACCGGATATTAAATTTACTTGGTTTGGCCAGTGAGACCTATTTCATGTGGAGAAAAGCATAAGATTCCACTATAAATCAATCGATACATGGGAAATAACAATTACACTCAAGTCACTTTAACGTTTTTTGTGTATTCCGATCCTCAATTATACTTAGTAACTCACATAATATTTAGCCATCTCACAATTACAAATGAGATAATTTTTTAATCTCACGAAGTGATTCACAAATTTTATTACAAAATTTGTTGGCTTTAAAACACTTGCACTTTCTTCATAATGTAAATGATGAATATGCCGCAAAATCGGTTGTTACAACCAAAAGCTTCTCTTGGTTTGCCCTAGTGCTCTATAACTACAACCCATCTCCTACATATATATATACTTTCTGGATAAGATAGGAGAATCCAAATTAAAAAAACCTACTCGAATTAAGAAACCTCTTTAGATTCTTCCATCATGAATTTAAATTTGAGACATATTATAAAAATTTTCACTTTAGCTTAACGTTGAGTCAAGTCACCACCACTTTACTAGACTTTAAACATCATTGCTACTTCCTCACAGATCTTCATGAGCTCCTCAACTGCCACAAGCATTTTCTAAATTTGAGCCGTGCTTGGATTCCGCCGTAGCCCTATATCTCATTATGACGTCAACATTATGTAAAATTGGTATGCAATTATGCCTTAACTTCGTCCAGAGAACATATCTAAACTCGGTTGATTTATAGTCGCCCATTTTTTTGTGTGGAGGTAATACAGTAGAAAGTCGTAATTACTTCAAAAGCAGAAGCACAACACAAGAAGCTGTTCATCACAACCCAGTCAGCCTTGTTATCTATTTTCACAAGAATCATAACATCAATGGAAATAATAACGGTAACAAGTGATGCTTGCATCGCTCACAAAGATTACAAGATACTAGCAGCATCTAGTCTCCACATTGCTAATTAAAATGAAGAGACAAGTATATTGGAAGTTCTAAAATTTGTCACGAAAGTACAATCGAATCTTAAACTTTTAAAAAATGCAATCAAGTTCTAAAACTTGTTATAGAAATACAATTGAGTCCTAATTTTTTAAAAAATGCAATTAAATTCTAAAACTTATCAAATTGATCCAATCAAAGTCCTTTCATTTGTTGCATATTTTGAAAATTTTAAGATTTAATTGCACTTTCGTGATAAGTTTAAGGATGCGGTTGCTTTTTTTTTTTTTTTAATAAATTTTAGAATTCGATTGCATTTTTATGATAAGTTTTAAGACGTCTAATGCACTTATTATTGAAATGAAAGATAAAATTCAAAATTAAGTTGGTGCGCGTGATTCTGATTTATTTTAACGATTCTACTTTATTCATATGAAGGCGAAGACTTCCTTTTGCAGTAACCCAAAACACAAAATTAAAAGGCTTGAACGAGCTCATATCATGGAGAACCAGACCGTAGACCATCATCAATCCTCGATCTCCGAAACAGGTGGATTAATGGAAGCGTACTCTGTCAGCTCCTCGTCTTGTTCCAGCACTTCAAGCTCTTGTCCGTCCATGAAAACCCACGCTTCGACTCCTTTGCGGCACCTCGTGTCCAACAGAAGCACAGAGTTCATGATCAAGTTTCCCGATTCCTCTGGGAAACCAACCGGGCTCACCCATGCCGGCCTCCCCCACCCAAAGTCGATCTCGTAGTGATCAAAGTTACACCAGCTCGAGATCGTTACGAGTCGATCCGTGCGGGCTAGAGACTCCCTCATTTCCCTAAGGGCCTCCTGTAGCGCATTCGATCCGCCGTCGCCTTCCAAGCCTCTCACGAATTCGCCGTCCATTTTGCTCTTCGCTTCTCGTAGCCAGCCAATGAGGCTGGGCAGGCCGTCGTAATCCTTCTCTTCGAGCGGGCATAGGATAGTTGGCACCCATACATAGTTCCCCATTGAGTCATCGTGGAAATTCGGGACGGCTCTTCGGCGGAGGTTCACGGCGTTGGTAAACACCACCGGTTTGTCGAGGCCGGATACCTTGGTCATTGTGGCCGTCAGTGACTTGCACATCAAAGCCGTGACGACTTCGGCGCGAGTCGGGTTTTGCACTCCCACATTGGCTGTTTTGGCCTTGAGTCTTGCCATGGCCGATGCGTCGAACACGAGTCTCCTCGTACCATACCTTGAAAGGGTGATGCCAATATTGATGTATGCATAATTATATATCACTTATTCATTACGCTAAATGAATTTCAACGTGATCTTTACAATTTAACAAAAATAAGTAAAACGCAACATCAGATGCACTAATTATTGCTAGTTTCCTATCATGTCACAACTACTAATGATTTACAACATGAGTACAATAATTAATGTTTTATACAAAAATATTTTTTTTAATGTTTAATAAAGAAAATGGCCCGGGCAGTCTATGCCTAGGCTCGGCATGGTGCGTTGGCACAGCTTGATGGTCAGTCCTAAGTGTTCCTCCTGTGTAACTATATCGCCTAATGTTACCCATTTGTACGCAATAGAAAAACTTCAGGCAATACTGTTATGAATCCAAGTTCATCTGACTGGAAAGGGACTTTCCAAGTGTCTTATCATAAACTTTAAAGCAATGGAAGATTGCACCTTTACATTCACATGTGCACTTTCGGTAATAATTACTTATTTTTAAGTACATATATGTTATGATCACAGGACCGTCTATACAACATGAATTTCCACTAAGAATTTATTTTATCACCAAATGACGCAATTTTTAGTTCAATATGATAACATACCCATGCATGGGTTCGAAAGGTACTTATGAAATGTTTGTGCAATGCAAATTACCGGTTCTTCAAAGTTCAAGCATTTGGATAGTTTCCTCTTGTTTTAGCAGAGATCTATGTAAATCTCGTACATCCTGAGTCATACACTACATGGAAGAGGACCCATGAAGCATGTGGTTCATTAGTAGCTAGAGACCATCCTCATAGTTACTACCTGAACACTCTTGTTTCCTCTTGAACGCGGGGGGCTACTTCTAAAAGCCTTCTAGGATTCAAAATCTCTATCTAAAAGAACGTCGGCAGTGGGGAATGGTCCGCAATGGCTAAATGCCTGACGGAGCAATGCTGTGTGGGGACAGAAGTCCCCCAGGTTATGAGATTCTTTTCTTAGAGAAGAAACAATGACAATATTTGGGGAATAAGCATTGACAAACTCTATGTCAACACTAGCGGTAATATAGAGGATGTAAGCATTATCAAGAATGTTTTAGGTGGATGGAAGATCTCAACTTGATAGATGGAAGAGGGCTTTTACATTTATTTATAAGTGGATTTCCATATTCAAATGGTCATCACGTTGAATGCTTCTTCTGGAGAGTTAACGAGAATTAGATTGTGATGCTGGGAAGCTTAGTTCGAGGGAAGGGTTTTCCATTTAGCCCTTTTGTTTATCTGTCGGGGTGACAGCTAAAAGTTTGACATCACTAATATGGATAGAAATATGACAAATTCGTGATAAAACTACAATATGTACCGATGAAAAATTCTAAGTAAAAGGAGAATTGATATGCAAAACGGTGTATTTTAAAAAATAGAGGATACAGAAAGTTATCAAGATAAAACTTAGGGCTTGTTTAGTAACAATTCTATTATAAGGAATAATTTTTTATTAGAAATTGTTATTTTTTTGTTTCTGTTCTCGGGAACAATTTCTGAGTATAAAAATGCGCTTGGTAATTACAAAAAATTTATATTTTTAGGATAGAAATGCATTTGGAAAAATTGTATAATTTTACTATTTTATTTAATTATTTAATTATTTAATATTTTTATTATATTTTTTTTTTTTTTCCTTTTTTCTTGTTTATTCCTTCTTCCTCCTTTGTGGCCGGTCGTTGGCCACCACAGCGGTTGGCGATCGGCTGGGCGAGGTCTGGTGAGCTCGCCGAAGCCTCGCCAGGCCACCGTGAGGCTTGGACTCGCTAGATCTAAGTGAGGCCGAGCCTCACTAGTGGCCTCAGTGGTCGGCGACCTCACCCAAGCGACATGAGGTTGGCCTCACCCTAGCCTGGCAAGGTCGAGCCTCGAGTCGACCGACGAGGCTTGGCCTCGCCCAGATCTAGCGAGGCCGAGCTCATCTATGCCTCGAGCTCATCTAGCCATCGATGAGGCTTGGCCTCGCCGGGCCACTGTTGGGCAATGCCGACCTGACGGTGGCTTGCCGAGGCTTGGGCCAATGAGCATCGCTATGGCTTGGCATTGCCGAGGGCCGGCGATGCTCCGACGAGTTCACCGGCCATGGCCGAAGCCGGCGACTGGCCAAAAGGAAGAAGAAGGAAAGAAAAGAAAAGAGAAGAAAAGAGAAGAAAAAAGAAGAGAAAAGAAAAAATTCCTTATGAGAATAAGAAGCTATCTTTTTCTACTTTTTGAATTTGTTCCAAGTCTATTTCCAAGAACAAAAAAATAGATTTTTTTTGTTCCTAAGAACAAAATTTTTAGCAAACAGGTTTCTATTCTTTTTTCGTTTCTCGAAACAAAAGAAAAAAAAAATTTATTCCAAGAAACAGAAATAACTTTTACCAAACAGGCCCTTTTAAGGTTTTCTTTCTCTTATCATCTTTTCCCTGGCATGCATTACCATGACAGAATTTTGTCATTTATGTACCTGCCCCTGTTGACAGAACAAATGGCAAAGAAGGTATCCTCCTCGGAGAATACTTTGCTTTGGATGAACAAAGTGGGCGCATCAAAGTTGGGATGCGGTGCTTCGCCGGTCTTGCGGGCCGCGGCTGCCCAACCTTTGAGGAAAGTGGCGAAAGAGGCCCCGTCGGCTGCGGCGTGCGAAATGAGCACGCCGACCACAACTCCGTGGCAGGGGAAGGCCGTCACTTGAACCATCGCCACACGATCTCCCACTTCTGCTCTCCTCCATGCAGCGGTGCAAGGCAGGAATTTCCTGACCGTTTCGAAGTCTGGCTGGTGGAGTAGCCGTGATAGGGCGAACTCGGCCCTGGCCTCGACAAGGAGAACGCCCTCGTCATCGCACTCGATGGAGAGGCCGTTGCCGTTGATCTTCCCCGCCAGGGGATAGAACAGCGGTAGAGTTTCGGACAGAGATTGCTTCAGAAGTTGTATCATGCGTGAGGATGTTGTGGCGGCTCGATCAGCTTCTTCGATGGTGTAGAAAAGGACCAAGGGAACGTAAGCAGTAGTGACGAACTGATCAAGAAGAGACAGCTTATGGATTTTGAGGTGGTTTGGTGTGGGACTATATGGTTTCACGAATTCCCTGGATACCACTACGACCTCCATTTTGGATGTGGTTTGGTGTCTTAATTTGTAGTGTGTGCGGATATATATAGGTTCGATGCCTAAGTACTAATTTTAAGAGTAGCTTAAAAGTTTTTGGGTCTTGAGGAGGAATTCTATGTGATAGATGGTATGTGTAATCAGTTTATTACAGGAAAAATTACCAAAACAGTTATAAACCATTTTTTTTTTTTGCCGGTTTAGTTCTAAACCTTTTATATTTATGTCAATTCAGTTCATCTGACTAATTTTGATAAGCCGGTATTAACGTGGACATTGGTCGGCACTGGCTATTCGGCCAATGTGATGTGGCAATTTTTAAATATTTTCTTTTCTTTTTTTCTTTTTTTTTCCTTTCCTTCTTCCTCTAGTCAATCCTCGGCCATTGGTGAAGCTCACCTTCGCCGTCACTAGGAGAGGTCATGCCTCGACCTAGCCTCACCATGGTTGGGCAACCTTGACCTCGCTGCCCTCACCCTCACCTAGATCTAGCAAGGTCATGCCTTGCTAGGACTATGGGCAAGGTTGAGCTCGCCTAGCCATGATGTGGCTGGCCATCGCCTAATGATGGTGAGCATGACCTCACCCGTGGTTGGCGATGTTGACCTCGTTGGCCTTAGCCATTGCCTGCTCCGGCGACTAGGCAGAGGAAAAAGGAAAAAAAAAAAATAACAAAAACAAAGAGAAAGAGAAAAAAAAAAAAAAAAAAAAGCCACGTCAACATTGGTCGGTGTCCACATCAACACTGGCAAGTCAAAATTAGCCAAATGGACTAAATTGGTACAAATGCAATAGGTTTGAATTGAATTGACATAATTATAATATGTTTAGAATTGTTTTGATAATTTTCCAGTTTGTTGCACAATTTTCTTCCAACGTCACTAACATGAGTAGTTATAGTTTGAAAGATTGATAAATCTAAATCAATGGGGTTCGATGTCGATTGTGTACAGATATTGCACTGGCCGACTAATACGTTGGGAAATTATCGAAAGATCCATGATAGTCGAACTATGCGGATGCATCTCGACTTTCGAGTTTGATAGTTCTCTTGTCGAATCCGATAACATCACCAAAATTCAACTGATTAGGATCCTTTCAAGCCAGAGGGGGGCAACTTTTTCTTTTCTTCTTTTTCGGTCAAAAGGGGGGCAACTTCAAATCCGTCATTTAAGCGTCTGGAAATTTTTCATATGCGTCACACCACTTTCGAACCTACGAAGGCGACCCGCCGCATTCAATTCTCCTCTTCATTTTTCTCCCATGAAAGTTTCCATTTTCATATTCCAGCCGCTGCTGCTATGCGGAAGATGAAGAAAGGTGATGCTATGGTCCAACTGCAACGGCCACCACTTTCGAACCTACGAAGGCGACCCGCGGCATTCAATTCTCCTCTTCATTTTTCTCCCACGAAAGTTTCCATTTTCATATTCCAGCCGCCGCTGCTATGCGAAGATGAAGAAAGGTGATGCTATGGTCAACTGCAACGGCCACGCCGGCTGTAATCATGAGAGATAGACGATGAGGTGAGCGGATTAGGCCGCTGTTATTAATGCTATGCCAGGCTCTACTGGCCGGTAGCTGTTAGCAAGAACGGTGGACGCGATATGTACAACGGAGGTCCCTTTGGATATGCAAGGAGAGGACACCCAAAATGAGATAGAAAGAGAGTTGCATTTGGTTACACATTGAAATTGAATTTTCATGATTTGAATTTTTATAGTTTCAAATTGCTATATACGTAAGCAATTAGCTAAGGGCCACTTTTGTAACATTTTTGTTCCGGGAAATAATTTTTTTTAGAAATAGTCTTTTACTATTTTTATTCCTTAAAATAATTTTTGAGTAAAAAAAGACGTTTGGTAACTATACAAAATTCATATTATTGAAATAGAACAAGAACAAGAATGGGTTTGTATAGTCCACAATTTTATTTTATTTTTGTAACATAGTATTTCTTTCTTTTTTTCTTTTCTTCTCACCACCCGTTGCTCGCCACTGGTTGACTGCCATTCGTTGTTTGCTGCCATCAGTTGCCAAATGTCATCCGCCGGCACCAGCTACGCCATCAACTAGTGGATGTGGTGATCGGCGGCAAGGAAGAAGATGAAAAGAAAAAATGACTTATTTCTAAAAATTATTCCTAAGAACAATAAGTTACTTTTTTTCTACTTATTGTTTTGTTCTAAATCTATTCCCCAATCATTTTTTATTCTAAGAAAAAGAAAAAATGACTTATTTCTAAAAATTATTCCTAAGAACAATAAGTTACTTTTTTTCTACTTATTGTTTTTGTTCTAAATCTATTCCCCAATCATTTTTTTATTCTAAGAAATAGAAAAATTAATTGACATTACCAAATATATTTTTGTTCTTTTTTTATTCCGCAAAGCAAAAAAACAAAAAATCAAAAAATAAAGAACAGAAACGTTGACATGCACGCCTTAAGTGTGCTTGTATGTTTAATTTCTCCGATACAATGGTTGCCTAAGCGTATTGACTCGTGAGAAAGTATTGGGTGCAACTGTGATAGCCACGTCTTAGTCCATTTCGTGAGCCACATGTGTCCGCTCGCAGGGCCACATTTTAAAATACTTGCAAGCCCGCTCTCTCATTCATTTCTCTGTCTTCTTTTAATGTTTTCTTCCCTTTCTTTTTTCCTTCGAAGACCAGGAATGACACTCGCACCGTGATGAAATACAGCCGCCAGGCATAGACGACCCGCTCATGAGCATGCCGACACTCATCCATGGCTATCGTCAACGTCGTTCGGGCAAGCTATTGATCCCCTACATATCCATAATTGTCATATAGCCATGGATGATCCCAAGCCCTCCCTTAGCCCCTGCATCCTCGAGGTTCCCTACTACTATGATGTTGTCACCTCCTAAACCCTCATTAGATTCGACGAGGGCAATCTTGCCAAACGAAAGCGACCTTCCCCATTGGTCAACGAGGGCCGCAACATTCTCACTGGCCCTAACCTCTGCCTAGAGGCTAAAGGGAAGGAAAGGAGAGAGAGAAAAAAAAAAGTAAAAAAGAAGAAACGTTGAACAAGAGAAATAGACGTGCCAGAGGAGAGAGCCAAAGAGAGATTCCAATTTTCTAATGGAGCGGGCCTACAATGGCACTTGTTGTCCATTGAATGGATTAGTAGTGCATTGATGACATGGCTAACAGTTGCACCAAATATTTTCTCAAGCCGCCCGCCTTTTTTCAGTTTTTATTTATTTTTGTGTAAAACAGTTACCAAACTCAATACAAGCTAATCAATCGATGCACGGGTTCCGCTTGTTTCAACAATAAATATAAAAATGGCCACATAATTAAATAAAGGAATTTAGCAAGATTTCGTGGCATATGTACTTAGGAAGTCAAATCGAAAAGTTCATATTGTTATTAGAACCGAAATCTTTTAGCACAAGAAACGTACGTTTTCTTGCAAGGTACAGGACTTGTTAATCGACCAGTGATATTCAGGACAAGGGGGATTAGCTCCATTCAGTTTGCTAATAAGAACTTTCACATCATAGAGAAGATGAATTTGTCTATTGTGTCATACATCAAAATAAATAAATATGTATTTATGAAATATGGTATTGACACATGGTTGCGAGTCTATGACTCGATTCAAATTTGTTAATTGGTGGCAACTAATATGGAGAGATCTAGGATTGAAATCGAAGTGCCTTCACATAAAAATTCTCAACACGAGGTTGGTTTCACTCAAAATTTGACATGTGTCTATAGGAAAAGATGTGGATAATGAAATAAAAAATCATATATAGTTAAGGAGAAATTTAGGATCAGTTTGGAAACACTTATGTTTCGGAGAGCAATTTCTTTTTAGAATTAGTCTTTTTCTATTTTTACTCCCTGAATAATTTCTTAATAAAAGAATGTGTTTGATGACTATATAAAATTCTATTTTCGGAATGGAAAAGAATAGGAATACATGAGAAAATATTGCGTAGGTATCATGTTCCAACGTGACAAATATGAAGGCAAGGAGAATGTGACACGTGTCATTATGGGTCCCACTTCATTAGGCCATACATCTGACGTCTATCCTCCAAACTTTTGCATCATCTCTCCTCATTAATTGCTGGTCTCCTCCCTCCATTGGCATTAAAATCCCTCTCTCCTCTCTCTCACTTCAATTAACAGGTGCTGCATGACAAATTACAATTTCTGTTCCAGGAATAATTTTTATATTTCAGACTTGTTTTCAAGTAGAATCCATTTGATAAAATTATTCCATTTTTTTATTTTGAAATAGAATTTTGTTTCAGAATTAGGTTTGAAGTAGAAATCGGAAGTAAAAGTTTTCTACTTTTCTATTTCTAAAATAGAAATGAGAAATAAAAATTATTCCCATTGTTCATCCTTGCTATGAATCGGTTATCCATCCGTCGCTGCCGACCATCGTCCGGCAGTTATCGGCCGCCGCCGCCGTCGCCGTCCGTTGGTTGCTGCCACCGCCGACGTCCGCCATCCGCTGGTCGCCCATGCCGTCGCCGCTGTCCGCCGGTTCGCCGATCCGCTGTCCGCCGATCCGCCGCCGTCCGAAAGAAAGAAATTTTGTGTCATTATAAAAAAAAAAAAAAAAATTCTATTTTTAGAGTTGAAATTTTGTATTGTTATCAAATGGGTATTTTGCTTAGAAACTCATCTAGAAATAGAAATAGAAAAATCTATTTCTCTTCAAAAATCAATTTCTGGCTAAAATGGTTATCATTCGTGCCCTTAGAGGACACTCTCTCTCCTCTCTCTTCTGCATCTCCCGAGAAAAAGAAGCCCGCTCTCTTTTTTTTTTTCAAAGTACGCTCCCTCCCTCTTGCTCCTAAGAGCCCCGTTGGTTGCCTCTCAAGCTCAGAGCCGCCATGTTTGGCATGTTGCCTACGCTTTCGTTGTCACCTTTAGGAGCCACTTTCTCTTCGTTGTTCCCAATAGCCCTCGCCAATGGCATTTCAAGCTCAGATCCAACACCTCCACCGCCACCACCTTCAGGAACCACTATCTCTCTCTCTCTCTCTCTCCCTTAAGTGCCCCTGCGGGTCACATCCCGAGCTCATATCTGCCTTCTTGGTGGCATTTTAGGGTTACCACATGACTGAGTTGAGCATTCTCCTTCCCATGTTTTCATTCTCTTCCTGGAGGAAGATGAGATGAAGTCTAGATGAGTCAGAAACACATGAACTTGGGAACTTTCATTTGTGTTTGTTGTAATGAACGAGTAAAAACTTAAGCCAACAACATAATATTTGCAACTGAATGAAAATTACATATGAACTAGAAACAATATCTCTGAAAATGAAAGACAAAATGAAAGACTTATGGTAAACCAAAAATGTTCCATGTGCTCGGAGAGTGGTTTTGTATAGTACCATGACCATTACTTGATTTGTAAATTGAGAAAAGTTTCTCTTTTTAGAAAATTGGATGTTGCGAGTCCTTCTGTGGATTTGCTGTAATGAACGAGTAAAAACTTAAGCCAACAACACAATATTTGCAACTAAATGAAAACTGCATACGAACTAGAAACAATATCTCTGAAAATGAAAGAGAAAACGAAAGACTTCTGGTAAACCAAAAATGTTCCATGCGTTCGAAGAGTGGTTTTGTATAGTACCATGACCATTACTTGATCTGTAAATTGAGAAAAGTTTCTCTTTTTAGAAAATTGGATGTTGCGAGTCCTGCTGTGGATTCGGCGTTCTTTTAAGATTTGTGTTTACCTTGTTTCCAATGGGTCACAATTGCGTTAAAAAAAATTACGGTCATGTAAACACAGGACTATAGATAGACATAAAAGATCTAAAGAAGCAACTGCGAAGAAAGGAAATTCTAATGAACGAGCAAGTGTGGCGGTGTTGTAGAACTGCATTGTGCCACTGATCCAACTCTAACCGAGAGTTAAGGATCTAATCATCAGATTCAAGAGAAAAGTAAGTGAAAACTCATCGGGACATAAAAGAAATGCACTCGGAAGCCGCTTAAGAAGTAAAATTGAAGTAATGAACACCCTTTCTGTCCATTGACATGAACTTGCACGAGCGAGGATCTTGTTCTCGACAAGAGCAAAGGACGTTACAAAAAAAGCGAAAATCATCACGAATTCTCAGGACAAGATTTAGCTATAGATATTTGTACATGCAGAAAGAAGGAAAAGAAGAAAAGTCTAGCTAAAGCCAAAGATCATTCATGGCGAGGAGCTACTCCAAGGGAACAACGTGTAGCGCTTCTGCAAAGGAAGGATGGACATGGGCCTTCCCAAATACCCGAGACAAAGAGAAACAGCTGCCCCTCCTCCACTCGTTGTCCTCTTCTCCTCATGATCGCCCAACACCTCGGCCATCTTCTTCTTCATCTTCTCCTTGTAAAGCCTTCACATCACGCACGCCTCCGCGAGGCTCACGCTCGGCTGATAAACCCCTCACTCGACATTTTCCTTCCTTCCAAACCCAAAAAGCTTTTTCCCGAGGATTGTAGTGGGTCACGATACCGCCCCAGGGGGCGGTTTGTAGTGAGAAGGCGACTCCGATTTTTCCTCCTGCCAGCTCTTTGCGTGGTTGGGACATTTTCCTCGGTGCTTCACCTCCAGACTTGGGAAGCAAGGCAAAAAGGACACTAAGAAAGAGCACAGAGGTAGAGGCGACGTAGCGAAGATGGATATGAGCTCGAGATGCAATTGGTGGGGGCGCTTAGGGCTGAGAGAGAGGAAGTAGTTCCTAGAGGTTGTGACGACGATGGTGACATGGCAGAGGCGTCGAATCTAAGCTCTAGATGCCATCAGCGGGGGCTATTGGGAGCAATGGAGAGAAAGTGGCTCCTAAAGGCGACAACAGAGACCAAGGCAACATGCCAAAGATGGTGGGTCTGAGCTCAAGAGGCAATCAGCGGGGCTCTTAGGAGTGAGGGAGGGAGTGTATTTTGAAAAAAAAACGAAAAAGAGAGTCGCCTTCTTTTCTCGGAAGATGCAGAAGAGAGAGGAGAGAGAGAGGGGAGGGGAGTTTTAACTCGGATGGAGGGAACCACTGGGATTCGCCTCAGTGGCCACCCTTTCAACATGGGAGGGGGAGGTGAGGGGTTCAAATCCCCACCTTCTCAAGGGGGGATGGGGTGGGAACGCGTAAGTTTCAGGAGTGGGTTTCGACTCCCACGCCCTGCAAGAGGTAGGGCAAAAGTCTGAGAGTGAGTGTAGAGTAGGAATAGAGTAGGATTGACAAAAAAAAAAAAACTTGGATGGAGGATGAAGGCCAACAATTAATGAAGAGAGATGATGCAAAAGTTTAAAGGATAGACATCAAATGTATGGCCTGATGAAGTGGGACCCATATTGACACGTGTTGCGCTCTCACTGCCTTTCTATTTGCCACGTTGGAACATAAAACATAGGCAATATTTTCTTAAGAATGCGTCTAGTACGATTCACAAATTTTTTTGTTAGTAGAATTTCGTTTAATTTTTTTTCTTATTCTTTCCTACTGCCAACAGCTACCACTGCCGCCAACTGCTGCCTACCACTACTGCCCGCTAGGTGACGTTATCAGCGATAATCGATGGTGGGGTCGATAGCTGCGGCAACAATTGCAGTCGACGACGGGCGAAAAGGGGGCTGGTAGTCAATAAAGAAGAAGAAAAGAAGAAAAAGAAAAGACAAAATAATTTATTTCTAAAAATTGTTATTGGGAACAGAAAATTACTTTTTCTACTTCTTACTTTTATTCCAAATTTATTCCTTGGCCACTTTTCTATTCCTAGGAATAGAAAAATTAATTAATGTTATCAAACAGATTTTTGTTCTTTTTTTTTTTTGGATACAATAAAAATAGAAATTAAGAGAAATAGAAACATTACTAAACATGAACTTAGTTGAGTATACTATATAAACCTAGATATCTCATGCAGATTGAATGATGCAATGATCCACATCGAATGTTAGTTAATGTAACATATACTTTGATAACAGTTGGTCATTTGCTTGCTAAGCAAATGATCGAGTAATTTCAATCCACGGATAGATTAGGGAGAAGAAAATTACGACCGTCAAAACTTTTGTATGGTGCTCACTTGAGTGCCAAAACTTTTTATTTTCACTTATTTAAGTGCCATATTGGAGCTTGCTCACTTAAATGCCACTTACGGCCAAATGTCTAACGTGGAATTTTTTTTTTTTTTTTTGAATTTTTTTGTTTTTGTTTTTATTTTGCTTTTTTTTTTAAGGGCTGGCGAGGGTCACCGGCAATCCTCTCCAAACGCTAGCAAGGCCGCAATGCCCTCACCTAGGCCCTTCGTGGCGAGGGCGAGGTGGCCCTTGCCCAAATTTGGCCGCGAAGGCCATGGGCGAGAGCATTGCGACCTTACCGGCCCTAGGCGAAGCGACATCACTTGTGGCTGCTCAAAGCTGGTAAGGGTCCTTATGACCAAGGGCCAAGCAACCCTTGCCCAATCTAGACGAGGGTTTCACTGTTGGCAAGAGTTGTCGGTGACCCTCACCGATCCTAAAAAAAAAAAAAAAAAAACCAAAAAAATAAATAAAAATATATTAAAAATATTAAAAATAATATTTAAAAAGTGTCCACGTCATGCCAACAAAACCACGTTAGATGACAGGCATCCATGCCAGTTTTTCCGACAAGGCAAATAGGAATTTGACTAAATTGAGCGATTTTTTAAATTTGTGACACTAAGTAAGCGTACTACGAAAATTTCAGTACTTCTAGTATTCTTCTTCCAATAGATTATAACATGATCCAACCGACACACCTAAACATGTGAAATACTCCATTGATCTAAAAAAAATGTATCAATTTGTGTAAAAGTTTATCGTACGCTTGTATTGCCTAGTTTTCTAATATTTTTTAATCCTTGAAGCGTATTACGAGTGAGATATTACTAAGACAGCTCACCGTGGGCTTGACCTAGCACGATATGTTCCTCGATCACTCTAGCCATGACTCACGCCCACCCGCACTATTTTAACTTTTGGCTTTGAGGTTATGCTAGAGTAGTCCATTAGTGTAAACTTATAACTCTCGAACGAAGGTTATAAATTTGTATTCTTCTTCTATTTAATGTATATGACCGTTCACAATTTTGTTTATAGTTACCGATATATAGATCAAGCCCCAAATGATAAAATACGTAGTACATGTGCCACACGCACTACGGAAAAAAATGTGAAAAAAAGTATCAAATGTAGGTGATAAATAAGGCATCCCTTGGTCCCAAATGCATTGGACCAATGATTAACGATGGCTATAACGGAGTATAAATGTTGAAGACGATGATATTATTTACTACCAATCACAAATTTCATGGTTGAGGCAGCATTCATACTAGACATTCATGGTTAAAAATACTTTCATTTGAGAATTTAGACCCGCTTTTTATTTCTATTTATTTGGGACTACGTTGTGTATGAACTCGAAAATATATCAAATTATATTTTTTGAGTAGAGTTGATGGAGAAGGTGAAGGATATAATCTTGTTGAGTCTGTGGTAACAAGTACTGATTGAAATGGTTGAAGAGCAAGATGCCACAACTTTATGTGCAAAACTTGAGACACTTTAATTGATGAAGGGTTTGACCAATCATGTGCATATACTAAAAATGATATTTCAATTCTAGGTGGCTGAAGGCACATTCTTCACAGCTAATAATTTAGATGAGTTTAACATACAAATGATGGACTTGAAGAACTTTAATGAGGCCTTCCTAATGATAAACATGAGGTCAAAGATACTAGAAGTGCCATAAGTTAATTATGGAGCCCACTTTTGTGCGAAAATATTTTTTCGGCTTACTTAAGTATCAAATTGAAAAAAAATGATCACTTAAATGTTTATGATGATAAATTTAGGCCAAAAGTCCTATGCAACTTTTTAATGAAATATTAAAGTCTATACGAATTTTCTTATAGAAATTACATGGCTATTTTTATAAAATGTTAATTCTAACATGGTTTAAAAAAAAAGAACATCCAATGTGGAATTGATGGCCTTTCTTTCAATCAACTTTCTCTCTCCTCTTCCATCTTCAGCCATAGTCACCAACACCTTCTCTCCCATTAAGGGTGTCAACAACCGAACCACAAACTGAACCGAATTGAAACCAAAATCGAACCGAACCTAAATTTTATACATTTCAGTTTTAGTTTAGTTTCGGTTCAGATAATTGAATAATCACCCTTTTTTTATTTTAGTCCGGTTCAATTTGGTTAATCGAATTGGCTTTTAACTCTAAATTTTTTTTTTATTTATAAAAGTCCTCAAACCCTAACCTCTCTCTTCTTTCTCACCCTCTCAGCCACTCAGAAACCCTAATCGCTCAATCTCCTCCCAAATCCTCCCAAATTGCACGCGTGCTACCGTTTCGTTGTTGGGCTATCATTCGAATTGAGGACACTGGTTTCTTGACCTCGTGGTTGCAGAGCTTGTTTTTGTTGCTCCGAAATTGATTATGGTGGGGTGGTCCACCATCCGCAAGGCCTCGAATTCGCTGGTGGAGTTCACGCAGGACCAGAGAGGCAGCCTAGTGCTCTCAAGCCCCGATTTCCAGAAACTGTCCATCTAGCAGCTTGACCTCTTCCAATCGAATCTTCCATTTTGATGTTCTTCTCTCGATCTGTCCCTCAGAGCTTTTTCCCTCTTGTGAATTTGTTTTGCTTAGAAATGGAATTCAAAACGATCATAAAATCAAATTGAGGAGATCTTTTCGTTGTAGATTTTGGGCATTTCTTGCCCATGGAGAGAGAAGGAGGGAGGAGGAGGGAGAAAACGCGCTTTGTCTGAAGAGAGAGAAGAAGTGAGGGAGAAGGAGGAGAGAGAAAATGCTTAGTAATTTTGTGTAGCTTTATTTTCTTTCACAGTTTTTTTTTTTTTTGACTTTCTTTCCTACTTTTTTTTTTTGGTCAGTCCTACTCTATTCCTACTCTACACTCTCTCGCAGACTTGTGCCCTGCCTCTTGCAGGGCGTAGGAGACGCAACCTACTCTCGAAACTTACGCGTCCCTACCCCCATCCCCCCTGAGAGAAGATGGAAATTTGAACCCCTCACCTACTTTGAATTGAGAGGACGGGATAAGATGGAAAACCGAAAATCCGAATTGAAAATACCAAACCAAACTAGATTTTTGGTTCGGTTTGTGTTCGTTTGGATCTCTATTCGGTTCAATTCAGCCACTTATCCTAATGATTTGGTTCGGTTCGAATTTTCAAAAAACACGAATTGAACCAAATTGTTGACATCCCTACCTCCCATCGTCGCCCCATTATAGTGGCAGAGTTGCTAGTATTAGGGGTGTCAATGGTTCGGTTCAGTTTTGGTTTTATGAAAATCTAAACCGAACTGAACCGAACCATTATGATAAGTAGCTAAACCGAACTAAATAAAGATCCAAACCAAACACAAACCGAATCCAGTTCGATTCGGTTTTATCAATTCAATTTTTTGGTTTTTCATCTTATTCCGTCCTTTCAATTCAAAGTAGGAAAGAAAGTCAAAAAAAAAATGTGAAAGAAGATAAAGCTGCACAAAACCACTACACATTTTCTCTCTCCTCCTCCTCCACTTCTTCTCTCTCATCAGACGAAGCGCGTTTTCTCCCTCCTCCTCCCCTCCTCCTCTCTCTCCATGGGCGAGAAATGCCCAAAATCTGCAACGAAAAGATCTCCTCAATTTGATTCTGTGATCCTTTTGAATTCCATTTCTAAGCAAAACAAATTCACAAGAGGGAAAAAGCTTTAAGGGACAGATCGAGAGAGAGCATTAAAATGGAAGATTTGATGGGAAGAGGTCGAGCTGCTTGATGGACAGTCGCTGGAAATTGGGGCTCGGGAGCACCGGGCCGCCTCTCTAGTCGGGGGCAAACTCCACCGGTCGAGAAAATATTCAGTGGTATGTGCGCGCCACGTCAATAGATGACGTGGTGTACATTTACCACTCAAATTTTGACGAGGGACTCGCTGGAAAATGGAGAGGCTAGTTCTCTCGGCTGGCTTGGCTCGGCTCGGCTTGCTGGCAGAATAAATGCGTAACACTCCCGCTCAAAAAATCTCTCTCCTTACTTGAATTTGCTGGGTTTTTTTTTTTTCTCTCTCTCCTTGTAGGAGAACAAATAGAGAACAACCGAGACTTCCTCTATTTCCTTCTCTGCGCATCCCACCCCCTTAGCTTTCGGCTTCGTCTCTGGCTCTATCTCCCTAAAAGCCTCGCTGGCCATCTGCCTGTGGCACGTCACCTCGTCCAAGAGCGGCACCAGTTGCAGCTGATCCTAACCCCCTCCGCCTCTGACCGTTTCCAACGAGGAGATCAAGCACAAGTTTTGTGCTCGTGTTGGTCTCTCGGCAACTTCTAGACCTCCGTCCGATTGTGTCTCTCCTACGAACTCGTCATTAGCTTCGACTCCGTGCCGCCATCGTCGATGGTGTCCTCTATCTTCGGCATATGCTCATCCTTCCTGTCCCTGAGGCCAAAGATGCCGCCGCCCCTCCCTACTGTGAAGCCGTCGGCCTCTGGCACGAGGGAGGCGGCCTTTGTCTCGTTCCCTAGTAGACGCTGGCCTACTCAGTCGTGGGGGAGATCTCAGCGGACCTGAGCAAGGCAGACGACGTGGCAAAGAAGGAGAGGTGCGGGTTGGAGAAGGATTCCACTCGTTGTGGGGGAGGTACATGGACTAGTTGTACCAGCATCGGGAGCTAGGGCTTTTCCTGGACGTGAGCCATATCGGGTTCATAGACGAGTTCGTGGAAGAGATGGAGCCCCAACTCCAAGCCGCGTTCGAGGTGATGGAGGAGCTAGAGAAGGGCGCGATCGCCAACCTGGACGAGGGCCGCATGAGAAACAATTCTGTGAAACAAGAAAGGGAAGACATTTTCGTGAAGGTCACATCCCCTCTTGATCGTGGAGATTAATGTGCACTTGACTCTACACATATGTCATAGAAGAGGCCAATGTCTTATTTTACTCAATTCTGTTGTTATTTACAAGTGCCCTTGTTCTAGTCTAGGCAACAATTACCTTACAAGATATTCTTCCAACAATTATTGAATGTTGATCAGCACTTTCAGAATATGAATATGGTAGCTTGCCCCTCCTAGTGTGTCATGCTTGATTTGCAATTGGTGTTATTTTGTCCATGTAATGCATTCTCTACTTATTATTGGTCTTCCAAGCATTGCAATATACAATTTTGAATCAATAGATCTCATTTTATGTGCCCGACACCTTATTTTTCTTTCTGGTTGGTATTGGCTATTATGATCATTTTGAATCAATGGATCTCGTTTTATTTTGGTTGCCTTTATAGGAGTTTCCATGTAACCAAACAATTTTTGCCTACAAATGGCTCTATGCAATTACGGTATTGTTTTCCTCACAAATAATAACCCCCCTTGGAAAGTTATTACATATCCATCTTAAAGTGAAGTTTGCATGTTTGAAGTGGCCCACTCATTTTCATGGTGTATGTTGCGATGAATGGTATTGTTGTGAAATGAAGCAGGGTCTACGTATTGCTTTTTTTGAAAGTCAAACCAAGCGGCCAAAAGTGATGATTTGGATGTGTTCAAAATTCAATGTGGTGGTTTCTTTTAATCTTCGTTCCTACTGTAAATTGACCGAGCAAATTTTTGGATGCAAACTGCACCTTAACATTCGTTGATATGAACTCAATTGGGGAGAAAATCTTCACAAGCACTTATAAAAAGGGAGTATCAATTTCCAGTTTCTTCATTAGGTTATGATATTGCATCATAGCACATGAAATGCAAGATTACATCCTAATTTTATTTAGTGTTTAACCTGAATGTAGAACTCATTCAAGTTAGAGACATTCGTGGCAAACAAGGACAATCTAAAAAGACGATGATTTAGGTGTATGCAATATTTTCTCTCAAGGGCATGAGCCGTATAATGTTCTTGGATGAGTTCTTTTTTCTTTTGCATGATTAATGCAATAATCATTTCAAATTTGGTGCTTGTACAATGGTCGAAGGACCCCATTATAAGAGTTACAATTTGAAGCCATGCGGAGATAGCACACTTGACCATTCAAGGTCACATATTGCAAATTACACCACTCCTATAAAATCTTCCATCAACCAATACTTTCTTTTTTCCTATTCGTAAGTGGATCAAGAACAAGAAATGACTATGGATTTGATGCTAACATCCATACTACTGAGATTCTTGCCAGAAACTTTTACCGCATAGCATAGCCATAAATGTTACCGCAGAACACGAATAATAAATCCTCCAGACAAGCCATTGATCCCAACAGCACTAGGTCAGAAACAAGTTCATCTCTCACATACGGTATTGTTTTCCTCACAATTTACTTCATTGAAGTAGGCCATTTGCGGGCAAGTAATAGCAAACACTTGAACATTCTAGCCTTTACCACAATTATTTGCTCCGAGTAATGCACACAGACTTGCTTTATCCCTAGAATGTACAGTGAAAACTCAGATGGCAGGTTCGCCCTTTTCCATGCAGATGGCACCGCGGTGAGAGCCTGCTAATTTAGTAGAGTGAGCTGCCAATTATTGTTAAAGCTATTAAGGTCGTCAATAGAGTCCACAATTATCTCACCCGGAGCATATTGTAAAGTGACATGCAGACTTTAGAATTCCAAAAATTCACTAAAGACAAAGATCTTCAGCCAAATGAGGCAAAGATTTTCCAGCAAAAGACTTTCATCTCCTAAATTATCGCACGTTCTGATGAAGATTCAGTACCACAATCAAAATCAACTTATTGAAGTTTTACGAAGAGGCGCGCAGCGAGACACCCGACGTCTGCAAAAATCAAGCATATGACTCATCAACATTACACTCCCCGAGGAAAACTTTGATGCTTCTAGGCGATCCATAACTGCCCTCAGCAATGATTGCTCTGTCGTGGGCAGCCATGTGAGCGATGATCTTGTAGATCATTTCAATCTGCATCCACAAGGCTAGAGAAAAGGAATAGCAAAATTCAAAAGTTGTGGATTGCTAATCTGTGCCCAGGGATCGGGCAGATTACCTCTTCAGGCGCATGGCAACGTTCAGCTACTTCTTCAAGAGTCAATGGCTCGACAGGCTCATTACAGTTGAAAAATGCAACACCAAGGCAAAATTAACAAAGCTATCTGAATTTCAAGAAAATGAACCAGAACCCCAAATCTTAAGAGCTGATAGTTTCCATCTTAGACAAGCTTGTTCTAGTAAGATACCTGGCCTCGTTGAGTACAGCCGGAACCCGTTTCTGACGAGCAAATACTTCTGCCGTTGCCTTTTTCCCAGCTTCGACACCTAAGAATTTCAGTCGCACATCGAGGCCAAGAAAAAAGACAGCCAGTTGGATGAATTGATTTGATTTCTTGACGCAGAGAGGCCAGACATATTCTCAACAGCAATAAGCACAAAACATATAGCAATCGTCTAATTTAAATAAGAATTATAAGGTAAACTATTTACCAGGTTGATGATAGGCATTAATATTAACTAGTGAGGCGTATATCCCAACTGCTCGCTCATACAATGCTATAAGAGCCCCACTGATCTAAGGGTCACTTCTTCGACAGTGACTATTATAGACTCGCGATCATTGGCATATAGAGCATACCCCGTTCCCTACAAAAGTTCACCATATCTAAAAGAGATCAATTGCAGAAAACAATCGAGTGACTATAAGTAAATCATCCACAGAACTCATGTCTCCCTTCCAAGAGAAGTGTGAGATCTTAAACTTCAGAAACAATAGACATAAGAACTTCAACTATTGGGACAAAGTACACTCCAAGTGCCAAAACTTGGCACGGAGGGACACTTAAATGCCAAAAGTTTGGAAAGTAACACTTAAGTACCAAAATCGGAGCAAAATTGATCACTTAAGTGCCACTCTGGCCAAAATCCGGCCAAAATGCCGACGTGGCGATTTTCCGACGAACGAAGTGCAAAACGATGCCGTTTTAATGCCGACATGTTAAAAAAACTAATATAAAAATTAATTGAATTAAATTAAAAACTAAATTTATTTAAAACATTTAAAAAACTAATTTTTTAAAAATAAACTTATTTTAAACATTTAAAAATAAAATAAAAATATTTAAAAACTAAATATTTAAAAAGTTGAAATCTAAACTTATTTAAAACATTGCTACAAGCAATGCAGCCGGGTTGTTCTTCACCTGGAAAAGAAACAAGTTATTTCTGCTGACATAGGACTACAAAAGGCAAGAACCATCCTTTGATCAGTCAGTAGAGAAACCACTCAGACAGCTGCCGAAAACTACTGATAGTTCTTATGTTGTAACTTCTTCTTTTGTGTGTGTGTTTTCATTTTTTTTTTTTTTTTTTTTGTGCCGGGGGATGAAAGGAACTGTGCATCAGGTATTATGGCTTTTGGTCACTAAAATTAAGACACGAGGACCCCTAGAGTGCCATAACTTGACAGAAAGGGACACTTAAGTGCTATAATTTACGAAAGGTATACTTAAGTGCCAAAATCGGAGCAAAATGGATCACTTGAGTGCTAATCCGACCAAATTGCATGTGGCATTTTTCCCGTAAGCGAGTGCAAAACAACGCCGTTTTGCATGCCGATGTGGCCAAATAATGAAAAAACGGCGTCGTTTTGGGCCGACGTGGTAAAAAAATAATATAAAAATTAATTAAATTAAATTTAGTTAAAATATTTAAAAATAATAATTTTAATTAAAAAATATTTTAAAAAAGGGGGGAAGGGGAGGCACCGAGGGATCGCCCTCGGCCGCCGCCGTCGCCTCCACGTCGTCGCCAGGAAGGGCCGGCGACGGAGGGGGAGGCTCCGCCGGGGTCATTGGGCCGGGCTGGGGGCCGGTGACCCCCCGGTGATCGGCGGCGAGGGCTCGTGAGCCCGCGCCCCATCCAACGAGGGTCGGCGGCCCTTGGTCGCCGAGCGAGGGCCACGACCTCGCCTGCATCTATGGTGAGTGGCGAGGGCTCGCGACCCGCCTCGATCCGGGGTGAGGGCTCGCGACCCTCGCCTCGATCCGGGGGAGGGCTCGCAAGCCCTCGCCGCCGGTCGGCCGAGGTCGCCGGCCCTTCCCGGCGACGGCGGGGAGGCGGCAACGGCAGCCTAAGGGCCTCGCTTGCCTCCCCCAACCTTTTCTTTTTTTTTTTTTTAATATTAAAATTATTATTTTTAAATATTTTAACTAAATTTAATTTAATTAAATTTTTATATATATTTTTTACCACGTTAGCCCAAAACGACGCCGCTTTTGTATTATTTGACCGTGTCCGTGCAAAACGGCGTCGTTTTGTACTCGCTTTGTCGGAAAATTGACATGTCAACACTTTGGCCGGACTTTGGCCGGAGTGGCACAAGTGTCATTTTCGTAAGTTATGACATTTAAGTATCCCTTTGTACCAAGTTATGGCACTTGAAGCCTTTTTATGCCCTAAAATTATTATATGCTTCATTTTAGAAGTAAAATTATCCAAGAATCCAAACATTTATGATTTAAGGTTTAGCATTCAGTACTATTAAATTCTCAAAATTAGCCATAGTCACTTTCAAGTTAGAAGTTATGTCTTTTGCCAACTTCATTTTTTTAAAGTCAAAGCAAAAGCCAAAAACTCAAAACCTACAGCTAAAACCAGAAAGGCAAGCTGAAACTCACGGCCACCCAAAACAGGCCTTGACATTTTATGTTTGTGATTATTTGACGAAAGTAGTATAATGATAAGTTACTTGCCAAAGGATTTACAATCTAGGAAGCACATACAATACGGACATGCTAAATTAATCTATAGTCCCTACATCAATGTTTCTGGATCTTCTGACACAACATACAAGTTAGCAATATCTTGGACAAGAAAACATAATTAATTCCCAGACTTACATGGGATTGTATCCTTAAAGAGAATTTTCTTTGTTGCCAGATTCAATACTACAAGCAAAGAAAGGAACTGCAATCTAGGAATGCTAATAGTGTGCTATCAGTCCTCAGATGAACGTATCTATGGTTCTTTTTCAGACAACCTACAATAATGGATATCCTGGACAAGGAAACAGGATCATCTCCCCGACTTGCATTGTAGATTTACTCTGCATCTTGAACAAGGATTTGAATTGCTGGCAAAATTGATACTACAAGTAGGCAACAAGAGAAGGCACAAATCAAAGGGCATGAAACCAAAAGGCTATACTTTATTTCACTGTAGAGTGCATCATCAACTAGAAATGAATATGCCTTAAAGCAACTAAGCAACAACAATAGCAACTGCTAGTCATGAGTTTAAATGGATCTAATGGATCCTCTGCGTTCTATTTTACAGTGAATTATACTGTATGACATCCTCTAGCACATATACTACAAAATCTTCTCAGCGCATAATGGCGGGAAACAAGTGACAATTCTCCTGCATATAAGTTCACAAGTTACTCTTGCATACATCACAGTGCATACTATCAAAGACAACTGTTCAACTTGTTAGCCGACATCCTTGAATGCCTGATTAGCTATCTATAATCAAGATTGATATCTCAACCATACTTAAATCATTCAGGCAACTCAGCTTCGTACTTAAAAGTGCACATGCAGAATCCTGAGCACTTCACACTGAGCAGGATTTTACACCATAAGTTGCCCCATTGGTACCGAAACTAATTCCTTTACTGGACTTGGGTAACAACGGAATGTTCCGAAGAAACACCAAATAACATCAATTGACAGCAATCTTACCACTTTCGTCCTAGTTGCCCCATCCATCAAGGATGTGCCAGCAAGCATTTCTCTGATATCGATCCCCTGAAGTTGGAGTCGCTAATGAATATGCTCTTCGAGTCAAATCAGAAGATAACCACAATGAGATTAGAAGTTAAGCTTACGAACTTGAAGGGCTGCTGGAAGTAAACCAACTGCAGACATTTCTGCCACCCACCTAGTCAAACATTGGAAATCTAGCCAACCAGCCCTTAATCCGTGCAGTATTGTCCAACAACGAGTTCTCTTATGTTATGGCAACACCCTACATTCATGATGGGAAAAATAGTGATCAATGCAATATCTGTAAAATTGAAGGTGCCAAAATTTCACTTAAGCAAACAACCGAAAAGATTAATTTTGACATAACTTCATCCAGGTGCACCATCAGAGTGACATATAGATGAAGACCTCCAGTTACCCAACATTCCGTTAAACATCACAAGCAATAGCTTTTCTGTGCAAGACTAACAAACTAACTAAGCCTCATTAGCAATAATGACTTTAAAAAGCCACTAAACAGGATACTCCTAATTATAAAATGCATGCACCAAAATGGAGTTCAACCCGAGACATCTGGAAGCTTGCCCTAAACAAAATGCTCAACTAGAAAAGAAATCAACAAGGTGTTGCATTTATTTGTTTCGGATTTAGTTGATTTACAACAACAATAGAAAGGCCATGGAACCTACTCTGTGAAAACCACATGAGCACATCAACCAAGATCAACTAATTTCTTCGCAATAAAAAGGTTAGGTCTGACATTCAATAGCTTATAGCCCTCGAGCGTCATGAGAAGCTAATAATTAGTTGTCAACTCTGCTCTAGTTAGTATCTTTAAAAAGAACATGAAACTCAACGACTTGTCAGTGAAATTTCTATAGGCAAGGAAAAAAAGAAAACTGGGACCAAAACCTGCTTTGCAAATTCCAATCCCGCTTCACGAAAGGCCTTTTGTACTTCCAATAAGCCATTTCTGGTTTCAAGAGTACCGCCACTCTGTAGGACGGGAAATAACAATGAATTACTATATATTCTTCTAATCTGCATAAAGGAGAGATCACAAAGCAAAATACATGCAGGTACCTTTGATATCACAATCACTAGGGTAGAAGCCACCTTAGGACCAAGCTGCACAATTTGATGGTCAATTCTAGCCGGATATGTGTTGTCAATGAATCTAATCTAAAGTGAAATGGAGATCTCATTCAGACTGTCAAAAGTCAAAAACTCGCTAATATAGGGTATTCACCCAATGTGTCGAGACTTATAAATGAATATTCATCCATAGCTTGTAACTTTATTTAAATTTGATGCGCAAAATCTAAAATTTACTAGCACTTTTCAAATTCCGAATCAAAAGATGAAGACAAAAGACCTAAGTACAGTTTGATCAGCCAAAGTAGATCTTTTTTCATTGTGCATAAGTGAATCAAGCAGCATATACACTTACTCCAGATAATGGAGGAGAAATGTAAGCAAGAAGAATATAGGGAAGGTAGTAGGATCGTTCTCATATCTACAGTGATGAACTTGCAACGAAAAGCCCGAAATGGAATGACATCATGACTAATCCAAGCAAGAAGAATAAAATTAAGAGAACTGCTCACTTGAGGGAAGGGTTGCCAAGACTTGAGAAACAATTTTAACTAATTGAAAAGGCAAGAAAGGACGAAGACAAACAAGCCGCCACCAAGTCATCTACAATGTCTGAAGCTACCTTCAATGGAGGATTATTGAGAGCCAATGCCTCTCGCAAGAAACTGTGGCCCACGAGTTGAACCTCCAATTCCAACTGAAGGAAAGTGATCCATGGGAGAAGTAGGAGGAGGTTTAATCTGCAAATTAAGCATCAAACATAATCAAGTCAATCAATCCGTCAGTGTTCGATGCAATCAGCTAAGCACACTAAACAAAAACGAATGATCAAAAACTGAAATTCATGCTGACATTAATCGGAAAACCTGAAGAAAATTTTGAAACTGCTGTATCTCAGAGTGGGAAATTTCCATACACGGTCATTTCAAGTGACTAATTCGTAAATGAGCTCTCTATCTCTGCGACCAGAAACCACTTCAATTTATCCTCGGCTCACACTTTCTCAAGCAATAAGACAATGTTGACATTTACCAGAAAACTGACACAGGCAACCATGACAGCAAACCGATTATAAAAAAAAACGCAGGGAACTACAGCCTCTCTTACCACATGGAGAGCAACAACAATCGGAATTCCAGAACGGACCTTACTGCTGACCACATTGGCAATGAAATTGCAGACGGCGTTAGAGCGTGCTCTCAATTTGCGCCTTTAGGAACCAAGCCCGTGCAAGCTCTAAATTCCTCAACCAGTAGTGCCCGACCATTCGGCCCTCATCCAGGTTGGCAATCACGCCCTTCTCTAGCTCCTCCATCACCTCGAATGCGGCTTGGAACCAAGGCTCCATCTCCTCAACGAACTCGTCTGTGAACCCGATATGGCTCACGTCCAGGAATAGCCCTAGCTCCCGGTGCTGGTACATCCAGTCCATGTACCTCCCCCACAGCAAGCAGGAATCCTTCTCCAGCCCATGTCTCTCCTTCTTTGCTGCATCGTCCGCCCTGCCCAGGTCTGCTGAGATCTCCCCCACGATCAAGCGAGCCAGCGTCAGGGACAGTGCCTGCCGGGGAACGAGATAGAGGCCGCCTCCCTCGTGTCGGAGGTTGATGGCTTCACGGCATGGAGGCCGGCGGCATCTTCAACCTCAAGGACAAGGAGGACGAGCAGATGCCGGAGACGGAGGACGCCATCGGCGGCGGCGGCGCGGAGTCGAAGCTGATGACAAGTTCGTCAGAGGGATGCAATTGGACGGAGGTCCAAAAGTTGCCGAAAGACCAACGAGAGCACAAAACTTGTTGGAAACGGTCGGAGGCGGAGGGGGTTGGGACCAGCTGCGATTGGTGGTGCTCTTGGACAAGGTGACGTGCTAGAGGCAGATGGCTAGCAAGGCTTTTAGGGAGGCAAAGTCGGAGCCGGAGCCGGAGATGGAGGCGGAAGCTAAGGGGGTTGGATGCGCGAAGAAGGAAATAGAGGAAATCTCGGTTGTTCTCTGTTTTGTTCTCCTAAGAGGAGAGAGAGAAAAAAAAACTAGGAAATTCAAGTGAGAGGAGAGGTTTTTTGACTGGGAGTGTTACGCATTTATTTTTGACCCATTGACCTGTCTGTCCTTTCTTCTGCTATCGAGCCAAGCTAAGCCAGCCGAGAGAACCAGCCTCTCCATTTTCTGGCGGGTCCCTCACAGGACAAGTGTCGAAATCTGAGTGATAAGTGCACACCATGGTCATTACATGCCACTGAATATTTTCTCTTTAAACCCACACTAAGTATATCTCCCATATAAAACCTATTTTTCATTTTTTTTTTTTAATTTCAGTAAAGGTGCACAAGACCATACAATCTATTCTAACATGAGATGTAACTTTAACTTGAATGGGAAAACCGAAGCCAATAAAATTTATAAATAGGCTTATGTACCATTTATCAAAATATCAAAACAAATTGAAAATTTTCAAATATCTTTTTCGCATATTTTCTTAATTACTCAAAACACACGAGACTAATGTCACTTTAGGGAACACCTGTGTTGCTTCTATCAACTGCATTTCATTGCTTCACCGCGTCAAAACACTTTACGGATTTCTTTTCGTTGTTCGCAGCCAATATATTTGAAGTTCCAGCAGAAGATTCCATCTCCAGCATTTTAAGATGTCATTTCCAAAGGGCATATAGCAACCTCTAGTATTCGGTGAAACTGGTAGAGGTAGTAAATGAACAATGAGGGGAATAAAAACAGCACGAGTATCATAACCCTTATACAGCACTCATTTGAGTACTATAATTTTTTTCATTTATTTTTTTATAAGGATTTTTTTTTCATTTATTTAAGTGCCACAAATTTAATAAAATCGATCACTTAAGTGTTATCAGTAATTTACCTAGTTGGAAAATCCAATGTGGCATTAAAATAAATTTAACAATCCGACATGACGTGCCGATAAGCTAAACTTGGCACTTGAGATGCTAAACAATGTCGTTTAAAGATAAATTTGATTAACCCTAACCCAATTTGAAGAAATTCAACCAAAATTGGGAAAGAACTCTAACTCTAAGATTGGGCCAAAATCCATCAAAGCCGAAATTGGTATTCTAAAATCAGGCAAAGGAGGGGAAGAGGGTTTGTGCCACTGGTTGGTAAAAGCCCTAGCTCATAAAGAGATTCTCTCTATCCCATAGCCATTTCTTTATTTCCTCCACCAACGAATGTCAAGTTCTAAGAGCAAGCATAGGGACACAGAAGAGAGAATGCCGATGGATGACAGAGGCGCATCGGTTAAACGTACAATTTAAATAGGACGAATTATCAAAATAGGCACTCAAGTGAACACTTTTATATCAATGTGGTATTCGAGAGAGTAAAAAAAATTTATAATATTCCAATGAGTATCGTATAAAAATTATGATACAATTAGTGTTTCTATTCTAAAAATGAGGCTTTAGGGTTTGGTCAATCGATCTTCCAAGGGGAACATAGGGTCTATCTAAGAGAGGGAGAGAGAGAGAAAAAGTCATTTTAGTAAGGATGACCTTCCCAAAAAGTTGGTATGCGGTACTTTGATGACAATTTCATACTTGTATTAGTGGATACGTTTGTAACCTTTTTCCAAAGTAACATTGCCTAAAAAATTTGCATTTCAACCATTAGGTAATTTATGTAGCACAAGATGTTCGTGGTGTTGAGGATCATCATACACTATGAATCACTCCAAAGTCATGTTCTAACCAAAGAGTGATTCAATCGAGAAAAAAAGAGATGTATTAGCTAGAATCATCATTTAACACCCTCATTTTATTAAGTAACTCGAAGTCCAAGGATAAGCAAAATCACATTTTGCAATGCGGAGAGGCCATAATCTTCTATTTTCAAATCTGTTCGGTTTTTGTTTTTCCAATAAAAAAAAAATAATTTGGAAATATACAATTTTCAAAACACATATTACCCATTTTTTAAATTTTTTTTTATATTTGAGCCAAACACCAATCAAGATGAGAGCACGATTTGAGCTTTGTCTGCTAGGGAAGTGTCACGTGCTGCTCTATTTGCATGCAACTCAAGATTCGATTCGATTTCTTTGAATTTAATTTTCATTTTAGGCCAATTCCAAACGCAACACGTGTATAAATCCACATTTTCACTTCCAAACGATCTAAAAGAAACCTAACTTCATACTGATCCAACCTAAACCCTCCCAAAGCCCCCTCTATCCCCAACCACCACCTCCGCCCACCAACCCCGCCATCGTGCCACCATGCAAGCCTCCCTTGCCTCCCCACGCGCCGCCCCTCTCCGCCCCTTCTCCCTCCCTTCCCCACCACCACCCGCGGCACCTCCCGCCGAGACCCTTCACTCTCAAGGCCTCCTCCTCCTCCTCCTCCTCGTCTTCTCCTTCCCCTTCTTCTTCGACCGTGGCGTCGCCCCAGTACTAGAACGGTTTTGTTGGAGCGAGATTTTAGGGTTTGAGTAAGTTTTGAGTTGAGTTTGAGTTTGAGTAATCACTTTAGTTAACAGTTTGTTAACTCGTAGGAGTCGTTTTATTAGCATTAAGGTGCAGCTTAGTTGTTTTATAATTGAGGTAGAGTTTTATTTGATTTTAACACTATTCCTCAATTATTTGATAGGGCTGCGAGTTCAACGATACGTGTATTGTTTATTGTTTGGTCGTAGATAAAAAAGTGATTGATACTGTATTTTCTTTGGTTTTGTAAAAGCAAGCCTTGAAGTATATATATACATATATTGAATTGTGAATAGCATTTTTGTTGTATTAAGCGGGATTGAATATTCAGTAGCTCTTGATTATTTGAGAATGGTTTGAGAAACATATTACGAAATGTGCAGTGACAATTTACATATATGTAATTGCTTCGCGACTGGTTTATGGAAAGTTCTATATGTGATTTGAGAAATGGATGAGAAATAACAGATATTTATATTGTGAAAAGTTATTTGCTTAGTTGATGAGATTGGTTTCTAGATTGGATTTCTAGTACTGGAGGATGGTTGTTTATGCTTATCATTGTGAGTCCGAATAAGGACAGATGAGGTTGCACGGGTCTGGGCAATGGGCACGATTGGGCTTCTTTAAAACGAGCCCACTTCAAATAGAAAACTCACCAAGTCCATTTTGTTAAAACTAATTCATTAAGCCCATTTTCCATTCTAACCGCACCAGACCTACTTTAAACTGACAGATGGCTTAAGCCCTAAACCCACACTAAGTATGTCTCCCATATAAAACCCATTTTTCATTTTTCATTTTTAATTTCAGTAAAGGTACACAAGACCATACAATCTATTCTAACATGAGATGTAACTTTAACTCGAACGGGAAAACCGAAGCCAATAAAATTTATAAATAGGCCTAGGTACCATTTATCAAAATATCAAAATAAATAGAAATTTTTCAAATCTCTTTTTCGCATACTTTCTTAATTACTCGAAACACCCGAGACTAATGTCACTTTAGGGAACACCTGTGTTGCTTCTATCAACTGCATTTCATTGTTTCACCGCGTCAAAACACTTTACGGATTTCTTTTCATTGTTCGCAGCCAATATATTTGAAGTTCCAGCAGAAGATTCCATCTCCAGCATTTTAAGATGTCATTTCCAAAGGGCATATAGCAACCTTCAGTATTCGATGAAACTGGTAGAGGGAGTAAATGAACAATGAGGGGAATAAAAACAGCATGAGCATCGTAACCTTTATATGGCACTCATTTGAGTGCTATAATTTTTTTTCCTGTTTATTTAAGTGCCACAAATTTTAAAATATCGATTACTTAAGTGTTATCAGTAATTTACCTAGTTGAAAATCCAATGTGGCATTAAAATAAATTAAACGATCCGACGTGATGTGCCGGTAAGCTAAACTCGGCACTTGAGATGCTAAACAATGTTGTTTAAAGATAAATTTGATTAACCCTAACCCAATTTGAAGGAATTCAACCAAAATTGGGAAAGAACTCTAACTCTAAGATTGGGCCAAAATCCATCAAAGCTGAAATTGGTATTCTAAAATCAAGCAAAGGAGGGGGAGAGGGTTTGTGCCACTGGTTGGTAAAGGCCCTAGCTCATAAAGAGATTCTCTCTATCCCATAGCCATTTCTTTATTTCCTCCTCCAACGAATCTCAAGTTCTAAGAGCAAGCATAGGGACACAGAAGAGAGAACGCTGATGGATGACAGAGGAGCAGCACCGTTGGTGCCGTGAAGTCACTAGACTACGCTTCCAAGCCGAAGAAAGAGAAAGCTTCGTAAGTTCCTTAATGGAATCTATAAATTTCAAATAGTAAGGAGAGAGAGACTTCCCCAAAAAGGTTGTCGTTTTGCTATTTAGTGCCATATCAAATAGAGAATTTTCCAATTCGACTTTAATTAAAGCCACATCGGTTAAAAGTATAATTTAAAATGCCACATAGGACGAATTATTGAAATAAACATTCAAGTGAACAATTTTATATCGATATTACATTCAACATATATATATATATATACATATATATTGTTGGAAATATGGTTTGATAACTTGGGAAACATCGATCCTGAGTATCAATGATTATTTCATTTAATCAGTAATTGACTTGGTAAAATAGGAATTAGAATCAATGTATATTTCTTTCCTGTTTTACACTTTAATCTTGTATTACCAATAGTGTAATTAATGTGTACAAGAAACATACTGAAATACAAAGCTTCGGTTCTTCCTTTCCATTTCCTTTTAATTTCTGTCATGGTATTAGAGCGATCTTTTCTGACCTAAGCTTCCGCATCTTCAAATTGATTTTCGGTTCTTTTTCGGTTTGCTGTTGTGACTTCAACCCGCAAAACAAATCAGCCACCGAATTGAATTCTTTTACTCTGCTCAAAAAAAAAAAAAAAAAACCTTGACAAAACCAACAAATGGAAGAAGCCTACAATTCACCTCAACAGATCCTTGATCCAGCACTTGTTGACCCAACTGAAGAAGGAGTGATACCTGCTCGATCATCAGCCATTGCTTCATCGATACCTGCTCAGTCATCGTTCCAACCACAAGGACCAATCCAGTGGCCTTACCCCGGCTGGTACCCCCTTCAAGGCGGACCCTCTGGGGAGAATTACCCAAATGATGGGTCGGGCTGGACAAGAACAGGGCCTGGATCCATCCCTATGGATTCCCACCCGGTTCCACAACCCGGTTTCCAACCCGGGTTTCTGCCTTACGTGTTTCCAATCAACGGCGGCCGTCCCGAGCCTGGAGATCCTCTTCACATGACGATGGCCGACGGACCGGAACTCAAACTCATCAATAACAGCTCACTGGACAGGACAACTACAACGCCTGGGCTCGAGACCTCCGGCGAGCACTTGTAACTAAGGACAAGGACGGTTTCCTTGATGGCACTGTCCCCTATCCGACCAACGAATGACTGCAACGTTTCTGGAAAGAATGCAACCAATTAGTGCGTACCTGGATTGGAAATTGCCTTGCTCCAGACGTTGCAGCGGGCACCGACCGAGGACTCAAAAACCTTTTGGGCGAACATCCGAGAGATGTATGGGCGTCTCAATCCAGCGATCACTATTACCCATGCGATTTCAGATCTGAAACAAGGGAATCAATCGGTCACTACCTGCTTCAATCGGCTCTCAGCTCTCTGGAATGAGCTCGAGGCAGCCCAAGAACGCCCGAGGGACCCGGCGACACCGCAACAGCATCAAAAATTAAGCAGCGGGAAAAAGTGACTAGATTTCTACTTATCTTGAACGACACATACTCACCCTTTCGATCGCAGATCTTGGCGATGGACCCGTTACCTTCGCTCGGCCGGATCTACCAACTGGCGATCCAAGAGGAGAGCTGGCGGCAAGCCACAGCTGAGCATGGCAAAACCGGCGAAGGAGTCGCCCTTGCTGCTCTCCAGACTAGCTTCAGATCTGGAGAAATGGCGCACGGAGTCCATGGCGGTCGTGGGATTGCTGGGGAAACGTCGCGCGGAGTAGGTGGAGGAACCGAGAGCTTCGGGCAAGGAGGGGGTGGACAAAATGGGGCTGGATTTGGGTTAGGTGAAAACCCTAAGATGGATGGCTGGGATGGAACCAAGATGGACGGCTGTGGTTTGATCCGAGATTTAGGATCCAACGGTCCATATTAGAAGAGATTGGACGGCCCATATTGGCTCGCCAGTCCGACCGAATCGAACGGCCCTTATTCGGCCACGACAGCGCCCGCATATAGGGCATCCGGAGGCCCACGAAATGCCACGTCACCCATAAAAAATATTGGGCAAAATTCCAAAATTAAGGGTAAATATTGTGAATATTGTAAACGTCCTCATCATACTATTGATACATGCTGGAAATTACATGGAAAGCCAGGTGATAAGAAGGAAAAAGAAATTGCTGCTTACCAGGTTTCGGCACGAAGGACTGATGGGGCAAATCAGATAATTACCCAAGACCAAGACGAATATAATGAAGGCATTAAATCAGCTGGCAACCAATGATAAGGCTGCGAATTTCTCAGGAACTTCTTCATACAAGGAAAATTCAATATTAGTTGATATATGGATAGTTGATTCGGGTGCCAGTGATCATATAGTTTGCAATGAGTGGTTATTTTCTAGTATTCAAAAGAGGCCATATTCTTCAGTATTTGTTTGCCTCCCAAATGGAAATACCACTCATGTTACCAAAATTGGTACCTGTCCACCTTAGTCCATATATTATTCTCAAAATGTTCTATTCATTCCCGATTTCGAGTTCAATCTCTTATCGCCCCAAGAGCTTGTGAGGATAATTTTTGTCGTGCCATATTCAATTGCAATGATTGTTTTTATCAGGACCTTTTGACTGGTAGACTGATGGGCTTGGGTAGTGTTGCAGAAGGGCTATATTTTTTGATTGATCCTCAAAGGAATTTTGAATTATTCAATAAGAGCATTTCTTGTAATGCCATTGCTAGTAATAAAAATCTTGTTTTTCATCAACGTTTGGGTCATACCGCAAAATTTCCTTATCCTAAAGGTCCAATTTGTCCATTGGTAAAATAGTCTCTGACACATTTTCCTATTAGCACATCTAGATCCACTAGTGCTTTTTCCTTGCTATATATGGATATTTAGGGACCTTATCACACTCCACATCGTGATGGATCTCGATTCTTCTTAACCACTGTTGATGACTATACTCGAGCTACTTGGGTTTTTCTTATGCAATCCAAGAGTCAAACTTTTTCAACACTGTCGAATTTTCTATCTCTCATTAAAAATCAATTCGACAAACCTGTCCAAAAGATCCGCACTAATAATGGACGTGAGTTTTTTTTCTGCGGAATGTAACTCTTTCTTGTCTTCTCAAGGAATATTACATGAGAGTTCATGTAATTACACACCCCAACAAAATGGAATTGTTGAAAGAAAACATCGCCACCTCTTAGAGGTAGCTCGAGCTTTAAAATATCAAGCTTCCATACCTGAAGATTTTTGGGGTGATTGTGTAGTTACTGCAGCCTATTTGATCAATCGCATGCCTACTAGAATTCTTAATGGGCGAACTCCTTTTGAATTGCTTTATGGAAAACAACCAGAAATTGATCATCTTCGAGTTTTCGAATGTTTGTGTTATGCGGCAAATCTGGGTCACCGAAGTAAAATGGATCCTCGTGCCATTCGGTGTATTTTTATGGGATATCCCCCACTGCAGAAAGGCTACCGCGTTATGGAGATTTCTACAGGACAATTTTTTGTTAGTAGGGATGTTATCTTCCACGAAGATATTTTCCCTTTTCAAGAGGCTACGTCGATGTCTTCTACTTCAGAGTCAGATCATCGACCTTTCTTGTTAGAATAAGATCTCATTGCTCCGCATCAGTATGTCTTCATTGCACCAGAACAACATATGCCGATGATGACACATGGTTCTAATCAAGCTATTGACTCACCAGTTTCTTTACTTGAGACAGATCCTTCATCAAATTCTCCATCAGCAGCCTCTTCGCCAATGACTCAACAGATTCCCTCTCCCCTATTACCAGAAGAAAACAGAATTGAGCAACCTCGACGTTCTGGACATCATATTTGACCCCCTACGTGGACAAAAGATTATATATGTCCTATGTTGGATTGTCCAGGTACGCAGTATCCAGTATCATCTTATGTTTCCTTTAGTAGATTGTCATCAAAACACATGTGTTGCATCAGTAGAATTTCCGAAGAACAGGAACCGTAATCGTACTCTGAAGCGGCGCATGATCCTAAATGGCAACATGCTATAGAAGCTGAACTCAAGGCTCTAAATGAGAACCATACTTGGGACATTGTTCCATTATAGGCAGGACAGAAACCTATTGGTTGCAAATGGGTTTATAAAATCAAATTTAAGGCAGATGGATTTGTTGAGCGATACAAGGCTCGTTTAGTTGCGAAGGGGTTCACGCAACGGGAAGGATTTGATTATCATGAAACATTCTCTCTTGTAGCCAAAGAAGTCACTGTTCGCTCATTTCTATCCATTACCGCTCGCAATCGGCCACCGCATCAAATGGATGTCAATAATGCTTTCTTGCATGGAGATCTCGGATGAAGAGATTTATATGGAACTTCCACAGGGGATTACGTGCATGTGGGGAGTCTCGTGTGTATCGTCTCCGAAATCCCCGTATGGACTCAAGCAGCCTCTAGGCAATGGTATGCCAAGTTCACTGCTGCTTTAACCAACACAGGTTTTCAGCATTCCAAACATGATTATGCATTGTTCACATGGACTGAAGGTATTTCATCAATTTACCTTTTAATATATGTTGATGACATTCTTATCATGGGGAATAATGAACTGGCCATTGCAAAATTCAAAAGTTATCTGCATTCCACTTTTCATATAAAAGACTTGGGATCTCCTAAGTATTTTCTCGGAATTGAGATAGCTCGGTCTGACAAAGGAATATCTCTCAGTCAAAGAAAGTTTATTCTAGAAATAGTCTCTGAAGCAGGATTGTCAGGATGCAAACCGGCAACTATCCCATTGAGTAGAATACAAAGTTAACAACACATGAATATGATTCAAGCTCATCTCCTTCCATTTCGCTACTTGAAGATCCATCAGTATACCAAAGACTTGTTGGAAAACTGATTTATCTCACGATGACAAGACCAGATATATGTTATGCTGTGCAAATACTCAGTCAATTCATGCACAAGCCAAAGTAGTCTCACGTGAATGCAGCCTTAAAAGTGGTAAAATACTTGAAGGGATGTCCAGGACTTGGCATTTTTTTTTTTATCTCGAGATTGTGACATGAAAATGATGGCGTATTGTGATACAGATTATGCCACTTGTCCGATGACGAGAAGATCCATCACTGGTTTTTGCATAAAATTTGGAAAATCTCTTATCTCATGGAAAACAAAGAAGCAATCAACCGTGTCATTATCATCAGCAGAATCAGAATATCGGGCTATGGCAAAGACTGTTTGTGAAATAATCTGGATACGAGGATTGCTTGCAGATCTTGGAGTACAAGTCGATGGACCCAGTTTATTATTCTGTGACAATGACGTTGCACTCAAGTTAGCAGCCAATCCAGTATTTCATGAGAGAACTAAACATATAGAGGTCGATTGTCATTTCACTTGAGACAAGAATCGAGAAGGAGTCATCACAACAAGAGGAATAGGAACTACGGAGCAACTTGCAGATATTTTTACTAAGCTATTATGCCATAGACAACATGCATACTTATTGAGCAAGCTTGGTGTCCTCGATATATATAGGCCACTAGCTTGAGGGGGAGTGTTGGAAATATGGTTTGATAACTTGAGAAACATCGATCCTGAGTATCAATGATTATTTTATTTAATCAGTAATGGACTTGGTAAAATAGGAATTAGAATCAATGTATATTTCTTTCCTGTTTTACACTTTAATCTTGTATTACAAATAGTGTAATTAATGTGTATAAGAAACATATTGAAATACAAAGCTTCGGTTCTTCCTTTCCATTTCCTTTCAATTTCTGTCATATATATATATATAATATTTAAATGAGTATCGTATAAAAATTATGACAAAATTGGTATTCCTACTTTGAGAATGAGGCTTTAGGGTTTGGTCAATCTGCCTTCTATGGGGAACATAGGATTTATCTAAAGAGATAAGTCATTTTAGTAAGGATAACCTTACCAAAAAGTTGGTACGCAATACTTTGATGACAATTTCATGCTTGTTGACTTTAGTGGATATGTTATAACCTTTTCTTTTGGTAAGGGTTATAACCTTTTTTCAACGTAACATTGCCTAGAAAATTTGCATTTTGACTATTAAATAATTTATGTACAAAAGACATCCGTCATGTTGAAGATCACTCCAAAGTCATGTTTTAACTGTGAATCACTCCAAAGTCATGTTCTAACTAAAGGGTGATTCAATCGAGTGAAAAAGAGATATGTATTAGGTAGAATCATCATATAACCCCCTTATTTTCTTAAGTAACTCGGAGTCCAAGGATAAGCAAAGTTACATTTTGCAATCCGAAGAGCCCTTAATCTTCTATTTAAATCCGTCCGGTTTTTGTTTTTCCAATCAAAAAATAATTTTCGAAACACATATTACCCATTTAAAAAAAAAATTTCTATATTTTAACCAAACACCAATCGAGATGAGGGCAGAGAACCGAGCTTTGTCCGCGAGCGAAGTATTGTCTCGTGCTGCTCCATTCGCATGCAACTCAAAGATTCGATTTGATTTCTTTGAATTTGGAATTTTTCAATTTAGACCAATCAAAAACACAACACGTGTATAAATCCACATTTTCACTTCCAAACGATCTAAAAGCAACCTAACTCCATACTGATCCAAGTTAAACCCTCCCAAAGCCCCCCTCTATCCCCAACCACCACCTCCGCCCGCCACCCCCGCCACCGCGCCACCATGCAAGCCTCCCTCGCCGCCCCACGCGCCGCCCCTCTCCGCCCCTTCTCCCTCCCTCCCCACCACCGCCCGCGGCACCTCCCGCCGAGACCCTTCACTCTCAAGGCCTCGTCGTCGTTGTCGTCGTCGTCGTCGTCTTCTGCTTCCCCTTCTTCTTCGACCGTGGCGTCGCCCCCGCGGCCCGCCCAGGCCGCCAAGCTCAACAAGTACAGCTCCCGCATCACCGAGCCCAAGTCCCAGGGCGGCTCCCAGGCGATCCTCCACGGCGTCGGCCTCTCCGACGAGGACCTCTCGAAGCCCCAGGTCGGGATCTCCTCCGTCTGGTACGAGGGCAACACCTGCAACATGCACCTGCTCGGCCTCTCCGAGGCCGTGAAGGAGGGCGTGAGGGAGGCCGGCATGGTCGGGTTCCGGTTCAACACGGTCGGCGTCAGCGACGCCATCTCGATGGGCACGCGGGGGATGTGCTTCAGCCTCCAGTCCAGGGACCTGATTGCGGACAGCATCGAGACCGTCATGTCTGCCCAGTGGTACGATGGGAACATCTCCATTCCCGGCTGCGATAAGAATGTGGGTCCTAATTTCCATCTAAATTCGTTTCTTTTGTTGTCTTTTATCATGAGTAATGATGCTTGTCTGGTGGTTTTAGCTTGGAGTTGTCTATCTTGATGTTCGAAGCTGATAAGGATTTTGTTTGCCCTTGGGAACTTAGTGGGGCGTTTATTGGCATTTGGTTGTTGTCTCTGTGTTTCTTATCTCCAATGTGCTCGTTTGCTAGTTCCAGGTGAAATGTGGTTTTTTTAATTGCTGGATTAGATATGTGGAATCCTGGGGGAAGTTGTCTAACTGGCAAGAAGTGTCTTTTCTTCGAGTTTACGCTCTGAGCCCTTTTTCTAGCCAATTCTTGATCGAGAGAGAGTAAATTGGGTCTCTCATTTGACTCAAGATGTCTGAATGCTGGCCTTTCTTTTCCTTTCCGTCACATACTCGAACGCGCTATGTGGTTTTGACGATCATTTTGGTTTCGGACGTTATTTTGTGATAGCCGATGAATGTATTACGTTTTGTTTATCTTCTTTAAGTTCAGCAAAAATATAGGGTTCTGTCTGGATGTCTTGTTCCTCCTCTCAGTGGCCTGAATAATTATAGTTTCTTTCTAGTCAATATTCCAGGATCCAATCTTGCAGTCCGAGTTGTCTACCTTCTCTCTCTGTGATATGCATTGTTCTTTGTGGCTACTAAGAGGCATAGTACCAAAACATTTTTTAATTTCTTTTCATTTGGCTTTCCTTTTTTTTTAGTATAAGAAAAAATTCAGTGGGATCTGAATTTACCTTCCTGTATGAAGAAAAGGTAACTTGGGTCCTTGGCTCTCTTTTAGTGTTTGCTTTACATGATACTTGTGCTCTACATCGTGCTTAGTCTCTGTAATTACCGAAAGTATTATGAGTCAAGTTGTCCAGGAAATTTAGGGGCAATTAGAATTTGAAAGGCTGAAAGCTGCTTATAGTTGAAAGGTACCATATAATCAGGAAGCTTCTGTCAAATTGATGGAATTCATGCCCTCAAAGCTTATAAGTGGGAAGACCATCATCAAACTTTAAGGCGTTAAACTACTTTCTTCTCCTTTACAGATCTTAATGAGTTTGACTTTTCAATATACTGTTGTTTGGTATATACTTTGAGGAAGGTTAATTAATATGCACATGTTATGATCCAACTAACCCTGTCTGGAATTATCTTTTAGTCTCCTGAAGAGTTTGCAGTTCCAATACTCACTCTTTGATTTTTTTTTCCCTCTTGCAAGCAGCTGCAACTGGCTTTGTTGGCATATGTACTCCACATTCCTGCTTGTTTTGATGCTATAGTGCTATCATTTGACCTACTTTCTATAACTGTTGCAGATGCCTGGTACAATCATGGCAATGGGACGCCTCAACCGACCAAGCATCATGGTTTATGGTGGAACCATCAAGGTTAGAGACTTAGTTCTGCTGTTTTATCTTGCTTTTTCTCTAGCATATACATGCATAAAAATTCTAGGCACCACACCCATTTCATCCAGTACATGATGCATTTCTTTTCATCTTTCCAATTTTGTGTGTGAAAAAGATTCCTATATGTTGCTTTTGTTGATTTAAATGCTCTGTTTGACTGATGGATGTATTGAGGACTTCTTATGGGTGTTAAGGTCTTGAGCATCTAATCTAGAGTCTTGTATTAAGAAGTGTCATTTGTAGTATTAAGGAATGAACTTTATCCATATAGGGTAAAAGGAAACCCTTGTTGGAAGTAGCCACCATTCTGACATATAAGCTCATGTTTAAACTTATGATTTCATTGATAATTGAGTTTAGAATTGCTCGCTTTCTGTCTAATGTTTTCTTATGGTATAGCATAAGGTATTGGTGAAGTTATTTTGAGTATATGCCTAAGCTTGTCCATGCATACATGTATGTATTATGAAACACAGAGAGAGAGGAGATTAGATGGGGCTTAGGTTTAGTTAGAAGAAGCGCACAGAAAATAACCAAAAAGAGCACTCAGAGAATCCAGCATAGGAATTTGAAATGCCTTTGTTTCCATTTTGTATTGCTTGATATCTCTGTAAAAGATTTGATGTTCAAATGTTCTGTTTGTCTTATTTCTACCTCCCTTCAGGTCTTCCAATGTTGCTAGTTCTTTGTGTGCTGCAATTAATTAGAGACTTTACATTTTTAACTTTTGCTTTTTGAAGTGGAAAAAATTTAATATACTGATATATTTGCTAATTTTTTGCAGCCAGGTCATTTTCAAGGCCATACATATGATATAATATCTGCCTTTCAGGTGGGAAATTAAATATGTCCATTTTAGTAGTACCAAATGTTTGAGGGATGGATTGTTTGTTACATATACCATATAGATAGACTGTTTGCTCTTCTGATTGTCATTCTAACAAGATCCTTTTTTTCAACGAGTATCATCATATGCAATGCAGCTACCAATTTATTTATGGTGGAGTGCAGAAAGTCATGTTATGTAGTTCGATATGTTGTTAGCTTAAGAGGATACATGCTTTGAAAATGAAGGTGCACTTCTACAGTGTATTTGGTTATGGTATCGGTGACACTGATAACTTATGTAAAACACAGTAAAACATAGTAAATTTCAATACTGGACACTGATTTCACCTGTTCCACTCTGGATTTAACTTTTGAAGTGGAGCTCAACCATGGTAATAAATTTTTTAATGACCTCCTTCGAATTGGATAAACCTTGCATGGGCTTGTATCATAACCATCACAAGATGTCAATAGTTGTCTCTTGGGGAAGTTTCTGCTTCTCCTATCCTATGTCTACAGGGAATGATATTAGTCTGCTTGGCTTTGAAAATCATTTGCTTCGACTGACTTTGTACATGCTCTTCCTGATCATAATCTTATCTACAAGATGCATTGGTTTTTGTTTCAAATATAGTGAAAAGTCACGCCAGTTGGGGATTGACTCTTTTCTTTTTGCAATTTCTTTTTCCTAGTGTTATGGAGAATATGTAGGTGGATCAATTAGTGATGAGCAAAGGAAAAACATAGTCCATAATTCATGCCCCGGTGCAGGGGCATGTGGTGGCATGTACACCGCTAATACTATGGCCTCTGCCATTGAAGCTATGGGAATGTCTCTTCCTGGAAGGTATAGAAGGTTCTTTCCCTTGGTCGCTTCCTGTTGCGTAGTCAGTAGCCCTGATGTCATGTAAGTTTTGTTTTTGCCTATGCAAAGCTCTTCCACACCTGCTGAAGACCCAATGAAGTTAGTTGAGTGTCAGGTTAGCTGGGAGGCATCTCCTGGAACTGTTAAAGATGGATTTGAAGCCACAGGACATTATCACCAAGAAATCACTGCGTAATGCGATGGTAGTCGTGATGGCACTTGGTGGGTCCACCAATGCTGTGTTACACTTAATTGCTATTGCAAGGTGACTATGCTTTGGCAGCGTCTTCTCTGGCTGAAGACAATTGTACCACAAATAATATACTCATGGGCCCATTCTTGGCAGGTCTGTGGGTTTAAAGTTGACTCTTGATGATTTTCAGAAGGTTAGCGATGAGGTTCCATTTCTTGCTGATCTTAAGCCCAGTGGCAAGTATGTCATGGAGGATGTACATAAGGTGTGTGTTTGATGGAATGGTTCTTCTACCATTTTATTGTCTGCACATTTTACCTGTCCAAGAGTTGCTTATGGCAGATGAGCATTTCACACCTGTTGAGTATGTTACATTATCATGATATTTCGTCATTAGCCAGACAAATTTTTGTGTTTTCACAGATTGGAGGAACACCTGCAGTTATCCGCTACCTCTTGGAACTTGGATTTTTAGATGGTGATTGTATAACTGGTGTGTTCTCCAGAAGTTTGCACAACAAATTAGTGTTCTTGAGCGTGTCTTTTTTTGGAACTAATTTAAATGAATTCCTCTCTAGTTACTGGGAAGATGCTTGCTGAAAATGCAAAGGCTGCTCCTTCATTGGCTGAAGGACAGGTGCAGTCTCCATTTACTCTTAGATATATGAGATATGCATGTTAGACCAAACAAGTATCTAATTTTTTCATAATTTCATTCATTGTATCAGGATATAATAAGGCCCCTCCACAACCCGATAAAGAAAACTGGACATATTCAAACATTATATGGAAATCTTGCTCCTGATGGTTCTGTGGCCAAAATAACTGGGAAAGAGGGCCTGTACTTTTCTGGTATGGTGCATCTCTCTCTCTCTCTCCCCTCCCCCTCCCCCTCCCCACCGGCCCCCGCTGTGCTTGTTATCTATAGCTACGGAAGAAGTAATGCTTCAATGTGAATGGCCTGCAGGACCTGCACTTGTTTTTGAAGGTGAAGAGTCTATGATTGCAGCTATCTCAGAGAATCCTATGAGTTTCAAGGTAAATGATGTGTTTTACAATTGATTTTGCAGTATTACCTTATATATGTTTTCAGTATATAACCAATGTAAAGGTAAGGGAACAAACTTGAGTTTCTCGTTGTTCTTTATAAGTGGTTGCTGGACAAAATCTTCTATCACTGACTATGAAACCTGGGGTTGCTTTTCCCATCTCTAAACATAATTATTTGTCATGAGCTATTTGTCTTCTCTGCAAACTTCCAATTTGTCTATTTTTTTTTTTTTTCTTCTGGACGAGTGAATCACAAATTACAAAACTAATTGTTTCTGGAAATGGTAATTGATGATTTACAATTTTTGTTGTTTTGTAATGGATGTACTCTGCAAAACTTTGTCTTTTGTGAGAAATTCATTTTCGTGTTGCTTCAGGCTTTATTTTCCTGTCTGGCCACTTTCTATAGTCACTTTCTATAGAACCTTAATGGGACTCAAAAATTCGATCTGATCTAGCTAACTGATTTCAAGCTCATTTGCTGATCTTAGAATCAAAATCTTTTGCCATCCGTGCATTCTCACTAAGAGTTGACTTGCACCTCTTGTGAATGTGTATATCTGCCACTTATTGGCTGAATCATCACTATTTGCCAGCCACATGTCTCGGTTGATTGGCACTCCATAGAGCTTCTGTAGTGACCGCTGTACATAGGGGAAATGATTGTTGTTGCCTGCTACCCTAAAAATCTGTCCCACTTCATTTCTTCGACCATGGCTGGGCAAGTGTTTTTGGCTCCTATTACTCAATGAAATTTGATTTTTACTGCATTCTGAGGGAGAAAACAAACTAGCAGAAATTCCAGCACTTGTTAACTGACCTGTGGTTAAGATGAGCAGATGTGGAGACAAATATCTTATGAAATGTGTGTAGAAGTGGGGGACAGAAATCCATTTCTCAACTACATGTTAAAATGTAAGAATGAATTATTTTTGGACAATTTCAAAAAATCCATGTTCCATTTGTTCTCAGTTTGTTTGAGGACTGCTGTTTAGAAAGTAGAGTCATCTTCTTTCATTACGACTATGGGCTTCATGGATGACTCCCAAACAGGATTGATTATCCAGCTCAAATCTGAAGGGCTTTTGCTGTTTTCACCCCAACTAATTTTGTGAGATTTTGGCGGGATCACTGCCAACTATTAAGTTTTTAAAACAGTTGGCAATGGTCCTACAAAATCTTACATAGTATCAAATAAGGAGGTCCTGAGTTAATATCTTTCCAAGCCTCTATTTGCCTCCTCAATTAAATATGCCCATGGTCTAGTACTAGGCAAAAAGACTAGACTAAGCATGAGGGGGAGTGATAGAATGTTTAAGCATTAAACCAAGCATTCAGTTTAGTTTTTGTCTCTCAACAAATTCGATATTGAGAAGCAGTGGATAGTGGTCAGAGTTTGCTACCTGAATATGTAGAGCTCCTGCACTCATTAGTTTGATTAAGCATTCTATGTTGGACATTGCCCTGTCCAGTCTTTTCCGAACAGTGGCCTGATCTTTCCTCTAATTTGTCCACACGACTTCAGCCCCTGACTAATAACTATAAATTCTTTGTAAAATGTCTAAGCACCTAAGTTGGAGAGCTGCCTCACCTACTAAAGCTGCAAATTTCCTTTTCATTTGAAGTATCTTTAACAACTCAAGACAGGTCCATAATTCATTTATTTTGGCACTGATGACCTCTTGATTCTTCCAGAAAGAGACCATAAGCTCTCATAAGGCAGACCATATAGGACAGCACACTGCTACTTTTCTTCAAAAAAATTATTACTATCAGAATCCATGATTACTGTAAATTGATTCCTCATTGCCAGAGATGGCTCAGGCTCCAACTTATCTGCAGCTGTCGCATAAGCAATGTCAGTAACAACTTTCTCACAGCTTCAATTCGCATCTCAATGTCATAAGTTTTGGATAGGCATGCTATTACTGGGTTTAGTACTCAACACTTAGTTTTAAACTCCATCCATCACTGTCGAAGCCCCATTGGTACTGGAGGGTTCCATGCAATAATTCTCATTGCAGGCTGACGCATGAACTAAAGAAAGGTTCTACAAGAGTGATCTCCAAGCAAACCAGTAATTATTTTTTCCCAAACCAGTACTGCTTCAAATAATGCTATATTACTCAAACTTGCAAACAGAATTGATATAAAACAACACAGCAACTACATGATTTAATGCCTGTCATACTGTAAATGCATCTGAAAAGCTGTCCTTAGCATCAGTTCTACTTTCAATTTCAATGTCTGACTTCCACAGCCCTTCTTTTGTAAACCTTGTGGATTGTAAAATTTTGCTGCACTATTCTCAACAGTGATGGCTGTTCTTGTATTCTCTCTACATGGCCACAAAGCTTTACATCTTTGCATCTAAAAAATCCTGCCTTTTGCTTAAAATCATCTTGTACTGCTGCTTGGCTTTTTAATGTGAACTTGATATCACAATTCCCATTATTACTTGGATATTGGTGCCTGAGATGCAGTTCTCTGCCATAAGTGCCTCACGATTCCTCTAAGCTTCTGAATTAACTTTGCTTTTCTGTTGGTACATTATATGTTTGACTGGGATCTCCAAATTTTATATTTCTAGGGAAAAGTGGTTGTTATCAGAGGGGAGGGGCCTAAAGGTGGACCAGGCATGCCTGAAATGTTGACACCAACAAGTGCAATAATGGGAGCAGGTCTTGGAAAGGTAACTAGGTGTTGATTTATATCTTTCCTTGTGAGTTTAGGTAGCTGTGTGTTTTTGTTGAGGATTATGTTTAAACAAATTGGTTTCCACTAATGACATTACTTTCATTTAACTGAAACATATCCAACAAATCCTTTTTTTTCTTAGTCACTCCATGTCTTCTTTGAAGTTGATTTGTTCTTTTCATCTTGTGAAAATCTACTTGTTTATTTAGTGGAGAAAGCATTGGTATTGTTCATAACTTAGAGTATGTCTGCTTCCACCCTTGCAGGAAGTTGCATTATTAACTGATGGTAGATTCTCAGGAGGCTCACATGGTTTTGTTGTTGGCCATGTATGTCCTGAAGCACAGGTGTGTCTACTATTCATGCCCTTTCATCTACTCCTGTTAGCCAAATATCTGACTATGTGAGTTACAAGGATAGTTTGTGATTAGCTTGCATATAGCAGAGCAAAAGCAATACTTTTTTCTGTTGCCGGACAAGAAGTTTCTTGTAGTTTTTGGAATTCTCTTTAATGATGGGACAGAAAAGGTTAATCGACTTTTACATAGAACAGATCAAGTGGTTGCAGTTTGGATGTCAGCATTCACATTATGCCTCAGTCTATGTTACATAGACATGGACATGACAATTTTGCATTGAGATGTAGTGTCCTGTAGCCACTCCCTCATGCATGTTGTAGGCTATAGGCTAGTGACACTAACATGCAAACTCGAGAGAAAATGGATGGTGATATAGGCATCTTGAGTTTGATGACCACATTACATATGAATCTTCCTTACAATGCTGGTCTAATTTGGAGAGGTTCATACTATATTTCTGCCAATAGTACCTATGTGTCTTGACTAGAAGTATTTCTCCATCCACATAAGAAAGTTGGGTTCTGTCTTGTTTATCAGTGTATTTACCTGTAACAATTATATGTAGTATTTGTCATGGACTTTGCAGGCAATCCTGCAGACAGAAATGCTCTACGCTTATTGCTTTGCCAATTTTATTAAAACATCTGCTCGACATCACTAAATGATTGTGTATTTGGGTATTGTGATTCCACTATATCACACATGTCTTGCAGACAATTTAGTATGTTCCATTTACTTGACAAAGCTTCAATATGCTTTTAATATGATGATTCTGATTGAAATTGGATATAAAGTTGAGTGATTTCATCTTTACAAAGTAGAGTGTCAGTAAAGTGATAATAAGTGATGCTCATTTGCGATCTCAATTCTAGGAGGTTGGTCCTATTGGCCTCATTGAAAATGGAGATGGAGGAGAGAAGGAAGAAGTGGAAGCCCCCTCCCCTTAAGGCGTCACGGCCCACGGGGAGTTCTGTACAAGGTAGTGAAAATAAATCAAACCCCATTATGTTGGTTTACTCTAATTGACGTCTCTAATGATAAACTATTTCTTGCTACTTTTGCAGTACATAAAGTGCGTACAGTCGGCTGCCAATGGATGCGTCACGGATGAATAACTGGAGCCAGATTGACTACTATATAACAATGTATAGAGTGCGAAAAAAGCAGCTGGTGTGTTAATGTACACTAGTGCTGGTGGATACTCTTGCGGCTTGTTTATGGTGCCAATTCAGGTTCCTATTCTTTTCAGCCTTTGTAGCATAAATTCTTATTTATATTTCGTGGTTCCTCTTTCTAGCATGTTTCTTCTGGAAGGATTGTTGTTTGAAATGTTGTCAATTTTCTTTGTGCTTGTGTTTGTAATGGGAATGAATTATTTCTCCATTGAGACATTGGGATGGCCTTACTTTTTAATCAAGTCATTCAGCCCCTAGGATAATGACTGTAGGGCTCTAATTACTATTGGTGTTGTTGCTATTATCATCGCCATTGTCGTCATCCTTGCTGTTGTTGTCGATATCGTCATCATTGTCGACTCGTTATCTTCAGAAACTAAATCCAGTCTTATGATAATATGTTGATCCTAGATTTTCAATTATGGAAAACAATGTTGCATCGTTTTTGTTTTCGTTTTCGTTTTCATTTTTTTTTTATATTTCCTTTTGTGATCATGGTACTTATGCACCCACTTCAGACATGGGATGTCCGTCTGTTATGTCTGACAAAGGACAGACCATCTATCTTTATATTTTTGGATCTAATAACCTACCATATAGTTAGAGGGTTTGTACGAAATTTACTTTCTCGTGAATATGATCGTGAGGGATTGCTCCGTATGGCATATGCCTCATAAGAACTGATGACGGGTAATATGACCAAGCATTTTGAATTGCAATGTTGCTCTGGTAAATCTTAAAAGTCTTTCATTTTCAGCAACCATTTGGGCCTGAATGAGGAATATTGTGAGCACATTAGTCGACTTTCCTTGCAACAAAGAAGATTAAGGGCTGATTTATCGGATACTTAAGTCACAGTGGCTAACAGATCGGTAGCCAATCCATCTAGCAAGATCTGCATAAGAACTGGCCTCATGGTGAGAATGTTACAACCTTTCATTCCCAATCTCGTCGGGATGGATTGCTGTAATCTTGTATGAGAGGAAGGAGTGAAGCTTGGCATGTTTAAACTGAATTGCCATGGAGGCATCGAGTTTGCAAATGATTTCGCACGGTCCTTAAGCACACTGCCTGCTCTTGCCTTGTCGTGCACAGCTACCATTAGAATCGAGTTTAATCCAATCTTCAGGTGGATGAAACCACCTCATGTCAAGCTGTTCAGTGGGTCTTGAGGGAGGTTAGTCTATTTACAAAGTTGATACTAAATCGTCAGATTTGATTGGATTCATGTTGGGTTTACAAGAGACTATCATCTTCAATGGTTCGGATTAATATGTTATAATTTCTCTAGACCGAGAGTTTTTAAACCCCATGTGATATTTGGGTGCTTTCTGTACTCTGGGTATTGCACCGTCTCATTGAACTCTTCATATTTTAGTCTAGAAACACTTCCTGCAGTTTGAGTGAAATAAAAAGAGAATGACCTCTCGCAGATCCTTAAAGGGCCAGATCTGCAAAAAAAGACGAATTTTTCTGGAGATACATACATAGTTGTAGGAAATAAAATTCTATGTTCCAACATACGAATCACTGATTGAACTGGGTACATTACGCTTCAGAATATACCTTATTTCCATAAATTAACCGCCTTAATTGCAGCCTTTCGTGAGAAAGGGTTCTTTCTTTGCTTTCGTAGAAAGACAAGTTATATTTGTTGAGAGGAACCAATCTTTTTCTTCTTCTTTTTTTCCTTAAGAATGTTAACTTCCAAAGGCAGTTAGGTTATCTATAAATACAAGTAACATTTGCAAGTTATGGTTGGGTTAGCCCAACATAGGCGGCCCACCCATAAAACCCTTGATCCACTTGCCGATGATAAGCTAAATATAACTCATTCTTCTTTGCAAAGTTCATTTCAACAAATAATTTGTGCGATAAGTTACTTTAAGAGCTCGTTGGCATATATTTGTTGAGAATATACAATAGCTCAAATTAGACATAATAACTTAAAGTAGATCTAATATGCAGTACTCTAAATCAATTAATCACATTTATATCTCTCTTGATCTCTTTAAGCATATTATTATATATAAATATATATGGTATTCATAATTATGATTAAACTCAAAATAATCATAATAGGTCAATCTGTATATGCAAAAATAGAATGTGACAAAAAAAAAAAAAAAAGATCTTCCTTTTACCTTAAATCTTTCAATTTCAATCCAATAAGCTTTTCTAGAAATGTCCCATTAGATTGCATTATCTATGATCATTGGCAACATTCTAAGATAGTAAATACTGAATAAAATTTTTTTGAGAATAAGTAAGAGTTGTGATGGCACCTAATTGAGGAACTCTTATCCTCAAAGCTCACATGGCTTAAAAAGTTTATATTAAAATTTTTGCCAATTCTTATTGATTTTTATGCATACATAATATGAAATATATATAGATGATAATTTAGACATTCCTAATTTCTAATTTGAGCTCACAAATTTACTATATTTAAGGAATATATCAAAACTCATATATGGCATTGAAGACAAATAAAGAAAAAAAATGTTAGTTATTTCACTTTCGGACATAATAAATATTATGATTTCATCATTTTGTTAAGGCGACATCTTTATTTTAATTTTGAGCTCTTAATTATCACATAAATAATAAGTTTAAAATTGTATTATCTATTTATTATATAGTCAATAGAGGCAATTATCTATATGAGTGGGGTAATCTCTCATCTCCGACATATTTTCTCAATATAATGCATTAAGCATCAATATGCATAAATGTCAAACAAACTCATAGACATTAATAATGATAGAAAATATCATTAATTATGAACTTTTATGGAAATACAAATGTCTAGTATATCAACTTTTACGTAATCCTAGAGATTTTACGTGATCATGGAAAACATCTCTAAGAATTTGCTTCATTGTAAGATTTGTTATTATTTATGTAGATATTCACGTTCATGTCTCTTTGTGCAATCCCATTTTTAACAAAATTTTACTTGATATTTATATATTTGTTCTTGCAAGGAAGTTTGGGATCTTTAGTATAAGCTATTGCTACTTGACTATCATAATTAACCACTAATGAGTTTGTAGCATTTTTAGCAACACCTAAGTGATTCAATTTTTTTTTAAGCCAAATATTCTCTTGTACTACTACTAATAGTGTCACGAATTTGGCTTTCATTATAGATAATGCTATACATGTTTGCTTCCAACTACCTCAAGATATGTTGCAATTATTTAGTAAGAACACAAATCTAGAAATAGATTTTCTTTCATCTAAATTTTTTTCCCAGTTTACAATAGCATAGCCTTCAAAGCATATCTCTTCCTTGATAACTTAGCGAATAATCAGTAGTATCATTCAGATACCTTAAGATTCTTTTGACAGTAATCCAATGTGCTTAACTTGGATTGGATTAGAATTTACTTATTATTCCAACTACAAAATAAATGTAAGGTTTTGTACACATCAGAGCGTATATTAAGTTTCCAATGTCACTAGTATATGGAACACATTTCATTCATTCCTATTCTTGTGGAGTCTTAGGACACATTTTACGGTACAATCCTTCATATTTTATAATAAGAGTATTTGTGGGTTTATAATTTTGTATATGAAATTGTCTAAACATTTTTAGACAATGATTTATATGAATGATCTCTTGAAATCTTAACTCCAATAATATATACAACTTTACCCATATCTTTCATTTTAAAATTAAAAGATGACCAATTTTTAATCATATTAATAGACTTTATATTACTCTTGACAATTAGTATATTATTTACATATAATAATAATATCAGAAATTATCTTTTGAATATTTTGATATATACACAATGATTTTATCAATCATTGCAAAATTATATGTCATTATGGTATATGAAAATGTATATACTATTATCTTGAAAATTGCTTAATGTCATATATTGGTTTTAAAAGTCGACACACACCAACGGATTTTTTTATATAATTTTTTTTTCTAATTCTCCATTGTTAAAAGCAATCTTTGCATCCGTTTGATGTAGTTCAAAATTCATACTTGCCAATATTGCTAGAGTAAAGTGAATTGCAGTAATCTCACTTTAGGGGAAAAAGTTTCTTCATAATCAATTTATTCTCATTGATTATACTATTTCGTCATAAGGTGAGCATTATGTCTTTCAATTGAGCCATTAGCTTATGTTTTGTTTTGGGAACTTCACTTGTTCTTGATGGTTTTGTATCCTTTTGGAAGATCAACTAATTCTTAGACTCGGTTTGATTTCATTAATTCTTCCATTGCTTAGATCCATTTTTGTTAGAGCCTCATTTACATTTCTTGGTCTATCATTTTCTTATGGAGCAATTATAAAAGCTTTCCCTTCGATGTCAAAACATTGACGAGGAAAGTTTTTTCCACTTGTTCATTGTATAGGAGATTGTATATTTGGTAATTCATCATGCTCTATTATACTCCTACTTGGATTAGATAATGATACCATTGTCTCATCAAGTGAGTGCAATTGAGACTCGTTCGAATTTAATTCTCCACTTCTCACATTACTTCCACTTGGATGAGATGATGATATATTAATTCCAATAATTTCATTACATGATCCAAGGTTTCAAATAAAGAATAATTTTCACCTTTTTCGTCATTTTTAAGAAATTCAATCTCTAAAAATATGACATCTCATGATTCCAATTTAATGATACTTCCACTTTCTTGCTCACCTATAAACATATACCATTTTGAATGATTTGAATATCTTATGAAAATAATTATTTTGCCTTTAGGACCTAATTTTCTATATTTGTGAAATGGCTTGTAAGTATAGGTAGCACATCCCAAGTTTGAAGAAAACTCAAATCGGGCTTTTAACCTCTTCATAACTTATATGGGGAAATAATTGAGTTAAAAGGTATGGGGTTAAGTATATGGGTAGTAGTTATTAAAACATCAACCCAAAATATGATTGATAAATTAGTTTCTATCATTATAGACCTAACTATTTCTATTATGGTTTTATGTCTTCTCTTTGCAACACAATTTTGTTGAGGAGTTGCTAAAATAGTCAATTGTTTTTCTATTTGTTTTTTATTACATCAATTTTTGAACTGATTAGATAAATATTCGCAACCTCGATCGAATCTTAATGTTTTTATTTTCTTGTCCAATTGATTTTCTGCCAAGCTCACAAATTTCTTAAAGCAACTTAATGCTTCAGATTTGTGAGAAATCAAATTGACATGAGCGAATTGAGTATAAATATGATGAAATATAAAACTCCATGCCTTATTCCTACGTTCATTGGACCACTTACGCCACACTTCGAGTTTGGAGAACTTAAGCCTATTTATATTCAAAAAAGATGGGGTTGAAAGAAGGAAAAGACCTGAGCCTTTGAGACTCAGGGGTCCAAACACTCCATTTGCTCTTTTTGGAATGGAATAATCTCTGCAGAATGGTGAGGAAAGCAACAATGGAGGAACGAAGGAACACTAGGTGTAAGAAGGCTGGTACCGAGAACGATCTCTGATGCTGCCTCTTTGGGATAGTTTAGCAGAAACCGTCGAAGATGGCCCATGCGAACCAAGAAAGTTGAAGGATCATAGGAAGGAGACATGGTAGGACTCAAGAAAAACGCCAAGAGAGAAGATGGCCAGAGCAAAAAGGTTAAAATTGAATCTCGGAGTGAATGTCAGCGGTGTCAAGAAAAGGCAACAAGAAGAAGGTCAAACGCCTCTTATCGGTAAAAGAAGGAATAGTGCCGCTGGGGGATCTTGGGGGGATGGACGGTACGAAACCCTCGAAGTCTTCGGATCATGATTAATTAAAAGATTTGAAACCGAAGCTGCATCGCGGGAATCCAAAAGATAAGTGTCATCAAGTACAAACAATGAATCAAGTTACTTTAATTCTTTTAAAGGGGAACATCTGTTAATACCAAAAATGGCTCAATGGGCCATGGGTGAAAAATAAGGCCCAATAAGGCCGAGATTTGTGAAGCGAGCCCGTAAAGGTCTAGGTGAGATCGCCATCATAGGTACCGGCGATTCGGTGCCGATTATCATCAAGAACAAGAGGATAAGGATGAAGGTAGTTACTGGAGTGCTCGATACCGACACCTTCGCGGATAAAACAATGTAGTTATTGGCACGGTAGTGAAGATTCCAGGAAATTTGAAACTGAAATGATAATCGCCTGAGGATGGTTATTCGCAATACCTGACTATAAATAGCCAAGTAGACACCACTATAAAGGGATCGCACAATTAAACAAGAAACTTGAATATACTCAGTTTCTGCTATCATTCTTTACTTATTTTAGCTTTACATTTACTTTCGAGTGCTTTAAATGTATCCTTTGTTTATCGTAATTATGATTAGAATCTGTAGCTTTCTTTTCGAATTGACATGGGACCCTATACAAACAAAAAATCGAAGATCCATCCTTTGGCGAAAGATCTTCTTGACGAAACACGGTGGCAGTGACCATCACTCAGATTTTATCTGTGCATGCGTGCGACAAGCCCAAGTACTCTGGAACGTAAGGAGTATGGGAAGGCCCCATGTGGAAGGTGATTCCATCATCCATCAAGTCCATTACTGTGACTTCAGCTTCAAAATAACACGTGGTATGTAAGAAAGCTATAGAAATAGAGCAAAGATGCATTACTCGAAGGAAAACTACAAGAAAACCTAGTAGACAAAAGCATCCAGCTGAAGCACACTTGGGATGCGTTTGTCATATTTAAAAGTAATCATATCTGTTGGAAGATCTTAGAATTGATTCTAATTGTAATTGATTCTATTAGATATTCTGTTAATACAGTAAATAGGAAATCTCCGATAGATGTATATTGTTGTATATTTCCTTTCCTAGTTTACTTTTTTGGCTATACATTATAAATGTACAATATACTAGCATTCAGAGATATACAAGAAAACACTTCTTACTAATATTTTGTCATGGTATCAGAGCTCTGTTTACTGTCCTAGCTTCCGCAACACTTCTGAATTGCCATTGCTTCTTTTTCGATTTGTGGCGAGGATTCCTTCCTCTGAGAACAAATTAGCAAAGCAATCAGGAATTCATTCTCAATATCATGGCAAAAGACAAGAATGTTATGAATCCCTCAGCAGAAGATTCATCAACTTAGGATCAAACTATTTCAGCTTTTGATCCTGATGGATTGACTGGAGAAGGGCGGGTGACCAATGTCTCTCGCTCGCCTCGCTCCAAGCATGATTCCCAGGAATCCTTACTGGCCTCTAGCCCCATGGCATCAATGGGGCCAGTATCCATATGGAACCAACCCGATTGGTGAGTCGGGTCAATCGAATGTGGGTCACAGACCCGAATTCATACCGGGTCAAGGGATGGAACCCTACCTGGTTTCACACGGACCGCCGTATCTTTTTCCATTCAACGGAGGGCGGCCGGAGCTCGGAGATCCACTCTACACATCGCCGGAAGACGGGCTGGAGTTGCGCCTAATCACCCAACCTCTTACTGGGACGGTGAACTACCACTCTTGGGCCCGCGATTTCCGATGAGCACTCGTTATTAAATCTAAAGAAGAATTCATTGAAGGAAAAATTCCTTACCCAATGGAAGAACGACTGCAAAGACATTGGAGGCGATGCAATCAGTTGGTGCGCACCTGGATAGGCAATTGCTTGGCGCCGACGTCGCGCGGACTTCCTCCGACGAAGATCCGGCAATCTTTGGGATAACCTGCAAGAGATGTATGGAAAGTCAGATAGGGTGAGGCTTTTCTCGTTAACACAAGCCCTAACCGAGCTAAAATAGGGGAACCTTTCGGTGACCGCCTGCTTCAACCGACTGTCGGGCCTGTGGAACGAAATCGTAGCGGTCGAAGACAAATTGGAGGGGCCGGAGGCCACTCTCCGACAATATCACGCGATTAAGGAAAAGGAGAAAGCCACGAGATTTTTACTTACCTTGAATGACTCCTACGCCGTGTTCCGATCGCAAGTTCTTGCGATGGATCCCCAACCATCGCTCAGCCGGATCTTCCAGTTGGCCGTGCAGGAGGAAAATCAGAGGACTACTGCGACGGACCACGCTCGCGTCGGAGAAGGGATAGGCTTCACTCCCTTCCCTTTTGGATTCGTCTCGACGAAAACCCTAGCCGGGACCAGAGGAGAATCGAGAGGAAGAGGGCGAGGTTTCGCGGCCGCAGCTTCGCGAAATGATCAAGAGTTTTTTAGGTCTTCTGGGATGGACGGCTGGGATCGCAACATGAGATCTGACGGTCGAGGGAGATCTGCCGGATCGAACGGACTAGATCAATTCCTCACATCGAACGGCTGGGATTCTCGCGCGCCATCGGATGGCTGGGATTATCGCACGCCATTGGACGGCTGGGATCATCGCGTGCAATCGAACGCTCGGCATTTTGCCACGTCAGCACCAGTATATAAAGCTTCGTCCGTTGCACGAAGTGCACCGATAGCAGGGAAGGTCAGTATGCAAAATTCAAAATTTAAAAATAAATATTGTGAATATTGCAAACATCCACATCACACTATAGATACATGTTGGAAATTACATGGAAGACCCAACAATAAAAAGGAAAAGGAGTCTTCTGTATATCAAGTCTCTACACAAAAGAGTGGTGGAACATCCTAGCAGAGTATAACTCAAGAACAATATGAAAATATTGTGCAAGCTTTGAGCCAACTCAAGACCGGTGACGCTAGTGCAGGATTCTCAGGTACTTTTCTCCATGAAAGGAATTCATTGTCTATTGATGCATGGATTATCGATTCAGGTGCTAGTGACCACATAGTTTGTAATGAATCCCTATTTTCCCAAATCCATCAAAATCTATAGTCGCTTGTTACGGTACGTCTTCCAAATGGGAACATTACACATGTTACTAAAATTGGTACCGTCCGTCTTGGTCAGAACTTTGTTCTTAAAAATGTCCTATACATTCCAGATTTTGAGTTCAATCTTCTTTCTGTTGCAAAAGTATGTATGGACAATTCCTGTAAAGCCATATTCAATTCCAAAAATTGTGTCTTTTAGGACCCTTCAACTAGCAAAGTGATGGGCTTGGGTAATGAGGCACAATGACTCTATTTTTGGACCAATTCTCCAAAAGATTTAGAATTATTAAATAAAGGCATTTATTGTAACACGATCAGTTATAATAAAAATCTTCTTTTGCATTAACGATTGGGCCACAGTGCTAAATTTCCTCATCCAAAGTGCTCCATTTGTCCTTTAGCTAAACAAACTCGAGCATCTTTTCCAGTTAGTACATCTCGAGCCAAAAATCCTTGTTCTTTGCTTCACATGGACATCTGGGGACCTTATCATACTCCCCATCGTATGGGTCTCGTTATTTTCTTACCATCGTTGATGACTATAGTCGTGCCACTTGGCTATATCTTATGCAGTCAAAGAACCAAACATTTACTCATTTATCAAACTTTCTTTCCTTAATTAGGAATCAATTTGATAAATCTGTACATCGAATTCGTACAGATAATGGGCGAGAATTTTTTACTTCTGATTGCACAACTTTGCTATCTACTCATGGAATTCTCCATGAAAGTTCTTGTACCTATACTCCACAGCAAAATGGAGTTGTTGAGAGAAAACATAGACATCTCTTAGAGGTAGCTCGTGCACTCAAATATCAACCCTCCATCCCTGAAGAATTTTGGGGAGATTATGTGGTCACAGCTACCTATCTGATTAATCGCATGCCAAGTCGAATTCTTCATGGTAAATCTCCCTTTGAGATGCTTTACAAGCAACAGCCAGATAATCGCCATCTTAGAGTTTTTGGTTGTTTATGTTATACAACAAATGTGGGTCCTCGAGATAAAATGAGTCCCCGTGCAACACGATGTGTCTTTATGGGATACCCTTCTCTTCAAAAGGGTTATCGTGTCATGGAATTTTCTATAGGGCATTTCTTTACCAGTAGAGATATTATTTTCCATGAAGAAACTTTTCCTTTCAAAGACAAGCCATTTTCATCACAAACCACTTTATCAGAAGACAATCGGTTTCTCCTATCTGATGAAGACTTGTCGTTAGCACCGGGTTTTCTTATGGTGCCTCAACCCTCAATGGTACTAGCACCACTGGAATTTTCCCGTCCAGAGACGGAATTACAAGCTTCATCTGAGGCAGTTGCTCTCTCAGTGGACACAACAGAAGTGGCTGCTGACTTATCTGTGGCTCCTGCATGTTTCGTTGACCAACCTTGTCATTATGAAAGACGGAGTCATCCTCCTACTCGGACGAAAGATTATATCTGTTCTACGGCCAACTCTTCAGGTACACACTATCCCGTTTCCTCATATGTTTCCTTCAAACAGTTATCAGCAGATCATATGTGCTGTATTAGTCGAATTTTCGAAGAGCATGAGCCATCTTCATTCAATGAGGCAACAAAAGATCCCAAGTGGCGGCATGCCATGGAGTTCGAACTTACTGCCCTCATGGAAAATCATACTTGGGATGTTGTTCCCTTGCCACCGGATCGAAAACCGATCGAATGTAAATGGGTTTACAAGATCAAGTTCACATTAGATGGTTCTATAGAATGCTACAAGGCTAGGTTGGTAGCCAAAGGCTTTACATAAAGAGAAGGTTTTGATTACCACAAGACGTTTTCTCCAGTTGCGAAGGAAGTTACTGTCCGTTCTTTTTTATCCATTGCAGCAATACGCAATTGGCCCTTACATCAAATGGATGTAAACAATGCTTTTCTTCATGGTGATTTGGATGAAGAAATCTACATGGACCTTCCTCAAGGATTACGCAGACAGGGGGAGTATCGGGTATGTCGTCTTCGCAAATCCTTGTATGGATTAAAACAGGCATCTAGACATTGGTATGCCAAGTTTACTGCTACATTAACCTCTGCAGGTTTCCAACATTCTAAGCATGAATATGCTTTATTTACACGAAATGTGGGAAAATCATCAATTTATTTGTTGATATATGTTGATGACATTTTGATTATGGGAAATAATGATTCTCATGTTGCGAGATTCAAGGAATATTTACATTCCACTTTTCACATCAAGGATTTGGGACCTCCCAAATATTTTCTTGGCATTGAAATTGCCAGGTCTGACAAAGGAATTTCTCTCAGTTAGAGAAAATTTGTCTTGAAATCATTTCTGAAGCAAGGTTATCAGGTTGCAAGCCAGCAGTAATTCCTATTGAACATAATGCCAAGTTGACAACACATGAGTATGATCTCAATTCCTCTTCATCAAATAACGATTCATTGCTTAGGGATCCATCAGGATATCGGCGACTTGTTGGAAAGTTGATATATCTTACCATGATTATGCCGTACAAATACTCAGTCAATTCATGCATATGCCAAAAGAGTCACATATGAATGCAGCTTTAAAGGTTGTAAGATACTTGAAGGGATGCCCAGGGCTCGGTATATTTTTATTACGTGAGTGTGATATGGGGATGACAGCATTTTGTGACACTGATTACGCAACTTGCCCGATGACTAGGCGATCTATCACTGGTTTTTGTATTAAATTAGGAAAATCATTGATTTCATGGAAGACAAAGAAGCAATCTACTATATCATTGTCATCAGCTGAGTCAGAATATCGAGCCATGGTGAAAACAACTTGTGAAATAGTCTGAATACGAGGAATTCTATCAGATTTGGGAATACAAGTCAGTGGACCAAGTAAGTTGTTCTGTGATAATGATGCTGCACTTAAGTTAGCAGCAAATCCAGTTTTTCATGAAAGAACGAAACACATAGAGGTTGACTGTCACTTCACTCGAGACAAGATCAAAGAGGGAGTTCTCATAACAAAAGGCATTGGAACTGTGGATCAACCTGCAGAATATATTCACTAAGCCACTATGTCAAAGACAACACAAGTTTCTATTGAGCAAGCTAGGTGTCCTCGACATATATAGGCCACCAGCTTGAGGGGGAGTGTTGGAAGATCTTAGAATTGATTCTAATTGTAATTGATTCTATTAGATATTCTGTTAATACAATAAATAGGAAATCTTCGATAGATGTATATTGTCGTATATTTCCTTTCCTAGTTTACTTTTTCAGCTATACATTATAAATGTACAATGTACTAGCATTCAGAGATATACAAGAAAACACTTCTTACTAATATTCTATCAATATCGTGATTGGAACATATGGTATTTTTTGAGTTCTGAATTGGTTTGTTTTTCCCACTCTCACTCTCGATTTGACATCCAAACTGAAATTAGATTAAATAAAGAGAAAATACATTAAATTGAGATTTATTTTTCCAAATTAAGCTCAAATTTATTTTTAAAAAATGGAAGCTATAGTGAAAGTAGATACCTTTTTGGCCCTACTATTGTCTTTTTGACCAACGGTTACTATCCTCGTTTGGATATGGATATTAAATTAGGATGGGATAAGTACATTAGACATCCTAAAACTTATCATGAAAATGCAATTGAGTCCTAAAATTTTCAAAAAATGCAATTAAGTCTTAAAACTTGTCATGAAAGTTCAATCAAGTCCTAAAACTTTTAAAAAGTTCAAGAAAGTCCTAAAACTTGTTTCGAAAGTGCAAATCGAGTCCTAAAACTTTCAAAAGTACAATCAATGGAATGACTTAGATTGAACTACTTTGACAAGTTTTGGGACTTGATTGCACTTTTTGAAAGTTTTATGACTTAATTGTATTTTCATGACAAATTTTATGATTTCTAATGCTCTTATCTAAGTGCAACATAATGAGGAAAAGGTAGAGACCGGAAGTGAAGGGAAAATTTTACTTGCCACAAAAGTTAATTAGGATTATATTAAGGGAAAAATAAGATAAAAACAAGTGAGTAGATTTTTTTTTTTTTTTTGACCTATTATTATTATATGAAAGGAAAAAAAAGACAAATATGAAAGACAAAAGGGAAAGAGAGATTATGATAATACCAAAATGGCCATATGCCAACTTTCTATAAGTCTAAGTGCATAGTTGTACTTATATTAAACAGATTGTGACAAACTTACATGAATGCTTGCACAACTTTAAGTCCAAAACATATGGCAAAAATAACACACTCACGCATATTTAAATTATTAAGTGATTTGTGATACTTAAAGGTAATAATCTGAGAGTGATAAAGATAATAAATAAGAAACAAATCAGATAAAAATTGAGATATAAATGAAGATTGAACTAATTATAAAATGATATGGTACAAAATAGCAATGTGATCTCATGCAGGGGAGATAGTCCACACTCGAGCAGAGATCACACTGATATGCGTGAACAGTAATAACAATATGATCTCACACAAGAACAGTAGTCCTCACTCGAGTAGAGATCCCACTAATATGCGTGAATAGTAATAACAATGTAATCTCACGCTATTCACGAATGGGGCGGTAGTCTGCACTCAAGCAGAGATTTCACTGATATATATAGAATACACAATCAACCTTAGAAGTCCTTATGCACTATTAATAGACATGTCACTATAGTAACCAAGGATCAGATGTTGGAACCTGCTAAATAACAAGAGTTGGACGTCCCATGTTGGCTCATCACGGCAGTAGTTGAAGTCGCATAGGAGTAGAGGCTTTCTTCGTCCACCTCGCTTTCCGTCTCCTCAATGTTTTCTTCAACTGTTGAGTTGTCGAGATCTTGGTTAATCCTTGCAAGTTGCTCAGCCACTTCCATCATTACTGGCCTCTTCGCACCACTTTGGTCCAAGCACTTCACTGTAATCTCAGCAGCCATTCCTACTCTCTCCATTTCATCTTCACTAGCGGCTTGGAAGTTTATGACATCGGACAACGTCTTATCCTTCACGGAAGAGATGAAATAATGGATAATATTAATTGACTCTCCGGACTTAGTAATAAAACTTGCAGGCTTCTTTCCCGTGAGCAACTCCACGACGACAGCTCCAAAACTATATACATCACTCTTAATTGTTAGCATACCGGTGGTTAAATATTCCGGATCGATGTAGCCCAATGTGCCTTGAATTTCAGTGGCTATTATATGACTATGCTCCGGTGATATAAGCACTGAAGTTCCAAAATCAGACACTTTTACTGAGTGATTTTGATCTAGAAGTATGTTCACCGACTTGATGTCACCATGAATGATTGGAGGTTCTGCGCAAGAATGCATATATGTGAGTGCAAGAGCAACTTCAGTGGCTATTCTGAGCCGGTTTTTCCACGATCTTAAGATGGTTGACGCATTCTGATGGATGTGTTGAAAGAGGGTACCATTCGAAATGTATTCATAAACCAACAATGGTATTCTAGTTTGCAGACATATGCCATGGAGCCTCACCACATTTTTGTGGTTTATTTGCATCACAATTTCAAGTTCATGCTGGAAATTTCCCTTTACTAGAGACTCGTGAACATCTTTAGGCTTCTTGACTGCGACCATTGTTTCCCCCACTATTCTCCCTCTATAGACAGAACCAAAACCGCCCTCGCCGAGCTTATTGCTATCATTATAGTTGTTGGTTGCTTTCGCCAACTGTGCCTCCGTAAAAATTTGAACCCTGTGGTGTTTCAAGAGCTCTCCTCCATTTCGCCTGAAGTTTCTCTGTTTGCTTCTCCTCCTCCACGTGTCAAAGACTAAAGCACTAATAGTTATGAAGAAGAAGGCCACAATAACCGCTGCCAAAGGATAAATGTTACATTAATGATTCAAACATGTAATCCTTTTACGTTTCACATAGTTCATAAAAAAAATTAATTTAAAAAAGACTCCATTTTGCATGATTTATCTATCTTTCAAAATATAACCACTCAATTAAACAGTGATAGAAATGATTTCGGCAAAAGAACAGCCAAAGTGCCAAAGCTTGGCAAAATAGGATACTTAAGTGCTAAAAGTTAGGAATTTTGAAAAATGGGATGCTTGACTGCTAAGTCCGGCTAACCCCTGCCGAAAATCTTACATGTTAATCTTTTATTATTATTGCTTGCCTACATGGCTCATTTGGAAGCTAACTTAGCAAAAAAAAAAAGGCCAAAACGACATCGTTTTGACTGATTTGAATTTTAATATAACTATTAATTAAATTAAATTTAAAATTAAATATTCAAAAAAAATGTTGCGAACAGCGAGGGCTTAGTCCTCACTACTGCCTCCTTGCCATCATTGGGAAGGGGCGGCGGGGAGTATTTGGGCCCTAGCTAGGGCCGATGACCCTAGTTGTCCCTTCCCCATCGTCCCGCACCTTCCTAGTGGCTGCGGGGAGGTGGCGGTGGCAAGGGCTCAACCCTCACCTCTTGCCTCTTCCTCCGCCCCCTCCCCCCCCTCCCCCTTTTTCAATAAATAAATATAGGTTTTGCCTCTTAGTTGAATTTTAATATAAGTATTAATTAAATTACATTTAAAACTAAAATTTAGATTTCAAAAAAGGAATAGAGATAGAGATTGCAAACGGCAAGGGCTAAGCCCTAGCTACCGCCTCCCCACCATCAGAAAGGGCAATGACGGTGAGGGAAGGGTTGGCCAAGGGTCGGCGAGGGCTCGTACCCACGCCCAGATCTGGGGCGAGGGTCATGGCCCTCCCTAAATCCGGCAATGGTCACTAGCACTTGCCCAGTCGGGCTAAGGGCCATCACTTGCTGGGGGGTTGCCCGAACCATTGGTGGCCCTTGGCCTAGTCGGGTAAGGGCCAGCGACCCTCGCCCCAGATTTAGGCGAGGGCTCGAAGGCCTTTGCTTGCTATTGGCCCTAGTCGGGGCCCAATGACCTAGTCGGGGCCCGGTGACCCTAGCCGACCCTTTCCCCGCCATCGACGGCCCTTCCGTGACGAGTGGGGAGGCGGCACTGCAATCTTCATCTTCCTTCCTCTTATTTTATTTTTATTTTTTAATTTTTAATTTTATTTTTAAATTTGGTTTAATTAATCCTCACGTCAACAACAAAATGACATCGTTTATACTTCTCTAGCCATGTCAGCATGAAAAACGACGTTGTTTTGAACTTGTCTTGTCGAAAAATCGCCATATCAGCATTTTGGCTGCATTTTCTCGCCACTGTCACTTAACTAATTCATTTTGCTCCGATTTTGGCACTTAAGTGTCACATTTCTAATTTTTAGTATTTAAATATCCCTTTATACCAAGTTTTGACACTCTAGGTGTTTTTCTCTCAAATGATTTCTATAATAAATGGGCTACACATAATGTAACGAACCTTATGTTGAACTCGATTGAAATACATACTACCAGAATCTTCCATAACTCGTTCAAATGTTTCCTCGATTATAATGAAGAAGGTTTGTAATAAATAGAATAAAATAAGGAAGCATTCATTTCATATTGTTTTAGCTCTTTTCATTTACAAATGGTACGAAAACCAAGTGGAATTTTTTTACCAATTATGCATGTTATGATTATAATGATTGAATGTTTTTATCCGTCCTATTGGAGGAAACTCTAATAGGTGAGGTTACGAACATAGATAATATCCAAAATTGTATTAAGTATCTTTGCAAGTGTGATGTTTATAATGTATGATCCGCCAATTAAAACCATGATTGAAAGAGATTTCTTCTAGCGAGAGATGAAAGAAAATATAACCATTTTTATCTTAAAGTTAATTGTTTCTCTAAAACTAGTTTTAAATTGGGATGTGGAGGCAAGGGCTAGGATCACGTCCCTCGTCCCTTGAAATGAAAACTTGGCCGCCACAGCCACGTGCAGGGCACCGCCATAGAATTCATCATTCTTCTCAAAAAGAGCTAATCCACTCACTAGATAGCCTTTTAACATTTTTCTTTATTTTTGACTATCTTTATAAAAAAAGAATGGCCACGGGTGGATTTATACAAGAAGAGTGGCCTCATTGGTTGGTTTTAAAGAGCAAACAAACTCCAACATTCACAAATTAATTAATGTGGTAAAATGTGAAGATGAAATACATGGAAAACAATTTTACCACATTGCTTACCTAAAGAACTTTACAAGCTTTCATCTTCTATAGAAACAAGACTTATAAGGAGAAGTGGTTGTTCTTAGGGTTTTGTTATTGTTATTTCATATCTTTAGAACAAATATTACAAGTCAAGTAAAAGATAAAAGAATTTCTTAAAAGTGTAAAGAGGGTAGATTCGCCAGCCGGGGCAGCGCTAATGCCTTGCAGGGTGGATTCGCTAGGCATCAGGCAGCCAGCCTAATGATTTGCCGGGCATTTTTTGCGGGGAAATTTGTCCCCTTCGAGGAGGTGCCCATCCTTTGTTTTAAGAAACCCGCTCCCACAAGCTTTAAGTTATAAATCTACCCTTTTTGTAGCTAATGTCTAAATATACAGGCTTAGTTTCACTAACTTCAAATATGTTAGATAGATTGGAAAATGTATTTTTATACCTTGGGAAAAACTAATACATCCACCACAAAATCTCAATTATTATATGGATTATTATACAGTATAATTTCACATTACACAAGCATTGTACTAAGATTTGCCACATGTTCAATAGCTTCATTCTATTTAGAAATAATGATGCAAATAGTCTTTGAACTTTGGCTTAATATGCAACGTAATTCCTGAACTTTTAATTTGTTCGACGCAATCCCTGAACCACTTAATGCAATGTGGCTCTTGAACTTTCAATTTATTCATTGTGGTTCCTGAAATTTTGATACATACTCAATGCAGTCCTTGAATTAAATGAAATTATTCAATGCGGTCCTTGAACTATATGAAATTATTCAATGCAGTCCTTCTATTAATTCAAGATTAGTGATAATATTGAATATTTTCATACAGTTTAGGGACTAATTTGAACAAGCACCAAAAAGTTTAGATACTACATTGAAAAAGTTAAAATTTTAGGGACCATAGTGCACATTAAATTAATATTTAGGGATTACATTGAATAAATTAAAAGTTTAATGACTATATTGCACGCACGATAGGTCAAAGTTTAAGGATCATTTGTGTCATTTTTCCTTTTATTTACTCTCAAAAAATCTATTTGTCTATTTCTACTCATTCTTTCTTTCTTTATTTTTCTATTTCTCTGATTCACTTAAATTTGTAGTTTATCCTCCCATGAATGTAGTTAAAAAGATGTTAGCTTCATATAAACGGAAAAAAAAGGCAAAAAGGGAGGTAAAAGAAAAACAAAGGAAAGATGTTATCGACATGAGCCTGGGATTACATAGGGACACGCGGTAGCTTGTGGCTTGTTGTTTGTTTTGTCGGGGTTTACACCAAGTGCATTGTAATAATTTATAGGGAAAATGACACAAATGATCTTTAAACTTTGCTTCAATGTATAATATCGCCCTCGAACCTTTAATTTGTTCAACGGCCCTTGAACTTGACCCAATGTACAATGCCATTCTTGAGTTTTTAATTTATTGGACGTGGTCTCTAAACTTATTAGTAAATGTTTAATTTAGTCCTTGTATTAAATGAAAATGATTCAAATGTAAGGATTTAATCGAACATTTATCAAGAGTTCATGGACTAAATTGAACATTTATCAATACTTCAGGGATCACATTGAACAAATTAAAAGTTTATGGACGATTTTGTCTAGTAGGCCAAAGTTTATGAATTACAATGTACAAATTAAAAGTTTAGGTACGATATTGCATTTTCAATCAAAGTTCATGAACTATTTGTATTGTCAAACTAACTGCAAAATCTAGAATGAATTGATATAATGCGAACCACCGGTGGATGATGAGAGGATATGTACGAAAGTACCTGCAACAAGCATGGCCAAATGAGAAATTTGGCAACTGACTTTACCATCGCCCTGCATTCCGAACGGGCAATCGCATGTGTAGTTCCCGAGCTTATTTCTGCACTTTCCATGACATGGGTATACTTCTGGTTCCTTGCACTCATTGATGTCTAAATTATGCAGAAGACAAATTGAACTATTATCTCAGCCAATTGCAAAAACAAATTGAACAAGTAGGTGCATGGATTATGTTACACATAATGCTATCTGATTTAGGTTTTGGTTATAGTTTTGCGACACGTCTACCCTCTTTTAAGATATTTCTTCTTTTTCTACTCTCTGCTCTCTCCGCGTTGACTTTGAGCTCAACAATGGTGTTGTGTTTCGCCATTGGCGGAGATCGAAGCTGCCTCGAACTTTATACAAGACCCCTTAAGGGCACATGACAGGATCCAGCATACAAAACTTGTGGAAATGGAGCTTTTGCAATGCACATGAACCCTACTTTTCCAAAGCAAGGTAGAGGGGCTGTCGCCATATTAGATATGCTCACTAGGGACTAGGATCGATTGGTTCCCGGTCCGGTCCGGTTCCGAGGTAGAAGCGGGGACAGGACCGGGAGGACCGGTTCCTAAATTCCGGGACCGGGAAGGTCCGGTCTAGTAGAACTAGTAAATTTACTGTTTTGGGCCAAAAATAAAATGAAAAGAGGAGAAATTTGCAAGAAATAAGGTTTTATCTTAAGAAATTTAAAAATATAAATTAACCGGTCCGGTTCGGTTGGTCTGGTTCCCACCTTGGAACTGGAAACTGGACCGCCCTCTTTGGGAACCGCCCAAAACTGGCTAGTTTGGTCTGGTCCGGGCGGTTCTCGGTCTGGGTGGTTCCTAGTGCACACCCCTACTGGGGATGGCAACTGAGCCTAGGAAGGAGGACATTGACCTTTACATAAATAATATGAGCCATTATTCAATCAGTGAGGTGGATGTGTTATTATGCATCATTAAATATGATGTGCTTGTTAGATCTAACCATCTAGATGCATTTTGGAGCACAGAGATTCGAAGGTGAAGACAAGATTGTTGTTGCGCTGGAAATGATGCCGACGACAATGGCAAGGTGGTGACGACCGCCTTAACTTATTCCATCAGGCAAAAATTGGAACATTAGAAAAAATACTTGTTCAAACCTGAATTGACTCGATTGGGTCTATCGTAACTACTATAATGGTGGGTCCGATGATCATGCGACAGATGGACTTAGGTCCAAGTAAAATTCCATCACAGGCCTCCTATTATAATTATAGTATGAGGTAGTACGCATCAAATAAATTAGGAAAAAACATTTTTTCTCTCTCTCCCCTATTACCTTCCACTCAACCACCGAGAATCATACCCTTCACCACAGCAGCGTAGTCCCGGGCCACTCGGTGGTCGACACATGGCACCATGTAGCGTGGATGGTCCCACAGATGAAGCCTTCCTCCCTCACTCTCTCTCCACTGTTCATGGGTGACACGGATGGGCACCAAAGGCTTTGCCCATATGAGAGGGTACTGGGTGACCTGCCATTGGCGATGGTCGCCCCCCCGCTCGGATCGACGGCGCAGCCGATGATTTCACCACCCCTAAATGGATACCTACCTCGTTGTCGTCGGCTTCTCACTGAACGTTCACATGTACATAATATCTATGAACATGTTCTCCTTCAACGCCAAACAAAACAAAAGAAAAAGAAAGGAAAAGAAGAAGACGAAGAAAGCCGAGGCCAAGAAAGGTAAAATATCGGTCGAAATGCTTGTGCTTCGCTTTCAATTTCCTCGTAGTCTTCATCGTTATCATTTTGATCGACAATTTCCCAGAAATTCATCACCAATATCCTCCTCCTCCACCAATGACTATGAAAAAGAATGAGAATGCGTGAAAATAAAAAAGAAGAGGCTGACTTTACCAACAAAAAAAAAAACGAAAAAGAAGAGGCTGAGATGATTCACGCGTTTACAGAGGAGAGAGATAATGAAATCGGCAGGCATTGACAACCGGTCGTTTCTTGGCGGGGGCGGCCAGAACTTGTTGCAGCTATGGTGGGGTTCTTTTCAGTTGTCTCATTTAAGACGAAATTGTGCCTCGCTATCTTCCATCAGTTTTCCCCTAATTTCCTTATTCTCAGATCTGATTATCTTGTCTAATGACGAGTCCTTGTGTTTTACGGTGACAAAAAGTAGGTATCGCCTGTAGTGGCCCGGTTCGATAAAGCTCCCATTATCCTTTGTGAGGAGGAGAGGAATTCAAATCTTGCTAGCCGCACGGATTTTAAGTGCGATGTCGGGGCGGTGAGTCATTCACTAGCGTCGCCTCAGGGTTTGGTCTTTTTCACCAAAAAAAAAAAAACATAGGTGGCGAGAAAGATGAATAATTGAGAGAGGGAAAAAGAACAAGACTACAAGCACCACGTGGTGATTACTGAGTAGCCCGGGACTACGCTATCAGGGTGGAACGAGACTCCCTAATATTTTCTCCTATTCCAACACATGGCCCAGCCCAACCATGACACTGACCATCGCATCATCATCCCCGCCACCGTCGAGTCACGGTTTCATCCTCTCATCGTCCAGATTGATGTACTGATGAGTTAAGGCCAAGTCTTCAACACCACACACCATTGCCTCGTCCGTTGACGGACGAGACCTATAGATATGATCTTCCTTTTCATGGAAGAGACTATCAATCAAATATCATCTCCTTCATGGCGGAGGAGATGGTACCGGGGACTTTTCACAACCGAGATGAGGTAAAAGCCAGACTCACTAAGACTGTGGGGAGAGAGAGAGAGAGAGAGGTCGTTGCCTGTGGTGGTGACGGCACTTGTTATCATCTCCTTAGTGGGGGTGCTGTTGCCGGTGGAGGAGGGGGAGTGTGGATTGGTATAGTAAAAAGAGAGAGAGAAAAAAAGGAAACCACGGCTGTGGTCTGACGGCGCAAGAAGGATGAGGGTGGGCTTACCTAAGGTGGTGGCCGAATGATGGAGGTCATGGCAGTGGCGTGAGGGTCAAACCGGAGGGTGGAGGTAGAGGTTGAGGAGAGAGAGAGAGAGAGAGAGAGAGGTGCACAAATCTACCGGCTGTTAGTTAAATGGGTAAAACTAGATGGAATCATATAGTAGTCTTCTCTCCGGTTCTTGCTTGGTGATTAATTAGTTGATAATCCACACAATATATTATAATGCATGAGGAGTCATATGTGTCCATTACCTTGACAACCGTGGGAGCGATTATAGGGATTCCCGTCGTACCCAGGCTTGCATAAGCAGCGATAACCCGGTCCATTCGCAAAGTCATAGCAGTCCGTGTTGTTGCCACAGGCATAGCCCGACTGGTTCAAGCTGGCCTTTCCGCAAGTCACGTCCCATTCGACCATCCAGTCCAGAACTAGGTCCGAGCTTTTTCCTACTTCCTTCAAGGACGGAAATTTCCTGTTGGATATATTGAATGACCTGTCATCCACCACGAAGGCCAGTCCACAGGCGTGCTCGTCGAGGGGCTCGATGCGATCTTCGAGGGGCTTGATGAAAATTTCGAGCATCTTAAGCCCCTTCGGGATGGATGTTTGACAGCAACCAAGACCGGAGCAAGTGGTCTCATTAGCGAAGTCGATGGGGTAGCCGCAGTAGGAGAGGCACCCGGTCCCAAACGTCCCATTTGGGTCGGACATGAGCGCATAGGTGTTGCAGCCGAGGACGGTGAGCTTGTTCCGGGTGTCCGAAATTCTGTACGGCGGATAACGAGTTAGACTGATGCCCATTCCGCTCTTGCCTCGTGCCTGGCCATAGCTCTTGCCTCGTGCCTGGCCATATGGATTGTAACAGGTGGATAATTCGGGGACACTGATGACCATGGTTGCGTCCTCGACCGAGATATGACGTATCGGACAATTCCCCCCGTAGGCAAGAAGTAGTTGTGTATGCTTCCCTTCAGTGGTGCAATTGAGGAAAAAATCTTGGGACCTTGCACACTTGAGTTCGAGCCCGAATGGATAAGGTATGTCGATGTCCCCACACTTGGTTGCGCACTCTCCGGCCATGGTGGGAGCACCGCCTTGTTGCAGCCACCAGGCCACAGCCACCGGTAGAAGCCACTGCACCACTTTCATTTCCAAAAGATACTCTCTCAAGACTCTTTTTTTACCCTTTCGGGACCTTTGTGCTTCTGCCCTTGCTATTACAGTGGGATTCAAGTGTGAGCCGTTCGCAGCAATCAATTATACGCACACCGACGAATTGGTGAAATTAAGGACAGGGTAGAAGCGCTAATCGTATTAGTGGAACAAATTAGAGGGACCCGACTGCATATATCTCCTCTTAGTTGGATGCCAAGGGGGGTCACAGAGTGGTCTTCGTTCCTTTCATGTGCAGAGAAAGAGAGAAAAGCCTTGAAGCGCGGCTCTGACTGGGGAGAAAATATTGGGTGGTCCAGGGCCGCCATGTTGGCGTGGTCCCGGACCACTCACGCGACGCCACGTGTAAGGGGAGGGAACCAAAGGACCTGCCCCTATTCCATCTCTCTGATGCTCTCTCTCCTCTTTCTCTTCTCTGTCTCCCTCTCCTCACATGTAGCGCCGCGTGAGTGGTCCGAGACCACGTTGATGTGGTGGTCTCGGACCACCCAATATTTTCTCCTGATTGGGTGCTTGGGGTGGATTTTTCTTTGCGGAATTACACCATTAATTTTAGTATTGAAGTCAATTGAATCTTGTGGTAAAATTTGGCAATTCCTTCATGATATTGCAAGATTATTTCATGCGGAATTATGAGGCTAAACACCATGTGCATTATTAGGTATAATTGGAGGTTGGAAAACACTAAGAGTGTTTGATTGACTCGAGTGTGGTTGTAATCTCCATTGTATTGTTTGATTTATGGGGGAATTCATTGTTTCTCTTTCCCTATGATCTACTAAATCAAGTAAATATGTTGTTTGATCTATTTCTTTATCCTGTTTATTTTATTATTTGATTGCTTACTTTCGCAACAATTGGTATAAGGGCTTGACTTGCCAATAAGTTTGGACCCAATAGTCACATGGGAGAGTTACGGATTATCCTAACTTTGATTCAAGGCCTAATGTGCGAGGGGGCGATTGTTGAGGTTGTCCCATGTTAGTTATGGAAGGAGCTAGTGATCGGTTCATAAGTTGAGGGAAAAACATACCCCTTGAGCAAGTTTTTGGGATGAAAGAGGCTCAAGATCACCTCTAGTATCAAAGCTAGGCTTAATTGAGTAGAAGCAAATTAATGGCAACGGAAGAAGGAAAAGGGAGAATCAACAAATTTGATTGGGTGGATTTAATTTTTTATTGACGCAGGTTAAGAAACCAATAAGAAATTGCCATGTCAATTATTATAAGACTTTTAATATGATTTCTTAGTTCATACAACAGTACTCGAAATGAATTTTCTGCAGTACACAGCGGGATGAAGACTTGCTTGCGAAGTCTGCCTTCTTTTGTTAGAACGTCCAAACGACGGCTGACACAGGCAGTCCGTCTTTTATGATGACTTTTGAAGTCCCTCTTTTACGATGATTTGTCAAGTCTTTCCCCATGTTGATATGGAGCCCGTTTTCTCACTTCTAGATTGTTAAAATAATAATGGGTTTTATTTTGTCTATGTATCTTGTATGAAATGTAAAATTCCAAGAACCTACTCTAGAATTGACCTAATGATAAGGACATTCTCATACTTTTGACTAAAAATATGATGGTTGTGGGTTCAACTTTGGCCCTGGGGATCTCAACTTTAAGAAGGCGATCATGGCGGTGGGTTGTGGTGTTAGTTACCCTCGTGATGACCAGCTAATTATGGTAGAGTCCCTAGATTATGAAAAATAATTCCGAGAACCATTGACAAAAAAATATGGACATAAAAAGGCATTAGGTATGCCAGCACTATTCTCAAAGATAAATTATCTTGTTCCTATTCTACCTAGTGAGGTGCACGCTACGTAGAAGGTTCATTGAATTTTAGAGGATAGCCGCATCTTTTTTGACGTAGAGAAACCAACAGAGAGCAAAATAAAAGAAAGAAGTTTGCGTTTCTGCAGTACAGTGCGGGACAAAGACTTGCTTGTGAAGTCCGCCCTCTTTTGTGCAGTACAGTCCGTCGTAGAAGAGGGACTGCAAAAGTCAAAAAAGTCCGCCCTCTTTTGTTAGAACGTGCAAACGCCGGTTGACGCGGGAAGTTTGTCTTCTATGATGACTTTTGCAGTCCCTCTTCTACGACGATTTCTCAAGTCTTTCCCCATGTTGATACGGAGCCCATTTCCCACTTCTAGATTGTTAAAATAATTCCCGGAACCTACTCCAGAATTGACCAATGATAATGACATTCTCATGCTTTTGACGGAAAAAAAAATGATGGTTGTGGGTTCAACTTTCGCCATGGGAATTCAACTTTAAGCGGGCGGTTATGGTGGTTGGTTGTGGTGTTAGTTACCCTCTTGATAACCGGCTAGTTATGGTAAAGTCCCTAGATTATAAAAAATAATTATGAGAATCATTAACAAAAAATATAGGCATAAAAAAGGTATTAAGTGTGCCAGCACTAGGGGTGTAAATGGGTCGGGTCGGGTCGGGTCTTGATGTTACCCGACCCGACCCAAACATACGGGTCACATCTGTGACCCAACCCGACCCGACCTGAAACACATTAAAATCGCATAGGAAATTCGGGTCGGGTCGGGTTTCGGGTCGTCACTTTTTTTTTTTTTTTTTTTTTTTTTTTTTCGGGTGAGAGTCGAACGGGGCATTCATCTTCATTGTTGTTCGTGACTTCTCGCAACTGTTATACGTTATTACGAAACATTCCAAGCCTCGGCTTGGCTCTTAATTTTTTAGCATTGGATTGATTCTTGTCTCTTTTTTTCTTTTGGCTGGCCTCAAATGAATGTATCTTCTACAAATGAGCACAAACGTATGCATGTGGGGAAAAGAAAGAAGTTAAAATGGGGTCAGAGAGAAGTAAATGTTTAAGAAATACATTCATACAATTGGAAAAGAAGATGCTAGAGAATCGGAAATAAGAAAAGCTGCACTTCTTGCCAATGCCCATGAATTCATAAGGTATGGTGAGCTCGGTAAATATGCTGAAAAGGGTTTTACTTTCTAGAGTAAAATATGCAATCTTCTCCTTTCTTCAGAATCTGCTAGAATGATTAAAAACCTGATAGGCAACAAGCTATTATTCAACTAGGAAGATTTTATGACTTTGTATCATTGACAACAGCAGATGTTCCCTTTGGCTAATATAGCAACAGATAGAGGTTCTGCTGTTGAATATCTCCGAAGTGTCGGTTTCACCTTACTTTTTTCCCTACTTTTGAACAAGGGTATAGGCACTGGCCTACTCATGTGTGTGGAGAGTGGGGGCTTTTGATGTTCTCTCTATTTGGTTGTCCCTGCATTTTACCATTACCTCACAAGGTTTGACTTGATGTCCTCGAGACTTCCCTGCAGAAAAAAGGAAAAAGAAAAAGAGATGGTGATATGAGAAGCTAAAGGCAAAATCATACTCTTTAGTACAATCATCTTTAGTGTATGCATAAACCCAAATCAGAACAAGTATGACAAACAAGTGGGACATTAGTCTCTCATACTTCTAATAAGAAATGTTTGAAGAGGTTCAACTATACTTCAAGGGGATCCACTATAGCTATTGCAAAAGATGAATAATTGATGTACTTGACAGTTCATTTTATGACAGCCCTGAAAAAACATAGGTCCTATCACATTCAGATCATCCACTTTCCAGCACAATTAAATTCAATTACAGTGAATGACTTGTAAAAATAGATATCGAAACTTGACTTCTTATGAGGTCATCTTTGCTTGGAAAAGAGATGCTGTGAAATAGCATACTCGTGTAAAATCTGTGCCCTGAGCAGCGAATATTTACTACTCATACCTCAGAAGTTCAGACAGGGAGCAGGAAAATGCTGTAAGTCAAAGTGGTTTTGTCTACTCAGGCGTTTACATTACGGTGAAACTGCAAGGGGCTATAGACTTCCAGCAATGGGCTTATGACAATTCTGAATATAGATTTCATATAAGCTTGTTTCATAGGAAACTAGACAACACAGTTTCCGATGTCAAATGCGCCAGAATACCCAGAGACATATTCAAGAGTAAACATAATAATTTAAAATAAAGAAATTTTCACTTTGCCCAACCTACAAAATCATAGAAGATGCTCTAGAATGAACACGATAAAGCAAATCAACACAGATCACAAAGAGGGCATTCCTAAATCAAAGCGACCCTTTGTGATGGAGGATGGACATGAAACGAACGCCCGAATCGAGGCTAATATGAGATCTTGAAACTCTTGAAGCTTGATAAAAGGCGAAAGACATTGGCTACAGCCTTCTTCCTCTTCTACCGCCCATTCCCACTCCAACAACCTTTCATTTTAACAGTTTTGCTCGAACAAGAAAGACCCATCAATCAATTTTAAAGAACTTTACCTCCTGTTCATGATGTTGTTCGAAAGCACATCTTGCTCACTCGCTTAGCTAGCTGCTTCGGCTTAACTTTTAACCTGAACCCAAAGAATTTCATAGACAACTAAATGCATCGGACAAGCAATTTCCTTAATACAAGAATCTAAAAATTCAAGCGCACGAAACACAATCGCCGAATCAAATCGCCCCGCAACGAAGAGCAACGAGACAATCATCAACAATCACCCGAGCGGAAAGCGGCGACTTTGTGAAACGCAAAATTTCCGATCTCCACGACCAATGTTGAGCGCCATCGAGCAGAAATTCGGGACGGCATTTGACGAGCGACAAGAGGGGGAAGGCACGTGGATCCGGAGGGGGCTCCTCACTGCGGGACTTGGAAACGAGGCGAAATGAGCGCCATGATCATCGAGCGAACCCGGTCCCCAAGGCTGTCGTCGCGATGGTTGGCCGCACGCGGCGGCAAGGGTTTCGGCGTCGGCAAGGCGAGGCGAGGGGTGGCGATGGTGACGGCGAGGCGGAGGCGTGTCGATCGGAGGGCGGCAGCGGACTCCACGAGAAGGCGCACTTGTCGGAGAAGAAGGTGGAGCCGACGAGGTTGTGTTCGACTGTTCGTGTTTTTGGGGCTAAAGCTTAAAGTGTTTGTGTTTTTGTGTCTTGGCATGTTTGGACTTTAGAAAACTTGTTTCGGGTCGAACAATGTTCGAACCCTGACCCAACCCGAAACACATTTTGTTTGCTTGTTTTATATTTGTTACCCGAACACGTCCCGAACACGAAACACGTTAATACATGTTTTGTGTTCGGGTCGTGTTCGGGTCGGGTCGGGTCGGGTCTTTTTGACACCCCTAGCAAGCACTATTCTCAAAGATAAATTATATCATTCACAAAGTGCAGAAGGTAAGACGCGGCTATCTTCTAAAATTCAATAAACCTTATTGTTGAGAAAACTCATACCAGATTTTGAAATTGACAAAACTTTCTTATTCTTATCCTTATTTTGAAGAATAGTAGATTTCTGAAGTTATATCACAGACTCTTGTCAAAGTCTATTTGTTCCAGAAGTCTTTCCTACTCTGACGCAATGCGGATGAAACCAATTCTAGAACGAAGATATAATCGATTCAGATTTATTGATCTTGGGACAAGGATTTAGTATGAACATAATAGGGATTTATTATTTAATATCTAGCTTTTTGGCGAATAATCTCATTTACCTCTTATAAATTCATTGATGGAATCAATAACGAATTGATGAAATCAATCTTCAAGACAAGTTCTTTTTTAGGAAGTATCTACTTATAGAAACCTAGATTCTGATTGTATGGGTGACTAGAATCAACGGATTTTTATCTCAATCTTCAAACAATTACAAGATTTCCTTCATCGATTCTATTCAACGGATTAATTGGAAGAAATTCTTTTAGAGAATGCCAACGGTTAGTAAGGCATGGAAGAGTATTTAAGGGGGTCATTAAGTCTATTTGAGATAATGCATGAAAATTGAAATTCCAAAGTCTAAAAATTTCCAACCACTTGTTCTTCAATGATAGCTCTTATAAATTGTATTCAAGAGAGAAAATCGCAAGAAGAGTGACTTGGTGAAGGAGAAAGAAATCTTCCATTAAGTGTTTGCACTCGAAATATTGTACTTCTCTATTAGTACCTTAGTGAATTTCAACCAAAAGGCTTCTTGTAACGACCCGGACCCCACTGTGTAATATTGTCTGCTTTGGACATTGAGTCCTCACGGCTTTAAAACACGTCACCTGGGGACAAGGTTGCACTCAGCCATTCCTTTCCCCAAATCGATATTGTCTGCTTTGGCAGCCCCATAGTGGGCCCCTCACGGTTTTGTTTTCAACGCAGCAAAAGCGCACGTGAAATGCGTCACACAAGTTAAAGAAAGCCCAAGCCTTATAAACTAACTCATGACTCCTCCCTAAGCGATGTGGGATTAGAGAGGACCCATTCCCTTCCTTGGGCTGTCACACTCTCCACCCCTTAAGAGCATAGCGTCCTTGCTGTGTGGCCCCCACATGCGGTCAGGAGTCGCCTTTGATACCATTTGTAATGACTCGGGCCCTACTGTGTAATATTGTCCGATGTGGACACCGAGTTCTCACGGCTTTAAAACTCGTCACCTGGGGACAAGGTTGCACTCGGCCATTCCTTTCCCCAAACCGATATTGTTTGCTTTAGCAGCCCCATAGTGGGCCCCTCACGGGTTTGTTTTCGGCTTAGCGGAAGCGTATGTGAAACTCGTCACACAAGTTAAAGGGACCCCAAGCCTTATAAACTAACCCAAAACTCCCTTCCAAGCGATGTGGGACTAGAGAGGACCCCCTCCCCTCCTTGGGCTGTCACACTACCAGTGTGGGAGAGTAGAGTAGGCTTGATTTAAGCCGAATCACTATAAATCTCGTGTAATTTTTTATTCCCTTAACTCTTTTTAGCTTTATTCGTTGCAACCTTCTTCTTCTTTTTCCGCAAAAATCTATTCCGTCTCTTTTCTGATTTTGAATTTTCACTAGAAGTCCGATGGCTCATTTAATTAGACTCCGATCCTTCTTCTTTTTTTTTTAAACTTTACTCGCAACTTATTTTATTCCGTATTTATTTGTCAAGGTTTATTTCAAACACATATTTACCTCCTCTAGGTGTTAGTACTAGTATTTTCAATTGGTAGTAGAGCCGTGTGCTCTTCTATTGAAGTGTTTATACTTCTGAACTAAAGATCTTCCATGGCTAGTTGTTTAGCACTAGGACTCGTGGAGGGGCAGAGCAATACCAGACCACCTTATTTTGAAGGAAAATAATACAGTTTGTGAAAGAATGAAATGAAGGCATTCCTGAGATCCATAAATCCTTTGGAATGAGATGTTGTAAAAAGAGGAATCAACCCAAAAGTAGCTTCAGCATCTGACAAGGGAAAAAAAAAAGAGTCTTAGATAAGGATTTTGAGGAATCCAACCAAGCAGAAATTACCAAGAGACGGACTATTGATATAAAAGCCATATATTCTTTATATTGTGTCTTATCTCTTGTTGAATATTACCAAGCTAACGTTAATATCGGTCGATTCTCCTCCCTTGATCATTGACTAGTGGCAGCCCCAAGGTGGTCTGACCATTGCCGATCATTCCCTAGGTGACTCTTCAACTCTTTGGTGGTCAGGGTTTGATTAGAAAGCCACCACAATACCTTCAATGGTCATTCCTTCATTGGCAGTTTGAATTGACTCCAACCGGACCTGATTTTGCCTAGTCGTGAACTGGCATCTAATTGGCACCGATCTGGCCTATTTCGGCATCCCTGGTGTTCCATTAACAATCCTTGACATCCTTGAGTTACTGAGGTGGTCCGATCGTGGTTTGATTGAGTTTGTTTCATCGAAAATCGTACAAAGGTAAACATCTAATCCTAAGCTTGATGAAGCGAGATCTCATTAAGAGATTGGGGCTAGATCGCACTTAGGATTGGTTCAATGATGAATATTCTTATTATAGGATATTTAGGATGATCTAGATGGATGATTCATGTTCGAATAGATCAATTACAAATGAAAACCAACTCTTATTCCTTTTACTAATGGTTTCCGCGTTATTTTTCCCGCTAGGCAATGCTTGCAAATAGGCAAATCAATTTTTTCAATATTGCCCAATAAGTCATCTTTGTCTATTCATTCGATGTTGGCCAATATAACTAAATCTATCATTATCATAAGAGTTAGAAGATGTAAATAAGGAATAACAAACATTAACATCACCGTAAATAATATTCAATACAATGAAACCATCTAGGAAATATCCAAAACCATAAAAACATGTTCCCACTGTTATGAAAGTTTAATTTAAAATCAAGCTTAACTAAAATCAACATAGATAAATTCCAACAAATTTCTAGAGTATTTAATACATCATGTGTAAACAAGGTTCGACCACCATGCACATTCAATTAGTAGGTGCCATTCTTTTTTACTTCTGCTCTAGAATTGTTTTCCACATTTATCCATTTCGTTCCTTGCGAAACTCGTCGGAACTCCATGAAGGCATCTCTGTCCTTTATTACATGGTACGTGGCTCCTGAATCTTCAGTTTACAAAGAATGAGATTTAGTTAGAAAACTGAACTAGATACATAAGTAGTACTCTCAAATGCACAAAGGGCCTCTACTTTCTTTAGGTTACCACAGTCACAAGCAAAGTGAACCTTATTTTCATAGTTAAAACATCTCACTTTTGAGATGTTCCTTTTAAAATGACATTTTCCTTTCCCACGTTGGTTAAACCATGGTTTCTTTCATGAAAAATTTGGTCCATTGCCTTTCTACTTCTTGAATTCACCATGATATAGGAGTTCGAAGCCCCTTGTGAGTTAAAACCTGCAGAATAAATGTCTTTGTCTAGTTTAACCACTAGAAAGCAGTCCTCCTCTAGCTCAAGATGGCACATAGCGTCCTCAAAAGTCTTTATATTTTCATTATGGGTCAATTAGACTTTCATATGCTCCCAACTTTAAGGCAAATGATGTATTACTACTTGCATTTGCTGCTCATCGGTTAATATGTGGCCAACATCTTTTAGTGCACTAATAATGTTTGACATATGCCTCAAATGTTGTTTCATGGTTTGCCCATGAGACATCTTATAAGAGTTAAACTTTATAATGAACTATCTTAGTTTGGTAATAGATTTTTGACCAAACCTAGTTGCTAATGTTGCCCACATGTCTTTGGCATTATCCAAATGTCTAAACTCCCGCATGATATCATTGTCCATGCTGCTCAGAAACGGCAATAGAGTTCTTTTTCTTCCATGCCATAAATTCTCCTTTATCCCTTCTATGTTATGTAGTATTTCCATCTTTAGGTTCTTCCATTACCTAATTAAGAGCTTCTAGTACTTCTTATTCTTCCAGCACATACTAGATTTCTATATTTTAGATTTCATAATTTTTGCCATTCAGTTTCTATCCTTTAGTTGAGCTTGGCTACAATATTCTTAGATATTGAAGCCATTGAATCTGAGCATAAAGTTCTTCAGAAAAATATGCACCAATTATTAATGCCTAACATTAATGCATCAATTATACACAAACTAATTACATTAACGATAATTTCAAATTAGAATAAATTTTTGAAACATACCTTATTTCCACATATTAAATACCTTGATTTCTGACCCAAAAAAAAAAAAACTTGATTACAATCTCATGAGAAAGAGTTCTTCTTCTTTGTTTTTGTTAGAGAGAAAAGTTATGTGTGTTGAGAGGAAGCCTTCTTTTTCGCTTTTTTCTCAAGAAAGTTAACTTCTAAAGGCAGTTACATTAACTATAAAAACATTGCAGCTACATTTGCAAGTTATGGGTTAGGTTAGCCTAGCATAGGTAGTCCACCCACAAAAACCTTTATTATAATTATTTACACAAAATTAAATTCTTTAAAGTTGCTAAAACTTTCTAGAACTTCCCACTTATAATATAACATAAATAAAATAATATCAATTTTAAAAAAATACTACCGAATGTTTTTTTTTGGTAAAAAAAAAAACATTCGGTAGTATTTTTACTATATATCCCATAAATGCATAAGTCTAACAAGAAAGAAAAATATCAGCATAAAAACATTCATGAATGACAACAAATCCTACAGAAATAACGTCAATATTTCTTAATCTTCACATAATAGGGATAGACTCATAAAATTCCTTAGGAAATCTTATAGTTGAATTTGGCAACCAAGGGAGGACCATTGCAAGTCTTTTAGATTCGCCCTAGGTCAGATTCATCATAATAATATCATATTGTGGACACTCATCGAATTCCCAAAGATCATCAATAATTGTTTTCCATTCTTTAGGAAGGGTGTTTCTCAAGGCATCGACTTTGTCAGCATTTTTCATAAGAGAATTTGCCCAAATTATACGTCATATCATCTTATTGACCTTGATAACATGCTCTAACATGTGAACATTACCATCCCATCGATAAATGACCAATTCTTTTTTTAACCTTAAAAGGTTCAACTTATGTGCCTCCATCCTTGGTACCTTGGGAATGCGAATAGTTCAAACCATTGCTTTTGTAACAAATATAGAATGAAAGGATTACTCATAAGCCATGATGCAACAAAATATTGGGAATTTTTTAATATGCTTATTCTTAAAAAAAAAAATTAAATTAAATTATCTTTATTATTTTAGATTTCAAATTCTAACACAGCCAAGGGCAAAACCGTAAAATAAACAATTAAGGGGCATGATTGTAATAGAGAGGGGCAGAATCGTAAAATCAAGGAAAAGTGGGGAAACCAGAATTTTTGAAGCTACCCAACGGAGAAGTGGAAATTCATTAGAGGGATGGAGGTGCGTGCTTCAACCGCTTAGGCGTGTGCCGCACCCATGTGGCATGTGGATTCACGCACCTACAATTAAGGATTTCAATGGTTCGGTTCAATTCGATTTTTAGTTTTCAGCTTTTAATTTTTAATTTTTAATTTTATTTTATTTTTTCGTTTTCAACTTTTGATTTTCAGGTTGAACCCGAAGCTTAAATTGACATTCCAACTGCAACAACATCCCCCTCCTCCAATGTTTCCAGAGCTAAAGCAACACGGGTATCACTTCACTTCCACAGATTGACAAACTAAACAGATAATCATGTCTAAATAAAAACCCGAACTTTGTTAGAAACAAGAACTCAACCCGAAGATTGAACATCTGGCTAAATCAATTTTCAATATTTCCCCCAAAAAACAGATAAAGAATCCATCTTCATTGTGTACCACTCAGCACAACAACAAAATTAACACTCGTCACACCAATGGAAGCGAAACAACAATGAAAATCTCACCTAAATCCACGGAAAACCCTTCTGTACAGGAAAAAAGGAAGAGCCGAAGCATAAAAACAAAAATCCGCAAAAAAGAAAACAGCAAAAATGGTAGACGAACATAGTGTTCCTCGGAACCAACGCAGTAGCACAGATCAGAGTTCGGATTGCAGCAGAAAAACAAAACCTTCGCCTCGATACTCACCAAGAAAACATCTCAAAGAACAGAACAAATGGAGCAAAGCAAGAAAAAAGGAAAAAAAAAAACCAGATACCCTCTGCATGCGACCCAGCGACAGCACCGAGAAAAATAGCAAAAGAGATCTTTGCAAAGGAAGATGAATGCAGAGTAATCAAAGGAGAATCTTACCAATTTGAACTAGCCTAGCTCACTGAGCAAGCAAGAGGCATCCTAGATCTAAAGCCACTGGCGGCCCCTCAGTCCAGAGCAGAGCGTGCGCAGGACATGCTCAGGCACGTGGCCGCTACAAATTCTTCTCAGTCACTGTCACTGTCGCAGCAGGAAGAGGGACGGAGGAGAGACTTGCAAATGAAAGGGGCTCTGTCCCTCAATCGGTCACCATCGCCGTCCTTGCCGCTGTTGCCGTCATCATCATCGTCGCCATCGTAGTCGTCGACGGGCCATCGCTGTTGCACCTCCAAGCCGACCAAGACGAGACACAAGAGGAGAGGACTCAAAGCCAGAGGAGACGAGAGTTGAGAGACAATAAAATCAATTTTTAATGGTTCAATTTTATCGGTTTGTGGTTCGATTCGGTTCGGTTTCGTTAATCGATAAAAACCGAACCAATAAAAAATATTGGGTTTTAATGAGAGCCGAACCAAAAACCAAACCGAACCAAATTTTTCGATTTGGTTCGATTCGATTTTTGGTTCGGTTCGATTTTCGGTTCGATTATTGACATCCCTACCTATAACCACCGCGAGCATGGATTCCATGTGCCTTCTTCGTCACGCCCGCACGCCCTCTTTCAATGTATGGGTCTCCTCAGGCAGCCCATCTCATCCAAGTCAACAATCTTGGATGTTCATATCTTTCACATTTTTAAGGCAAAAAATATGCATAACATACTGTCAAAGAGTTTGGCGATTCTACTTTTATTAAGTATAAAACATACGTCCTAAAACTCTCTAGGTTGTTAAAATTTTTTGCCTCTAACATGGTCCAACAAACACAATTTCATGAAAAAAAAAATCAATGAAAAAACATATGAACATGGAATTTTCTTCAATTTCATGACCTTATCCGTTTACAAATATATTCATGATTAGTAAACAGGTATGAAATTCTCTGATAGCAACTTAGAAAATAAAATTCCATATTCCAACACACGAGAAACATGCCCAGAGAATTCTTAAATTGTTGATCAAACTAGATATATTACGCTAGGAAACATACCTTATTTCCATAGACAAAAACCTTCATTTCAGCCTCGTGAGAAAGAGTTCTTCTTCTTTGTTTTCGTTAGAGAGAGAAGTTATGTGTGTTGAGAGGAAGCGTTATTTTTTTTTTTTTTTCTTTAGAATGTTAAATTCCAAAGGCAGTTACCTTATCTATAAAAACAAGCAAATGCCTTTAGCAATTACAATTGCAAGTTATGGGCTTGGCTAGCGGAACATGGGCGGCCCACCCATAAAACCCTTCATTATAATTATTTATGCAAAATTAAGTTCTTTAAAGTTACTAAAACTTTCTAGAACTTTAAACTACGATATAATATGATTAAAAAAATATCAATTTAAAATAATATTATTAAATATTCATAAATATATATCCCATAAGCAATGCATAAGTCTAACAAGAAAGAAAAATATCAACTTAGAAACGTTCATGAATGACAACAAGTCCTAAACAAATAGCGTCAATATTTCTTAATCTTCACAAGAACGGGGGTAGACTCATAAAATTCCTTAGGAAATCTTACGATTGAATTTGGTAGCCAAGGGAGGACCATTGCAAGTCCCTTAGATCTGCCCCAAGTCAGTTCATTGCTAGAGTTAATACCTTCGTTGCCCAATTTTTATATACCATCTCAGAAGAGCTTTCACAAGAATATCATATTGTGAACGCTCATCAAATTCCCAAAGATCATCAATAATTGTTTTTCATTCTTTGGGAAGGGTGTTTCTGAAGGCATCCATTTTGTCAGCATTTTTCGTAAGGGAACTTGCTCAAATTATGTGTTGTATTATTTTGTTGACCTTGATAACATGCTCTAACATGTCCACATCACCATCTCATTGATAAACGAGCAATTATTTTCTTAACATTACAAGGTTCAATTTTTGTGCCTCCGTCCTTGATATCTTGGGAGTGAGAATGGTTTGAACAATTGTTTCAATAACAAATATTAAATAAAAGGATTACTTATAATCCATGATATAACAAAATATTGGGAATTTTCTAATATGCTTATTCTTTAAAAAAAACTCTTTTAAATTTTTTTTTTTAATCGGATTTCAAGTTCGACATGGCCAAGGGCGAAACGTAAAATAAACGGTTAAGGGGCATAATCGTAGGAGAGGGCAGAATCGTAAAATTGAGGAAAGGGGGCAAATTTTAGGAGTGGCAAATGGGTAGGTCAGGTCGAGTATGGGTCGGGTCGAAAATGGGTCGACCCATTTAACCCGTTTTGACCCATATTCTCGTAGTGTAAATCTAGTGACCCATACCCGACCCGACTCGTACCCAACCCGACCTTTGTATTGCTAAAACCTACTTATTGTTAAAATATTTTTATGCAATACAATTTTTTTAACAATTTTTATGCAATACAAATTTAATGGAAAATTTTTATAATTCTTTTTAAAAAATCGAATTTTTATTTTTAAAATATATTTTTAATTATTTTTATCTTTTACAAATATAATTTTTATTTTTTAAAATATCATTTTTAATTTTAATAATTATTTTCTCTTTTTCTCCTTTTTTTTTTCTTCTTCGTGGTCGGCCGCCTGGCCACAACAATGGTCGCGACCGGCCACAATAACACCGACGATCGGCCACGGGTAAGATCGAGCTCGCTGGCGTTGGGCAGGGCTCGATCTCACTGATTCGGCGAGGCCAAGGCCCTGCTTGACACCGGCGAGCTCGAGCCTCGCTAGTCGTCGGCGAGGTCGAGCCTCGTCGAATCTGGCGAGACTCGAGCTCGCCGGCGTCGGGCGAGACTCGAGCTCGCCGGCGTCGGGCGAGGCTCGATCTCGCTAGATTTGGCAAGGCCGAGGCCCCGCTCGACGCCGGCGAGCTCGAGACTCGCCAAATTTGGCTAGGCCAAGGCCCCGCCCCGACGCCGGCGAGTCTCGAGCCTCGCCGGATCCGGCGAGTCTCGAGCCTCGAGCTCGCCGGCATCGGGTGAGGCTTGATCTCACCGATCTAGCGAGGCCGAGGCCTCGCCCGACGTCGGCGACCTTTGAGGGAGCGGCGGAGGTGAGCCTCAAAGGCGGGCGACGGAGGCGACTTGGAGGCGAGCTATGGCAGCGAGTGGCGGAGGCGAGCAGCGAAGGTGAAGGTCGAAGGGCTATCCATGTTTTTTAGGTTTTAAAAATGGGTCAAAATTGGGTCAAAACGCGTGACCCATTTTTGACCCATATAAAACTGAACTTAAATTGGGTTGAAATGTGGGTAATGGCCCATTATAACTTCATAACCCACATTTGACCAATTTGTGAAAAATATGAGTGTAAAATGGGTCCATGACCCATTTTGCCACCTCTAGGGCAAAGCATGAATTTTTGAAGCCGCCCGGTGGCAAAATTGAAATTTTCTACACTGCCCGACGGCAAAATGGAAATTCAGCAGAGAGATGTAGGCACGTGCGCCTTTTCAACCCCTTGGGCACATGTTGTGAACTCGCCTGTGGTTGCCGCACGCAGGCGTGTAGGCTTGCCATGCATGTGTTGCGCGAACGTGACTACAATTGCCTCACGCGTGGATTCCACATGCCTTCTTTGTCGCACTCATACGCGCTCTTTCTGTGTCCAACGCGCCTTCCACCACATGGATCTCCTCCAACAGCATATCTCATCCAAGTCAGGAATCTTGGATGCTCATGTCTTTCTCATATTTAAGCCAAAAAATACTTATGATATACCATTGAAGAGCTTGTCAGGTAAAGCAAAAGTCTGAGAATAAGAGTTAGAATAGGATTCGAATAGAACCGACAAAAAAAAAAAGAGTCTACTTTCCTTATATATAAACCACACATTCACACGTCCTAAAAATCTTTGCATTGTTAAAATTTTCTGCCTCTAACATGGGCCAATGAGAACAATTTCACGAAAAAAATTTCAAAGAAAAAATATGAGCATGGTATTTTCTTCAATTTCTTGATATGGTGTAGCATCCCAAAAATTCACGACAACCCCTGGATATACCATGAACCATGAATAGGTGATGGAAGTGTTCTTGATTTATATTATGGCCTTTAGACCAAAGAATTGTAATAGATTAATGCCGAATATTTTAATGGAGAATTGTTTGGATAGAAATATATCTTATGTTAATGGATGATCAAGGTTTGTGCTATAAGACAATTTGATAAGGAAGATTTTGTTCTTGACTATGCACTTTATAGATTTGATTTTTATGGATTAATGTCACAAAGTATTTTGGCCATTTTATTTTGCAATTAGGTATTTATTTAAGTGGGGATTAAGATGGATTATTAAAAGTAAACACGGGCCATTTAAGTTTGGACTTTAGGCCCAAGAGTGTTGGGCCTAAAGTGGGCCAAGAGTCTCGGCCCAAGAAGCCCATGGGCCGTTGACCACATGGAAGGAGAGAGGAGCCGGATGGGCCTCCTACATGTGTCTTCAACAAGAAGACACTTGTCTCCTTCTTAAGGACAAGTGTCCCTCCATGCAAGAAATAAAGCATGCAAGGGTTTTAATTCAACTAAAAGGAAAAGGGGGAGGGGGATTTCGACCGGAAGAGAGAGAGGAGAGAGAGAGTTACCGTCCGAAAGACGGAGAGCGAGCGAGTGAGCGAGAGGAGAAGAGGAAGAAGGAGTCTGCGCGTCCGCCGTCGTTCGCCGCCTCGCCCCGCCTTGTCTTGCTGTGTTTCCTTCGAATTTGAGGCAAGTGAAGTCCTAAACCTACCCCTTGCATTACTGTGTGTATGTGTAGTAGATGGTAATTCTTGGTTGTGGTAGATAGGATGAGATTTCGGAGCTTTGAAGAGAGATTCGTTGGTCATGCATGTTGTTTTTGGAAAGACCAGTCCGACCGTCCGTGAGTTTGTGTATTGCATGTGACTTTTTAGTTGGAATCTTGTTTCGATTTCTTCATGAAAGTTTTAGAGAACACCTTGAAGAACAACATACTAAAATTTTAGGCAAAACGAACAAGTATTGGTTAGTGAAATGATTTTTCTTTGGAGAAGTTAGATCTGGAATCCGTCATGCTGACCTTTAGAGATTTCGTGGTCTGTAAAGTAATTTTCTTGTGAAAATATCACTTCAATCTCTTAATGAAAGTTGTATTATACTTCTTGAGGTAGAACATATCAAAATTTTAGAGGAAATGAACAAAGATAGATCGGTGAAATCGTTGTCCTTTGAAGAAACTAGATCTGGGAAAAAATGCTACCTCGACCCAGTATGATTTCGTGATTTTTATAAAATCATAAAGTTAAAATTTGTTCGTGTGTCCTTAATGAAAGTTGTAGGTAATATTCTGAGGAATAACATAATAAAAATTTAGAAGAAATGAACATATTTAGGTCGGTGAAATGAGTTTCTTTTGAAAGATGATAATCTGGAAAAGATAACACCAAGAACAGGGGGAATAAATCGTCTATATCTATTAATCTAGAATGGTTTGAGTTTCGATGTCTTCATGAGATATTTACCTCTATGACTTCTCTATAACATGTCAAAAATTCAGAATTTTTGGAGTTCATTTGGGTATTTAACTTAAATTACTCCCGGAACTATGCAAGTTGAAATATTGAAGTTCTGAATTCTGTGATGTATGGACCATACTGTTTTGTGTGAGATTCTTTTGGCATGGAGTTATTCATGAGATATCTGCCTTTAGGTCTCTTCTATAATGTGTCGAGTTTTCAGAATTTATTAATGTCATTTACTAATTTTTCTGAAGTTTTAATTAGAGGAATGCATCCTAATTTATCTGAAATTTTGTTATATTCGCAAAAATAAATAAAATTGCTCCATGTGATATAATGTCTTGAGTGGTTGATTATGCTGCATATGTGGTGACATATGGCATGTTATATGACATCAAAAGCTGGTTGAGACTCTTGATATTGATGCATCAAATGCCATGTTGAAATTGAGATACATGTGTGAATATAAATTGAGATAATGATGATACCATTGGAGGTGTGAGCCGACGATGCCCCGAGAGTCGGGATGCCCAGAGGTTCGAATGAGTCGATACCCTTTGGATGCCTGGTTGTATTATGAATATATGCTTAGAGGTTTTCCCCAGGAGTGTCGGGATGCTCGGTTGTATTATGATACATGCCCGGAGGGTGAGGGGTTGTATTATGATGCATGCCCAGAGAGTAGGGGTAACCATTTCATGGCGAGCCCCGGAGATTCCTTGTGACGTCAAGTGTGATGCGAGATGCTCGGAGTGTGTGTGTCGGATGCTCGGAGTTGTGTGCCGGAGGCTCCTTGCGATGCTAGGTTAGATGCGAGTGATAAATTATGGGATGCAAACATTGGTCCCTAAATGAAAAATAATGAGATCGTTGTGAAAGATAAGAACTGAAATCGAATCATGTGCATGGGTATATGCATATGGCATAATGCATGATCTGCTTATGAAAGTAAATTGATGCTATTTGATATTGAAAATGCGATCATGAAGGTGTGAATGGATCTCATGGTGATGTATGCTTGATAGCATGGATGATACGAATCATGGTGGTATATGCACATATGGCATGGTGATATATGCATGGCTGCAAGGTAAGGTATGCTTGAATGCACGGATGTTATGTGCTTTGTTCATGATACATTGATTGTTCTGTTTGACGCATTGAGTAGTTTGATGGATCTTTACTGTTGAGTGGTTGTACTCACCCCTTTTGGGGATTAAAATTTCAGACTAGATAAGATACCTCTGCTGCCACTGCCACTGGTAGATGGATCAAGTGGTTGGATATAACCGCGAGGAGGAGGATAGCAAAGGAAGAAACTTTTGGACGCCAACATTGATCGATGGACTTTAAATATATGACTGTTGGAGGAGATGTCGGTCATCTTTTGAAGTATAGCCGAGTATAGAAGACTACGGCATTTTAATGTACCGATGAATGATGTCCATCTGGTTTAAGTAAATAAAAGTGTTTGGCTTTTATCTATAAATGTTTAGTTGGTATGCATAGTTTTCTGAATATAAGAAAGGGAGTTGATGGATGTGCTTCCGCCATATAAATTGCGCAAGGACCGATCTAAAAGATGTAAATCCCCAGAATTGATAGACCTTCTGGTCAAGCAAGAGAATGGAAATCGAACTGTGACGACCCTATCGGTTCGAGGGCCGTCGAGGGGTGCCACATATGGTTCGTTTACAAATATATTCATGATTGGGAAACAAGTATAAAATGCTTTAGTACCAATGTAGGAAATAAAATTCCATATTCCAACACATAAGGAACATGCTTAGGAAATTCTTGAATCATTAATCAAACTGGGTATATTATGCTTCGGAACATACCTTATTTCCATAGATTAAATGCCTTGATTGCAGTCTCTGAGAAATAGTTCTTCTTCTTTGTATTCGTTAGAAAGAAATTATGTGTGTTGAGAGGAAGCGTTCTTTTTGTTTTTGTTTTTGTTTTTCTTAAGAAGGTTAACTTCCAAAGGCGTTACATTATTTATAAATATTATAATACTATTAAATATTTATAATTAAATATCGAGGTTGGGACATCTGGAGTGCCATAACTTGGCACGAATGGACACTTAAGTGCCAATATTGGAGTAAAATGAAACACTTAAATGCCACTCCAGCAAAAATCTGGCCAAATGGCTGACGTGGCAATTTTCCGGCGAGTTTGGTCCAAAACGGCATCGTTTTGCATAATGACGTGGCGGAAAAAAATGCAAAAACAACGTCGTTTCATGTCTAACGTATAAATAATAATATAAAAATAAATTAAATTAGATTTAAACTTAATTTTATTTAAAATATTCAAAAAATTAAAAAAATTAAGAAAAATTCAAAAAAAAAGGGGAGGAGGTCGAACGGGCGGGCGGGGGTGAGCCCTTGCTGCTGCCGCCTCCCCGCCGTTGCCGGGAAGGGCCGGCGACGGAGGGGGAGGGCCGGGGTCGCCGGCCCTGAGCCACCGACGACGAGGGCTGCAAGCCCTCGCCGGATCGCAACGAGGGCCATGACCCTCGCCCCAAATTTGGGTGAGGGCTCACGAGGCCCTCACCACCGGTCGGCCGGCCTTGCCGGCCCCTGGCTAGGGCCCGGTGACCCTGGTCAACCCTCCCCACTTCGTCATCGGCCCTTCCGGCGGCGGCGGGGAGGCGGCGAGGGCCCGCGACCCTCGCCCCACGCAAGCCCTCGTCGCCTCCCCGCCGCCACCGAGAAAGGCTGGTGACGAAGTGGGGAGGGTCGGCCGGGTCGCCAAGCCACGGCTAGGGGCCGGCGAGGCCGGCCGACCGGGGACGAGGGCTGCGAGCCCTCGCCCAGATTTGGGGCGAGGGTCGTGGCCTTCGCTGCGATCCGGCAAGGGCTCACAGCCCTTGTCATCGGTCGGCCGGGGGCCGGCGACCCCGGCCGACCCTCCCCCCTCCATCGCCAGCCCTTCCCGGCGACGACGGGGAGGTGGCAACGGCAAGGGCTCAGCCCTCAACCGTCCCATTCGACCTCCCTAACGGTTCGAGGGCCGTCGAGGGGTGCCACATATGGTTCGTTTACAAATATATTCATGATTGGGAAACAAGTATAAAATGCTTTAGTACCAATGTAGGAAATAAAATTCCATATTCCAACACACAAGGAACATGCTTAGGAAATTCTTGAATCATTAATCAAACTGGGTATATTATGCTTCGGAACATACCTTATTTCCATAGATTAAATGCCTTGATTGTAGTCTCGTGAGAAATAGTTCTTCTTCTTTGTATTCGTTAGAGAAAGAAATTATGTGTGTTGAGAGGAAGCGTTCTTTTTCTTTTTGTTTTTGTTTTTCTTAAGAAGGTTAACTTCCAAAGGCAGTTACATTATTTATAAATATTATAATACTATTAAATATTTATAATTAAATATCGAGGTTGGGACATCTGGAGTGCCATAACTTGGCACGAATGGACACTTAAGTGCCAATATTGGAGTAAAATGAAACACTTAAATGCCACTCCAGCGAAAATCCGGCCAAATGGCTGACGTGGCAATTTTCCGACAAGTTTGGTCCAAAACGGCGTCGTTTTGCATCGACGTGGCGGAAAAAATGCAAAAACAACGCCGTTTCGTGTCTAACGTATAAATAATAATATAAAAATTAATTAAATTAGATTTAAACTTAATTTTATTTAAAATATTCAAAAAATTAAAAAAATTAAGAAAAAATCAAAAAAATTCAAAAAAAAAAGGGGAGGAGGTCAACGGGGCGGGCGAGGCTGAGCCCTCACCGCCGCCGCCTCCTCGCCGTTGCCGGGAAGGGCCGGCGACGGAGGGGGGAGGGTCGGCCAGGGTCGCCGGCCCCTAGCCAACCGACGGCGAGGGCTTGTAGCCCTCGCCGGATCGCGATGAGGGCCTTGACCCTCGCCCCAAATTTGGGCGAGGGCTCACGAGCCCTCACCACCGGTCGGCCGGCCTTGCCGGCCCCTAGCTAGGGCCCGGCGACCCTGGTCAACCCTCCCCACTCCGTCATCGGCCCTTCGGCGGCGGCGGGGAGGCGGCGAGGGCCCGCGACCCTCGCCCCACGCGAGCCCTCGTCGCCTCCCCGCCGCGACCGAGAAGGGTGGCGACGAAGTGGGGAGGGTCGGCGGGGTCGCCAAGCCTCGGCCGGGGCCGGCGAGGCCGGGCCGACGGGGACGGGGCCCGCGAGCCCTCGCCCGGATTTGGGGCGAGGGTCGTGGCCTTCGCCGCGATTCGGCAAGGGCTCGCAGCCCTTGTCGTCGATCGGCCGGGGCCGGCGACCCGGCCGACCCTCCCCCTCCATCGCCGGCCCTTCCGGCGACGGCGGGGAGGTGGCAATGGCAAGGGCTCAGCCCTCAACCGCCCCATTCGGCCTCGCCCCCCCTTTTAATTTTCTTAATTTTTTAAAAAAAAATTTTAAATTTTTCTTAATTTTTTTTTTTAAATTTTTTGAATATTTTAAATAAAATTAAGTTTAAATCTAATTTAATTAATTTTTATATTATTATTTACACGAAATGGCGTCGTTTTTGCATTTTCTCCGCCACGTTAGCGTGCAAAACGACGCCATTTTGGACCAAATTCGCCGGAAAGTTGCCACGTCAGCCATTTGGCCGGATTTTTGCCGGAGTGGCACTTAAGTGTTCCATTTAACTTCGAAACTGGCACTTAAGTGTACCATTTTGAAGTTATGACACTTAAGTGTCCTTCCGTGCCAAGTTATGGCACTTGGGCTGTTCTTCTGCCATTAAATATCTCATAAACAATGCATAAGTCTAATAGAAAGAAAAATATCAACATAGAAATGTTCATGAATGACAACAAATCCTAAACAAATGGCGTCAATATTTCTTAATCTTCACAAGAACGGGGATAGACTCATAAAATTCCTTAGGAAATCTTATGGTTGAATTTGGTAGCCAAGAGATGACCATTGCGAATCTCTTAGATTTGCCCCAGGTCTATTCATCGCAAGAGCCATTGTCTTCGTTACCCCAATTTTTATATACCATCTTAGAAAAGCTTCTACAAGAATATCATATTGTACACTCGTCAAATTCCCAAAGATCATCAATAATTGTTTTCCGTTTTTTAGGAGTCGTGTTTCTTAAGGCATCGATTTTTCAGCATTTTTCATAAGGGAACCTACCCAAATTATATGTTGTATCATTTTGTTCATTGATAACATGCTCTAACATGTCAACATTACCATCCCATCGATAAACGATAAACAGCCAATATTTTTCTTAACCTTAAAAGATTCAATTTATGTGCCTTTGTCCTTGGTATTTTGGTAGTGCGAATGGTTCGTACCATTGTTTCCGTAACAAATAAAGAATAAAATGATTACTAATAATCTAAGATAGAACAAGAAATTGGGAATTTTTTAATAAACTTATTTGTTAAAAAAAATTAATTTTTTTTTTTTTGTAATTTCATATTTCATGTTCTAACACAGCCAAGGGGAAAACCGTAAAATAAGTAGTTGAGGGCATAATCGTAAGAGACAGGGGCAGAATCGTAAAATCGAGGAAAGGGAGGCAAAACAAGAATTTTTTAAGCCACCTAGGGGCAAAATGGAAATTTAGCAGAGAGATGCAAGTGTCACGGGCCGAAAGATGGACGACCCGAGAGGTTTCCTAGAGTCGACCCCGACTCGCCCGTGGACCTGCTACTCTCGCTTGGATTCCCACCAAGCCTTCTCCCCGAATTGCAAGGGCGGGCGAAGCTGTCATTTAGCTAGATTACGGGAGTCTGTTCCTTTCATTTATGTCGGTAGATGGTAGACGACATTATATCGGTAGTTGAGGCGGTGCGATCTCGTCCACCGATAGACTTCTAAATCAATTGATGTAATCTGAGGCCCTCAACTATAAAAGGGGTGTCCTCCTTCAGTTGTAATCAATCCACTACTTCCGCAATACAAAGCAAGTCTTCTTTCCAGAGCTCTTCTCTCTAGATTCCTTTCTCTCTCTATGATCCGGGTAAGGCGAGTGTGTGAGCGTTCCGACCGAGTAAGGCTTGGCTTAGGTGCTTCGGCGATCCAATCCGATCCCAAAGTGCCCGATTCGCTGCACGGTCACAATCACAATCGATCGGCCCATGACAAGTGGTATCAGAGCTAAAGAGAGATCTGTTTCCAAGAGATTGAGGAGCGCCAACTGTTTGAAAGAATGTCAAGCCAAGATGCGAATATAGTTGGAGAGGCCGTGCCAGTCAAAGAGAACCGCGGCCGACCAAAGAAAAGGGATGCCTCGACGGATGCTGCGGCCATGTTCGATGAGAAGATCAGCAAGGTCCGGAGTGCTGTGCTCGAGCTCATGGAAGGTCTTGACGACGTGCAAGACCGGATCATGGAGGTTGAGGGCTCGCTCCGTGAAGACTTTACGACCAGCATCAACCAAGCCACGGCTCCACTGTTCGACAAGGACGAAATGCTCGAAGCATCGATCGATGGTTTGAACGAGCGCGTCCAAATAATCGAAGAGGTAAGCCCGTGTAGGGACGAGGTCGAAGCCATGAAGGCCGGGATCCAAGAGCTCAAGACTGAGCTCGCCCTATGCAAACTTAGCATCACGAACGGTGCGGGGCCTACTCAAACGGTGACCAAGATCGAGGTCCCAAAGCCAAAGGAGTTTAAAGGCAACCGGTCCGCGCAAGATGTGGACAACTTCGTGTGGAGCATGGAGCAATACTTCGGCGCCGTCAACATCCGAGATGAGTCGACCTAGGTACGAACTGCTTCCATGTTCCTCTCTGACACGGCGATGCTGTGGTGGCGTAACAAGTGCGATGAGATTCGACGAGTCGCCGATCCCGTGAACACATGGGACGACTTCGTGCGAGAGTTCCGGGACTATTTCTTCCCCGAGTTCGCTCAACAAGAGGCCTAAAGCATGCTCCATCGCCTCAAGCAAAGAGGCGCGATCCGAGAGTACGTGAAGGAGTTCATGGAGCTCAAACTCCAAATTCGCAACCTAAGCGAAGAGGAGGCTTTCAGAGCGTTCATGGATGGACTCAAGCCATGGGCACAACTTGAGCTGAAGCGGCGGGACGTGAGTAGTCTGGCGTGTGCGCTGAGCATGGCCGAGTCTCTCATCGACCTCACCAAGGTTGAGCCGAGGAACAACCGAGCAAGAGACTGGAGGTCGGATCGACTCGAAGACGACACGAGAAGCAATCCCCGAGGCGCGCATGATCAAGGCGGCCGAGCCAAGGCGTGGGGAGAAGGTACTTCTAAGCCATCCTTCCAACGAGGTCGACCACCGATCGACTACGCGAGTAAGTTCGATCAACCTCCGCCCTCTCCTTGCTTTATCTGCAAAGGTCCACACTGGACCCAAAAGTGCCCGAAGAGGGGACGAATCAACGCTCTCCTGGCCATCAATGAGGTGGAGGAGGAGCCCAAAGAAGAGCGGCGACAAACCCGACTCGGAGGTGTGAAGATGATCAACTCCGTCCGAGCTCAATCACCGCCCAAAGGAATCACACCAAACACTGACATGTTCTTCGTCGAAGTCGAAGTGTGTAGCCGAACGCTTTACGCTTTGGTCGACACCAGCGCGTCGAACATGTTCATGTCGACCGAGGTTGCAAAGGCCTTGAAGCTTCGCGTGGAGCCGACTGGGAACATCTTCAAGCCAGTCAACTCGGAAGGCGTCCATGGCGTAGGGTCGACTTCGGATGTAGTTGTCAAGATCGGTGCATGGAAAGGCAAGATGGACTTCGAGGTAATCCCCCTCGATGATTATGATCTCATCCTTGGTATTCAATTCTTCCATAGTGTGAGATCTATGATCGACATGAGGACCAAGTGCCTCCTGATCCTCGACCCGCAATGCCCGACGACGATCCCTATGATCAAAGGGATGGTCGACACCAAGACCATCGCCACGATCCGCCGCCTCGACAAAGACTTGAAGTCCACAAAGCAACTCAACAAGCTATCCGAGGTGAAGCCGAAGGTCAAGTTGGAGCCGACTCCAACACACGCCATGCCCATCCAAGCACTCTTCCCCAAGGTTGAGTGTACACCGCGTGCTCCGTCCAAGCCGAAGACTGAGCCGCGTGCCAAGTCCGATTTCATTATCGAAGGGTGTGGTCCATCATACGTGAGCGTCCGCACCAAACGGGGCCGAAACAACAAGAATCGAGCCAAAGCCCGTGCTCGTGCGAAGAAAGCCAACCGCCAAGCTGTGAGCGACGAGGACGTCGCTCGATTGAGTGGGGGAGAATGTCACGGGCCGAAAGATGGACGACCCGAGAGTTTTCCCAAAGTCGACCCCGACTCGCCCGTGGACCTCCTACTCTCGCTTGGATTCCCACCAAGCCTTCTCCCCGAATTGCAAGGGCGGGCGAAGCTGTCATTTAGCTAGATTACGAGAGTCTGTTCCTTTCATTTATGTCGGTAGATGGTAGACGACATTATGTCGATAGTTGAGGCGGTGCGATCTCGTCCACCGATAGACTTCTAAATCAATGGATGTAATCCGAGGCCCTCAACTATAAAAGGGGTGTCCTCCTTCAGTTGTAATCAATCCACTACTTCCGCAATACAAAGCAAATCTTCTTTCCAGAGCTCTTCTCTCTAGATTCCTTTCTCTCTCTACGATCCGGGTAAGGCGAGTGTGTGAGCGTTCCGACCGAGTAAGGCTTGGCTTAGGTGCTTCGGCGATCCAATCCGATCCCAAAGTGTCCGAGTCGCCGCACGGTCACGATCCCAATCGATCGGCCCGTGACACAAGTGTGTACGTTCAACCGTTCGAGCACATGCCATGCACATGCCTGCAGTTGTCGTGCGCGTGTGGCGCATGGATCCACACGCTTGCAACCGCTGCATGCCTGGGGTTCACGGGCCTTCTTCCTTGCACTTGTACGCCTCAATTCTGTGTCCGACGCACCTTCCACCGCATGGGTCTCCTTCAGTCGCCCATCCCATCCAAGTCAGCAATCTTGGATGCTCATAATTTTCTCATTTTTAAGCCAAAAAATTTGTATAATATACCACTGAAGAGCTTGTCAAGTCTGGTTTGATTATATGTAAACCATACGCCCTAAGACTCTTTGGATTGTTAAACTTTTCTGCCTCTAACATGGGCCAACGAACACGATTTCATGAAAAAAATTTTCAAGAACAAACATATGAAGATGAAATTTTCTTCGATTTCATAACATTGTTCGCTGACCAATATATTCCTGACTAGGAAACAAGTATAAAATGCTCAAATATCAATGTAGGAAACAAAATTCCATATCCCAACACATGAGAAACATGCCTCAGAAAATTTTTGAATCACTCATTGAACTGGGTATATTACGTTTTGGAATATATCTTATTTTTACAAATTAAATGCATTGATTGTAGCCTCGTGGATGAGGTATGTGCTTTGAAAGGAAGTGCTTTTTTTTTTTTTTTTTTTTTCTTAAGAACCTTTACTTCCAAATGCAGTTACATTATCTATAAAAACAAGGGCAGTTACATTTGCAAGTTATGGGCTGGGTTAGCGCAACATGGGCGGCCCACCCATAAAACCCTTCGGTAGTAATATTACTCCGAATGGGGCGGTCTTTCCAGTGAACGAGTTCGTCTCCATCAATGATAATGATCACGAGAGAGGCTCTAATCGAATTGGATAGACATTCGAACTATACATCCCCTCGAAAGGAAAGGAGGATTCGCGGTCGGGATCAAAAACACCGCTTGTCAACGGCAGAATTCGGCTTAAACCGATCAAACTAAAGAAAAGGGTCAAAGGAAAGTCAATTTTTTTTTTCCCTGGTCAGAGTATAACTCCCGCTAAAATTCCAATCCTCCGTGGCCTCCATGCATCTTTCATCTAATTCTCGCTTTTCACACTCTCATCTGTAAGATTACTCACGACTTTAGGAAACATCCCATGACAGAAAAAAGATGGACCGCGAATGCTATTCCAACAACTGATGCACAATATGTCGTTTGATAGAGGCAGCCAACCCGCGAGCCTGTGGCAAGACAACGTAGACATTCATGGCTATGGATCGAAGACCGGAACATCTTGCACAGCGCCGAACGTGTCACCACAGTTCAAGACGCGAATCTACAATGAGCCACGCGTGCCACATCTCATGTCTGTTGCATTGCCGGTTCACGTCCGCAAGATTCTTCTAATCACTCAATATAAATACCTCATGGTAAGTTATCTTCGCAATACGTAATGAGAAATAAGTCGCACATGTTCATGGATGTTAAGTGATCGATCGCAAGTCTTTCACATTTGCTGTCCATTATGGGCAATCGACAGGTTAATCACCAAAGGAGTCATTAATCTATTGTACATATGCTAATTCAGTTTAAATATTTCAATTTTGTCAATTGAAATATTTTGACAATTTATCAATATAATCTTTCAAGCTAATTTTGACTAGAAATATATGACATGCATATTAACTATCTTACGTGGCACGATTTGGTATTGTGTGAACAAATTTTAAATTTTTTAACAACTTTCTGAATTTCATAATTAATTTATTCTTATTTAATTTTCTTTTTCTTTCTTTCTTTTCCATTTTCTTTCTAAGTCCGACAACCCTTGCTAGCCATGGGTGAGGGTCGCAACACTCACCTTGATAGAAAAAAAAAAAAAAAAGAAAGAAAGAAAAAGAATAGAGAAGAAAAAAATTATAAAATTATAAAAGATCTAGAAAATTAATTTAAAATATAAAAAAATTGCCTACATTAGCATCTCATGTCATATAGGATGGCTGGCATTTACTTCAGTAATTTCTCATTAAAATTGGCCATAATGCCTATACTAACAAATTGTCAAAAAAATTTAGGATTCAATTGATAAAATTGAAACTTTTAGAACTAAATTGGGATATATACAATAAATTTATCACTCTTTTAGTAATTTTTCCACTGATCAACTCCACCATCACGAAATGATCATGGTATTCCAAGCAATGCCAGTTGAGGTACGTACACGTCTCCCTACTCATTCGCAAGTGATGGCTATGATCCCGTTGTATGAACCACGTGACGGCATTGCCGTTGATATTTTTGTTTAATCTGTAATGATAATCCTCATTTTGGGCTGACTGAGGCTCCGTTTGGCAACCACTTTGCCAAGTACCTTTGAGCCCCTAAAGATGTTTAGGCTAAAGTAGGGGTGTTTGGCAAAAACATTTGAAGGCCCCTTTGGAGAAGGCCAGCCTTGTGAAGGCTGAAAGCCCAAGGCGGGGTACCCCTACCTTGGGCATTTCAGCTTTCTCGGTAAGCTGAGGACACTGTTCATTTTTTTTTCTTTTACGAAATTATCCTTACGAACTTTTCGTTTTCCATTTTTTGCCCTTGTGAGGAGTACTGTTCATCTTCTTCTTCGAGGCTGTCCCTGGCGGTAGCTGCTCGGGTCGCGCGACCGCCGGCGAGATCGCGCGACCGCTAGCGAGGTTGCGCAATCGCCGGCGAGGTCGCGGGACCCAGGCGCTGCCCTCGCCGAGGTCGCGTGACCTCAGGCGAGGGTTGCGTAGCCTCGGCGACGGCCGATCGAGGTCGCGCGACCTCGCCGAGGTCGTGCGACCCGGGCGCGGCTCGCCGAGGTCCCCCGACCTCGGGCGCGGCCCTCCCGAGGTCCCCCGACCTCGGGCGAGGGTTGCGTAGTCTCGCGACGGCCAATCGGGGTTCTCGGAGGTCGAGGCGGCGTCGCGCGACGCGCGCGACCTCGCCGGCCCAGATCCGGGGTCGCCGGAGGTCGCGACGGCGTCGCGCGACCTCGCCGGCCCAGATCCGGGGTCTCCGGAGGTCGCGACGGCGTCGCGCGACCTCGCCGGCCCAGATCCGGGGTCGCTAGAGGTCGCGGGAGTCGCCACCGGCCGCCGGATGCGCCCGGCCTTCTTTGGTTTTCATTTTTTTATTTTTTTATTTTCTTTTAATAAATTTTTTTTTTCACAAAAGTCCTTTGTCCCCCAAACACCATTTTGCTCAAAGGTACTTCACAAAGGGCTTTTAAATTACAATTTACCAAACACAATTTGCATTTTGGAAAGCACATTTAACTCAAAGGTCTTTGCATTTTCCTAAAGACTTTCCCCAAAAGTCTTCCCAAACGCACCTTGAGTATCCTTTCTCTTTATATTTAAATAATATTATACTTATTGGCATTCTAGGGAAGTCTCGTCATCTTCCACAATTCCTTTTAATCCGCATGAAATGCTATTTATATACAGGTATTTACGTTCGATATGGTACAACCCACCATTTTTTTTAAAAGAAAAAAAATCTACCCACCGAGATATAAAAAAATAAAACTAAATAAAACATCTTTAGGGTGCATTTGTTCACTGAAAACTTCATAATAAAGGAAAATATTTTCAATGAATTTTTTTTTCAAGAAAAATGGTTAGCTTTGGTTTAAGGAAAGCAATTTTCTTCTTACAAAAAGTAGGAATCCGTTTTCTTCCAATTTAAGCTTGTTATTTTCAATTTTTGAAAAATATTTTCTAGAAATCTATTTGTTTTCCGTCATCCAAACCTCAAAATGTCGGAACATAATTTCCTAAAAATAGTTTTCCTTCAAATAGTGGGACCTAATGTCAAATATCATACGGTCTTGTTCAAAGAAAATGCTTTAAAAATTTTACAATAAAAAATGTTACGCCACTTTATTTGTCGCCATGCATGATAAACTTGTAAATTGAAACAAAAATACTAGTTACTTAAGTTCATGATCGTATTCAAACCTCATAGATTACCCAAACCTGGAATTGTGGAAGATCCAAGGGACCAAGACATTTCTTGCTTATGACTCCACTTGGCAAAGTTTGAGATGCTATACCCATAAAACATCTAACTAGTTTCATAAATCAGTTAAGTCCAGAAGACTTATGTATTGCAAGCGGCCTCAATCTCGAGCAATTTATGCCTTGCGCCCTTGTTATCAGCAAAGTCATGTGTATGTGTGGGGTGGAGTGATAAGAAGCACTTATTGTGGACTAAATCCCAACAGGACGAAAATTTGTGTATCTGACTTATGTGCACACAACAATCAAATGCAAGTAAAGGTTGATACGAGGAAAAGTATGTTTAAAATAGTGGCAAATTATCTAGGTCATACATTTTTCACGCCCTCTAGTTTTGTTGAGAATGATCAAGACCCATTTCTCAAGATGAGCGCAAGAAAATTAGGTAAGCATTATCTAGAGTAAATAATAACTCTTAAGTACTCATTCACAAGTTTTATTACCACACTGAGAGCCGATGCACTATGCACGACCACCTTGAATACAACAAGGCATGAACCTATTTTTTTCTTTAAATCAATGATGAAGCATATGGGTGGACAAAATGATGTCAATCTTTGTTTATATTTACTCTCGACATAGGGTTTAAAAGAAAGGGCTAACTTCAGTGTCATCGATAAGATACAAATCAGGACTTAAAGCTAGTGTAAATTAATTTGGGTATACATAGGCTGAGGGATGGCGATCATTGGGATGGAAAGGGATGAAAAATTCATGCTCTCCTTCCTGAGAAATATCTCCTCGCAAGTTTCCTCAATGGCTCTCTAGAAATATCTTCCCCCATTTTGGGGTGTCCCAGGAGCTCTAACCAATAGAAACTCGACAGCACATTCGCCTCATGGGCAAAACTCCCTCCGACACAGGCGCCCGCCGTTGGCCAGGTGGCTACACCGTGGCGCATCTTGCGGTTGTGCTCTCCGGCATTCCGGAGAATCTCAACCGGCACAGAGCTGCCCTAAACTCACGTCAATTTTGTTATCCATTCAGCCATTAAAATATAAAAGAAAATCACATAAATTGGTATTTGAATTTTAATTTAATATGCAATATTGTCATTAAATTTTTAATCTACTCAATATAATCATTGGACTTTAGTTCAGTGTTCAACGTGGCTCTTGAATTTTTGAATATTTTAGTGTTCGATTTGACTCTTGAATTTTAGAATATATGTTTAAAGATTATATTGAACAAATTAAAAATTTAGAGAAGATAATGTACATTGAGTCAAAGTTAGAAGTTCACATTGCACAAGTTAAAAGTTTATAAATAATTTTGGACACTAAACCAAAATCCGTAAATCATTTCCACTATTATCCAAAAACAAGGGAAGGATACTATATTCCTGCCTCATGTGATTCTAGTAGAGACATACTAGGTTAATATCACAAAAAATCTCAATTTGTGCATCATTTACCAAATTTACATCCAATTAATTCTCGCATCGCTAAAAATTTGAGACAGACAACAATTCAAGATATGAATCTACAATGAACCACACGTGCTGAACTACTGATTCGGCCCATCTCACGTCCGTTGCATTGCCCGATCACGTATGCAAGATTCTCCTAATCACTCAAATTCAATACCCCATGGTTTTAAACTAAGTTGCATGCTCATCAACGCTTAATGATTGATCGCACCTCTTTCACATTTGCGGTCTATCATGGGCAATCGATGGAATAATCACCAAAAGAGTTCTAAATTTATTAAACATATGTTAATTTAATTTAAACATTTTAATTTTACCATTTGAGTAATAAACATTTTAACAATTTATCAATTGTGGCCTTTCGACTAATTTTGGATGGAAATTGATGTGTGGATGTTATCCATCCTACATGACATGATTAGTGATGGCGTAAACAATTCTAAAAAAAATATTAACTATTCTTAATTTTTTTTTTATTTAGTTTCTTTTTTTCTTTCTTTTCGCTTTTTTTCTTCTTCTTTTTTTTGCATGATGGTCATAGCCCTCACCTAGATAGGAAAAAAAAAGGAAAAGAAAGAAAAAAAAAAAAAAGAAAAAAAATAAAAGTTTTATAAAGAACCAAAAAATTTTAAAAGATTATAAAAATTGTTCACTTAGCAACATATCACGTAAAACAGTTGGCCTTTACGTCAATAATTTCCTACCAAAATTGGTTGGAATGCCTACATTAGCAAGTTGTTAAAAAAAATTATGACACGATTGGCAAAATTAAAAGATTTAGAACTTAATTGGCATATGTGTAACAAATTTAGGACTTTTTTTTTGATAATTTTCCTATCAATCAACTCCACCATCACAAAATGATCATGAGATTCCAAGTAATGCTGCCCGCGGTACGTAGACATGTCTCCCTAGTTATTCGCACGTGACTGCTATGAATCCATTGTATGAACCATGTGATGGCATTTGCCATTGATTTTTAGGTTTAAAATGTAATGATAATCCCCGTTTTAGGCTGGTTGATCGTCATTTCTCTTTATATTTAAACAATATAATAATTATTGGCATTCTTGGGAAGTTTCATCATCTTCCACCATTCTCTTTAATCCACATGAAATGCCATTAAATTCTAAATTTTATTACAATTTACTAGTTGAATCCATCCGACCAATTTTGATTAGAAATTACTGACGTGGATACCGTTCATCTTATGTAACGGCTTATGACTAACGTAAAAAAAAAAAAACATGAATAATTTTTAATAATATTTATTAAAAAAAATTAACAATTTTTTAATAATTATTTATTTTTTGGTTGAAAGGGCCAATAGGGCCCGACCATTGGCTTAGTGTCGACAGCCTCTACCAACCCTTAACTGAGGGCTAGCAATCAGCAACCCTCGTCAGCCCCTAAGCGAGGGCCACAAAGCCCTCTCTAGCCAGGAACGAGGGTTTGTGGCCCCTCACTAAATTTTGCAAGGATATCATGAGCTCTTAGAAACCACAATGTGGGCTTGTGCAAGGGCCACCATGCCCTTGCCTTGCCAAATCTGGCAAGGGCTTGTGAGCCCTTAGCTATGCCCTCCTTAGCCATGGTGAGGGCTCACGAGCCTTTGCTAGATTCAACAAGGGCTTTGTGGCCCTCGCTTAGGGGCCGGCGGCACACTAGCCCTTTGAACCCAAAAAGAAAACAAAGAATTGTGGAAGATAACAAAACTTAGTACATTTCCTGAACCTAGAATTGTGGAAGATCTAAGGGATTGAGGCTTTACTAGCCGGTGACTTCAATTGACAAAGTTAAACATGCTACCCATAAAAACACCCGATTAGCTTCATGAATTGGCTAAATCCAAGACACCTTAAAATCTTATGGCATTCATGGCTCACGCCCTTATTATCAGCAAAGTCATGCATTTCACGTGCTGTGGAGTGATAAGTTGCATCTTTTGGGCATTAAATCCCAAGGAGACCAAAAATTGCGTACCTGGCTCATATGCACCCAATCATCAAATGTATGTAATTAGAGGAACGGCGTGTTCAAAGTAGTGGCAGATCATCTAGGTTGTATGCTTTTACGCCATCTAGTTTGTTGAAAACAATTGAGACCCATTTCTCGCAATGATCGAATAATAATTCTTAATTAGTCCTTTTCGAATGTAATTGCCACGCCAAAAATCAATCAATGCGCTATGCACAATCACCATGTTACTGACCTATTCTTTTTCTTTAGATTAGTGATGGAGTGCATTAGTGGACATAACAACATCGATTTTTGTTTATATTTACTTTCTAACATCTCGTTTAATAGAAAGGGCTGACTTCAATTTCATTATAGGATACAAATCAAAAGGACTTAAGCTGGTGTAAATTCATGTGGGTATACATAGGCAAGTGATGGAGATCAATGGGATGGCAAGGGATGAAAAATCATTAGCTCTTCCCAAGAAATATCACCTCGCAAAGTTTCCTCGAAGGCTCTCCAGAAATATCTTCACCCATTTTGGGGTGTCCCGGGAGCTCTAACCAATGCGAACTCGACAGCACATTCGCCTCATAAGGCCAAATTCTCTCTGGTACACGCGCACGCTGTTGCCCAGGTGGCTGCACTGCCGTGCATCTTGCGGTTGTGCTCTCCAGCATTCCTCAACCGTCACAGAGCAGCCCTAAACTCTGATCAATTTTATCATTTCCTCGGCCCTTAAAAAAAAAAATCTTAAAAAAAGGTTTTTAAACTTTAATTTTATATACAATATCCATTTTTAATTTATTTAATAAAATCCTAAATTTTAGTCAAGTATTTAATATGATCATTGAACTTTTAAATATTTTAATATAGTTGAGAAAGTATATTAAATATGTACTAATAGTTTAGAGATTACATTTAATAAATTAAAAATTTAGGACAATATTATTTATTGAGTCAAAGTGCAAGCATCACATTGCACAAATTAAAAGTTAAACAATGATATTGCACATTAAATCAAAATTGGAGATTATTTGTACTATTATAAATAAAATAAAATAAAAAGAGGGGATGCTTCACATGATTCTCGTAGAGTCATACCAAATTAATATTAAAAAGAAAAATCTCATCCTTTGCCAGATTAATTTTAGTGCTAGAAAAAAAATCTCAAACTGCTATGATCGCGATCGGTGTCGTCCTCCGTTAGGTCCCGCCTAATGTGCCCGTGAAAAACACGTGCGAAAAAAGATGACGTCAATCCGAGCATAGGCACGATGTCGTTTTGACCAACGCGGGTTCGGTCTCTTATGCGCAGCAGGGACACGCGGCACTCCCTCGTCTCCTTCCGCACGCGTTGGGCACCTGAGGTCACAAGCTCCTCTGCTTCGCACGAAGAAGCAAATCCCGCGCCGGGGCGAAAACCCGAAACAAAATCTTTTTTTTTTTTTTTTTTTTTTTTTTCATCAGATAAAAACAAAAGTGAGAAAAATAAAATAATAAAAACGTAATCGGCGAAGCAGTGGGGGCTGCTGTCGGGGGACGACAGCGCCACCTGGGATGCCACGGGACGGTGTCGGGGACGCGTTCGGTCACGGAGAGGGGGCCGTGGCGCGTGGGACCCGATCGGGCCAAGTGGCCAGCGGGGGGACCGTCGGATCGCGCGAGATCGTGGGCTGCCCCCACGTGCCGTCGCGTCCGTCGCGTGCCGGTCAACGGCGCAGGGGAAGCCCTCGTGTTCAGGGTGCGGTGGCGTCGCGTGGGTGGGTGTGTGAAATTGGAACCTGGCGCCTCCTCCCGTGGACGGATCCGAAACCAGATTTCATCCGGATTGCTGAGCCGATCGGATTCCGGTGTGCTCTCTCACGGACAGATCCGAAAACCAGGTTTCATCCGGATTGCTAAAGCTGATCGGATTCCGGTGTGCTCTGTCTCACGGACAGATCCGATGACCAGATTCATCCGGATTGCCACGTGCATCCTTAAAAGGGGGCATGTGTGCAAGAGACGGTAATTCTTCCACGCGCCAGGAAGGGGGAGTCCGAGGTTTTTTCTGTTTTCATATTTTTTAGGTTGCTTGTGCTTAGACTTATCAAAATAGATTGTGAGCTCATTTCTTAACCTCTATAACTAGATTTACGATGATAAATTTCAAAATAATATGAGTATTTAATGAATTTATAATTTTGCTCACTTCACTCTCTCATCTTTCTTAAATTATATTAAATATAGAAATAATTTAACAATATACGTCAAGTCAAATATGAGCCCCTCAATTTATATTGCATAAAAATTGATTAAAAAATGGATTAGTTTGGATCAAACAATTTTTATTAGACCTTGACCCATTAATGGGTCTACTTGTGTGTGCTCTAAAAAGTTGGATCAAATATGGTATGTTAATCGCTCGAACTCTATTGTTCTGAGCAAATGTGATCTCCTACAATGCGGTATCAGATATTCTATATGGCTTTGTCGATCACAAAAAACATCAAGATGATCAGATTTGATGATTTTCAACTTGACTTAATATAAATATTGCCAAAGTGTATGGTCTAAGCAATGGACAATTGATATTTTTCAAAACAAGGTACTTAACAACAGAGATGCATTTTAGTAAGTTTGAGAAGAGGTGCAACGACATGATTTAACAAAGGCAAGAAGTGGTTGGCTGCCAAAGGCTTGGATAATGAGGGCTCCCAAGGCTTTTAGGATGGTGAAAGGAGGAGAAATGAACTGGACTATGTATCAAGCGAAAGAATAATAATTTTAAGATATATATGTCAAAATTGAAATTAACTTACGGATGTGCCTTTTGACGCAATGACAAGCTTTACTTTAGAATTCTAAGTTAAGTGAGCCTGGGTTAGAGTATTATCAGGATGTGAAACCTCCTAGGAAGGTGTTTGCTAGTATGCCAAATGACAAATCCGTGAGGCTTTTTATGGGATAAGCTCGAGCGAGTTAATCCAAGAGCATCACAATATGATATTAGAGTAGGACCCCTCTGGTAGATCTGTGGTTCGAGGACAAATCAAATGAAAGCTAGTGGATATGTAACGATCCGGTTCGACAAGGGTGAGGAGTGGTCACTAAAGCCATATAGTCTGGATAAGAAGTGACTTTTGGCAAAGTTTTTATGATGGTGAAGGGAGCGAGAATAAATCGAACTATGTATTGAATAGGGAGAAAGCGATTTTGATATATATATATATGAAAATTAAAATTAACTTATAGAAGTGTCTTTTGACATAATAATAAGCTTTGTTTTGGAATTTCAGAGTTAAGTGAGTCTAGACTAAAGTACTATCAAGATGGATGACCTCCTGAAAAAGTATCATGAGAAAGTCCATATTTGCATGCCAAATGATAAAATCATGAGGTTTAGGGGACGGATCAAAATAAAGAATAGAATCACGAGGACCGTACAATCGTAGGTCGACGACACTATTATTCTTTATGGCCTAAAGTCATATGACTTTGAAGCACGATGTCAGGGGCTTATCGTGTGATTCATATGATTTATCCTTGGAGACTTTCGAGGACGCGGGTGAGAAACCTCTATATGCACGTGTATTGTTAATTATGGTCGTCAATCGTTTATCATTTGTTAATATATTCCGGTGCAATTTTTTTCCTCGTTGTCATTTCACATGATTTTATTAAAATCTTCTGCATTATGATAATAATTCAGGAAGCTGCGTTATTAATTCATGGTCATCAACATTAATAAACTAGTCAAATGCCCAAAAGTCCCCAAGAGGGCGCGTCTCTCCATGCATTCATATTTACCTAACAAAGGCATCACCAAATTTTCAGATATTTTATTGCCACGATTATATGAGATAGACTATAGAAATTCCTGAATTTCAAGGGACTATAAAGTTAATCAAAGTAGAGGAAAGCAGAATCGATGACCTTAATAATTGAGAACAACTTAGTAGATGATATCAAGACCATCATGATTAGAGCATAATTGATATCTAAATTGGGTTGTCAAGAAAAGACATGAAAGGATTCCATGAAGAAATTGTTATATTAAAAAAAAAAAAATCATTGTTTGCCCACCACAGTCAAATCCTCGATCTCCCATTAGAGAACGAATGAATTGTAGCAAAGGTAGGAAATAAAACATCTGATATCAACCCGTTCCAAATGTACATATAAGAAATCTTATATGTGTACAATGGGAAAATATCTCATGCGTCATATAGCTGGTGTATAATCAAATACTCAAATTTCAATAACATTAATCACATGTTATTGTTCATGTGCCCTAAATGTGAACTATATCATCATCCCCACTTTGACCTAACCAAGCCGAAAACACTGGGGCAAGTGAGTTGTTAAAGACAATCTTCTCCCTCAAGCAATCTCTCCACGTGTCCACATCGCCAGTTCCCAACGCACTTATGCAAACCTCAGGCCTCAGGCCTTAGCCTATTTAAGCCTCGAAGCATGGCACACTCGTTGCAATCGTTCTCGTTCATACACCCACTTCTCAATTCTTTTAGCCATGCAAGCTTCTACTTATCGACACATAATCACTCCACCAGCTCCACGCAGTCGTTCTCAAATATGTTCACCCACCTGCAAAATACTCATCAACCCTCCACAGAAGACCCTCCCCAAGATCATTTACCCATCCTCAGCCCCGCGGCGGTGCCGCTGGAGACACCGCTGCTGCCGCCGCCCGTGACCACTCCAGCAACCACCACTGACCCCGCTGAAGAAACCGAATGACCCACAGAGCTTGAACCCGTTCCAGAGGGTCGTGGCCTCGGCGCTGGACACGCTGGAGGCCTCGCTGTTGGTGCCCTTCGAGAAGCAGCACGAACTGCCCAGAACGGTGGACCCGGCGGTTCAGTTGGCCGGGAACTTCGCTCCGGTCCAAGAGTGTCCGGTTCATCACGACTTGGAAGTGGTGGGCCAGATACCCTCTTGCCTACGTGGCGCCTACGTGCGTAACGGCGCGAATCCCCTATTCCTGCCACGCGGCGGCCACCATTTGTTCGACGGCGACGGCATGATCCATGCCGTCACGCTCGGCTCGGGCAACAGCGCCAGCTACAGCTGCAGGTATACCCGGACGAGCCGGCTCGAGCAGGAGGCTGCGCTCGGCCGGCCTGTGTTCCCCAAGCCGATCGGGGAGCTGCATGGCCACTCAGGCCTGGCACGGGTGGCGCTGTACGCGGCCCGGGTCGGGCTTGGCCTCATCGACGGCTCGGCTGGCTCGGGGGTTGCCAACGCGGGGCTCGTCTGCTTCAATGGCCGCTTGCTGGCCATGTCGGAGGACGACCTCCCGTACCACGTGCGGATCGATGGCAGCGGTGACCTCGAGACCGTCGGGAGGTTCGACTTCGGCGGCCAGCTCCGCTGCCCCATGATAGCCCACCCCAAAGTGGACCCCGCCACGGGGGAGCTCCACGCGCTGAGCTATGACGTCGTAAAGCGTCCCTACTTGAAATACTTCAAATTCGATAAGACGGGAAAGAAAACATCGGACGTGGACATAACCCTCCAGCAGCCCACCATGATCCACGACTTTGCGATCACCGAGAACGACGTCGTGATCCCGGACCACCAGGTGGTGTTCCGGCTGTCCGAGATGCTCCAGGGCGGGTCACCGGTCCTCTACGACACGAAGAAGATGTCGCGGTTCGGGATCATGCCGAAGGATGCCGCTGACGAGTCGGGAATCCGGTGGTACGACGTGCCGGATTGCTTCTGCTTCCACCTGTGGAACGCTTGGGAGGAGAGGGACGGCGATGGAGACAAGGTCGTGACCATTCTCGGGTCGTGTATGGACCCGCCAGACTCCATCTTCAATGAGCACAGTGGCGAAGGTGAGCGGCCTCTGCGGAGCGAGCTCTCGGAGATCCGGATCAACACGAGGACCGGGCACTGCGCGAGGCGGGTCGTGGTGGCGGGGATGAACCTGGAGGCGGGTCAGGTGGCCAGGCATCTCCTGGGGAGGAGGACGAGTTACGCGTACTTGGCCATAGCCGAGCCATGGCCCAAGTGCTGCGGGATGGCCAAGGTCGACCTGTCGACCGGCGAAGTAAGCAGATTTTTGTACGGGCAGGGGAGGTTCGGAGGCGAGCCGTGTTACGTGGCTGAGGAGGAGGAGGAGGAAGACGACGGAGGCGGGTACTTGATGAGCTTCGTGAGGGACGAGGAGAGGGAGAGGTCGGAGCTGGTGATCGTGAGGGCTTCGGACATGGAGCAGGTGGCGACGGTGAGGCTGCCGTCGCGAGTGCCGTACGGGTTTCACGGCACGTTCGTAAGGTTCCAGGATTTGATGGAGCAGGTGTCGGATTCTTGACGTTCTCTGACTTTTGTTGTTTTAAAAATATTTATTATATATATTTTATTTTTAGGGGACTTGGAGGATGTAAATGTAATATCGTTTGCTCGCGAGGGTGACAAGTTCCCTCGCGAAGGTAACGCTGTGAAAATCTGTGCAGCTTAAGTTTTCAAGTGCCATAGAAAAAGTTCACTAAAGATTCTCTAATTTCTCCTTGTATGGTCTAGGAAATTTGGTACTTTAGCGGTGACGAGGGAGATTATTTTAGTCTTATCATAAGTTTGTATTTACAACTAGTTTTGTCTGTGTAATTAAGATAATGAATTTATGAGGTAACACACAATTAAGGTACTTTTTTAATGGATCGTAATTTTAATGGCTTCTATCAACAAAACGGTGCTAGAGTACGATGGTGACTTTGCTGATTAGGATGTAATTTCAAAGCCCAGTCAATTAATGGATATAATATCTGGACTGAAACCTTGTCTTTTTAGTCTACACAAGACAAACTAATTGGAACTTATTTTGTACTAAATGAATAAAGCAACATAGATAATGAAAGGCCAATGAAAGAAAATTTACCACAAATGCCTTCAAGTCATAATGCTCACATACAAACGGATAAAAGAAATTCAAAGTTGATTTGTTTATTGATGATACACACGAGCTTGGTACGAGGGTGAGAAATATACATCATTTAGGCAGAAATGAGTGACAATCACGTGTGCACCACATGTATGTCATTATATATAATTTAATGCCACTGTTGAAATACGATGATAGATGGTTGGTAGCTGCTTACATAAACATTGACAACAACTTTTGGGGAAAATTATCAAAAAAGTCTTAAACCTATTATAATTGTGCTAATTCAGTCCTAAACTTATTTTTTTTTAAACCAATTGAGTCATAAACATTTTACAATTATTTCCAATTAGTCCATTCGGCCAAAATTAGCCGGCCAGCGCTGGCAATCTTTTTTAATAATATTTTATTTTTCGAAATATTTTATTAATATTTTATCTTTTTTTTTCTTTTCCTTTTTCCTCTTTTTTCTTTTTTTTCCTCATTCTTCCTCTTCCTTCTTCCTCCCTCCTTCCTCCTCCTTCCTTTGGCTCTAGCGACTGGCTAGGCTGGCCGATCGCCGGATTGAGGTGTTTCGGCGGGCTCGCCTCACTAGTTGGTGAGCTCGCACCCAGCAACGGTGGGGCGAGCCGCCACTAGATCTGGTGAGGGCTCCCCTTGTGGTCACTAGGTGAGGCGAGCCCTTGCCAGACGCAATGGCGAGCCCCCCTCACCGGATTTGGCGAGGGCTCGCCTTGCGGTCACTAGGTGAGGTGAGCCCTCGCCAGATTTGGCGATGGCTCGCCCCCGCCTTGTTGTTGCTAGGCATGGGCTCATTGACTTGCGAGGTGAGCTCGCCGGATCGCCTCACTAGATCCGACAAGGTTTCGTCTCACCATCGTTGGGTGCAAGCTCGCCGACTGGCAAGGCTCCCCTCGCTAGATCTAGCCAGGCTTGCGTCGCTAGACCCGGTGATGGCGAGGCCCTCCTCGCCGAATTTGGTGAGGGCTCGCCTAGCTAGTGGTTGGGCGAGCCGCCCTCACCCGGCGACGATGGCAAGGCAAGCTAGCCAGTTGCCTTAGTTCAACGATCGGATAGCCCTCCCCTCTGGCCGGTCGCCAGAGCCAAAGGAAGAAGGAGGGAGGAGAAGAGGAGGAGGAGGAAGGAGGGGAGATGAAAAAAGATTAAAAAGAAAAAAAGATTAAAAAATTAATAAAAAAAATAAAAAATTTTAAAAATAAAATATTATTAAAAAATGTCGCCGATGTCAATTGGTTGCCACATTAGCATTAGCCAGCCAATTTTGGCCAGATGGACTGATCGAGAATAATTGTAAAAGGTTTAGGATTCAATTGGTCTAAAAAAAGTTTAAGACTGAATTTGTACAATTGTAATAGATTTAGGACTATTTTGGTAATTTTCCCACAACTTTTCATTAGAAGTATTTTCAAATCACTATGGCGGTTGGCATTGAAGACGCATGCTATAGAGAGAATGGGTTCCATAAGAGACCTAGTTATGGAATAATCATCGATAATCATACAACTCTCAACACATGATTAAGACAGTTACGTAAAACATGGGCGAGATGAGTCCGTGAGAATAAAGGAGTATGAGCAAAACCAATTACAAAAAATAAAATAAAAAATGCATAGTTGAGGGATTCAATTGACCAAAAAAAAGTTTGGGGATCAAATTAAATATTCTCTAATAATTTGAGGGTGTCTGGTGTGCATCCTCTTGCATTTGGTCGAATTTACATATAGTCTATTTGTAAACCTGTAAAGTACCAACAATCAAGAATATGATCAGAGGACTTTTTCTCCAATTAGGATCAGGACAAATATGGAACCCATTAGACAGTGAGTGCCTTCAAGCATTATAAAATGCGTCACTTTGTCCTCTCTTTGTGCTTTGCCGGTTGGCAGCATTCAAGAAATGATCATTAGGGAGGGAGTGGGATTGCATCCTTCTATCTTCTCTGACTTTATCTAATTGCACTCTGTTGAACTTTTTTTTTTTTTTTCAATAAAAAAAATGTTTCTGGAGTCAACTTTAAATAATGCGATTGGTGTCTCCCGTAAAGGTAGCTAAAACCATGAAATAGGAAGCAGTAAAAAGATCTGGCATTCTTTCCCTTTGGACTTTGGAGTTGACTTTGGGCTTAATTTTGTGCCGTCCAAAGCAGGATTTCTTTCCACCAACTTGTGCCCCCAATTTGGGGGACATTTAAAATCATTTTATTTTGTTCCTTTTTCCTTTCTTATCGTAAATGAGGACGGTGAGTTTATAATAATATAACGATGTTTCGAACGTTGCACATCTTACGTGGAAGCAAATTTCTTAAAGTCCATCGTCATTTAGTCTATCTTCAATTGATTAATATGGTATGCCATGAAGAAAATGCTTTGCTTTTTAGCGATGGCCTTCTATCTGTATGAATTCAATAAATTACCATATTGAGTTTGTTATCATTGAAAGTTACATGATTCCAAGATGTGAATCATCTAACTTTTCTTTTTAAGGAAAGATCTTATCGACGCCCTTGAGCCGATGTAACTTGTATCATGTCAAAGCCAACAGAACTAGACTTGGAATAGTTTGTGCGGGATGCGGTAATCTCAGCGGAAGTCGAAAAATGGCGGGGTTATTTCCACCCTCAGTATAGACATAAATACCTATTTTGTTGTGCAATAATCAAAGTACCCCAATCAATTCTCTCTTCTCTATTCGGCATGCTTTGGCTCTTGTGCCGACACGTCTTTATCGGCGCAAAGCTCCACATGCGGTGTCAAGTTCTATCGAGGCCGATGTTGAGCTCAGTGCTCACTCATTGAGGTGATAGAGGGATAAAGTATAGGAAGTTAGACTGGACGAGAAAATGAAGAGGCAAGCGAGGACATGGACCTGAGTGGAGACAAGCTAAGGCCGTGGTGGTGGGGATGGAGGAGGTCGCGGTGTTCAACGGCGGCAACATGATATGGCGGGAACTACTATGGCCGGGGTTGGGCAGTGCTGTAGGAGAAACAAAATAGGATTACAATTTACAAATCATAATTAACATCATTATTGGATTGATGATGCTAGATCCCATCTAGTTCAAAGTCGGATTCGGTGCGTTTGGATAGTCGTTGATCTTTCTCCCTCTCTCTATTTTCATCACAAGGAAGATTTAGCAAAATGTGAGCAAAAGTTGCCCCTGCAAGTTGTTGTACGACTTTCTTCGAAAAGTAAGAGATTTTGAGTGCTAAGTTGTCTCAGCTTTGCAGGTTTGACTAGGAGCGGAAAAAAGTTTCCTTTGGAAATGATAGGATTTAAACGAAGAGTAGAATTCTTGCACAGATAGCATTCTCACTGCAATGTGACTTAATAAAGTTAACATTTAATTGACTGGTTAATGAAATTTCATTTGAGAAAAAAGGATAAAGTAGTACTAAGCATACATGCAGCTGAGCACGAATATTTGCTTACATGTCAACGGAAATGTTTCGTGTTGACACATGACCACTTAGAGAAAGAAATTACTACTAATGGATGCCCATAACAGGTCAAGATAGTCGGTAATTTGCTTTATGTTTTCTGTTTCAGTAATCTATCAAATCCACGTGGAAGAGAATCTGGTCCTAAACAGTGTATTTCAATATGTAAGGAAGTGCAAGAGGAGAAAGATATTATTGCAATAACCCACTGGGACCGCCAAACTCCTCGTAAGAGAGCTCCAAAGTTCAAAAATACAGCTGATGACCGAAAAAAAATAAAACGTCACAATATTGTCCAAACAAGAAAGGTACGTTCTTTTTATTGGGACTTGGCCTCGTCAACGTAAATCGCTATTTAATGTGTTTGAAAAGATTGAAACGCCCATAAAATTCCAAAAGCCACGTGAATTTCATGAAGAAAAATACTGGGTTTCCACGTGAATTTCATGAAGAAAAATACTGGGTTTCTACCATGTTCTCTTCTTTTTTGATTGACTAGTGTTTGTCATAATTCTCCTCCGCCATTATACGACTTGGACTTTTCATTAGAAGGAATGCTAATGTCCCCACCATATAAAAAGTACATACTTCATATTAGTTGACCTGAAAAGGGCATAATTGGATTTATAAAACATCAAGATACGTAAGAAGATTGGTGTTTCCAACATTGGTTGTAATTTTGTTGTCGTACTGGATGACCATATTAGAATCTTTTGATTTGTTTAATCTTTAATTTATTATAAAAATGTAGGTTTCATTACTGTATGTTGCGCCCGAATGATAGTGACTAAGATATCATTATGTTCCCAAGGATTATACGGATGTATATTCAGCATTACGGTTTAAAGCTAGAAATATTGGAACATGACGCAGATTGACCTATCTTCTACGGCCAAGTGCGAATTCCCTATCCGGTCTCAAAAAACAAGGATAACATTATAATAAAGATCGGCTAGGATTCACTATGATCTTTTGGGTTGAGTACAATTCAATCTTCTCATATTTAACATTTGAGTGATTTTTTTTTTTTTTTTGGTGACTGCGGATCCATCAGAGCCTGCCCTTGTCGGCTTATGCCGATTTGGAGTCTCATGGGCCTTCGCGGTGGAGGTCCAACATCGACTATACCTCGGGGGAAACTGGCACAGCAACTCACCACGGGCCCCCGCTTTAATCGCTAACCACGCAGAGTTTCGAACTCTTGACCTCCTTCATTGGAGGAGATATTTTAACTAACTGCACTGCTCACGGATGGGTAATATTTGAGTGATTTTGTCTTCTAATTTTTCCAATCAGTGCGATTTAGGGTGCGTTTGTTTGCGTTTCTGTTTAAAAATTGTTCCAGGGAACAGAAATAGAAAAAAGTGTTTCCGTTCCTGGAACAATTTTTGAACAAAAAAACATGTTTGGTAAAATTTGTATAATTTTTTTATTTTTTTATATTTTTCTATTTTTTTCTTATTTTTCCTTTTTTTCTTTTTCCTTTTTTTTTTTTTCTTCTTTTGGCCGGTCGCCGGCGCGCCATGGCGGCGGCCGGCGGGTTGGCGCCTCGCCCGGCCGGCGAGGGCTCCCAGCGGGCGAGCCTCGCAGGCCGGGCGAGCTCGGCCTCGCCGGGCCACCGCCGGCGACGCGACGGGCGGTGGCGTGGCTCGTGGCCGGGCGAGGCCGGGCCGGCGAGCCTCGCCGTGGGCGGGCGAGCCATGCCGGTCGCCGCCATGGCGAGGCCGGCGACCGGCGAAAGAAAAAGAAAAGAAGAAGAAAATAAAAAAAAAATAAAAAGTGTTTCTAATTTGTTTGAAATAAGAAACACAAAATTTGTGTTCTTGTTTTTTTTCCTTTTTGTTCCTGGGAACAAAAGAACAAAAAAGGAACAGAAACGCACCCAAACGCGTTTCTATTCTTTTTTTGTTCCCAAGAACAAAAAAACAGAAAAAATGTTTAAAAATAGAAAAAAGAAACACAAACAAACGGGGCCTTAATGTCTTTAAGTTATATCTTGCCCAATCTAATTCTCAAACTTTCTCAACTTTTCTTGATTTGTATAATCAAGTCTTTCAACCTATTGTCGTCACACTAGACCATCTAATCGAACAATGACGTGACATTAATAATGTGGTAGAAAATGGCATGCAATGCTAGTGTGGTGTCAAACAAGTGTCAAATCAATTGGCAAACAGTAAATTTGGAGAAAAATAAATCATGATGTGATAACTCTTACCACAAAATAATGCCCAAGTCCGAAATAATCGACTCGCATTGAGAAAGACGGGGCAAAATACAATGGAGGTATAATTTGCGAAGTGTTGAAGGTTCTTAGTCGGCAAATATACTTAATTGACAAAAGCCATTATTAACACGACCCGTGATGAGCTGGATTCAAAGTAGTCATTTGAGTAAAATGGAGTCGACAACTTTGGACATGATTTGCTAGGGCTCATCGACGCCAGTATGAAGAAGTAAAACTAACACAATCATCAGGTATGATGATTGCGGATGCCACAGATCTTGAAAGCCACCAGTTATCGCGGCCAAGAAATATGAGTAAATGCAACTATCCAGTCGTGGCATGAGGGACTTCAAAAGCAACCAGTGATGCTGGGTGCGAAGAGTGGAAGAGCAATCGTCAATTAGTGGAGTTGTGTATATGCATTGACTAACCATTTGTAAATACAAACGATTGAATTCTAGGAAACTTATGATGGATTTGAATTCTCCGTAACTATTGTTAATTGTCAGTAGTGGCCATAGGGACTCGAATTGTAATTCGTGCAAAGGATTGTCAATCAATCAATGAACACGGGTTATTCGATTTTACTTTATGTTTATCTTTATATTTCACTATCTTTTTACCTAGCCGTACATGATTGTCTCCAATTGTTATACTTTCAGTTTTCTCGTCAAATTGCATCTCTTGTTCGAGAATTAGTAAATGACCCTCCACAATTTTGTCGATTTCCATGTTGATTCACATTCCGAATGGTTTTTCATCGATACTTTTCGGCGAAATAATAGCATTAGTTATAATGGGCAAACAAAGTACATGAAAGCGCGAATGAGGAAAGTTAGTGAACTTGGTCACACAAAATAAAAACCAGATCGCACATTGAGAAAGATAGATGACTTTATTGTAAAAAAATATAAGCGTTTCGTCGGTTTTGGATCCTATAATAAAATATCTTTCACCAAGTTTTATATATTGGTTTTTGTTTAGGAAGACTTAGGTTTCGTGTTAGCTTTAGATAGAGAGGGTCAAATGCGAATGATACTATATACCTTATAATCTCAAAATCAAAGAAGTTGTTGGCTTATCAAACGCTTAATATCAATGATAATTAATATCAAAACCTAATCAATGACATCATCTAGACTCACTCTAATATAATAATAATGAAAGCTCATTAAAATTAAAGTAGTTTGTACAATATTGAAGGCACTTCGACAATGCTAGATATGAACAAGATGCCTAATAAAGCACTGCTTTCTACTAAGTTTGAGGACACAATACTGGAATCTAATCAATAGCACTGGACAATGAGGACAACACCTAATAGATAATGATTCGAGATGGATATGAGGACACAACGTCGGAATCTAATCAACCACGCTAGATAGTGATAATAACACCTAGTATACACTGCTCCTAAATGCGTACATGAACACAACGTCGAAATCTAATCAACGACGCTAGATAGAGGCAACACCTAATGAACACTGTCCCTAGATGAGGATGAGGACACAATGCCGGAATTTAATCAACGAAGCTAGACAATGGGTTAATACTGGAATTTAATCGACAGCACTTCTTGGGATATAGACACTCGCCGGAATTGAAACTACAATGGAAATCTTAAGCTACAGCTAGGTTAAACTAAGTAAGGGCAAAGGCAATATAAAATAGTTTTTGTGTGTTGTTCCGGGGGAGGGGGAGGTTGTTTGTTAGATTGTTTGTGGTATTCATAGGCCAACTTGGTAACCATCAATAGTCAGTTACTTCCTCCTCAAGACCTGCTCCACATTCCATATTGAACCGCTTTATCTATACTTGTTTGACAACATTCTCGTAGCTTATCCAATAAGTATTAACTGCTCCTTTTTGAATTTGGCACCTTTTTAATTATTCTTGCCTATCTCCACCGTCAATGGTATATCTTCATCAGTACTCCTTGGCTTTGACATGTGGCAACTAATTGCTTCATCATGAAATTATATGTCTTTACATATCTGTCAAATTTCAGTCTAGGGTTTCTTAATATCCTTGATTATCCTTTCTTTTATGACCACTTATGGGCTGGGCCGATGTAAATTATGTCTTATATACAGTCTCATATACAATCGCAATGGCGACTTTAGATGTTTTATCCCTTGTAACCAGTACGTGCTAATAAGGCTATTTTTGGGTGTTAACATATGCCCCATTTTAAAAGAAGTAAATTAAAAATTAACTTCTTTTAAAGGAAATACCTTGTCCTATGTGTAGTCTGCCATAGATGGTCATTATTCCTTTTTATTATCTGGCATATCCATAGTTGATACGAATCAATGGCTCCTATTGCATCTTGACACATCACTTTAGCTTTTGGTAGATATCCTAAATTTTATAATCATCGTTTCCTATTCCAAATAGAACAATACACTCCATTGTCTCTTTCGTACTTTTGTCTTCTTCCTTAAAGCTTAAACCCTTCATACTTTGCTCATAAGCTTTTCATGGCTATCGAAGCTTCCAAATTCGAATTTGAATCCTATATTTTGAACTTCTACTGTCTTCTTCACACTGAAGAAGCTAGCTATTGTCGATTTCGACTTGAGTTTTGTAGAAGAGTATAAGGAAGCATTACTCCTTGGGCCTACCCTCTTGGATCACAATCATGCTCCACCACCTCTCAAGCCTTGTTTTCCTACTAGAAGGAAGGAGAAGCTTCCAATACAGTATTCCTCCATCAAGGATATCCGGACATCTGCCCCTACTATGTTTCAAAGCTTCCCTTTATTCGAAGAGAATTTCCATGCCTGGTATCTACAGTTACACAATGATTTGCCTACCCATTTGACATGGATGAATGTGGCATGCAGGCTTAAGATTTAAGTAGAAGCTTAGTGGGTTCTATTGTTTGCTTCTCGTCCCCATCAACCAATTATTTCTTTTTCCCTTTGGGGACCCATATCCGTAACCCTTTTGGATGTATTCACCATTTCTGGGTTTGTTCTAGATGGTATTTCGGTAGACGAAATCGAAGCTCTAGAGGGCTTCTCCATTCTCGATAATGTCCTAGCTTATGGGACCTTTCTCAATGAGTATCATAAAACTTTAGGTCTTGTTCACTTCAAAGAGCAGATTGCTTTCTTGCTTATTGGCTGTTGAAATATGTATTCTCTAATTCAGCCCTTACAGTATAAAAAAAATTGTTTAAACTTGCTGTCAATCTTGTGAAAGGAAAGAAAGTGGCTCTTAGTCCACTCGTTTGAGCTGTTTTATATAAAAGTCTTACCCATGCTACCCTTTTGATGACGTTGAAAGAAACTGGGGTTCTAGTTTTTTTTTTTTTTTTGGTAACCCATGGTACCCCATAAGCCGACAGCTGGCGAGCAAACCCTGGGGAAGCAACTGCAGGACCTACCACCACAATATTCCAGGTAAAAATCCCTAACGACACTTTTGGAATTCAAACTCCTCCCCTTCGTGAGAGGGAGAGAGCCCAAGCCAGCTGCGTCATTGCGGGCGGTGGTTAAAAACTAGGGTTCTAGTTGATCCATCCTATATTTTACAAGCATGGTTGGCTCTTTATTTTCCTTTCTTGTTCAGAAAAGTCCCTTGTACTCTTCCATTCAGTCCATCATCAAAATCAAAATAGCGAAAATCTCAAAGTTAGGGTTGTTGACTACTCATCGTATCTCCTAGGAAGGTTCCTGATGACACTTCCTCGTTTGTTTACTTCCTTCAAGAGATATTAAATTTTGACCATGCTCATGTCGACCTCTTTCCTTATAATGATTCTGAGTTCTATTACATTTTCTATGCGAAAACTCAATACCTGGATAACTTCGATGCATTCTGGTTATGTGTAATTACTCTAATTGATCTTTCAATATAACTTTGCAAAAAGGGAAGATTCTACCATGGGTTTGAAGCTTATTGTCCACAGTACTATGCCAAACAATTTGAGCAGAAGTATGCTAGAGTGAGTCCTTGCCATAAATGCCTACTCCATGGAGTATCCTTTGATGAACAAAAATAAGTACAACTTCCAGAAAAATGAGCCATTTGTATTTTGCTCTTAGATAACTGCACAATGCGAGGCTGAGTTTTTCCAGACTTTGAAGCATTTCAAACTTCTCTAGGAGTTATAGCAAAATAAACTAGCTGGTAGATCTCTTTCACGCTTGAGAGCCCATAGGAGAAGGCCATCAAGACTATTTTCAATTGTATAAAGCAATGCCCTCCCCAGTTAGCTGAAGTAACTAAGAGAGGCAAAGTGGTGTTGGAATATCCTCTCAAACTTGGAAGAAGAAGAAGAAGAAGAAGAAGAAGAAGAAGAAGAAGAAAAATTAATCAAGCGCCAACCTAGACCTGTTGAAGGTATATTCAATTGATCTCTTTTAGTTCTATTGCTCTAGTGCTCTTGTGCTGTTTAGATACTCTTGATTCCTCACTGCACATTGAAGATGAAGACACACTTGGCGTGATAATCTCTCATCTCAAGTGAAAGAAGGGTGCTTCTCCCCCTTCCACAAGAAAACAACCTTGACTAGCTATTAAAAATCTGGCCTTAGTTCCAGTTAAGGATAATCCCATGCCTCCAACGGAGCTGATTAACTTTGATAGTCCTCTCAAGGCCATAACTGAAGATTTCCAAGGTACAAAGGCTCATCTTTTGACTCTTGAGAATGCTGGAGTTGTGCTTACCCTTGTTCCTTTAACAATCCGTGGTAAGTGTTTTCCTCTTTTTTGTCATGTCCTTATTTGTTTCTTCCACTTTAAGGTATTGACATTATCTCAAAATGACAACTGTTGATGTACCCATTTATGGCAAGGACTCACTCTAGCATACTTCTGCTCAACTTTGATCACAGACACTATCACATAGCCTGGTATGTATGAGGCCTTCTTACTCTGTTTTAATACATGGCCTAACTCCGACGTTAACTTTTTCGGATATAACAGTCTTTGCTTCTTAGTCTTCACCAACCATTGCATCTTTAATAACTAGTATCACTCCGCAACTCGCCGAGTCACCCATCCATAAGGAGAACAAGACTTCTTCAGCTATTTTAGCTAGCACTATCGGTGCTTTGGATGAAGCCGTTCATGTCTTAGCTGCCGATGATTTGACTCCATGAGTTTCCTCAGAAATGGTCAAACTTGATAATCTAATGAACATGCTAGCGCAATTTCTATTTTTTTTTTTCAAGCAGTGGCATATCTACAATATTCAACAGTTAGCCTACCCTTCCTTCGCTTAAGTTGTTGATATTTACCCTTTCTTAACCCCTGTGGGTTAATTAAGAAAAATAATATGATATTTCATATTAATTAATCATATTAATATAATAAAAATTCTCGTGGGATAAAATTAATCATATTAATATAATTAATTACAAACAATGTCCATTTCTAAATATCATTTGGAGGCTCTTGATATATAATTTAATTAATTAAAGATGTTGTAGCCACTCTCTAATTAATTAAATATATGGATCATTTGACATTTAATTTCATATATTAAATATTCATAAAATGCATGAAATGACAAAATAGTAAGGGTGCGTTTGGTAACGATTACTGTTAGAGAGCCGATTCGACTAGAAATGATTATTTTTTATACTTGTTCTCTGAACCGATTATGAATAAAAACGTGTTTGATAACTATCCAAAATTTTTGATTCGGAATAGAATTACGTTTGATATAGTGTTAATTGATTATGTTCCAAATTAATTTCTTTTGATTTTTAAATAATTTGTAAATAATTTTTTTACTATTTTACTTTTTTTTTTTCTTTTCTTTTCTTTTTTTTTTCCCTTTTTTCCTATTCTTCTTCTTCTTCTTCATGTGGCCGGCCCTCGGCAAGGTCGGACGGACTTCGTCGGTCGAGCCTCGCCCAACCCCGCCGAGGCTCGGCCTCGTCAATGGCCAAGCGAGCCTCGCCCAACTACAGCGAGGCTCATTTGGCCACCGGCGAGGCTCGGCTAGCCCCGCCGGTGGCTAGGCCGGCCTCACCGGGCCGGGCGAGGCTGGCCTGGCCACCAACGAGGCTCGGCCTCGCCACTGGTTGGGCTTGCCTCCGGCAACCGGCAACCGGCGGCGGCGGGCGGCAACAAAAGGTGGCGGGCGGTGGCAGACGGCAATCGCGGGATGACGGAAGGGAATAATGAGAGTTTCACTGTTTTGATTCTTTTTTTTTATTCTTGGACGAAGAATCATATATATATATTTTTTATTCTCAATTCTCTTCCCAATCTGTTTCCGGGAACAAAAATTTTACTAAACGCGATTCTCGTCCCAAACTGATTCTTGGAACAAAAAATCAGAATTAGGCACTGTTTGGCACGTTGCCAAACGGGCCCTAAATAAATGCAGCAAGGGGCAGAATAGTAAATAGATACGCCAATGAGGATTATGAAATTACATAAGGGCAAAACGAGAATTTTAAAAATGGCGTAGGGGCAAAAAAGAGTAAAAAGTCGCGTGAGGACGTCAGGCCTGTGCCAAGCACGCGCTTGCATTCGCAACGAGCGTGTGGCCCGCATGCACGCCGTCCAACGTGAAGGCGCGTGCACTGCAGGTCAGGTCCACGCGCATAAGCCCCACGTGCCAGCGGATGCGTGCACACAGCCGCATGTGGTGCGTGGGTTCCACACGCCTACAACTGCAGCGCGCACGAGAAGCCCACGAGCCTTCTCCCTTCATGTACAAAACACTTTTCTTTGCCATTTTTTGCCATTTCGCCGATCGTTTCTTCTCTGGCAACCCATCTAAGACACATAAATAATGGGTTTTGGTGAGCATGCCTGCACAACCACATGGGTCCAAGTTTTAGCGAAAATGAGCAAGAAATTGGCCCCAAATTAGAAGAAAATTTCCCAAAACACAAGCCCTTAACCACTGCAACTTCCGCCGCCCGATTAGCCTCCAGCGAACACCAATATGCCGAAACAACTCATGGCTAATGGTCCTCATGGCGGTGCTACTGTACGGGTCCAAATCGAGGGGTGGGTCGCCGGAATTTGCCCGGAATCGGCAAGTTTCTCTCTTGGCCTCAAAACTCTGAATATTGTTCATCTCTAAAATGCCCGAAAAATACACCAAAAATTCAACAAAAATAAGGTAGAGGCACCAAACCTGCTCTGATACCAAATGTAAGACATAAGAATCAAATGCGAAAGTCAGGATCAAATATAAAACAAACCTCTAGCCACTGTTTGTATTCACATTCGTCGAAAAATCCTGAAAAATTCAAAGAAATATTGGGCACACACTACTAACCCAATTCCCTCACGTACTGATGATGTATTCCAAAATGAGAGGGTTTGTTTAGATCTTGTAATCACCCGTTAGAAATGAATGATCGTTCCTTTATATACCGTTTTCATTAAGACGGTTACCAAATGGGCGGTTGTTACGAAAATGTATGAAATGTGAAAAACTATATGTCAAATAACCGCCGCTTTAAAGAGAGAATGTGAGTCTGAAAATGTGGGATCACAAAACAACAATGTTTTAATTATTAATGTGATGAACCTAAATTGGCCCGTCCACCAATGTTTGGCCTAAAAGCCCAGCCCACAATATTAGGGCCCATGAATGGAGGGATATGTTGAAGGGTTGTAACTTTTGGGGGAACGTCTTTTACCGAAGGGATACGTCCTTTGGAGAGGACGTATTTAAGGGAGAAAAGAGAGGGAGGAACGCACCTTTTGGCAATACGTACGTTCCTCCTCCCTCTCTCCCTCCAAAAGAAAGAACAAAGACAAAAGAGACGATACTCTCTTCCCTTCAAAGCCAATTGATGTCATCGGATCGAACGAGATCGTTTCTCTTCCTCATATTGGCGTCGGTGTTTAATCTGTGGCTAACAAGGTACGTTCGATTCGTGATATGCCTTAGGATTGGTGATGCATGTGTTTTTCCGGGCTCGTCTTTCGCACAAGTTTAGGGGTTCGATTTAATATCGAATCCGTTTTTGGGAATCCGACAAAACCAACATTGGTATCAGAGCCGTAGTTCTTGTTTCTCGATCCTTTTCCATATTTTTCCCGACCCCTTTCATGTTTATGGATGATTTCTTATTGATTTTTCGTGAAATTAATCGGCCGACGCTGATCGGGGCAGAAAAATCCCGACACCCGAGCACTGTTCATCCATTTTTTCGAGTTTCTATAAGTCGAAATCCATTTCTGATGGCGTTGGATGGAAGGTCTCGTTGAGACGAGCGCGACGAGTGGCAGAACACCTCCAAAGGCCGTCGGACGCGCCCCCACGCACAGCCGAAACGAATTGGCGTCTTTGACGCGTGCAACGCAGGCGCCGATATGAAGACATAGGCGCATGCGTTGCACACGCGCGCGAGGCCGATGCACGCACGTGCGACGCAGGTGCGCGGGGGATGCCGATGGTGCATGCGTGGCACGCGCTAGCTGACGTCATCGTGACGTAAGCTGCACACGCGTGCCGCACGTGCCGGTCGGTTTGCCCGACCGATCCGATCGGCCCGACCGGTCTGACCCAACCGCCCGTTGACCTCAACCTGGTTGACCGTTGACTTTGACCGTTGACCCAAAGAAAAGGGGGAAAATAATGAGTTTCTTTTTTCAATTAAGTCTATGTGGATTATATGTGATCTCTTATTTGTTCTACATTTGTTGCAGGAACAATGCCTTCCCTTAAGTTGCGCACACCTATTTGTGCAATTACCGATGAACAAAAGGAAATGCTTTCTAAGTTGATAGTTGAGCTGACTGATCATCAATGGGAGAGTGATGACTTAATTGATCACGTTTTTGAAGTCAACGGGAAAATTCAAAAGGTCATATGGAATGGTCGTCCTTTGCCACAATTTGAGATTGTGCGATTTTCATGAACACTCTTTCACGTAATGACAATGAGTGTTTAATCGCATATGGGATGTCAACAAAGCCGCTTTATATAGGAAAATTGTGATGGATTTTATAGATGATTATTACTGGATTGTTACAAGAGAAAAGATCAAGAAATTGAACAAAAGAGGATCTTTCCTAGTTCGTATAATGACTTGGTGCTAGATGTTTAGGTTGGTCTTTATTGAGTGTGCTTTGTGGACATCTTATGTAATGTTATCTACCTAGTTATTGTTGGTGTGGCAACCGATATGTTAGTTGTATTATTTTATTGGATGTCAAATATTATTTGCTTTCTGTTATTGTTGATTACTATGGGTAGTTCATAGAAGTTTTTGTAACTTCATAGAATTTATTTTGCATTGACAATTATATTAATGATAGTTTTAAGTTAGGATTTTTGGAGGATGATTGGAAACATAGTGACCTTTTGATTCTGAAACCTTACTTGAAATTGTTCATTAATATGATGGGTCTGTGCAAAATGGATGCATAAATGATAGGCATTAATAATTCGTGCATATATGTATGATGTGTTCAGATCAATGGCTTCAGTCACAAAGAGCATAGTTGCCGAGCTGAGCAAATGTGAAAAGCTCAATGGCAATAACTATGAAATATGGCACATGAAAATCCAATATGTGCTGGAAGAGCAAGAGGCACTAGAATCTCTTAACCTGACCATGGTAAAACCTGAAGAAGGAAACACTGCATAGCACAAAAGAGATAAGGAAGCATTTGTTGCATGGAAAAAAAAAAGAACTCTCTTGCTTGCATTACATTGCTGAGTAGCATGGAAAATGACGTCATGCAAGAGTTCGAGCGTTTTGAGAATGTCAAGGAAATGTGGGAAGCGTTGGCAGCAAAGTTTGGTCATACTTCAGTGACTAGACTGAGACAACTCACTATTAGGTTTGACTCTTATAAGAAGGCTCATGGTTAGACCATGAAGCAACACCTTAGAAAGATGTCAAACATGATTAATGAGCTGAAAGATGCTAGCCATGTCCCTGACCGATGAACAGCAAGTGCAAGCAAAGTGATTCGTTCCTTACCTCGAGTTTAGAGCATATGAAGGTGCACTGTCCCATAATGATAATATCAAAACCTTTGAGGATGCAATGCGTCATCTTGAGCTAGAAGAGGACCACCTCTTGGCAACTAAGCCAGAAGCTGAAATCTATCATGCTGGTTCTAACTCACATGGAGCTTCGAGCTCTAAGCGCAAACGTCCTAATTGGTTCGATAAAAGAAAAGGCAAGGAAGCAGGTCCTTCAGGAAAGAAACCTAAGCTTAACTAACATAAAAGAGGAAAGCGTCCTCAAATGAAGAAGCTTATAAGGGTGAAGTGTTACAATTGTGATAAGAATGGTCACTATACTCGCGACTGTCATGAGCCAAGCCAAAGAATGTATACACCCCTTGTACTTTTCAGAACTTTGCTTATGTGTCGAGTTCTGTATTCTTAACTAAATCTAATCCTTTATGGACTGTGGATTCAGGAGCAACAGACCATGTAGCGAAGGATAGAGGATCCTTCGTGGAATTCCGACGAGTATCAACTAGAACTAAGTGGATCTATGTGGGAAATAACTCCAGAGCTGAAGTAAAATGAATTGACACCTACCAACTGAACATGCATGGTGGACACACTTTGTTCTTATATGATGTATTATATGCTCCGGAGATTTATCGGAATCTAGTATCCGTTTTAGTGTTGGTCAAACTAGGTTTTAATATAAACTTCCATAATAGATGTGTGGATTTGTTTTTGGATACAAATTTCTATGGTTATGGTTATTTTCTGGATGGTTTCATTGTATTAGATATTGACTATGATAATGCAAATGTTTGTTATTCCCTTCTCATGTCTCTTAATTTATATGATAGTGATATGAATGTGTGGCATGCTAGACTTGGTCATATTGGCCAACAATGTATGAATAGATTAGCCAAAGAGGGCTTATTAGGCAACATTAAAAAAGTCGATTTGCCCATATGTGAACATTGCCTAGTAGGGAAAACGACAAGGAAACCATTTGGAAAAGGTAAAAGAGCTGAATTTCCTCTGTATTAATCCATGTTAGAATGGACCTAAGTTGACTCGTCCACCAATGTTTGGCCTAAAAGCCCGGCCCACAATATTAGGGCCCATGGATGGAGGGATATGTTGAAGGGTTGTAACTTTTGGGGGAACGTCTTTTACCGAAGGGATACGTCCTTTGGAGAGGACGTATTTTAAGGGAGAAAAGAGAGGGAGGAACGCACCTTTTGGCAATACGTACGTTCCTCCTCCCTCTCTCCCTCCAAAAGAAAGAACAAAGACAAAAGAGACGATACTCTCTTCCCTTCAAGGCCAATTGATGTCATCGGATCGAATGGGATCAGTTTCTCTTCCTCATATCGGCGTCGTTGTTTAATCTCGTGGCTAACAAGGTACGTTCGATTACGTGATATGCCTTAGGATCGGTGATGCATGTGTTTTTCCTGGGCTCGTCTTCCGCACAAGTTTAAGGGTTCGATTTAATGTCGAATTTGTTTTTGGGAATCCGACAAACCCTACCTCGTTTCTTCTTTGCCACCTCTGCTTCGGAGCCCACTAGCTCAGAGTCATCATCTCCTGTGTCATTACCATTTTTATCCTCTGAGATCTCCAAGAGGGTGACCAAGGGCTTCTTCCTTGCGACAGACCTTTTTCTGGGTTCTTTCCCCTTCACCGTCACATTAAAGTGAGACGGACAAATAAAGAACTCTAATTGAATTGGGAGAGAGAGAGAGAAGGTCAAACTTTTGAGTGGAACCTATAAACACCATAGGAGACGTGACATGCCATGAACATAATAGGTAATTTTTGTGGTAGGAAATACAAAATAAGTGGCAAAATAATATGCCAAAAACTATGTCGAGGAAACATCTTTTACCCTATACACCAATTACAACATTGCATGATTGGATGTTGAACTACTGCTTACAGAGTCTACCAATTACATTGAAGATGTTGCTACTCCTAGGATAGATCAGACGGATAGTCCAAGGGTTTCATCGTGTATTTTAGATACGACCAATTATGTTGTTTGTTAAGAATTAAACCTTTTTCTGCATAATCGAACTCAAAGAAGAAATGTGCAGCAGTTGGCAGACTTTTTTTGGTATAGCATCAAGATCGAACATGTCACACTAATGGTGCCAAAAAAGAAGAAACGAATTGCCTCGAAGAATAATAGACTTGATGCAACAAATTTCTGTGTAAACATAATGCCCTTTGGTTTCCAGTTGTCCCACTGGTGTAGATAAGCGTAGCAACATCATTAGAGCTAGAGAAAGTGTTCGCAAAACACAATATAAAAAACACAATATTGCTCAAAAACTCAAAATGAACTAGCCCACTACCTTTCTACTCGTGACCTTACCATATATATCAAAATCGATTTGCTTTAACACAATTGAAATCATAAGAGAGGAAGAGCAAAATTTTAAAGAGTAAATCTAGTTCTCTGCTCATGTGAGAGTATTTGCAAAAGATTTGCACGTGTCTTAGGGAAAAATTATAAGAACATGTTAACTTTTTTATCATCTTCATTATCCCTTCTCTAATCTTTCCATCTCCCACTGCATCTTCATAGGATCAACCTCATCGCACCGTAATTACAAAAGGCATGTATAAAACGGTAGCATTAAGATCGAGCATGTCACGCTAATGGTGCTCAAAGAAGAAACAAATTGCCTCGGAGAATAATAAACCTGATGCAACAAATTTCTGTGTTAACATAGTGCCAATTGCCCCACTGGTGTAGATAAGCGTAGCAACATCATCAGAGCTTTCGCAAAACACTAAAAAAAACACGATACTGCTCAAAAACTCAAAATGAACTAGCCCACTACTTTTCTACTCTGTGACCTTACCATATATATCAAAATCGATTTGCTTTAACACAATTGAAATCATAAGAGAGGAAGAGAAAAGTTTAAAGAGTAAATCTAGTTCCCTGCTCATGTGAGAGTATTTGCAAAAGATTTGCACGTATCTTAGGGAAAAATTATAAGAATAGGTTAACTTTTTTATCATCTTCACTATTTCTTCTCTAATCTTTCCATCTCCCACTGCATCTTCATAGGATCAGCCTCATCGCACCATAATTACAAAAGGCATGTGGCGTCAAGATCGAGCATGTCACACTAGTGGTGCCCGAAAACAAATTGCCTCGGAGAATAATAAACCCGATGCAACAAATTTTTGTGTTAACATAATGCCCTTTGGATTTCTAGTTGTCGCACTGGTGTAGATAAGCGTAGCAACATCATCAGAGCTAGAGAAAAAAAAACACGATACTACTCAAAAACTCAAAATGAACTAGCCCACTACTTTTCTACTCTGTGACCTTACCATATATATCGAAATCGATTTGCTTTAACACAATTTGAAATCATAAGAGAGGAAGAGAAAAGTTTAAAGAGTAAATCTGGTTCCCTGCTCATGTGAGAGTATTTGCAAAAGATTTGCACGTGTCTTAGGGAAAAATTATAAGAATACGTCAATTTTTTATCATCTTCACTATCCCTTCTCTAATCTTTCCACCTCCCGCTACATCTTCATAGGATCAGCCTCATCACACCGTAATGACAAAAGGCATGTATAAAACAGTAGCATCAAGATCGAGCATGTCACACTAATGGTGCCCAAAGAAAAACAGATTGCCTCGGAGAATAATAAACCCGATGCCACAAATTTCTGTGTTAACATAAAACCCTTTGGATTTCCAGTTGTCTCACTAGTGTTGATAAGCGTAGCAACATCATTAGAACTAGAGAAAGTGTTCGCAAAACACAATAAAAAAAAAGCACGATACTGCTCAAAATCTCAAAATGAACTAGCCCACTAATTTTCTACTCTGTGACCTTACCATATATATCAAAATCGATTTGCTTTAACACAATTGAAATCATAAGAGAGGAAGAAAAAAGTTTAAAGAGTAAATCTAGTTCCTTGCTCATGTGAGAATTATTCATATAACCTAAAACAAAAATAGACTGAAAAAAAAATAGACTGAATAAATGTTATACCTCAATCAAATGGCATCCGTCAAGTGGATTAATAATTCTTTCCGCAATGCCTTTGGCCACATCATTCTGTATTCATGTATTTTCCAATTAAGGTACATCATTCATAACAAGCTAATATAAAAAGGATATAATAAATTGAACAATTACATGAAAATGATATAATCCCAAGAAGGGCAAATCATTGCCAACATCCTCAGGTAAACTGAAGTTCATCCTCAGATAATCCAGATAGAAGTACGGTGGATTCACGAATGGTATCATAGACCCTTTAAGCTTGAAAGTGAGCATCGCCTTTTGAAATGCCGTCTCATACCCTGCGTAAATTGAAGCACTTTCTTTCAAGTGTTCAATCACCTGTATCCAATGAATGGTGGAATTACAAAGAAATAGATAGAAAAAGTTTTCTAATGATCGAATTTTAATATAACAAATCTATGCTTACTTTATCATAAATTCTGTAAATTTGGAACTTCTCTGGCGCAAGAACCAGTTATCAAGTGGCCGCAAATAGTCACAACCACTCAAGACACACGGTTCAAGAACTGTTTGCTGAGTTAACCCATTAAGTTTTGCATGCTCCAATAACTTGGAGTACTTGAACTCACGACCTTGCCCAGAACGGTCCATTCGGAAGATTATTTGAAAAATTAAACATATGCAACCACAGAAAACACTCAAGGTCGAAAAGGCTATATTTTTCTTAGGAATCGTGTGTTGAGATGGATAAAATATAGCAAGAATCAGTACAAAAATTCTAGGACAGCCAAATGCTACAAGATCATCATCGCTTGTAAGTATGACTGTCCATGGATTGCCAAAAAGTATGCTTCGTAATGTGCAACAACATAAGAAATGTCCCGCTCCTTCAAGACCTTCCACATGCAACCATACCAATCAAAATGCGATAAATTCATCCGGAATGATAACTTTAACTTACTTTTAACCACACATACCTCGATTAGCTTGTGTACTATTAATAGGGTGATGTTTATTACATCTTTGTAATGCCTAACAGCAGCAGCATCTCCTTTTGACTCAAGCTGACGAGCCTTAGCAAGAGATTTGTCCCCGGACCTACGTTCGCAAGGCGGGTTTGAGCGATTCTGCCAAAGAGCTAAAAAAAACATACTCTTTACGCTTTCTCTTTTCATCACTCTTCATTGAGAGCTCACGCCCATCAAAAACAAGAAACGTTTTAACTTTATTTTGCCGGAGCAATTCTACTCTCTTCATGAAAAACTCGATGTGGCTGAGAATCAAACACCAAGGAAGCGTGAATGCACAACACATCTCATAATAGAATAACATAAACAGCATTATGGGTCTTCGTGTGTTTATTGTGAGCATAACTAAATGAAAACACTTCCTAGCCAACTATTTCTCCTAACTGATTCACAACGCACACAACATTCTTGCTCAAGCATAAAGTTGAATCGCCGATTGGCAATCAAATTACGACCAAGCAGGCTTTTCCAATCTAGCAGGGACGTCTTGACTCCACATACACAAGAAACTAAGCGGCAAACGGCAAACAAAACTTACTTGATGGTGGGGAGATTGTCACAAAGCTCCTTGCTGCATAGCATGGCGCCCTAGTAGAGCCAGTTATAACTGTCCATGGCCATGGTGCGGCCCTTCAATTCCTGATGTCAATGGTTTTTAACACATTCCCATTTCCTATCACAAACAAAGAGAGTGAGGACCGAGCGGCAATCAAAAGAGAGATTGAGAGAGGGCTTTTTTTAGGTGGAGGGAATCAGAGTCAAGAGGGCTGTCCAATCTTCCTTGTAATCCTGTCACAAAACTGTCAAGTCTTCCCATATTCCTATCACAAAGAGAGAGTGAGAATGCCAAGAGAGAGCCAATGTCGACAGAGCATGAAGTTGTGCTCGATGAGGAAGACGAGCACCCCACGGCCCACCAAAGATGAGGCAGCCGTAGAATAGGAACAAGACCACCACACACCACTTCCATATCTTGAGGCCAAAGACGGGGTGGCAAGTGAGGGGCTCGATCGTGAGGGAGCAGACGACGTCCAGTCTTTCCTTCTTGTAGCTTTGAGAAAGTGCATGGCGCAGAGAGCGGGCACACAGAGAGAGAGAGAGAGAGAGAGAGAGAGAGAGAGAGAGCGGACATCGTCGCTCCCTCACGATCAAGCCCTCGCTTGCCACCCCATCTTTGGCCTCAAGCCGTGGAAGTGGTGCGTGATGGTCTTTGTTCTTGTCCCCGCGGCCGCCTCATCTCCGGTGGCCGTGGGGTGCTTGTCTTCCTCATCAAGTGCAACTTCATGCTCTACCGTTGGCTCTCTCGGCGTTCTCACTCTCTTTGTGACAGGAATACAGGAAGACTAGATAGCTTTGTGTGATAGGGTTACGGGGAAGATTGGACAACCCTCTCGGCTCTGATTCCCTCCACCTAAAAAACAGCCCTCTCTCAATCTCTCTTTTGATTGCCGCTCGGTCCTCACTCTCTCTTTGTTTGTGATAGGAAATGGAAATGTGTTAACAAGCATTGACATCAGGGAACTAAAGGGCCGCACCGTGGCCGTGGACGGTTATAACTGGCTCTACCAGGGAGTCATGCTATGCAGCAAGGAGCTTCGTGACAATCTCCTCACCATTAGGTAAGTTTTGTTTGCCGTTTGCCGCTTAGTTTCTTTTGTGTATGTGGAGTCAAGACCAAGTCCTTGCTAGATTGGAAAAGCCTGCTTGGTCATAATTTGATTGCCAATCGGCAATTCAATTTTATGCTTAAGCAAGAATGTTCCTTGCGTTGTGAAATCAGCCGGGAGAAATAGTCGGCTAGGAAGTGTTTTCACTTAGTTATGCTCACGAGAAACACACGAAGGCCCATAATGCCATTTATGTTCTTCTATTATGAGATGTTCTGTACATTCACACTTCCTTGGTGTTTGATTCTCAGGCACATTGAGTTCTTCAAGAAGAGAGTAGAATTGCTCTGGCGAAATAAAGTTCAAATGTTTCTTATTTTTGATGGATGTGAGCTCCCGATGAAGAATGACGAAAAGAGAAAGTGTAAAGAGTATGTTTTTTTAACTCTTTGGCAGAATCACTTTGAGCTCAAACCTGCCTTGCGAACGTAGGGACAAATCTCTTGCTAAGGCTCGTTGGCTTAAGTCAAAAGGAGATGCTGCTGCTGCTGTTAGGCATTACAAAGATGCAGTAAACATCACCCCCATTAATTTACACAAGCTAATCGAGGTATGTGTGGTTAAAGTAAGTTAAAAGTTATCATTCCTGATGAATTTATCACATTTTGATTGGTATGATTGCATGTGAAAGGTCTTGAAGGAGCAGGAAATTTCTTATGTTGTTACCCCTTACGGCGTATGCGCAAATGGCTTTTTGGCAATCCAAAGATGGGTCGATGCTGTACTTACAAGCGATGCAAATCTTGTAGTATTTGGCTGTCCTAGAATTATTTGTACCGCTTCTTGCTATATTTTATCCATCTCAACACACGATCCCTAAGAAAAATATAGCCTTTTCGACCTTGAGTGTTTTCTGTGGTTGCATATGTTTAATTTTTCAGATAATCTTCCGAATGGACCATTTTGGGTGAGGTCGTGAGTTCAAATACTCCAAGCTACTGGAGCATGCAAAACTTAATGGGTTAACTCAGCAAACAGTTCTTGAACTATTTGTCTTGAGCGGTTGTGACTATTTGTGGCCACTTGATAACATGAATTGGCTCATCGTGCTATAGAAGTTCCAAATTTATAGAACTTATGATAAAGTAGGCATAGATTTGTTATATAAGAATTCAATCATTAGAAAACTTTTTATGTCTATTTCTTTGTAATTCCACCATTCATTGAATACCGATGATTCAAAGCACTTGAAAGAAAGTACTTCAATTTATGCGGGATATGAGACAAAGATTCCGAAAGGCGATGCTCACTTTCAAGCATCAAAGGGTCTATGATACCATTTGTGAATCCACCGTACTTTTGTCTGGATTATCCGAGGATGAACTTCTGTCTAGTTTACCCGAGAATGTTGGCAATGATTTGCCTTTCTTGGGACCATATGATGTTCAATTTATTATGTCCTTTTTATATTAGCTTGTTGTGAATGATGTACCAAAATACATGGATACAGAATGATGTGGCCAAAGGCATTGCAGAAATAATTATTAATCCACTTGACTCGAGTGCCATTTGATTGAGGTATAACATTTATTCGATCTATATTCGATGTTATAAAGTGTATTAGCTGTTTTATACATGCTTTTTTTTTTTTTTTGATGACCTATAGAAACCCGTAAGCCGATAGCCGGCGGGCAAACCCTAGGGCCCACAGAGAAACCCACCACCCTCGTGAAGCGTTTTAGGAGTGTGCAAAAGAACCAGGACCGGCCCATAATCGGACCAGAATCGCCTGGAACTGGTGGTTCTTGAGGGAACCGATCTGATTCCCGCTTCCAATTTATGGGAATCGGTGGGTACCGGTCCGATTCCTAGTTCCATGGGTGGATCCACCCATCCGAACCGAACCGATTATATTATAATAATATATTAATATTTAATATTTAAATAAATTTCTAAATTACTAATTAGCAAACCTAAATTTTAGGGCTCTATCTCCTTTTATGGTTTTCATGTTTTTATAAGAATTTAGTATAGTGTGTAACTTGTTTTTCAAGAACTCAACAAATGGTTCCTTCAAATGATACTTAGGGACTCTCACATAGGACACCTGTGTTCAAGAAAATATGAAGTTTCGGTAGAATTGTTTCTATAAAAAGAATTTACTAAAGCAAAGGTTGTAAGAGATTGAGCATTGTTAAGGGATAAAGGAAAAGATGATCTACATATGACAATCGTCCGTAACCTTGAATTTAAAGAATATTTTAGATTTTAACTTAAATGATTCAAAAACAGGAAAAAAAAACATATTTCTCTTCTTTGGTAGTGTTTTCCAATAAATAAATAACGGTACCCTTAATTAAGCCAGTTCGATTTAAAGAAAAATATTACTTGATATGAAAAGTACTCACGACGGGATTTTGAAAACGATATTATTATTGGTGAGATTGGTTTCATGGATCCACTCGAACCGAACCGTGGACCCGGCGGTCCAATTTCTCGGATGGATCCATGCAACTTACGGGTAGTTCAGTTCAAAATTTTGGAACCAATCCTTAGCGGGCGGTTCGGTTCTAGACCAGAACCGCGCACCCAAACTATGCACACCCCCATTTGTAATTACGGTGCGATGAGGCTAATCCTATGAAGATGCAAAGTGGGAGATGGAAAGACTAGAGAAGGGATAGTGAAGATGATAAAAAGGTTAACCTATTCTTATAATTTTTCTCTTCCTCTCTTATGATTTCAATTATTTCTTTTATTAATATTATTTTTTATTTCCTCTTTCTTTCTCGAGAGTTCATCTCCCACGAATGTTCTTTGGTGACCACAACACCAAATCAAAGCCGAACTTGGCAACTAGCGTTGACACGAATTTGCTCCGACCAATTCACTTCACCGCCCACCACAAGCATCACCGGACCACTGTCATTAATCTACCACTACTGGCTATTGAATCACTAACACCTGCGACCATCTTTTAACACTAACTAAGATCATTTAAGCAAATAACCAAACCAACTAAAAACAAATACCCATGCATAGTGAATATGAAAAGAACCGTTCCAGTGTTTCATTTGACATTGTCGAACACTGATATGCGATTAAGAATGGGAGCTCTAAATTCAATTCTAATGTGATTCGTAGCGTAGACACCATATATCAAGTTCTAAATTAGCATGAAGTATCCCAAAACAGTCTCGGTTTGATGTGGTTTACTCGTGAATTCGCAGAGTGAGTTCTATGTTTCAGACTCAGCCAAGACAGGGGAAAAGAAAATAGGTTACCTAGTTCGGGTGGTCCTATGATGACAAACGACGACCAGCAGGTGGACTTCCGATGAAGGTCGACCGAGATTTCGGCGAATGGAAAGAAATTTCTCGCTCTCTCTCTGGGGTCAGTTTCTCGGCCGCAGCCTCTAGATAAAAAACAAGCGCCCCCATTTTACCGAGCGTCGCTCTCTTAAAAGAGGAGCCCTCCGAGGAATCTCAAGATTTCCGTTTTGCTTCTCCAGCTCTACTTCTTCTAGAAACCCTTTGGTTTTCTTCGCTCAGCCACCGTTCGGTCACGGACGCTCTTTGTCTGTCACCATTCTTCTGCTCACAGGCATGAGCGTGAACATGAGGAAGAAGGGGAACACAAAGGCCAGGCTTGAGGAAATTAAATGGGTTTAAGAGGAAAGAAGTTAAAGTTAAAGAAGGAAAGGGCTGGGTTTGGTCTTCTTAGGCCAGAATTCCTTCCGCTCGGGCCTTTGTGCTTTTTCTTTATCGGTTCAAGTTTAGTGGGCTGAGGGGACTGAAAATTAGCTGAAAAATGGGCCAGAAATGTAGGGGAAGGGCTATGTTGAACCGACCTTCGACTTTAGTTTTATTTTTTACTTTTTTTCTTGAACTCTCTTTTCTCCCCTTTTTTATTATTGTATTTTGATGACCCTTTTATTCCAGCTCTTCATTATGAGGCTTATTGTCGCGACCTACCCTCGAGGGGAGTAACAGATTTAGGGTATTACCTAAAAGACGGCTTAAGACCCATGACATTATGCGGATTCTCTCTGCTCATATCCCGCGACACGTTGGGATATTTTTTAAATTTTGCACAAAAGTGAGTCGCCACTATTTTTATTGGGGTCGGTTAGAAATCAAGTGAGGCATGAGAGCGTACCTCACATCCTACGCAACCAGATAATCTAGGGTCGGAGACTTGATTACACTAATTGATCAATTAGTATTATTTCGGTACCTAATCTTGTTCATTTTAACAAAATAATTTTTGGGCAAGCAGTTTGGATTAATTTTATGTCTATCTACTAACATGTAAAGTGATTATGCGAGTGCGTAATTATTAAAGAGTTACCAATATCCTAATTACAAGTAAAATTAAACACGTGTAATTAAACATCCACAAACGTAATCACATATACGAATTAAACATACAATATAATCAATGCGCAAAAAAATAAAAGCCTAATTACGCTAAAAAGGCAAGATAGCAATTCCTAACTAAATCCTACCATTTTTGGATTTTAGAAATTTTTAATTTTTTAATTTTAAATTTTAAATTTTAAATTTTTAAATTTATTTTTAAAGGTCGAATTTTTTTAATGTTTTCTGCGTTTTTGAAATTTCGGAAAATATTTTTAATTTTTATTATTTTTCGAAAATTTTGACTTTTTAATTTTTTTAACTTTTTGAATTTTTTAATATATTTTTAATATATAATATTATTATATTCGGTAAAACGAGTTCTGGCCGAGTAAACCCAATCCGGCCCATTGACACGACCCGACGACCTAGACCCAACCCAATTGGATTCAAAAGGAAAACTTTTTTTTTTTTTTAATTTTTGATTTGTTTAATAAATTTTTAAATTTAATTTTTTAAATGATTTTTGTAATTCCTTTTTTGTCTTTTCCTCACTTCGTTCTTCTCCCTGCACACTGTGGTCGTTGGTCCTTCCCGAAGCCAACTTTTCCATGTTATAGTTTTCTATTTTTTTTTGTTTTGCTTTTTCCCTTTTCTATTCTTCATCCTTTTTTTTCTCTTTTTTTTTTTTTTTTTTTAACTGGTCTCCTTCTCCACCTGCTTCCTTCTACGCCCGAAGCCTCCTCCTTCTGCACCATACATCAACACCGGCTGGAGCAACCGGCGTCGGCGCCGACCACCGCCGCCCACCGGTCATCCCCTCGATCGGCTACCTATTCCGGCGACCACTAACCCATTTCCGACGAGAAGTTTCGTCGATTCAAATAGATGCAAGTATCTCGCACAAACTGCTCGAAAACACAATGAATACAGGCAAGGCAACAAGGATTCAGCAAGCACGAGAGCAAAATGAGTCGGTCCGGCGATAAGACGCAGGCTACTCTTCGGTTTTTTTAAGGCATTTTGTCGAACAGATGGTCTGCACTAATGAAACGAGGAGGTTTCCCTCGATCGAAACTCAAATCGAGCTTAGGCTTTATATGAGCATCCTAGCACGCACAGAAACATCAATGGAGGCTCAATGGGACCGAAGCTCGCTTGAATTGGTCAGCCGCGAGTCCCGATCCGACGCCCTACAAAAATGGAGCCTACATGAGCAGAGAAGACCTACTTGGTTCAACGAGAAGAGCTGCGACGGACAGCAACTCACGAACGGACGACCGATGGCAGCCAAAACGCTCCTTCAACTTTACTCTCTCGAATATCTCTCGCTTCCACCTCCTTCTCGGTCTCTCTCCCTGTGTTTCTCTCCGGCTTCCTCCTCTCTGTGTTCGGTTCCCCTCTGCTCTCTCTAACGTTTATACCCTCCTCTTTTGAGGTGAAGCATGGATGGTGTGAGGGGAGGAAGGTGAGAAGCGTGGATGGTGCGAGGGGAAAGCGTGGATGGTGTGAGGGGAGGAAGGTGAGAAGCGTGGATGGTGTGAGGGGAAAGCGAGGATGGTGTGAGGGGAGGAAGATGATCTGCACACGGGCCGGGTTGAAGTAAAAAGAGATGGGCCAGCCCAAGTGCGAAAAAAGAAAAGGAAAATAGATAGGTGGGCGAGCCCACGCACGAAGAAAGACCCTATACTCGGCCTCATTCGATTTTTATACTTTTTAATGAATCTTTTTTTTTTATACCTTTTTTATGACAATTTTGGAAAAATAAAGACCATTCAATACCCTGTGCAAACACGATACTTTTTAATGATTATTTTTTTACTCTTCTTTCTTCTTCTTTTTTTCTTTTTCTTTTTTATATATTTTTTTAAATTTCGAATTTTTTTATTTAAATTTTTTTGTAAACTTTTTTTGATAAATTTTAAAATTAGTGACACAAATGCTCCTGATGTCTGTATGTGATGCAATTTAATGAAATATTTTTGTTGAGGGGTTAGAAATTAATCCTAATTTTCTAATCTAATTAATAAACACTTAAACAAATCGCCAAAATTTATGTGTCAACAAACTTAAAAAATTTAAAAGACGAAATTCCCTTCACTAGCCGATGAGTTCAAGCCCTTTTTAAAAATTGATATGGCTACTTTAGGCTCTTATTTAAAACAAAATCTACTCCATACCCTTATTTACAATAATGTCCACTTCATATCATTATTTGAGAATATAAGAGCTCTTCAAGCCTTTATTTAGAATTTTCCCTTAAAATGAAAAAGAAAAAAAAGAAAAAGAAATTCAAAGCTTCTAAATTAGTCAAACTCAAGATTCCACAAAATGACTCTTCAATTAATCAAAAACATGTGCCTTTGATTCACACTTGTTGGACTATCCATTCAGTTGAGGAACTAATAGCATTCTTATGATGAGGGAAAATTACGAACACATAAAAAAGCTAATAGAAAGATCCTAATTATTTGAAATTAGGTGCCATTATTAAAGTATTCATCCAAAAATGAGGACAGGCATGTGTTGCCATCTCCTTTCAAAACTTTTCTAACTTCATTCTCTTTGATTCTCAAAAAATCAGATTAAATTGATGTTGGCTCTATTCCGATATGCGGACTAATTAATTTAGAGTCTAAAGACTTCCCCATGACAATGATATACTCTGTGAAATTCTTAGTGAACTCATGCTTACCAAATATGAAGGTGGATGTTTCGGGGCACTAGAAATGTGCTAGTGCTCGGACGAGGCCAAAACGAACTTTTATTTCCAACAGAGGGAGTATCCGTCCTATCTTGCTCATCTCATGAGCAATGATCATTAGTGAGCCATTTGTCTTGACAAGTATATATATAAAGAAGTTAAGGAAGAATCCGATCGAGTTTTTCTTTTGGTCAACATAATTTGATAAATTTGAGTGGATGCAGAAGCCGAGATTAAGAGAAAGATTTAATTGATCATTGGAGGGGTTCAAAGAGACTACTAACTAATAAGCATGCCGGTGCATGAAAATCTTATAGCATATGTTTTTTGTATATTTTCATGCTTAGTTTAGCTAACCGGACCTCAATAGGAGGAAGAGCTTACAAAAGTTCAGGCTGCATATGGGCTTACTTTTGGACATGTTATAAAGTTTTAATATTAATCGAGAAGGAAGTACAGCAAAAGCAGTTTCCAAGCTTTTTCTTCTCGAGTATTGGAGCTTATTTTTTTCTTCGGGAACACCAGCACTGTAATAGATTCTTTCCCATCTTGTTGGGTAATAATTTTCAATATGATCACCAAGCACATAATTTCTCTGCAATGATCAATTGAACAAGAATTTGTCGCTTATTTAACTTCGCCGAGTGTAAAGCCTGGAGGAAAGAATAGGAATTGTTTCCTTCTAGTTGTAACGATGAACTCCTTGTGATTGCTTTCCATGTAAGTAAGGAGGCGAACTACATGAAAGTGCTTTACCTTGGAATTGCTGACAACTGAAGAATATAGAAGTTCCTTGAAACTGGTCTCTTGCATGTAGAGGGCGATCTATGTTCCCGAACCGCTCATATATTTCATCTGCCAACTGTTTCCGATCCTGCACAGCCTTGAATTATGTCCTTTTTGAGAGTATTATTTTCTTCTTCAGGAACCTCTAATCGCTCATTGAAAACTTTGACATCAGTTGCCTAAATTGCCCGATTTCCAATGTAGCTCAGTACACGAGCCACTTCTTTGCGGACTCCATGAACAGTTTTCTCCCTCTTTCCATCTTCTTCAATAATTATTTCACATATAATCCCAACCACTAAGGAAACTGAAGCAACTGTACAAAATCAGTGCAAGACCCACTCGGTTCTGAGAGGACTTACCTCAGGAGATGTCCAGAAGAGCCCTTTTGTCATTCTGCATTGCGATCTCTTGTCGTTGGACCTGTGGCAAGAGCAGGAAGAATATAGTAGCTAGGATAACATTTTACCCAGTGAAGCAACATGAATCAACCTATCTTCTCTTGCATAAGCTTAACTTTCCTTTGGAGATATTGTAGCCTAGAAATGTGCTTTGCAGAAGGTGTCACGATGATCAAACAAAGTACAAATCTTCAGTTCATATTTGGATAATGATGTCAACCATCTGCTTATGGAGCGGTTAGCAGGATGTGTGAGAGACACTGATATGTTGGAGGTGAAGAAAATAAAAGCGTAGGATAATAAGAAGAAAAAAACATTCTTTTTCGTTATTAGGAAAAACAGGAGAGGGTAATAAAAGTGTGAAAACTAAATGTGAAATTACATTTTTGACTTTTAGGTTCAATTTTTGTAAATTGAGTATTATCAAGAGTTTGCCTAATTAGTCATCGAAATGTATTTTATAAAAGAAACTTCGTATGAGTGAAAGAATCCATTTGGAATAACCCATTAGCTCACCAGTTAATAAATCATAAAGATAGCACAGAATGCTCCTGAATTGTGAACATATTGCCGTATCACAAGACAAACCAGGCAGACAAGAGACATGGAACTTGGCATCAACATGCCAGGCTTTCCTGTGAAACATGTCTGAATGTGCCACCATCGATGTGGTACTACGTTCTTCGGACCATAAGGAAAATTTGTTGATGTATCAGATTAGCTAGCTGGAGCTCAAAGGAGTGAAAAAAACCTCCGACTGTACATAGGCTACGAAATGCCATGTCAACTATCGCCAGAACCCTTTAAAAACTACATAGGCTTTTGCACAGGTAGAGTTGTCTAAATATCTATTAATGGAGAGTACACCAGAAGCTGTAATCAAGCCAACCAACAAGGAATGCATCCAGAAAACATAAAAATCTCAGTAAGTCATGAGAGATAACCTAAAATCCTTTGCCTAGGAGTAGCAGCAGCGTCAACTTCCGGGTCTATGATGCTTTTCCTTTTCTAAGTAGCTGAGCTTGTCCTTTCTTCGGGAACCCAGCATCTCCTCTTCTTATTAGTGTAGTGAGTAGTGACGCCAAGGCTTGAGCTTCTGCTGTAATCGATGCATCGTCATCTGCTGCATAAAGTGTAAGTTGCCCTTATAATAAAAAATAATAAGGGGCCCAATTACATTTTCATAAGGCCTAAGCCAACTTGAAGAAAAAAACAAAATGAACTCATCTTTTCTGCAGGTGGAGTCGCGAAGGAACAAGAAAACAAAAGGAATAAGTATATATATATATATAGAGAGAGAGAGAGAGAGAGAGAGAGAGAGCATTGAGAAACACAAGAAAAAGCGTTTCGTAGTGTTTGGTAAGTAATCGTAGCCATTATTTACCTAATCGAAGGGATTTTCATAGTTAACCTATAAATTCAAATCTGTTCGGATTTTCATACTTGATTTTTATGTTGTGCATTTATTTATAAAGTACAAAATCTTGTTGTGACATAAGTTTTAGGACCTCGTTGAGCTGCACAATTTTATGGAAGTCAATTTGGAGTTACGGTCTGGTCGGGGGTGAATTTTGAAGCTTTGCGCATGCTGTGGAGAAAAGTTTCTAGTTATTATAATTCTAATTTACCATCGTCTCATTCCATAAGCAGTAACTTCACTTTCACGCAAGATCATGTCTTGCGATGCAGAATCCCAACTAAAGATGCGCGCCACTTTTATTAAGGGAAGACAACAGCCTGTTCCTTCTAATTGAGTGCGCAATGCACTAATACATCGGCGGGGGAACACTGTTAGAGGGAGTCCCATTATCCCGTGACACCACGGGGTCAAAACGATGGGACGTATGTCTGTCTCCCGTGGAAGAACGGCATTAATTACGCACCCATCTCCAGCTGAACTATGAAAATACGGAAAAGATGAGGAATCTAGATTACGTTCGGTAACCATTCAAATCAAATCAAATTCTGATTTTTTATTTTTGGGATCGGTTTGGAAACAGAATTGCATTTGATAAAATTTTTATTTCTAAAACAAATTTGTTCAAGAATAAAAAAAAAAAAATGTGATTCTTGTTCTAGAATAAAAAAAAAAAAAAAAGAATCAAAACCAACTATTTTGGGTGCGCATGGAAATACTTCTGTTCTTTTTTTGTTCCAGGGAAATAAAAAAAAAGTGTTTCTGTTAGGGGGAAACAGTTTTTGAACAAAAGAACGCGTTTGGTAAGTGTAAAAAAACTGTTCTTGGAATAAAAAAAGAACAGAAACACGTTTGCAGAATCTGCAGTTAATTTCTATTCCTAAAATAGAAAAAGAACAGAAACACATTTTAAACGACAAAAAAATTTCTATTTTAAATTTAAAAAAACATTTTCTTTAATAAAGTTTAAAATTGATATTGAACTCTCATTCTTATGAAATGCTCATTAATTTTATTTTGTTCATGGTTAATGAAGACAAACATTTTTAACATGATCATATGGCATATTTCGTAGAAAATTTTATAATTAAAGTTTGTATCAAATTTTTTCAAGTACTTTTTTATTTTTTAGTTTTAAAGCATATAAACTTGATATTGATTTCTCATTCTCATTAAATGCTTATCAATTTAATTTTGAAAATGGTGAGTGAAGAAAATATTTTCTACATGATCATATGTGCGCCTTAAATGAAAATACCAGTCCGCATTGCCATCGGCTATGGCTTTCATACCGAGCTCTCTTGTGAACCCTCCACTGCAAATAAAAGTGCCCTGATAAGCCCGTCTCCAAGCCCTCATCAACTGGATGTATCAATTTGTGTTTTAGTGGTCAAAAACTTATTTTGCGATAAATTTATCACATTTTCCGTGGCGTCAACTCTGTCAACTCTTTCTCTTGTTATATAGTATACATCTCCATCAAATTCACCTCACACAACACCACATGCCGTAAGACAAAATGCGAAAAGAGCTGCTCACGCAGCGGCCGAACCGCAGCTTGCGATTCAATGGCTGTACGTAGGAGGAAAGAGACGGGGACTCGGATTGTCGCAAACACGCACCAACTTGTGCGCCCGCTTTCGTTAAGCAAGAACTAATGTTTGTCCGGTCTAAAAGAGCCTATCACATTACAAGTGGTTACAAATGATATTACAAATGAAATGATACACATGATAAATTTTGCCGTAAAGGAAGAAAACAAAATGTGTGCCGATTCTTGCTATGATTGATTTGGTCGACCACACCCCCGAAGACAAAAATGTACAGGCTCCCAGCATTCTTCTAGTGTTCCCGTTTATTGATTTGTCTCGATTTACACTCCGGATGACGATGTCCGGTTTATTTCAGTGCGCCCAATTTTGGAGCGGTGGGTTTAGCTCCTCGATTCTACCGGACGATAAAGGCTTGGCGGTGGTGGTAGGCGGAGAAGCGGCTATGGCAGCCCCTGGATCATCATCCGTTGTTACGGCAGGTTTTACAGTCAGGTTTTGAGGCGCTCTTTGGAACCGGTGCCGCTATGGATCCCCACAAATCATCATCTTAATCTTTGGTGACTTTCACCGCACTCTTTGGCCTCAAACTCGTCACGAGAATCAAAATTAAAATACTTAAGCCCGCCGGATGTATCGGCAAAGAAATAGCATTAATCAAAATCAAAATGCAAGAGAGTTGTTAATTGCAGTAAAATTTCATTTCTAACAACAATCCTTCGACGTTAAAGGACCAAAAGATGATTACCACCACGACCTCTTAACTTGAATACACTGTAACTGGCCCTCACACACACACACACACACACACACACACACACACACACACACACACACATATTCATGTGATTTAACCAATTATCCGTAATGAAAGAACTCATTCTATAATATTCTAGTTACTATTGAAGATCGCATACTCACTTTGGACATTTACGATACCAGAAACAAATATAACGATTTGAAATGAATTTTTCAAACAGAAGATAGCATTTTGGACTAAAAACCTGTCTAATGCAGCCGCCGGAGCCGCTGCTCGAGCAACTCGCTCGAGCCGCCGCCGACGGCTCGCTCGAGATCTTTGCTCGAGCAGTAGTGCGGAGCCGCAGCTCGAGCCGCCGCCATTTGGAGCGGCTGCTCGAGCTGGAGCTCGCCGGAGCTTCGCTCGAGCCGCACTACTGGACCCGCTCAATAAAAGTCGCATGAGTTAAGGGTCTTGAACATTTCTGTCTTTAATTTCGAAGTGAAGACAGTTAATCAAACTTCATCCATCTACAAGAGAAGAACACCACCCCTAAAGGAACGCATGAAGAGTAGAGTATATTGTCGCGAAGAAACAACCCGATTCACCACCTTTCACTTGAATTCAATCATTTGGAAAACAAAAAATAGGATGCACGGTTGCGGTATGGAGGAGCGATCCGGGGCTCCTATAAGAAAGGATCACCAGACGAGAATTGGATTATTGGAAGTTCAAGTGGCTGAATGAAGCGGCTACTTACGGAGAGTTTACTCGACAGATGACAATCGCCACTATATCTTGTGGAAGAATTCAAGTCATGCATCCTCAAGAGAGGATTAAGAAAGGACTCGAAATTCCCGTTTCCTGTGTAATTTCAAGCAAGCCGAGTACTTCCTTGGTCTAGTACAATGAGCGAAACAAAGTTGTGATATTTCGATATACTTGAAGATCACAAGTTTTTTTTTTGACAGCAAAAAAAGTCCAAAATCTCTCTTTTTATTCTCAGAGGAACCAAAGCATCTCCAAGCTTTTAACGGGAAAATGACCGTAACTCATTAAAATATAACCGTAAAAGCTGTTTCCATCAATTACACAAGACCTGCAGGAACGAAATATTCCATGAATCTAGCATAGCCTCTTCACTAATCCTTCCCGCAAATCACAGCATAATCGACACGGCATCAAACCATTTCCCAATACGTGGAGGTCACAACTAACAAGCGACAATAGTTTCTCTGCAGAATCAATCACGAGTTCTTGGAAATTAAGAATCAATTCAGCTAAAGGGACTAAACTAAATTCTGAAAGCATCTCCTTCCGTCGTTCACGCCGATCATTCTTGCAGGAACAAACAGATGCTTCACTCCATATCGAACTAACGAGAATTGCTTAAAGAACCACCAAAAACAAAAGCTTTTTTTTTCCTCTCTCTCTTTCACCAACCCAAGAAATCACGGAGAAGAAAAACCCATCAACAGCACAAGAAATTACGAACTGGTCGAAGAATCGATGACAAAGAGAGAGCAAACGGGTTCGAAGACACTCGCCTCGTGCGAAAGCGGGAGAGACATAGAGACACGCCAATTCAACGGTCTCGTCGACCGAAAGCCTCAAAGACCCAGATCTGCCGTCGGCTGCTCAACCGCGAGCGTCCCGATCCGCCTCGCCGAAGCCCATCGTCGACCGGAGAAGGAGGAGAACCGGAAAACCTACCCGGATTCGGAGCTTCGGTCGGTGGAGTGAGGAGTCGCCGGAGAGACGAGGTTGAGTGGGAGGCGCCGGAGAGAAGGGAGACACGCCGGAAAGTTGCCGGAGACAGCCGGTGCGTCGGCGTCGTTCTTCGCCGGAGAGTTGGCCGAGTGAGGAGTCGCCGGAGAAGGAGGACGAACGAAGGAGAAGGGGACGAACGCGAAGGAGAGCACGAACGAAAAGTGTTCCCGATTCGTTTTTTTGTTCTTTTCAATTTTGTTCCTTTCGGGCGTCCAAGAAGTGTTTCTCAAGGCCAGAAACAACAAATTGTTAGTTTCTTTTTTTTGTTTCTATTTTTTTCCGGGAACAAAAAAACAAAAAAAGAACATAAACGCAACCAAACGCGTTTGTTCCTTTTTGTTCAGGGAACACTTTCCGTCTGAAGTGTTCTGGGAACACTTTTGGGAGTGTTACCATGCAGCCCCTTTCTTTTCTTTTCTTCTTCTTCAATCGCTCGGTTGCTGTTTGCCGCCGTCACCGTCGGTCGCCGCCATCCGCCGGTCGCTGGCAACGGATCCGGCGAGCTTGCTAGGCTAAGGTGAGGTCTAGCAAGGCCAAGCCTCGCTGGTGGTCAAGCGAACCTTGCTAGGGCTGGGTGAGCCCTGCCGGCCTCGCCTAGCCCTGGTGAGGCTTAGTCGACGAGGGCCGGCGACACTCGGGTGAGGTCGCCAGCCCTCATTTGGCCGGTCGCCGAAGAAGAAGAAGAAGGCGAATAGGAGAAAAAAAGAAAAAAAGAAAAGAAAAAAAGAAAAAAGTATAAAAATTATTTAAAAATTAAAATAAATTAATTTGGAACAGAATCAATGAGCACGATACCAAACGCAATTTAATTCTAGAATTAGAAATTTTAAACAGTTATCAAACGGCTTAAAATGCTTAGATACTGTTCCTGGGAATAGAATAAAAAAATATTTTTTGATCAGAATCTACTCTTGAGAATAGAATCGTTACCAAACGCGTCCCTATTCTCCCCGGAATCTAAATAAAGACCAATTGCTACCGTCTTTCTCTTGTGTTGCCTAACTCAATCGATCTCATTGATCGATCACAATTGTTTCACTCAAACCCCAGCTGTGTTGGCTCCCATGTGCGAGGCAACCACCTCCCCGTTTCCTTTTTGACCTCTCGCTTCCTCTCGCCACCTCAAGATCTTCGTTCTTGAGTAACCGGTAGTGAGCCAGTTAACCTAAGTGAAGCTCATCTTGTGAGCAATAACCCGTAGCGAGCCACAATTGTCTCGACGAGTTCAAGCAACATTGAGAAAGAATTCGATCATGTTTAAGTGGATGCATGAGGCAAGTGACTCAGAGAACAATTTAATTGGTCCTTGGATGGGTTCATTAACCGAGACTTGTAACGAGCAAGCATGGGAGTGCATTAAGATTTTATTTTCCTTTTAGCTAAAAGAAGAGAGGGGCTTTATTCACACGTGGAAATATATTGTTCTGCTAACTTCCTTGAATAACGCACAAACAAAGTTAAACACGAGATTAAGTCGATATATGTCATGAGAAATATTTGTTTTTGCACTTAACGGTCACGTATTTGATAGTTGGACATGTATTTCCAGATTTGGGTCAACCGTACTTTCGCACTTATCACAAGATCAAATTCGTGAAATCTCCGCGATTGATTCGACAAGCATGCCCCGATACGTCTCCGGTCCATCTCATTGCCTTCATTGTATTTCCTTGTTCTTCGAGAATAGCCCGCAGCAAGTACGAGCAGAAATCACCATTAAACCTTTCTCTCTCACACTCAAAAGCCAAGTTGATTTATTCTGGAATATTACCTTCCACTTGAGGGACCCAGTTTCATGTTGCTTTTGGAGCATTAGAAACGTTCAGCATTTTATTTAATCTACGCAGACTTTACTCTGTATAGATATGAGTTCTAACAAACTCACCATTTCATATGTCGACAGCACATCAGTGCTTTCAAAAATTGAACCATTCACAAAAATTTCTTGCATCCTACCTTACTGATGTAGCAAATAACAAAAGGAGCCATACTCCATAGTAGTCAAATTGTACTAAAGAGAAGAAATTAGGCAATCAAAAGTTACAATTGAATTCTTCATTGATGTACACTTTGATGCAAGATCTTACGGAGCCAATTCACATTTTAAGTAAGTTGTGTTTCCGAACAAGTTAAAACAATATAATTTACATCAAAATCTTGATCAAGTTTGAATTATGTTTCTAACGAACATTACATTGCATGGGTTGCTTTTTCTTTTTTGCCTAGAGCATGGTTTGATTTGTCATTACTTCATTTTCTAACATTCAATGATCGCATATAGTCGACGGCCAAGACAAAGTCATGGTAATCAATATCATGAAGTGATATGTTTCACAATACTAGAATGTCTTATATTATTTTTGCAAGTAGAAAATCTAAGCCAATTATATTTCACGAGCTTGTAGGAAACACATTGAATTTCACTGAAAAACACAAATTCAGATGCAATTTTTGTAGTATGACTAACTCCGAGATCACTCATAAATTTAATGAAACACGATACATAATTGCAGAAACTGGTTAAACATTATAAAACCACGTGAAAATACATAATGACTGAGTTATGTGTACTTGTGTAATTTGTTTGAGTGTGTGTGTTTGTGTATATTGCAAACGTGAAGAGAAGCTTTCCTAGGTGGACAACCTCACATTTGCCGTCGCCACTCCCTAGACGTTGTTGCTCGCCCGTATAAATGAGAGAGAGAGAGAGAGAGAGAGAGAAGAGATTAGGTTTGGTAGGTGCGGTGTGACTTTCTAAAGTGCAGGGGCATCCTGGAGGAAAGTGAATAGATGTTTTAAGGTTTTTGAAGGAAATTATATGGAGAGAGAAAGTTTTCTCATTATTCTTTTTATGAGTCTAACAAAGCTAAGAAAATTGTGGCAAAACTAGAATAATTGCTTTGTAAGTTTTGCTTTTGGCTTATGATATTGTTTTCTCAAATTTCTTGAAAAGTTAAAAAATTTAACTAAATGACACTTTAGTACCAATTCTTTATAGCAATATTCATGTCGAAATATCCCATAAATTAAGTTACTGTGAACCGAAGTTATCGTTTTTAAAAATATGTGCCATGACCATAGTCATGTGGAAACTAAATCAATATGTGTAATGTGATAAACTTTTTGTGTCTTCATATGTTGTGCTTAGTCATTGAATTTATAGGCAATTTCAATTAACAAAAATAATTGATAAAATTAATAACTAAAATCGGAAAATCATCAAAGGTGACAAAATAAATTTTGTTGCCGTAAGCTAACAGTGACCGTCGCCGTAAGCGGTCTTCTTTTTTCCCTTCTATTTCAATATACACACCCGGTGCGAGGGATGAAAGAGGATAATGCATGCACGTGAATCGGATCATGAAGCTACGATGCTGCTTGTTTCAGCACAAGTCACTATGAAAAGGTAAATCTCATGTGCTATATACGATATTCATCGTGGCCTTTTAAACATACAATTTCCAGCCATCTGTGGGTAATTAAGATTTGGAATGGACTCATTAATGGGAACTATGCAAATTTTAAACTTTTCTCGAGAAAAAAATGTTTTGCCTATGGTGTTGGAATATAGTATTTGCCTCCTAGATAGTCCTATTAATTTTCACTTTTGACCTTCTACTTGTCGTGATTTCCTAATGAGTAATGAAAGAAGTCTCTATCGCCAAAGGAAAAAAAATTCAATTCCTACGTGCTACTCATCGCAACTTGGCTGGAAGATCTAAAATCTTCCTTCCCTTTCCCCTAAGAAAAGGGGCTTTGAAAGTTCCACTTCGCTGGCCGCCAAGACTTTGACATTTTGTTTTCCTTTTATTCCGCACAAAAGAGGGAATTCCGTTGTGACCGTCGTTGTTCATCGACTGATTCAAACCTTTACTTTCGGCGGTGGATGTGGGCTGCTGTTCTTAACTTTAACTCCACCGTTAAAAAATAGAGATCGTCATCTAAACCTAATGTGCTCAATCATGGATTTATTAAAATTGTTCATTACGTCTCTACTAGCTAAATCAATCCAACAAAAGAATGAAATCAGTATGCCTTTGTAGCAGACAAATACCAAAGGAAACTTCTAAATCAAGGTAAATTCATAATCAAAGTCATACGCTCAAAAGATAATTGCTTGACCCCTTTGAACTTTGACACCATCACACACAACAATCCTTTATTAAAATGCTATGAATACTTCCTTAAAAAAGTTTGGGAGACAAGCGGTAACTTCTCAAAGTTCAGGAATAGTTGCAGAGACCGTGCCAAAGTTTAAGAGAATTTTGAGTAACTATTTCAATTAATGGATATATAGCGCGTTTTATCATGAATATTAACATGATTACTTTTTCCCCTCTTGAGTCCATGTAATAACATCGTCTCACTTTGGTTAATGCATAATGGAAAAAAAGAAAAAGAATTAAGCCTGTTTCTTTCTTTTCTTAAAGTGAAGCACCAGAATCATAAAAATTCATTCGTTATGTTTTTAATTTTTGTCGTTCATAGTTTATAGTCAAGACCCATAATATCTTTGGCTCGTATAGTATCATGAAGTTACATCACCGATGCTCGATGGACTCTGAGATCTCTCCACAATTTAAGCTCATCATGATCCACTAAAAAGAGCCCGAGCTTCCTTGGGGATGAAGTATGTTGGAAATTAACGAGGGGTTGGTCTACACGAAGAGAAAATTATGTGGGGTTCGATGCAGTATGTTTGAAATTAACAAGGCTTTAAATTTGTGACTCGGTACAATAAAGGACGCGTGCGCTGTCTTACAGCAAATTGATGTCCATCTTATGTTCTTCCAAACATCAAAATGTTTGCAGATTGGCACTAAAGTCGCGTATGACATGGCAGCAACGACTTATCTACTGTTTAGATTGCCCAGGCTTTCAAAAAGATTCGACCAAAAGGAATTTTTCTTGCACTGCTTGCATGGGAGTCGAGTCGTTGGTATTTGTGTTTTCAATTGACTCTTTCAATCAATCAGTAGGCCGGGGATTGAATTCGGACCCTTTTTGTCCATTGATGCGATTTTAGTGGATGAACTAAACTTGAGCGGCTAAGCAGAAGGCAAAGCTCAAATAAATTTTCAATTGAAAATCAACATGGATCTATAACTAGAGATGAAATTAATATTACATCAACCAGCAACTCTAAACTAGTTCTATAATGGAACTAAAATTAAGCTAAAATTTTAGATTAAGTTAAATTTCATAAGAGAAATCAAGAGTATCCTGTACGTAATTACAATAATAATTAAGCAATCATATGATGCCCTATACCTCAGTTCTCAGCTTGGAATTAATCTGTCGTTTGCGGATGAATATATATTTTTATTTATAAGAAAGCATGAAAGTAGGAGGTCATGGGTCATGGGTCATGCTTCTCTCTCCTCGCCTTTGTCCGGAAGAGGGAGGGAGACAGAGATTTGGCACGCAAAGTTCAGATTCAGACCGAGGAGAGAGACACGACAGAGGGAAGAAGAAGAAGGAACATGGGGAGGGCGGAGGACAGACGAGGTGACGTGCCGGAGGCGAGGCTGAGGTTGGCGAAGGAACATGAGGCAGGCGGAGGAGAGAGAAAAAAAAAATGAGGAAACCGCGAGCAGAAAAGAAGAAATGAAGAAACGAAGAACAGAGGGAGAGAGACGACAGGAGAGTGTGTCAGAGGGTTATGGACGGTGGGTGATATGATGACACGGTGGAATAAGAGAAATATTTCAGGAGTATATTATTGAAGATCCTCAATTCTAGCTTATTTAGAACCGCTGTGAACTTCCATATGTTCATACCCTCTTCTATGTGAACCGTAGAGAGGTTGCGATGCCCTGAAGCTGAAAATGTCATCTATTCGTACTGTGTTTGGTCCAACTGCTTCATGGTTATCCACTTCAAAATTTGACGAATGCTTGCTCCCATAAACTCGTACACTGAGCACATTTCTCTTGGGCGCTCCAATTCTTATGTGCTGGTTGAAGAAATCTATCAATTCTTGTTTTGCCAACTTCCTTAATGCTGCGACCTGGTCCAATGCAAACGAAGTGAATTTTTGTGAGTTGCTTTGCATGTCTGGCTTTATGAAGATAATTTAGGCAGTTTCAGCTGAGAGGAGGAAAAGGGCATACCGCCAATTGTATACAGGTAACTTTAGTTCCATAAAAAGAGATCAAGCAGAAGATGAATGTAGGTGAAACCAACAGCAGATGAAAAATAGTGTCGATTTGCTTAGTCACTACTGAGAAGACTAGGGAGAGAGAGAGAGAGAGAGAGAGAGAGGCAATATCTTGTACCTCAGTTTCTATTCGATCAAATAGGAAAGTTCTATCAGTTATCTCTTCCCAGTGACGCTCAAATTCTTTCCACAAATTCTTGTCCTTCTCCATCTTGGATTCGATTAGTGAGAGAGAGAGAGAGAGAGAGAGAGAGGCAATATCTTGTACCTCAGTTTCTATTCAATCAAATAGGAAAGTTCTATCAGTTATCTCTTCCCAGTGACGCTCAGATTCTTCCTACAAATTCTTGTCCTTCTTCATCTTTGATTCGATTATTGCGTTTAAATGGCTCTGTCAAAGGCAGAAATTCCACAGGTTTGATGTAATGGTTTAAAGATTATTTGACAAGCTGACATGATTTTCATGATGGAACACAGGAGAAACAACTCACCTCGAAATCAACCTCACTCATCTTAAGGAGTTTACTTTTGATAGACTCAAGAAAGCTCTGGACCCCTGTGTTGATGTACCTTGGACACTATTAAGATTAACAAAGTGAAGGAGTTAAAGGTGATGAGGCAGTCAAAACACAGAGAACCTTGTGGTATACCTTCACGGCAGACTAAACAGTGAACTGCAGGCCATGCACACCGAGGTCATATCTGCACGAAACCCTTAGAATAATTAGCAGAACACACATCTGGGGAGAAGAAGGAGAAATAAAATGGTTTTACCAATGTGTCAGCAAAGAGACATAACCAAGTTGCTCAACTGTTCTGACCTGGTGGAAGGCTTCATGCCTTGCAATAAAAGTCAAAAGCTGAAGTTGTACGTTCAAAGTAATGTCATCTTGATGGATCTGCAATTATCCATGGAGATTGTAATCAAATACATACAGAAAAAGACTAAGTAGACCTACCAAAATGAGTTACTCCATGATTTTTAATGCTTGTAATCTGATAAACTTTTTGTCTTTGCTCATGTACTTTTTGAAAGTGAATTGATGTGTCAGAATTCAACCATCTTAAGGGGGTAAACCATGCGCAATGTGTCACCAAATGGATTTTTGGCCGAAATTACAAGCAAAACACAGCCTCACATACCCAGAGAAACATACTAGCAGATCAAAGGTGGCCTAGGCCAATTAAGTTCATTGGAGCGGGAGTCATCTTGAACGTCTATTCCGGCAAAAGACAGGCCAGAAGATTTCGTGACAAAGTTATGCGGACATAAATATGTTCTTTTCATAAATATTGTTGAGAAAGTACCTGAATATAGTGAAGCAATACAGAATTCTCATCATTTGGGTTTAGGCCTTCAGTTGAGTAGACATAACTTACACCCTCATCGAGTGTGACGAGTTTGCTTGTCATGAGCTAGGATTGGAGCACAGGCTTGAATATAGGATGAGAACCGTTAAAGAAAACATCTTTGAGATGATGAACAATTGACTCTGCTTTATCACGCTCTATATTCCCTAGTGAGTGATGACAAAATAAAAGTAGATCAAGATTCAAATATGAGAGAGTTAACTTAAAAAAAGAAAGGGATAACTTCTAAAATCACTGAACCTGCTATGTAACACTCTAAGAATGCTCTTGAGAGCATTGTAGGTGCAAACCGAGAAAGGTCTTCGGGCTGAAGATTCTCAAGTATTTCTAGATCTTCCTCCCAAGGCCATGAATGGTCATTTAATATTAAAGAGCGATAATATGAGATATCTTGGCTCATCAAACTTGAAATCCTGATAACTTTTTGTCAACTTCTCCTGGAAGACAATAAAAGATGAGTCTCAATAGTGTAGCCGGTACATAGCTCAGGAAACTTGACGTATAAGATACTTTCTGACATTTTTAATGTCAAAGCATAACAGAACCAATCTGGAAGCTATTGCTCTAGTGGTGGTTCTTTTTAAGAGGTATTGCTTGAATCAGCAAAGTGTATTTGGACCCTTTGCAATTTCACGACTTAGTCATGTAAGAAGAGATTTCCTGATTAGATATCGAATATGACCAAATAAAAACATTACTCTGCAAAATGATTGGCATTTCTGCCTAATGTCGTGGAAGCTTCTTGAGAAAAGTTTATGAGAGTTCACAATTAATTGGTCTTCTCCAAGCTATTTGATCTTGAAGAGAACATGGATTGTCAAGTTTATGGCACTTTGTGCCAAGATGCACTTTGAGAGTATGAATAAGGCAAAGATAATATCAACATTTCTTAAAGTAATAAATTAAACTTGTTAGAATTTTAAAATTTTAAGTTACGTCTCCATCTAATAGCTTGAACTTTCATGGTCCTGCAATTTCAACATGGTATTATAATAGATCCTGACAAACCTTTCCTGAGCCCCCAATCATGGTCAATTTCCATGCCTCAGTCTTAGGTCAAAGTTTAGCCTATGCATGCGGGGTTGTTGAAACATTTAAACAGTAAAATACTCCTTCACGTAATAGCTTGAGCTTTTAGATTAATTAGCAGCAGTATCTACAATTTCCACCAATACAAAACCCACATAACAGGATGCTTCTCCTATTGTTCTGCAGTCCTGACAGCCCTCCCAAAAAATTTATCGTGTAGTCCTTACTGGAACTAATGCAAATGTTTTGGTAGATCATACAACAAAAGTCAAAAAATGTAAAAAGTAGTTGCTGCTTCTGGCCTGCACTTATCTAGCTTTCCTCAACCAAGCGTATGAAAGATTATTGATACACAGGAACTGATATAAGCTTCTTTCTGCAGCATAAATTTCACGATTACCTTGATCACAAAAAATCTTTCCAGCTTCACTGTAAAATCTGCCATTGCTTTCAGGATGGTATCCAATAATACCCACAACTTGCGATTATAGCCACTGACTTCCAGCTTAAGAAAATTAGAAAAAGAGTGAGCATGTTGTAAATGGAGAACCCCACTTACTGGAGGAATAAGGATGTGAAAAAGGAAATATTTCTGCATCTAATCAATGCCCAATTTGTATATATATGTAAATACACACACAAAATAAATGTACATTTATGTGTGTGAATTTTTTTCCTATGGCCAGAACTCTCTACATAAAAGAAGCTGATTCTTTCACCCAAACAGGCAAATCACGTAGTCAAAATAATTTATAACACATTCAAGAAACCTTGGGTGGGTAGTGGGCTGGGGCCTTCTGTAGCAAGATAAAGTATCTATATGCTGGCATGTGACAAAAAAAAAACGAATGACTAACCAATAGCCACAAGCAAAAAATCTATAGGTTGATGCAGGCATTGTACATCATTCCACTCTTACCTCAGTTGATGAATGTGCTAAAACTAACTAGGAATCAGCAGTTATTGATAGAAAATGAAACTAGTTTGATGGCAATCATGCATGACAAAATGAGGCCGCAGATAGGAAACTGACACAAGTATAATAGAGAATTGTGCAACTTATTTGAACCTGCACTCCAGATACTCAACTGTCTTTTTTAGTTATTTTCACGAAGAATCTCATCAGTCCCTAATACTCTAAAAGAACGGGTATGAGATGAAGGAGGGTCAACTCTTGCCAATTACAACAAATTTTTGAAAGTCCAAAATTTGGCCCGACAATCGCTTTTCTCATTCTTGACTAAGTGATTCCACAAACAAAATGCAGCTAAAGGCATCACGAGGCGACCATCAAAGAGTCCAGAGAGCATCTGGTTATCCTCTTGCACAGGATGAGCTGCATATCAAATTTATCTTTAGCAAAGAGATATATACCTCAGATCCATCATCTGTCTGGCATATTTGGTAATATAGTCCAGCAAGCTCAGCATAATAAGCTGAATGCAACAGGGGAAAAAAAATCTAAGAAGATCTTCAAGGACAAGATTCAAGAAATATTTTTAAGGATCGGTTTTTGATGCATCTGCAAGTGGAATGAAGACAAGTCATGACCTGAGAGACATCCTTACGCTACAATTGTTATTCCAGGCATTGCTGGTATCCATCAAAAGAAACATCACAAATGATTGTACGACCACTTAATGCTTAAAAACCATCAAAGGCTTACCATATTCATTCAAGTAATCACATACTAAACGTTTAAAAATTCTTGCAAGAAGTTCAGCATGAGGAGAGTTGCAAGCATAAGGGCAGATGGATTTTAGATGTACAGTAGCCTTAGGAACAAAACTGGATACATGCCTTAGCATGCCAATTGCTTGCCACCTTCTGGTTTGACTACCCCGAATTTCATTCTTTACAGCAGTTAAATCCTCCTCAGCATTATGAGCAACAATTGGTTTGACTACCAACAGTTGTGGTGCTGGTCATCATGTCAATAGCAGACCCTGTTATCAAGCCAATGTAAGATAAACGGCAACATCTCAAGAAGTGTGAAAGTTCAATCACAAGGCGGCAGCTAAACTAGAATCTTAAAATCGAAACAAGGTAAGATCAGTAAAACTAGAATCTTGTGAACCCTTCAAGTTATGAGCAATGCGATCAGCCATGTTAAAGTAATCCTTCGGGTTGCGCTAGGCAGCAGCTAAATTGGGGAGTGAGACTGGAGGAGCTTTTGGTCGGAGGCAGCAAAGGCAGAGGCGGCAGCGTGGTTCATTGGATGAAAGGAAAGAAGACTTCGCAGTAATGGGATGCTCAAAAATAGTTCAGAGGCAAAGGCAGCCGTGGTGGCGTCGTCCCATCTAAGAATTGTGAGTTACTTCAGAATTGTTGAGTTCATTCTTTCCAAGATGCTCAAAAGAGTTTGATGACCCCTATACAACATAATACACAATTTATTTACATTTTACTAAACATGGCAAGATAAATATGTCTCAAAAGAGCCAAGGGCAGTGAACAACAAAAAATAAAAATGCTCTTTTCAGACATCGTGGTTGCTCTGATATGTAGTAGGTCCATCACCAACTAGCTATGAACATGTAACAATTAAGCATATAATTGTGTCACTGGTCATCTTACTCTTCTCATAATAATAGCATAGCATAGTGCTCCCATCACTTTGTTTGTCTTGACAAGCCCCGTTCGAATTTGTAATTAAATTTGATTTTTATTGAAAAAAAAAATCACAAAAATCTCAAAATTATGGTAAAAATTTTATGCATCTGATTTCTAAGTCACTGTATTTTTTGTTTTTGTTTTTGGTAACCCAAGGAATCCTGTAAGCCAATAGCCAGCGAGCAAACCCTGGGGGAGCGACTATATGACCCACCACCACAATAGCTTTGATACCACATGTAGGACGCAAAATACGCAATCCCATAATCTCTATAACCAGAACAAGAGCATAGATGATCGAGTAGAAAGATTAACGTATTTGTTTTGAATCCATCGTTCTTGATGCGGAAGGAGAAAAGCGTTGATTCATGCGCAAGTCTTTCTCCTCTCGCTGCCATTTGTATCACTAGCTCAATGAGACGGCCTCTCACTCTTTAGCGCTAGGTAAACGCTCCTTATGTAAAGATACTTGTGAGAATTAGAGTTATAGGAGAAACTTGAGTAGTATTTATAAAATTTCGAACCAGGCACTCTCATCACAAGCCAGGCTTAATTCGGCTCACACTAGCCAACCCCATATTAGACTAATTAAGAAACATTCAATCTCACCTCAAACCAACTATATTATACTAATTAAGAAATATTCTATCTCACCTTAGATCAACCCCATGAAACGATAAATTACAATATCAATTAATGTAATTCACATTAGAAAAACCCTTACATTTATAGCCACGAATTTTACATTATGCAGGTTTGACTCATTCAGCAAAGCAGTACCGTTTAAAATATTAATAAAAATGAGAACCTTAGACATCTGAATTCTGGGACATAAAATATGGGAGTATTCCCACCTTGCCGATGAAGAAAAATATAAAACTTGAAGCAAGGGAAGAGAGGCGTGCGGGCACTAATACGTTATAGAAAGTCTAGGAGGGATTTAATTTATGGACCGACGGAGAAATATGTCAAGATGTACTTTATTTTAAAAGGTTGATCTCAATCTAGAAAAGAGAAGTCTTCAAAAAGAACTCATTATGCCACTTGTTAGTTTGTAAAAAGGATAATAGCAAATATGATCCTTGAACTTTAGTCTGATATGCAATATTGTCACCGAACTTTTGATTTATGTAATGTGGTCTTTGAATTTTGGCTTAATATGCAATGTTATCTTAGATTTTTAATCCATTCAATATGGTTCTTGAGCTATTGGTAAATATTCAATGTAATCTATAGATTATATAAAATGTTTAAAAGTTCGAACCAAATCAAACAAATTAAAAGTTCATAAATGACATTATATATTAGACTAAAGTTTGAGGACCACATTAAATGAATAAAAAGTTTGGGGATAACATTGTACTTTAAACTCAAAGTTCGGAGATCATTTGTGTCATTTTTCTTTCGTAAAAATTAACACTCTCTTAGGTAGCATATGAAACAATAATTTTACTCACATCTACCTTTAAACATAAAGCAAAAGCAAAGGAAATTACTATGAGCGTCTTAGGGCGGTCAAGGCTTTTAGCTCCATCAAAATTTTGGCCGATATCCCAAAATGACCGTGATTATCTAAAGTTAAGGGAAAATTTGAATCTTAAATTTATCACTTTAAATGATCCACACATTAGTTAGTTTTAATGAACGGTTAATACCGGTTTTATTGCTTTCTTTTCAAATTTTCCTTGTTCTTTCCTTCTATTTTTCCTTTTTCCCTAATTTCTCTTTGCCGTGTTCTCGTTCGTTCTGCTGTGACCTAACACATTTGTAGCACACATAAAACCTAACCCTGCAGTAGCTAGCCATTCGCTCCGTCGCGTCGCCTCCACCTCCATCATGGCTTCGTGAGCCCCGCAACGCTGTCGCCTACGCCAACCCGAGGTCATTGACCTCCACCACCTTTTACAACTGCCTCGCTACTCACTAATTCACATCCACCTCTCTCAAGATCCATCTCGGGGTCGATGGGAATGTAGGTCCATGGCCTCGAATCCGATGTCAAGGACCTCCATTTTGGCTGATTTAGTAGGTTTAGAGGATACAATAGCTGGGGGAGAGAGTGGTGGCGAGCTCACGTCAGGTGGAGGCACGAGGAGGCAAGCAACAAGCATCGACGGTGAAGAGCAACGATGGACGATGAGTGGTAAGGTGTGGCTGAGAGGGCAACGTGCAATGGTGGCTAAATGGAAGGAGAAGGAGAGTGGATGTGCTTTTTTAATTTCGTGTAATTCCAATATTTTGGTTGACTAGGGATTAATTTTAAAACGTAAATATAAATTATAATTTCAGAAGATCTTAATCCATGCCAAAAAAAAGCAGGAAGTGAGAACAAAAGGCTCGATCTCAACACAAGTAATTAGATGACTGGATGTGAAGGGAGGGAGATGAGCATTTGGGTAGGCTATAGTTTATTCGAGCTGTTCACGGATTCTAGGGAAACCGTGACAGCGGCATAAGCCTACGACGCAGCACTCGGTAGCTTGCTTTTTTCAGCTGTTAAATAAGTTCTTGGTGATATGGAATTTCTGAGCAAATGTTCGTGCTTCTTGGCACTTCTTGATTGGTGAGGACGAGAGAAGAGAAGGAAATTTAGAAATTTTGGTCTTGTCAAAATTTCCCCTTGAATTGAAAAGGAAAACGGATGTGAGGCAGAATTGAGCCAGTGGAACCGCAGAAGTAAGTTCCTCTTATGCTTGTGTCACGGCCCGAAAGTTAGCATGTCCAAGAGGTTTCTATGGCACGGGCGTGACACGTGATGACCCTCGACCTATGTTCCCCAGGTGTACAGTATTCTCCTAGGGGCGGGTGATACCGTATTTGTACGCATACGATATAAATGCGAGTAGCTGGTAGTTGGCAATAAATGCCGGTAGTTGGTAGATGGGGAGGTGCAATCTCCACCGTTAGATCTAAGGGAGATCTACGGATAGGGTTTGCCTTATACTTGTATATAAAGGGGTGTCCTCCCCCATTGTATTCTCATTCACAACATATATGAAAATCCGAGCTTCTCTCTCATCAAGTGTTTCTCTCTCTAGAAGTTCGTTGTGAGTCGAGTGTGAAAGGCCGCTAGGGGTAAAACCTTAAGGCCGCATGGGTGAATCGAGAGTTGATCGAGAGTTGATCGATCGGCCCGTGACAAGTGGTATCAAAGCTGATTTGCGATCCAAGCGCAAGTGCAATGGCTGATCCACGATCTGATGAGGCGTTGGTCCTGGGTGATGACTGCGCTGATCGTGGGCGGAACGTCGAGAAGGGCGGTACCAAGGGGAAGAAGACCCGTGGTGGTTCGAAGGAGCCTATGGGGGATCTTGCACAACGGATGGCGAAGCTAGAGTTGTTCGTCTCCGATGTCCAAGGATCGGTCAATGACCTGACCCAGACCGTGGACGGAGTTGACGCCGGAAGGGAGGAGCTGGTTGCGGAAGTGCAAGAGCTTAAGACCGGCATGGGAGAACTCCGCCACGAGTTGCTGGGGACCTACAGGAAGAACTAGCACAACGGTACGAACCCTTGGAGGCCACAATAGCGGCCATGCGAGTGGAGATAGCGGAGCTTATGGGTAAGCTCGCTGAAGCACAAGCTGCACGCGTGAACGATGTCATCACAGTGCAAGGTCCGCGGGTGGACACGCTGAAGCTGAAGGAATTCCGGGGCTCGCGGGTGGCCAAGGACGTGGACAACTTTCTATGGTACATGGAGCGGTATTTCCAGGCCATGGGAATCAACGACGACCAAACACGGGTAAACACTGCATCGATGTATTTAGCTGATAGTGCATTGTTGTGGTGGCGTCGTCGGTCGGATGATAGGTGCAGGAATCCTATCACGACCTGGGTTGGTTTCGTCGAAGAATTCCGACGGAACTACTTTCCCGCTTATGCGGAGGAGGAAGCTCGTAATGAGCTGAAGCGTCTCGAGCAAAAGGGCGGTGTGCGCAACTACATCAAGTGGTTCTCGGAGTTGCTACTCCAAATCCCCTCGATGAATGAAGTCGAAGCGTTTCACCAGTTCATGGGTGGTTTGAAGCCATGGACGAAGCAAGAGTTAAAGCGATACAACGTGGGAGATCTCACTACGGCCATGACCGTAGCCGAGTCGCTCGTGGAGTACAAGGCGTCACCTTCCACATCCCGTCCGGATAACCGTCCAAGGGACAAAGGCACTGGTGGGGGAGATCGGGGTAGATTCAACAATCGCCCGACTAGAGCTAGACCGCCGAATGGTCCTCACCCTCACCGGGCTAATGCGGGACAAAACGGAGGTGGGCAAAGGAAGGTACGCTCGTATAGCTGTTTCTTTTGCGACGGTCCGCACATGGCGCGAGATTGCCCGAACAAAGCCAAGCTGGCTGCCCTTTGCAAAGAGGACGAGCCTAGGGAGGAAGCACGGTTGGGATCACTGCGACTCCTTGGCACAATCAAGGCCAAGAAGGCGAAGGAGCCTAAGGGCTTGATGTTCGCGGACGTGAAGATCGGAATGACCACGGTGAGTGCACTTGTGGACACAGGAGCATCTGACATCTTCATCTCGGAGGAGGCTGCGAAGAAGCTTAACCTACGGGTTGAGAAGGGAACCGGTTGGCTCAAGACCGTGAACTCGAAGGAAGTCCCTGCGATCGGGGTTGCAAGGGACGTGGAGCTACAACTCGGATCATGGAGAGGCAAGGAAACTCTAGAGGTAATTCCACTTGACGACTATGATCTTGTCATTGAAATTAAGTTCCTAGATAGAATCCATGCTGCTGTAGTTCCCTTTGCAGAATGTATATGCGTGTTGGACAAGGGTAGCCAATGCGTGATTCCGGTCCATCGTGAATCGGAGCGTGACCGAAAGATGATCTCGGCCATCCGACTCACCAAAGGAGCAAGGAAGGGTGAGGTGACCTTCCTGGCGGCCTTGAAGATCGAGGACGGCAAGGGTGAAGGGAAGGAAGTCCCGACGGAAGCAATCCAAGTCCTCGACTCGTTCAAGGACGTCATGCCTTGAGCCGCCGAAGAAGCCGCCACCCAAGAGGGAGGTGGATCACCGGATCGAGCTTGTGCCGGACGCTCGACCGCCTGCCATGGCGCCTTACCGCATGGCACCACCCGAGCTGGAAGAATTGAGGAAGCAACTCAAGGAGTTGCTCGAAGCGGGTTACATACGACCGTCAAAGGCCCCGTTCGGTGCGCCGGTTCTGTTCCAAAAGAAGCACGATGGGTCACTCCGGATGTGCATCGACTACCGGGCGCTGAACAAACTAACGGTGAAGAACAAGTACCTGATCCCACTCATTGCGGATCTCTTTGATCAACTTGGGGGAGCTCAATGGTTCACCAAGCTGGATCTCCGATCGGGCTATTACCAAGTTCGGATCGCCGAAGGGGATGAGCCGAAGACCACCTGCGTGACGCGGTATGGATCCTACGAGTTCCTCGTGATGCCGTTCGGCTTGACCTAGATCGATTTGTAGTGGTTTATCTAGATGATATTGTGGTCTATAGTCGGACATTGGAAGAGCATGTCGAGCATTTGAGGCAAGTCTTCCAAGTCTTGCGCGAGAACGAGCTGTTCGTCAAGCGCGAGAAGTGTGCCTTCGCACAAAAAGAAGTTCCGTTCTTGGGGCACATCGTCGGGAGTGGACGTGTGTGGATGGACAAGGCGAAGATTCAATCGATCGTCGAATGGGAGCCGCCGACGAAGGTACCTGCGTTGAGGTCGTTCTTGGGCCTCACCAACTACTACCGACGGTTCGTGCGGAGTTACTCGAGCATCACCGTGCCACTCACAGACCTACTAAAGAAAGAAAAGGCGTGGGAGTGGACGGATTGGTGCCAAAGAGCCTTCGATCGATTGAAGACTGCCATGACCGAGGAGCCGGTGTTGGCATTGCCCGACCACACCAAGCCGTATGAGGTGGAGACCAACGCATCAGATTATGCCATAGGAGGTGTCCTTATGCAAGAAGGCCATCTGGTGGCGTTCGAGTCTCGAAAGCTGAACGATACCGAGCGACGGTATACCGTTCAAGAGAAGGAGATGACCGCGGTGGTCCATTGCCTCCGGACGTGGAGACATTATCTCCAGGATCGAAGTTCGTCGTGAAGACGGACAACGTGGCCACGAGTTACTTCCGCACCCAAAAGAAGTTGAGTCCGAAGCAAGCTCGATGGCAGGATTTTCTGGCAGAGTTCGATTACGCGCTGGAGTACAAGCCGGGGAAGGCCAACTCCGTGGCAGACGCGTTGAGTCGAAGGACGGAACTGATGAGCCACACGGTGAGTCGACCGAGCTGTCCTTGGGTCGACCGCATCAAAAAAGGGCTGGAGCATGATCCAAGAGCCCAAGCTCTCATCGGGTACGCCAAGGAAGGTAAGACCCGACAGTTTTTGGTGTGAGGACGAGGTCCTTTATACCAAGGAAGGCGGCTTTATGTGCCCTTCCATGGGAAGTTGAGGAAGGAAATCTTGCGCGAGTGCCACGACTCGAAGTGGGCGGGTCATCCCGGGATCCACCGCACGTTGGCCCTCGTCGAAGATCGATTCTATTGGCCTCAAATGCGGGACGACGTGGAAGCATATGTGAAGACTTGCTTGGTGTGCCAACAAGATAAACTGGAGCAACGGTCGTCGCCGGGTTTGCTGGAGCCACTTCCCGTCCCAACTCGTCCATGGGAAAGCATTTCCATGGACTTCATCGTCAACCTACCGAAGTCCAAAGGGTGCCGGACCCTAATGGTGGTGGTTGACCTGTTTTCAAAGTACGTGACCTTTGTGCCTGCGACAAAGGATTGCCCGGCCGAAGAGGCGGCTGAGTTGTTTATGAAGCATGTGGTGAAGTACTGGGGGGTGCCACGAACAATCGTGAGCGATCGGGATCCCCGCTTCACGGGACGCTTGGTCGGGCTGTTGAGTTCTTGCCGGGTCGAGTTGAACATGTCAACGAGTTTGCATCCCCAAACCGATCAAACGGAGCGGGTCAATGCTCTCTTGAGATCTACCTCCGGCACTATGTGAGCACGACGCAAACAAACTGGGCAAAGCTGATCGATGTGGCCCAGTTTTCATACAACTTGCAGCGGAGTGAGTCGACCGGCCGGAGTCCGTTCGAGGTTGCAACGGGGTAGCAACCGAACACCCCGAGCACTATTGCTTTGGGTTACCGGGGGAGTAGTCCGCCCGCATACAAGTTCGCCAAAAACATGCAAGAAGAGGCGGACTTGGCCCGGGCGTGTCTACACAAAGCCTCCAAGCGCATGAAGAAATGGGCGGACAAGAAGCGACGGCACGTGGAGTTCCAAGTTGGGGACCAAGTGCTGGCCAAGCTGCACGTGGTTCTTCGATACAAGGACGTGCACAAGGGGTTGATCCGTCGCTACGAAGGGCCATTTCGAGTGCTACAACGGGTTGGAAGAGTCGCATACAAGCTGGAACTATTGCCAAAGCTCAAAGTGCATCCGGTGTTCCACGTAAGTATGCTCAAACCCTTCCAAATTGATGAGGAAGACCCGGATCGAGGGGAGTCACATCGAGCGCCGCTCGGGGCAAAGACCTCGTATGATCGAGAAGTCGAGAGCATCTTGGCGGATCGAGTCATACGAAAGAGGTATTGTGCGGCCAAGTGCGAGTATCTGATCCGATGGAAAGGTCTTCCGGAGAGCGAAGCTAGTTGGGAGCCCGAGGAGAGTCTTTGGCAATTCAAGAAGGCGATAGAAGATTTCCATGCCGAAGACGCGACGAGAGCGTCGCCTGATTAGGTGGGAAAGAATGTCACGGCCCGAAAGTTAGCATGTCCAAGAGGTTTCCATGGCACGGGCGTGACACGTGATGACCCTCGACCTATGTTCCCAAGGTGTACAGTATTCTCCTAGGGGTGGGTGATACCGTATTTGTACGCATATGATATAAATGCGAGTAGCTGGTAGTTGGCAATAAATGCTGGTAGTTGGTAGATAGGGAGGTGCAATCTCCACCGTTAGATCTAAGGGAGATCTACGGATAGGGTTTGCCTTATACTTGTATATAAAGGGGTGTCCTCCCCCATTGTATTCTCATTCACAACATATATGAAAATCCAGAGCTTCTCTCTCATCAAGTGTTTCTCTCTCTAGAAGTTCGTTGTGAGTCGAGTGTGAAAGACTGCTTAGGGGTAAAACCTTAAGGCCGCACAGGTGAATCGAGAGTTGATCGAGAGTTGATCGATCAGCCCGTGACACTTGTCTAGTTCGTTTGCATGTGCCATGGGAAACAGTGCACAGGTTAAGCTTTTAAGAGTAAGGTATGACAATAGTTCCAATCGAAAGAAGTTATTAATGTTTTCTGATCAATTGGTTGGATTTATAAAATATAAGATGGATGGACTCTGCGTACTTTTATTAGTATTAAAAAAGAGGACCGTTCCTTTTAGTTCAGTGGAATAATCGTGTTGCTATCTTTCATGAAAATGATAAGGACTCAACCATCTTTTGACTATTTGACCTGTGTGAATGGTAATAAAGTGTATGGATTTGTCCTTTGTTCTATATTATGTATATGGTTTTCATGCGTAAAATTTTTACACGGATGTCTTCATGTGAGAATGATCAATTTTTCTTGATCATTTAGGTGACAGGGTTATGGAAAGTGCCCAGTTTCTGAGGAACAACTTACCATGGATGGTATCCTCCCCATGAAAATGGGAAGGGCATTCTTGGCATGAGTTTGAATCCTTTGTAATGCTCTAGCACTTTTGTGGAAGTTCTTCCTGATTCCCGTTGCTTTTAATGCAGATAGTCAAGCCCAGACCTTTGCAGGCTGCCAGCATTCTTGGGTTGCTCAGCGTTTTTCAAAATGTAGCATATTGCTATTTTGCTTTTAATGCAGATTTGGGAGTTGTGTGACTTGAAAACGTTCCGGACTGTATGTGGCATGCTATTAAGGACCACTGGAAATGTCTCTTGTGTTGGCAATGCTGATTATCCCTCTCATGATACTTAAGCAGTTTAATCAATTTACATAGCCTCTTTTTTTTTTTTTGGTAAGGTAAGAATATATTGATAGACAAAGGACAAATGTACACAAACGGCACCAAAACTTACACTCTCAATGCAAGCAAAAGAGTGGAAGGGGTCCGAGCAAAAGCCTCAAGAGGCAAGGACAGAAAGGGCGCAGCACAAGACACAACACAACCCCCAGAAACAGCCACCAGACCTCAAAGGACGCCTGGGAATTCGGTAGCCAGAACAACCGCTCAGGAGACGACCGAGCAAGAACAAAAATAACGCCCAAAGGGTTACATGAAGATAATAGGGTTGAGATTCCAACCCCTCTGAAGACGCCGATTCCTTGGATTGTCAGGGACATCCTTGTAGGTAATTGCTTTATCTTTAACCATCTTTATCAAATGATTCTTCAAAGCGGGAATATCAAGAGATTCCCCACGGAAAATCATAGCATTTCTCTTCTTCCAAATTAGATAGCAAAGAGCTCCAAAGGAATAGCGGGAGAGACTATGAAAGAAGTCCTTACCCGCGAGGAATTTCATAGCCCAAGCAAGGTTTTCCGCCCAAGTGCCGTTCCTCCACGACAAATTGCACCTAGATGCCCAAAAGTAGATAATGGTCTTTGAAACATTGCAATCAAAGTACAAATGGTTGGTCGAGTCCGGGCCGAGTATTACAAAAAGTGCAAGCGAGTAATCAATCCTTCCATATGAGAGGAGAAGTGACTGCGTTGTCAAGCGGTCTTTAGTAATAAGCCACAAAAGGAATTGAAACCGAGAGGCAACATCCTTATTCCACACAAAAGAAGTCCAAGGTGCTTTGGCTTTAGGAGTTCTGATGACGTTTCAAGCAGAAACTACGGAGAAGGCCCCCGAGGAATCTTGACGCCACACAAAACGATCGCTATCAACCGAAAGAGGAGGAAGCGAAAAACCACAATCCTCTAACCGGGATTTACAGGATCTACCAACATAAGAATATAAAAAAGCCGCAGTTGCCTTTGTAGGAACGTCAGGGTCCAACAAAAAAGATTGAGGAACTTGAAGATGAAGAGGGCCACAAGGCAACCAGCTATCAAACCACAATGATGTAGACCGGCCGTCACCGACCTTCCATTCGAAGGATTGTCTACAACAGCCCCGAAGATGAAGGATCTTCTTCCAACTCCAGGAACAAACCGAAGGCTGAGGGGCAACCCAGAAGTTATGCTTCTTTAAAAAGTTGGAGTGTATCCATCGGCACCACAGAGATTCATTATCCGTAAAGAGGATCCAAATAAATTTCAGCATTGAGGCTTTGTTATAGTCCTTGATAGACCGAATACCCAGGCCCCCTTCCTCCTTAGGCAAACAAACATCCGCCCATGAGACTTTTGCACCTCCCTTATCCAAGGAGGTGCCTTTCCAAAGAAATCTACGAAGAATGCTTTCAATACCCAAGATAACCGAAGAGGGCAAAGTGAAGACACTAGCCCAAAAAGTCGAATAGCATGAAGCATCGACCTTATGAGCTGAAGTCTCCCAAGAAAAGAGAGGAACCGTGGGACCAGAGCGGGCTCTCGCGGTAATGCGGTCAATTAACCGAGTACGGTCGGCCTTAGTCAACCTCTTTGAGATGATCGGCACTCCAAGATATCGAATCGGAAGCTTACCTTCCTGAAAGCCAAATTCTTGGAGGATTCTATTGCACAAAGCAGGATCACCTCCCGAGAGAAAGATCTCACTCTTATTTTTGTTGGGGAGATGAAACGTTCGACGATGCTCCCGCATCAGGAGAAGACCACTCCATGAAGAGAAAATGTCGAGGCTTCTTTTAAGGATCACAGCCGATTTCCAATCTGCTTGGCAAAAAAGAAACATATCGTCTGCAAAAAACAGATGAGTGAGCTTGGGAGACTTACATCTCTAATAATATAAAAAACTCTTTAGCCGAAGACCTTTGGTTCAAAATTCCTGAGAAGATTTCCATGATCAGTGTAAATAGATAAGGTGACATTGGGTCGCCCTGCCTAAGGCCTCTGCCTCCTGGGAAGAAGCCATGAAGCTCTCCATTAATAGAGATAGAGAATCTGGGTGCGTACACAAGCCATAATCCGGCGAATAATCCCAGAGGAAACCGGAAGGCGTAAGGGTAAGTTCTAAGAAATCCCGGTCCACGGTGTCATAGGCCTTGCGAAAATCCACTTTGACTGCACATCTTGGGAGGTATGGGTCTAAGTGGAAGCCTGCAAATAGCTCTTGAGCCAATAAGATATTATCCCTTATTCTTCTACCCTTCACAAACGCATTCTGGGACGGACTAACAATATCCTGAAGTACAGGCGCAATTCTTCTACCCTTTACATAGCCTCTTGCTAGTGACATTCTTCCACAAAGTTAGATGCATTTCTTTAATTAAGCATTTCTTCCTATGAACCGGATATCATTGCAACCGGTGGGATGGACACGTTTGTACTGTACTTTGATCGATCATTTGACAGATCATGTCTACACAACCAGGGCACTCAAAGAAGGTTTTCCTCTCATGATTTTTTTTTTTTGGGGGGCTCTGGGTCCGTGGTTTTTATTTTTTATTTTTTTATTTATTTTTTTATTTTGGGGGGGATTTCTTTTTGTTTTATTCTCATCAAATGACTCTTACCTTGTTTGTGCATCTTATTCTAGGTTGCCAGTGTGTGTTTTGATGCCCAAGGTGATCCGGTTTTAACTGGTTTTGCAGATAGGGTTAGCTGCTTTCAGAACCCTCATTTCAGATTTTCCATCCTTCATGCGCATAATATCCACAAAGCGAGGTTTATGTGCTAAAATAAAGAGCGAGGATATGGTTAGTAACGGTGGATGAGGAAGGAGATAAAATAAACGAAGAAATGTTTGAGTTTTAGGGCTTGCACTTGGGCATTGAATTCGAGAAATGGTACAGTAATTGTGACATTGCTGTTTGGTCAGCAATAATACAGGTAGAAATATGAGCTATCAATGCCGAGTGTGCTGGAGGAGAAAATGGATGGTGATACAAAGCTCTCTCTGATTAGAGTTTGGTAGATAATATATTATATCGATGCTTTGGGAAGCCAATACCTTATTTGCCTCTTAATTATTTCGTCAACATGCTGCTGTATCTTGCTTGTGGAGGACACATGCATTTTTTATTATTTTGTTTGGAGACAAGTACATTGAGCAGTGGCCTTTTTTGGTAATAGGAGCATTGAAAATGCAGAGCAAAGAAAAGTTGCAAAAGTGTTTTTGTTTGGGAATGACTTGACGATTTTCTTCCCCAAAATGCTGTGGTTATAGTGAAATGTTGGGTCAACTGTACAATACAATAATTAGGAGGTAGGTATAGATAACACTTATTACATGGCCGTGAATTATCTTCTCGGCCAATTCTTTGAATAGGATTGATAGAAATGGTTTTTCCTTGTTTTCAGGATGATTTGAATTGATTGGGCATTATGCATCCTGTTATTGGATTTATCGACAATGTATTTTTCTCCCTCAAGAGTGTGAGGAGATGTTAAAAATGTATGGCAGTTGGATCTTTTGGAACTGTTTTCCTGAAGAATATTTTTCTTTCATCCCTCATACAACGTGAACTTTTAGTGGCGTGTACTATTCATCTGACGTACTAACCTACCGAACATGCCGCATTTCTTTACTCTAGTCACACTTATGACAAGGAAGGGGAAAAGAAAATAAATAATTCCGGTGAATGGCTTCCATTTTGCATGTGGTCGGCTCCGAATACATTGTGCTCTTCATTCTATCTATAATGATTGCAATAGTTTGCGGAAGTAGTTACTGTTGCAACTTTGTCGTACTTCCTCTAGATGATTATGCATTTGATCTGCAGACTATGCGGGTGTGGCAAGGTTCTGAACATGGGAGCTATAACTGTGGGGATATATTGAAAGATCATACTGCTGAGGCACTCTTAGTGACCTTTTTTCTTAATTGAGGACCTTCCTTTCAACTATGAAAAGGAAAAGCACATTCCATGTCACATCTGTCTTGGCCGTAGTCGTGAACATGCCTTCTCAAGAGTTTATGCCGTATTTGTAGCTGAAACATGCTTCCTTGGTGTAAACTTTATGTCTCTTGCTTGTGTGAAATCCTTTTGCCTGTTTTCTTGCTTCATTGGTTTGGTCAACTATGTCAATGATTTTTCCTGTCCTCTAAAGCATGGATCTCATTCTCCTATTAGTATTGTTCAGTTATGTACTGAGTCAAAATCGCTTTAACTACAGTCACGAGGCTAAAAAACACAGGTGGTCTAGAGAAGTAATAGAACCTAGACTTTTATTGGAACCAAAGACATGATTCTGATGCACAGTGGTGGTAATTTCTTCATCATTCACGTGCAGTTGAACTGTGCAGCTTATTGTGTGCCAGCTCGCTTAAGAACATGGTGATTTATGGTGTGCATCGTCTGATTTAGCGTTTTGATGTGAGTGGATATCTTTTGGGAATATTTGTCAGGTTGATCAAGAATACTGCAATATTTAACTGTTTGTGCCTCCACATGTTTCTGTCTCTTTTATTGGGGTGATGGTGTGAACATTGTTGAACTGTACTGTAGCCTTGGCTTAGATTCTTTGCTGCAGTGATCCGTAGATTTCAGGTTCAACTGAATTGCTTGTCACACCCCATAGATTTGATTTTAAACTGTGGTATTTAAGGTTTGTCATTTCCAGTGAGAATTCAGGTCTTTTGGTTGGGTATTTTTAATATGTGGTGTTTTAATGCCATAGTAAACTTAGTAGATAATGAATGGTTACCTAAGAAAGCTTCAGTTTTGCATTTTACATTATAGTGGCATAGAGATGGAGGCATCTGGTAGAACTTAATGTAGGGTGATGGCTTAATGGGACTGGGGGCAATCTTATTCTTGTACCTCTTTTGATGATGATGCCACTGACACATCTTACTTTCTAAAATGTGTTTGTCGGACAGGTTTGTCATTTTTTCCCCAGAAAATAGACACTTAAATAAAGTGCAGGCTATGAATATCTTGATCTTGGAAGTGAATTTTAGCAAGGTGTGGAGTCCTGGAGGGAAATTTTATTTGGAATTGTTCTAAGCCTAATTAAGACTGTTATTTTCAAGTGGTAGAATGATTTTATTCCTGAGGCAGTCCCGCATTTGAATAAAAAGACATAAGAAAAGGCATGGCGTAATAATGAGAGGTTTTGAGACTCTTTGAATGGTTTTCTTGCCTCAATTTTTGGGGCATAATGAAGCTATCTTCTGTCCATTTGCAAGTTTGGTATTGGTTTCCACTATACTACATCCATCTGAATAATAGTGTTACCATGATGTATATTTGTGGAGTTTCCTGGAAAAGAGCTTGACAGTTCAGCAGTTTGGAAGTTTAGAGGGAAGATAGGTAAAAGGTTTTAAGAAAGAAAATCAATTAATTAGAACATAACCTTAATTCCATGAGGTGGATTGACAATGTATTGCATAGAAGTGCTTTTCTCATCTGCCAAGTGAAACGTACTAGTTCTTACTATTTGTATGATCAACCGTATACATTTAATTTCTGTTATAATGATGTCACTGGCAGACATCACTGCCAAGTTCTACAATGCTTGAGTGCCTTGCGGCTTCTCAAAATGTATAAAGTAGGGATTCCGTGGAGGCTTGTACATGCCTTACCACCTGAATTGCATATCTCCTGCTCAGAGTTTGCCCCAAAAAAAAAAGAAAAAAGACCTTGATGCATGTTTCACGATAAGTATGTCGTCGGAGCTTTATCCTGGGAAAAGCAGTCGCAGTATGTTTTACTCAGTGGAAGGCTCTTGAAGGGCTTGTGGAGGGCTTACAAAAGAAAATTTTCTGGTCTTTTTGGCTACTATTATGATCTAGTTTAACGGACACCTGTTCTTCCTTATTCTAAGAACCGAGGGACGGGGGACACTCAATACTTTCATGATCCTATTCTAAGGACACGGCAATAAATGATTCCGAAAATAGTGAAAACCAAAGTGATGAGGATTTCGGGTTGTCTATAGTTGACATTAGGTATTGGTTTGGGTTAGTAATGGATCTTCGATCTTCATGCTGGGTCAATGGAAAGGGGCTAAAGAAGAAATGAATGAACGGAACTATCTGTTTATTAGTATTTGATAACGCGATAGGATATGATGCTTCTGTCCGTATGTCGTGTTCGTATTTCTTATGGGTGTTTTGCCTGATTGTTTCAACTCGAGATAGTTTAAAATTCGAAAGACTATTCTGATCCAGGATTTCTAGTGGTTCAAGTTAAGTTCTTGATTCGTTTTTTCTCAAAACTTAGAGCTTTGATGAGATAAGTCCATGTTGGTTTCTTCGCGAAGCGTTGCAAAGCCAATGAATGTTGTCCTTATGCACATGACTGAACCTTTCTCCCTTAAACCAGTCAACCAAACCCAAGAGGAAATATATTATTACAAGTTGGCCCCTTTTGCATTGTGATGCCAGGCACCTCATTGGCTGCTGATGAGAAGTCGCCTTCACAAGTAATTGATAATACTCACATCCTACATAGGAAAACAAAACACAACTGATGAGATAATCTACTTCCCATTATCCTTTCAATGGGATTGATACTTCTCTGGATCGGGATAATACCTTCTTAGCATGGAATGGATTATGCTAAATTCTTGCGAACGGCAAATATTTGGGACCGAGCAAAAATGTGCCATGCCTTCTGAATTAGAGCTTTGTCGTGGGACTCATAATCGGACTGCAAAATCTTTACTGAATATGAATCTCCTTGTCAATGTCATATGTGTTCTTTGGATGATAAATCTTGTGAAGACTGTAATAACTAAATTGAGTGATGATGCATTTTGAGCAACTTTGTTTTATGCACGTCTTTTTTTAATTTAAACATGAGTTTAACTGGAAACTATGTTTTACCCTTTTCTGCAATGATGCGTGTGATCTTTTTCCTGTCCTATTCCAACATCCTCTTCCTTCAAACTCCTGATTCTGGTGGTGAAAATCATGTATCAGCATCAGGATGGTTGTAGATCTGATGCTGTATTGCATGATGGTTGATTTAGCGTAATGTTGGTTTGCTTTTCAAATTTGCTTATCTCATCGTTGTTTCGTTTGAGCTAATATTAAAGAAGTAATTCTTGATTGTAGAAGTGGCTTTCTCACTTTTTTGACAATTTTTCCGTTATCATCTGGGGATGGAAATATCTAATTATGTTGCTGGCATCATGTAGTTAATCACGATCGACTTCAAATTACTGCAAGTTTTGACTGTGGATGCTGTGGGATGTTAATTTGGTGTTTGATGACAGTCATAGTTATGGAGAAAATTTTGGGGATATCATTAGCAGGTATAAAAAAAAACTCTGGAATAAGAATTCTTTCACCCTAGATTGCGCAACTATGTCCTAAAAAGGTTTTGCTCGAAAAATTCATTGGCAGACTATCATGGCATAACCCCTATTTGTGATTAATGTGTGATGTAATTATTCATCGTTCCAGGTGCAAGCAATCACAGTTCATGCCACAAATAATTACTTCGCAACGGCATCTATTGATAGTACATAGTGCTTTTATGAGTTTTCAAGTGGTTTATGTCTCGCTGAGGTTTCAAAACTGTGCGTGTGTGTGTGTGAAAGAGAGAGAGAGAGAGAGAGGGTGCGTGTGCGCAATTTTACACGTACATCGACAGAAAACTTGTATTAGTTTGTACTATGTGTAATGGATGCTCATGCAAAAATAATAATAATAATATATAATGATTGAGCAGAAAAAGTGCTAGGCTCCTCCAAAACTGCATTTGCTTTGCACTTACAGTGCTTTTGCAACTCATTTATACATATTAAAACATATATTATAGTTCAAAAAAGCTGATGACATGTGGTAACATCTGTTTATGGCACATTCTTTTTTTTCTTTTTTTCTGTGAAAGAACGTTCCTTGTTTAAATCATCTAAGAACAACTTTCCTTGGCTTTTGAAATTCATTACCTGAGTAAATGTGATATTCAGAGAACATTGCCTGAAGCATTAAGATAGTTTTACTGTTGCTGTGATATTTTTTAGGTCGTAATGCTGAAGTGCTTTTGATTATGAATGGTTGAGGTTGTCTGCTCTCATTTGTCAAGAGATGTATTAAGATCTTCCTTGCTTGCTTTTTCAACATCATTCTGCAGGTCGAAGGTGCTTAAGGATCTGAGGGTTATGCATCTGCAGCTTTTGATCCCGATGGTCTCATCCCGGGTACTGGCACCTCGAATGCCGATGTTAAAACATGGGATGTGAAAACGCGGGTGCTATGTTTACAATCCGTTGGAGATGGAAAGGGAATTTTATTGCTTTGGCTGGGTCCACATTTGTTTCTCGGTCGAATGGGCATTTTCACCACACTTGTTTCTTAGTCTTCATGCTTCCATGTAGTATAGGATTTGATATGGCAATCTTGCATCCCGCCCTGACGATTTGCGTGTGCAGTATTCCATGGCCCATTTTCAGCTTTTGTTCCTCATGGTTAGTTTAGTCACTATATGGCAATTCGGCATGTTGTTAGAAAAAGGAGGGAAGTTGTTAGTGGCAGAACTCCATATGCCGTCATGTAACTGGCATTCTCTTTTTTTATTCATCACAATGCTTTAGTAAATTTATTTTATCACGGTATAGCTCAAAAATCTTGCTCAATCGTTTTGAGATCATTCAATTGCCTCCACGTTTCTGCCTGCTGCTCACGTTGTTATTCATGCGCATTTTTCGTTCCTCTTTTCGTCCGTTTTAGGTGGGGGACATGCTTTTGTAACCGTCTCTCATTTTGAAACAGGCAAATGTTATGACCTTTTCTGGCCATGCCAGGGCAATTACTGCTATATCTTTCTCTACGAGTGGATACTTCCGTGCGGCACATGTTCCTGTGATCTGTCTTCTATTATCAATGGAGATTTAGACATGCCATCTGACTTAGAAATTTATTTCATTGAGTGCATCTCAGGATGGGGTTATGTTGTGGGATCTGCGGAAGTTGAAGAACTTTTGCACATGTTCAGCATATGACAAGACACGAGAACAAGTTCTGGTATGACATCCTCTTAGGCCAGCTTGTTGGAGTGAAAGTAGATCTGGGATGGCAGTGAGCATTAGATGCGGTTCTGTTTGCTTGGATTTGTTCTGAAGAGCGAACTTTTTCTATGGAACTCACTCAAAGAAGGTTATACATTATGCTGGTTCTATTCTCTTGTTTTTTTTTGGTAACCTGGTTCTATTCTCTTGTTTTATAAGGGGAAAAAAGAGAAAATGAAAGGAGAGACGGGAGGGAGGAGGGGAGAGGAGGGTTGGCTCAGTGAGCGCAAATTATTAGCGCAAAGAGTAACTATGACTGAGTCTCTCCCTTATTTTACAGTTGACTTTGCTCATAGTGGATGTTATCTTGCACTTGCCGGCTCAATATAAGGCGAGTTTCTATATGGTAGATTTTGTACTCGACTTGTGAGAATAATAAGGTAATATAGGATGTGTTTGTTTACAGAATATTTACCTGTTCTTTATTTTCATTGTATTTGGTAGCGTCCCTTGCTTTCAATTTCTCTGATAGCTGAAAACTATTATCTGAAAAATTGGAAAGTGGTGTGCTTTTGATAATTTGGTCATAAGAAAATTCTACCCGATGCATGGTCGGAAAAAGTGAAATTAAAAATGCGAATTTTTTTTTGAAACCTTTCTACTCATGAAATTTCAAATGGTTTTCTGAGAGCACCATAACTCTAAGCACCAATAGGAGGATTACTTTCCTTCTTAAGTATTCGAGATCAAGGGACTTGGTGTTATTCTGTTCTTTGTCCAGTGGAAATGCATGTCTAGAATCTGGACCTGTTGTGATTCTGACTTCCCTCCTATTTCGTTTAGTAGTGCCAGCTATTTTGGGAAATAACTTGCATAATTTGTGGTTTGCCAGAGTACATCAAGTTGCCAGTTGTTGGAAATTGGTGATTCATTTTCAACAAAGTTTAGAAATTACTGACTTAACAGAGAAGAAATGGTCGGTGACATTGCACGTCCATGCAAGAAAAAATGAAGAGTGAAGAAGCATCAAAGAAAATCCTAGAACAAACAAGAGAAATCTACGTGCATGGGAAAGGCATGAAAGAATGGATGGGCACATATTAAAATATTATTATAATGGCTGCTGGAGTCTTCAAGAGAGCAAGAAGGAAAGCCTACAATTGTTGACTCTTAACCGTGAAGAAAGAATGATCTGGAGTACGTGGGCAGCCGAGAGAATAGAAAAATGAAGATAAATGGAGAAGCCACCAGAAGATGCGGCAGAAGTCGCGACAAAAGAAGCTGCAATTTTATATTATTTTATGTACTAAGTCGGTTGTGTATGGCGGTGGATTCACGCCTATAAATATGCTTGTATATGACCATTTGAGGGTGTGAGGGGAAACCTCCACCGAGAGTGTGAGGTCCACCTTATGTGGGAAAATCCTCCACCATGACTATTGCCATCAACTATCATAATAAAGTTTGTTCATATTCCCTTGCCATATTTCATACACTTGCACACACACACGCTTCCGCAATTTCTAACATGGTATCAGAGCTAGATGCACCCAGGTTCGTAACTGAGCCAGGTGTGAGTAGGCATACCGGATGGTTATGGGGTTTGTCCTCACCATCCTCAACTAAGAAGGCTAGAGCCCGAGCGAGAGCCAACGGAGCCAGAGCCGGAGCCAAAGCCAGAATCAAAGGCCAGAGCCCGAGCGAGAGCCAAGGAGCCAGAGCCGGAGCCAGAGCCAGAACTAAAGCCGGAGCCAGAGCCAGAGCCTACGAGAGCCAGAGCCAGAGCCCGAGCTAACAACTACAACTAAGAACATTTCGATGCCCGAGACGTATGGGACATCGTTGAAGAAAGACATGCGCATTCAAAGGTAAGTGCAAGTGGTTCGACAGGAGAATGCAAGGGATTGTGGAACGAAGACGATGTAAAAGACATGAGATAAACTACAAGAAAAATTTTCAGGTATGTCCGAGACTTTACAACACAAGTCCGGATTATCCCGAAAATGAATCAAGGGGGAGTGTTGGAAATTGGTGATTCATTTTCAACAAAGTTTAGAAATTACTGACTTAACAGAGAAGAAATGGTCGGTGACATTGCACGTCCATGCAAGAAAAAATGAAGAGTGAAGAAGCATCAAAGAAAATCCTAGAACAAACAAGAGAAATCTACGTGCATGGGAAAGGCATGAAAGAATGGATGGGCACATATTAAAATATTATTATAATGGCTGCTGGAGTCTTCAAGAGAGCAAGAAGGAAAGCCTACAATTGTTGACTCTTAACCGTGAAGAAAGAATGATCTGGAGTACGTGGGCAGCCGAGAGAATAGAAAAATGAAGATAAATGGAGAAGCCACCAGAAGATGCGGCAGAAGTCGCGACAAAAGAAGCTGCAATTTTATATTATTTTATGTACTAAGTCGGTTGTGTATGGCGGTGGATTCACGCCTATAAATATGCTTGTATATGACCATTTGAGGGTGTGAGGGGAAACCTCCACCGAGAGTGTGAGGTCCACCTTATGTGGGAAAATCCTCCACCATGACTATTGCCATCAACTATCATAATAAAGTTTGTTCATATTCCCTTGCCATATTTCATACACTTGCACACACACACGCTTCCGCAATTTCTAACACCAGTGTAAAATTAGAGGGAATTGTATCAAGTTTTCCCCTGCTCTATCCACGACAGACTGTCTCCTCCTCTCCTCCTTTGTACCAAACTTAAATATGTTGTGGCTTCTTCAAAAATGTTGTACTGAGGACACTCACTAAAACTGATTAAGGGACTTAATTAACAACTTACTCATTCAAATAGAGTTTCCAATCATCAAAATTTCTTCTTGTTTTGGGGTCACATATATTCTCTTGGATAGATTGTAATTTTGATACCTTCTCTCTACTTTAAACTTCGTCTAGGTCAAAACCCATATAGAGCTAAGTTCATTGAATCGTCCTTGCTTCGTCACTTTTTGCAGCACGATGCTGCTTGCCATGTTATTGCAAGACTTAAGAAGGAAAGGGATGAAGCCCGATCATTACTTGCACAGGCTGAAAGACAGATACCCGTGACAGCATCTTCTGATGTTGCAGTGAATGCTCCTGCCTTGAGCAATGGGAGAAAAGGTTCTTCCTTTTTATGTCTTGCTTAGCTTTTTGATGTTTGATCAGTGATCAAGTAGTTACTTTAGCTTTCTTTGTATGTCATAGCTTCTCTAGATGAAGAGTCGGGCTATGCCGGGAAGAAAATCCGACCTGGTATTTCTGCAAGCATCATTGCTGAGATAACAGATTGTTACTTAGCTCTTTCTCAACAGCATTAAAAGCGACAGGTACATTAGGATCAGTTTTTGGCCTTCCGGTTTTACTTTTTACGCCATAATTTTGCCCTCTTGTCCTTTTAGTGGCGGCTTTTTTTTTTTCCTTCCTTTTTTTCACTTCTCATTCGTGGTTAATATGAATAGGTTCTAATCTATAACCGAACTTAAATGTTGTCAGATTTTGCAGATAGGGTAAGCTGCTTTGAGAACCATCATTTCAGATTTTCCATCCTTCATGTGCTTAATATCCACAAAGCGAGGTTTATGTGCTAAAATAAAGAGCGAGCATGTAGTTAGTAGTGGTGGATGAGGAAGGAGATAAAATAAACGAAGACATGCTTGAGTTTTAGGGCTTGCACTTGGGCATTGAGTTCGAGAAATGGTACAGTAATTGTGACATTGCTGTTTGGTCAGCAATAATACAGGTAGCAACATGGGCTATCAATGCCGAGTGTGCTAGAGGAGAAAATGGACAGCGATACAAAGCTCTCTTTGATCAGAGTCTCGGAGATAATATATTATATTGATGCTTTGGGAAGCCAATACCTTATTCGCCTCTTAATTGTTTTGTCAAAATACTGCCGTATCTTGCATGTGGAGTACACGTACATTTTTTGTTGTTTTGTTTGGAGACACGTACATTGAGCAGTGGCCTTTTTTTGGTAATAGGAGCATTGAAAATGCCGAGCAAAGAAAAGGTGCAAAAGTATTTTTGTTTGGGAGTGACTTGACGATTTTTTTCCCTAAAATGCTGTGGTAATTGTGAAATGTTGGGTCGACTGTACAATACAATCATTAGGGGCCCGGTATAGATAACACTTATTACATGCCCATGAATTATCCTCTCGGCCGATTCTTTGAATATGCTTGATAGAAATGGTTTTTCCCTGTTTTCAGGATGATTTGAATTGATTGGACATTATGCATCCTGCTATTGGATTTAACAACCTCCAGGCCAGGATGTATGTTTTCCCCCTCAAGGTTGTGAGGAGATGTTAAAAATGTCTGGCAGCTGGATTTTTTTGGAACTCTTTCCTTGAAGAATCTTTTTCTTCCATACAACATACTGAGCATGTGAATCTTCTGCATATAGAACTCTGCATTTCTTTACTCTAGTCACACTTATGACAAAGAAGGGAAAAAGAGAAGAAAATAAATAATTCTGGTGAATATTTTCCATTTTGCATGTGGTCGGCTCCAAATACATTGTGCTCTTCATTCTATCCATAATGATTGCAATAGTTTGTTAAAGTAGTTACTGCTGTAACTTTGTGGTAATTCCTCTAGATGATTATGCGTTTGATCTGCAGACTATGCGGGTGTGGCAAGGTTCCGAACATGGGAGCTATAACTGTGGAGGATATATTGAAAGATCATACTACTGAGGCATTCTTAGTGACCTTTTGTTCTTAATTGAGTACCTTCCTTTCAACCATGAAAAGGAAAAGCACATTCCATGTCACATCTGTCTTGGTCGTAGTCGTGAACATGCCTTCTCAACAGTTTATGCCGTATTCGTAGCTGAAACATGCTTCCTTGGTGTGAAGTGCCATTGAACATTTCTTTTTATTTTCTTTTATTCTTCGGAATTGCTGGGAACTTTAGTGCGATCACATTGCAAGAGATTAATGGAGTTAATACGTATATATATTAAAGTGTACTCGGGTTAGGTTTACTTTTCCTAGCAGTAGTAAGGACTAATCTATCGCCTTATCAACTGAAAGGCTTAAGAAGATACGGTTGATATATTCTATCTAGAATTTGAAATAAGTAATGGTTAATGATATGGACATACGTGCTTTTATCCCTCATTTTTATGACAATAAAAGAAGAACGATGGTGGCTGAGTTCCTTCATTGTGATTTTGTTGCTGGATTTTGCGTTGTCTCGCTACTGTTATTGCGTGGCTTCGATGTAATCTTCCCAATTGTCCAATAGTTTGTTTCATTTTCAACTGAGTTTTTGAATTGGATACATATATAGATTTTCCACACTCATTCTGGTGCTTCGTTTTTAAGGATAGCGAACCATGGACATACTCGTTCATCTCCCATTGCAATTGAAGCATCGCTTTGTTCGTGTACATGTCTCGGTGATTTTCAATGGTGAACGGTGATGAGCATGTGGTCGGGAATTTTCTTTCTCAACTTTTATCTCTTGTTGACACCTAAATTTTGGCGACCCATTTAGCCGTTTAGTCATTAAAAAATAGGGGTTAATTTTATCCCTGAAAAAATATTAATTGCATAGCATATAATTTTAATTGCACTTATTCATTTGTTGCATTTGATCATCGGCGGATGAGCTTCAATTTTATGAATTGACAATTCGGTATTTCATAAATGATTCATATTATTCTTCTAATATTCGGTAAATATATCATATATTCACGTGATTTATACATTAAGTGATATATTTTACTGAAGATTGAAGTTTAAAGATGAAATATCAAGAGGGGATATCGCACGTGGGGCATATCTTGAGTGATATATTCAATGTTTCAAGATAAGAAATATTTCATGGTAGATTTCATATGTGAGCTGGAAAAGAAAAGAAACAGGAAATAAAGAAAAATTGGCTTACAAATGCATGATACGCAAGCGTGAGGAAGGAAAAGGAATTTCAATATATATCATGGATGCATTCAGACAGGATTTTGTGCGTCCATTGGAGCCAAAAAGAAAGGAAAGAAATAAATTATAGGCCGGGAGATTTCGGTCACGTCCTTGACCTATAAAAGATGGGCGCACTATAGACAAAAGGAAGGAGGCCACACACACAGCTAACATTCACGGCCGCAATAGAGAGAAAAAGGAGCTGCAACCCTAGAGAGAGAGCGGCGAAAAGAGAGAAAAAAACAGAGAGCAAGGTCTTTGTCCCGTTCCTTCACTGCAGCCCTTTCATCATCGCACCAGACCAATCGATCCCTCGTTCGGTGAAATCACTCACCATAATCAGCGAGCTCCTCCAAAGAAGCCAACAACCATCGTTCCTCCCTCCTCGCAACGTAGCCACAGATCCGTGCCTCGCCAGTCCAGCAATTTCACGGCCACCGGGATCCTGCAACCTTGGTGTTCCAACGAGTTCTTTGCTTCTCAGCCCTGGTAGTCCCTGCACAACGACGTTGAACCGGCCCCTACTCCGACGTGAGCCAGCCGAGTTGCAGCCCACGATGCTGACTCTCGCCACCTGCTGCTCCCTCCTCGTGACTGCACCAGCGACCACGAGCTGTTCCATCCCCGATGGTGAAGAATCACTGAAGGAGTGCACTTGAATTATTCACAAGCAAGAAGAGCCCAAGCGGCAAAATCCTGACGTGATGATTATGTAAAAGAGGGTTCGGTGGGTGCAGCAACTCGTCGCCTCGCGTGCTCAATAGACCGACGGACCCAACTGGGATCGACTCTACTCGACGTGCACCACCACTCTCGGCTACGAGGCACTGTGCTCCCCACGACCAAAAGCGATTCTGGTTTCTTTGACCAAAATCTTTGCCATCGCACTTCCTGGAGTTCAAGGTTGCTGTTTTGAGTTTGCCGTTGATTGCCGTCCACCGCACCGGTTGTTGATCGCACGCAGCAGTCCGGCTACGCTCAAGCTACCCCACCAATAGAGGCAGCGTACTCCAAATTCACGCATGAATATATTGGAAATCTTGGGCTATTTGCAGGACCTCATTCGGTCAACACAGCAGCGGCGGGCGTGCATAGGATTATGGGAAGTTTGACTCAATGCATGGTCCCACAAAACAAAAGCATTCACGATTAAGTCATCAATGCTAGTCCTTTCTCCAAAAAAATCAATGCTAGTCCGAGACGGAATCACTTCCTCGGTGGCCGAGAAAAGCACCCGGTCGCCAATCACCGTGAAAGCCTCGCACCGGGAATCCCATCGCAGATCACTGCAAAGCAGTATGAGCCGCAAGCTTGTTGAGCACCCCTGTCGTCCGTCCGAACTCAGGAAAATATCCGGGCAATATCGCAAATTAGGTAGGAGTCCTGATTAATTCAGTTTCATATATCTTATGCCTAATTTGCAGATAGCAATCATGTTTGAATGTTCAGTTGATATTGTCATGTCCAAAAGAAATCTTTTGAATTCTTGTGAATTGGGAAATCATCATAATTTCATAACGTGCGTATGATTGATAGTCCGATTTCACCCTCGAAATACGACTCACAATCGCACGGAAAAATCGCTAATCCGATCTCACGCTCGAGATATGATTCGCGATTTTATTTGAAATTGGCCAATCCGATCTCATGCGCGAGATATGAATCGTCAATTTATTTCCAAAATAGACATGGATGATATCTTGCCTGATTTGTTGCGTGCTGATCTTGATGTCTTATTGCTCTCGTAAAAGAAAGGAAAAATCCGAAAAAAAAATCTGATTTAGATTAGGATCGTTTAGAATATTCATCGTTTTAGGGTTATCCTACATGTTTAGAATAGGAAATTTATTTATTTCAAATTTTTTGAAAAAATGAAAAAATCCAAAAAAATGCAGTCATTTAGGATGTTAGTTTTTTTTAAAATTTGAATTGCATGTTTTAATTTCGAAATTAATAAAGGAAAAACACAAAAAAAGTCATTATGCATATGTCATGTAGAATTAGGGCATTCTTTGCACGTCATTGCATGTTAAGATTGCATGTTATAGGTTTAGATAATTTCTGCTAAATAGATTGCATGCTTATTAGGAAAATAAAAATCATGTGCACGTCATATAGAATTAGTTTCATACAATGCACGTCATTTAGTGATTTTTGTTAGATGCATTTAATTAGAAATTGCCCGTCATTAGAATTAGGTCATTAGGTTAATTTAGATTGCATATTTAAGTATTGCATTTCTTTAATTTCGAATCTCATGGAAAATAAAAAAATTATTTAGAATAAATCCATCTCATGCTTTAGGATAGACTACATGCTTATTTATGTCATATCACTTAGGTCATATAGCTAAGCCATGTTGCCATGTTATATCATTTTATATTAAATTAGTGGCATGCATTGCATATTGCATGATTTTCATTAATTAAGTGAAAACAAAACAAAAATTGTGTGTTAATTAGAAACCATATCTAGAGTTGTTGATGTGGATTTTAATTTAACACTGCAGATGCTTTCGTTGCTTTGAGGTAAGTCCTGCAATTTATTTTTCTGCTTTACTTGAGTGTTAAATTGGTGGTTTGCGCACCTGCATGAACACCTCACATGTTAGGAATTTATTTAAAATCAATTCAAATTGCTTGCCAAACATTTTTCAAAATAAAAAGAAAGGTACCGAAAGGGCATTAGAGAAATCTAGTGTAACCAAGTCCCCGTACCCATAATCTCTGGTTCGTAGGAGTAAAGTAAATCTCCCATTACTTTACTTGGGTTTATAATCGACCCACCAAAAATAGATTAGTGGCGACTCCTAGTTAAAAATCAATTGTATGTTAAGAACTTGAATTTAAAGTCGCGAATTGGTATGGGCTTGGGAGAGCCCGAGTTGAGTCTAGGCTTAACAATCCATTAGCCAAACCTTAGGTGGTCCAAACCCCGAAAAATTGGTCGCGACAGCTTGGCGACTCCACTGGGGACATTGAGTTGAAACTCTTAGTGGACTTAGGCCAATTTTCTTTTTGAAAAAAATATTTTTGTTTGGCAGCGAGGATCCCAGGTACGTCCCTAACATTTAAGATGTTAAATGTTTTTGCAGGATGGAAGGTATAAGGGGAAGTGTTTGCTGACCTTTGTTTTGCAGGGAGGTTTAGGAATGTATGGTTTATTTTCATATACGAAGTGTTGCTTGATATAAACTGTCGTGCATGCCTTGCATCTAGCACTACACTATTGCACACACAACCTGCCGCCGGACCTGGGCCGCATTAAGATCATCTAGGATGGTATTGAGATGTTTGCCACTCCGACCGCATGCTCGCGGTATGAGTCGCCCATCTCAATCCCGAATTTTCTTTCATGGTGTCAAGAGTACCCACCTCGGTCCGCATGCTTGCGACCCGGGTCGGCTCTTTGACTAAGCCGGAGTCATGAGGACCCGACATAGTCCACAAGCTCGTGGCTAGTCCGATCATCCTTGTGGCTCCACCTTGATAAGCCTTATAGATTAGAAATCGAGCCACTTACCATGCGCGTGTCTATGTGATTGCCATTGATTCTCCTTGGTGAAGTAAGTCTTCTTTCCCTATACCATGCAATTTACTTTGTCATATTCTTGGGTCGGTCCATGACAATCTAGGTCAATCGTTGATTTGATTCATTTGTCAATTGGAAATGAAATGAGAAATTGCTAGGGAATGATGCATTTAAAAAAAAACTTTGAGAATTTGTTTTTACATCGTGTCTAGAAAATTTGGTTTTACTACGTATCCATTTTTAGGAAATTCCCTTCTTGCATAGACTTTTTATGAATAAATGAAAAAAAAATCGATTAGATCATTGTCATGGATTGACTCTCCATTTACACCTCATGCTTACATGTTCCCGTTTATTTCCTTTAGGTGATTATGGAGCGATCTCGCTCACCCATCCGTACACGGCCGATGGCTAAAATAGCGGATCAAAATGAGGTGCTGGACCGTATCATTGTCAATATAAACAAACGAATTGCGTACCTCCAAAGTCAAGTCGATGAATTGTCTGCTACTGTGGCTTGTTTCGTCAAGCAAAAGGGCCGTGATGATATAGGTACTCTATCTTCAGTAGGAAACTATGACTCAAAGAAGAGAGCTAAGAGGACTTTCGAACCGTCCTATTTTCCCGAGGTAGCTGAATTTGATACCACTATGAAGAGACTAGTGATATATCTAGAAGGAATAATCTCTGATTTAGAGGGTTTGCATCACAAGATCAAGGAGGGTGAAGAACTCAAGCACACATGATTCATGATCCTAAGTAGTTTGCTTTCCTTATTTAATTAGGGGCATGTTCAATTGCACCTTCCCCTGTGTGGGAATTCTTATTGCTTTTTAGGATTGATAAAAATTTCTTCTGTTTGAGCATCATATTTCAATAAATGTAATTTGATTGATGAATATCAATAGAATTACAAGTTTTGTTTTGAGGACATGATCGGGTACACCAAACTAGCCCGATGACGAAATCCAACAATGAAAAGAAAATATCATCCAAGGAGAATTCTGAGGACTAGGCTTCTTCATGCTTACTCATCCAAAAAAATTTAAAAGAAAAAAAAAGATCATTTTTCAAGCCATTTCCAAAAAACATGCATTAGGTTACCCTTGTTTATTTTTCTAACTCATTTACTTCATGTCTCAGAGCATAACAGAGAGGCTTTTGAAAATAACGCATCAATTTCCAATGATAGTGGGCCCATTGATTTGGGAACATACATCCGAGAGGGAAAATAGAAGTGGGGGCAAATGATCATTTCCTAACCGATCTTGATGACATCTCCCAAGAGTGAAGAAAATCATCTTGATTCCAAAGTGTGATATGTGGCACATCTCATAACAATTTGTGTGAGATGTCATTCTTGAAGGCCAAATGAAGTTTCTCATTTCCATGAGAAAATAATGGAACAAATCAAAAGAGGATAATTTGTCTTGGATGAAATGGATACATTGTGTTCATAAATATAATTAATTCTGGAATTGACATTCTATTATTTTCCTTGCAGATGATAAATTGGGGGGCATGACAAATTTCGGTAGTGACCCAACTGAGATAAAATCTTGATCTGAGCCAAAATGGTTGTGCAATTTGAATTTACTTTAATGTTGCATAGTATCCTATTCATGCACGTTGTTTTGTGCAGGGGCAAAAGTAAGATTTCATCAAATCAAAGATCGGATTTTCATCCCTGATCGATCAATTTGTGTGTTTGTTCCCTTTCAATAGGGGCAACCCAAGGACACCCATTGCCGAGATAGTCCCTTCGTGGGACAATTCCTTGAATAAATGCTTGAAATCATGTTTTTCATACTTATGAGAACATTTTTTTAGTGTAATAAATTGTTTGTTTGAAGTCACAAACGCTTTTCATGCTTAAAGTTGCTAGACTCTTTTGAAAAGAGAATTTTCACATTGATTTAGCTCACCAATTTCATGTGGAGATTTGTCATGATAGAAAATTTAATGGAGTGATATCAATGCTTAAGAATGCTGAATGAGACATGTCAGGATGATGAAAGACAAGCCTTATCCTATACATAGTCCCCTACTTATACACTTGTGAGATGAGTGTATGAAGTTCCATATTTGCAAGGTAAAGAGTTCTCTCGCAAAATATACGATAACCAAAATGATGAGGGGCAATTCATTTCTCTATCCCAAACACTACAGGTGATCCATTGCTTAACCACTTTGAGCCTTATACACTTGTCGATATTTTTTTTCAAATTATCCCTGTCAAGAACCACCCCACATCGGGGCAAATTGGAGGGTAAGACAGTACCATAAGGTGAAGAAAATGGATTGAAATTTTCTTGCTCTCACTTGCATCAATCTTCTAGTCATGCTATTACATTGAATTCATGTGGTAATTTAAGTGCCTTAGGATGACGAAGAGCATTTCTTTCACTATCCTATACACTTATAACCTTTGCATAGCCCACTTGAGCTTGCAATTTCATTTCTTTAAACCCAGTTGGTGATCATCCCCCACGCTGGGGCAAGGCAAAAGGCAGATCAAGACCCTTGAAAGTTCGAGTGTCATCCAAAGTGCAATTTCTTGACGCATGCATTGTGTGCAAGAATTGAAATTCTAAATAGAACTAAGGGGCATGAAAAAGCAGTGTGCCTGGTAAAAGCAAGGCCAATGCCCATGAAAAAAAAGAAGTAAAAAGATGCATAAGAACTGGGGGTATGAAAAAGCAGTGTGCCTGGTAAAAGCAAGGCCAATCCCCATAGATGAAAAAAAGAGGGTCAAGATAAGGTGACTGTCAATTGCAAGAATTGAATCCTGATGGAGCAATACTCAAAGAACTCAAGAGTTGAGTTTTTACAATCAATGGGGCATTTCATGAAGACAATCCCCAATGATGAAAAAGAAAACTGGTGGCAATGCCAAGATGATCACCAACTCTCACCATTCACACATATTTTGAGCCTAATGATCCTTTCATTTCTCAACCCATGAGCCTGACCTACATTACATCCCTTACAAAGTCTCTTCAGATTAAGGCACTTGAATTAACATAGGGATTCACATGTTTTAAGCATCGCTTTAAGGAGTGCGAGCAAGACTATTTCTTTCTCATGTTGCAGGGTTCTTGACTTGTAAACCCGGAGATGATTAAAGAGTTGTTCTTTCAATAGCCTTGACTCAAAGAGTCCCTTTGTTAAGCCGTTGACCGAGCCCACATTACGGTCCCTACTAAAGACCTCTCAGATTGGTAAGCTCGTACCGCCTACGAGAATACTCGGATCCTTGTTGGTATGATAATAGTGAGACGGAGTGATTCTCATAAAACAGCCTCTAAATGAGAGTGAGTGAAAGTCCTTTCTAACTGAAGGTCTCCCATTCGGTATTCTTAGAAAATCCATGTCATGAGTGAAGATTGTCTTGAATGATAATTCTCTCCAGTGGAACTTTGGGTGATGCGAATGTCATTATGCATGAACCCCGATTGAGTTGATGAAAATCTCACTAAATTTTGAAATGTGCATTCTAGAGTAACTCAGATTGTCTATCTCTTTGATGAATGCGTATAATTTTTTGCTCTAAATCATGTCTGACGGGTAATTCAAGTTCCTTTCAGAATGTTTCATGATATTAAGAGATGAGAAACCTCCACCATGATGGTGAAAGACCTCCACAGGATATCTAAATTTCAAAAGATGTATCCCCAAGAATCAGAGATATCACCAGGTAAGTATATCTCTACCATACTCTAAAATACTTGTCATTGTGCAGGTATTCTCTCTCAAGTGCATTAACACTTGACTTAGTCAAGCTGTCCAGTTATATTGACCCGGCATGCTTTCGTAGCCCGGTGTCCTTTATATTGACCTGGCGTGCTTCCGTAGCCCATAGTCCATTTCATCAACTCGGTGTGCTTCTATAGCCCGGTATCTCTCTTTATTGACCCGGCGTGCTTTCGTAGCCCGGTGTCTCTTGATATGACCTAGCGTCCCCCTATCAAATCAGCATGCTTTCGTAGCCCAAAATTCCCCTTCATCGACATGGGAGTCACTTCAAATATTTAGGAGACATATCCTTAAAGATTAGAGATGTCACAAGGTAAGTATATCTCTATCCACACCTTAAATACTTGTCATTGTACAGGTATTTCTTTTCAAGCACTAGCACTCGATGGAGTTGCCCCCCAAAAGATTTTTCAAGATTCGCAATCCCCGATTAAGGCGACCGAAGAATGGTTCGGGTCCTAGCCAAGCAAAATCCCCGTTTAGGCGACCGTAGAATGGTACGGGTCCTAAACAACATTTACTGCTCTAACAGGCGACCGTAGAAAGGTACGGGTCCTGGAAAAGCAATTTCCCCATTCAGGCGACCGTAGAAAGGTACGGGTCCTCGAAAATCAATTTTTTCGTCAAGGCGACCGTAGAAAGGTACAGGTCCTAGACACAACCAAACACTGCTTTACTAGGCGACCGTAGAAAGGTACGGGTCCTAGGAAAGTAGTTTCCTTACAAAACTTTGCTGCTCTACTAGGCGACCGTAGAAAGGTACGGGTCCTAGGAAAGTAGTCTCTTCGTTACTATTTTAGGCGACCGTAGAAAGGTACGGGTCCTGAACATGTAACGCCAACTATCTTGAATCACTCTACCCTCCTTGAAGGTAAGATATTCCAGGTAGGTTCCTTTACCATTTGCATACAAATTGCATTCCAAAATTTCGACATCTCGCTCCGGATCTGGATGTCTCAATTCTCTTTGTTGAACATTTCACTGATGTGAATGTTCTTCGATCTTCCTCGTTATACCTTAGTTTGGATCTAGGTATTTCGAGTTCAAAATCTTGACATCTCAGTCTGGGCCCGGATGTCTTGATTCAAACATTTCGCTCTGGATGTGAATGTTTGTCAATCCTTCTCATTATACCTTAGTCTGGATCTAGGTATTTTGAGTTTTTCAAAAATCTTGACATCTCAGTCTGGATCTTAATGTCTCAATTTTTTCTGTTGAATATTTCACTTTGGATGTGAATGTTCTTACCTGTTACGCTTTTCAAGGAACCTGAGTGAGAGTTGGGTACTTGTGGAGTAAACAGGGATTTATCATGTACCTCAATATGCTTTACCGCACTGATTGGTAAGTAATTGTAGGTACGTTCTTTCCTTTGACATCATGCATCTGCATTAGCATTTACATGCATCATATGAGTTGCATTTTTATTTTTATTTTTTAAAAAGGGATTCATTTCCCAAAAAAAAAAAAATCATTCAATGCATGTGTATGATCAAAATTTAGGTCTCAATTTGTCTTTGAAGGCAACCTCTTCGAGCTCACCTTCAAAGATGGGCAGCTGTTGACACCTAAATTTTGGCGACCCATTTAGCCGTTTAGTCATTAAAAAATAGGGGTTAATTTTATCCCTGAAAAAATATTAATTGCATAGCATATAATTTTAATTGCACTTATTCATTTGTTGCATTTGATCATCGGCGGATGAGCTTCAATTTTATGAATTGACAATTCAGTATTTCATAAATGATTCATATTATTCTTCTAATATTCGGTAAATATATCATATATTCACGTGATTTATACATTAAGTGATATATTTTACTGAAGATTGGAAGTTTAAAGATGAAATATCAAGAGGGGATATCGCACGTGGGGCATATCTTGAGTGATATATTCAATGTTTCAAGATAAGAAATATTTCATGGTAGATTTCATATGTGAGCTGGAAAAGAAAAGAAACAGGAAATAAAGAAAAATTGGCTTACAAATGCATGATACGCAAGCGTGAGGAAGGAAAAGGAATTTCAATATATATCATGGATGCATTCAGACAGGATTTTGTGCGTCCATTGGAGCCAAAAAAGAAAGGAAAGAAATAAATTATAGGCCGGGAGATTTCGGTCACGTCCTTGACCTATAAAAGATGGGCGCACTATAGACAAAAGGAAGGAGGCCACACACACAGCTAACATTCACGGCCGCAATAGAGAGAAAAAGGAGCTGCAACCCTAGAGAGAGAGCGGCGAAAAAGAGAAAAAAACAGAGAGCAAGGTCTTTGTCCCGTTCCTTCACTGCAGCCCTTTCATCATCGCACCAGACCAATCGATCCCTCGTTCGGTGAAATCACTCACCATAATCAGCGAGCTCCTCCAAAGAAGCCAACAACCATCGTTCCTCCCTCCTCGCAACGTAGCCACAGATCCGTGCCTCGCCAGTCCAGCAATTTCACGGCCACCGGGATCCTGCAACCTTGGTGTTCCAACGAGTTCTTTGCTTCTCAGCCCTGGTAGTCCCTGCACAACGACGTTGAACCGGCCCCTACTCCGACGTGAGCCAGCCGAGTTGCAGCCCACGATGCTGACTCTCGCCACCTGCTGCTCCCTCCTCGTGACTGCACCAGCGACCACGAGCTGTTCCATCCCCGATGGTGAAGAATCACTGAAGGAGTGCACTTGAATTATTCACAAGCAAGAAGAGCCCAAGCGGCAAAATCCTGACGTGATGATTATGTAAAAGAGGGTTCGGTGGGTGCAGCAACTCGTCGCCTCGCGTGCTCAATAGACCGACGGACCCAACTGGGATCGACTCTACTCGACGTGCACCACCACTCTCGGCTACGAGGCACTGTGCTCCCCACGACCAAAAGCGATTCTGGTTTCTTTGACCAAAATCTTTGCCATCGCACTTCCTGGAGTTCAAGGTTGCTGTTTTGAGTTTGCCGTTGATTGCCGTCCACCGCACCGGTTGTTGATCGCACGCAGCAGTCCGGCTACGCTCAAGCTACCCCACCAATAGAGGCAGCGTACTCCAAATTCACGCATGAATATATTGGAAATCTTGGGCTATTTGCAGGACCTCATTCGGTCAACACAGCAGCGGCGGGCGTGCATAGGATTATGGGAAGTTTGACTCAATGCATGGTCCACAAAACAAAAGCATTCACGATTAAGTCATCAATGCTAGTCCTTTCTCCAAAAAATCAATGCTAGTCCGAGACGGAATCACTTCCTCGGTGGCCGAGAAAAGCACCCGGTCGCCAATCACCGTGAAAGCCTCGCACCGGGAATCCCATCGCAGATCACTGCAAAGCAGTATGAGCCGCAAGCTTGTTGAGCACCCCTGTCGTCCGTCCGAACTCAGGAAAATATCCGGGCAATATCGCAAATTAGGTAGGAGTCCTGATTAATTCAGTTTCATATATCTTATGCCTAATTTGCAGATAGCAATCATGTTTGAATGTTCAGTTGATATTGTCATGTCCAAAAGAAATCTTTTGAATTCTTGTGAATTGGGAAATCATCATAATTTCATAACGTGCGTATGATTGATAGTCCGATTTCACCTCGAAATACGACTCACAATCGCACGGAAAAATCGCTAATCCGATCTCACGCTCGAGATATGATTCGCGATTTTATTTGAAATTGGCCAATCCGATCTCATGCGCGAGATATGAATCGTCAATTTATTTCCAAAATAGACATGGATGATATCTTGCCTGATTTGTTGCGTGCTGATCTTGATGTCTTATTGCTCTCGTAAAAGAAAGGAAAATCCGAAAAAAATCTGATTTAGATTAGGATCGTTTAGAATATTCATCGTTTTAGGGTTATCCTACATGTTTAGAATAGGAAATTTATTTATTTCAAATTTTTTGAAAAAATGAAAAAATCCAAAAAAATGCAGTCATTTAGGATGTTAGTTTTTTTTAAAATTTGAATTGCATGTTTTAATTTCGAAATTAATAAAGGAAAAAAAAAAAAAAAAGTCATTATGCATATGTCATGTAGAATTAGGGCATTCTTTGCACGTCATTGCATGTTAAGATTGCATGTTATAGGTTTAGATAATTTCTGCTAAATAGATTGCATGCTTATTAGGAAAATAAAAATCATGTGCACGTCATATAGAATTAGTTTAATACAATGCACGTCATTTAGTGATTTTTGTTAGATGCATTTAATTAGAAATTGCCCGTCATTAGAATTAGGTCATTAGGTTAATTTAGATTGCATATTTAAGTATTGCATTTCTTTAATTTCGAATCTCATGGAAAATAAAAAAATTATTTAGAATAAATCCATCTCATGCTTTAGGATAGACTACATGCTTATTTATGTCATATCACTTAGGTCATATAGCTAAGCCATGTTGCCATGTTATATCATTTTATATTAAATTAGTGGCATGCATTGCATATTGCATGATTTTCATTAATTAAGTGAAAACAAAACAAAAATTGTGTGTTAATTAGAAACCATATCTAGAGTTGTTGATGTGGATTTTAATTTAACACCGCAGATGCTTTTCGTTGCTTTGAGGTAAGTCCTGCAATTTATTTTTCTGCTTTACTTGAGTGTTAAATTGGTGGTTTGCGCACCTGCATGAACACCTCACATGTTAGGAATTTATTTAAAATCAATTCAAATTGCTTGCCAAACATTTTTCAAAATAAAAAGAAAGGTACCGAAAGGGCATTAGAGAAATCTAGTGTAACCAAGTCCCCGTACCCATAATCTCTGGTTCGTAGGAGTAAAGTAAATCTCCCATTACTTTACTTGGGTTTCTAATCGACCCACCAAAAATAGATTAGTGGCGACTCCTAGTTAAAAATCAATTGCATGTTAAGAACTTGAATTTAAAGTGCGAATTGGTATGGGCTTGGGAGAGCCCGAGTTGAGTCTAGGCTTAACAATCCATTAGCCAAACCTTAGGTGGTCCAAACCCCGAAAAATTGGTCGCGACATCTCTAGAGGAAGCCAATCCCTCAAGTTAAGATATCCTCATGCTTTGTCGAATATTACTTAGAACTCAGTTTTGATCACATTCAATAGAGAATTTAGTCCTGCAATCTGCTTGCTGTTGTCTATTGTGTCATGGGCCCATCGATCGTTTGAGATCGAGATCGTGCAGTGACTCAGACTTCCCTAGATCATTTGGATTGTTGGGACGCTTAAGCTAAGCCTTTCTTGGAATCGCTCGCTCACTTGCTTAGCCAGATGGTAGAGAGAGTTCAAAATAGAGAAGTTCTAGAAGAGAAATGAGCTTAGATTACTGAAATGACTTGGATTAGTATAATGAGGCGGATGTCACCCCTTCTTATGCTTGTAACCTTCTCATTACAACCAGTGACCAACTCTCAATTCGATAGACAAGATCTCATCTCCCGACCTACCGAGTACCAACATTTATGCCGATAAAATTTTAGAAGCCAGCGCAATTACCGTCTTGCTCATCCCTAGGAACATTCCAAAAACCCTACAAAAAACACTAAATGAGCTTGGGCGGTCTTCCTCGATCATTTTCTTTTAAACAAAACCGGCCCACATCTTTCGCTCTCAACTCTATCTTCCTAAACATAAAAGAGCTATTAAAAGCGTCTATAAGGATCAAAACAGAGTCACCGCACAAAATGACTCGCAAAATTTGAAACAAAGAGCCTGGCTTAAACAATCACCGGATCCAAATCCAACCTTTTTTTTTTCTTTCCACTTCGCAGCGCCCATAAATCCTCTCAATGGTAATGTCCCAACGACACATCTCTTTGCAAAACCCAACAACACGGAAACCTTTCAATAAATTCGCACAATTGCAACGACCCAATTGCAGAAAATGCATAACCACTATCCATCCATTCGCAAGGCAGCTCAAGCTCGTACTTTTTCTCCGTGCTCGAAATACCAAAACAATCGACCAATCCGGGTAAGAAACGACGTTTCTTCAGGAGGCAGGATTCAACAGGAAGAGGGGAGATCTTACGACGGGGTTTCTTTCATTGACGAGAGACAGGTCGTCCCTGAGCAGCTTCCGGAGACCGGTGATGTCCCCAGGTAGCCGTGGATGGTGGTGCTCGGTTATGTTACAACGCATTTTAGCTCTAAAAAGAGGCCGCCTGCTTTAGCAGTGAGTTACAATCCATTCTTAGGCTCATAATCGGATGAATTGAATTCTAAATCCATTGACTCATCTGCATGTACTTCCATTATTCAAGTAAAGGCCCTTCATCAGAGGGTAATATTAATTGCTTACCATTACTTGGTACTCCACTTTTCTTGGGTGTTCTGTGGTGGCCACTTTGGCAGTTTGCAGACTCCATGTTTCAGGAGTTCCCTCAGGATGATGTTGGGAAGTTGATATTTCTCCTCTCCAAGTAATCGTGCCCCCGCGCTAGACAAGTCATTAATCGGTTCTGGAGAAAAATATGGAGCTGACATCTCTCATTCGGCCCACTATTCTGATATAGCAGAAAAATCATTAGAGAGAATCCTCTTGGTAATATCGTCATTCAGATTCACAGGTTTTGATTCTGGTGCCAGTGGTCTCCATGCTCTTCTGAAGGATGTGCACGACACATGTACAAATAGATGAGAAGACGACAGCAAGTAATTCTCTACTTTTTCAAGCTCTTAGTTATTCCTCATTGATTTCGTTCACTAGTAGGTGAACCACTGCCCCAGATTTCAGTCAATTTGCTTTTGTAGCGAAGAATTGGGAGCCCATGATTCCAACCCGCGGGAGTTGATTGTGGGCAGTATATGCCAATGTAGATCGTTGCATCTGTCGAACTCCTGGTCACCATAATGGTTGCGGCTGTTATGTTGCCCAGGCATGGCCAATCGAAGTGAACATTTGCTTGTGTTTTATAAGAAAGTGCGAACTATGCTTGTTCTGATCCGTTGCCATCCAACTATTATGAGCAGGGTCGATCCAGTAAGGTGCTTCGTACGAGTTGAAATCATCAAAGACATTGCTGTTGTGTTCCTTTAACAGGAAGGGATGCTTTATGCCGCCATGGTAAAACTGGAAATCTTACAGATGCCTTATCGCAAAAAACTTCTATAATCCGATCGAACAACTCAGGACTGTCAACGGGAAGAGCAACACCGTACTGATTTTTTTTTTCCTTAAAAAAGGAATTAATAGTGGCCTAACCTTTCATTCCATTAAGTTAACAAGAGAAATAGAGAGCCACCACAAAAATAACGATCGCACAGTGAGCCAAACAAACTCAAAACCCAAGAGTGACTCGAGCATTTTTACATCACCTTTGATTACATATGCTGAAACCTGCCCAAGATTGGCCCATTTTCCCATGCCAATTCTGGTGCGAATAAAGTTGGTATTGGTTTGGGTTAGCAATGGATCTTCGATCTTCATGCTAGGAGGTTAGTGGAAAGGGGTAAAAGGAGAAATCCTCATCACTTTGGTTTTTGACTATTTTCAGGATCATTTATTGCCTTGTCCTTATAATAGGGTCATGAAAGTATGAATGTGCCCCCTCCTTCGGTTGTTAGAATAAGGAGAACATGTGTGGGTTAAACTAGATCATAATAGTAGCCAAAAAGTCCATTCTCTAAAGTCCTGAAGCAACTAGTTTATATGTATTGGACTGAGCAGAACGACCTTCACGGTGGCATTCCGAGCAGAGATTCATCTTCCTAGTATTAATTTTGTTGCTCCGCAATCTATTTGCCCTCAAAGAGTTCTAGAGGTTATTGATTCTATTTTATCTAGGAACAGACAGAATTCGACCCAAAGTAGCAGAGATGGCATGGTTCGGGAGGGGTCTTGTCATGGTTTGTATGAAATTGGAGTAGCATGCGACATTGGCAAGCCATGAGAAATAATGAGCATTGCCGGAGATGCAGCTCGATTCCGTTCTATTTGGGATGGGTTCGATGCAGTTGGTTTGCGAGGATCAATATTGATAATATCGAAAAGTCGAACTAAGCCATCCAAAATGGGCTTTTGTTAAGCTAATCTAGGATTTAAACATCATCTTTGTTGTTTCAATAAAAATGTACTCATGTATGTCTAGACAAATGACTCGATTTTGTAAGCATTTAAGATTTGGAATGGAGACGAAGAAGACCGGTCACAAAGTGTCAAGTTTCGGTTATGCTATTGAAATCGTGTACTAAGGCAATGGAAATGGATAGACATAGGTCGTAATTTGCGCGAGGTGCGCAACGAAGAAACTCAATTCCATCAATGTTCCAAGAGATGAGACCTTTTTATATTTGAGAACATAACGAATCAATACTGGAGAACCTAATTTACTCTAAAAAAACCATGAAAAAGTAAATAATATCAATGAAACTATAAGGATGGTAGCCAGAACCCAATCAAATAATTATTTAAAAGGAAATGACATCATCTAAAATATTCAAGGGACCCGAAAAACTACAAATAGTTAAAATAGAACAAAATCCTAAATTTGGATGATTCTCTAATCCCCCTCGTTCCCTCCCAAATAATAAATATCCGAGCTTGGATTGGGAAGTTGCTAATACTTTTCTGCGCTACAATATATAAAATAGACTCCAATGTGGTTTGAATAGAGACAAGGTAGTCTTCCATTTGGCCGAAATCTAGAGATAGATCATGGCTACATATGATTCTACAATTCAGGAGGAAACCTTGTCATCTCGCAATCTCACTCTGAGAATTGGTTTCCGTAAGTTCGTTTCGCCAGCAAATTTAACAACAATGTCGACGATCACACCAGGAACTCAAAACTAAGCATTAAGTACAATAACTCATAATTGATCGAAAAGCATAAGGTCGTTTTAACTGGGAGGTTGGCAAATTCAAATATCAACAGAGAATATAAAATTTGAATCTTCTTGAAAGTATGACAAACATGGTTCTTTAGAGAGACAATGCCCAGCCTCTCAGTCCTAGCGACAATCAGTAAAGGCCAATGGCGGGCTTAGCACAGACATGATAAGAGTGCAGCACTTGATCCTTTTTAGAACACACGTAGCATGCTCAAATCCATATGTCCCAAGTGCAGTCGCCTCCTGGATACCTCATTTCATGAGCTAGTGACGGGCCATCAGGCTCGGAGTCGAAAGTCCACGAAGAAATCCGGGTTAATTTTGAGGCCGCCTTTCTTGGTGTCGACATCGATCTGCAGCATGTGCGATCCTGTCTCCATCAGTTGAGGATAGAATTGGCAATCCCAAGGGCTGAAGAGTGAGTTTGTGACGTAGAGTCACTTGCCATCTAAGCTTAACTGGACCATTGAGGTCCTCCCGAGTTTATTCCCCTGAAGCAATGCATGAAGTGGTCAAAGAAGTAATATTTCTTGCAATTATCCAGCAAGATTTACTGTAATCACCTTTTACCATTGTTTGTTCTTACATAAATTGAAACAGTCATACCTTTATCTCGGGAAGGTCAACTTGCCATGTCGTACCATCTTCTCTCTCTACCACAACTGCACTTTCCTTCTGAAACAGTCCCCCGACCCATACCTGGTCTGCGATGTTCAGGGTCCTCAATGTTATACTGCCTCACATCCCTGAGAAGCCAGTTCACAAAGTACAAATAACGATCATCGAGCGATATCAAGAAATTTGTTATGAGTCCAGGCATTACAGGAAGGATCCAGTTTTGGACCTTCAGAGGTTCAACTGATATAGCCACCTGCATAAAGCAGTGGGAAAAAGATATTACCGGGCTGCATAATATCATATTAGTGGCAATCTGCAGGGTTATAAAAGCCTGTATTCAATTGGAAAAGGACGTATGGAGATACGGGAAAAAGAAAAAAGGCATCGACAAGGGGAGAGATGACAAGGGGAGTTATGTTCAACTAAGGGTGCATTTGTTTGCGTTTCTGTTTAAAAATTGTTCCAGGGAACAGAAATAGAAAAATGTGTTTCTGTTCCGAGCGAACAATTTTTGAACAAAAAAACACGTTTGGTAAAATTTGTATAATTTTTTTATTTCTTTTATTTTTTCTATTTTTTTCTTATTTTTCCTTTTTTCTTTTTTCTTCTTTTGGCCGGTCGCCGGCCGCGGCCATGGCCGGCGACTGGCCGGCGAGGGCCGGCGGCCTCGCCCGGCCACGGCGAGGCTCGCCGGCCCCGGCTAATGATATCCCCAGAATTTTCTAGGTAACTATGACTGCCATTAAACACCAAATTAACATCCCACCAGCATCCACAGTCAAACCTTGCGGTAATTTGAAGTTGATCGCGATTAACTACATGATGCCAGCAACATAATTAGATAGTTCCATCCCCAGATGATAACGGAAAAATTGTCAGAAAAATAAGAAAGCTGCTTCTACAATCAAGAATTACTTCTTTAATATTAGCTCAAACGAAACAACGATGAGATAAGCAAATTTGAAAAGAAACCAACATTACACTAAATCAACCATCATGCAATACAGCATCGGATCTACAACCATCCTGATGCTGATACACGATTTTCACCACCAGAATCAGGACTTTGAAGGAAGAGGACGTTGGAAAAGGACAGGAAAAAGATCACACGCATCATTGCAGAAAAGAATAAAACATAGTTTGCAGTTAAACTCATGTTTAAATAAATAAAAGACATGCATAAAACAAAGTTGCTCAGAATGCATCATCACTCAATTTAGTTATTACAGTCTTAACAAGATTTATCATCCAAAGGACCCATATGACCTCGACAAGGAGATTCACTATTCAGTAAAGATTTTGCAGTCCGATTATTAGTCCCACAACAAAGCTCTAATTCAGAAGGCATGGCACATTTTTGCTCAGTCCCAAATATTTGCAGTTCTCAAGAATTTAGCATAATCCATTCCAAGCCAAGAAGATATTGTCCCGACCCACAGAAGTATCAATCCCATTGAAAGGATAATGAGAAGTAGATTATATCATGAGTTGTGTTTTGTTTTCCTACGTAGGATGTGAGCATTATCAATTACTTGTTAAGGCAACTTCTCATTAGCAGCCAATGAGGTGCCCGGCATCACAATGCAAAAGGGGCCGATTTGTTATAATATATTTCCTCTTGGGTTTGGTTTACTGGTTTAAGGGAGAAAGGTTCAGTTATGTGCATAAGGACAACGTCCCCTGGCTTTGAATTGCTTCGCGAAGAAACCAACATGGACTTATCTCATCAAAGCTTAGAGTTTTGAGCAAAACTAAATCAAGAACTTAAAGAGATAGTTCCGTTCATTCATTTCTTCTTTTGCTCCTTTCCATTAACCCAACATGAAGATCGAAGATCCATTACTAACCCAAACCAATACCTAATGTCAACTATAGACAATCCCAAATCCTCATCACTTTGGTTTTTCACTATTTTCAAAATTATTTATTGCCTTGTCCTTAGAATAGGATCATGAAAGTATGAGTGTCCCCGTCCTTCAATTCTTAGAATAAGGAAGAACAAGTGTCCCTTAGACTGATCATAATAGTAGCCAAAAAAGACCAGAAATTTTTCTTTCCTAAGCTCACAGGCGAGGTGAGGACACTGAGTGCTATAACTTGGCACGCCGACACTTAAGTGCCATAACTTTAAAATGGTACACTTAAGTGCCATCATCGGAGAAAAATGGGACACTTAAGTGCCACTCCGGCGAAAATCCGGCCAAATGGCTGACGTGGCAATTTTCCGGCGAGTTTAGTCCAAAATAGTGTCGTTTTGCACGCTGACGTGGCGGAGAAAATGCAAAAACGACGCCGTTTCGTGTCTACGTGTAAATAATAATATAAAAATTAATTAAATTATAAAGTATTCAAAAAATTAAAAAAAATAAGAAAAATTTAAAAAATTTAAAAAATTAAGAAAAATTTAAAAGTTTTAAAAAATTTTAAAAAAGGGGGTGAGGTCGAACGGGCAGCTGAGGGCTCGAGCCCTTGTCGCCCGTTCGACCTCCCCACCTTTTTTTTTTAATTTTTAATTTTTTAAAATTTTTAAAATTTTCTTATTTTTTTAAATTTTTAAATTTTCTTTTTTTAAAATTTTTAAATTTTTTAAAATTAAAATTTTTAAAATTTTCTTTCTTTTTTATAAACTTTTTTAATTTTTATGCTGATTTGGAGCTCCGCGAGCCACGTAGGCAAAAAATAATAATAAAATATTGCCACGTAGGATTTCCGGCAAGGGTCGCCGGAGGTGGCACTTAAGTGTCCCACTCGAAAAAAAAAGTAACACTTAAGCGTACCGTTTTGAAGTTATGGCACTTAATTGTCCCGGCGTGCCAAGTTATGGTACTTGTGCTGTACTTTTGCCCCCACAGGCCCTTCAAGAGTCTTCCACAGAGTATAACATACTGCGAGTGCTTTTCCCGGGATAAAGCTCCAAGGACATACTTAATGTGAACCACGCTTTAAGATTTTTGTTAAAGAGAAAAAATAGGCAAACTGTGAGCAGGAGATACGCAATTCAGGCGGTGAGGCATGTACAAGCCTCCACAGAATCCCTACTTCATACATTTTGAGAAGCCGCAAGGCACTCAAGCATTGTAGCACTTGGCAGTGATGTCTGCCAATGACATCATTATAACAGAAATTAAATATATACCGTTGATCAATTCAAATAGTAAGAACTGGTACGTTTCACTTGGTTCTATGCAATACATTGTCAATCCACCTCATCGAACTAAGCTTATGTTCTTATTAATTGATTTTCTTTCTTAAAACCTCTGTAGATAGCCAATCACCAACTTTTCCGGGAGAAGTACCAAAAAAGTCCTAAACCTTTTGCATTGATACCAATTTAGTCATAAACTTTTTACTTAGACCAATTTAGTCCTAAACCTTTTAATATTGGTACCAATTCAGTCCATCCGGCCAATTTTGGCCGGCCGGCGCTGACGTGGACGTTGGCCGGTGACCGGACGCTGACGTGGCCATTTTTATGAATTTTTTATTATTTTTTCGAATTTTTATTAATTTTTTCTTTTTTTCTTATTCATTTTCTTTTCGGCATTGGCCGGCCTCTCCCAGGCCGCCGGCGAGGTGGCTTCGCCCGGATCTGGGCGAGGCCGGCCTCGCCCAGGCCTTGTCGCGGGCGAAGGCGGCCTCACCCGGATCTGGGTGAAGGCGGCCTCGCCCGGATCTTGCCGCGGGCAAGGCGGCCTTGCTCGCGGCCGGCGAGGGTCGCGGCTGGCGAGGGTTGCGGCCCTCAGCCCTCGCCTCCACCCCCGCGAAGCGAACCCGCAAAACCCATTCCTCCTCTCTCTCTCTCTCGCCTCGCTGAACCCACCATCTCCCGAAGCTTTCGGAAACGGCGGAAAGCCCCGATCGAATTGAGAGAACTTCCCCCTTCTTCTCGCCGTGGATTGGAGGAGAGCGGGTGGTGGTTGCTTGATCGGGGGATCGATGGGGACGCGAACGCCGTGGCGGCAACTTGGCCCGCGCCATCGCCATCGCCTTGGACTGGAGCTCAGCTCCCGACGCTCGCCGGGCCGCCGTCTCTTTCCTCGAATCCGTACGCCCTCTCTCCCCCTCGCCAGCCACGGGCGAGGCCGCCTTCGCCCGCGGCCAGGCCTGGGCGAGGCTGCCCCGCCGGATCCGGGCGAAGCCGCCACGCCGGCGGCTCCTGGAGAGCCGGGCGAGGGCCGCAACCTCGCCGGCGACGGGCGAGGGCTTCGCGGCCCTCGCCCGGTGGCCGGTGAGCCTCACCGGATGCTCGCCGGCCACCGCCGAAAAAGAAAATGAAAAGAAAAAAAGAGAAAAAATTAATAGAAAATTCAAAAAAATTAATAAAAAATTCGAAAAAATAATAAAAAATTCATAAAAATGGCCACGTTAGCGTCCGGTCACCGGTCAACGTCCCACGCGCCGGCCGGTCAAAATTGGCCGGATGAGCTGAATTGGTACAAATATTAAAAGATTTAGAACTAAATTGGTCCAATTGAAAAGTTTAGGACTGAATTGGTACCAATGCAAAAGGTTTAGGACTTTTTTGGTACTTTTCCCCCAACTTTTCCTATCCTACTCTGCTAATGCCCCATTTCAGTTCTAGTTCCTCGCTTACTACAGCCTATAATGAGTGATCCCCCTTGTCAGGCTTCTTTGAGAAGAAAGCCAGAAACTTGGTCCCCACAAACATATACAAATGCTCCTTTCAGGCTTCATTAAGAAGAAAGCCAGAACAAGATCTTCTGGGACACTAGGACAAAATGTTTATCTACCAGCGGTTAGCACTAAACAGTTTACACGCTATCAGAGACTAGTAAGCATTGATTTAAAGTACCACAAAGCAGGAGTAGTTAAAGGAAAGTCTTATTTGAAGCCCAAACCTAAAAGAGAAGGCAGCTAAAAGAAGGTATGTTCACCTGTTCTCAATTGTTTGTTCAAAAAACCTCTCAACTCACCCATAGTATTGAGCAACAAGAGACCGAAAAGGCTCCCCTGAAATCCAAACAGAGGGAGATGGCTGCAGGAGGATAATGACAATAGTTTGGGCTTAAGGGGATAATAACAGTTTGATGATGATTCCAATAAATGCAGATTGACATAAGTAGGAAATGATTATCACCCCTCACAATATATAAATCTTTCAGTCTCCTTTTTACCAACCATCATGTGGAAAACTAATAGTGGTGATAGTGGTAACAAGATTGAAAACTATTCGGGCATTAGGTGTTGAGAAAGCTTTCAAGTCGAGTCGAGTAGTAAGTTTAAGTAGTTCTTGTTGTGTATTAACCACAACATGCTGGAATTTAAGCAACACTTGTTGTAGTTTAACCTTTATATGTTGTATGTATGTTGTATGATAACTATAGTTTGTAAGTTCGGGGGTATTACTGTCTTTCTGTAATAGTATCTGGACAATAATAGATATAGGAGGAGAACATGTCAGGCTCCCTTCCTCCCTTCCTTACAACCGGAAACAAACAAAGGTACCAAATGAGAGCGAAACAAAACGACCTAGATTCTCTTTACAGTGTAAGATGTAGCATAAAATGTTGTCTTTCTGTAAAGTTCTAAAATGAAGAATGTAGCATAAAATGTTGTGGCATCTCTTATCAACTTGCTGATGACCCGGAGGGGGACTTGCCAAATAACCAGCTAGATTCTCTTTACAGTATACTCGTGAACCCCACATAGGGGTAGTCCAAATCCCAAGGAAAGTAAAAGGTCAATGCTTCCCCGGTAAAGATAATCAACTTCCCTTTTTGAAAAAGATCCGCAATAAAAAATTAGGGATGGGTCGAGTCGGGTCAGACATAAGCTTAACTTTGTAGTACACAAGGACATTATAAATCCATGATATTAATAATTCTCCATATCTCACTTTTATCAAAAACAAGTGCCCATATCTCATTCCGTGCTCCCTAGCTTTTCCATTTGTTTCCTAGGTCATCGGTAGCTATAGCCCTGAGAATCACACTTGGTTGTGCTATGAATAATTGCAAGGATTATTACATATGAACAGGTGATCTAACAGTATGCAAAAGAATAATCAGATGAAGATACAGATTACATATAACATTAAGGACAGCAATTTTTCTCTAAATAAGAAAAAAAAAAAAGGTTCTTGAGCCACATTTTGCTCCCTGACAAGTCTCCTTCCATGTTGTGATGAACATTGTCATTGAACTATAAGCAAGGGATAGATCATTTTCATTCAAGCCCGCATCATCCCTTTCCCCACTACCATTGTCCCCTGAAAGGGCATTTTTGCCTATCTTGTCTCTCCTTAACGATTTGTAGGGATTGGAGATGCTACGTGAAGCATCTTTAGACTTCCTTTTCTTTTTCCGAGTGACAGTCTCATCACAGTTTGAGCTTCCACCACCAGAAAGGTCGCCGTCTGGTTCAGCTTTTAAACCAAGCCTCATCGTCTCTTCAACTGCCGATGGATAAGGACAGCTACTAAGTCGGTCACTTTTAGTGGCCAGTGATGACCGATCCGAATAGCTGCTCAACTTGACTTCATTTATCTTGTCTTCATCTTTACAATCATCACTATCCTCATCTTCAGAGCCCGATGACAGAAACCTCATATGCTCGACGCCAAAATACTCAAGCACTGAGGAGAATGATTTAAACCCGTTTGAGATATAAAACTGAAGCGCTCATCTAGCTGTTTCTTCTCCATAGAAAAAAAGAGGACGCTATTTTCTTTTATCTTCGGATCTCTGTTTCGACGACTTTGAGCAATTCTTTAGAGCCACATCCTCTGATCTCCTCGCTTCAAGCACACGAGCAAAATGCATCCTAATGTCATAAATTCCTGTACATCAGATTACGGACAAACCTCCATAATGAAAGCAGTTACTTTTACTAAACTTAACTAAATTAAAAACAGAATCTACTCTAATGTTACATTGCAACCAAGAGACACAGGACAACCAACATACTGAGAACATGCCGCATACAATGCTAAGTGAATCCCGTCGCCATTCTTTAGTCCTTCTTCGGTAGAATTAGCAAATATTGAAGATCAAGACTTGAGCACTTCAATTACTGACGAGTCGCTAAGGTAATAACTACATGCAACTGCAGATAAATAACACATATAACCAAAATTTCGTAATCATGTCAATGTTGTCGGAAAAAAATTAGTCGTGGGATGTCATAGCTAAAATTTCCCCAACTCTATTTAGAAACGACACTAGATTTCTGCTTGTTTCAAGTTAGATAGCAATTTTATGCTCGTCTTCATATTCAGGAAGCGAGCTCTATCATATGAAAATGACAACAGCTCATTGTTGTTGTTCAGAAAACCTCTCCGAAATGATAAAATTATCATCGGAGGTCTTGCGGGTATTTATCGGGTTCGGATTAGGCGGTGCTTCGCGCGCCTGAGTTTCTGCAGGTGTTTCCGTTTTTTAAGGTGAAGCAAAAACGAAGTAAAAACCAAAAAATTATAGGGTTAATACCACAAATGAAAAAATTCCCAAACCCTACGCCTGCGACAAATTTACTTTACACTAACCTTTTTATCACAAATATCTCAATCCAATATACTTATGACAAGTTTATCTCAAATTAATTCTTAATCATCAAAAAGTAAAAATATTCAAATTAGTACATTCATCACAAATTCACTCTCCGTTAATTTGGATTAATACCACCAAAAATCAAAAGCCAATACACACACTACATCCGTCAATTGCCACCCGTCACTCAACTAAGTAATTTAATGGTAAATTTTGACGAAAATTACCAAAGATTAAATTTGTTACAAGTGTACCAATTCGAGATTTTTTTTATCATTGATGTACGAATTTAAAGTTTTTCGTTGTATCAACTCAAATTACAAAAACGGCACCATAAAATATTCGGCATGTCGACGTATGATGTAGCAAGCATCGTTCAACTCAAATCAGTTTGAAAATGGACACATGTCTGTTGACGTGCTATTCGAATACCCTAGAAAAAGAAAAGAAAAGAAACCTTCGACGACTTTACCAAAAAAAAAAAGAAACCTTCGAACGATGGCCAGGTGAAAAGGTCCCCCTAAGCTCCAACATCATCGGTTTTAAATGCATGCCTGCGAAAGATTCAAATGGCCCGTCAAAAGATCCGTGCTTGCTCGATTTTCCCCTCTTTTCAAGTTGCTTCCCAAAACTTTTGTCCTTCCATTCTACCGTTCCTTGATTTTATGTTTTCACTTCAAAAGGAGAAATTTCCTATTAGAAAAATAAGCTACAAGAACAAAATGTTATCCCCGTCCTCGAATGAAGGTCAATGACCTCGGGTTGGCATAGGCGATGGCGTTGCGAGGCTCACAAAGGCGTGATGGAGATGGAGGCCACACGACAGAGCGGATGGCTAGCTACTGCAAGCTTAGGTTTTGTGTGTGCTCACAGTAGAACAAGAAGATGGCAAAGAGAAATTAAGGAAAAAGAAAAGGAAAAGAAAAATAGAAGGAAAGAAGAAGAAAAATTAAAAAGGAAGTAGGTAAAACCCATATTAGCCATTTATTAAAACTGACTAATGTATCAATCATTTAAAGTGATAAATTTAAGGTTTAAACGTTCCCTTAACTTTAGATAATCACGGTCATTTTGGGATATAGCCAAAATTTTGATGGAGCTAAAAGCCTTGATCACCCTTAGATGCTCGTGGTAATTTATTTTGCTTTAGCTTCATGTTTTAAGATAGATATGAGTAAAATCATTGTTTCATATGCTACCGGAGAAAACTATAATTTTTACGAAAGAAAACTTACACAAATGAACTTTGAACTTTGAATTTTATGCACAATATTATTCCTGAACTTAGTCTAACGTGTAATGTCAATTATGAACTTTTAACTTGTTTGATTTGGTTCCGAACTTTTAAACATTTTATATAAATTTGAGGTTATGTTGAATATTTATCAATAGCTTAGAAATCATATTAAAAAAATTAAAAAGTTCAGTGATGGTCTGGATCGTTTTACCTATCGGCAAAGATGGAACCCTTTCTTAGCGAAGACAAGAGAAGATGGATAGGTGAAAGTCTAGTGTTGGAATTATTGGTCCTGGACCCTGCATCTTGTTGACTGCATGCCAGGCGGCCTCATCGTGAGGATTAGGTCTGGGGGGAATTTCCCAATTTTGGTGAATTTGCCTCCGGCGGTTTATCATTACCCTATTTTACGTTTGGGGTTGATTTCAATAAACGGGATAGTTTAAGGACTTGTCCAGGTCCGAACCAGCTGCCTTCATTTCCTTGTAAGGCGTCTTAGACCCTGCATCTTGTTCACTGCATGCCAGGTGGCCTCATCGCGAGGATCAGGCCTGGGGGGAATTTCCCAATTTTGGTTGATTTGCCCTCTAGTGGTTTATCATTACTTCATTTTACGTTTGGAGTTGACTCCGATAAACGGGATAATTTAAGGACTAGGTCCAAAAATCTTACAAGCATTAAGCCTAGCCGCTATATTTTTCGAGGCACGGGAGTTGCCTCTACCCCTGTTCCTGTTTAAAGTCTTCAGGAGGCTACGGGGCCTACCACCTTGGACTACACCTAGTTCGGTTGGTTCCCTTCTCGGTGGGAAGACTCCCGGGAAACCCCGTCATTATCGGGGGAGCAGTTTAAGGTCATGCTTAAGACCGCGCGTCTTACCAGTGTTAAGCCCAGCCGCTATATTTTTCGAGACACAAGAGCTGCCTCTACCCCCATTCCTGTTTAAAGTCTTCAAGAGGCTAAGGGGGCTACCTCCTTGGACTCCACCCAGTTTGGCTGGTTCCCTTCTCGGTGGGAAGACTCCTAGAGAACCCCATCATTACCGGGTGGAACAGTTTAAGGTCATGTTCAGGACCATTCTGCCAAGGATATTATGTGAAATTCATAGGGCGAGACAGCATAATGTGTTTTTCTTTTTTTTTTTTGGTCGGTAAGACAGCACATATAAAACACGGTTTATTTTTTTTTGAACTAAACATATAAAAACAATTCACAGGTGCCAATTTCTAGGGTTCGGGAAACGCAAGCCCACACGCCCGCTCGCTCTCTCTCGCTTCCCTCCGCCTTGCCTTCTCCGCCCAGCTGCCGGACTCCACCGCTCGACCGCCGCGTACGCCGGCGAGCCCCCCCGCCTCCGCCCGGCTCCGTCGGCTGCCTCGTGAGCTCTCGAGAAAGCCACGCCTACGGCCAATAGCCGACCCAATCGACCTCAACCGAGATCCTCCCGAGTAAAAACGCCTCTTTTGACTCTTGAATTATTGTTGTTGTTGCGTGGCTTTTACTGAACACTTGTTACTCAAAACCTTGCCGATGAACAGGCTGCTGTGGCTATTTGCCGAAGCTAATGGCTGAAAGTTTACCCGAAACTATTCTCATCGACATACTCTTGAGGGTTCCGGCCATGTCGTTGGCGCGATTCAAATCCGTCTGCAAACGGTGGCGGTCTCTAATCTCTGACTCAGGCTTCGCCAAGTCGCATCTGCAGAGGCTCAAGGCAGGGGATTTAATTCCTAGTCAGAGAATTTTCATTGGCTACGGTTACCGCGGCCACGAGACCATAGACTACGAAGCGCTCGACGCCAGTGAGGGTCGCGTGGTGGTACCACATAAGATCGAAACGATCAAATCTGGCAGCGATTGCCAGATCGTGGGGTCCTGTGGTGGCTTGGTTTGTTTTCTCGTCTCTGGCATTTTTCTCATGTATAACCCGACCACCAGGGAATATAGGAGTTGCCCTCTTCCAATCTCGAGGAAGATTGTCAGTTTCTTGACCGTCACAATGAGTCATTCTATGGATTCGGATATGACCCTCGATCTGATGACTACATAATAGTAGAGGGCATCCACGAATATGCATATGAATTTTGGGTGGCGGCAATATGTTCGCTTAAGTCCGGTTCTTGGAGAAGGATATATTTCCCGATTGAAGAAATCAAAGAAAGCGGTCTCGATATTAATGGCAACGGAGTTTATTGGAATGGGGCCTTACACTGGTGCATCTATGAGTGGGGCAAGACTGGGATCATGTCACTTGATTTGTCGGAAGAGAAATTCCAGCGGGTGCTTTCGGTCCCTGAAGTCGATGGGGATGGACTTTCCCAGGGACTCGGGATTCATGGGACTAGTCTGTTCATATATAGCGGCTGCAATGATAACTGCATCCACGCATGGATAACGGATGAGTATGGGAGAGGAAGATCATGGACAAAATGGTTCAGTGTTGATTGCCTACCTGTCTCTAGGCATACTACCCCCCTCGTGTACACAAGGAGCGGAAAAATTGTTTTTTTGATAAATGCGAACCAGGTGATTCTGTTCAATCCGGAGGATAATACTTACAAAGATTATCCCATAGAGACGGACAGCTTTTTCGGTATTGAATATGCTATCTATTTGGAAACTCTTATTTCTCCCTATCTTGATGGTGCTCCATCAAGAATCTGGAGCCTTTAAGGCGTCATGTGATGCGAGGATTTTCTTAATAGCTAAGGGTTCTAAATTATATTAGTATAATTGATATGTATAATGCTATGTCAACATGTCGATACTTTATTGACTTCTTCATGATTATTGTACTTAGATCTGTTGCTGTGATGTATGATGGTTGGTTTACTGTAATGATGGTATGCTTTTCAAATTTGTTTATCTCAATGTTGCTTCATTTGAGCTAATATTAAAGAATCGTGGAAGTGGATTGAACTATCTAATTATGTTGCTGGCGTCATATAGTTAGTAGGGATCAACTTAAAATAACTGCAAGTTTTGACCGTGGGTGCTGGTGGGATGTTAATTTAGTGTCTGATGATAGTCGTAATAACCCGGAAAATGCTGCATATATCATTAGCAAGTATCAAAAGAAACTGTCTGGAATAAGAAATTCTTTTGCCCTAGATCATTGCCCAATTATGTCTTAAAAAGAATTCGCTTGAAAAATTCATGGTTGAGAAGATTATTATGGCATAACCCCTATTATTGGTTCATATGTGATATAATTATTCATCTTTTGAGGTGCAAGCAATCATAGTTCATGCCACAAATAACTACTTTGCAACAGCATATCTCGATAATACATACATGGTGCTTTTATGAGTTTTCAACTGGTTTATGTCTTACTCAGGTTTCAGAACTCTCTCTCTCTCAGAGAGCGCGAGTGCACGCAATTTTACACGAACATCAACACTTAAACACTAGTCATATATTGGTTGCATTATTTGTTATGGTTTTCCAGGCAAAAAAAGAAAAGAAAAAAAGAGTTGCATATAATGATTGAGCAAAAAAAGTGCGAGGCTAGTACAGAAACTGCATTTGCTTTGCGCTTACAGTGCCTTTTCAACTCGTATATACATATCAACACATGTATTATAGTTCAAAAAAAGGCTGATGACTTTTGGTTACAACAAAAGACCCGCACTTGCTCGACTTTCCCCACTTTTCACGTTTCCCGGCAAAACTTTTGTCCTTCCGTTCTACTGTTGTTCCTGGATTTTATGTTTTCACTTCAAAAGGAGAAATTTCCTATTAGAAAAATAAGCTACAAGAACAAAATGTTATCCCCGTCCTCCAACGAAAAACTCCATCTAAAAGCCGTAAGTCGTTCCCCTTTGCCTCTTCCGATGTACCCAAAAAAATGGATCAGAAGAATAATCTCTAAATTTCGCGACAACTAATAAATTTATTGGCACTATTGGTAACTTTTCATATGAAAGAAGCGATTACAAATTCCAATTCCATGGAATTTATGAGTGGCATGTCCTATCGAGACACACAATCCTCAGATCATGAACGGATTTGCATTAAGCTGAGAGTAGATCCCTTGTCATTGGTAAAACTAGGATTTGATTCCATTTATTAAATTAAGCCAAACATCTCATCCTTGAGGCACCATCCTGTGAACTTCGTTAAGTAGATCCCATTTGTAGCTTGCCAAGAGGAAACGCCCATCCCGAACACATGACGTTCGGCACAAAGACGACTACGGGATTCACATGACACGTCTCCGAGAAAGAACGAGATGATCGCAAATAACTAGAAGCTGATGAATGACTTTGCATCTTTCCGAGTTTAAGAAGTACTGGTCATTCATGAAAAGGGTACATTAACATCAACTAATCGTCATCTTCATCAAAGTCAGAATCATCCGTCGGCTTCTCTCTTTCGGAGTCACTCACCACATACCTTGTCTGCTTTCGGTTCACCCTCTGAGGCCTTCCTTTCGGAGGGGCCACCTCAACCGCGTCTTCACCATCATTAGACATAGGATTGATGACATTTCCTCACCTGTGGAGCTGTCAGCCTTACCTTCCCTTCCCAGCAGAGTAGTGCTTTTCTTGTCGAAAGCAGATGCCCTCTTCTTTCGTACTTTCTTTTCTGGCGAAACTCTAGTGCTTTGGGCTGGCTTTAACATCTCGGTCAAGAGCCGTTGGGTCGTTCCCCGAGCCTAGAGTCAAAGTTTTGACTCTGGGCCCCACCGTTTGCTTCCTTCTTAAATGGGAAGTGGGACGCTGGAGAGGGCTCTTTCTTCGTTTCCTTTTAGCTTTTATACCGTGTGCCTAAAGTCAAGACTTTTGACTTTGGGCCCCATGTACATGACCTAATTCGCCTAATGCAGATAAAGAAGAAACTTTGCTCCATTTTTTTATTCTATTTTATTTCTTCTTTTGTAAACCTTCATGAAGTCCAATGAAGCTTTTTCATTCAATTTAAAATCTACTTGGGAAATCTTTATCAACAAATTTGATTTAACAAATCGTTATTTGAATTTAAACTCGGCATTAATTTAACGCCTTTTGCCTACCACTGACCTTTCTTTGTTATTGTAGGTGGCTTTCATATCTTCGCAGCAGCAAATGGTTTTCTGCCTCCTTTCTTCTTTGCCAACTCTGCTTCAGAGCCCACTAGCTCGCAATCATCATCTCCACTGTCATTACCATTTTCTTCCTCTGAGATCTCCGAGAGGGTGACCAAGGGCTTCTTCCTTGCGGCAGACCTTTTTTCTGGGTTCTTTCACCTTCACTGGCACATTAAAGTGAGACGGACAAATAATGAACTCGAATTGAATTGAGAGAGAGAAGGTCAAACTTTTGAGTGGAACCTATAAACACCATAGGAGACGCAACAGGCCATGAACATAATAGGTAATTTGCTGTGGCAAGAAATACAAAATAAGCGGCAAAATAATATACCTAAAACTATCTCGAGTAATGAAATCAATAGTAGGAAAGATCTTTTACCCTGTACACCAATTACAAGAATGCATGACTGGATGTGAACTACTGCTTACAGACTCTACCAATTATATTGAAGATGTTGCTACTCCTAGGATAGATCAGACGGATAGTCCAAGGGTTTCATCGTGTATTTTAGATACGACCAATTATGTTGTTTCATCATCTAATTTACCTCTCTATCTAGTCAATGTCAATCATATCAATATGGTCCAAATTTCAAGAGGCACCGGTGATCTTGGCTCACCATCTCTCTTACGTAATGAGCTGATTCCATCCAAGGATCGTAACTCTACTCAAATTGCCCAAGCATGGCCAATTGAAGTGAACATTTGCTTGTGTTTTATAAGAAAGTGCGAACTATGCTTGTCATGATTCGTTGCCATCCAACTATTATGAGTAGGGTCGATCCAGTAACGTGCTTTGTACGAGTTGAAATCATCAAAGACATCGCTGTTATGTTCCTTTAACAGAAAGGGATGCTTTATGCCGCCATAGTAGAACAAGAGATCTTACAGATGCCTTATCGCAGAAAACTTATGTAATCCGATTGAACAACTCAGGACTATCAACGGGAAAAGCAACACTTTAGTGATTTTTTTTTTAAAGGAATTAATAGTTACCTAACCTTTCATTCCATTAAGTTAACAAGAGAAATAGAGAGCCACAACAAAAATAATGATCGCACAGTGAGCCAAACAAGCTCAAAACCCAAGAGTGACTCGAGCATTTTTACATCACCTTTGATTACATATGCTGAAATCTGCCCAAGATTGGCCCATTTTCCCATGCCAGTTCTGGTGCGAATAAAGTTGGTATTGGTTTGGGTTAGCAATGGATCTTCGATCTTCATGCTAGGAGGTTAGTGGAAAGGGGTAAAAGAAGAAATCCTCATCACTTTGGTTTTTGACTATTTTCAGGATCATTTATTGCCTTGTCCTTAGAATAGGGTCATGAAAGTATGAGTGTCCCCCCTCCTTCGGTTGTTAGAATAAGGGAGAACAGGTGTGGGTTAAACTCGATCATAATAGTAGCCAAAAAGTCCATTCTCTAAAGTCCTAAAGCAACTAGCTTATATGTATTGGACTGAGCAGAACAACCTTTACGGCAGCATTCCGAGCATGACGGAACTTCATCTTCCTAGTATTAATTTTGTTCCTCCGCAATCTATTTGCCCTCAAAGAGTTCTAGAAGTTACCGCTTCCATTTTATCTAGGAACAGACAGAATTCGACCCGAAGTAGCAGAGATGGCATGGTTCGGGAGGGGTCTTGTCATGGTTTGTATGAAATTGGAGTAGCATGCGACATTGGCATGCCATGAGAAATAATGAGCGTTGCCGGAGATGCAGCTCGATTCCGTTCTATTTGGGATGGGTTCGATGCAGTTGGTTTGCGAGGATCAATATTGATAATATCGAAAAGTCGAACTAAGCCATCCAAAATGGGCTTTTGTTCGGCTAATCTAGGATTTAAACATCATCTTTGTTGTTTCAATAAAAATGTACTCATGTATGTCTAGACAAATGACTCAATTTTGTAAGCATTTAAGATTTGGAATGGAGACGAAGGAGACCGGTCACAAAGTGTCAAGTTTCTGTTATGCTATTGAAATCGTGTACTAAGGCAATGGAAATGGGTAGACATGGATCGTAACTTGCGCGAGGTGCGCAACGAAGAAACTCACTTCCATCAATGTTCCAAGAGATTAGACCTTTTTATAATTGAGAACATAACGAATCAATACTGGAGAACCTAATTTACTCTAAAAAAATCATGAAAAAGTAAATAGTATCAATGAAACTATAAGGATCGTACCCAGAACCCAATCAAATAATTATTTAAAAGGAAATGACATCATCTAAAATGTTCAAGGGAGCCGAAAAACTACAAATAGTTAAAATAGAACAAAATAGAACAAAATCCTAAATTTGGATGATTCTCTAATCCCCGTCGTTCCCTCCCAAATAATAAATATCTGAGCCTGGATTGGGAAGTTGCTAAAGATGATCATACTTTTCCGCGCTACAATATATAAAATAGACTCCAATGTGGTTTGAATAGAGACAAGGTAGTCTTCCATTTGGCCGAAATCTAGAGATAGATCATGGTTACCTATGATTCTGCAATTCAGGAGGAAACCTTGTCATCTTGAAATCTCACTCTGAGAATTGGTTTCCGTAAGTTCGTTTCGCCAGCAAATTTAACAACAATGACGACGATCACACTAGGAAATCAAAACTAAGCATTAAGTACAATAACTCATAATTGGTCGAAAAGCATAAGGTCGTTTTAACTGGGAGATTGGCAAATTCAAATATCAACAGAGAATATAAAATTTGAATCTTCTTGAAAGTATGACAAACATGGTTCTTTAGAGAGACAATGCCCAGCCTCTCAGTCCTAGCGACAATCAGTAAAGGCCAATGGCGGGCTTAGCACAGACATGATAAGAGTGCAGCACTCGATCCTTTTTAGAACACACGTAGCATGCTCAAATCCATATGTCCCAAGTGCAGTCGCCTCATTTCATGAGCTAGGGACGGGCCATCAGGCTCGGAGCCGAAGTCCACGAAGAAATCCGGGTTAATTTTGAGGCCGCCTTTCTTGGTGTCGACGTCAGTATGCAGCATGTGCGATCCTGTCTCCATCAGTTGAGGCCGCCTTTCTTGGTGCCCAAAGAAGAAACAAATTCCCTCGGAGAATAATAAACCTGATGCAAAAATTTCTGTGTTAACATAATGCCCTTTGGATTTCCAGTTGTCCCACTGGTGTGGATAAGCGTAGCAACATCATCAGAGCTAGAGAAAATGTTCGCAAAACACAATAAGAAAACACGATACTACTCAAAAACTCAAAATGAACTAGCCCACTACTTTTCTACTCTGTGACCTTACCATATATATCAAAATCGATTTGCTTTAACACAATTGAAATCATAAGAGAGGAAGAGAAAAGTTTAAAGAGTAAATCTAGTTCCCTGCTCATGTGAGAGTATTTGCAAAAGATTTGCACATGTCTTAGAGAAAAATTATAAGAATACGTTAATTTTTTTATTATTTTCACTATCCCTTCTCTAATCTTTTCATCTCCTACTGCATCTTCATAGGATCAGCCTCATCGCACCGCAATTACAAAGGCATGTATAAAACAGCTGTTATGATACACTTCATAACATGAGAAAAAATCGAGGGACAGAAAAGAAGCCCAAAACAAAAATAGACTGAATAAATGTTATACCTCAATCAAATGGCATTCTGTCAAGTGGATTATTAACGCCTTTCGCAATGCCTTTAGCCACATCATTCTCTATCCATGTATTTTCCAGTTAAGGTACATCATTCATGACAAGCTAATATAAAAAGGATATAATAAATTAAATAGTTACATGAAAAGGATATGGTCCTAAGAAGGACAAATCATTGCCAACATCCTCAGGTAAATTAGACCGAAGTTCATCCTCGGATAATCCAGACAAAAGTACGGTGGATTCACAATTGGGATCATAGACCCTTTGATGCTTGAAAGTGAGCATCGCCTTTCGGAATTCTGTCTTATAACCTGTGTAAACTGAAGCTGGAGCACTTTCTTTCAAGTGCTCAATCACCTGTATCCAATGAATGGTGGAATTACAAAAAAATAGACAGAAAGTTTTTTTCGATGATTGAATTCTTATATAACAAATCTATACTTACTTTATCATAAGTTCCGTACTTTTGGAACTTCTCTAGCACGATGTGCCAATTCATGTTATTGAGTGGCCGCAAATAGTCACAACCCCTCAATACACACAGTTCAAGAAATGTTTGCTGAGTAAACCCATTAAGTTTTGGATGCTCTAGTAGCTTGGAGTCCTTAAACTCATGACCTCGCCCAGAATCATCCATTCGGAAGATTATCTGAAAAATAAAACATATGCAACCACAGAAAACACTCAAGGTTGAAAAGGCTATATTTTTCTTAGGGATTGTGTGTTGAGATGGATAAAATATAGCAAGAAGCAGTACAGATAACTCACTCTAGGACAGCCAAATGCTACAAGATCTGCATCGCTCGTAAGTACAGCATTTATCCGTCCATGGATTGCCAAAAAGGCCATTTGAGCATCCGCTTCGTAAGGGGCAACAACATAAGAAATGTCCTGCTTCTTCAAGACCTTCCAGATGTAACCATACCAATCAAAATGCAATAAATTCATCAGGAATGATAACTTTAGCTTACTTTAACCACACATTGCATGACTAGGTTCATACCTCGATTAAATTCGTCAGGAATGATAACTTTAGCTTACTTTAACCACACATTGCATGACTAGGTTCATACCTCGATTAGCTTGTGTACTATTAAAGGGGTGATGTTTACTGCATGTTTGTAATGCCCAACAGCAGCAGCATCTCCTGACTCAAGCCGACGAGCCTTAGCAAGAGATTTGTCCCTGGACCTACGTTCGCAAGGCGGGTTTGAGAGCTCAAAAGTAAGTAATTCTGCCAAAGAGCTAAAAAAACATACTCTTTACGCTTTCTCTTTTCGTCAATCTTCATCGGGAGCTCACATCCATCAAAAACAATAAACGGTTTAACTTTATTTTGCTGGAGCAATTCTACTCTTTTCATGAAGAACTCGATGTGCCTGAGAATCAAACACCAAAGGTGTGAATGCACTGAAGTAGGACATCTCATAATAAAAGAACATAAACCGGCATTATGGGCCTTCGTGTGTTTAATGTGAGCATAACTAAATGAAAACACTTCCTAGCTTGACTATCATTCTAATTTCACAACGCAAGGAACATTCTTGCTCAAGCATAAAGTTGAATCGCAGGATTGGCAATCTTTCAATTTCATATTCCTTACAACACCCAATTACCAACTACGGCACTTTTGACAAGTCACCGGACAGGAAAAGCATATCAAGCAAAGTCACCAACGAATAAAGAAGAGCCAACTCATACCGCTTTCTCTATATATGCTGAGACCGATCGAAACAACCACCTACATTGAAAAGATATGCTTTGTGGACCTGCTGTAACTATTAAGTTTCATGTCAAAACTGCTGTAGGTTGTACAATTGAAGAAAATAAGCAGCAGTTAAAGCAATAATTTCGAATGGCTTGTTTTATCATTGAGTTGCATTCTTGTGACAACCGTTGGGTTGTCCACATATGATGGGGAACTCACTCGGCTAGAAAATTTAGTGCTGTGACTCAACAACTCCAACTCCTCGGATTAAGTGAAGAAGCTGATGACAACACATAGGCTTTCTAAATTTGTCAGCCGCATCCAAACCCACTAAGGGCAAGAGTATAGTTAAACTCACATCGATAAATCAACGCATGGCCTGGACAGCATTTGATATAAAACATACTCACAGGCATCAACAGCCGATATGATTACGATTCAATTCTTCATCCATTGACCAAACGGGAAATGCAAATCAAATTATGACCAAGCAGGCTTTTCCAATCTAAAGGATGGCTCTACATACACACAAAAGAAACTAAGCGGCAAATGACAAACAAAACTTACTTGTTAGTGGGGAGATTCTCACAGAGCTCCTTACTGCAGAGCATGGCACCTTGATAGAGCCAGTTATAACCGTCCACGGCCACGGTGCAGCCCTCCTCCAGTTCACTGATGTCGATGGTTGTTAACACATTCTCAAGGAAAGTATATAGGGATTTTATCCCCATTTCCTATCACAAAGAAAGAGAGAGTGAGGATCGAGTGGCAATCAAAAGAGTGATCAAGAGAGAGGGCTTGTTTTTTTAGGTGGAGGGAATCAGAGTCTTCCCGTGTTCCTGTCACAAAGAGAGAGTAAGAACGTCGAGAGAGAGTCAATGTTGACGCAGTATTGCGCAAGACGAGCAAGACGAGCAGCTGCCGCAAGACCATCACGCACCAAAGACGGGGCGGCAAGCGAGGGGCTCGATCGTGCGGGAGCAGACGCGACGTCCAGTCTTTCCTTCCTGAAACGCTGAGAAAGCGCAGAGCGCAAAGCTCAGAAAGCGGGCGCACAGAGAGAGAGCACGCGAGAGCGCCGAGAGGGCGTTGAGAGAGAGACAGATAGACAGACATACAGAGAGAGCGCACGGCGAGAGGCGGAGCCGAGAGAGCGGCGAGAGGCGGAGCGGAGAGGCGGAGCCGAGAGAGCGCCGAGGGCGGAGAGAGAGGGAGAGAGTTTCGTGACTTTTTTTTCAAGGAGACGCATGAGGGGGCGAAGAGGAGCAACTGTTGTGTACGTGCCGAATATGGTCGGGTGCTCAACTGCCAATCAGAGTGTGACACCTGTCCGTGGTGTTAGGTGAGGAGAGCTGTTAGAACCCTCGCGCAGAAGCTATCTTCTCTTTACCGAAAGCTTGCTATCTTCTCTTTACCGAAAGCTTTCTCTCTTCCTCCTCCTCCGACGCTCACTCTCCACGCTAATCCAACGCACCTTCCCGTCTAGCGCTTCCTCCGACGGCCGTCGCTCCCTCCCGACACGACCTTTCTCTCGCCACTCGACGGCCTCATGCTCAGATCTGAATTCTCTCGGCGCACTCCCGCGACGTCTTTCTTCCCAAATTGCGCTCTCTCCAGACGGCCGATGACTCGCGACCGAGAAGCAATCGCTCCGCCCTCTCATCTAATCTTCCGTCAACGACTTGCTTTCCGCTCTGCTCGAAGCGGTCCCTCGAGAAGCCCTAAATTTGCAACCGCAAGTCAGGTTCGATTTCCTCGATAGCTCAGGTTGTTTTTTACTTTTACTTTTTCTTTTTCTTGTCGCCTTTGAAACTTGGCTTTAAATTAGTGTCAAACCCCTAAAACCTTTTCAAACATGCAAAAATTGAATATAAAATAACACTCTTTCAAACTTTTGGGGGAAAGAGAATATTTCTCCTTTCTAAACTAAATAATTAGGTTGGGTTACGCAAATTTATGATCCTCTGGGGTTGAGGGGCATAAAAGCATCTGGACCCAAACTGTCTGCTTATCGTAATTACTGTAAGAAGAAATTAACAATTGCTGGAGCCAGCATATAGCTTTGGCTTAATTGTTTTCAGCTACTTTCATCAAGTCCCTTTTCTGAAGGGTTTATGATCAGTTCTGATGCAAATGACTTTGCTGGATGGGCCACTAGTTTGTCTGCTTATGAAAGCGTTGTGGATTCAAATGACTTTTTCTTTAATGTTGTTATTGAGATGACTGATGTTGGTCATGGTATGTTGTTCTGTTCTGGCTATTCTTGCCTCTGGGCGTTTGTCTGTTTTTCTTTCAGGTCAATTGCAAAAAACCATTCTCACACACTTAGGGCTTTGCTTATTCCCTTTGGGAAAAAGTTGGTCGTGTAAGAAAGCCCAGATTATGAGGCTTGAAATTCTAATCATATATTGCACCAAAAAGCAGAGCATATGCAAGCTACCGGGATTGCTCTTTAAATACATCGACATCTTACACCAGTCTGGCGTTTGCAAGTGGATTTATGACGAGGTATGGATCCAAAATACCTATTTAGGACTGAGTTGCAAATATGATAAGTTCAGGATACTACCTGCGGCCCTTGCGTGTATTTACTCATTTCTACGTTATACATTAGCTAAGGAGGTAATTGGCTGGTGTATGGACTTTATATTACAGCGACAATGCTAGCCAAGAATCCTGATGCTCCGCGTTGCAGCATTTTCATAATTGGGAACTTGAGGCTGCATGCATTCGAGCTTCTTCTATACTTTGCTAGATACAGCTTCTATCAGATGTTGTCAGAGCAAGTCTCTTAGGGGACATTCACATTATCAATTGTATTAGTTAAATAAATAATAGCCTCTAACAGTTGCGAGAAATCAACCTTTTGATGACACGTGTGCTTTTTAAACATCCCTGCTGTCACAAATGTGGTGATGTTTCCATCATGGCAAAAGTTCTGCAAAAAGTGGAGAAATAATGTATTGGATGATTCTGAATACGGGTAGAACTGGTATATATGTATCCATTAGGGCTTCAATGGAAGGGAAGTCGTCTAAATTTCGGTCCTTGCAGCTCTATCTTTGATTGTGACTTTTGTAACATGGTAATGCATTATGATGTAAGCTTACAAGTTCAAGAAGCTTGTCGAGGGTACTTTTCTTATCAGAATAGTTGCTTTTAGTTTGTCAAATGAGAAAGCACTACCTCATTTGTGTTAAAAGAGAATAACACATCTGTTGAAGTACCTCACATCGCATGTCTCCCGGGTTTATATGGGCCTTATATTCATGTGGTCTCCTTACACTTACCAGCTTAAGCTTTTGGGTTGGACATTTTAACAGCATCAAGGTTAGTTTTTGACGGGCCTGATAAAAAGAAAGAGATCGTAATTCCTTAATCTTTGTCATTGATTTGTTGAGCAGTAGCTAAACACACTTGCAGACACTACCATGTGTACATGTTTCCATTTCTAAAATATTTTGAAATGAGTAAAATGGTATTTTAAATCTGTCTTTTGCACCAAAAAGAAGAAAGGAATGGGTAAATTCTTGCATTTCGTATGTGACTAGAAAATTAGGCATAACATTTCCAAATTGCAAAGTACATCAAATCTGTCAAATTGATCATAAATGGCAGTGGCATGGAATGAGTGAACGTGCTTCAAGTTTGAATTGTAATTAAAGGATTCTGAACCCACCCTGTATGAGCACCTCATCTTGTGTGATTAAATATGAATGTCAGAGGTTCTGTGTGGATCCTAATTTAATCTTTCGGTGAAGATTGCAGCTGTAAGGGAGACGATTGTTCCACGATCAGTAGGGGTGTGCAACCGGACCGGGTCAACCCGGTTCCCGGATCGACCCACCCGAAAAACAGGGTCGGGAACCGGTTCCGGTTGAAACAGGTCTGGGAACCGGTTCCCAAAGTTCAGACCCTGTTTGAACCGGTCCGGGAACCAGTTCCGAGGGAATACCCACCCGGGAACCGGGTCGACCGGACCGGTTCGGGAACCGGTTTGAGAACCGGTTTTTAAGGCAAAACCCTAATTCATTTCTAATTTTCTATCTTTACTCTCAAGCTCTAACCTCCGCTGTATCCGAGCGCTACGCCGCTAACGCTGCTTCCGCTCACCCACCGTCCTCCAGATCAACGCCCCCATCCTGGTCCCGGCCATCCTCGCCGCCTCGGCGCCGTCGGCCTCGGACACGAACGTGACGGCGCTGCTCGAGAAGGCTGGGTGCAAGACGTTCGCGGGCCTCTTGAAGGTGTTCGCACCTGACGTGAGCTCGTGTCGCTCCTGCTGTACCACGCGGTGGCGGACTACACCCTAATCGGGTCCTGGCCGCCGTTCCAGGTAACGGAAAAAACCTCCTCCGCTGCCGCCGATGGCGGGGGTTCTCCCTCTCATCGTCGGTGTGTGGATTCCTCCGTTTTGCAGTTTTTTTTTTTTTTTGAGTCGGTGGCTGTCTGTAGATCGATCTGTTCTGTTGGTCTTCCAAGGTTTGTGTCTCGATGGGAGTCGTGGGCTGATCTAAATTTTGGGGCTTTGACTTTGATTGGCGAGGGTTGTTGGTGGCGTTAGGGAGTTTTGCGGCGGTTTTTGATGATTTGATTGAATTGGGTCGAGTGATTTGGTCATCGGTTTTGCTGCGAGATTCGTTTCGGCGGAATTCGAGAGTGCTCGAGCTGCTCGGCGAAGCTGCATTGGGGCAATTCGCCGGTTTTGTATTGTGTTTATCGAGCGGCTGGTAGTTCTGGTAGGGTGTTGTTGGGCGCTTCGTAAATGGCAAGTTTGCTCTGTTAAGGAAGTGGCGTGGCATGGCGGTTTTTGAGGAATCGGCGAGATTCGCGGTTTGCTTTGAGAGTGCAGTGGCAACAGGGGTCTGAAGGATCTGTGTGGTACTTTAAATTCGTCATTGTTTCATTATTTTCACATGGATGTAACTTTCTGGAGAAATGTAATGGGACATTGAATGTTTAGATGGGTTGTGGTAAATGTTCAGTTTTTTTCCGTGGATTGATCGAGGAGTGGCGTTTCATTCTTCTTGATAGGGAAAAAAAGAGAGGAAGAAATTGGTCTACTTTCAATTTGTTTAGTGCCTGGATTTATGAATTCTGCCGGATGGGACTGGAGATGCTGGTTCGGAATGTTTGTGTTGGAAAATATGCGTGATGATTGATAGAACAGAACTAATTATTGGCTATGTTAAGGATTTGATTGAGAGATGAGTACATGTTCTGAAGGTTTTAAAGTAAAAAAACGGTCAAGTTTGCAGCATTAGTCTGGGTAGATATAGGAGCGGATGAACTGTGTAAGCATCGCTAAAGCATGCATTTGTAAGCACATCAGAAAGCTACAGCACCGCCAAATGAGGATTTCAAATGTCTAGATTGACAAGATGAGCTGTCTGGGGTTAATAATGAGTTCAGGTCAGCGATACTTGGTTTTGGTTTCCTGCCGCTTTTGTATTTCGGAATTAATTAGGTGGACCCCTAATCGAGTTTGCTTTTTTTTTCGATGTGTTGTTGAGTTGCTCTCAGGTAGCAGCTTTTGCATGTTTATGCGCTTTTGTATGTTTATAGGAAACTCGTATTTCCACAACACTGAAGTTGTTTCAGCAGACAACTCATCTAGACTTATTTCTCTAAGGTTAATATAAAGATAGCAATTTTTATGCAAAACAGGTTCCAATATAAACAGGGTCAACCCTGTTCCCGGACCGGAAAAACAGGGTGGGTCGGGAACAGGGTCCAATGCAAACAGGGTCGGGAACAGGGTCCAAAAAAAGAGAACCGGTTATAACAGGGTCGGGAACAGGGTCCAAAAAAAGAGAACCGGTTATAACAGGGTCGGGTATAGGGTCCAGGTCTAGACCCTACCCACCCTGGACCCGATCACCCCTAACGATCATGATAAGATCTCTCCAATGAGTTATGTGGTCGCTATAGCATCAAATATGAAGGTAGCCAAACTTTCCTTGTGTAATGCCTTTACCTCTCTAAATTGATGATGTGCATGCATTCTATGGAAAACATTGTATCTTTCCTAGTTCAAACTTCAGACCAATCCTGCTGGTCCTCTTCAGTAAACTGGAATAGCATACGATGTAGATATTAGATATTTTCTCTTGGAAGTTTAGGAGTCAGAGGGAATTGGTGTGATGAGATAACATAAAGTCCTATTCAGATTTAACTTTGAATTTTGAGTTACAATGACTCCTGATGGAAGTCATAAGATGTGATCAATTTCCTTATCTGGTTGTACTTGGATGTTTCTTTGATGGTTGTACTTGGATGTTTTTCCAGGGCAGTATCAAAACTTTTGACTTTACTTTCCTCTTTTTATTCAGGCCAGCCTTAAAATATTGGACTTTAGCATATAGCTTCTACAAATTTTTTGCCCCTTTCTCCACTCACTCCATTACTTTCGTCTACTTATTTACAGCTCTCTCTTTTCCTGCTAAATTTGATTTTTGGCATATGAATCAGGAAAAGTGGCATATGATAACTATATCAGTAAAAAACATAACTCCAAAAAGCATTGGAATATTTACTTTAATATCAATTTATTGTCAGTTGTACCCGCCAAAAGATTGGCTCGTGAAGTCATCCTTGCCTTTTAAATTTAATCCCAGCATCATCCGTGCAGTACTCGAGAAGCTTTCTTCAAGAAACTTCCGGTAAGATCGTCTCATCCTGCATTCGTTGATATGCGTGTATTAGATATATGCTTTCCTCTTATGGGCATCTTGGAGAAAGAGGCTATAACAGTCCTCAGTTATTTTTGTTTCTGAATATATACCATAGCAACTAGAAAGCATCGTGAATGTCTCAAATACATCGACATAATGGATTTGCTGGTGTACCATCAAATTTTCATCATTTATTTACTTCCATATTTATCAAAGTTACTGCATTCAGGAAAAGGATAAAACGCTTATTTTTACTCTCTGAGTGACATAGGATTGCATTGTCCATCTTTTTTTTTAAATCTTCCTAAGCTTCCCTCTTAATGAACGCAGTTCAAAAGAGTTAGTTTTTATTGTCGTGACTATCTGAAATACTTCCATTAGCCTAATTGTGTTCATATACTTGAGCCTGGAGAACTTTCATCACATTCTTTCATGTGACCAACAGAATTTTTTGGGTGTCATAAAGAAATTTGAAGGGGAAACTAACATGGTCGAGCCATGGTATGCAACTGCATATTGCGTAGATAAGCTTACTGACTCGACAATCCAGGTACCAAAAGATGTAGTCCTCATAGACCTTAACTGTTTGTTACTGTATAGTCAGCTTCCATAGAATGCATTTTGGTGTTTGCTTTTGATTCCTTATTATATATCAGGAGTGGGTGCAGCGAGCTCCCAGTGAACATCTTCGTTTGCCAGTGGTTAATCAGTTTATTGCCACTGACTTGTCCCTCAAGAAGACTGATAAGGTGGTCTGATCAATCTTAGGTCCATTTGGCATGCTTTTTGAACTAATCCACGTTCATAACATTGGATCAGGTCATGTATCCAGTGATTGAACTTTCACACTTCTTGAGATGTTGCCATTTATCTTACATTGGCTTGATAACAGGGTCTGCTATTGACATGATCATCAGCACCATAACTGTTGGTAGTCAAACCAACTGTTGCTCATAATGCTGAGGAGGATTTAACTGCTGTAAAGAATGAAATTCGGGGTAGTCAAACCAGAAGGTGGCAAGCAATTGGCATGCTAAGGCATGTTCTGTTCAGCTACTGTACCTTGGAGATTAAAAAAACATGCCATTGACTTCTTGCTTTGCACCACAGAAGGAGATATCTCACAGGAGAGTGAGAGTGAAACCCTAGATTTCTCATCATTTGTTCCTAGCCATTTTGCTGCCTTGCAGGTATTATAGTGAAAGATGTTGATTTTATGCCATTTCATTTTGTATATTCTTCTTATCATTAAAGTGCAAAATCTTGGGATCGACAACGTCATCATGTACACATCGAATGCTGTGCTAAGGAAGAAAGCTTTTGATGTACTGGAAAGGGTTAGTGTTTTTGACTTAAGATCATCTGCTCTTGCATCACTAAACAGCTCGTCACTCTTGTAGTCCATTTCTCTCTTGTTTAAATTGTGCAATTATTTCCCAGTCTCCAGATGCTTGCTGATACTGCAACTCCTCAAAGGTTTGACGTCTTAAAAGCCCTGATTACAAATTGCATCTCTTCCTTTATGGTAACTGCACGGGGAAGTACGTGGAATTACTGGATCTAGGGGTGAGGATGGCTGCAAGGTTTCACTCTCACTGCCCACAAACCGCACGTTTGTATTACCATCCTCCCTCCAATCACCACCACCACGACCACCACCTTTACTCCTCGAGCAGCGGCATAGGCGATGGCCCTCATCCGGACCACTGGCTCAGAATCGACTCTACTGAACTCATTGTTTATTCTAGCGTGTGAGGAAGAGATTAGATTTCTCTGTTTGGGATATGTTTGAGCATTTATAGGGAGGACATCCAGCCAAAAAATTGAGTTGTTTCCTGTCTTCTCGCATATTTTTTCAGACACGAATTGTCTCCTTTGTCAATTTTGTCCCTAGACATCAAGCCAAAAAATTAAATTGTTTCCTGTCTTCTCACATAGTTTTTCACACAGATTGTGTCTTTATTCAATTGGTTCAATTTGGTCCCTAGATAGCTTAAATTGATAATTCATGCAGCGGTGATTCATTCTTTGAATGAATAAATTTTGTTCCCAATTCGTTTTTCTTGACCGGTTTATCGATATTCGATCTCGATCAATCTCTTGTATTTCTAGATGCCTCTGGTAATTGTGAGAAGAGCCAGCATTTCGCTGCAGAGCAAGTATGCTTGTATGGAGAATTGGCAACTAGGACATTCTTCAATTTGAAAATTCTCATTTATGAGCTTGTTTTGCTATGAAACTCTCAATGGTACAGATCCATATATGCATTACACCCTAACTCCAGCACCAGCAGTTTTTCTCACTCGGTCAGGAACATTGAGCTGGAGCAAAGGCCTATTCTTGTATTCCGCTGTCTAGTAAAATCCCAAGTAATACCTTTAGTTATTTACACATCAAACACTAAAACTCTATAAGGCAAATTCAAGAAGAGGGTGCTATCTGAAGAATCGAAGCAGAGCCCACCTGAGGATTCGCGGCTAATCTCTGCGGCGGGTTCTCGAATCTGCCGACGTGGGGAATCTGGGAATCTACCTGTGTCCGGGAGGGGGAAGGGGGACGATCGGGAGGGCGTTCTTGTTCAAGGAAGGCGGAAGGGGAGGGGGAGGAGGGGCTTCTTCGCGGGAGTGAATCTTGGAAGATCGTCGCTGGAGAAGGAGCTGGGAGAGCTTCCCACGCACGTTCATGTGGGCAGGTCAGGGGAAGGCAGGAGGGAAAGGAGAGGTTTTTACGGGAGCCCATCATCGACGCGCGCGGAGAAGACGAGTAGAAGAAGGGGGAGAGGGGAGAGGGGAGAGGGTGCTCCTCCTCCTGCGGCTGGGGCATGGATATTCTTTGTGAAGGTTGTTCCCGATTCTTTCCACTCCTCTCCGAGAGAGAGAGAGAGAGGGAGAGAGAAAGAAGAGAAGGATAAAAATAAAGGAGGGACCTTTGGTGATGCGGATGCAGCTTTTGTGTCGTCTCTCCTCCTTCTGACCGTTACCCTATGATTTCACGCCGATTTAACCTTTGCCCACGTTTTTCGACTGCAGCAACGAAAGGAAAAGAAAAATTTGCCCATGTCTTTCCAACCAGATAAATTCATATAAATAGATAAAGTGATTAATATCATGAAAAGTTTGAAATTGAAATATTCATGATAAATTTATTTTATATTAATTTTTTGACCAAATAAATCATTAACTGATATATTTATGACACCTTTGTGCTCTCGTTACTTAGTTTTCTATTAAATTGAATTAATATCATTCGATAGAAAGAGTACATCGATACATGTCAATTATTGGGAATTATGCTAATCTCTTGATTTTTAAAGAAGCAAAGCCTAATTGCTCTTTCAACCACTAGAGTTGAGTACATCGCACGCAATAGGTGCTATGCTTAACTCATTTGGATGAAACAACAACTAAGCAATTTTGGAAAAGAAAATAGAAACATTTTGATTCTCTGTGACAACACAAGTGCCATAAACTTAACGAAGGACCCAATTTTGCACTCAAGGACCAAACACATTGAGGTAAGATGCCATTTCGTAAGAGATTATGTCAGTAATGGAGATGTTTGCCTATAGTTAATTGAGTCAAAGTATCAAATGGCGAACACTTTTCACCAAGCCACTGCACAAACAAGCTTTCAAGTATAGTAGAGGCGAACTAGGCAATTACAATGCACTCGAATAGCATCTCCCTAGTAATGTTTAATCTAGTCTCTTATTATGCCAAAGACTAAGATTGCAGCAAATATTAGGTACCCAGTTTACAAATTTGAAAAAGTTACCATTACAGTGTCTTCTCTCTCTTCTCAATAGCCATTCTGACATATTATCACCTCACTCACGATTTTTATTGCTATCGTTTTGGCACGACCAGAATAATTATCTCTCTTTGATTATTCTTGATTGATAATTTTGAATATCTGATGGATTTGAACAAGAAAGTTACCTTTACTATGTGACGAATAGCTCTCTCAAACGTGGCTCAACTACTCCTATTTATACGAAGGTAATGCACACATATTTTCTCGTAAACTGCTCTTTGTTACAAGCTACATATTCTTTATTCCTCATCCCCTTTTGCACTCATCACTCCTTATTCTCTCAAATCCAAATGGCTCCCAAATCTTATCCCACTCAGAAACCAACTGAGAAATCCTCTCGCACCACGACAGTAATGGCCAGAACATTCAAAGAAGGATAATCACACTTTGATCTCACTGACCAACCCGAAGGATCTACTAAAGCAACCCAAAGCCAGAGTATTTCTCAATCTCAACAAGCCGGAGGATCAAGGATGGCAAGTACAGAATTATCATCTTCTATGGAAGGAATAACGGCTGTAGAAAAAATGCCTAAATCTCGATTACATCTTGGAAAGGAGATAGCAGTTGTATCTCCTGTTTCACCTCTACGACTTACTGCTTCATCTCCCTTAGCACAAATCCCACTAGAAAAAGAAGTGGTCCTCAAGGGTCTACTTGCACAAATTACAGAAACTCATGGACCAGCATTACTCAAAATTCTTGAATCAAACACTGGCACTCAAACAAATCATAGGATCTCATGGACTGCCAATTGGTGAACCCTCTCAGCCAGCAACTCAACCATCCCCACAAAAATCCTTTACCAAAGAAGACGTTTGTATTGAACCAGAGACAACTAGTGAAAAGGGCACTCAGATCTCTGAACAGCCTGAGGAACATACAGTACAGTTTGTATCTACATTAGTCAGTGCTTAGCTTGAGAAAAGTGAAGCCAAAATAAAAGCGGAAGAAACACCAAGTGACATGTCCTAAGTAGGGGTGAGTCGTTCCAGGTTCCTTACAGGTTCCGCTTGGAACTTGAAATCTACCCTCAAGTACAAGTTTCTCATTTTTTGGAACCTAGAAAGTACTTGTCGGAACTTGGAACCTAGAACCAATCCTATTATATGTTCTAGGGTCGGTTCCAATATCTAACAGGTTCTTTTTTTTTTGGTTTCATTTTTATTAAGGAAAACAAAAATAAATGCAACAATAAAAATGAAAAAGGATTTTATTATCAATTGCATAAGAACAAGTGTCGATATGCTATGACCCATCAAGATAAACGTCAAAGTCTTTAATGTCAAAGAAAGATTGTTGGACAACAATTTCGGAAATTCAACACCAAATGCATGAGTAGAGTTTCCCCTCTTACTGATAAGGGAATAATTTACATGTCAATGTACTCTCACCCACTGTCAACACATTTATTATCCATGATGACTTTAGACACATCCGCCTTCTTAGTGAGTTTTAGTAGCTACTTCTCTCCAGGTTTTTGCAATGAAAGAAAAGGATACATCTATAAATCGAAAAAGATAACGATGTTTCATACATGATGCACATAGATTGACCAACAAAAAGAATGGAGGTCATGACAAAGGTGGAGGGGATTCTAATCAAAGAACGAGACCAACATACAGCATACTACTAACAAGATTTTTGTTCATCTATGTAAAACATCACATCAACTTTTCTGCATGGAGGGGAAATTTGCACACTACCAGCGCATCATAATCAATTAAGGTAGTGAGAACCGAGAACATGGCCCAAAAGTCAGGCATATGCAGTGTGCGCTGCATTACTGAATTGACCCTTAATGAATAAAGTATAAGCAAAGGGCGAGAACAATCAAATCTAAAGACACCAGTATAAATCAATGCAACTAAGGATTCACTATTTGACAGACAGTAGCAATTTGAAAACCCATACAGTAAAAAACCAAGTCCCAGTTGAATGGTCTAGCAAGGAAAAAAAGAGTCAAATGGTCTAGAAAGTGAGTTGTTTTTTTGACTCCCCTGCCTATATGTAGGTCAAAAACTTCTAAAGACTAATTCCCCTTGTTTCAGTCAGAGGCACTAGATGTGACAAATTAGAGGATAATTAAAGACACAGAACAGAACTTGATATTGTGCTTACCACCATGGAACATAATTTATCTCCTGAGGGAAAGACTTTGAATGTGAGAATAATGATTCTGTTCAGCAATTTACTAGGATCAGTTCAGCCAAGGGGAAAAGGAAACTAGGGGAAGGACTAACAGAGAGAGAGAGAGAGAGAGAGAGAGAGAGAGAGAGCATACTGGAATGGAAAACTAGAAAGAAAATTAATATGTCATAGCAGCTCCTCAAAATCGAGATAGTCCAATAAATGTCACAACAACAGAATTGCCATCAACGATGCCAGAGGCTTGAAGCAAGCTTCACCTCACTAGTCACTATTATGCCAATCATTTTAGAACAAAAGAAAGGGATACATGAACAACAGAAAGATGCGCAAAGCTCGACATGAAGCAAGACAATTCCAATAAATCAAGCCTTGAAAATCAACTTTTGATGAACAACAGAAAGTGCGCAACATAGTTTTGAGGATGATTTTGGGACCCCAAGAACATAGCAAGCTCCAAAAACTAATTTATCTCCTCTTAAAGCTGTGCTCTAACTGGTTTCAGCCGCCAAAGTCATCAGGCTTACAACTTAAGTACCACATAGCACGTAGAGAGTTACTTCCGTCGCTCCGAAATCCATTTCATATATATTAAAAGGCAAATTCACTTCACAGATACAATGAACATGGGAAGTAAAACATACCGTAGCCTGAGGATACGCAAAATCTTGCTCCCCGTGACGCTCTCACCTGGGCAATCCCGTGAGAGTCATGAAGAATGACACCAATCTACGTCGGCGTCAATCCCGTGAGGGTTCGACATCGCAGTTGGTTGCTGCGGCGGCGGAGGCTGGCCGTGGCCGCCGCCGGAGGGGCGGAAGCGCGGCGGCTGCCCGTACATGTGGGAGGGGGAGAGGGCGTCGGAGAAACGGCGGAGAGAGAGCGGGCGCGGGGCTGGGAGGGTTCATCGGAGGTCTTGCGGGTATTTATCGGGTTCGGATTAGACGGCGCTTTCCGCGCCCGAGTTTCCGTTTTATAAGGTTAAGTAAAAACAAAGTAAAAACCCAAAATTATAGGTTTTTTTAAGTGACCCAAGGAACTTGTACAGATGACAGCCGCCGAGTAAAACTGGGGTGACGCTAAAGAAATCACCACCCTGACACCACGGGTAAGTCCACAAATGACAATGCTGGAATTCGAACTTGTCCTCATCGCGAGGAGGACAAAACCCGAATCAACGTTGCCACCATATGGGATGGTCCAAAATTATACGGTTAATAAAAAAAAAAAAAATTCGAGCTATATATTTGTGATAAATTTATTTTAAATTAATATTTTTATATAAATATTTCAAATTGATATATTTATAATATATTTATCTCAAATTAATTTTTAATCATCAAAAATAAAAATCTCAAACTAATATATTCATCACAAATTCACTCTCTATTAATTTGGATTAATACCACCAGAAATCAAAAGTTAATACACATAGTACATCCATCAATTCTCACCTGTACTCAACTCAACAATTTAATAGTAAATTTTAACGAAAATTAACTGAGGCTGGAATTATTGTTCTGCCAAGGATATTATGGGAAATTCACAGGGCGAGACGGCATGATGTGTTTTTAATTTCTTTTTGGTCGGTAAGACAGCACATATAAAACCAATTCACAGGTACCAATTTCTAGGGTGCGGGAAACGGAAGCCCAGACGCCTGCTCGCCCGCTTGCTCTCTCTCACTTCCCTCCGCCTTGCCTCCTCCGCCCAGCTGCCGGACTCCACCGCTCGACCGCCGCGTACGCCAGCGAGCCCCCTCGCCTCCGCCCGGCTCCGCCGTGAGCTCTCGAGAAAGCCACGCCTACGGCCAATAGCCGATCCAATCGACCTCAACCGAGATCCTCCCGAGTAAAAACGCCTCTTTTGAGTCTTGAATTATTGTTGTTGTTGCGTGGCTTTTACTGAACACTTGTTACTCAAAACCTTGCCGATGAACAGGCTGCTGTGGCTATTTGCCGAAACTAATGGCTGAAAGTTTACCCGAAACTATTCTCATCGACATACTCTTGAGGGTTCCGGCCAAGTGGTTGGCGCGATTCAAATCCGTCTGCAAACGGTGGCGGTCTCTAATCTCTGACCCAGGCTTCGCCAAGTTGCATCTGCAGAGGCTCAAGGCAGGGGATTTAATTCCTAGCCAGAGAATTTTTATTGGCTGCGGTTACCGCGGCCACGAGACCATAGACTACGAAGCCCTCGACGCCAGTGAGGGTTGCGTGGTGGTACCACATAAGATCAAAACGATCAAATCTGGCAGCGATTGCCAGATCGTGGGTTCCTGTGATGGCCTGGTTTGTTTTCTTGTCTCTGGCATTTTTCTCATGTATAACCCGACCACCAGGGAATATAGGGAGTTGCCCTCTTCCAATCTTGAGGAAGATTGTCAGTTTCTTGACCGTCACAATGAGTCATTCTATGGACTCGGATATGACCCTCGATCTGATGACTACATAATAGTAGAGGGCATCCACGAATATGCATATGAATTTTGCGTGGCGGCAATATTTTCGCTTAAGTCCGGTTCTTGGAGAAGGATATATTTCCCGATCGAAGAAATCAAAGAAAGCGGTCTCGATATTAATGGCAATGGAGTTTATTGGAACGGGGCCTTGCACTGGCGCGTCTATGAGTGGGGCAAGACTGGGATTATGTCACTTGATTTGTCGGAAGAGAAATTCCAGCGGGTGCTTTCGGCCCCTGAAGTCGATGGGGATGGACTTTCCCAGGGACTCGGGATTCATGGGACTAGTCTGTTCATATATAGCGGCTGCAATGATAACCGCATCCACGCATGGATAACGGATGAGTATGGGAGAGGAAGATCATGGACAAAATGGTTCAGTGTTGATTGCCTACCTGTCTCTAGGCATACTACCCCCCTCGGGTACACAAGGAGCGGAAAAATCGTTTTTTTGATAAATGCAAACCAGGTGATTCTGTTCAATCCAGAGGATAATACTTACAAAGATTATCCCATAGGGATGGACAGCTTTTTCGGTATTGAATATGCTATCTATTTGGAAACTCTTATTTCTCCAGATGGTGCTCCATCAAGAATCTGGAGCCTTTAAGGCGGCATGTGATGTGAGGATTTTCTTAATAGCTAAGGGTTCTAAATTATATTAGTATAATTGATATGTATAATGCTATGTCAACATGTCACATGATATAAATTTTTACTTCTTGTATTCATGGATACTTTATTGACTTCTTCATGATTGTTGTACTTAGATCTGTTGCTGTGATGTATGATCGTTGGTTTACTGTAATGATGGTATGCTTTTCAAATTTGTTTATCTCAATGTTGCTTCATTAGAGCTAATATTAAAGAATCGTGGAAGTGGATTGATCTATCTAATTTTGTTGCTGGCGTCATATAGTTAGTAGGGATCAACTTAAAATAACTGCAAGTTTTGACCGTGGGATGTTAAATTTAGTGTCTGATGATAGTCGTAATAACCCGGAAAATGCTGCATATATCATTAGCAAGTATCAAAAGAAACTGTCTGGCATAAGAAATTTTTTTGCCGTAGATCATTTCCCAACTATGTCTTAAAAGAATTTGCTTGAAAAATTCATGGTTGAGAAGATTATTATGGCATAACCCCTATTTTTGGTTAGTGTGTGACATAATTATTCATCTTTTGATGTGCAAGCAATCGTAGTTCATGCCACAAATAACTACTTTGCAACAGCATATCTCAATATCTCAATAATAACATGGTGCCTTTATGAGTTTTCAACTGGTTTATGTCTTGCTCAAGTTTCGGAACTCTCTCTCTCTCTTAGAGCGCGAGTGCACGCAATTTTACACGAACATTAACACTTAAACACTAGTCATATATTGGTTGTATTATTTGTTACGGTTTTCCAGGCAAAAAAGAGACAAAGAATTACATATGATTGAGCAAAAAAAGTGCGAGGCTAGTACAGAAACTGCATTTGCTTTGCGCTTACAGTGCCTTTTCAACTCGTATATACATATCAACACATGTATTATAGTTCAAAAAAAGGCTGATGACTTTTGGTTACAACAAAAGACCCGCACTTGCTCGACTTTCCCCACTTTTTACGTTTCCCGGCAAAACTTTTGTCCTTCCGTTCTACTGTTGTTCCTGGATTTTATGTTTTCACTTCAAAAGGAGAAATTTCCTATTAGAAAAATAAGCTACAAGAACAAAATGTTATCCCCGTCCTCCAACGAAAAACTCCATCTAAAAGCCGTAAGTCGTTCCCCTTTGCCTCTTCCGATATACCCAAAAAAATGGATCAGAAGAATAATCTCTAAATTTCGCGACAACTAATAAATTTATTGGCACTATTGGTAACTTTTCATATGAAAGAAGCGATTACCAAATTCCAATTCCATGGAATTTATGAGTGGCATGTCCTATCGAGACACACAATCCTCAGATCATGAACGGATTTGCATTAAGCTGAGAGCAGATCCCTTGTCATTGGTAAAACTAGGATTTGATTCCATTTATTAAATTAAGCCAAACATCTCATCCTTGAGGCACCATCCTATGAACTTCGTTAAGTAGATCCCATTTGTAGCTTGCCAAGAGGAAACGCCCATCCCGAACACATGACGTTCGGCACAAAGACGACTACGGGATTCACATGACACGTCTCCGAGAAAGAACGAGATGATCGCAAATAACTAGAAGCTGATGAATGACTTTGCATCTTTCCGAGTTTAAGAAGTACTGGTCATTCATGAAAAGGGTACATTAACATCAACTAATCGTCATCTTCATCAAAGTCAGAATCATCCGTCGGCTTCTCTCTTTCGGAGTCACTCACCACATACCTTGTCTGCTTTCGGTTCACCCTCTGAGGCCTTCCTTTCGGAGGGGCCACCTCAACCGCGTCTTCACCATCATTAGACATAGGATTGGATGACATTTCCTCACCTGTGGAGCTGTCAGCCTTACCTTCCCTTCCCAGCAGAGTAGTGCTTTTCTTGTCGAAAGCAGATGCCCTCTTCTTTCGTACTTTCTTTTCTGGCGAAACTCTAGTGCTTTGGGCTGGCTTTAACATCTCGGTCAAGAGCCGTTGGGTCGTTCCCGAGCCTGCTGCCTGCCTGCTTGACCTTTCTTTGTTGCTGCAGGTGGCTTTCATATCTTCGCAGCAGCAGATGGTTTTCTGCCTCCTTTCTTCTTTGCCACCTCTGCTTCAGAGCCCACTAGCTTGTAGTCATCATATTCACTGTCGCCACCATTTTCTTCCTCTGAAATCTCCGAGAGGGTGACCAGGGCTTCTTCCTTGCGGCAGACCTTTTTTCTGGGTTCTTTCACCTTCACTGGCATTTCAGGCACTTTGTCCCCTAGAGCTGCGTTGCATGGAAAATGTGTTATGCTAGAATCACTGTCACTAGGAAACCACAGGCAAATATGGCACGTGTTCCTCAATGCAGCAGGTGAGGTGTTCCTTAATTTTCAGTATCTCATGTAGCCACGGTATCTTTACAATTGGAATTGACTTTTAAGTCGAACAAATAAAAGTCACCCCGGCAAAACCTCTTACCTGATGAATCATCTGGTGAAGATTCAAGGTAATATGCAGCAAGTCTTTCTTTTAAGTCAAGCAACTCGAAATCCTCGTCATCTGAAACTGAGGCACTCTTGCTAGGCTGTATAAATGAAAACAGAAACGTGAATGTCGTCCAAGACACTTGCCTTGATTTTAATTAGAAGCAAGAAACCAAACACACCTTCAGAGCTGGAGCTTTCCCAGCACCAGCACCCCGTTTTGGTTTTGTAACATCAGCACCATTTCCTGAAAAAGAGATGCATCTACTGTCAGTGATTCCATATAACAATAATAATGCAAACAATTTTAAGTTATAACATGAATTCTGTGATAACCTGCTTCCAACGCGATGGTTGATCCTTGAGTGACTTCTGCTTGAGCTTCTGGATTGTTAGCTTTAGTGTCACTCTGGTGAGGCTTTTTTGGTGCCTGTCTAGGAACTTTGGTGCCGGATCCATCTGCTTTGCTTTCTGCCTTTCTCGTTTCCCCTGCTTGGGCATCCATTTTTCTTGCTCCTGCGTAGCACAGCAGAGAGCATTAATCAAAACAGGAAAAAAATTGGAGTAATGTCAAGAGGGCATAAAAATCATACATCAAGTTTTTCCTCTAGAGCAGCAAGATCTTTCAACCACAAATTCTCTGGAGTTGCTTTTCTCGGGGCATCGACCTCATCGACAAGCTTATCCTTATCAGCACATAACTCCTGAACTTTCTCGAGGGTCAGTGTGCCAATTGCCATGGAGAGCAGATACTCATAATCACTGGCTTTCACTCCCTTGGTGGTGGCCTCTGAGTTCTCTTCTGTTTCATATGAATCATCTGTTGACCTGGCCACTGCTGTTTCAATTGTTTTAATTTCCTTCCTAAATGGAGTAAAGCCTTTCGCTTGCAGCTCTTGGAGCAAATCTGCCCTCTTTCTATTGCTCACAATGATCTCTCCATGGACAACGCCAAGAATAAACCTAACCTTATTGTTCACTAACTTCAACTCCAAGTTTTCCAGCAAAATTTTCTGCAAAGGAGAAATAGAAAAGTACTCATAATATGCTATTTGCAACCAAGTCACATATGAAAAGCCTGGGAGCACAAGTAAATAAATGAAACCATTTCCTCACTTTCACTGAGATTAACCTTTCTTTTCTCATGACACTCGAGCCTCAAGTGGAAAATCTCCTATAGAACTGCAGAAAGAAAGATGATTAATTTAAAATGAGACATGGATTAGAATACCCTATGTAAGTTATAATCCAACTAAAATATGGGTAATCATGAGCTAAGAAGACGAATTAGTATACTCTGCTCAGGGCTGTCATATTTCTTAATCATTCCATTTTGAGTCCAACAGGTGCATGTTACTCGTGCTGACTGTTGAGGTGAGCTTAAATTTCTTCAGTAAACCCTTATGCTTTGCTATCATCATGTTCTCCTCTGACAAGATAATTGCAAAATGTACAGTTACATCATCACTGTACTGCCTAAATTCTCGCAATTGGCAATTGAAATTTTAGCGAAAAATTCAAAGACAAGATATGACGCATGAGGTTGGGTTGCTTGAGAGCTCATTACCTTGACAAAAGGGTCCTTTGCTTTATCTTTCTCTCCAGTTGATGATGATTCCAAAACTCCCTGTAATCCTGAGTCCATCGACATATCGGAAGCTCTGTGATCCTCAGTGTAGTATCGTTGACTTCCTCGATTATCCCACAAACAGTGTAACTAACACCGGCTTCCTTCGTAGCTGTTTTCTCAATGGTCCGTCTAAATCTGCGATACCAAGGATCCATGGGCTCCATCATTTCACCATTCAACAAACGTCTCGAGTTGGCAATAACGTCTCTTGGATTGTAGCTGGTGATGTAAGAACTCCATCCAGTTCCAATTCCTTCACTACCATTGACGAGAACTATAGGTAAGATAGGCATGTACCCGCATTACATGACCAGTATCAGCTAACACCTTCGTATTGGGTCAGATGAATAACAGGTGTACTATGATGAGTAATTACCAAATTGGTTCAATAGATTGCCCATCTTCATTTAAGTAGTTCAGGAGGTTGTCATCATCCTTCGGGAAGGGGAACCGTGTAATTGGCGAAAGCTTCGTCTATAGGTGCCTAGGGCTAGCCTGATCTTTTCCTCCCTGCCAAAATAACATTTTCCTGCAAGTGAAAAGGAAAATTGGAGACAAGCTGATTATTCAGTGAACTATGAAATAATCTCACCATGTTGTGGGTCCCAAGTTCGCCATTCGGCATGAGAAGGTTAGTGTTGTTGCTGCCTACATAATCCCGTGCCATTCCAATTATGGTACTAGCAAGACTTTGCTCGCCATGACGGTATGGTCACTGGTGAACGTTCAGATACATAACCACAAAACTGGGCAACCTTTGCTTCTTTGATGAAATTCCCTTTAAATGAGCAGAAAAGAATTTTCCTTTGTTCTGGCCTGAGGCCATCGACCATGGAAGGAACTGATCTTTGAAGATCAGCCATAGAAAAAAATATCAGCTCCTTATTAACAAAGTCACTGTACTTGATGAGCTTCTCTTTCTGATCAGGATAAGTACCAGGCTGCGGGAAACAAATTCATAATTCCATTAAGTCACATCTAAAAATGCAACAAGTACTTATATACGGTCTAGTCTAGCGTCACCAACCCAACATTACTAAGACTAAACAAGCACAAAAAACACGATATCTATTCTTTGAGTTGTTCAGTCCTGTCTAAACAATGGAAGCAGAAATGATGCAAATCCACCAGAAAACAGTACTTCAAGTTCTTCACAGCTGTGTACATTTTGATCAATCCATGTTTGAAAATGAAGTGCTCACACGAACGTTCATAGAAATGCCATGGCGGAACCAAGCTCAGATACCTATCCCCAGGTACGGCAGGTACAATATCCCACAAGTTTCTTATCTAGAAAAATAAATAAATAAATAAATATAGAAGTGAACCTCTTCAGTTTGCAAGTTACGCCTACGACAATAGACAGTATGGATTGGCCGCGCACGCATGCTGAGGTCTTATTGACCTCATCATGCTCAAAAAACAACACTGGAGCTATCCCAACGCGCACAAAGAGGGAAGCACACAGAAGCAAAAAGGACAGATCAGGTGGAGATCCTATTGCCCTACTGTTTTGTGGATTTTGAAGGCAGATTGTTCTTGGCTGACAGCTCTATATCGATTTCGGGTCAATCGGCATGCCATGTGAGCCAAAACCCACCAATGTGAGCATCCGAGGTGAGATGGTGGAGACGATACAACCTACTGTTTTTTCATAGAAAGCAGAGCTGGAACTCTATGTAACAAAGTTTTCTTTAGTTACTATAGCGTAAACCTCAAAAAGGAGGCTCAAGAAAATTCCCACTTACTTCAATGCAACTATAGTAGTTGATAAGAGTGCAGGTGCTAATGTTTTCCATGATCTTTTCATCTTGAAGCACATCTACGAAAAAACACTAGATCAGTGACCACATGGCCTGAGTGGTGTCGTGGTGCAGGTAATTAAGATCTAGAATGGGGATTGCAAGAAGAAACAAGATATCTCTAGGACAATGAAAGGTAATTCTTAAGAGACGGTAGAGACCCATATTATTTGCTTATGAAACTGATTGCAGAAATCAACGGCCAGTCTGATCGCTAAAGAAAGGGAAAATCATATAAAAGGGAGAAAAACAGAGAAGGATGTACCCCAAAAGCACATTAGAGTGAGATGGACAAATAAAGAAACTCAAATTGAATTGAGAGAGAGAGAGAGAGAGAGGTCAAACTTTCGGGTGGAACCTATAAACACCATAGGAGACGCAACATGCCATGAACATAATAGGTAATTTGCTGTGGTAGGAAATACAAAATAAGTGGCAAAATAGTATACCTAAAACTATGTCGAGTAATGAAATCGATAATAGGAAAGATCTTTTACCCTGTACAGCAATTACAAGAATGCATGACTGGATGTGGAACTAGCTTACGGAGTCTACCAGTTACATTGAAGATGTTGCTATTTCTAGGATAGATCAGACGGATAGTCCAAGGGTTTCTTCGTGTATTTTAGATACGACCAATTATGTTGTTCTGCAAGAATTAAACCTTTTTCTGCATAACTAAACTCAAAGAAGAAATGTGCAGCAATTGGCAGACCTTTTTTTGGTACAGCATCAATATCGAGCATGTCACGCTAATGGTGCCTAAAGAAGAAACAAATTGCCTCAGAGAATAATAAACCTGATGCAACAATTTGCTGTGTTAACATAATGCCTTTTGGATTTCCAGTTGTCCCACTGGTGTAGATAAGTGTAGCAACATCATCAGAGCTGATGAGTTTGTAGTTGCGTTGATTTCCTGCAACTGAAAAAGCTCGTTATCAATTTGCCCCAGCCTTTAAGAAGGAAAACAAAAATCATGTCAAATATCATCAGAGCTGATGAGTTTGTAGTTGCCTTGATTTCCTGCAAGTGAATAAGCTCGTTATCATTTTGCCCGAGCCTTTAAGAAGGAAAATAAAAATCATTTAAAATGCAGCATTCAAGTTTATTTTTTCCTTCACGCATGTTGCTAATCCTGTGCAAAACAGCGCAGCAAAAGATATATACTCTAAACTCGAGATAACAATCTCACTCATGGTTGAGTGAGACTTAGCCCTTTCTCAACTTTGGCCCTAATAACCACTGTTGGAAGCTCTTCCTGCACCTATCCCTTTGTCCTTATTGTTAGAATTAAGGGATCCACTGTCATTAAACAATTATTTCATATCCCACCAGTTGTAGGACATTACCTGCTATTCTGCAGGCTACCTGCATATGGGCAAACCGGTAAAAGTTTCAAAGATAATGTCAAACAGACTAGTCCACTTCTCTATCTCTTGTGGCTTTAATGGTCTGGCCTAACTTACAGTCAGTCAATGTATTTGCTTTATGGTACCTGACACTAATTAATTGAAATGGCTGGAAAAGCTGTGCAGAATGGTTACGTCCTGATTCTGAAACATCTTGCCAACATCACAGATTTATTTAAGCACCTTTAGACAACCAATTATTGAGTAATTTGTTTTGACAGAAAAGTAAATTCTCTCTGTAACGAGACTTCCAAGTACCCTATGGTCTGCTAGAAGCACTGAACACAGTGAAGACATGTCAGTAACTTACAGGTGTCCTTGGAGTCAAGCAAAGATTTACGGCTGTCTTGTCCAACATTTATGATTTCATTATAGCCAAAGATGGGCATGTCTTCTGTTCCTTTAATATAAAGGGATACTTTATCACCCCACAGTAGAATTAGAAATCTTATAGACGCCTTATCAGAGAACATGTAGTCTCCAAAATCCCAAAGGGGCCACCACAGAACGCAAAAGAAAGTTGGACTACCCAATAGTGGTAAGCATTTAAGATAGCCCTCTGATGAAGAACCTTCATTTTCAAAATTGAAATACATGCAGATGAGTCGGTCGATTTGGAATTCAATTCATCAGAGTATGAGCCTAAGAATGGATTGTACTTACTGCTAAAGCAGAAAGCCTTTTTTTCAGAGCTAAAATGCATTGTGACATGTAGAGTCAATATCATGGTTCCTTTTGATATGTGGCATAGCCCAAAGATTTTGCAAACTTCCCAATGATGTCGACTTTATTTCATGTACACTCGAATACCAAATGATGCAAAAGATTTCCTATCCCTAAAAGTCAGATTATGCGCTAAACATGAAATGCATGCTCAGGTTTGAATGTTGCAAACCAATTAGATGGTCAGCTTAGCCCTACAATGAAAACGCAGTTCCTCTTTATCATGTTAATGCATGCATCTTCATCGATTAGATAATAAATGGCTTTCCCAATTTCATCCTTAATTCTATGAAGGCAGTATTTTGCACAATACGTACCAACATCAATCTAGAATAATGTCAAACATGATAGCTTGTTAAGATTAAGAACCAAGAAAATTGCTAAACCAGTTCTTAAATTAATAATGCAGTTTAAGTTGACAACATACCATCATCGACAAGAGAATCACCCGCATGCATCCGCTTTTGTTTTGAGCTCTCCTGAGGCAAAGAAAACACAGGGCACAGGAGTTAAGAAAGCTATCTCGTTGCATTGCTAGAGTTTTGTAGAAAGTTGACTGCACCTGCTTTTTCCACTGGGCCATCAAGGGAGGTCTTCCTCTTGATGATCCTTCCTTTCAAAAAGTCAGTCTCGCCTAGACTGATGGAATGATCACTTTCGACCGGAATGTTTTCCTTCCCATCATCTTCATCGGTATCATTTGCAGACCGACGCTTGACATAGGAGCTCTTTATAATAACCTTTCTGTCCTCTCTTCTTGCTTTTTCCTCGATTCCGTTTACACCTGCTTTACGTGATATATCATTAGGGGAGGTTTTCCCCTTCATGATAACTCGCTTCATAAAGTCAGTCTCACCTAGACTGATTGGATGATCACTTTCAACCAGGATATTTTCTTTTTCGTCATCTTTCTCAGTTTCCTTTGCAGCATGATGCTTGAAATAAGAGCTCCTTACAATGACCTCTCCGTTGTCTTTTCACATGCAGACGGACGAAGTAGACAAAGGAAGTCAATTCATGACAACATATCTGCACATATCAGAATTGTATGGCCACGATTAGCTTTGGGCTTACCACTTTCCATTAATTCTGTTGCCTCTGGAACTTCTCGTGTGAAACCGTCTTCTCCTAATTGAACAAAGTTTGAGGACATCAACTCTCTTCAAACATGTTTGTTTAGACGAAGTTTGCATTCACAACTGTTCACAATAATTGTGGCGTATCATTCAGGCAAAAGAAAGTATAGTTCCAAGGGTGGATCATCTGCTTACTTCATGGAGCTGAGACGGTTGACGATGGCTCATATCAGCCAGATGACCATGGCTCCAGGCTATCCTTGGAAACAAAGCACCAGAATTAGTGTGGAGAATCTGTACATGCATGCAATTAAAAAACTAAGTTGACAATGAAACGACCTGGTGGACGATCATGATGATTACACCGTCGGAGCTACACAATGCAACACGGAATCCAGCGAACTCAGCCACCATCGTGTGTCTATGCATTTCAAGCATCAAAGGCGTGCTATGCAAGGTGAACTAATGAACAACTCTTGTGTTTTATTAAATCAAACTTATGCCGGATGCGATTCGACCTCGTGACCTTGACTTGGAACCGTTTGCTTAGGCTTTAGTATTGTCCATAGTCACTGCGACCTCTACTCGACATCCTGGTGTGCTCGATACTCATGCGGGATCATGAACTTATTTAATGCAACAACAAGCAATAGAAACACAACAATCATAACAACACAAACAAGCATACGATGGCATGACCCAAAAATCGATATGCGTAGCATATCGCCCTATTGAAGAGTTAGGAAAACCTACTTACTACTTTTTGGACTTAGCTCCAAGATGCTTCTTTGGTGGTCGGTCAGCATCTAGGGTGGCTTGGAAGAGAAGGGCCTAAAAGAGAGGAGAGATAGGGAGAGGAAAGGAGAGAAAAGGCAAGCCTTAAAATGAAACGATGGCTCATCCTATTTGTAGACCTTCTCCTCTTAGATTTTTATTGCAAATTTATGATGATGCCTAAATGACTAGTTGGCTTACCTACCTTCTCAAGTTGGCGCCTAGGCCCTTTAGTGTTGACTTGTGATTGGTCCACCTATTTGCTTGCTCTCCAAGACTCACTCTAGGCTCATTATTGCCTATGGTGCCTAAGGAGACACATAGGCCTTTTGATGCATTATTTCCTCTTCTAATTGGCTAGTTCTTGACTTTTTCACCAAGGCTATAATCTAGGCCCATCATATTCTAAAATTTACCTAAGATTTGGTCATCAAGAAACTTGGACTTGAACAACTTGCTCTCCAAGTTAACCACATAAGCATGTGACTCATTAAGCTCATTAATTAACTAGCTTTCAAAAGCATTTAATGCATTCTTATCTTCAAGTCAAGAAAACTCTATATTGGCTTCCTCCTCAAGTTAGGTGTGCAGCCCCCTTCCCATCCAAGTTGGGCGTGTGATTTTCCTATTCTAAGGCAAAAATAGTTTTGAGCAACTTTCGAAATCAGTACCATTACCTTATCAAATGGGCTCGAGAAATTATAAAATTCTAACATGTTGTAGAGAAGATCTTAAAAAAAATAAAAATTCATGAAGGAAACCAAGCCAAATTCGTTATGTGGAAAAGGCAGCAAATCAGTGAACACAACCCAAAAATTCATCCGTTGAGTAGATTCAACAGTTAGAGAGAGAGACTCATTTCAAAATCCAAATCTTCACAAAACTCTTTGAAATTTTAATATGTTGTAGACATGGATGTTATTTAAAAATTTATGAACAAAACATGTCCAAATTTAAAAAGGAAGATTTTATAAAAATTCGAGAAAACAACTTAGTTATCGTTTTCACTATATTGGGTAGGTTCTATACGGTAATTGATTAGGCATTCGTCCCAACCATTTCACCATAGAAAAATCTGAAATTTAAGTATGTTATAGATTAAGATGTTTTGAACAACTTTCATAAAAGAAATTTCTCCAAATTTGAAGCACAAAGAGCTCTATGAAATTGGAAAGCAAGAAAGGTCTAGTAGTTTCGAAAAGCTGGAAAGTCGAAAACCTATGAAACTTAAGGTGGCAAGTCTATGGAGAAGAGGTGGCACCCTACTTGGCTTGCAAGATCACTTGTCATCATTCCCTTAGGCCATGAATCATCATCCCTTCAGTAATTACTTGGGACACATAAGCTTCCACACTCATCATCCTCATTTAATGCTTTTCACACTTGTTCACACTGATTTTCTAGGAAGGTTTGACTAATCCAAAGCCTATCTAGCTTAGCCTCCTAGTTGGGACAGAAATAAGGGTTAAAATCAAGAATGTTACATAATTTTTAGTCGATGCATCGATAAAAGTATAAAATTTGATATTAAGATTTCCGATCATGACGGAGCTTGTTTCTTGAAAAAAAAAGTGTCGTCTTTCGTTTCTTTCTTTGGTCTTGTCTTTGTTGAGTAATTTCCTACTTGCTTTTATCAAAAACCTTAAAAGTTAAATAGTTGACTTGTCTTGTCTTTGTTGAGTAATTTCCTACTTGCTTTTATCAAAAACCTTAAAAGTTAAATAGTTGACTTTTTAAGTCAACTTTTTGACTAAAAGTCAACCCTAGGTCAAAAGTTGACATTTTTCATTAAAAATTCCCTCTTGGCCTTAACATCAGTTGGGCCACATTAGTTTTTGAAAATTTCAAAGATTTGATCATAAAATCAACATTTTAGGAAAAATCAACTAAATGGTTCATTTTTGGTCAAACATTTTAGGTTCAAAATCTGTCAAAAATAAAATTACTTTAATTCTAGTCATAATTAGGCTTAGTTCCTTTTATGACATTTGATCTAGAAAACATTACCCATTCACTCGTTCAATCAATTTCGAGATCGGTTGTGCTGAAATATGGATTCTCATTTTTATCTATGATTAGGGGATTTGGATTGATTCTATATGATTTGCGAACATGCACTTCCATTCCACTCATTTTTCCGAGATAAGTCGAATCGTGGTCAATTTTGAGGAATACATTCGAGAACTTTTCAAATTGAAGAATTTAGCCTTCATGAGCATGAGAAAACTAAGCTAATGAACTGCTATTGATGAATTTCGAATTGACCCATTTAAAACTAAGGTTTAATTTTAAGAATTGAGGCTCAATTTCACTATTAAACCTCGATTTAATTTTAGTGTAAAAGTTGCACCATCAATTTAAGATCAATTTGAATGCAATAAGTCACCCTAGGTATGGACGATTAATCTAGAAAGTACCTTGCAAGTTTAATTGAATTCAATTTCAACTAATTTGCAATTTTGAGCAAGGAATTTTCTAAAATTATAAGAAGTCCAATTACGTGTACCCATAGCATAGGTCCAATATTTTTTTTTTACGTTAATTAGGTAATTAGGCTAATAGAAAATTATTGGATTACAACTATATGGTTTACTATTTTTCCTCAAATTAGACAAGATTTCCTTTCAATTTAGTTTGAGGGATCAAATTGCATAAAATTCAGAAGCATAAGAACTGAACCACTCAAGGGACAGCTGAACTAGCCAAACTAGTCCGACCGATTACCACTAGAGGAGATCGGTTCAGCCCTCCTCCGGCCCGCTCTTGGCGGCTAAAGATCACCCCTTAACGTCTTGTCATATGTACTTCTCCCCCATGCCCTTCAATTTTCCACATTTTGTGAAAATGTCTCCGGATTTTGTAAAATTACTAAAATGCCCCTAATTAGGCCTTAATCACAAATTCAATCCAAATCACCAATTTCGACACATCACCATTGTGCGAATGATCACAAGTGTAATTGTTAATCTTGCTTAGTCCCTAATTGAATAGTTAGGCTTTAGGATCAAATCTTAGTTGTTGTATCGAATTGATGGCTAGGATTCTATCTTGGGGATGGTATATATACCATTTTCCCTCCAAAACTTAGTGAGGGGCTCATAATCTAAATTTTAGATTTGGAAACTCAAAAAAATGCTCTAAAAAATTTCTCTCCTCTCTCACTTTCCCGCCCATCTCTCTTTTGGCCTCCTCCACCATCGCGCTGATCACCGCCCCATATGGCCTCACGTCAATGGATCTTTGGCCAATGCTTGGCCCCCTGACGATGCTTACCTCCTTTTAGACCTCCTCTGTCATGACCCCAACTCCATCTCCAGGGTCACGCTTGGCACGGGTTATTTTCGCGATGTCCCAGGCTCATCGCCGTCCCGATTCTTTTTATCTTGTAATCATGCACACACGGAAACATGAATAAACCACTCTTCAGACAAACAACAGCTGGAAGACCGGGACATATATCACATAGAACACATTAATTTATATTATAACGGTACTTTTACAAGCCCTTTTTCTAGGGGCCCTCTTTTCTTTTTACATCATGGTACAAGTTTTCCATATAGGCCGGGGGAAATCCTATCTCCTCTAATGTGACTATAGCTCCCAAAACTGACGTGAGATTTTCATATCTACAAGACTGAAAGATGAAGGCGTGAGCTTTAGGGAAACTCAGTAAGTAAAATTCCTAATTCTTTATTAGGAAAACATCTCATCATCGAATGCTAGCAAGTATAGCACTCGCAAACAATGTCAATGATAGACCAATAGCAAACTTGTTGCTATCCTTAACTACATGCAAATGTCTATCGCAACATGCTTCAATGCATACTTACCTTTGGCTTATCAATAAATATATCAACATATCATGCTTATGCATAACCGGTACTCATGCAAATTCACTTAGTGTCGTCTTGGCTCGACCAGGCCCTTCCAGCTCGATTGAGGCTTCCAACTTCTTGCTGGGCTTCCTGGCTCGACTAGGGCATCTCGACTCGATCGGGGCTTATTGGGGCTAGCTTCTTGAGGCTTTTGGGTTCAAGACCCAGGCATCTTGGCTCAAACAGGCATCCTAGTTCAACTGAGGCATCTCATTCAATAAACGAGGCATTGTCGCCAACACTGTGTGGTGACGGGTGCCTTTTCCTCTTTAAGTGTATCCATAAATGCATCATATAAGCCAGTTATTATTTTATCGCTTAGTCGACACATGCATAGCATAAAGGCATGCTCATTCATTTGTGTATGTCATGAGTTTCTTACACCTCACTAGCAAACATGTCGGGAATGATTTTTGGTCCATAACTCGAATCAATCACTTAGCGCCGATCGCCGCACCCGACAAGGCTCAAAAATGGTACGCCTCAATACCGATCCAAGACCTTGAGGCTTGGGTACACCTCGCTTTAGTGACGATCCCAAACTTAACGGACCTTGGCTCCAACCCGATGTGAACATACCACATACCGTGAATGACCCTCAGCTCTTGGTTTGATTAAACGTCAAGCACAAAGTCCCCGCGTCCACTTGAACTATAGGAATTGGCATGCTTGGTGCCTTACCAAGACCTCGTGGATTTGGGCGATCCCCATATTGATCAAGGCATAAAATCGACATGCCTCAATGTCAACTTAGGACCTTGCGGCCTTAGGCAACTCTTGCACCAAGCGAGACTTGGACCCAACATCCTATTTATGCCAAAACCAAGGCTTTATGGCTTGGGCGACTTTGTCTTGCGATGAACTCAACTCGAACGAACCTCGATCTCATTCCGAGTGTGAACAACTTAAGCACACGTTCAATACAAACATGAGCAAAACCAAACAAAAGATCCAGCATCCTACCCACGGCTTGATGGGTGAGCACCTAACTAGACTCGACAATGGAGATTACCGCCCTAGAGGAGACTTAGGGATCTTATTTACCTTGGCAAACCTCAAAGACCAATTTATATAGCTTGATGGATTGAGGATGCAAGGCTAAGAGAAAGGAGAAGGAGGAGGAGGAAATGGATGACAAGGTGAGGAAAATGAGGAAGGGCTCCTCCTATTTATACTACTCAGTGTCATCATTACCAAGCCAAGCGGTCCATTCTAAATTCTCCAAGTGGCCTACCTAGAATACTTAGGTGGCAAGCCTAAGTTGCAACGTGTCATGTCTATTTTAAAAGGTGGCACACTTAATCGCCTAATGTAATGATTGGAGGCTTATTTGTTTCATTCTTATTGGATTATTTATAAATGCCATCATGCCTTGGTCTACTTGTTCTCTAAGGAAAATCTTATGGTAATGATGACCATATCTTTTAGAACACTTAAGTCAATGACTCACTAACTTCTTCTCCAAGGAAAATCTTGAGCCATTATTACCAAATCTTCAAGGGACACCTAAGTGAGATGACTCATCTTTTCATTTAATGAGGCATTCGAGAATCTTCTATATGTCTTCTCTTGATTGGTCCATTTGTCCAAGAGTCTCTTACTTAATTCCCAAGGTGAATTGATAACTCTATAAAAATAGAGTTATTTTACTATTTTAGGAAACAATTAATGCAATATCTATGAGAAAATATATGGATTTCCTCCTGATTATTTAAATTTTCCTAGTTTATACAGAATAATGAGATATGGAAAAGATAAAGAAAAGAATGAAAAAAAATCGGGAATTCAAATCAAGCAGCAATGAAAGATAGATATTAAATCAGGAAATCCTTAATTTTGCTTGGTTTTTGTGAGATCGTTTTTTATTATTCTGAGAGTTTTTTAAAGTATTTTGAAGGGAAGATAAAAGTGGTGACAGAATTCTTATTCTTTGATTAAAGATGCTGAATTTAATTTATATTTTTATTTCTTCTTCTCCTATGTTCTAATCTACGATGTAACCTAACCATGATGATGTGAACTTCATGATTTTTATGTTTTGCAATTGATTTCATTCATGTGAGTTATATATTATTGTGCATAATACTTTTGAGTAACTGGCCACCACTTGAATGATCTAATGTGCATGTTTGAGATTGAGAAGTGATAATATAGAATTGCTCATTATAATAAATAACCATGAATTAAACGTGGATAGAGATATACCGCGTTATTTGTGTAGCTTTCGGTGATAAGGTGATCCAAAAATTCATTGTAAGCCGGGAATATTCATAGTTTTTAATGCACTCATGTTTATTTTAATTCACATAGAGATATAGTGGATTAATAAACTGAGTAGGTTTGCTATATCTAGACATAGGATAGTAAATATGTTAGGAAATTTCGCTATCACATGTTTGATATCGTTCTTGTATTCACAATAATCTGAAATTCATATATAATGGTTATTGTGAAATCGAATGTTGTAACATATTTATTTGATTGATTTACTGCATTTAGTCTTCAAATTTTGTTTTTAATTTATGCTCAATTATATTTTGATCTGTTAAATAAATTTTAGAGTTAATCTATTTTAGTATTTAATTAGTTTATTAATCATCGATCTCCGTGGGACGATATTATTTCTTATCATTATATTACTTGTTCGACACGTTCACTTGCATTTAGAATTTTATGAACACGAAGCTTTGGTAATCATTACTAAATCTAGAAATATTTATCCAAAGTGGTGAGTCATTCTTCAAGAAGAGCCTAGGATGTTTTAGAGTTTTCTCTATTTTGTCATTTTCTCCCTCAAGAAGGCAATCTAGAGAATTCTATCATCCAAGTTGGTTCCAAGGCCAGAGAAGAGATCATTAGGTACACCTCGAAAAATTGAATCACGTACACTTGAGGTTCGGCCATCACATTTCACATTCGCCCAAACTATTTTTTTTGGACGGTCAGTCGGCCAATAGGGTCGATTGTCCTTTGATTGGTTCGAGACCAATTCTAAGGCTACCCATGGCCTAGCACAAAGCCAAGGCACTTATGGACCTTAGAATTAGTGATAGAATAGCCGGTCTATCCTTGGGCTCATTTAGGTTAGCACCTGATCCATCGGTAGGGTTTATGGTCGGTGCATTACCAATCCATGATTGGACATCACCAATTCGAGATTCTGTTTTAATCGCTAAGAATTAAATAGGGAATGATGTATTTTTGGTCAAAAGATGGTCGCATTTGATCAATATGGATCAGTTGTGTATCGGTGTGTAACTAGGCGAAATCACTCGCGAACAGAAACCGCAACCGGTTAGATCAACCCGTGACCATCCACCTATCCAAAATCATCCCGTGACCAATTCTTGTGATCAAAAAGTCATCTTATGAGCTGGTGATCCTGTCACATCGGTATGGTTGGTAGAAATCCATGGCTGACAACTCGACCAATTTGTGACCAATCGGTCGGTCGATTAATGACCGATTCGCGACTCATTGCCGATGGAACTTGTGACATCCTAATTTTCAATCTTGTACCGACTGAATGAAATGGGCTTTTTATCGACATGCTTATAGTCTTTTTCTTTGAACTGATCACTCACGAGATAACTAATCTATCAAGTGAAGCTGTTAAGGAATCTAAACGCAACCGACTTGAGAATTCGACAAGAAATCGCTTGCTCGACCATGCTAATCAGCAAAAATCAATACGGCACTGTTAAAATCGATTAGATACCGAAGATAGGTTGGTTTGACAGAGGTATGTAATTAAAGTATGGGTGATTCCACCTGATTGCAAAATTCACTAGACTGATTTTTCTGTTGATTCTGTACCATGTGCATGTATTTAAAATCTTGAGATTTTTACGACAATCGAGAGTTGCCAATGTGTCGAAGATGCACAATGTGGATCGAAAATAATCGACCATGAGTCAAATGCGCTAAAAATTCCTAAAAGCTATCCGGTAGGTTATGTCACATTAAAATCGCGTTCGGTTGAAATTAACCTTGAAATTGAACTCGGTTTCAGAAATTGAAAGTTGTGCCATGTCACGATTTATTTGAGGAATGTCAACTCATCCTTCGAAGAATTTTCGGCAAGCTCGGATTTTCGGTGAAAAATCAAAATTAGGCGATTTTGGACCGGGAAATTCGGAGGGCCATTTTTGTGAGCATTTTTGGCCTTCAAGTTGGAGCAATTGGCAAGGAAAATTGTGGAATTGAGTGTGGGCTTCCTCCTCAGCATTTTGGCCATCAATTTGAGGTCAATTGGTGAGAAATTGAAGTGAATTGAAGTTGAAAGTGGTGAAATTCATAGGCCATGGGGGCTGCAACATTTTGGACTCTTAGAGTGGCTTGTGGAGGAAGATTGGAAGGGAAATTGGCTGTGGATCAAGCTGAAGACTTTGGGGGCTTATTACTTGAGTGTTTGAGATATTTGTTATTGACTTATTGGCCTCTTGTCCCCCTCAAGCCAGCAGCAGCCCATCTTCTTCTTCTTCCTTAGCATTCTTCTCATTTGTTGCTGAAGAAAAACCAGAGAACCAGCCCCTCCATCCTAGGCTAGCCCGTCTCGCCCAAGTCCACCGAAATTGCAGCAGCTCGTCGAGATCACAAGCCGCCCGCTCGTTGTGTCTGAGCTACTCGCATGCCCTGGCCTCCGCGTCTTCGTCTACCTGGAAGTCGTTGTCGCCGCCCAAGCCGCCAGCATGCCCCCTCCTACTCGCCTGGCCCCGCCATGCCGTTCCCACGTCGTCCTAGCCCCTCGATCCAGCTCCTTCAACTAGCGTCCATAATCGAAAGTCCAGCTCTAGCAATGAGCTGTTGGACCATTTTCAGCCCGATCCAAGCCTCGTTGGGTGTTGTTGTAGGCTCGAGTCTCGCTCGCCTCCGCATTGTCGTCGTCGTGAACTCATCGGCTCGCTAATCTAGTGAGTTTACTTGCTAAACCTTACTTAGGAGGTTAATTATGCTTATTGGAGGGTTAGTTTAGGTTACGATGAGATTAAGAGGATTAGTTAGTTTAATTAGTGATTTAGTTAGTTAATTAGATCAATTAGGTGGTTAGATTAGTTTAGTTATGGGTTAATTAGATTATGTGATTTAATTAGCTTAGTACAATATTTATTTAAGTCCAATTAGGTGGTTAGATTAGTGTATATAGCCTAATTGTTGATTTATTTAATTATTTGTAATTGATTTAATTATTTATTATTTTCCGAAAATTATACCGGGATAATCGGTTGCTAGAATTTTATGCTGATTGTCGTGGTGCAATTAGTTTGTGCAATTGATTGTTAATTTGTGCAATTAGATGTTGATTGGTGATTTTGAGTTATTATTCTAAAATTTATGGATTTTTGGTATTTAATTAGAAAAATACCGGGCGTCGGTTTTTGACACCAAAAATGCTTTTAAGTATTATATCAAATAGTTGGATTTTTAAAGAAAGGATATCACTTTTTATGGTTCGATCTGACTGTGTACCCACACATGATTATTTTGCTAGGTGTTTTTAATATGAAGAAAATAGGCAAAAATATATTATTTTAATCGAGACATTTGAGTGCAAAGCATGATGTCCTTGACCGGGATTGGATGTGCGTGTGATTGATATGAGAACTTGTCATGAGCTTTTATGTCGGACGATGCTCCTTCAGGAATGCCCCATTGTCAACGGATGCCGATCACAGTGGAGGTTGGGCTGATGCTCCTTTGGGAATGCCATCTAGAGGTAGACGTTGCCGTGCTCAATGGTGTGAGACGATGCCCGACTATGCCAAAAGATCGCTGACTGTTGAGTCAGCCATGTCCGTTGGGTCGTAATTAATTGGAATGCATGTCTAAATGAGTTATAATTGCATCTAATTATGGGACAAAATTGTGTGGCACGGAATGTGACGTGTCATAACGATTTGGTCTTATTATTGTGACCCCTGTGATTGATTGATTTATTAAAGTGAGGCGTTTCAATTGTCGAATACATTGGATGTATGCATATGTTATATGAACTGTGCTGACGTGCAGTGAGGAGCTGAGGCAAGGTAAGTCCTCTATGATATGTGTTTAGGCCGCCTTTAGGTATATTACCTTCCTAATTGGGATTTAGGGTGTGAACTCGCTAAGACATTATCTCACCCCGTCGTGGGTTTAACTTTTCAAGTCCCTAGATGGAAGTTCGTATGGTTCATTTTGGGCAGTCGCAAGGGTATAACGAGCAGAGTGCCTTCTTCCCTGCCCTTGGGAATCCCTGGACCCGTGAGCTCATCGTGACCACGATCTTGGTCGATGAGGGCCTACCGCAGTGGGTTATCAATGATTCAAGGCGTGGTTTCGTCATGGGCCTATCGTGGAATGGGAAGGTCCTATGAATGGTTTTGATGGACCCGCCGTCGAGGATGAGGGTGGGGTGGTACTCAACCTTGTCGTGGATGCTGATGTTATAGCTAATATCGCGGAGAACCAGTTGCCTGAGGATGAGCAGGAGCCCGAAGTTGAGGAGTCAGTTGACCCATTAGACATCGACATCCCTGACGGTGTTGTGATCGACCTGGTTATAAGTAGATAGGGTCCGTGGTAGGGTTAGCTAGGTAGTCCTTTTTGGGGCCTTGACTTTTGTATATAACTTACAAGCTGGCCTAGTTTGTTTATAAAAGTGTGTTTGGTTTGATTTGATTGTCCTACTTTTCTATCCCAAGTTGGTTGGTGTCTAGGGATTGTTTATTTCGTTTCTGCATGTGCATGAATCGATTGGGTCGGCGACGTGTCCTAGGAACGTCGCAATTTAGTCGACCACCGAGGGATATGCGTGCGCTCAAGGATCGGGACGTGACAGAACCAATCAATCCATGGCTATTAACCCATGATCAATCCTTTTAGGACCTCAAGGCCAATCCTTACGGGGTCAGAATCGAGGATGTTACATCCTCGATGCTGGCACAACCTCATGAGGTCACCAGAATCCCCCGTTCTAGTGCTTCTTCCTCCTCGATTCCAAGTAGCCTTACATACTCTTCATAACATAGTCTCTTTTCACTTAATAGATTAAGTTTTTGGATTGAACTTTGTAACACCCCATCACTGCGGTGAGGTGGACGATCACTCTGCTGCGGTCTCTCTCTCTCTCTCTCATTGTATCAGCAAAACTTGGAGCCAATGTTGAGCTTTTCTTTTGTATATAGCTTGAGAGTACATGCCGAGCTCTGCCCAGTCTCTATTGATGATTCAATCGTCGATGGCAATAGGATCCAGAAGATCAACATGTGGATATGGAGGCGCTTCCTCCAGTTTGGTCTCGCATGGCCAGACCTTTGGCAAGTTCTCAATGGCGGTGCCAACCCTGCCAAGATCTGGCACGGACTTTTATACCTGAACTTTGGAGAAGGATCAAATTTAGTCTTTTAAGCTTCATTTGTTTCACAGAAAACATATAATTCGAGAAATATTTTTGTAAAAACAATCTCTTGTGTTGTTTGAAATAAATTATCGATGGAAATTTTTTATTATTGATAACAATTTTTATCTAAACATTTTCATAAACATGAAAATATTTTTCGATTGTTTATTTCTATTAGTGATACAAATGGTCGTTTTTATGGACATATTTTCCAAATTATTCACTTTTCATAAAATAAAAATAGCCTTAATGAAAAGTGGAATTGCTTTGCCACTTTTTAGATAAAGAAGTTTATAAATGTAATGATTTTTTCTATTAATCAAGGTATGAATCAATTCATTTCTCTCAAAAGGACAAATGTTGTGCCATTTTTAATTAGTTAGCAGAGCTATGATATATCATCTGGAATTTCGTCAGATCATTTGTTAACGACGCTTATTTCAAATTCCTAAATGAATATGATGTTTTATATGCTGAAACTTTTAAAGCCTCTGCATATTGGAAACATAAATTCAAATAGAGTACGTGTATTTCCTGTCGATATCGATTAATGTCGTCTTCGAGCTTTCTCCGACAAGATGCATTCCTTGCGTGGACATAAGCACTTTAGAGGCCTAGGCATCACTGTGCATGGACGAGGAGGGACCATGAGACACACTTCCGTTATGGGAGCTCAAGAAACTTTTAAACCACAAGGCAGAGTCCTTGAGATATCTCTTCAATCCGTCCTTGTAATCTACGAACGTAAGACCAAACCGAAATGTGTAACCCTCGTCCCACTCGAAGTCATCGAGGAACGTCCATGCAAAATATCCCTTCACATTTGCTCCTTCCCTGTTGTCATTTACGTCATAACAAGCTTCTATCAAGCATTGAACATAATCTAATCATATAAATGTTCACTTATAGTGTATCAAATCGAATAATGCATGATACATAGCAATTGAATAGACTATAGTAATTGACTATAGTTAACTCACTTCATAGCTTTTAAGAGATAGGACAGATGGAGCTGAAAGTAACTTATCTTCAGACCATCTCTGAGGGCATCTTCAAGTGGCAATGATTCATTATTTGCCTCAGCCATTCCTACAAAGGACGGACTCTTTGGTTAATGATGTACAGTATTTAGGCCCCTGATTTGTACTTGTGCATATGTGCCTATACATTACCATTTTCAGTCACATAAATTGGTGGGTCATTGTAATTTGTTTTCACATAGAGCGCAAACTCTCGAATTCCTTCCGGATAGATATATTCCCAAGCTTGGTCTGTCTACAAAATTCATAACAGAGTATGCATACACCAAGAGCTTGTATATATTGAAGGAAAATAAGAACAAACACAGTCCTGTGGATTCATAGAGATTACCGGTTGACCAATGGGAACACCATCTTTCTCAGCTGCAATACACAAGGAAGCAAGAAAAACAATGCAATGAATACTTCTTAGAAGAAACTTGGCTATTTCATATAGAGGAGGCGTATGGGGGACAGTTCACTGGATGTTAGTGTTACAACTTGAGTGCGTTGAGCACTAAACCTTTTCGTTATTGCAAATTTAGTGAAACTCTTTTTAAATATTTAACTGGCTCCTTCGGTTTCACTAGTTTAATTAAATTTGAGGATAATCGCGTCTAGCAATGCCTGATCACAATGGCACTGGAATCTGTCAAATTATTTGGAGGACTCGTCGAGCAATCCCTACAAGTCCTAAGGACTAAATGCACAAAAGAAAGATTGTAGGACTCAATTGCTCTTTCGGCAGACCCTTTAGGACGCATACCTAAATTACCCCTTAAATTTTGCTGTGATGCTACAAATTATGGAAGAAACATGAGTTTCATTGAGTTATGTCACACTATGACCCAGAGAGAGAGAGAGAGAGAGAGAGAGAGAGAGAGAGAGAGAGAGAGATCATGGAGACGAAGCTTACTGGTGATATTACAGTGACAATCTGTGGAGTAGCTGATATTAAGACTGGCCGACGATGAAGATGATTCATCCACATATCTGGCAGTGTAGTAATTGATGGCCATGAAATCAAGAGACCCTTTGACCATATCCGATTGCGCCGCTGTAAATTTGGGCAATCTGCTTCCCACGTACCTCCTCATTGTCTCAGGGTAGTCACCATAGGTCACTGGATGGGCAGCCCTACATCCACATTTGATATTTAACAATATTGTTAACTAGCCATAGATTATAAACTACTAAATCAAACTAAGGTACGGGTACTGCAATCAAATCCTTATTTCAAAAGCTCATACTAGAACTGGTCTTGCAAATATGAACTGTCTTTCCGTCATTGATGTTATCATCGATGATTAGAAGTCAAACTATCTTCATCATAGTGTTGTGCATCAACAATAAATCCATGGAATAAGTGCGCTATAAGTCTTAAAACTTATCACAATGGTGCATTGTAGTTCTAAAACTTTCGAAAAGTGCAATTAATTTTTAAAATTTATCATGAAAATGCAATCGAGTCTTAAAATTTTCAAAAAAATATAATCAAGTCCTAAAACTTATTAGAAAAATGCAATTGAATTCTAAAACTTCCAAAAAATGTTATCAACGAAAGGACTAGATTTGACTAATTTGACAAGTTTTAGGACTTTATTACACTTTTCAAAATTTTAGGACTTCATTGTATTTTTATAACAAATTTTAGGACTTAATTGTACTTTTTGAAAGTGTTAGGACTAAATTATACTTTCGTGATAAATTTTAGAACTTTCAAGATACTTATCCCTTAATCTATTTATTTAAGTCAACTTTAATACATATGTATAGAGGTAAGGACAAGTGACCTGGCAACATTGACCTAGATGTTATAGAAATAAATATAAAAATCATAACCCTACAGAAAAGAACTTCAAGAAACAACTTCCTTACAATTTAAAGATAAACAAACCTAAATCAATGATCAAATTCTTCAACAACTACATGTGCATCTTATAATACCTTTCAAAAACCTACCATCCGAAATAAAAGTCAAGGGCTCTAGAGGCAGCCTTTCTGCTAGTTTCTGTCTCATACTTGGGTGTCATCCAGAAGGTTTGAATTGAGATCCCTATTTCTCCATTTTGTTCAGTCTATTCCCAAAATTGAATGCAAAACCAAGTTAGTAGGACACACGTTAGAACTTAGTTTTGTCTGAAAAGGGATGAAGATCAGTGATAAGAACCTGATAGTTCTCTCTGTACGATTTTACGGCTGCCGCGTGAGAAAGAAGCATATTGTGAAGCGCAATATAGGGTTCCGTAGCCGAGTTCCCAAACGTGCAGTTACCGACGTAGTCAGAGCAACGGCCGGGTGCGGCATCTCCGAGGTCGTACCCGTAATACGAGAAAAAATTGGGCTCGTTGATAGTTATCCAGTGCTTGACCCTATCGCCAAATACTCGAAAGCAGAAGTTTGTGTATTCGACGAAATCATTCCTGATATAATAATGGTTGGAAAATGCCATGAAATTAGTAAATGTATATGCATCTAAGTTGATGGCCAAAAAAATATGTATCGAACTATTGTTTTTGTGCCAATTCGTCACGAGTAATTTGACTCTATGTTCATTGGAGATGGAGATGTATCCTACGTGATCATGGGGCTTAAGAATCCACCGTACTCTTCGTCTAAAGCTTGTGGAACGTCCCAATGCAACAAAGTCACGAAAGGCTTTATGCCTGCGTAAATCAACATGGAAAAAGAAAATCAAAATAAAGATCAATTGCTGTGACACCTCCCCATTTGTTAGAAGAGAGATCATTCTTTGAACAAAAAAAAAAGAAAAAGAGCAAAAGCCATTTTCCGGAAGACAAATCTACATCTACTATGCTAATAATAATAATAATAATAATAATAATAATAATAATAATAATAATTCCATGCCTTACCATTCTCTAGGAGTCCATCAATCAGATTGTTGTAGAACTCCACGCCTTTCTGATTGACCCCCTTGCTTATATTCCCATCTACAAAATATCCATACAATTTTACCTAAATACATTGGCCATATGTATAACTAGCAATCAATTTTATACAAGCAAGTCATATAAATAAATACTACATATATGGAATTTGGATGGTTAACTGCTTCTACTTAAAACATATGGACGTCAAACTTAGTAGGATTCACTTGTTCTTATGATCATACGCACTGAATACATTTCGATGACCACTTTGGCTTTTATATAACTTTGTGGATTTTACATGAAATCATGATGATTGTAACACCTAACTTCGCGTGGTTTGCAAATAAGAACACTTACAAGGTGCAATTCTCGACCAAGAGATGGAAAATCTGAAGGAGTCCAATCCAATCGCTTTCAACAGAGCTATATCCTTCTGTTCCAGGAATTACTTGTAGTTACTATGGAGCTAATACCAGAAAAAAAAATTCCCATGTGGGTTGGTTTAGTACTTTAGAAATCAACAAACATGTGAGAATTAGATGCACAACATTATATATATTTGATGATTATTAATACACTTCTAAATTATATTTGGCCCCTCTACCAAGCGTTGACTTTCATCTTACCAGTCCATAAAGTTCGAGAAATATTTCATATGACCAAGGTTTACCTACTTTACGTTCAATCATATGAAGTTTGGTCTCCAATACTGAAACTCTTAGCTTTTTGAGAGTGTCATTACCTTATAATTGTAGTAAAATTGATCGGCCACGTCTCCGGAACTTCTGTCACTTATCTTCTCTGGCAAGAAAATATCATTAGGCCTCTCCTTGGATGGGGAGAGAGAGAGAGAGAGGGGGAGAGAGGAGAGTGAGAGCGAGAAAGAGAGAGAGAGAGAGAGAGAGAGAGAGAGAGAGTAGTCAATTAGACAATTAGTATTCCTTTTCATCTTTTCTAGATGGGTCTAGTGTTCTCATGGTCAAAATTAGACAGCCACACGTGAACCCACATGGTCCACCGGATCTTACTAATAGTACAATTCAGATCAACGGTCGTGTTCATCTTGATAGTCCAAAAGTGAGAACAACATTAGGAAAGAAAAAAGGCGAAAAAAATGTAGTCACCACACACACAAAAAAAAGAAAAAAGAAAAAAGAAAAAGAATCTGCCCACTCAAGAAGAAGATTGATCTTGTATGAAACTGAATGATTTGCTCAAAGATTTGCATAAATCTGTTCGAGCTTCGTGATTTTAGTCCTCACCCTCAACCCAAAATGGTTTAAAATGTTGATAGGATTTGTGGGTTTGAGAGAGAGAGAGAGAGAGAGAGAGAGAGAGAGAGAGAGAGACCTGGATACATTCTGGTGAAGATGTCCCAATTGCTCAACCCTTTGCCATCTGATTCAGCTGCACCTTCGCACTGAACAGGCCAAAAACGGCATAAAGCTTAATTTGCGCCCGCAGCAAAGTAAGAAAGAGACATGGAGCAACGAGTAATCACCGTCCAATCTCTAATTAACCGGTCAAGTTGACATATAAGATACATTCGCTCGGTGTAGCGAATCAAGTTCATCTCTTCAACAAACAGTAATGTACTTCTCTCATTCATGTGCCAGAAACCACACAAGCACGCTCTGATAAGTCCCCTCTTCGCTTTACGATTATCAGCACTACTTTCTCATAATACTAGTAAATCGAGTTCGTCAGACCAATCTTTCGCTGAAATTGATTGGGCAACACACTGTCGCACTGGTACATGGTGAGCTAGCTCTTAAGAATTCATTTACCTGGTAGGCGCTCGATGCGACTCCAAATATGAAACTGGCCGGAAAGCTACCTCTGTTGATCTCCACATTACTCGAAGGACTGGCATGGGTCTTGTTTTCTCGATCTATGGCTCCGAAACTGCAGGCAACGGAACAACACGCGATTAACACCAAGATGTTCCTAAATCCGGCACGGGATTCCATGTCTTTTCTGAGTTTCCTATTTCCAGAACGACATGATTATGAAGCCGCATAATTGTAAAGCTGTCCTGTCACAGGAGAAAAATATTATTATTTGAGGTGATTGTTAGATCCAGCGAGAAAGAAAGTCCAAAGGTTTGTGAAATATCAACAGGTCCAGATACCAGGGATCGTGTCCACTCCAGCTGCCATTACTCTTCAGCTCCTCTTTTTCCCAAAATGATACCGCATGTGCGCTGCGTCCCTGGAATGCTGTCACGGAAGTCAACGTAAAGTCGAAAGTTTGGTGAAACAGCGCAGATCCCAGCGGATGCTTCGACTGCAACTACCATTCGTTGTGTCTTATGTTGCTAGACAGTAGTACGATCATGACCGTTAGATGGAAGAAAGGAGACGCTATGATAAACGTGCTTCACCAAATTCTTATCTCAAACTAAAACTAAAAAAATACCTGCCTAATGATTGCCCACGAATGAGCTGAATATATGGGACTGTTTGTAAAATAATGTCCAAGATTGTTAGAAACTCTGTAAATTAACTTATGTGACCGGAGCACGTCGAGATTTTTGCAAATCGAGGATTGCCAGCTTTTAGCGGCCTCGTTCTTAAGATCTTCTAAAATCCTAAGCTCGAGAAATTTGCGGGATGAAAGAGCTTAAAGACCATATTAGAATCATCATTAATTGATTTAGAAAACCTAGGTCGATTGGGCACCTAAAAGCCTAGGCAGTGATGAGAATGTTACCAACCTAGTGCATGTGTGAAGAAAACTGGTCTATGGAGACTAGAGATCTTATGTCCGAGAATTGGTTATGTGCGGGACATATTAGCTTTTCACAACAAACTTTTGACAGCGCAACCCAATTTTTGGTTAAGTGTTAAATCATCTATCATTTAATTTCATGAGTATCCATGATGTGCTACTTCAAAACTTCGACCTAGTATTTTTTATTAATGAGGCCCCTTTTTGTGTGCAGCATCATGACTCCATTTGTGTGATAGAAGCACATATTAATTCATAGGGATAAGTGTTCCAGGAGTCCTACAACTTGTCACGAAAATGCATTTCAGTCCTAAAACTTACAAAAAGTGCATTTCAGTCCTACAACTTGTCAAATTGTTTCAAACGAGTCCTAAGGTCGACGCCGTTAGCCTTTTCCGTTAAATATGCGACGTGGCATTTTAAATAATTTTTTATTTTCCACGTGTATTTTTTAATTAATTTTTATTCAATTTTTTTTTTAAAAATAGATTTAAAACTAAAAAAATTAAATTGATTCATTTTATCCTATTTTCAACAAAAACTAAAAAGAAAAATTTAAAAATTTATTTTTAAAATTATTAAAAAAAAAATAGTGCCACTCTTCTCCCCGCCACCGCGCCACCGCCACCCGTCGCCGGAGGGGTCGGGCGACGGCCGCCGCCCGGGCGGGGTGGCGGCCTCGCCGGCCCCGGGCGAGGGCCGGCGACCGCCGCCCGCCTTGGGCAAGGCCCGTCGGCCCTCGCCGGGCCGGCGAGGATCCCTGATCTGGCGAGCCTCGCGCCCCAAGCGAGGGCCGACGAGGCCTCGCCTGTGGCGGGCGACGGTCGCCCGCCCCCGTGAGGGCCGGCGCCGACTCACCTGTGGGGCGACGGCCGCCGCCCCGCGAGGGCCGATGGACCCAAATCGGGCACCTCGCTCGCCTCCGGTGCGGGTGCCCCGGATCCGGGCCCGCCGGCCCTCGCGGGGGCCGGCGGCCGTCGCCCCGGGTGAGTCGTCTCCGCCCTCACGGGGCCGGCGACAGCCGCCCGCCGGGACGAGGCCTCATCGGCCCTCGCTCGGCCGCGAGGCTCGCCAGATCTCGGCAATCCCGCCGGCCCGAGCGAGGGCCGACGAGGCTCGCCTGTGGCGGGCGACGCCGCCGGCCCTCGCTTGGGGCCGGCGAGGCCGGCCACCCCCGCCCCAGGCCGGCGACCGCCGCCCGCCCCCTCCGGCGATGGGCGGCGGCGGCGGCGGCGGTGGCGGTGGCGGGGGAGGAGCCGCTGTTTTTTATGTTTTTTTAATAAAGATTTTAACTTTTTTTAATTTTTGGTAAAAATAAGATAAAATGAATAAATTTAATTTTTTAGTTTTTAAATCTAATTTTTTTAAAAAAAATGAATAAAAATTAATTAAAAAATACACATGGAAAATAAAAAATTATTTAAAATGCCACGTCAAAGATATTTAATGGAAAAGGCTAACGGCGTCGACCTTAGGACTCGTTTGAAACAATTTGACAAGTTGTAGGACTGAAATGCACTTTTTGTAAGTTTTAGGACTGAAATGCATTTTCGTGACAAGTTGTAGGACTTCTGGAACACTTATCCCTAATTCATATGCAAGATTCAGTCATGTTTTGAAAATGACGTGACATGGCAATATTCATGTGCAACATGACATAACAAATTAAATTCAAAACATGATAACTGAAATAACATGGCATTACAATATTCCCATGTAGAAAGTTGTGATGAATAAGATTCAAAACATGATGACGAGATGACATGATATGATAATCGCTTGTAGCATGACATGGCAAATTGAATCCAATACACCATGTCGAAATGACATGAGACAGCAATACCACATGTAATGTGACATAGCAAATCAAATTCAGAGCTTGATAATGAAATAACAAGACATGGAAATATTCAGATGAAGCATGATAGGATGAATTAGATTCAAAACACGAGAACAAACTAACATGACATGATAATGATCACATCAATATGACATGGAGAATTAAATTTAGAACAAGGTAATGAAATAGAATGACGTGGCAATATTTGCCGGTAGAATGACATGGCCAATCTAATTTATAAGTCAATAGTGAAAGAACATCATGTGAAAAAATTAACTTGCAACATGACATGACAAATCAGATTCAAAACATAATAGAGAAGTGATAATCTCGTGTTGACACCTGAATTTTCTTTAACATTGTATTTTTTTTAATTCATTGATTTGATTGGTTTTTGGGACATTCGATTCAGGGACAATAATAATTTAAGATTTCAAGCCAATTTCAAGATTTTGAGTTCAAACAAGTCGGCCAACATTCAAACAGGAGTTTAGAGCATGAAACAATGCATTGGACCGACGGAATTCGGCAAAATTAACCCGATTGCTCAACCCAGTTCGCCTAATGGGTCAAACAAATAGATAGCCAATCTTACTAGATTGTTTGAAGTAAAATAGAATGATTGGATAGTCTCGGATCAACCAAGTCAACCCAAAAGTCAATGAATTCCACCAATAGACCCATGGCCGGCCCACTCTCTCCCTAATCACAATAAATCAATTTCTAAAATTATTAAAATTAAATTTCATGTCATCAATCCTTAAGAGCCCTAACTTAACCATTCAATCCCCTCTAATCTAGACTTTAGGATGTGCCATGTCACCCATCCATGTGACATATCAAGGCCTATCCTTATTTCTCACTCATTAAGCAAATAATTAACGATGTGATCATAAGACGAGTCGTAGGGTTAGGATTAGTTCTAAATTTGATTTTTTTCGCCTCCTGAATTTCCCTCCTGATCCTGAGGTTCATATTTTGACTCTCAATTTAGCCATATTAAAAAATATATATATAGAAGAAAGCTTTGTAAATAAATATTCTCTCAAAAACTCTCTCATTCTTCTCATTAGGCATCCATGCTTCGCCAAGTTCCGACCATTTATCGATCTTATTCCGATGCTAGCAACCTCACTTCTTCATGCGACTAGCCTTTTCAGTGAGTCCACAAGCCATTCATGGTGATCGATCGCCATTGCCATTACCATAAGTCCTCCAATTCATCAATTTTTGTCGATCGTTCACCTATTCTCAATTCAAGAATAGGTGAACGTTCGATACAAACTTGTGGTGATCTTCCAACGGATCATCCAAGAATCCTCGATTCAATTTTAGTACAAAATTGAAGTAATTACTTCGATCTAAAATTGAATTTCAAGGTTCGGACAAAAAGAAAATGAAAAAGGAAATTCGGATGGGTAGAGAAAATAAGATTTTTCTACCCTAAAAAGGCTCTGTTCGTGGGAAATTAGAGGAATTTTGTGAGTGGATGAGCTTAGGACTTTGAGGCCATATGATGATGGTTTAGATATTTGGTTAAGGTTTTGATTGGTTGTTCATTTGACTTCTTGGTTCTCTCTCTCCCATTTCTCTCTTACCCATGCGTGTAAGATTCCTCTCCCCCGCTTCTGCCGACCCTCCTTCCTGCCCACGTTCCTTTCTCCCTCACTTTCTTCATCCCCTCCCTCCAGCAGCAGCCGACCATCCCACCTTCTCCCATTTCCTCCGCCACCTTACCATCCCACCTTCATCACCTCAGCACCGCCGCATCCACCATCAGCCCCCTCCACTTCCAGCATTACCCCACCAGCTCACCGTCCAGCTGCCAGCCACTTCCCTTCCTATCACCATTGCTGCACATCCACTCCACCACCTCGCCACCAGCACCGAGCGGCCACACCACAGCCGCACCTCCACCACTAGCGGCACCACCCAACCACAGCAGCCCCGCCACCATCTGTCTGTCTCATGCCACCACCGTTCCACCACCTAGCAACTCCACCGGCCAACCCCAAGCCAAGCCAAGCTCCCCCTTGGCCGAGAACTTTGTAGGACAACCACCGCCTCTGTCCAACCTCTATTCGAGCCGCAGTTGTCTCATGTTTTTATCGCTGTCGCGTCACCATTGCCGTGAGCTCGCCGCCATCGAAAACCGTGAGTTAACTCTCTAATCTTTGATTAGGCCATTAATTGCGCTAATGGGGTGTTCAAATTAGTGCTAATCATGGTTAGATTAGTGCTAAGAATGATTAGTCTTAGTTAAGCCTAGTTTAGTCTTAATTGAGATTAAGCATGGTTTAGATTGTTTTTAATTGCAATTAGTTTAATTAATCTCAATTAGTTTAATTAATCATGTTTAGGTTAATTAATTATGTTTAACTTAATTAATCACAATTTAATTAATTAATCATAATTTATTTAATTTATTGCAATTAGTGTAATTAGTGACGGATTAAGCGTTACGTAGAATTTTACGCTCATTTTCTTGGATGCAATTATGCGTGATTTTGAGTGTTTGCACATCCGATATTGTGAAATCGAGTGCTCTATGGTTGGTTTCCATTTTTATGTCAAAAGATGGCTTTATAAGCTTTTTAAATAGAAAAAAAATGAGTTGTCGAGTTTGGAGGCCAAATTTTATGTGCCCAATAAAACAAGGAGGTTTTGAAATAGAGGCGTGCAAAGTTTGATGGGTTGATTTCAAGTACGTGTCCATGTACGAATTTCTTTCCAAAAGTTTTAAAGAAAAAATAAGGGAGTTACCAAAGATTATTTCCAAAAAGGGTGGTTGGATAAAGAAATAAAAAAGAAATATGGTATCGGTATGGACGCCAAGTTTCATGTGCTCAATAAAACTGCGAGGTTTCAAACTAGATGTGTGCAAAGTTTGACAGGTTGATTTCAAATACAGGACCCCGTACAAATTTATTTCGGAAAGTTTTGAACAAAAAAAAAAGAGTTGCAAGGTTTATTATTTGAAAATGGATTTTGGTTTTCTTGGCTAAATAACGAAAATAAAAGCTGATTTGATTGATGATGTGCTTGCATGGTCACTTAGTGGAACCCGTTACTTGACAAGAGTTGGGGGCGATGCCTGATTTATCGGATGCCCGACGGGGGTCCAGAAGCCAAGTCGCAGTTGAGGCCGAATTGATACTCCTTTATGGAATGCCGTCTAGACGGGGGTTTTAGACGTTGCCATGCCCAATGGAGCGGGATGATACCCGGTTACACAGGAAGACTGCCGACACTTATGTTGGCCATGGCCCAAGGGGTCATAATAATTGGAACACGTGTGATTGATTGCGATACATTGCACTTGATTATGGGGTAAAACTGTTAGGCATGGTATGGGACATGCTAAAATGGCTTACCTTATAATCAAGACTCGTGTGGATGCTTGGTGCATGAGAGATATGTGTTCTGATTGTTATTTATGCACGTTATTCTATTATTATTGTACAAGACATGCTAATATGCAGGGATGTGTCGAGGCAAGGTGAGTTTTGTTTGGCACGTGCTTAGGCCGCCTTCGAGGCGAATTCGCGTCCTAACTGAGGCTTAGGGATTTGACTCGCCAAGATTTTATATTATCCCATCGTGATTAAACCTTTTCAGGGCCGTAGCGTGGAGATTTGCTAAGTGTGGACGTGGTGGGCGCAAGATGCGACACCTGTTGGCTGGTCCTACCGTTAGTGAAGTTAGGTCAATCATAATCACTAAAGGTTTTTGAGAGGATCGATAGTAAGTGGCCGTAGAAAGGCTTATCCTGATTGTTTGTTTATTGACCGGAGGTTTATTTAATTCGCTTCCGCATGTGTTTAATCTTATCAAAAGATAAAAAGAATGGGTCGGCAACGCATCCTGGGACGTCGCATTTTTAATCAACCGTTGAAGGATGTTCGTGCGCTCAGGATTCAAAGCATGACAACTTGCCCTTCATCATTCTGACACATCTCATTTGGTATGCTCAATCAATCCCACATCATTCATTAAACTGTCTATTTTGATAATTCTCAATGGAATCAGTGACTTAAACAGATAAAATCATCATGCAAAATCCATTTTGAAAAGACATGGAACACTTTAAGCATGAAGGAGTTTATAATCCTAGAACAAACAATTTATCCTATTGAAAAATCTCATTAAAAATCATGAGAAGCATTTATTGTCCCTACAAACATATCAAATCTTGAACACAAATGGGTTTACTAAAAAATGGGTGCCTATGAATTGCCCCTATTCAAGGGAAAATGGCACATAAATGATCAGTCGAGGTTGGAAATATGATCCTTGATTTGATGGGCACCTTTGCTTTTCCTCTAGCACAAGAGAAAGTGCAGAAGTAAATTACTAAAGAGGGTTGAAAGCGAATGCATATTGAGGCTCGAAAGCTTCCTGTCATCCTTTTTGGTGCTAATTTGCTGTCATCGCGCTTTGGGAGAGAGTTGATCTACGGTCGTTGTTTGACATGCCCCTCCTTAGTTCATCATCTATAAGGGAAAAGGGAGAGAGCGTCACTTTCAAAATTACGTTAGGGAACAAGACATACCTTTTGCTTTCAAAATGGGTTGATCTTTTCTATTTATCCCCATTTTCTTGAAAGGATGTTCTCAAATTGACCACACGAATGAGTCTCTCATCCTTACAACCTGATGCGAGAGTTTCAAATGCCCCCTTGTCATAATAAGTCTAGGGAATGATGTTCTGAGACAAGAAATAATTAAATCATAAAAACATACAAGGTTTCCAACATAAATGCTTCTCTCCCATTCCGTTCTCCTCTTTCGAAAAAGTGATGAAATGTCTTTTGATTTCAAAGCCCTAAGACAAGGAAGCATGAGGAAATCCGGACTTCAGATTTCTTCTTTTATTTCTTGGCTGGATATCGTCATCAGGTCGGTTTTGTGTGTTTCCTTATAGCCTCAAAAGGTTTTATTGATCAAGCGCTTGGCGGATTTATAAACTTTGGAAGGAAGATTTCAAAACTCAATTGCTTCGGTGGAAATGATGTCCAGAAAACAAATTAGAAAGAAAAATAAGCAAGTCCTAAAAAGTAAGTATGAAAGGGAATTGAAAAAGGTTATACTCAAATGGTTCACGCCTCTTTCATCTGATAGTCCTTTAGCCATGAAGAAGTCTTCAAACGCACCACCCTAGCTATCTCTCAGCTCTATCTCAATTTGTTCCCCCACGAGGATGAGCTGGTTGAACGCATTAGTGATTGTGCCAACCATCGGCGTTTGAAATTCATGCGATCAAATTTTGATGAACAACTTCATTAGCTTGTTGTCAATAAGTTCTAGAGTGACTTGCTTGGTCAAGTTCCTCCATCTTGTAGCACATTCTTTAAACGACTCACTTTTCTTCTTCTCAATACATTTGAGATCCTCACAGGAAAGAGTGGTGTCAAGGTTGAACTTGTACTATTTGGTGAACACATCAGCCACTTTACTCCAAGTCTCGAGGAGGTTTATGCTCTGCGTGATGTACCACTTTAGCGTGGGCCTAGTTAAGTTCACCTGGAATAACCGGATCATGAGAGGCATGCTATGAACAACTGAGTCATCCGCACATGGTACATATGCAAATGAGCTTTCGGGCAAGAGATGCCATCATATTTTTTGAACTCTGGCATTTTGAACTTCTTTAGCATATTGACCTTCGCATAAACAGATAAGTCTAAAGGAGGCAAATTCTATAACCCCTACAATTGCTTCAACTTTTCTTCTAGCTTCACAAAGCGTTTATCGTGCTCCGTTGTTAGCATGCTCCCGAGCTTAGCTTTCTCCATTATGACTTGAGGTGGGTCATCTTTTAATCCTAGCATGTCATCATCACTACCCCGCCTTGACTACCACCAGTAGACGTTTGCAGCTCACAACTTCAATGGGAGAAGTACACTAATGGTGCCATAAGTTGTGTATAGTGCTCACTTTGGTGTCAAAAGTTTCCGTCGAATCACTTAAGTGTCAAAAATTTTGAAAAACGATCACTTTGGTGCCATCGCCAATTTGGTTGACCGGAAATCCGACGTGGTAGTTTTTTATTAATTTTTTACGCCAACGTGGATCGCCGGAAAATACAATCAGCATACAAAGAACAAAACGATGCCATTTATCGTTTTTCCCCAAATAAGAAACCCTAAATCCCTAATTTCGACTAGAACCGGAAGTTGAAAACCCTAAATCCCCAATTCGATTAGAACCGGAAGTTGAAAACCCTAAATCCCCAGTTCGACCATTTTGAGTGCATACTTCGATTTTCTGCCAAAATTATCAGCTCGCTTTTGCAAATGAAGGACAAAAGCTTCAGTAGCGGCTCACATTCCTATAAGAAAAGTGAATTAGATGGTGAGTGTTACTGTTATTGTGGGTTACCGAGCCCGAGAAGAACATCTTGGACTCGGTTGAATCCTGGGAGAAGATTCCATGGGTGCGGCAGATATAGAGAATGCTTAAAGTGCCATTATTTCAAATGGGTTGATAGAAAATTTTCTGATCGAGTGACAGATGTGATATTGGAGTTACTTGAAGGTCGAAATCAACCTCCATCTATGTTAATGGACGAGTTGGAGGATGTCGACTCAATGCAAGCTCAAATGAAGGGTTTAACATCTCTTGTGGACCATTTGAAGAGGGAGGTTTCAAGGCTGAAAATTGAAAGAAACTTTTATCGAGCGTTGATTGTGTTATTATTCTCTTGGGTAGTTTATTCAAATGTGAAGTAAGTAATGAGAAGAAGTTTGTATGTCTACCATAGTCGAAGACGTGTAATATGCACTTGTATTGGATTATTTATAAGTAAAATGTGTTTTTGGTTTGCTGCAATTTTTGTATGGAGCAGAAGGTTTTGTTGTTGTAATATATGGTAGAAATGCAAGGTTGGACTTGGAATGCATTAGTTGTGAGCACTTAAAAGTTTTGTTGTTTAGTTGTGTATTGTCAATATTTTTTTTGGTTAGTTTTTGCTTCAAATATAATGGTTTGCTGCATTTTTTATTTGGTAATAGTTTGCTGTATTGAAAGCAAACAGTAATGGTTTCCTGCATTTTTTATTTGGTAATGGTTTGCTGCATTTTTTTATTTGTAATGGTTTGCTACATTTTCATATTTGGTAATGGTTTGCGGCATTTTTTATTTGGTAATGGTTTGCTGGTTTGCTGGTTTGCTACAACTATTAAACCAGAGCCGAAATTAAATGATGGTGGCAAATTCATGATTGACCATTTCAAAGGCCATAAGTTATAAATAGTGATCGCTAAGTGCCAAGTTTTTATAAAAGTGATCATTTAAGTGCCAATCGCGATTACAAAGTGATCACTTATGTTGCACAAGTTTTTTTTTAAAAAAACATGTTAGTGCCAAACGTCACATTCCAAATGCACCGAGTTCTTATACCTTGTTCTTGCACCAGTTGAGTTACTGGTGCATCTTCTTGCACCGGCCCATACAGATGTTGATGCAACAAGATGTACCAGCACCCAAAGTGTTCTTGTAGTAGCACATATAATCATAACCCCACAAATTCATTATAATCCACAACTTCAACCAACAACAGCAACATTGCAGCAACAGCTTCATTACAGTAACAGCAAAAATAAAATATACAGCATAACTAACTTGCTAGCATTCTAGCAGAAACCAACAAAAGAGAGAATGAATAGTCATTCCAATACTTGCCATTAATATTGCTTGATTGTTTACAAAAGAAAAGAAAAGCATGTCTAACTTTACTCCCCAATCATCGAAAGTTCAGCACTTTCCTAAAAAAAAAAAAATAGCAATATGCAGGTAGCAATTACCATTGATGATATAATATCCAACATATTCCTAAAAAAAGAAAACATGAAAAGAGACCATGTCTAGCACCACATAAAAAAAGGCCATGTCCAACACCTTATCATCAGTCAATATTGACAACACTCGATCTCATTTTCCTCTTGGAGCTTTGAATTGATTCATAATCCGAGCACTCTTTCGAACCGGATGTGCGGTGTTCTTTAACGGGCTTTCTGTCACCTCATTTTCATTTTCCTTATTTTTGATGGCGGCTATTTTTGTTCTAGCATGTGTCATGTGTTGGTCCATATCATCACTACTGCTCCCAATTGTTGGTTGAGATGGAACTAGTGCTGGATTCTTTTTGGATGGCTGTTTTGCAGCTATACCCACTATCTTCTTCTTCTTCTTTGGAGCACTCTTCTTTGGCTGCGCCCTTGATTCTTGAGTTGGCCACCTTGAGAGAGAAGTACCTCCGAAGTTCTCCTAGGCTACAAGAACATAGTGATATTATCAACCAAACGAATTGAAGTACAACAAATTAAATGCATGAGGCCTATAAATCTTACATTCAAAGTAGTCATTCCAGTACGTTCATCTGTGTAAATCCCATAACCATATTGCCTTAATCTTTTTCCAAGAGCCCCTCTTGTTCGCTGTGGTGCATCATTTTCAGTAACAACAATCCTTGTAGCAACCTCTGCAACTTGTGCAATTGCTCGTCTTCTCACCTGAGAAACACATAACAAATATAAATTTTAGCTCATAAAAGACCAAACACAGCAATGTACAACTTACAGGATATTTTTTTCTTGTTTGCTCAACAGTGGACTCAATTGTTGTTATTGCTGTCTTGCCCATTCCAGTCTTTGTCCCTGTCCCTACTAACAAGGCCTTTTTTGGGCCCTTTAGTAGGCCTTACAACAATGTACTGTATTAGGATTATGACCAACTACAACGAATAATTACACATCTACTCATTTTCATGGTGGAAACAAATGGAGAAAACTTATCAAATTACAAGTGCATGATAAAGGAAAAGCACAAGAGAAGCCAGTACACATGGTCAACCATCAAACTCTATCGAATAAGAACTGTAAAGTTACTGAGACAAAGAGGATACTTACCTTACAGCATAGCTTTCTATTTTCCCTTTAGTAGGCATTACAGTAGGGCCTTCTGTCCTTCCTTCAATAGGCCCAACAAGAAACTCTTCAGTAGGTCCTGTCCCTGGCACTAAATCAGCCATTACATATTGCTGTTGATGCTGCTTTTTCAGCTCACAACCTTTCTTATTATGCCCTTCCTTGCGGCAATAGGAGCATTTCATTTTTGATCCAGTCCTACTCATCATTTGACTTGATGCCTCTTCCTGCTACATTCTTTGTCTCTTTTTTGGCCTTTATATTTGCTTCTTCAGCGGTAAAGATATAGGGCTTTCATAATTTGTTGACTCCCAAAATTTGTTGCTTCTAATAGGCTGAATCATGAATTTGTATGAAGTAAGGTATGAGTTTTTTTTTTTACCAATCATGTAGGTAATCATTTGGGTTTTCTTGCTTCATTTGAATAGCACAAATAGCATGAGCACATGGAATTCCATCAAGTTGCCAAGCTCGGTATGAACACTTTCTTCTATCCAAGTTAACAACATACTTATCCTGATTTTGAAAATAATCTCATATCCATTATCTCCATTTCAAACTGGATGGCAGAACCTACTAGCAGCAATATTTGCATCCAATCTCTTCACAATCCTAGGGCCATAGTCTCAACTCCATTTTTTAGCCTCATCTCTTTACCTATGCAGTCTAGTCATAACCATAACTCGAATATCATCAAGCATGCTGATGATTGGTTTGCATCTGGCCTCTAAAATTCTACCATTGAAAGCTTCACTGAGGTTGTTATCAATGATATCACATTTGAACTCTTTGCTGAAGAAGGCCCGACACTAGTGCTTAGCTTTTGTTTGGAAGAGTGCATCAAAACCTTCCTTTGTCAGCTGCAACAATCATTGTTTGGCTAATATGAAATCAGTCATATTCGTACTCTTTGCTATTTGTCAGAACTGCTTCTGCAGCCTATCTCCTTTGAAGTTTTTTGACCAGTTTGCATATATGTGCCTTGCGCACATTCTATGCTCAGCATGTTACATCAACTCAGCCAATACAGGAATAAGTCCCTACAAAAATTCAAACCAATAAATACAAGTCAAGAAAAATATGCAAGTAATTAATATTAAAAGGGAGTGAATTAATTGACAATGAAATTACCTTTTGTTGGTTGCTCCCCCATAAGTTATCTCAAGGTCAGCCATTGAATTTTTTAGGAACCATGACCAAATATCCTTGTTCTCTATCTTTACCACCGCCCAAGCTATCAAGAACATTTAATTATTGGAATCTCTCCCCACAGCAGCCAACAACTCCCCCTTGCATAAACCCTTTAGAAAGCATCCATCCAATCCTATAACTCTTCTACAACCAGGCAAGAAGCCCCGTTTGCATGCATCAAAACTGTGGCACCCCGAAACACCTTAGGTCGCCATAGGCACCTATCGCTACACCTAATGAACACTAGTTACATCTCTTAGTAGAAGCATTGTAGTTCATAGGCATTTTTTTTTTGAAAACGGTCCCAGCGCAACTTATTAGCGGAAGCATAATTTAATATCACCATCTTTCCCTCCAACAATCATGATACAATGCACACCAATAAGTACCATAAGAAAAGATAAAGCCGAGCCACTTTTATTTACATATTTTCATGATGGATTTTTCTCGGGTCGATACAACAAAAGAAAGCCAAGATTTTTAGCTAAACTTGGCCACATCCCAAAAGGATATTTCGACCCCTATAGTGATCACGTGTCATTCTCCATCTAACAGTGGCGGCTACTCCCAAAAAGAAACATCAGCTCTCTACCCCTCACGCGGCTGTCACACCCATCCTGGTGCATCGGGCGGCGGCGGCGGCAATATCCCCCTAAACACTCCATCTCGGCGGACATGAACTGACAAAAACTCCTGGATGACAGGGCCCTTAGCCAGACCCACATCGTACATAACCAGCACTCGCACTCACACAAATGTCAGTCCAGGGACGGTAACGCAGTCAATCTCCGTACACTCTACCTCTACATCCGATGGAAGGCCATAGAAGGTGCCATGCGCGACGGTAGGGAGCGGCATCTTTCTAATCTGAAATGTTGGTCCCCGAAGGGGTGAGTACAACCACTCAGCAGATAAAAGATCCAATAAACAACTCAATGCATCACACATTTCAATCATAACAATCATAGCATAGTTCATGCCATTCATGCATCCAAGCATAACTTACCTTGCAGCCATGCATATGTCATCATACCATATATACATACATCCTCATATACCCATCACAATCATGTCTCACACATATCATCATGCCATAGGTGATCATCATCATGTCACACACATATCATCATGCCATAGGCGATCATCATCATATCTTGCACATATCATCATGCCATAGGCGATCAGCATCATGTCACACACATATCATCATGCCATAGAAGATCATCATCATGTCACACACATATCATCATGCCATGATCATCATCATATCACACACATATCATCATGCCATAGGTGATCATCATCATATCATATGTGTATGATTCAATTTCCACTTTTTATCTTTCAATTTGATCACCACATCTCTCTTTCCCGGGATCAGTAATTGCATCCCACACTTTATCACTCGCACCCCAACCTAGCATCGCAAGAAAACCTCCGGCACACACCACCGGGCATCCAACACCCCCACATTCCAGGCATCTCGCATCCCAACTGGCATCACGAGGCATTCCCCTTGGGCACACACCTCCGAGGCTTCCGCTAACCAACCATTCCGGGCATCTCGAAACTCCCGAGGACATCCGGGCATGTATCACAATACAACCGGGCATCCGGCACCCCCCATCCTGGGCATCCTGACACTCCTAGGGCATTATCAACCGCCTCCAACAGTTTCCTCATTTATCATAATTCATGTCACCAATTTATGTCTCAAAATCAGCATGGCACATGATGTAATGGCAAACAAGATCACTTTCATCATTTTAATTCTTATATGCATTTCCAATCATCATCATACATGCAGCAAGATACAACTACTAATGACAATACAATCCATGAGGTCCATACAACTTAGAATAGTCCATATATCATGCCTTTTTGAAATTTACTAAATTCCAGCTTGCACAATTTTGGAAAACATTTAAATTAAATATCCATATGATCCTCAAAAATCACAAAATCAGAGCATGTAATAGATAAGACATAAAGGTAACAATTTCATGAGTAACACATTCCCAAAAGAGCTTCACACAAAAAGATATAGCTCACATATTACAACATGCAAAATTCGGACAAAGTCAGATTGTGCAGTTCTTGAAATATTTCGATTAAAATACCCAATTGACCTCCAAAAATTCTGAACTTTTACCAGGTTATATGCAAGACCCTAAGGTAGATTTTTCATGAATACATCTCGGCCAGATTCGCTCTAGATAATTTACTATAGACGGCCGAAGTTCCTGTTCCTAGTACCGAACAGTCCAGTTTAGCTATCTCGGAAAAATCGAGGTTTCACCTACTTATCTTTCTTTGTTTCCTCTGAAATTTTGATATGTTTTGCTTCAAGAGGTCCCCTACAACTTTCATTAAGGAATCTAAGTGAGATTTGTTAAACGCATATTGCGCAAACCCCAAGATCTCCATGTTGACACCTAAATTTTAACGGCCCGTTTAGTCATTTAAAAATTAGAGTTTAATTTTATAGCATATAGAGCATTTTATTTTAATTTGCATTTTATCTATTGGATTGGTGCGGATGAGTTCAAATTAGTTGAAAATTATTTCGTGGATAATTGAGATTTGGTGCAATATTATGGTGGTTTTGACATTTAAAAATCATATTGCGATCAATAGGTGGTGAAATCGTGGGGAATATTAAGGAGGATAAGGAATATTCTAAAATATTTTGTTGCGGATAGAGATTTCGAAAGATTTTAAAGTTGGTTAATGGAGCTTTATCTTGAGTGAATTATCTAGAAAACCTTCACAAAAATTTCAGATTATCTTCAATCGCCGAGTCAAGTATATAAAATCTTCAATGGTCGAGTGAGTCAGCTTGGAAGATTTTAACAGATGATTTTAGATTTTAGAGCTATCTTTTGGTTGAGCACATCTCATCTTTTCGAAGGATGATCTTCAGCGATTGAGTTGTTATGCAAATCTTCGTAGGTAGAGCAGACTAAGTTTTAACTCTATAAATAGGGGTGGCCTTCTCTTCGTCCGAGGGGGAGCTTCTTTTAAAAAAATTCAGAAAAAGTGAAAGGGGAGAGAAGCCATCCGTGGAGGTTGAAAGGAAAGAAGAGAAAAAGAAAAAAAGCAAAAAGCTTATGCAGAAAAGCGAAGGAAGAGAGAGAGTGACATGAGAGAGAGAGAGAGAGAGAGAGGAGAAAAGTAAAGGGGTGATTTGACCCCTACTGTTCATCATCTTCCCCAAATCGCTGCCCCTCCTCCGCAACTTCCATCCGCGAGGCTTCCACCACCGTGCCGCGCCGAGCCTTGCCCCCGCTCCGCTCCTCGACGAACCGCCTCACCGCGCACGCCGACGTCGCTCGGAGCTCGAAGCCAGTCCCGTCCGACGCCCGGGATCTTCCTCCGCACGAGCCCCGACGACCCCCGTCGTTCGCCTCGCCGTCTCCCCGCAATGCCTCCACCCGCGACGCGTCTGTTCCGACGCCGCGCCCACACCACGACAACGCGCTGCAACCACCGACCGCTGCACCCGCACCGCCATCTCGCCTGTCACCGGAGCTCTCCATCGCCCGCGAGCTCGTTGCTCCGCCAGCAAGTCCTTAACAGAACGCTAGCCCCCTGCGGAGACGCCGTCCGACTTGTCCGCCGCGCCTCCTCCTCAGCCATGACGCAGCCCCTACCGGATCGGCGCCGCACGTCGGTGCTCGTCCTGCCACGCCTCGCCCTACCGGACGCCGATCCGAAGCCCCTGCGACGCCCCTGTTCGCGAAGCTACCACCGATTCACCTCCTCGCCGATCGCTTGCTGCTGTTTTCCTCTCGCCGGAGCTCTGACAATCATCCCCTCACGCTGGCGACTCCTTACCGGAGCCGGTGACCAGCCGCACGGACACAAAGCTTGAAAGGGAAAAGAGGAAAGGAAAAAAGGGGAATCAATTAGGTAGTCCTTTTTATTTACTTTATTTTATTTTATTTTTAATGTTATTCTCACTTATTTACTTTTTTCTTTAGTAGGATTATTATTGATGTTCCAACATGAAAGTGCCCCTCAAGCAAGGGATTGATAGTCCGATTTTCACGCCCGAAATCCGACTCGCAATCCCTTATAAAATCGACAATCCAATCTCAAGCCCGAGATTTGATTCGCAATTTAATTTAAAATTGGCCAACCCGATCTCATGCGCGAGATATGGTTCGTCAATTTTTAGATATCAATCTTATCCTTGTTTGATTTGCTGTTGGTTTAATCAATATTATTTTCGTAAATGAAAATAAAAAAATATTTGAGTTAGGATTAGATTTGCTGTTTTAGGTTTAAAATTTGCAATCTAATTTCGAATTTTTTTTAAAAGAAAAATCCGAATAAAGATTAGGTTTGTTTTGTTATCTTGCATGTTAGGATTGCAATCTTATTATGAATTTTTAAATAAAAAAAAAATCAAAAGAAAGAGCACATTCATAGGATGTTAGTTTTAAATTTGAATTGCATGTTTTATCATGTGAAAATTTTAATTTCGAAATTAATAAAAAAACACAAAAAATAACCATGCATATATCATGTTGAATTAAGGCGTTCTTTGCACGTCATCGCATATTAGATAAATTGCATGGTAGATAATATCTTAGTTTAAATTAGGATTTACTATGACTTAATCCCTAGTTTAAATTAGATAATCTTAATCTAGCTAGATCATTTCAAATTTCATAAAATTTGTCTTAGGATAAATTAGTTGCAATTTCTAGGATAGATTGCATTTTTAAAATAAAAAAATGTCATTTGCATGTCATATAGAATTAGGTTCATGGAATGCACGTCATTTATTGATTGTTGTTAGGTCTATTTCTAATGAAATTGCTCGCCATTAGATTATGTCATTTAATAAAATGTCGCGTGACATATAACTCGCATACTAAATTGTATATTGCGTGCCATTTTAGTATGTCATTGCATCGCATTACCTGTCATCATTTGATTAATTTAGATTGCATTTAATTATTGCATTTCTTCATGTCATATAGTTTAGGTCATGCTGCCATGTCATATTAGATTACATGCATTGCATAAGTCATGATTCTCATTAAATAAAGTGAAAACAAAAATTGAAATTGCGTGTTAATTAGAAATCATATCTAGGGCTGTTGATGTGAATTCTGATTTAACAATGCAGATGCTTTCGTTGCTCCTAGGTATGTTTTGCAATATTTAATTGCTTTCTTGAGTGTTAAATTGGTGGTACGCGCACACGTATGATCACCTCACATGTTAGGAAGTTAAATTAAAATCAATTCAATTGCTAAACATTTTTTTTAAATAAAAAGAAAGGTACCGAAAGGGCCTTAGAGAATTCTAGCGTAACCAAGTCCCCGTACCCATAGTCTCTGATTCGTAGGAGTAAAATAATTATCCCGTTATTTTACTTGGGTTTCTAATCGACCCACCAAAAATAGATTATTGGCGACTCCTAATTGAAAATTAATTGCATGTTAAGAACTTGAACCTAAGTCGCGAGTTGGTATGGGCTTGGGAGAGCCCGAGCTAAGTTTAAAGACTTAGTAATCCATTGACCTAGTTTTAGGTGGTCCAAACCCGAAAAAACGGTCGCGACAGCTTGGCGACTCCGCTGGGGACTTGAGTTAAAACTCTTAGTGGACTTAGGCCAATTTCTTTTTAAAAAATGTTTTTGTTTGGCAGCAAGGATTCCAGTACGTCCCTAACATTTAAGGTGTTAAATGTTTTTGTAGGATGGGAGGTATAAGGGGAAGTGTTTGCTGACCTTTGTTTTGCAGGGAGGTGTAGGAATGTATGGTTTACTTTCATATATGAAGTGCTGTTTGATATAAACAGTCATGCATGCCTTGCATTAATCACTACACTTTGCACACACAACCTGCCGCCGGACCTGGGCCGCATAGGATCATTTAAGATGGTATTGAGATGGATACCACTTCGACCGCATGCTTGCGGTACGAGTCGCCCATCTCAATCCCGAAGCTTCTTTCATGGTGTCAAGAATACCCACCTCGGTCCGCATGCCCGCGACCTGGGTCGGCTCTTTGACCAAGCCGGAGTCATGAGGACCCGACATAGTCTACAAGCCCGTGGCTAGTCTGATCATCCTTATGGCTCCACTTTGATAAGCCTTATAGATTAGAAATCGAGCCACTTACCATGCACATGTCTATGTGGTTGCCGTCGATTTTTTTTTGGTAAAGTAAGTTCTCTAATTTTTGCCTTTGCAATTTACTTACTTTGTCGCATTATTTTGTCGGTCCATGGCATTAGGATTGTCCTAAGCTTTGATTAATATACAATGGGGATACCGGACATTCGGATTATTCTCCCTCTAAAGGAAGAGCTTAGCACTTGGTGGGACCGGTTAGATCAAAATAGCCGTCAATTCGTTCAGTCACATATTGGTCGATTGATTCCACTGCTACGTATCAACATCCATGGCGGCCTCGTCCAAGCACTCGCCCACTGTTGGTGCCCCGAGACTTCTACCTTCATCTTCGGCGGTAAGCATGAACTCACTCCCACCTTGGAAGAATATAGCATCGCCATAGGGAAGTCCTTAAAAGCTGAATTGATCAGTCCGCCTATCGGAATAGATCCTGTTATGACTTTATCGGATTTTCTGAGAATTAAAGAAGATGATATAAGAAAGATTTTAAAGGCCCACCGAAATGCGTGTCCTTTATCTTTTTTGAAAGAATGTTTTGAAAAAGGCACCTCATTTCAAATGCGTAGGATTTTCCTCTTGGGTTTCTTTGAGTTTATAGTATTTCCTTACTGCAAGAATGCTATTAACCCTTTGATTGCTCAATTAGTTAGGCAAGTGTTGGAAGGAAAAAAATTTGTAAACACTGTCTTGACTGAAACTTTTCTTTCTCTCACTCGTTTCAAAAGAGGTGGCGATAAGACTCTCCATTCCTTTCCTGAACTTTTACAAATCTGGTTCCTTTCTCATATAAAAGGATTTGGTGGCTCAATGACTATACATGATGTTAGTAATTCTAACCACCCTATTATGAGATTTGAGAACAATCAAAAACATGCACCAGATTACCATTATTCTAGGTGGCTAGCTTTCATGAATAAACTAACTCTCAAAGGTTTCCTATGGCATGCTAAATGGTTCCAAGTTCAGGTAGCGAGACTCTCGTGTGGAAGTGTTGGCCCGATCCCTCTATTGGGATTCACTGGAGCATTGGAGTACTATCCGACTAGAGTGACTCGTCAGTATCAAGTCCTACAAGAGCTTCCCCCAGCGTTGCAATCAGAGCCACTCCAAGTCAGCTTTGTTGATGGAAGCCGAGGCCATGAAGATTCCATTCTCACCATCAAATCAATGTGGGACATTTGCCGTCCACGAAAACTCAAATGGCCCGAAGAGGAGTTGAAGGGCAAAGAAAGGAAATACTATGCCTCAATCGAGTATATCCAACAACACAAGATTCCCAAGGAGTTGCTTCCAAAGATACCGGAGGCGCCATTGAAGATCACCAATCGAGCTGAGAATAAACGCCTCAAAAGAGTTGCTGAAAAGGCTCAAGAGGAGAATAAACGTTTGCGTCGAATGGTGTCCCGAGTGTATATTGATCAAGCCAGATGAAATGCTTGAATCAACCTAGCTATTTTCATTTCTAGATTAATGATTAGGGAGTTTGAGTCATTTACTTTCCTAGTTCATTTGTTTAGGACATTTCGAGTTTCTATTTTGATAGGTCTGTCAAAAGCTCCATGGATGAATAAAAGTTCTAGAATATTGCCATGGATCGGCGTATTTCCATATAAGCATGCTTATCTTTGTTCATTTCTCATTTAGGTAATTATGAAGCGATCTCGCTCACCCATCCGTACACGATCGAGAGCTAAAATGGCGGATTGAAACGAGGCGCTGGACCGTATTATTGACAATATGAACAAGCAAATTGCACAACACCAAAATCAAGTCAATGAATTGTCTGCTACTGTGACTTTTCTCATCAAGCAAAAAGGCCGCGATAACATAGGTACTCCATCTTCAATAAGAATCTGCGACTCAAAGAAGAGAGCCAAGAGAACTTTTGAATCATCTCATTTTCCCGAGGTAGCTGAATTTGATGCCACCATGAAGAGACTCGTGACATATCTAGAAGGAAGAATCTCGACTTGAAGGGTTCGCATCACACGAGCAAAGAGGGTGAAGAACTCAAGCATACATGATTCATAGTCCTAAGTAGTTCCCTTTCCTTGTTTAATTAAGGGCATGCTCGGTTACACCTTCCCCTGCGTGGGAATTCTTATTGCTTTCTAGGAATTGCTTTCGCTTTTTAGGAATCGTTTTAGGGTTTAGGAATCACAATTTCCATTCCAATAATGTAATTCATTTGATTCCATTCAATGAAATTACAATTTTATTTCCAATTTTGAGGACATGATGATAATATCCAGCCATGAAAGAAACTATCATCCACGAAGGAATCTTGAGGGCTGGACTTTTTTATGCTTCCTCCCAAAAACTTTTTCCAAAAACAAAAGCATTTCACTGCTAAAAAATAAAGAATAAAAAAAACAATAAAAAAAAATCCCAAAACTTGTAGCAGATTAAATCTGTTTGTTTGTCTGACTCATTTACTTCTTGTCACAGATCATAATTCTATCACTTGTTATGACAAGAGACATCTGAAAATAGCGTATCAAGTTTCAACGATCATAAACTTGACTTGTGATCAACAGGCTTAGAGCGCACTTGCAAAAAAAATTTGGGGCAAGTAAAAGATGACCATCATTCCCTAGTGGAAGAGTTGACAAGTTGGGGGCATGACAGGTTTTGGTAGTGACCCGACTGGGATAAAGTCTCAACCTGAGCCAAAATGGATGATGTTGCATAGTATCATACCGATGCACGTTCTCTTGTGCAGGGGCAAAAGTAGATTTTCAGTCTTGAATGATAGGGACGATCCAAAGACATCAACTCGCCGAGGCAATTCCCATTGTAGAGGAATCAATGAATAAATGCTTAAAACCATTTTGCAAAAGTATAAAAAACTGTTTGAAATTGACATGCTTAAAGCTGTTGAGTTCTTTTTAAAAAAAAAGGGTTTTGCATGATGACTGTTACATGTTTTATCCACCAATTCCACTAAAGAACATCAAGATGGATTAATTTAGTGAATGATGTGGAATTGATTGAGTATACTAAATGAGGCGAGTCGGGATGATGAAAGGCAAACCCTATCCTATACACAGTCCCATATTCATACACTTGTGAGATGAGTGTAGGAAGGTTCATATCCATAAGGTAAAGAGTTCTCTCGCAAAAGGTACGGCAACCGAAATGATGAGAGGCAATTCATTTCTCTATCCCAAACACTACAGGTGATCCGTTGCTTAACCCTTTTGAGCCCATACACTTATGGATATTCTTTTCAAATCACCCTGTCAAGAATCACCCCACATCGGGGCAACTAAGAGATCAAATGGCATCATGAGGTGAGAAAAATGAATTGAAATTTTCTTGCTCTCACTTGCATAAATCTTCAAGTCATGCTATTACATTGAATTCATGTGTTAATTTAAGTGCCTTAGGATGATGAAGAGCATTTCTTTCTCTATCATATACACTTATATCCTTTGCATAGCCCACTTGAGCCTACAATTTCATTTCTTTTAAACCCAGTTGATGATCATCCCCCACACTAGGGCAAGGCAAAGGGCAGATGAAGACTCTTGAAAAGTTCAAGTGTCATTCAAAGTGTAATTACTTGACGCATGCATTGTGCGCAAGAATTGAATTCAAAATAGAATTAAGGGGCATGAAAAAGCAGTGTGCCTGGTAAAAGTAAGGCCAATGCCCATGAAAAGAAGTAAAAAATGCATGAGAACTAGAGGGCATGAAAAAGCGATGTGCCTCGTAAAAGCAAGGCCAATGCCCATGGATAAAAAAAAAAAGAGTCAAGATAGGTGACTGTCAATTACAAGAATTGAATCCCAATGGAGCAATAGTCAAAGAACTCAAATGCTGAGTTTCTACAATCAATGGGGGACTTCATGAAGACAATCCCTAATGGTGAAAAAGAAAACTGATGGCAATGCCAAGATGATCATCAACTCACACCTTTTACACACATTTTGAGCCTAATGATCTTTTCATTTCTCAACCCATGAACCCAACTTACGTTACGTCCCTTGCAAAGTCTCTTCAGATTAGGGTACTTGAATTAACATAGGAGTTCACATGTTTATAAGTATCGCTCGAAGAAGTGCGAGCAAGATTATTTCTTTTTGCAGGGTTCTTGACTTGTAAACCCGCAGATGATTACAAGACAGTTCATTCAATAGCTTTGACTCAAAGAGTCCATTTGTTAAGCCGTTGACCAAGCCCCCATTACGGTCCCTATTAAAGACCTCTCAGATTGGTAAGATCGTACCGCTTGCGAGAATACTCGGACCCATGTCGATATGATGAAATTGAGTGATTCGCATAAAATAGACATTCTAAATGAGAGTGAGTGAAAGTCCTTTCTAACCGAAAGTCTCTCATTTAGTATTTTTAATAAATCCATGTCATGAGTGAAAGTTGTCTTGAACGATAATTCTCTCTAGTGGGAATTTGGATGATGCAAAAGTCATTATGCATGAATCTTCATTGAATCGATAAAAGCTTCAATAGATTTTGAAGTATGCATTCCTAAATGGCCTTAATTGCCTATTTCATTGGTAAATGCATTTTTGCTCTAATCATGTCTGACAGATGATATTTTCTCAAAGACCCAAGAGCTCCTGATATTCAGATTCCTTTCAAAATGCGTCATAATATTAAGAGATGAAAAACCATCATGAACATTCAAGGTGCATCCTTGATGTTCCAAAATTTATTTCTACCGGGAGATGAGAGGCCTCCACAGGATATCTGAGTTCCAGAAGACATATCCTAAAGAACCAGAGATATCATCAGGTAAGTGTATCTCTACCCATTCTCGACACTTGACTCAATCAAGCTGTCCTTTTAAATTGACCTAGCGTGCTTTTGTAGCCTAGAGTTCTCCTTTATATTGACCCGATGTGCTTTAGTAGCCCGGTGTCCTTCATATTGACCCGGCGTGCTTCAGTAGCCTGGTGTCCTTCATATTGACTCGGCGTGCTTCAGTAGCCCGGTGTCCTTTATATTGACCCGGCGTGCTTTCGTAGACCGGTGTCCTTTATGCTGACCTGGTGTGCTTTCATAGCCCAGAGTCCCTTTTAATCGACACTCGATGGAGTTGTCCCTAAAGATTTTTCTCCAAATTCAATCTGATTAAGGCGACCGAAGAATGGTTCGGGTCCTGGTCGGATGATTTCTGTCGCAAGGCTAGGCGACCGAAGAATGGTTCGGGTCCTAGCCAAGCAAAACCTCAGTCTAGGCGACCGTAGAATGGTACGGGTCCTAGACAATATTTATTGCTCTAACAGGCGACCGTAGAATGGTATGAGTCCTGGAAAAACAATTTCCCCATTCAGGCGACCGTAGAATGGTACGGGTCCTGAAAAATCGATTTTCTGTCAAGGCGACCGTAGAATAGTACGGGTCCTCGACAACACCTATTCCCTATTTTAGGCGACCGTAGAATGGTACGGGTCCTAGAAAGTGAATCCCCGTTTAGGCGACCATAGAATGATACGGGTCCTGGAAGGTAAATGCCCGTTTAGGCAATCGTAGAATGGTACGGGTCCTAGACAAAACCCATTTCCCTATTTAGGCGACCGTAGATTGGTACGGGTCCTGGAAGGTAAATCCCCATTTAGGCGACCGTAGAATGGTACGGGTCCTAGACACAACCAAACACTGTCATACTAGGCGACCGTAGAATGGTACGAGTCCTGGGAAAGCAGTCTCTTTACAAAGCCATGTTACTATTCTGGGCGACCGTAGAATGGTACGGGTCCTGGACATGTAACACCACCTATCTTGAATCACCCTACCCCCCTTGAAGGTAAGATATTCCAAGTTGGTTCCTTTACCATTTGCATACAAATTGCATTCCAAAATTTTGACATCTCAGTCTGGATCTGGATGTCTCAATTCTCTTCGTTGAACGTTTCACTGGATGTGAATGTTCTTCAGCTTTCCTCATTATACCTTAGTCTGGATCTAGGTATTTTGAGTTTTTCAAAAATCTTGACATCTCAGTCTGGATCTGGATGTCTCAATTTTTTTTCTTTTGAACATTTCACTTTAGATGTGAATGTTCTTACCCGTTACGCTTTTCAAGGAACCTGAGTGAGAGTTGGGTACTTGTGGGGTAAATAGGGACTTATCATGTACCTCAGGATGCTCTACCGCACTGACTGGTAAGTAACTGTAGGTACGTTCTTTCCTTAGGCATCATGCATTTGCATTAGCATTTTCATGCATCATATGAGTTGCATTTTTAAAAAAAATGGGATTCATTTCCCGACAAAAAAAAAATCAAAAATCGCATGTGCATAGTCAAAATTTAGGTCTCAATTTGTCTTTGAATGCAACCTCTACGAGCTCACCTTCAAAGAGGGGCAGCTGTTGACACCTAAATTTTAACGGCCCGTTTAGTCATTTAAAAATTAGAGTTTAATTTTATAGCATATAGAGCATTTTATTTTAATTTGCATTTTATCTATTGGATTGGTGCGGATGGGTCCAAATTAGTTGAAAATTATTTCGTGGATAATTGAGATTTGGTGCAATATTATGGTGGTTTTGACATTTAAAAAAATCATATTGCGATCAATAGGTGGTGAAATCGTGGGGAATATTAAGGAGGATAAGGAATATTCTAAAATATTTTGTTGCGGATAGAGATTTCGAAAGATTTTAAAGTTGGTTAATGGAGCTTTATCTTGAGTGAATTATCTAGAAAACCTTCACAAAAAAATTTCAGATTATCTTCAATCGCTGAGTCAGTATATAAAATCTTCAATGGTCGAGTGAGTCAGCTTGGAAGATTTTAACAGATGATTTTAGATTTTAGAGCTATCTTTTGGTTGAGCACATCTCATCTTTCCGAAGGATGATCTTCAGCGATTGAGTTGTTATGCAAATCTTCGTAGGTAGAGCGAGACTAAGTTTTCACTCTATAAATAGGGGTGGCCTTCTCTTCGTCCGAGGGGAGCTTCTTTTAAAAAAATTCAAAAAAAGTGAAAGGGGAGAGAAGCCATCCGTGGAGGTTGAAAGGAAAGAAGAGAAAAAGAAAAAAAAGCAAAAAGCTTATGCAGAAAAGCGAAGGAAGAGGGAGAGTGACGTGAGAGAGAGAGAGAGAGAGAGGAGAAAAGTAAAGGGGTGATTTGACCCCTACTGTTCATCATCTTCCCCAAATCGCTGCCCCTCCTCCGCAACTTCCATCCGCGAGGCTTCCACCACCGTGCCGCGCCGAGCCTTGCCCCCGCTCCGCTCCCTAACGAACCACCTCACCGCGCACGCCGACGCCGCCCGGAGCTCGAAGCCAGTCCCGTCCGACGCCTGGATCTTCCTCCGCACGAGCCCCGACGACCCCGTCGTTCGCCTCCGCCGTCTCCCCGCAGTGCCTCCACCCGCGACGCGTCTGTTCCGATGCCGCGCCCACACCACGACAACGCTGCTGCAACCACCGACCGCCGCACCCGCACCGCCATCTCGCCTGTCGCCGGAGCTCTCCTTCGCCCACGAGCTCGTTGCTCCGCCAGCAAGTCCTTAACGAACGCTAGCCCCCTGCGAAGACGCCGTCCGACTTGTCCGCCGCGCCTCCTCCTCAACCGTGACGCAGCCCCTACCGGATCGGCGCCTGCACGCCGGTGCTCTGTCCTTGCCACTGCCTCGCCCTACCGGACGCCGAGACGACGCCCCTGCGACGCCCCCGTTCGCGAAGCTACCACCGATTCACCTCCTCGCCGATCGCTTGCTGCTGTTTTCCTCTCACCGGAGCTCTGACAATCATCCCCTCACGCTGGCGACTCCTTACCGGAGCCGGTGACCAACCGCACGGACACAAAGCTTGAAAGGGAAAAGAGGAAAGGAAAAAGGGGAATCAATTAGGTAGTCCTTTTTTATTTACTTTATTTTATTTTATTTTTAATGTTATTCTCACTTATTTACTTTTTTTCTTTAGTAGGATTATTATTGATGTTCCAACATGAAAGTGCCCCTCAAGCAAGGGATTGATAGTCCGATTTTCACGCCCGAAATCCGACTCGCAATCCCTTATAAAAATCGACAATCCAATCTCAAGCCCGAGATTTGATTCGCGATTTAATTTAAAATTGGACAACCCAATCTCATGCGCGAGATATGGTTCGTCAATTTTTAGATATCAATCTTATCCTTGTTTGATTTGCTGTTGGTTGAATCAATATTATTTTCGTAAATGAAAATCAAAAAACATTTGAGTTAGGATTAGATTTGCTGTTTTAGGTTTAAAATTTGCAATCTGATTTCGAATTTTTTTAAAAGAAAAATCCGAATAAAATTAGGTTTGTTTTGTTATCTTGCATGTTAGGATTGCAATCTTATTATGAATTTTTAAATAAAAAAAAAAATCAAAAGAAAGAGCACATTCATAGGATGTTAGTTTTAAATTTGAATTGCATGTTTTATCATGTGAAAATTTTAATTTCGAAATTAATAAAAAAGCACAAAAAATAACCATGCATATATCATGTTGAATTAAGGCGTTCTTTGCACGTCATCGCATATTAGATAAATTGCATGGTAGATAATATCTTAGTTTAAATTAGGATTTACTATGACTTAATCCCTAGTTTAAATTAGATAATCTTAATCTAGCTAGATCATTTCAAATTTCATAAAATTTGTCTTAGGATAAATTAGTTGCAATTTCTAGGATAGATTGCATTTTTAAAATAAAAAAATGTCATTTGCATGTCATATAGAATTAGGTTCATGGAATGCACGTCATTTATTGATTGTTGTTAGGTCTATTTCTAATGAAATTGCTCGCCATTAGATTATGTCATTTAATAAAATGTCGCGTGACATATAACTCGCATACTAAATTGTATATTGCGTGCCATTTTAGTATGTCATTGCATCGCATTACCTGTCATCATTTGATTAATTTAGATTGCATTTAATTATTGCATTTCTTCATGTCATATAGTTTAGGTCATGCTGCCATGTCATATGAGATTACATGCATTGCATAAGTCATGATTCTCATTAAATAAAGTGAAAACAAAAATTGAAATTGCGTGTTAATTAGAAATCATATCTAGGGCTGCTGATGTGAATTCTGATTTAACAATGCAGATGCTTTCGTTGCTCCTAGGTATGTTTTGCAATATTTAATTGCTTTCTTGAGTGTTAAATTGGTGGTACGCGCACACGTATGATCACCTCACATGTTAGGAAGTTAAATTAAAATCAATTCAATTGCCAAACATTTTTTTTAAATAAAAAGAAAGGTACCGAAAGGGCGTTAGAGAATTCTAGCGTAACCAAGTCCCCGTACCCATAGTCTTTAGTTCGTAGGAGTAAAATAATTCTCCTGTTATTTTACTTGGGTTTCTAATCGACCCACCAAAAATAGATTAGTGGCGACTCCTAATTGAAAATTAATTGCATGTTAAGAACTTGAACCTAAGTCGCGAGTTGGTATGGGCTTGGGAGAGCCCGAGCTAAGTTTATAGACTTAGTAATCCATTGACCTAGTTTTAGGTGGTCCAAACCCGAAAAAACGGTCGCTACACTCCCTAACTAGAACAAGCACACGCATGATTGAGTAGAAAGAATTGACGAACCTGTTTTGGGATCCATTGTTCTTGAAGCGGAAGCGGAAACACAATGTTCCACGCGCAAGTCCTTCTCCTCTATTGCCCTCCGTATCACTGGCTCAATGAGGCGGCCCCCTCATGTGTAGCGTTAGGTAAACGCCCCTTAGGTGAGGATACAGGTGAGAATTAGGGTTAGAGGAGAGACTTGAGCACTATTGAGAGAGTTTCCACAAGTCCCCTCATTTCTGATACCATTTGTAACGACCTGGGCCCACTGTGTGATATTGTCTGCTTTGGACACGGAGTCCTCACGACTTTAAAATGCGTCACACAGGGGCCGTCACACTCTCCCCCACTTAACAGAACAGCGTCCTCGCTGTGGCCCCACACGCTGTCGGGAGTCGGCTCTGATACCATTTGTATGATGCAAATTACGCAACCCCAAGATCTCCATAACCAGAACAAGAACATGCATAATTGAGTAGAAAGATTAATGCACCTGGATCCATCGAACATAAAGCAGAAGCAGAAAAAGGGATTACCCACATATAAAGGGGATCCACGCATCAAGTCCTTTTCCTCTATTGCCCTCCGTATCACTGGCTCAATGAGGCGGCCCCCCTCACGTGCAGCGTTAGGTAAACGCCCATTAGGTGAGGATACATATGAGAATTAGGGTTAGAGGAGAGACTTGAGCACTATTTATAGAGTTTCCAGCCAGTCCCCCTCATTACGGGCCAGGCTGAACTCGGCCCACACTAGCCAGCCCATATTAGACTAATTAAGAAACCTTCTATCTCACCTTAGACCAAACCCCATAAAACGGTAAACGTTAAACGGTAAATTACAATATCAATTAATATAGTCCACATCAGGAAAACTCTTACATTCTCCCACTTGGACTATATTAATTGAAATCGTACCTTATGTGTGCACATTTGGTCTAGAGATCATTCTTAATAATCAATCCTATCCCATAAAGTCTTAAACACCGAATCATAGCGGTAACTGCATGTATACACACAGAGCCTTCCATGGTCACGAATGTTCTCAACTTTATTGATATGAATTCAATATGCTAGTGTGTCAAATGGATAACATCTCTCATAGAGAGATCCCATTTGTCAGTCACCATTCTCTTAACTTTAGGCGTCACAAAAACTTGTGCCACTAGAGAATGCTTTATGGTTCCAATGAACCCACATATGTCTTGTTCTTATGGTTAACCTTTATTTATGTATCACAAGACATATGCACAAGGCTAATAACCAGATGCCCGGATGCCCCTAACCTTCACTCAAGGTTTATACAATCCCTTGAGACTTTATCAATATGTATTCAACATAACAACAATACATTCAAAAATATTTTAGTGAATGCAAAAGTTGATACATATCAAACCGTTACAAAGTGTAATGAACACAAATGAAACATTTATCAAAATAAAGCCAAAATAGCTCCCACTAAACAACAGCATCTCATGATGCTCCTACGCCCATGCTAACAATATGTCACTCAAATACACACGGGCGTAGGCCTTTAGTTAGTGGATCTGCAATCACATCATCTGTAAAATATATATTATATTAAAACGTCACATTTCTATACCATTTGCTTTTGGTCAAAAATTTTGACCACCATATATTTAGACCCCTTGAGACTTCTGTAGTAAATAAATAATACTACAAATTTGTCATCTCAATATAACTGTATGGATCTATCCATAAAGTTAAAACGATAAACTCCTTTCATGAGGTTCTAAAGCCTAAAAGCTCAAATAACAGCCTAAAAGAATGTTACTAACACTACTTACATAGTAGAAGATGACATAGAACTTTATTTACTGCATTTGGTGCTAACATAAATATGTATTCTGTTATTAATTGCATGTCATCAGAACAGCCAGTAAAGTTTACATCTAAATACCCTACTCACTGCAAGAATTGAACATGTCTATAAATTAGCATATAATCTCTTGTCTTCTTTAAGTACCTTTAAATCTTCTTGGCAGCAACCCAGTGATCGCATCCTAGATTTGATCAATATCTGCCGAGAAGTCTCGACACAAATATAACATATAGTCTAGTGCAAATTCAAGCATATATTATACTTTTAAGTGCACTGACACAATGTACCACATTTAATTAGATTTTCTCAATATCTAAATAAGGACAATGTGATCGATTCAATCCATCACCCTTAACAACAGGAGCAATTCCTGGCTTGCAATGATATATATTGAATATTTCAAATATACAATCAGCAAATGTCCTCCGAGAAAATCTAATATAATATGGCAAAAACAATCCTTACGAGACCTCGGTACAAAGGATATAAGATGTCTCAATGTCATAACTTGTAAGCAAAACATAATGTACATAAAGTATGAGAAAAAATAAATTTCCTCCCACTGACCTTACAGTATATTAAATTACTTTGTTCCTAATTGAACAAAATAACAACACTATGAAACTTTAATAATATTGTCTGGAAACTTGCTTAAGACCATGAATTAGAACTTTTCAGTCTACATACAAGTTTACTTGAATCTACTGCAAAATCATCCAGTTGCACTATATAGATTTTGTATCTATTTGGCATAACTCCATATCAAAATAAATTATTAATGCCACATTCACTCTGAAAGAATCTTTAAAAATACTAGAAAGAAATATTTATTTCTTCACTATAAACAATCCACCCCTCTTTCAGAATGAAAACTTTAGTTACTAATTTGGCTTTAAACTTCACAATCTTTCTTTGAAATTCTTTTAGTTTTTGTACGCCAATTTGCAACTTATGAACTTATGATCTTTAGGCAAGTAAGTTAGTTTCCAAATACTATCATGTTTCATAGATTGTATACTGCATTTTATGGTATCTAATCACATACTTAATTGAGAATAAGAAACGACATTTATAAATATGTCATTACATCAACCATTTAGTGGATATTGTAATCATGCTCTCACAAATAGATTATATAGTCTAATGGTATAACCGATCGTCTTTCCTTAACAAATCTCCTTAATAAAGCTATAACCACTTCATTCCGCACTTGAGAGGTTTAAGAAATTTCATTATAAACTATATCAAGAATAGTACCTTGAACCTCAACAAGTTTAGTCTATGGTACAGGAGATTCACTTGTACCACAATTGTTTATAGGTAAAGACAAAGACACAGTAACATCCATCATACTATTATCTTTAATAGTCTGAGAGCAGCTATCCCCGTCAAACTGTAGAAACTTTACAGTATGTGATACCATAATTCTTGTATCTTCTTTAGGGTCATAAAATCAATACTCCTTTAACAATCTAGATAAGATACAAAATAATTCCAAGTGGATTTAAATTCCAACGCATCTAATATTGGATTAGATAATCTCACTTCTGCATATGATTCAAATAATTTATGTCCAGTATATAACTCAAAAGAAGTTTATGAAACAACTTTGATAAGAGACACAATTTGTATGTAAAAAAGTTGTTATCATAATATCAGCCCACAAAAAACCAGATAAATTAGTCTTACTAATCATACTCATCATTATGTTCAATATGGTGCATTTATGCCTTTCGGCCAAATATTTTTGTCAGGATTTTTAGGTATAGTAATTAAATTACCACCTCAGAATCTATCAAGTATTTGACAAATGATCCTTTAAGCTATTTCGCATTGTCATACTTGCCAAAATACTCACAGCCACCGATAAATCGACAACCTTTTAAGACTAATTGTAATTGTTTTATTATTTATCTCGGTCATTTTCTTTTAAATAGAAAACTTTCGAAAACAATCTTTTAACCATATACGAGATGTATATGTCATTAGGATTTAAACACAATTTTTGCATATGTGTCCTAATTTCAATATCAGACAAGATATAATTTCAAGCAACTAAGGCTTCCATCATCTTATAGCAATGCAGTCCGCAGGCAAACCTCTTTTCAAGTGTTCCAGAATAGAACGCTTCATGAACAGTAAACAAATTCAATTGCTCTTTTCTCAAGCAACAAATCATATGTCCACAACTTAAAATTTGAAGCAGTAAAAACCTCAATAATAGTGAAGTTATTAATTACAGAAAATGTGACTGAAAACCAAGCAATGTATATAATTAGCATCATGTGAGTACCGTGTAACTTGACGTACAAGTACACATCTAGAGAGTTACACGCATAATCATATAATCACCTTTGGGAAGAATACATGACATGCAGTTGTACACTCTCCACATGATAGCGGTTATGAGAATATATTCCAATTCTTCGTGAATTCATCACATTTGGGCATATGAATCACTAGAATCAGTCACTCCTTCACCACATTATCATGTATCCCTCCATGAACTAATACACAATCACCTCCTTTGGGAGTATGACCACGCATTAGATCAGGAGACATCTCAATCATCATAGAGACCGAAATTTCTCAAACCCAATCAAGCGTGCCACTTTGGCGGTCACTACTCAATTGAATCATTTTAATTCTCTCATACCAGGGATATAAACTTTACTTCTCACATACACCATATACATGTGATTTTGACTTTAGTGATGGGGCATCATATCACCAAAATCACATATCATGCTAATTACATTGCTTTATTCATTAATAAAATCTTTATTTATACATACATACATACATATATATATAACGAACCTGAAAGACAGATTCCAATGAGATCAATGATCATAGTAATACGAGAAACTTCTCATAACATTGAAGTAATCATCTTTTGTACACCCCGATTACTGATTATTACAACAACATCAAAAGAATGCTGATCCAAAGGATCCCTCACAAGTTAATATCAATAGCAATACAGGGTACTCCAGATTGACAAGCTTGTTGCTCACAAGTTTCACATGGCAAAACATGACTCCAAGGCCAACAACTGATTTATTAGCCAATTTTTAAATAACAAATTATCATTGTAATTAACCAGTAGCCTATTAATTGAGTTAAATCAGAGAACCAAATATCTAAAAATTCAACAGTAGATACTATTGCTCTACATAAATATTGCCATACTCATTTACCATAAAAAAAACTATTTAACTCGATAGACTAACAAATGACCAGATGAATTCATGTACAATATGCAGTAACTTAATTGACATGCATTACCCATATTCAGCAGATGTGTTAATTAGTACAATCAGTTTGGTCACAGATTCTTAAGACGTTCATCATTCAAAAGTTACCAGTGTGTAAATGAGTATACTTGAGTAACCAAAATTTCATAATCTTTATTGTTTCTTATCAGCTCAATACATAGCTCAAATACAATCTCATACGAATTGTATTTTATTAAGCCAGTTTCAGTTCACAATAAAGTTTGATTTTTATTTATGAATCACACATTTATAATGATTGTGTGATAACATACTAGTAACCCATCACCTGTATTTCCAAAATAACAGAAAATACAAGAAAAATACGCAAAAATACACTAAAAATACACGTATTTAGGATTCCGTATGTATTTTCACATCCATAAAATTATCAAACATGTAAAATAAATATACCACAAGATAGGAAATCACCATACGAGTCCAACGCCGCCAACCACGCGTCGATGGAGCCTCCACGCGCCCACACGCGCCGCTTGAGTGCACGGCGCGTGGAGCTCACGCGCGGCGTGCGTTCGACGCCCAGGCGGCTCGTGGCCGCTCGTGGGGGCGCGTGCGGCCTCCTCCGGCGACGCGCCGCCAACCTTCTTGCTCTTCTCGTCAAGCCCAGTCCGAATTTTGTGATTTAATTTTATTATTATTGAATAAAAAATCACGAAAATCACAAATTAGGGAAAAAACTTTATGCGTTCAAGTTCTAGGGTTATGGTCGAACTGGTTTTGACCGGCCTTTGACGCCTGCGCGTGGGCTCCACGCGCCGCGCACTCAGGCAGCGCGTGCGGGCGCGTGGAGGCTCCGATTTGCGCGTGGCCGGCGGCGATGGATTCGTATGGTTATTTTCTACGTCATGGTGTATTTATTTTGCATGTTTGATGATTTTATAGATGTGAAAATACATGCAAAGCCCTAAATACGTGCTTTTTAGCGTATTTTCGCGTATTTTTCTTGTATTTTCTGTGTATTTTGAAAATACAGGTGCCGGGATATAGGTATGTTATCACATGAACTTTATAAGTGTTATTCATTAATAATATACGATAAAGCTTATTTTTATTAATGAATGAAGCAATGTAATTAGCATGATATGTGATTTTAGTGATTCGCCCCTATCACTAAAGTTAAAATCACATATGTATGGTTTATGTGAGATGAAAATTTTATATCCCTGGTATGAGAGAGTTTCAAGGATTCAATTGAGTTGTGACCGCCAAAGTGACACACTTGATTGGATTTGAGAAATTTCGATCTCATATATTTGATTGGGATGTCTCTTGGTCTGATGCATAGTCATACTCCCAAAGGAGGTGATTATGTATTAGTTCATGGAGGGATACATGATAGTGTGGTGGAGGAATGATCGATCCTAATGGTTCATATAGTCAAAGGTGATGAATTCACGAAGATTGGAATATATTCTCATAACCCTTATCATGTGACGAGTGTACAATTGCTTGTCATGTATTCTGCCCAAAGGTGATTATGTGATTTTGCATGTAACTCTCTGGATGTGTACCTGTGCGTCAAGTTACACAATGCTCATATGATGCTAATTATATATATTGCTTGTCTTTCAATCACCTTTTCTGTAAATGGTAACTCCGTCACCATTGAGGTTCTTGCTGGTTCGAATTTTAAGAGATGGAGAGAGGATTTTATGTTTGCTATGGAGATGGCAGATGTTCATATGGCTCTTACTACTAATCGGCCGGCAGTTTTGACTGCCGAGAGTATAGAGGCTCAAAAAGCAAATTTTGTTGCATAGGAAAAGAGCAATAGAATTTGCTTGCTGTCTATAAAGTGTTCCATTCAAGAACATTTGAAAAGTGGTTTGCCTGCAGACTGCAATGCTAGGCAAATGATGGAAGCTTTGATGGCTAGAAACCGTGTGTCGCCTAATGCTGAGTTAGGGACACATATGCAAATACTTTTTACTATGAAGTATGATGGTTCTAGTGGAGTCAGAGATTATGTCCTCAGGATGGTTGATTTGCAAACAAAGCTTCAAGCTCTCAATGTTGAAATTCCTACTGCTTGCATTGTCCATCAAGCTCTAAATACTCTTCCTCCTGATTTTGGGATTATTAAGACCAATTATAGTTCCCAAGATGAAACTTGGTCTGTTAATGACCTGATTGCAAGGTTGGTGGCAGAGGAAGAGAAATTGAAGAAAGATAAATGACATATTGCTCTTTATGCTTCTAGTTCTGCTAGTGACAAGGGTAAGAAGGTGAAAACTTATACCCATAAAGGCAATTCAAAAGTTGCTGGTCCTTCCAACAACAAAGGAAATTCTGAAGGAGCAAGTCCTTCTAACACTTTGGGTCCTAAGAAGGCAATCATCAAGAAGGGTGGTGTTCTTTGCTACTTTTGTAGGGAGAGAGGACACGTGAAGAGACGTTGCAGCAAGTTTAAGGCTTAGTTGTCTAAGAGAAATAAGAGAGAGCCTAAAGGGGTTCATAAACCGAAGGACGCCAAATCAGGATGAATCAAAGCTCACTGTTGGAAACAGCGTTGGAGTTGACGTAGAGTTCGTGGGAGATGTTATTTTAATTTTAGACTCTGGTTTTCGGATGATGTTAAGAAACACTTTTTACATACCTTCTTTTAGGTGGAATCGTACTCTTATGGACATGATGAGAAGTATGATTAGTAGGACAAATTTACCTAATTTTCTGTGGGGAGAAGCTTTGAAAACAGCTCTTTATATTCTAAATCGTGTTCCTACTAAAGCGGTTCCATTGACTCCTTTTGAGTTGTGGACTGGACGTAAACCTAGCTTGAATCATCTTAGAGTTTGGGGATGTCCAGCAGAAGTGAAGTTATATAATCCAACATTGAATAAGCTAGATTCCAAAACTACTCGGTGTTACTTCGTGTCTTACCCAGATCATTCAAAGGGGTATCGGTTTTATAACCTTACTGGAGGTACAAGAATTGTGGAATCTCAGATTGTAAAATTTCTGGAATTTGATATAGCTGAAAATGGTAGCTGCTCACAAGCTATTGAAGATGATAGTATGGTGGGGATTACTGGATCCTTATCCCATCCTGTGCAGACAATTATGGAGCCTCTTGCGCCACAAATTGAGCATGTTGTGGCCCATGATCCTGTTTTTGAGACTGTTCCTGAAGAAATTCCACAAGTTCCTCATATTCAAAATGAGGATGAAGTAGCTCCACTCAGAAGATCAACTAGAGAAAGACGTTCAGCTATACCACCAGACTATCTAGTGTACACAGGAAAGCATGATTATGACATAGGCCGTGTTGTTGATCCCACGACTTATCGAAGCCATCTCATGCCCTCAATCAGATTTGTGGTTAGATGCGATGAAAGATGAGATGCAATCTATGAAACACAATGGTGTTTGGGAGCTTGTTCAATTGCTCGAAGGTTGTAAACCTATTGGCTGCAAATGGGTATTCAAGACTAAAAGGGATTCCAAAGGAAAGATTGAAAAGTTTAAAGCCAGACTGGTAGCTAAGGGTTTCACTCAAAGAGAAGAAATAGATTATAAAGCAACATTTTCTCCAGTTTCTTCTAAAGATTCTTTTAGAGTAATCTTAGCATTGGTAGCTTAGTATGATATGGAGCTACACCGGATGGATGTTAAGACTGCTTTTCTAAATGGAGACCTTGATGAGGAGGTTTATATGGTGCAGCTGAAGGTTTTGTAGCAGATGACTCAGTCAGCTTGTTTGTAGATTGAAAAAATCTATTTATGGCCTTAAGCAAGCTTCTAGACAAAGTGGTATTTCAAGTTTCATAGTGTTGTTACTTCATTTGGATTTATTGATAACAAAGCAGATCAGTGCATATACACCAAGGTCAGTGGGAGGAAATATATTTTTCTCATATTTTATGTAGATGATATCTTGCTTGCTAGTAGTGACATTGGTTTACTGCATGAGACAAAGCGGATGTTATCGAAAATTTTTGACATGAAAAACTTTGGTGAGGCGTCTTTTGTTCTTGGCATTGAGATCCATAGGGATCGCTCATGCCGTTCATTGGCTTTATCTCAGAGGGCGTATATTGATCGCGTTTTAGAAAGATTCAATATACATGATTGCAAACCAGGAATTGCTCCTGTTGTTAAGGGTGATAAATTGAGTCTTTCACAGTGCCCTACTTTAGATTTTGAGAAAACTCAAATGAAGGATGTACCTTATGCTAGTGTGTTTGGAAGCATCATGTATGCTCAAGTCTGCACTAGGCCAGATATTGCTTTTGCAACAGGCCTTCTAGGCAGATATCAGTCTAATCCAGGACGCGATCACTGGGTTGCTGCCAAGAAGGTTTTAAGGTACTTAAAGAGAACAAAAGATTATATGCTGATTTATAGATATGTTCCAGACCTGCAACTAGTCGGGTATTCAGATGCAGATTTTGCTGGTTGTCAAGATGATAAGAAATCAACAACTGGATACATATTTATGTTGGCAAGAGGTGCAATATCATGGAAGAGCAAAAAACAGAAATCCATATCTTCTTCTACCATGCAAGCAGAGTTTGTAGCATGTTTTTCAACTGCTACTCAAGCTATTTGGCTCAGAAACCTCATTAGGGAGTTATCTGTTTTTGATTTTGTGGATAGATCCATACAGTTTTATTGTGACAATAACTCAGCAGTGTTATTTATTAATAACAACAGAAGTCTCAAGGGGTCTAAACACATGGAGGTCAAGTTTTTGACTATAAAAGAATCGATGTACGAGAATGGTGACGTTGCAGTAGATTATATTCATACGGATGATATGGTTGCGAGACCCACTAACTAAAGGCCTACGCCCGTGTGTTTTTGATCGACATGTCATTAGTATGGGCCTAAGAGCATCTTGGGATGCTGTTATTTAGTGGGAGCTGTGTTTTATTCTTCTTTGAATAAAGTTTACATCTGTTTTGTTACAATTTAGTAACAGTTTGATATATATATATGTCAATTTTTTCATTCAATAAAATGTTTTTGAATGGATTGTTATTATGTTGATATATATTGTTAAAAGTCTCAGGGTATTGTTTAAACCTTGAGTGAAGGCTAGGGGCATCCGGGCATCCGGTTATTAGCCTTGCGCATATGTCTTGTGATACATAAAGAAAGGTTAACCATAAAGACAAAACATATGTGGGTTCATTGGAACCATAAAGCATTCTCTTGTGGCACAAGTTTTTGTGTCGCCTAAGGTAATAGAATGGTGACTGACAAATGGGATCTCTCTATGAGAGATGTTATCCATTTGCCACACTACCATATTGAATCCATATCAATAAAGTTGAGAACATTCATGACCATGGAAGGCTCTATGTGTATACATACAGTTACCGCCATGATTCGATGTTTAAGACTTTATGGGATATGATTGACTATTAAGAATTATCTCTGGGCCAATGTGCGCACATATAGTACGATTTCAATTAATATAGTCCAAGTGGGAGAATGTAAGAGTTTTTCTAATTGTGGACTACATTAATTGATATTGTAATTTACCGTTTAACGTTTATCGTTTTACGGGGTTTGGTCTAAGGTGAGATAGAAGGTTTCTTAATTAGTCTAATATGGGCTGGCTAGTGTGGGTCGAGTTGAGCCCGGCCCGTATTAGACTAATTAAGAAACCTTCTATCTCACCTTAGACCAAATCCCGTAAAACGATAAACGTTAAACGGTAAATTATAATATCAATTAATGTAGTCCACAATTAGAAAAACTCTTACAAGATTCTCAAAAATAGTCACCATATAGTCTAAGAAGTCACGGGAGTCCAGTACCATACTTCCAGATTTTCCGTCTTCAAAAGAAAATCGTTTCACTAGGCTACACTTGCTCATTTTACCTCAAATTTGAGTATGTTAGCCTTTTGGATGTTTTTTACAACTTTCATGAAGAAGTCGAAGTGAGATTCTTGGTAAAAAGTGACATTCAACACACAAAACCACCAAGAGGTCAACAAAACAGTTCCAGATCTAGCGTCTTCGTAGAGGAAGGATTTTACCCCTTAAAACTCAGCCATTTTATCTTAAATTTTAGTATGTTATACTTTGAGATGTTATCTACAACTTTCATGAAGAATTTGAAGTCAAAATCCAACTCAAAACACGCATGCAAGCCTCTACAACGTTCGGGGTCAGGCGGCACACTAAAAAACAGATCATATTTTCAAGAGCAACACATTCTAGCTTCGGCTTCTTAGACCCTAAACACCCAAGATTCAACACCATTCCAAGCATACATGCAAGACACACATGCAAGAGTAGAAAATGGATTCCAACTTGCCTCCAAAATCGAGCAAACGACGGCACACGGACGGTGACGGACGAGCGAACGGACGAACGACGGGCGGGCTAGCAGCTCCTTCCTCCTCTCTCGGTTCCTCTCTCTCTCTCGCAACTCTCTCTCTCTCTCTCTTGGCTTGGGCGACAGCCCCTCAACCGGCCACTCTCTCTCTCCTTTTATTCCCCCACAAAGCCATCATTTGAAATGATGAGAAGCCTCCCCCAATAGCCAATGCATGGAGTCTTCTTTTTGCCACTTGGCAAGACACATGCAAGATGGGCTTAGGAAGAAGTGAGCTTGGAAGAATTGGGCCGGCCTCTCCCCCTTGTGGCTGACGGCAGCTCTTCCTTGGGCTTCATGGGCCGGCCTTTTGGCCCATCAAAGGTCCATACTCTTCAGCCTAAGACCCAAGCCTAATTAAACCCCAATTTTACTTTTAATAATTCACTTTTAATTCTTTCTTTTATAGATTCCAAATTTTCAATTTCATATGGCCATAATCTTGTAACATTTAATCTATAGGGATTAAATCTATGAGGCGTATAACCAAGAATAAATTCTTCTTATTAATTTATCCTATAATACTAATTTTAAGAACTCATGAACACAAGCATATAACACTTAGTCTTAAGAGAAAACCAATGGCTAAAACATAAACCATAGGTAATTTCATTACCTAATCATGGGCTTTAATACATCTTAGGGGTCGTCTTGAATTTTGGGATGCCACAAAAACAAACATAAAATATATCAAATCTAAGCCTAAGATCAGGGAGTGGCCTCTCCACAACCTCTACATATACCCTACTAGATGGATTTTGAAGCATGCATTCACCAGCATAATTACATACCTGTGCATATTCTTCTTTATACCCACCCATCAATATCTTCATCACCCTCATCTTAGCTCTCTTACATTGATTCCTCAACACATTAACACCCACTTGCTCCTTCACTAACTGTTGAAATTGAGGACTCTTGATCTCGGGCATTACTTTGATAGTACTGAAAAAATACTTTGATAACCACACACTTGTTATCCTTTTATTGTTAAAGATAATTGGACAAGTATGCTCCTCCTGAAAGGACTTAATCTAGAATGACCCATTCTTACTAAGCGCGACTTAGAGCTTCCACGAACAATTAGGTTGTGAGCACTTGGCTCTCACAAATTCCTTCGTATTTCTAATGAATTTAACGCTCCTATGTTCACCAATTGAGTTCTTCACAACAGCTTTCTTAAACTGTTTGGCATTGTCAAATTTCATGCCCACCAACAAAACATGTTTATCAACAGTTGGATCATAGAAATGGTAATTACTTTTTCTTCGAGGAGCAGGTTCTTCATCATCATTGTCAAGCTCATTTTCCAAACCTGCAACTTCATCGCCACAGCTTTCTTCATCTTCACTTCTAGTACCCTCAACTTGATCTCCATCTCTATTTATTGGCTCGGACCTTTTTGCTGAAGCTGCAAGTTTTTTTTCTTAGAAATTCCCTTTGCTTTTGTCTTGACTATGCAAGTTCATCATCATTTTCGTCATTTGGAAAATTTACTAAAGCCAAACATTCATCTTCCGATTCACTAGATAAAGCAATTTCCCATTCTAATCCAATGAAGTCTTCAACACCCACATCTTCACCCAAATCTTCACCCAAGATTTCAGGACATCTCCCTCTTTGTTCATATCTATCAATATGACTTATCTCCCTCTCATTTTGCCCTTCATCTAACCTAAACTCATCCCCGACCTGATTACTCGCTTGAACAGGATCCCTCACTTCTTCTCCTTCGGTGGCCTGCTCATCCCCATCCTTATCCTTATCCTCATCCTCACTATAATACTCAACATATACCTTAACTTCTCCACCGTGAATATAATGGTAAATGATATCCTTAATACCATTATCGTCATTAAAAAATCTCAACCCATCCTTCAATTCCTTCCCAGGAACACAGTAATGTAGTTTTTGCACTTTGTATCGTAAAAAATACACCAAATCTCTCAGAAAATCAATATATTATGGCTTCCAAACATTGACATAAATAGTACCTTCATTTTCACCACTATATTCCCAATCTTTAGTGCCAATAACAAACTCTCAACCATAGCAAACAATGACATCTACCTAATTCGCGTCCATGTCGATACTGTGCCCAATGAAAAAAAAAAGAAGAAAAAGGGTCATTGTCGTTTTGTTGGAACCACATGACAGAATCGGCAACTTCACATGCATGTCCTTGTCGTTTTGTTGTCAAGGAACAAATGCGACTAAAATCTCCTAATTCGGTGCATTTACAGAAACAAAATAAACCGAATTAAATAAACAAAGTGAGGTCCCTACCACCCGTTTTTCAATTCAATCACATTCATATTCGGTCCACCACACCACCCATTTTTCAATTCAATCACATTTACATTATGTCCCCCACAAAAGCAGTCCAATTAATTAAACAAACAAATTCGGTCCCACCACTATTTCCCTCCGAGTCAAGCCCCTTAGCACCCTTTTTGCTATTCGGTCCCCACAACAGAAAACGAACGAATGATGGAAGAATCAATTTTTCTATTTCGTCCCCATAAAAGTGACATCTCCACCATTTTCCCCACTACTTTCCCCCTGAGCCAAGCTCTCAATTTGCCCTACATGCCTTAACTTGCCCGTCGAAACCCTAATTTTTTTCGCAAAATTGATCAACGTAGAGAACATGACAAACCTGAATGATCGTGAATGACGGCGCAACTACAGCGGTGGCCGAGCGACAGCAGGCAAGCAAACAATGGTGGGTGAACGACGGTGGGTGAGCGAGCTACGGCTGGCGTCGAGGAGAACCGTATACGAACCCTATTTTACTCCCTCTTTAGTGACATCGTTTTTTGTTATGGAGCAACACGGCGTCGTTTTTATGTGAATCCACAGTGGATGGCAAGAAACGACGTCGTTTCTTACGAAGAAAGGAAAATGGCGTCGTTTTATGCTATCCACCATGGACAATCTTAAGCCACGTCGTTTTTTTTTTTTAAAAATATAATAGCCACATATTTATTTTGGCCGGAATTTCTCGCCGGTGGCACCAAAATGATCGTTTTTCCTCCGATTTGGCACTTAAGTATTCCGACGGAAACTTTTGGCACCAAAATGAACGTTGTACACAACTTATGGCACCATTAGTGTACTTCTCCCATACTTCAACGGTGTTGGAGTGGGAACGACCTTACTCTAAATAGAATCCACCTATTTTGAGAGTTGTTGGAGTGCACTAATAACCCGCTTCATCTCACTTTCCATGCCGACAAGACAGCTTAGCATGTCTTCATCAACCATTTTTGCTCTCGCTCTCAAGCAAGTTCAGATTGGCGAATGGTCTGTGATAACCTTGTTTTAAATAAATAAGCAAATGTAAGCACAATGTGTAAATAAGGAACCAGTCCATGACAACGAGCTAATCTAACCCCTTTTTTGTTTATTCACGAAAAGTTCATACATTGAGGGAATTTCCCCAAGACGAACTAGGAAAATAAATACATATGAGACGCTAGTATGGATTAGAAATATATCAAATAAGAAAAACATAAAACTCCCTAATAAAAACAACAAAAGCATGAATTCAAAACAAATTCTCAAAGGTTTCTTTCAAAGATTTGTTCCATGGTAATTTCGTCATTTCATTTTCGATTGGTAAAGGAACTAAATCAACGATTAACCTCAATTGTCATGGACCAATTGAAAGTGCATTAAGACAAGTAAATTCAATTGTATAGGAATAAAAGACTTACTTCACCAAAGAAATTGATTGCAACCATATAAACATGCACATAATACATCTATTTTGATTTCTAACTAAAAGGCTCGGTAAGATGAAGTTAAAAGGGCGATCTAACTGCCATAGTTTTATGTTAATGTCAGGTCCTCCTAACTTCGGTTCTATCTAAAGAAATTTTGGGGAAAAGAAAGGCAACTTCTATATCACGATCTCGTGTTTAAGATTGTATCTTTCCTAACACCATCTAACGGGAGGATTGTATGTGCCATGGTGTAGTGCTAAAACATTAGGGCATGAACAACAATTTATAACCAAACATTTATTATAATAAAATTGACATTTATTTATAAGCTACTAACCTGCAAAAACTACTCAAGTTAGGGAAACATTTAAACAAGACAAAAAAGCCTAAGTCTCGCAAAAAATCATGTCCCCAAAGCGGAGTTGCTAAATGTTGTTGCGATCTCTTCAAACCCTCTCGTAGACGCAAAGGCTAATTGATTACTAAGTCTAGGCTTAGCCCAGGCTCTCCCAAGCCCACCAATTCACAACTTATAGTGCAAATTTTTAATACGCAAGTTATTTTTATTTAAGAGTTGTCACTATTCGGCTTGTGATGAGTTGATTAAAAACACAAGTAAAATATTAAAAGAAACACTTTACTCATATGCAACCGGAAAAATTAAAATCAGTGACTTGTTTACACTTACTAATCAACTAATGTTTTTTAGTTTCTAATCTTATTTAAACCTTGGGGTTTGATTTTTTTGAAGGAATTTTCATGCATTTTCAAGAGATGAATATTTTGATTTTAAGCGTTCTGCTAATTTTTTTTTTTAAATAAAAGGTTGGGATTTTTTAATTATTAGAAAATATACTTTTTTCATTAAAATAATATCATTTTATACAAAAAAAAAAAAAAAAAAAAAGGACTAGGGTCGGATCCTTGGGTTGGAACCAACCCAGGTTGCCAACCAGTGACTTGACTGCGCCTGAAACACTAGCCCAATTAGAATTCTCTTTTTAAAAAAACAAAACACTCCAAACCCATTTTAAAATAAGACTAGGCCTACTTTCAATTAACAGAAAGTGCCCAGCCCATATTTGTCATTCTCATTAGTCAAAAACCCTACCCAACCAACGCCCTCACTCGACCCGATTGGCGGCTCCAACGCCCCTCACTCGACCCGATTCGCAGCCGCCAACACCACCCCCCTCGAGAGCCCGACGAAGGCGGCAACGACAGGCCTATCTCGGTGGCCGTGCGCTCAATGCCAAAGCCGGCGTCTCAAGCCGCCTTTATCTATGTTGCGCCAGTGACGAATTCGACCCCCCAACCAAGCAGGGTTGGTGCCGCAGCAACATCGGCCAACCTAAGGGACACGAAGCCGCTCTAGATCGAGAGGACTCCCAACTTCCATAAACATCACTCCGACTCGAACCTGTCTAATGCAAGCAAAATTTATACAAATGGCAACAACAAATCGAACAACGAGCAGCGTTTGAGAGGAGAGGTTTGTGGATCTCATTCGGGCATCACGTCAAACAGCTAAGGGCACTACTATAACGAGGGATTTCCGACTCAACCAAAGCTCAAACCCGCGCCGGGACTCTCGACACATGACAAACAATACGCACAATTCAACAGGGGATTGGCGGGGCCGGAGTTCACATGAGCCAGATGGTCGCGAGCTACGACTTTGCACGCCCAAAAACAGGGCACAAATAGGTTGAGGCTTACTAGAGCTTCGGCGCGGAAAAGGAGGCACGGCATCGGGTCATTGGCCTTGATTGAGGCACGGTGGCTGGCAGTCTCCCCCTCTGACACTCTTTTCTTGCTCTCAGTTGCGGCCCTACCTCTCTCCGCCTCTTGATTCTCTCTGTCTTCTTCTTCTTCTTTCCTCTTGTCTCCTCCCTCAAACTGTTCTAATGGCCCTGGTATTTATAGGTGAGGAGCTTGCTCGACAGAGGTGCTTCGACTGTTAGTCCTTGGCGAGTCGACTAGGCTCCCTCTTTGGCCGAACCGATGTCCTATTGGCCGTCCCATCCACAGCAAGCCTGACCAAGGCAGGGCCAAACTTGCTCTACAACTCGCGGCATTGAAGACGCCTGCCCAGAGGTCCCCTCCATCGCCGGCTACGGGTGTCCTCGCGCACGTGAGGTGCAGAGAAGGAGGAAGGAGGAAGGAGGAAGGAAGGGGGGGAAAGGGGCCCGAGCCGGGGGAGAGCTGGTGCGAGATGGGCCCAGGCCAGCGCGGGGAAGGGGGGAGAGGAAAAGAAAGGGCGCTAGGGCGAAAGCCCAACCTCCAAGCCCTTTCGTTTTTCCTTTTTTTTTAAAATAATGTAAATAATAATTTTTATATTTTAATATTTATCTAAAATGTAATAAACCAAACCACATGTGTATCTAAGATGACCACATGTGGTTTGGTCTTCATTTATATGAACGCACATCGCGTGCAATTCTATAGCTTATCAAACACAGATTGATGACTTGCTGTCTATGCAGTGATCTAGTGTGAACGTATATGTGGTCTCGTTAGGGCCTCCGTTACCTTTTGGGAAGCCTACGCCCCATGTAAACCTGTCTACCCGAGATCGTCCCCGCCCGTAGGCCCCGACACAAGCGAGTTAATTCTAGGCTCTTCCAGAGTGGTATCTCACTAATGGCTCGGGCCCCACCGGAAGGAGGCCTTCTTCGCCTTCCACCTAAGCTGCGCAGGAAAAGCCCAAAGCCAATCCCAGGGAACAGTAAAGCTTCATAGGGTCTTTCTGTCCAAGTGCAGGTAGTCCGCATCTTCATAGACATGTCTATTTCACCGAGTTTCTCTCCGAAACAATGCCCAGATTGTTACACCATCCGTTTGCCAATCAGTTTGCTATATTAGTTGACATAAAAACTGTACTACTGAAATGCTTCGGAGAACAGATACCAGGTCTCTTTGGCGGCAAGGGTATAAGTGACAATAGATGACAGTCACCTAGCTGTCATTAGTGAGTTATGTTTTTCACCTAGGAATGTGCTGTGGTGCATTTAATGTGAAAGTTCCTCTAGAAAGGATTCGCACCGCATGTCTTAAGCTTTATGTATAAGACCAACCTTCAACACAAAGTACAATCTCCTCAATATTTGAATTGGTCTAATTAAGTCATAAACCTTTATCAAAAATGTAATTGAGTGCTAAATGTAGATTCAAAAGTTGAAAAGTTCAGTTTGAGACAATTTTTGGAGAGCCATGCAGGCAATTTAAGACTTGATTATATTGTTATAAATAAGTTTAAGACTGAATTGAATTAATAAAATTAAGATTTAGTTGCATTTCATACTTGAAGGTTAGGACTTCCAACTTATTTTTCCCATATAATTGGCACAATCATAGTTTATGTCCGAGAGTATTTTTTAGCAAGAGAGTTTTTCTTTACTATTTTCCTATTTACAATATTATGGGAGTAAAGTTATTTTGCCCCAAAACCACCCCAAGCACAAATCCTCTTCAAAAAGGGAAGTGAGAGACTCCTTTGAAATATCACAGAAATACGACTCCCCACAGAGAAGGAAAGAGTTGCCAACCTGGCAATAAATAAAGGTTGTTCAAAAATATTACATTGCTTAATAAATTCATGTGAATTTTAGATAGAACGCGACAATAAATAAAGATTGTTGAAATGTTATAAATTGCTTAACAAAACTAAGTGAATTGTATATACAGGACGGCAATAAATAAAGGTTAAACTTTCTAATAGAGGAGACACGACAGCAAGATAGAAGCTATAAGAGAGGAGAGAGAATAAGATTATGATCTGCATGTGTGGTAAAGTTTGCGTGTTTAGATAATGTTGTCAAATTCTAAAACCTCTAAATCTCTACTTGTTCATGTGTCAACCTAAGCCTAGCCGGTCCCAATCAATTATTGAATGTCTAAAGTTGCGGATACGATTAAGCTAATTTGCTAGTCCTGGCTATAATTAGATCCCATTAAAATTAAAAATTGAAATGATAATAAAAATTTTTATGGGGAACGCTTCAATCCATATTGAAACGAAGTGAGTTTTTTTCTTTTCAAAGCCTGCCTTAAATTAATTTCTAGTCACTGGATAATAATAATGCAACTTGCGTAAACACTACCCAAAGCCTTCTTTGCCTTCTGAGCCTACTGCACTCTTTAAAAAAAAAAAATCTTGGCCTTCTCCACTCTTCAAGTTCCACAAATATGCACTTGCAGTCATCTCAATAGGTAATCTAAATGTAAGCCAACACTATCCCATTCCGTCGTTCCTACCAATCGGAAATAAGCCTCCTTTTAATTCTTAACACGCAAACCATTTGCACTCGGTTTCGCATCGCAGAATGCAACTTGTGGAGGACTTCATATGTTGCTCTCAAAATGTCCATTTTCAACGTTTTCTTCAAGCCTTTTGTGCCCTTTGCCTCTTCATCCAGTTTTATGAATTTTTTGTTTATTGCATTACCTAGAATAGTTTACACACAATTGGGGGAATCTGAGCATGTAATCGATGATTCCTAACTTAAAAATTTCCTGACACCCCTTACAAATGGTATCAGTCCGTAGATTGGGCTGACATCTTCATATCTACGTTTAAGATAAATGTAACAAGTTGTATCCATCATGAGACAATTATAGCATCTAGCAAGTAGCTAGACTGTCGAACTCTTTATAAGTGTTCAATGAAATTTTGTTAGATGGTCAATTTTCAGATATTACGTTGCAACTTGCGGAAGACGTCATCCATCATTCTCATAAAGTCAATTTTAGACATTTCTTTGTAAGTCTTTCTTAACCCTTTGCCTCTTCATCAAGTTGCATGACAATACCCAAAGCATTTTGCTCATAGCTAATGATTTCTGAGCATGTAACTTCCGTTTTCTAACTTCAAAATCTCTCGATACCCCCAACCAACTGTACTAATCTAGAGAATTGGATTGGCATCTTTAGATTTACATTTATTTCAAAGTGCAACAAGTTGTCTCCATTATAAAGGCAATCATGGTATCTAGCCAGTGGCTAAAATCTTGGTGTCTTACTTTGCCCATTGCCTTTTCATCAAGCTCCATGAACTTTTGGTTTATTACAGTAACTAGAGTTGTTGCAATGCCATTGGCGAAATCTAAATATATAACTTCCAATTCTTAATTTAGAAATCTTCTAACGCACCAATGTAGACGATTGTGCTAGTATCTTTATATTTACATTTATTATAAGTGTACAAGTTGTCTCCATCATGAAGGCAATTATAATATCTAGCTAGTAGCTGGAAGGTAGGACTCCTTCCATATTTTCCTTTTAAGTTTTGTAAAATGGTCGGTTTTGACATATTATATGCAACTTCTGGAAGACTTCATGTGTCATTTTCATAAAGTCAATTTTTGAAATTTCCTTGTAGATCTTTCCTAGCCCTTTGCCTCTTTGGTATGTTCCACAAACTTTCAGTTGATTGCTATATCCAAAGCAATTTGAAGACAGTTGCTGAAATCTAAATATGTATATTCTAGTTCCTTACTAGGAAATTTCCTAAAAATGTTTCAATCTGAAGGAATAGGCTGATATCTTAATATTTAAATTCATTATAGGGGTACAAGTTGTCTCCATGATAAACGTAATTATACTATCAAATCAGTAGCGAACAGAGGACTCTTTCTAAATGTTGAAAGAGTTCATGAAGTTTATTTAAAATGGTTAGTTTTCGTATAATAATATGCAACTTGTGGAAGATTTCATAAGTCGTTCTCATAAAGTCCATTTTTGACATTTCCTTGTAAGTCTTTATTAGCCCTTTGCCTCTTCGTCAACTTCCAAGAACTTTCGGCTTTGCATAACCTTCCATCTTCAAAAGTCCACGAAAAAGAAGACTTGGTATTTGCAACAGTCTCATTTTATCTCAGCCCATAAACAGTTCTACAAGAAGAGAAGAACTTGATACGACGTGATAGTAGCTTGTCTAGCTTGGCGAGAAGAATGAGCAACCACCAACTTGATCAAGTAAGTTGAAGGATTAGACCAGTCTTTTGCATTCCATCTTATGATCCATTCAATTAACATGATTCTAGAAAGTTTGTGAGCAGCACTACATATACTTATTCACATACAAATACTAATTTGTTTTGGGACCAATTAAGTTAAAAAAGAAAAAAAAAAAGTACATTATGGAGGAAAATTAAGGAGGCAATAGTTCATGGATCATTTTTGTAATTTTTCCTCGACTATCGGTTTGCTTATGTTTAATCTCAGCACTACATGTTCAACTATGGTGCTTAGTCAATCTTTTCCATCGGTATTTCTTATGGAAACACTGAATTTGTCCCGAAATTATGTTGGGAGATTAGTTTTTTGTTTGTCAATATTCGAAGACTTTTTTTCCCCTCAAAAAGTTCAAGAGAGTTTAGGAATCAAACAAGTCACAAAAAGTAGCATAATGACCTTAATTAAAATTGGCAATATCACACATAAGGAGAGTTTTTGTACGTTGCCTATGTTTATTATGAAAAACTTTGCTCGTATGTAAAGATAATTCTCATAATGAAATATCAATATTTAAAATCATATTGAAAGAGTGAGGGGAGGAAAACCTACATGCTAGTGGAATCATTTAGGTGGTCAGAGAGAATAGCTCTTACATATGCAATTCTAAATTCTGCCTTGGGGTATTGCTAATATTGCATAGTTAATGATGAGTGCTACTCCATTTTGCTTTACTGTTTTTGCAAATTCACTGATAATGGTCCATTGTTCAATATGTGATCTTCACGAAATCTCTTGCCAGAAACGTGTTTGAAGCGCCATTTACATACACAAACTAAGCTTATTGTAACGATCTTTAGGTTTTGTCACCATACTAAGATATAAAGCATAGCCACAACACAGCTTAATGAAAGGGAAGCACATGAAAATTTAAGAACACGGAAAACTATCATCTTGCTTTATGACATGCTTATTATCACATTAATTGTGTTGTAACCAATACAGTATGCTAGAAACAATGGGCGATCTGGAACGCAAGATCATGCCTTAATCTACATCGGGGATATGCTCTGTGGTGTGCCTCCAACCCTGCCAGAGAATAGTATATTTAGGGTTTGTTCTCAACTACGCAGAGTAAACAACAAAGCCTATGAACCAGAGATTCTGGTCGTCGGCCCTTATCATTATGGAAATGACAAATTCAAATCCATGGAGGAGCAAAAAATGCGGTACGTGCAGCAGCTGCTTCAGAGGAGAAAAGAGGAAAGCGTTGACCGGTATATGCCGACTCTAAGAGAACTGGAACAGCTGGTGCATAATTGCTACGTGGAAACTATCAACCTCTCCCAAGAAAAGTTTCTAGCGATGATGTTCATTGATGGTTGTTTCATCGTTGAGTTGTTCTGTAAGTACAATATGGAGAAACTGAGAAACAAAGACGGCCCGCTTATGGAGGCAGATTGGATTCGATACTGCCTCCAGCGCGATTTATTGCTGCTCGAGAACCAACTCCCGCTTTTTCTCTTGAACAAGCTATATGACCTGACTAAAGGTCCGGACGAGCATCTCGAGCTCATCGATATGGCTACCACGTATTTCGATTTTGAACTAGGAGACTCGGGCCAATATCCGACACTTCGTGAGAGCAAACATCTTCTTCATCTAATGCACACTTGTTGGACTTCTGGCCTGCCTAATGTGCGCCGGCTATATGGCAGAGCCCCGCCAACGAAAGAGAAACTCATGTTCATGTCCTCAGCAACGGAGCTCAGAGAATCCGGAGTCAAGTTGAGGGCAGTGCGAGGACGACACATGAAAGACATCAGATTCAAGAACGGCAAACTGGAGATACCGGTCTTGACTGTACAGGACCACACTGAGTCACAATTTCGAAACCTAATCGCATATGAGCAGCATCGTCAAGGTGGAGACATCAACTACTTTACGGATTATGTGACCTTCATGGATTGCCTCATAAACTCTTCAAAGGATGTCGAGGTGCTTTGCCGTGCAGGGATTATTAAGAACTACTTGGGTGATGACGAGGTGATTGCGCAGATGTTCAACAAGATGGGTGACTACGTCACTATATCCAATTTCTATTACTCCGAGATTTTCAAAACTGTGAATGCATATTGTAACAAGAGATGGAATGTTTGGATGGCGAAACTAAGGAGGGAATATTTCCATAGTCCTTGGGCTTTCTTGTCCGTTTTCGCAGCCATCGTGTTGCTCCTTCTCACGGCAGAGCAAACAGTATTTAGTATTCTTTTTTTATACAAAGCAAAGTTGAATGTGATCAATGCTGGTTTATATATTTCCCCCGGACCATCTCCTTTGTGTTCTATATAGTCAATGGTATATCCTTGGTTTCCCTGAGGACGAACCACATGTGCTTAAAGTTTGATATTAGATTACTTGGACAGTGAACTACATCAATTACAGTCTTAACCATTTTATAGTAGCAATATTGGTGCTGATTTCGGGAGATTTCTTTTGTACTTACCTAACTATGGGATACGACGGTTAATTCCGCTTATTCTAGGCAGAAATCAAAAGTTCCTTTCGCCAAAAATAGAATATCATTTTGCGTTTCCACATGCAAAGTTTGATAATGAATTTGAATTGTCGATGGTCAAACGTGAAACGTGACTGTTCATTATTAGTCTAGCCAAATATTTGTAATTTATGAAAGAAATAACAATTTTACCATCTACAAACTCAACAGAAGTTGGCACTTGTTTTTTAGGTGTCACAAGTGGCCGTGAAACTGTTTATAAGTAACTAACTAAATAACAATTTCACCATCCACAAATCCAATAGTAAATTACCACTTGTTTTTTAACATTTTACAAGTGGATGTGTAACTATTTGCAAGTTTCCAATCAAATAACAATCTTACCATCCACAAACCTAATGGTAGATCCCTACGTTTTTTTTAGATTTTACAAGTGGGTGTGTATTTGCTGCAGTAGATTATGAGTTCTTACATACGTTTCTAGTAGGATTGGTTAATGATGTAACACAAACTATACCTCTATAATGTCTTAGTAGATTATTAACATTGTTTTCATTAACATTGTCTAATGTAATTCTGTTCTAAATTTTGATAGCCATTTAGTGACAAATTGCATAGAAAAATTAAGGATTAAACTTGCCCCTAAATGAAAATAATATAATTAAATTTCATACCATATAGTTTTTAGGAGCATTGATCACTCATTGCATTGAACCGGCAATGGTGAATAGACCTCATCGATCACATGGATTGAGCCGATAGTGAAGCAAAGTTCGGCCAAGCACGGGGGCACAGTGACCAAATATTTTAGCCCAGAATCAGAATATATGAACTTCTTAAGTTGGTTAAGCCCTTTAAAGTTAAAGACCCTAAGTTTAATTAGAATGAACCCTAAGTAGATGAAGGTCTGCCAAATTGAAGCCCACGGAGAGCAAGAATTCGGCCATTACAAGGGACAAGGCTGGCCGAAAATTTCAATGATGGGACAGGCTGAAACGAAGCTCAGTCCAATCTGATTTCAGCTCGTTTGACTTAGGCCCAGAGAATTACATCCCATATTAAGGTCTAAGCCGGTCTAAACCTAGGTCATGCCCTATATATTCAAACATATACCTCATAACCTAGAGGTCTTCGACCGAAAAAAAAAAAAAAAAAAAAAAGGGTCGGGAAAGCAAGAAGAGCAAAATAATGCACTCGAGGGTATGGTCAACTTGTTCGAGGATGTCTTTGTGAGCGCTATTAATGAAGGACCATTGGAGGGAATTGGCACAAACCCGCTAAAGTAAAATCCTTTTAATTTTCTACATATTTCCTTGCGTGGGAACTCTTATTGCTTTCTAGATGTTTGCATTTGCTTTCTAGGATTTTATTTTGTAAGAATTGATTGTTGCACTTTCCATTCGATAAAATGTAATTCGATTGATGAAAGTCAATAAAATTACAAATTTATTTTTGGGCCATGATGTGATACAAAATATTAGCCTAGTGATGATATCCAACCTAAAGAAGAAAATATGATCCAAGAAAGGTTATGAGACCGAGGCTTCCTCATGCTTCCTCGTCTCACAATTTTAAAAGAAGAATGGAAAAACATTTTGAAATCGTTTCTTAGAACTGGCTTCAATTTAACCCTATTTGTTTTTTTGATTCATGTACTTTATGCTTTAGATATGATTCAAGGCGCAATGGTGTAGGAATGGTCCAATCCAATGTGATAGACGCCAATAATGATGATCATGATGATCTAATTTATAATCCACTAAAGTGCAACGTAGTTGGGAACAACATGAAAGGCCTAGGCCTCTAGGAGTTCGACATTGATTACTAAGTCTAGAGTTAGTTGAACTCTCTCAAACCTATATTAATTTGCAACCTAGGTTCAAGTTCTTAACATGTAAATTAATTTCATTTAAGAGTCGCGACTAATCTAATTTTTAGTGGGTGAATTAGAAACTTAAGTAAAATACTAAGAGAATACTTTACTTCTACAAATTAGAGATTATGGATTCATGGACTTGATTACATTATATTATTCTAACGTTCTTTTGATACATTTTCTCTTTTATTTTCAAAAATATTTTGCAAGCAACTTGAATTAATAACATAACCGCTAACGTATGAGGTGTTCATGTGGGTGCTCAACTATTAATGTAGCACTCAATAATCAAGGCATTAAATATATTGCAAAAATAGAAAAGAAGTACTTACCTCGAAGCAATGCAATCCATAGCAACGGTAATGAAAAACACATATTCAATCTAAATATGGCTTCTAATTACTATGCAATTTTACTCAAATCTTTTTAGGGTTTTCTCTTATTTAAATGAAAACTAATCCTTATGCAATGCATGAAATTCTAGCTATTCTAAGATGGCATGCAATTGAAATAAAACTATTCTAAGATGACATGCTTTCGATGTCTCTAAACATGCAATCTCCAAAATGACATATAACTTACTTAAATGACCTAACTCTAATGACAAGCAATAATTAATATGCAACCTATACATACAATTTCTAAATGACATGGAATTTATGCATCCAACTCTATATGACATGCACATTATATATATATATAGTATTTTCGATGAAATTCGGTATAAATAAATGCCATTATTATAACATGCAACCTTATCAAAGAAAATAATCTAATCTATCTTAAGACGATGTTTCTAGTTTTTTTTTTTTTATAAATAAATTTGTAATTGAAAATTACTCAAATTAACTATTAAGATTAAGCTATCATCTAACTTAAACTAGGAAATAAACTAAGTGAAATCCTAATCTGAATTGGAAATATATCATAATCTTCTAGAATCTACTTAAATATGCATCCTATCCAAACTATCCTAGTTTAACAAGAAAATCTTATATAATATGCATTCTAGCTTATTCTAATTCCACCAAAAATTAGTTGGTGGTGATTCCTGAATAATTGATTTTGCATGTTAATTAATTCGAAAGTTGTGAATCAATATAGGCTTGGAAGAACTCGACCTAAGCGGAAGCTTAGTAATCCGTAGCCATTCCCTAAATGATTTACTCGATGAAAGCTCGCAACAATTACCAATTAGTTTTATCTCGTGGATCTTACCCATTTGACCTTGGCTACACACTAGTTGTGATATCCTAGATTTTCACTCATGTTTTCTACTAAATAAATCAGGCATGTCATTAACGTACTTATAGAGCTGTTCTCAGAGCTAATCACTCTCGAGATAACTAGACTATCCAAGGAAGCCATTAGGGAATTTTAAGGCAATAGACTTGATAATTCGACTAGGAATTAGCTTCTCAACCATGTTCATCTTTAAAGGCCATTACAAAGACAAGTATATAATCGATTTGAGGTCAGAGATATGTCGGTTCGACTGAGATATGTGATTGATCGTGGGTGACTCCACTAAATTAAAAAATTCTCGTCGATCGGCACTAACTTGATTTTACTATCGTTTTGGTATCCTGTGTTTGTATTTGGATCCTCAAGATTTTCACGATAATCGAGAGTCGTCAATATGTCTAGTGGGTTTATAGTGGTTCGAAGAAAAATCGACCACAGATCATTTGCACTAAAAATCTCTGAAAACTACCTAATAGCCTAGGTTATACTAAAAATGCACCGAATGGAAATTAACCGCCAATTTGAGTCCGATTTCAGAAATTGAAAATTCTGTCATGTCACAATAAATTTTAGGAACGTCAACTCAATCTTAGAAGAATTTTTTGCAACCCGAAACTTTTTGAAAAAAAGTCATCGCAGGGCCGTTTTTGTTCAGAAAATGCCAGCAATTATTTTTGATTGCGAAATTGGGAAGTAAGATGGATCCATGGGTGAGGAAAAATGCCGAGATGACCAATGTTGGCTTGATTGAATTTATAGAGGTCAATTAGGATTTAATCAAGTGAATTGAGGAGTCCAATTGAAGCCAAATACTTACAAATTCGTAGCTCCCCCTTCACCTTAGCCAAATGGACCATTTCATGGGTTGTGAGGAGTGTATGTGTGGCTCAATTGCAGCCATAGAACCTTGACTTGATGGACAAGCTTAAGAGGGACAATTTTGTGGAAAACTAAGGCCAAGGAGCCCTCCAACCTTATCTCTCTCTCCCTCTCTCCCTCTATTGTCTTGTGCGAAGCCAACAGCCAGTAGGATAAGACCAGTGGGCCGTCACACGCCTGGAAGCTATCGTCGTGGTCACCGTGGCCGGGAATCGCCGCTTCGCCTCCACCCACACCAAGCCGCATGAGCCGTCCGCCCCTCTCGCCCCTCACACCGTCCAACCTCCTCGTTCGCCTCTGTCCGAGCACCTAGGTGACTATTTAGCCGCTGCAAGTGGCTGTGGAAGCCCACCAAAGTTCCATCAAGTCCCCGTTTAGACCGAAACCACCCCCGTTGTCCATCCCTGATCCTTGCCTCACCATTTCAGCCTTGTTTTCCTTGTTTTCAGCCAAGAACATAAGGGTTCTTTGCAGGTCTCACAACAACTTGGAATGCCATTTTGAGGTGTTTCCGACCTTGGATCCTAGGCTTGCTTTGGAGAAAAGCAACCCTCGCTTTGTTCTCAACGTTTCAATTTGAACGAATTGTTAAACGGGTGAGTTTTGCTAACTAATCCTTGCTTAGTGTGCTAATGATACATAGGAGTTGATTAGATTTAATTAAGTGTAATTATGTGGATAGATTATATTAGAATAATTAAATTAGGGATTTACCTATGCATGTTAGGCAAATCATTAGCATAGTTAGCAAGTAGGCAAGTCATATTATTTATTGAATGAGTCTTGGTAATTTTCTAGGCTTGTCTCGGCTTCCAATTAGGCATTACAGGTCTGAATTGGATTTATTGCTATTTAATAGTTAACTTTTGTAATTATCTAATTATTTATTTATTTTTCGAAAATTAGATTGGGATAGCCGGTGACCAGAATTTCGTGCGAATCACAATGGTGATCTCTATTTATTTAACTGAGTACCTGATTGCGCAAATTGAGTGAAGTTGTATGGTTGAGTATTTTACTTTAATATTGATTAATTTTGGCAAGTAAATGAGAAATTGATTTCATTGTATCGTGTCGACTCGAAAGACATAGTATTGGCTTGATGATTCAATCTGTCACCTTGGAAATTGCACGTGGCTCAGTGATGAGTGATATCGCCTCGGAAAATGCACGTGGCTCGATGATAAGAAATATCGTCTCGAAGAATGCACGTGGCTCGGTGATTAGATATATATCACCTCGGAGAATGCATGTGGCTCGGTGATTGGTTCTATCGTTAAGATTGGATAATAATGGCTAAAATGACCAAGAAATGGTTAGGTTGACGTGTAATCGACTAGATTGATTGATCAACGTTTCGATCTGTTGTGATTGATTGGGTGCCTATTGAACCTGTATTGAATTGCAGGTAGAATGCGAGGTTAAGGTAAGTCTTTTGACTCGTGTTGTGCATAGGCAATCCTCATAGTGTATTAGCCTTCTAATCGAGTCTTAGGGGAGATAGAACTCGCTGAGACGTTGTCTCACTGGTTATTATATAACCATTTTAGGCCCTTAAATGGTAGTACCTCCACTTCCTCGTCCTTCTATGCATTTTGATATTCCCAAAGAGATCTCAGAGATAGCGTACCACTTCCATATTCATAACCACCCCGAGGAACTAGAGTACATACTAGTTAAGTCGACTATCTGGGTTGACGTGGGTAATGATGCCTTGAGGCCGAATGAGTATCGATCGTGGTACCATCACTACCATGATGGGCGAAGAGAGGGTCTCATACCGGAAGATAGTGTGCCGTTGTACATTTTGGAAGAGGCATTTAGAGAAGGGACGGCTGATCCTCAGGATGGGTCAATAGTGGATGCTAAGGATCCTAAATTCGAGAGCGATCTTGAATCACTAGTTTACTCAGCCGGGGGTGTTAACTGGAGTGAAAAGGAATGAGAGATAGTCGATCAAAAGGAGGATCAGGAATGGGAATGGCCGATGGAGGAACCTGAGGATGAGCCTGAGGTGAATTTTGAGGAAGAAGAGCTCGAGGATGAACCTGAAGAAGAAGAAGAAGAATCTGAAGAAGAGGATGATCTAGAGGAGGATTCAGAGTATGACCCTAATAAGGACTAAGATCCCATCGTATTTGCAAACCTGGATTATGAACTGATGTATGATAGATCAGACTTCTGTGAATAGTATTGTATTATATACTATAAGGTTTGCTTTGTATAAAAGTGTGGTTATGGTTTTCAGTTGTGAAAAATATAGCCCTACTTTTCTATCCTATTGTTTTATTGTCTGGGGATTATTTTATCTGCTTCCGCATGCATATTAAAATGAAAGGATCGGCGATGCGGCCTAAAGCGTCGCTATTAATTGACCAAGGCAAGGGATAAGTGCATGCCCGAGGATTGGGGCGTGACACTAGTCACTTCAAAGTATATCAAGAACCCTTAAAATCTTTATTGACATGCATAATGTCAAGCTAGGTACTAAGAGAGTGTCATGGCACGTGGGAATTTAGTTACCTCAGCAACAGTTGGACAAATGTTTTAGAGTGGTATCTCAAGCTAGGCTTATCGTTTGACCCTAGTTACTCTTAGGTTGGGCTAGTAAACCTGGTGGGCCAAGTATTTTGGACTTAATGGACTTGGATTGGGCTAAAGGCCCAACCGGGCTCTCCTAGATAAATCGGTGGGTACCAGTCGGCAGTCGCTTAGGCAAGCTCTCGGGTCTTTGTCAATCGAAATTTAGACCGTTTGGTCCGAGGTCATATTAGCATGATGTCTCTAGACAACAAGTGTAGAAGAAACCTAATTTCAAAAATGAATGCGTGATGACGAAATGACGATATATTTTTTTTTAGGGGAATAATTTTGACATTATCAGCAAATTTGACCCTCAAACCTGGCGGAATGCATGAATGATTTCCAATTTCTCGGCGCGGCGTCCAAGATCCTGAGGTTACAATGGGTCTAGTTACTAAATGCGGAGGTTCCTAGATAAAATGGGAACGTGTGATGGTGCAGTATCTATATTGATGATCGAATGTCTAATTCCATCGTTTGACAGAGAATTCGATCTCTAATCTTCACGAGATACAAAGAAATGAAATCTCTGTATTAAGAGAGTATAATGCCTCTAGTTTCTGTGTGTAGAAGGAATACAGTGAGAAAACTAGATGCAGGATCATGTAAAATGATTATGTTTTCTTGAAGGTCGAATTCTGCTATCATTGGCGAATTCAAGAACCCCTAAGCTTTGTTCAAACGCGAGTTGCATGATGGATCTATAGGCAAAATGAAGGTGTTAATAGTGAACATCTATTCTATCGTATGCACCGCGTCGTGAGGCAATTTCCTTTCATTGGCGAGAATTAATCTTGTGGTATTTGTGTTACCTTCTAAATCTCCAATGCCTTTGGTATTATTTTCCCAAGCACACTCTTTGCTCGAATTATTCATGAATATATCAATCCTTTTATATTCTTTTGACTTCTCTGGATGGATGAAATTGATGCACAACTGGTTTCTCCAATTAACATGGGACACTTAAATTTCATGGCGTGCATGAGACTTAATGTATAATATACATGAAAACCTATATGACCAAAAAAGAAGGGAAAAAAAAAAAGAACATCCCAAGTGCCATAACTTGACACAGGAGGATACATAAGTGCCAAAACTTCCAAAAGGTACACTTAAGTGTCAAAATCGAAAAAAAAAAAAAAATACTTAAGTGCTAAAATTTGAGAAGAAAGAAATACTTAAGTGCCAATAGCGAGAATTTTCGGCCAAATAGCTAACGTTACTTTTTCTGAAAAAAAATTTAAATAATGTGAGATTTCTTTAAAAATATTTTTATTCAACTTTATTCAATTTTCTTTTAAAATTGGATTGAAAAAAAATAAAAGCTAAAATTTATTGAAAATACTATATTAAAAAAAAATGGCAAGGCTTGCTGATGGGTGTTTCTATTGCCACCCATCGCTGGAGGAGCCAGCAACCGTCACCGAGCTCGAGCAAGAGCGCCTAGATCTAGGGGACGACGACAACCCTCTCTAGTCCTAAGCCAGCATCGGCACTGCCTTTGCCCGAGCTGAGCAAGGGTTGTCAACCCTTGCTTGGGACCGACGAGGCCTCACCCTACTCGGTTGACGTTGTTTAAGGGTTTTTAATTTGGGGTGAAATATGGAGGACGACATCCTTTTAGACAAGGATTGCTGAACGGACATTCTAGCTAAACATGTAGACTAGTTTTATTAATAAGATAATACCACATCGGATTTCCGACAAGCATCACTGAAATTGACACTTAAGTGTCTAATTTTCAAAAAAGATAACACTTAAATGTACCTTTTGAAAATTTTGATACTTACGTATCTCCTATGCCAAGTTATGGCCCTTGGAGGTGTTCTTTAGCCATAAAAAAAATAATAAATAAATAAATAAAGACAGTACATGCTATTGCAAAAAAGGGAAGGAACTACATGAAACTTATTTCATTATATGAGATATTTATAGAATGAGACTCACAAATATCAACCTTTATTCTAACCACATAGACGCTTTCATTCATCATCGTCAACCTTTGTCACGTCATGGCCAAAAAAACCTTCGTGGAAAATAAAAATCAAGAGCAAACGATGACGAAGGCTACTTGAAAATGTCAAAATTTGACTTTTGGAAAATGATGGACAAGTCAACCCCAAGTGGCATTTATATAAGTGATCAGAAGTTATCTCAAATGATGACAAAAAAATAAAGCAGAAAAAGAATTGTGAAATTTTTTTACATATTTTTCTATTTTGATAAAGAGCACATGAATATATTTATAAGCTTTATTAGACAATTATCTAGGTAAGAGACCAATAAATTATGCATAATTAATGCATCATTACGAGAGTTATGAAAATCAAGGAAAATATCTTAAATTATTTCTCAAAATATCCCAAGTATCTCTAATATGAGGTAGATCGTTCCCATATTATTCTATGCCACGACAAAAAAATTAGCAAAGACTTGGACGGAGTCCTACATTCTCGCTAGAAACGAAGTTTCATGATATTGACAACTTTTTTTTTTTTTTCTAATGAGCAATATTTACAGCTTGTTATGCTTGCGATAAGGTATATCCATGGAGATATAGATTTAAATAAGTTCGTTTGTCAAAAGTTTTCCTCTTGAAAGTGTTTCTCAAGAAATTGTTACAACTTATGAGGTAAGCTATTTAGACATTAAATTAAATATTCATCTAACAATTTAAGTTTTTAAAATAATTGATAATGATTCCACAAAATTTCACAAAATTAATGATAGATTTATGAATAAAAAATGTCATATCGTACTAGAACGTCTCCTAACATTTGGATGTCTGTGGTATGAACTTCGCTAATCAGCTATGTGGGCTCATGTTTCTTGACATTGGAGGTGGAATCATCACTATTGAGCCGCTATGTATCTGCCGATTTCCTTCCCTTCCTGAAATTATTTTGGTAATTGCATGCATCATTACCAAAACAACCAAATAAGCATCCTCAATGCATAAGTAAAACCATTCATCTGAAATAATACCATATTCAAATCAAATGCTTAATCACTCAACTCATTCTTGGGGTAGATAAAGCCATATTCGATGTTTCTTTTGTCCTTTGGCACTAGCTTTAAAATTGTACATTATATCAATATATCCAGGAATATTGATTCTCAAATTAATGGTGACACCACATGTGCACTTCTTTAGGATGGTTTGGAAGTGAACATTACATATAAGTTATCTCTCTAAGTTCTCTCTCTCTGATTAAATTTAGACTTTTGGGTTAATTAACTTTTTAATGGTCTTAATACCAACACATTTACAAAGTTTAATTTAGTTTACCGTATTCATTCCATTGTTACATGAATGTTTCCTTTTTTTGACTTTGCACTAGCACTGTATGTAACATAAAACACAAATAAAAACATGTGGTTATGTTATTTGTTAAAGAATAATGGAAGAAAATGAAATATTTGCATATCCTTTTCACGATGGTCCTTCCTATAACCTAGACAAGACAAAGGATGCAAAAGTATGTTTACTTTAAGAGGATACATCTAGATAAGGAAATGTAAATTTTACTTTGTATTTTTGCCTTAAATGTCCTTTCTAGTCATTTCGTTACTCTTGCATTCTAAACAAACATGGAGTCATATTCAGGAATCCACAGGAAATTATCATATCAGTTCCTAAAGTCAATCTTTCTTCTTCTTTTTTTTTTTTTTTTTTTTAAATCTAGAACACTATCCTTATACAAATACAAAACGTGAATTTCTGGGCTGTACTTCGTTCATAAAATAGAAAGGTTCACAATTTGTACAGAGAACACGGTTCTGATTTTTCATCATAGATGTAAACTACCAAGGTATATGTCAATACGACCGGCTTTTGTTGATCAATGAAGTTAGTGGGATATTCATGGAATCCGAGATTTACTCATCTTAGGCAGATTCCTTGACTATAAAAAAAAATAAAAATAAAAAATAAAATAAAATAAAATAAAATAAAATAAAATAAAAAAATGAAGTCTTAGTACCTTTGGAAGGGTCATAGCCGAGGCTTTGGAGGTGACGATATTCTTGACACAGGGCACAACAATGGCAACAGCAATGAACATAACAATCGTCGCATGCATTCTGTTGCCATCTGAATTGAGTCTTCAACCTTCTACGATTGCAGCAACCGCAGCAGCAAGCTCCTCCCAAAAAACAACCCGTCAAAGTAGCAGCTAAACAGTAGAGTGCGCCTTTCGCAGCACAAGCTGCAACAAAACGAATATAATAACATCATCGTTGTTGATTTTTATCATTTGAGGTAAATTACTGTAAAGGCCCTCGAAATTCTGAAGTGAGACATACATGTGCAATTTGAGGCAGGGACGCGAAATAAACTTTACCAGAACCTAGCTTTGATATTAAATTAATATCAAACCAAAAGTTTAAGCTAATAAATGAAAGAAGACCATTAGCAAGCGATGTTGGATATTTCAATCTTTTAAAACATTATTTCAAGTACGAAATGGCTATTGCTGTTCGGAAATGTAGGACACATTCACAATTTTTCAAACACAGACTTGTAGATTTAACTCCAAAAATTGCACACACCACCGATCAAAGCCTAACCATCTGTCTCTCTGCTCTCCACAGCTCATTACCATGCCGCCTGAGCAGCTCCTTCTCCTCTCTCTCTCTCTCTCTCTCTCTCTCTGCTTTACTCAGAGGTCTACGATGGTTGCATATGTCGTCCTGCCTCAGATTGAGATTGCAGGATATGCATGGCTGGAGTTTGCAATTACGGAAAGGTTTATGGTTCGTGGAGGTTGAGGATGAGATGAGGGATAATGGGTTTGTGAAAAAGAAGAAAAAAAAAATACTAGTTCACAAATACATACATGAAGATGATTCGTTCGCGAACACCGCGATCCTCCCAAAAGTGAAGCATGGGCAAAAAAGCGTTGTGCAACCTGAAACACGTACAACAATATCATACATATCACAGCATCCATGAACTATACTTAAAATTATACAACTTTGAGAGGACAAAAAGAACAACAGCTGCATGGATCGTCGCAACAATGAAAAATATCGGATGACCAAGCGACGGAGTTTTTCTGTTGCTCCGGAAGATGATGATGGTGGTGGTGGTGGCGGTGTTCCTGAAGATAATTAACGGGTAAACCGGTGCCGACCGTGTATCCTTGAGAACGAGGAAGAGGGTTCGATTTCTGGGACGACATGGTTATGTCCTTTTTAGTTCAGCAAGATGTGGAAGATAATGATGGCCGAGTACTGGGGGTTAAATAAAGTGTAGGATCTTCGTGATTGGAAAAACTCCAACGAAAGTGTGGTGTGTTTCTAAGATGATCACAAGTGGCTTCGGTCTTATTTATAATGGGCAAGCTTTGATTCTATAGCTTTTCTAACACAAAGCGATGGCTTGTTTAGTCTACGCGGTAGTCTTGCGATAAGTGTACATATGGTCGTGCTAACGCGTTATCAGTTTTGTTGACACGAAGCTGCGCTGCTAAAAAGCTCAAGACACGAATATTGACTCATTATTTACTAATGTGATTTGTGGAAAAACTTGCCAAGTTATTTGATATGAATGATATGAGCCTAAAGTCAACACTACCTATGTTGGGTATAATACCCGGAAACGACAGGATCTTGCAATTTACGTCAACGTAAAATCACTAGAGAAATAAACAAGAAATAATAAGGACACCAAAAATTTATATGATTCGGTCCGAGTATCGATACCTACGTTCACGGGGAGAGACAGCAGCAAATAATCCACTATAATCGGAAAATCATAGTTTACAATCACTTATACGCTCAAATGTTTCCCATACCTAAATTTAACTCAAAATCCAAAGTATTTATAAATAAACAACTCACTTGGACATATACTTATGGCACAAAATTACTACGTGTTCAAGCTCGAAACAAAAGGCTTTACGTACACCAAAATCAGGACGTACGGCTTCGCGTATTTCCTCAAAGTTTCTCATGGCTTGCGGCTTCGGAAAAGTTGGACGTGCGGCTTCTGGTTCAGCGGACGTAGGGTTCCTTTTGTTAAACCGCTTCACGCACGCCTGAAAAAGGAAATTCGTGCGTGTATGCCAGGGTATGTGCCCAAGGTCAAAGGTTTGACTTTGGGCCCCACCAATTAACCAACCTTCACGTGCCGAGGCTCCACGCGGCTTTCCTTTTCTGTTTAGTAGGTTTCGGCCGTCCGAGAAAAGGACAAAAAAAACTTGCAGTTTTTTCTGTAAATATTTATGCAGTCCATCGAATTTTCTTCTACATGAGAAATCTTTATCAATAAAATTCGATATAATAAATCGTCATCCGAATTCAAACTCGAGACGTTAATTTAATAACCTATTCCACCGTTCCTACCAACACGTCGGTCTAGAAATAAGTGTCCCTCTAATTACTAAACATACGGGCTTTATCAGACTCACCCAAATCTTAAAAAATAAAGAACCTTGCTAACACTAACCCCACCATTACTCTTTGTGAAAAACAGTGTCTTTGTTACCACAAAGTGCGATGGAGATGCGATTCGTAATTAGAGATTATTTCTCAAATAGAAAATTGTCAATTATAGACACTATTTCTTTCTTCTAGAAAGGAAATGAAATCAGTAAGAACTAATTGCTGCGAGTGAACTTTTTTCAAACTTTGAATTACTACTTAAATATAAAACTCATTTAAGGAGTGAATAGAAACTTTACTAGATTCTTTTTCTTGATTAAATTTGTCATGTTTTTTTTACCTGGTTTCATCTAGAGTTCTTTAGAATTAGACCACATAAAAGTGATTTTCTCTTTAATTGCCATTTATAGATCACTTATTTTTACTGAATTGGGAAGACTAATTTGTATTCTATTACGTGAAAATCATGTTAGATATCATTTTAGTTGTAACAACGTGAAAAAAATTTAAAGAGTGACAGGATACCGATAAAGCAAAGAGAGAATAATAAGAAGGTCAATGCTAGCCTAATGGTGCCGTAAATGCTTCAAACTAATGGTGCATTTTGTGCCTTTAGTATCACTTCAAAAGCAACAGGCTATGGAACACTTGATTAATTAATAATTTAGTTTGACTAGTTGGAGATTGCAGACTTTTTGTGGATCAGAGAAATGAACAATTTTTTTTTAAATTTAATAACTTAATCTTGATATAAAATCTTTAATAATTTAGCTTGATTAGTAGAAGATGGCAAACATTGTGTGGATTAGAGAAATGAACATTTTTTTTTAAATTTAATAACTTAATGTTCATATAAAATCTATTTCACCTGAGATAGCTTCAAATCCACGTAGCAAATTTGAAGAGCAAATTTTAATTCGGAAATAAAATAAAAAATTAACAAATTTCACTCAAAATCCCACGATTTCCCTAGGAAACCGGGGAAAATATGGAGCCGGAGGGGTGGGGGTGGTTTTCAAGATTGCACCGTTACCATGCCAAGCTTTTTCCAAAAATAAAATAAAAGAAGATCACAATTAAGAACTATATATAATTTTTCCATGGCCAACACCTTTTTATTTTTTATAATCCAGCGCAGTTAGGCTAATTAACTGAAGGCCCATTAGAACATTTTATCAGCCCTTGAACTGATTTAATTCTTTTTATTTACCTGTACAAGTGACCCTAACTCAAAATAGTTTCATGGAGTAAGTGAAATTTGAATTTTTAACTTTTAATTCATAACTTGGAATCTACTGACACCCTGACCAATCGTGTCAATCCACAGGATTGGCCTAGCATCTTTATTTTTTAAAGTGATATCTAACGTGATTTTTACATAATAGAATACAAATTTGTCTTCTCAATTCAGTAAAAATAAGTGATCTACAAATGGCAATTAATGAGAAAATCTTTTCGATGTGGTCTAACTCTAAATAACTCTAGATAAAAGGATAGAACATCAGTTGTCTACAAAAATTATGACCTTCTAGCTACTAGTTGTAGTAAGTAACCGGTAGCTAGAACGTCATAACCTTTGTAGATTTTCTTTGAAGTTCTGTACTGTGGTCAATTTTCACACATCATCTTTCTAGTATCAAGCCAATGCAACTTGTGAAAGACATCATACGTCGTTCTTGTAAACTCAAGTTTTAATATTTCTTTGTAAGTCATCCTTAGCCCTTTGCCTGCAGTACTCAAAGTAATTTTTATGCAGTTGGTAAAATCTAAACAATAGTAAAAGTAATTTTTATGTAGTTAGTAATTCACCTATTGCGCGTGTACAAGTTGTCTCAATCATGAAGGCAATTATAATATCGAGTCAGCAGTGGGAACAGAATTTTTCCGGTGTGGGTTTTGTGAAGTGGACAATGCAACCTGTGAAAGACTTCATATGTCAATTTCATAAAGTCAATTTGTGACGTCTCCTTTTATGTATTTCTTAACCCTTTTCCTCTTCATCAAGTTTCATGAACTTTTAGTTTATTGCAATCCCCAAAATAGGTATTGCTCAAATACGTCCTTAATCACGCCAATCAATTAATCACCAATATGGATATACAAGAGAGAAAGATGGTCACATCCTTCAATTTTTTGTTCAGTGCAGGGAATATCTCAACACAGCTGAGGATCTGAAAAGGGAAGGAAATACATGAAACTTACTTCATTAGGCAAGATATTTATAGATGAGTGAAGTTAAAAGATGAGACTCACAAATACCAACCCCTTATTCTAACTACATACACGCTGTGATTCATCACCATCAACCTTTGTCATCGTCATGGCCAAAAGATAAAAATTAAAATAAAATAAAAAAATTTGTAGAAAATAAAAGTCACGAGCGAACGATGACGAAGACTATTTTTTTTTTTTTTGGTCGGTTGATGACGAAGACTACTTTTTTGTTTTTTTATCAGTCCGATTCTATTCCTACTCTACACTCATGGGCAGCCTACTTAAACGTCAAAAATTGACTTTTCGGAACGGCATAAGTTATCTCAAATGATGATATACGAATAAAGGAAAAAAAAAAAGGTGGAATTTTTCTATATATTTTTGTGTTTTGATAAATAATACATGAATTTATTTATAGGTTTTTTTAGATGATTATCTAGGCAACAAACCAATCAAGTTATTCACAATCAATACACCATTACAAAAGATATTAAAAATCAAGAAAAATATCCTCAATTATCCTAAACAAATATTCTAAATATCTCTAATACGATGTACTTTTGTCATGGATAAAACTTCCAGCCGGAGACCCCCCCCCAAACTTACCTGCAATGCCCGCGGTTTGAGTCCGCCACAGTTAGCTCCCCATTCCCTTCCATTTGCTATGTAGATGTGCTCATGGTATGGTACGAAAGTTTTTTAATGTTGCTTTAATCGAAAAACCGCAGCCGATTTAGAATGAGTTTTGTCTTGATTGTTGTCGATGATAGACCAGCGGCAGCCGATATGGTGGTCCAGTGGTGGTCAGAATGGACGACTGACGGAGGGTGATCCAATGATGACCGGAGCTTCAGCGAAAGCTTGTCCGAAGGAGACGTCGTTCTTGGTGCAGGCAAGCTCGGGAAGAAGACGACGAGCTCTTGGGGAAGAAGATGCAGGAAATAATTAAATTATATAGGAAAAAGAAATTAAAAAAATGTAAAAAATGTCATAATGAAACTTGGGTGGGATATGTTTGTTGGGGCCGGCAAGGTTGAATTAAGGACGAGCTGATTAGAAAGTCCAATGATTTGGACTGAGGTGTTAAGGGCTCAATTAATTGGGCCGAGTATGCAAATTGGGTTAAGAGAATTGGTTGGACCGAATTGAGCGTGTGGGATGACTGCTGATTGGGCTTAGAATGACTAGAAATGGGGAAATTGGCAACTTGGGTCGTATTGTTGTTATAGCCCGAGTCCATCGGGCCATAACCACATTAGGACCGGGTCCTAGAGGCCGGTCCAAATCCTAACCCAAACCGGATCTTTAGGGTCCGGGTCGAACCAGTAATCAGACCGGGTTCCCTGGCCTGGTCCGAAGTCCATTTTCCAGAATTAATAAAAAGTAATGCAAAATTAAAAATTCAGAAAAATTCAGAAAAAGTTTAGAATTTAGATTTTGAGTTGCTTCATTAGAATTTTAGTGTTAATTCTAGTTTAAAACTAGTTTAGCATAAAAAAGATGAGAAAATCTTTTGATAAAAAACTGAACCCAAAATTGAAAAATTCAAGTCTCCACAATAGGACTTTGAATCCTTTTTACTTTTGAGAGACAATGCTAGGTCGCTATATACACACTTTCATTTTGACTCTGAAAACGTCAAATTGTGCTTTTCAATAATTTGCTGTTGATTTTTACTTTAGCATGGTTAGTTTAAATGACTATGACCATAATATACAGTTATCGCTTGGACAGTTAGTAGACAAGAATCTTAGGGTTCATAATTGGTAAAAAGACTGTTTGGTCACTTTAATGAACAAATGATCAAGATTAGGTATTGAAAATGCATTAATTAGACAATAAGTGTAATAAAGTCCCCAATTCATAAATCTTTAGTTGCATAAAAAGTGAGGTATCATCTCCTTCATCACTTGGTTTGTAGTTGACCTTAATACGTTAGTGGCGACTCTTTTTCGTAAAACTTTTAAGATCAATTTGAACTTAAATTGCAAATCCCATGTCACACAAGGTATTGTCATGCCTCGAACCCCGAGTATGCAAACATCCGGTCGATTTAAAATACGATATCTCAAGACGTGTCGCCAACCCAATCTCTTTATTCTTCGAATGTATGCATGCGGAAACAACTAAATTAAACACACAATCAATCAACAATAATAGAGATAGTGAAACACGACAATGATTTATTTATCGACAGGTTAACCCAAGGAGTTTAATATGTATAGGCCTACCACAAAAAGAAACTCCTATGACCTACAAGCAAAAAGGGTCAAAAGGTTAGGGTTAACTTCTAACTACACCAACTCCAAACTCCCGCCCTAGTATCCAAGTGCAAAGTCGTGCACGACGTCAGGTGGGCATGGCTCCCCCGAGCCCCTCCGATTCGGAATCTGGATTCACAATGACACCATCGGGGATGTTGATATCCATGGGGTCACAATCTTGCCCATCCACATTTCCAATGGGCGGTCCATCAAAACCATGCAGGGGACCAATCCAATCCCCGTTCACATCCCTAATGAACCACGCCTTGAAATTGTGGGGCACCACATGTACAAAGCCCTCATCTACCCACAACGTCGTAACCACCAACTCGCGAAATCGGTCAGTCCCAAGGATAGGATATAGAGTGGTCTCTACCTTCATGTCCCAAGGGACCCCAAAACGTACAGGGCGACTCTCCATACTACGAGTTAAAATCCCTAAACCTCGATTAGGACGCGAATTTTCCTTGAAGGCACCCTAAGCACGCGCCGCACATAAACTCACCTCGTCTCGGCACACCCCTGCATATTAGCACGTCTTGCATAGTAATAATAGTGTAACATGCATAAATAACAATTAGAACACATACGAGAATTTTAGGTGCATTGTCGACACACGTGTTCCAATTATTATGATCCCTCGGGCCACAGCCAACACAAGTGTCAGCGGTCTTCCGGCATGACCGAGCATCGTCCCACCCCGTCGGGCACGATGTCGTTTAGGACTCCCGCATAAACGGCATTCCATAAAGGAGCTTCGGTCCGGCCTCAATCGCGACTCGGCATCTGGATCCCTGCCGAGCATCCGATAAACTCGAGCATCCTCCCCAAACTCCCATTGAGCGACGGGTTCAATCAAATGACTACTTGAGCACATATTTAGCCAAGAACACCATACTTTGTTTCAAATAATAAGCTTGACCATTTTTTTTCTTATCTAAATATCCCGGTAAAATAATCGTACGTGGTTGCTTATTCGAAATCAATCTGTCGAACTTAACACACTTCTAATTTAAAACTCCATTGTTTTATCTAGTACATAAAATTTGGCGTCCAAACCCGACACCTCACATTTTTCTATTTAATTGCCCATAAAACTGTCTTTTGTAATAACCATAGATATTTGCCATAGGGCAATCAATCACATAATATCGTATGTGCAAACAATCAAAATCACGCATAATCTCATCCAAGAAAACGAGCATAAAATCCTACCTAATAACTAATCCGTCAACTAAATTATGCTAATTGCGATTAATGTAAATAATCCACAATTAATAAGGCTAAACTCAATTAACTATTCTAATCATATTTAATTAGACTCATCGAACTTATTAACATTAATCGTAATTAAATTTAATCTAAACTATCCTTAATCATAATTAAGACTAAACTAGGATTAAGTAAGACTAATCGCCATTAGCACTAAACTGATCACCCCATAAACGCAATTAATGGCCTAATCCACGATTAGGAATTTAATTCACGGGTATTTGACGGCGACGGGCTCGCGGTGACGGTGACGTGACGGCATCGAGAACGTGTCAACCGCGGCTTGAATGAAGGCTCGACAGTGGCGGTAGCGGCCCTTCAAGCTCTCGGCCACCTAGGGTGGCTTGGCTCGGTGGTGGCCGCGGGGTGCTCGGGCAGACATTGGGGGTGCTGGCGGTTGGTGGAGGTGCTGCTGGTGTGGTGGGGGGCTGCTAGCGGTGGTGAGGCGGTGATGGTGCCGGCGGTGGTGGCTGGGCGTGGAGATGGAGTTGCGGACGGTGGTGATGGACGATGAAGGCGTTGGTGGAATGATGGGATGATCAGTGGTGATGTGGTGGAGATGTTGGACGTGGTGGTGGTGCTGGACGTCGGATGGTGCTGAACGTTGGGGGGTGTTGGCGGGTGGCGGAGTGGTGGTGTGTGGTGGAGTGGTGTTGGCGGTGGATGATGGTGAAGCAACGAAGAAGATGATGCTGGCGTGGTGATGGTGCGGCAGCAGAAGAAGAGGTTGGAGGAGATGAGGCTGGCGTGAATGATGGTGAAGAAGTGAAGAAGGCTGAGGGAAAAATGGAAGCAAAGAAGAAGAAGGTGGCTGTCTGCAGAAGTGGGTAACCCAAAGACTTCTAAGGAAAATATCCTAAAATTTCATCATCGCACTTTATCTATTTGCCACAAAAGTCTTCTAAAGCCTATCTATAGTCTCCCAAATATCTTCTTTAGTCTAATTTCTAAAAAATAAGGCTTTTTGGGGAAGACTTTGGCCTCTTCATCCGAATTTCATTTTCTTTTCCTTCTTGTCCAAAATTCCTTTTTCTAAAAAATTTCGGACTCGTCGAAAATTTGGTGAAAGATCAGACAACATCAAATAATTAAATCATGACACACTCAAAAATTCGATTCCTGAAATCAAATTAAATTTTGTAGTTAAAATCGATCGAATGCGACTTTAGTACGACATAATCTATTAGGTAGCTTTTAGGGGTTTTCGCGCGGTTGACCCATGGTCAATAATTTTCAACCCACGTTTGTGCATCTCCAAATCGTAGACGATCCTCGGTTGTCATGTAATCGCGAGGGTTCAATTACATATCCTGAATATAATATCAATAGAAAATCGGTTTATTATTGTTCGACGTGAATATCGTAATCATGCGGAACCACCCGCAATTTGACTACGTACTTCCATCAAATTGACTTATATCAATTCGCTAATTGATTTATAACAGTGTAGTATTGACCCTTGCCGATTATTATGGTCGAATGGTTAGTTTCTAATCGAATTCTCTAGTTTGTCGTGTTTATACCCCTTAACGGCCTCACCTAATAGATTAGTTAACTCATGATTGATCAGTTCTAAGTAAATAACCATAAGCACGTCGATGAAATAACCATTTCATATATTCGAAATAAGGATCAAATTTCGAGACGTCACAGGTACGATGTTGGCGGAGACCACATTTAAGATTGCGGTGTTGTCAAGTGAAGGTCCATTTAAGACCTTAGCTTGTATGTATCACTTGGACTATCTCATAAACAAATACCTCTAAACTTATTCATCGAGGGCGACCCCTCAAGAGTAGGTCTCAAAAATAATTAGTCGCATGCATTTGTGTCTCTTTATTCATAGCTTTTTATGAGTCTTAATTGTGGTGTTGCTTTTAAGAGTCTTAAGGTCAATTCCCCCAAGAGTCTATTCGGTTCCAAGAATTCAAAAAGTCTTCTATTTTATCTCTAAAAATAGAAACACAATCTCATCTATAAAACAGACGTTGATTTCAGTATATGAATATTTGAGATTTTCATCAATGTGAATGAATAACTTTAGAGAATGGATAACCCTTATCCTAGCTTTTTTTTTTAAAAAAAAAATCCTTAAAGAGTGGATTACTTTTTGATGGTGAACCAAGAAGTCTTTTATTCTCGACTGATGGTTTTCCTTTGGCCCCTAGTGGTGAGCTTTTCTATCCTAAAGTCCATTATCCTTGGTGGGAGATTCATTCTTTAAGCTTTGGTGATGAATTTCATCAATCCTGATCTTCTTCCTTAGCTGGTGGTGTATCCTTTAGGCTTTGGTGGTGATCGTATTCTATTTTGAATATTCATTTATCCAAGAACATCTATCCCCACACACTTTGACCTATCCGTACTTTCTTCAACACCACTCAAAACACATTCGTGTACCTCGCAACCGCATCAACATGTGCTTAAAGGAAGATATTAAATGACTTGTACAGTGAAAAGTATTTCTACATCAATTAGAGTCTCAACCATTTTATAGTGGCAACATTGATGTGCTTAAAAGGAAGATATTGAATGACTTGTACGGTGAAAAATATTTCTACATCAATTAGAGTCTCAACCATTTTATAGTGGCAATATTGGTGTTGATTTTGGGAGATTTCTTTTGTACTTACTCGACTATGGGAGACAACGGTTAATTCCACTTAATCTAGGTAGATTTCAAAAATTCCATTTACCAAAAGTAGAATTTCGTTATGTGTTTACACATGAAAAGTTTAAGAATAAATTTGAATTATTGAGGTCAATTGTAATATGTGACCGTTTATTATTAGTCTAGCCAACTATTTGTAATTCATGAAAGAAATAACAATTTCACCATCCACCAACTCAACAATAGTGGGCAGTTGTTTTTAAGATGTCACAAGTGGCTGTATTACTGTTTACAAGTAACTAACTAAATAACAATTTTACCATCCACAAATCTAATGCCACATATTACCACTTGTTTTGTAGATTTTTAAAAGGGGGTGTGGAACTATTTGCAAGTTTCCAATCAGATAACAATCTTACCATCCACAAACCTAATGGTAGATCACCACTTATTTTTAGATTTTACAAGTAGGTGTGTATTTGCTGCAGTAGATTATGAGTGCTTACGTACTTTTCTAGTAGTCTTGGTTAATGATGTAACTTACTATCAATACCTCTATAAAGTCTTGGTAAATTACTAACATTGTTTTAATTTTATCAGTAACCACATATATTAGCCCGGCTAACTGTTAGTGAGTTACCAATAAAATAACAAATTTTCCATCCTCAATAGTAGATTGTCACTTATTTTTAGATTTTACAAATTAGAATGTACTTCCACTATGAGATTTCGAATGCTCACAGTTTATTAGTAAATTCAGCTAATTATTTGTAACTTACGAACAAAATAACTATTTTCCCATTATAAATTCCCAAAGTAGGTTAACATTGTTTCGGTTTCACGAATAGCCACGTATATTAATGCGGTCATCTGTTAGTAAGTTAGTGATGAAATAACAATTTTACCATACTAACCTAATGCAAATTTTATAAATGGAGTCGTAGAACTTTCAATTTAACAGACAGTGTTCACCAACTTGTAGAGCCTTTTTTCGCAGGATCTTCCAAAACCTCAGTACAAGTAATCTGCCAAAAAAAAATAATATTGATCATGAACTTACAATATCATAATAGAGTCGCCTCCAATTGGTTCAAAATTCTAGGTCAATTGCACACTTAAGGGGTGGTGTTTGAGAAGTCAAAACTACCTAAGTGCATGCGTAAAGGAGTTGGTCAGATGAAAACCTACAAATCTTTGTTCCCCGGTTCGATTACGTGTGTGGTGCATTTACCAACCCTGATTATGGTCAAGTCATAAATCAGGATCGAATAAGGCAATATTCTTTTTAAATTTCTGTTACCAAATGATGTGATTGTCTTACTATGCTTCCAAGTGTTTAGAAGAATAGTAAGAAATAAGCGAAAGATCTCGTTTTGACATGACGTTCTGAGACGTGACATGATTGGTTTCGACCCGACTAGTAAGGAACAAGGCCTGACCATTGGTGACTTAAGCGCGAAAACTTTAGTACTCACTCATGGTCGCCGAGGACCTGAGCATAGACACCGAGGTGGAGTCAAGTACCCGAGCATGGGCATCAAGGTTTCAAGGTCAACCTCTATGGACTCGAGCTTGATGCTAATGAACCAAGGCTTGACCTCCATGGACTTAGCCTTAGTCTCTATGGAACCAAGCTTGGCCTCTATAGACTCAAACCCAACCTCTATGGACTAGGGCCCGAGCATTAGTGACTTAGGCGTAGAAGCTAGGGACGCAAGTACAAGCACCAAAGTGCGCCTTGGGTACAAGCACTAGAGACTCGGCCATGGCTGCCGAGGACTCAAACACGAGCACCGTAGTCTCTTCCATGGCCTTGGAGGACCCAGGCACGACCACTAGAATCCCAGACATGACCGTCTGGTACCCAACACGAGCCTAAGGGTCTCGAGCCTAACCTCTACGGACCTAAGCCCAGGCACTGATTACTTGGATGCAGGAGCTAATACTCGAGCACCGTTACCAAGGACCTAGGCATAGACATTGGGTCTTGGGCCTAGCCTTGAGGGACAAGAACCAAAACTTGTAAAGGTATATGATTTAAATGAGGCCTACAAACCTCTCTTCATTTGAAACTAGACGATTACAGCAGAAAATCAACGGGACAGTAGTAGCCAAGTTGGCAGATAATTCAAAAAGAAAGAAAAAGGAGGTACAGCCACCTTAGATGATTTCAGTAGATATGGTGATATAAGATCACCCTACGAAGTCTCTTCTTCCCACAAAAATATCAAGCCGGTTCTCTGATCATGCTTGACCGGAAAAGAGAGTTGCAATTCAACTTGGACTCCAACTAAGAGGAACACGTAGCAACTTCTTAGCTCTGAACGATTTGATGGAATCCATATCTATAGTAAAAGAAGTTCTCCAAATTATATTATCAGCAATCTTTGAATTATGATGTGTTGGGTTTGTCGGATTCCCAAAAACCGGATTCGACACTAAATCGAACCCCTAAAACGAATGGGGAAGACGAGCCCGGGAAATTCACATGTATCACCGATCCTAAAGCACACCACGGAATCGAACATACCTTGTTAGCCACAAATTAAACACCGACGCCGATATGAGGAAGAGAAAATGGTCTCATTCGATCCGATGACGTCAATTGGCCTTGAAAGGAAGATGGATTCGCCTTTTGCTTACTGTTTTCTTTTTGGAGGGAGAGAGGGAGGAAGGAACGTACGTAATAATGCCAAAATGTGCGTTCCTCCCTCTCTTTTCTCCTTTATATACGTCCCCTCCAAAAAAGAAAACGTGCCCCTTCATCATATCCCTCCATCCATAGGCCCTAATCTTGTGGGCCGGGCTTTTAGGCCCAACATGGGCGGACGGGCCAACTTAGGCCCATCACTATAAATAAAACCATCATCTCTCACTTGCACATGGTGGGCCGAACAGATTCTCTTTACTCTCTTCAACATTCATACCGGTGAATAATCCGTGCGACCAAAGATACTTTGAGAGCTCGTTGTTATACATCTGTTAGGAATATATAACAGCTCATAATAGGCATCACACTCTGAGTATATTTTAGTATGCAGTACCCAAAATCGATCGATCACATTTATATCTCTCTTGATCTCTTTTAAACAATGATATACATATTGTATTCACAATTATGATTATCCCAAAGAGTCATAATCGGTTGACCAAAGTGAACACAAAACTATAATGTGATTCTCCAAATTCGATCTTCCTCTTTCCTTCAAACTCTCAATTTCAGTTCAACTTGCTTTTCTAGAAATGTCCCATTAGATCGAATCAACTCATGACCATTGGCAACATTCTAAGATAGCAAACACTAAATAGAAATCTTGAGAATAAGTAAAAGTCATGAGGGCACTAAAATTGAGGAACTTTTTTCCTCAAGAGTCTCACACGACATAAAAGTTGAGATCAAAACTTTTGCCACTCTTATTAGTCGTTTCATGCATACGTAGTATGAAATACGTATTACGGTATTAACTCATTTCCCATGGAGCGTATGTTTACACCTTCAATACCGTACAGATGATAGTTCAGACATACCCAATGTCTAACTTAAATTCACGTATCTACTCATTCACAAAATTCATCAGAACTCACATCTAGCATCATAGACAGATAAAGTAAAATATGTGGGTTATTTTACTTTCGGATATAGTAAGTATTATGTCATCATCTTAACACTCAGTTAAGGTGCATACGTATTTTAAGCTTGAGCTCTCAATTATCACATAGATAATAAGCTTAAAAATAGTCTCATCTCTATTTATCACACAGTAAATAGAGACAATTACCCGTGTGAGTGGACTAATCTTATATCTGTCCAACATACTTTCTCAACTTATAATGCACTAAGTATTAAGATGCATAAAGATCAAATAAAAATTCATAAGCATTAATGATGAAAAACACAAATTCATAAATGTGAACAACTTAGGGAAATTACAATCCAATACATCAGACTCTACGCAATCCTAGAGATTTTACATGATCACAAAACACATCTCTAGGTATTGGCTTTGTCATAAGATCTGCTACCATTCTATGCATAGATATATACTGTAAATTCACATCCTTTTGTGCAACCATATCTTTAACAAAGTTATACTCAGTATCTATATGTTTGGTCTTGTCATGATATTTTGGATCTTTGGTGTACGCTATAGCTGCTTGGCTATTATAATTAACCAACAATGGATTTGCAGCTTTCTCAATAACACCTAAATGATCCAAAAATCTCTTAAGCCAAACTCCTTATTGTACTGCTGCTGATAATGCCATGAACTCAGCTTCCATCGTGGACAAGGCTACACATGTTTGCTTCTTACTGCTCCATGATATGGCGCCATTATTCAGTAAGAAAGCAAATCCAAAGATAGATTTTCTTTCATCTAAATCTCCTCCCCAATCAGCATCTAAATAGCCTTCAAGTCGCAGATCATTTCATTGGTAATTCAACTTGTAATCAGCAGTTCCATTCAGATACCTCAGTATTCTCTTAACGGCCTTCCAATGCGCTTGACCTGAGTTGGATTGGTATCTACTTACCATTCCAACTGCAAAACATATGTTAGGTCTTGTACACATCATAGCGTACATCAAGCTCCCAACAGCACTAGCATAAGGAACATGTTTCATTTGTTCCTTCTCTTGTGGAATCCTTGAACACAGTCTATGACTTAATCCTTCACCTTTTGCAATAGGAGTGTCTATGGGTTTACAATCTTGCATACGAAATCGTTCAATAACCTTATTTATATATGTTTCTTGCGAAAGAGATAACGATCTCTTCAAACGATCTCTTGAAATCTTAACTCCAAGACTGTATGCAGCCTCATTCATATCCTTCATTTCAAAGTTGGAAGACAACCAACTCTTAATAGTATTAACAAACTCCATATTGCTTCCGGCAATTAGTATATCATCAACATATAATGATATGATCACAAATTGATCATTGGATCTTTTGATATATACACAATGATCATCATCAATCATTGTAAAATCATATGCCATTATGGCATTATGAAAACGTATATACCATTGTCTTGACGACTGCTTAAGGCCATATATCGACCTCAAAAGTCGACATACCTTTTCTTCTTGGCCTTTCACTATGAAACCAGCAGGTTGTTCCATATATATTTCTTCCTCTAATTCTCCATTGAGGAAAGCAGTCTTTACATCCATTTGATGTAACTCAAGATCCATACTAGACACTATTGCCAGAATAATGCGAATCGAGGTAAATTTCATTACATGAGAAAATGTTTCTTCATAATCAATTCATTCTTGTTGATTATACCTCTTCGCCACAAGGCGAGCCTTATGCCTTTCTATCGAGTCATCAGCTTTTCGCTTTATTTTGAGAACCCATTTGTTCCCAATAGCTTTGCGTCCTTTTGGAAGATTAATCAGTTTCCAAACTTGGTTTGACTTCATTGACTCCATTTCCTCTTCCATTGCATGAATCCATTTTTCCTTACTAGGGCAATTTATAGCCTCATTAATATTTCTTGGCTTATCCTTATTTTGTGAAGTAATCATAAAAGTTTCCCCTTCAATGTCAAAACGTCGATGGGGAATACTTTGGCGACTTGTTCGCCGTATGGGAGATTGTGCATTTTGTACGTCGTTCCCCATTATACTCCCACTAGGATTAGATAATGATGACGTCGTCTCATCATGTGGTTGTAATTGAGAATTGGTTGAATTCAATTCATCACTTCTCATATTACTCCCACTTGGACGAACTCTACTAATATCATTATCTTGATCCAAGGTTTCAAATAGGGAGTAATCTTCCCTTATTTCGCTCTTCTTAGGAAATTCATCCTCTAAGAATGTGACATCCCGTGATTCAAATTCAGTTATACTCTCACTTTCCTGCTCACCTATGAACATATACCCTTTCGAGTGTTCGGAGTATCTTATGAAAATACTCTTCTTTCCTCTAGGACCCAATTTCCCAAACTTATGAGAGAACTCATGAGTATAGGCAGCACAACCCCATGGCTTAAGAAAACTTAAGTCCGGTTTTCTACTTGTCCATAACTCATATGGAGTGGAAGTAACTGATTTGGAAGGCACCCGGTTAAGTATATAGGCAGCAGTTAACAACGCATCACTCCAAAAAGTGATAGGTAAGTTAGCATGCGCCATCATGGATCTAACCATTTCCAATAGGGTTCTATTTCTTCTCTCCGCAACACCATTTTGTTAAGGAGTATATGGAATAGACAACTGTCTTTCTATTCCTTTTTCATCACATAATTTTCTGAACTCATCAGATAAATACTCTCGACCTCGATCGGATCTCAATGCTTTTATTTTCTTGTCTAATTGATTTTCTACCAAGTTCATAAACTTTTGAAACAACTTAATGCTTCGGATTTATGAGAAATCAAATAGACATATTCGAATCGAGTATAATCATCTATAAAAGTGATGAAATAAATAGCCACATACCTTCCTCTCATATTCATTGGACCACAGACATCATAATGGATTAAATGCATAGGAAATTCAGCTCTTTTCTCTTTTCCAAATGGTTTTGTTGTCGTTTTTCCTACTAGGCAATGCTCACATATGGGCAAATCGACTTTTTCAATGTTGCCCAACAAGCCCTCTTTGGCTAGTCTATTCATACGTTGTTGGCCAATATGACCAAGTCTAACATGCCACACATTCACATCATTATCATATAAATTAGGAGACGTGATAAGGGAATAACAAACATTTGTATTAACATAGTCAATATCTAATACAATGAAACCATCCATAAAATAACCACAACGATAGTAATTTGTATCCAAAAATAAATCCACGCCTCTATTATGTAAGTTCATATTAAAACCTAGTTTAACAACCACTAAAACAGACACTAAATTCCGACGAATCTCCGGAGCATACAATACATCATGTAGGAACAAAGTGCGTCCACCACGCATGTTCAGTTGGCAGGTGCCAATTCCTTTTACTTCAGCTCTGAAGTTGTTTCCCACATAGATCCACTTAGTTCCAGTTAGTACTCGTCGGAATTCCACGAAAGATTCTCTATCATTCGCTACATGGTCTGTCGCTCCTGAATCTACAGTCCACAAAGGATTAGATTCAGTTAAAAATACAGAACTCGACACAAAAGCAAAGTTCCGAAAAGTACATAGGGTGTATACCTTCTTTGGCTCACGGCAGTCGCGAGTATAGTGACCCTTCTTGTCACAGTTATAATACTTCACCCTTGTAAGCTTCTTCATTCGAGGACGCTTTCCTCTTTCATGTTAGTTAAACTTAGGTTTCTTCACTGAAGGACCTGCTTCCTTGCCTTTCCCTTTTATCAAACCAGTTAGGACGTTTGCGCTTGGAGCTCGAAACTCCATGTGAGCTAGAACCAGCATGATAGATTTCAGCTTTCGGCTTAGCCGCCACGAGGCGGTCCTTTTCCAGCTCAAGATGACGCATTGCATCCTCAAAGGTTTTGATATTTTCATTATGGGTCAGGTGCACCTTCATATGCTCCAAACTCTAAGGTAAGGAACGAATCACTACTTGCACTTGCTGCTCATCAATCAAGACATGGCCAGCATCTTTCAGCTCATTTATCATGTTTGACATATTTCTAAAATGTTGCTTCATGGTCTGACCATGAGGCTTCTTATAAGAGTCAAACCTAATAGTGAGCTGCCTCAGTCTAATCACCGAAGTATAACCAAATCTCGCTACCAATGCTTCCCACATTTCCTTGGCATTCTCAAAATGCATAAACTCTCGCATGACGTCATTTTCCATGCTGCTTAGCAACGTAATGCGAGCAAGAGAGTTCTTTCTTTTCTATGCAGCAAAAGCTTCCTTATCTCTCTTGTGCTGTGCAGTGTTTCCTTCCTCACGTTCTACCATGGTCAGGTTAAGAGCTTCTAATGCCTCTTGCCCTTCCAGCACATATTGGATTTTCATGTGCCATATTTCATAGTTGTCGCCATTGAGCTTCTCACATTTGTTCAGCTCAGCAACTATGCTTTTTGTGTCTGAAGCCATTGATCTGAACATATCAGACATATATGCACGAATTATTAATGTCTATCATTTATGCATCATTTTTGCACAGACCCATCATATTAATGAACAATTTCAAATAAGGTTTCAGAATCAAAATGTCACTATGTTTCCAATAATCCTCCAAAAATCCTAACTTAAAACTATCATTAATATAATTGTCTTATGCAAAATAAATTCTATGAAGCTACAAAAATTTCTATGAATACCCACAACGACCAACAATAACAGAAAGCAAAAATATTTGACATCCAATATAATAATAATGCTTTCACATAATACAAATAACATATCAGTTGCTACGTCAAAAACAATCAGGTAGTAAACATTACATAAGACGTTCACAAAGCACACTTAACAAAGGCCAGCCAATACATCTAACACCAAGTCAGTACACAAACTGGAAAGATTATCTTTTGTTCAATTTCTTGATCTTTTCCCTTGTAACAATCCAGTAATATTCATCTATAAAATCCATCACAATTTTCCTATATGAAGCGGCTTTGTTAACATCTCATATGCGATTCAACACTCCTTGCCATTCTGGCGGAAGGGTGTTCATGAAAAATCGCACAATCTCAGACTGTGGCATAGGACGACCATTCCATATGACCTTTTGAATTTTCCCGTTGACTTCAAGGACGTGATCAATTAAGTTACCACTCTCCCATTGATGATCAATCAGCTCAGCTATCAACTTAGAAGTCATTTCCTTTTGTTCATCGATAATTGCGCAAATAGGTGTGCGCAACCTAAGGGGAGGCATTATTCCGGCAACAAATACATAACAAATAAGAGATCACATTTAATCCACATAGATTTAATTGGAAAAAGAAACACATTCTTTTCCTCTCTTTTTTTTTTTTTTTTGTCAACTGTCATCAACGATCAACGATCAATGGTCGTCAACGGTCAACGGTTAACGGTCGGGTCAACGGTCAACAGTTGGGTCGCCGGGTCGTCGGACCGGTCGGGCCGATCGGGCCGGGTCAAACGGACCAACCGACGCGTGCCTCGCACGCGCCAGTGATCGCGCACGCGCACGTGCGCGCGTCGGTCGCGTGCGCCCGACGCACGTGCCTTCTCCTGCGAATCGGTGCATGCGACACCGGTTTGTTCTGGCTGCGCGTGGGGGCGCGTCCGGTGGCCATTGGCGGCGTTCCGCCACTCGTCACGATCGTCTCGATGAGCCCTTCCATCCTACACCATCAGAAATCGATTTGGAGTTACAATAACTCGAAAAAATGGATGAACAGCGCTCGGGTGTCGGGATTTTTCCGCCCCGATTGGTGTCGGCCGATTAATTCCGCGAAAAATCAATGAGTAATCATCCATAAACATGAAAGGGGTGGGGAAAAATATGGAAAATGATCGGGAAACAAGAACTACAGCTCTGATACCAATGTTGGGTTTGTCGGATTCCCAAAAATTGGATTCGACACTAAATCGAACCCCTAAAACGAATGCGGAAGACGAGCCCGGGAAATTCACATGTATCACCGATCCTAAAGCACACCACGGAATCGAGCGTACCTTGTTAGCCACAGATTAAACACCGACGCCGATATGAGGAAGAGAAAACGGTCCCGTTCGATCCGATGACGTCAATTGGCCTTAAAAGAAAGATGGATTCGCCTTTTGCTTACTGTTTTCTTTTTAGAGGGAGAGAGGGAGGAAGGAACGTACGTAATAATGCCAAAATGTGCGTTCCTCCCTCTCTTTTCTCCCTTATATACGTCCCCTCCAAAGAAGAAAACGTATCCCTTTATCATATCCCTCCATCCATGAGCCCTAATCTTGTGGGCCGGGCTTTTAGGCCCAACATGGGCGGACGGGCCAACTTAGGCCCATCACTATAAATAAAACCATCAGGATGGATACTCCCAAATACAAAAACCAGCCTTTGGACTGTCTTCTGATTAGCTACACTTGCATTCGTAGAAAGGCCATGCTACTCTGTAAGAAAACAGCAAACCAATGAACTTCATAACATCAGCCTTATTTTGCTGAGAAATTTATCTAAAACAGCCCAAGCCAGGGAAGCAATTGTTCCATGGGAAGCCTTATCGGAACAACATTAAATTCTAGTAGAAATCAACCAACATTAAATAACAGAATCACAGGTATAATTCCTATTAGGATAGTCTAAAGCACATTCATTCATGTCAGCCAACAAAATATGCAATTATCATGGTGGTAAGTCTATTCACCTCCTCTCTCTGCACATTTGATTTCATGCATCTAATAACAAAAATAGAATTAGCCTAAAGTCTCTAAACAAAGACTCACTAGATAGTACATCCACCAAGCATTCATCCTTGTAACAACATTTTCCAAATACACAACACATCTCCTTCCTACCAAACCAAGCATAATGTACCCAATGACACAACAACATCATGTGATCAGCAGATGGTACATCCATCACGGGTTAAAGTCATAGGATAGCAGGAGTCTTAAAACAAACATATAAATGAAATATGTATAATAACCCCATGTGGCATTTCTCATGTGATTAGTATGCTCATAGGAGTTAATTGAATATTCATTCAGATATGACAAAGAAGACACTTCCTCCTTGCCACTTTCGGAGTTTGTTTTTTTATTTGGTGTTTGAACTTTTCTGGTTGTTTATGCATAATATAATCCATCTCTTCTTATGAGCATGTAAGATAAAGAACCACAACTAGTAAAGGTAAGAAACGCAATATTGAAGGGTTAAGAAATACTGGCCACAAACCAAAAACTCTTCACAAGAATCTTGACGAGGCAAAAAGAAACACACTCTTGTAGGGGCATAACCAAAGAGCAAGAAAAACACCAGAAAGGGCGGTGAAATCCATAATCAGGGGGAAAAAACATCACAGTATAGACACCAACAGATTTGGGACAATTAGAACTCGTAATCACTCACCTAAATTGAGTCAAAGCTCCATTTGGATAAATCTTGGTCAACAATCACGGATTGGGCAAGGAACCGAGAGAGATGAAAACACAAACAAAGAACCCTAAAATTTTGCCCAATTGGACTCTAAGTAGCACCTACACGCAACACGTGACATGGCACAATACGCCAACACAACATTTTTCAAAAAAATAAAGAATTCCAATATGTCAAGACACATTGTATATTAAATATATAATTTTATATATACATGATAAATATCATTTAATCAAATCAATTTGATTCAAATTCACAAATAAATAGATAATAAAAAAAGCCTAGAATGAATTTACATTAAAAATATTAATACACCATTTGTTAATATCGCTCATTGCTTCGATTGACAATTAATCACTTCTTTCCTCTTTTATTATTTTTATGTTTATTTTTTATATATTTATATTTTGACCCATCATTTTTTGAAAATTTTTAAAATTGACAACATGCATGTTGGAATCACATGTCAGAATATCAAACTCGCATGTCGGAGCTTGTTGGGAGAGTTGATCACATTTTGGGTTTTCCAACACTTGTTGACCATGTGTCGGACGTGTTGAAATGTCCGACAAGACACGAAGGCTCCCAAAAAATGTCGGTGCTTCCTAACTTTGACTTAAGCAAACTGAGGGTAAGCCCAAAACAGCCCAAAAGATTCGTAGTACAATTAAATTGGAAACAAGTAATGAACATAATCTTCAAGAAATGGAGCTCTGTAGAACCAAATGCAATTGGCTGTTTATGAGATGTTGCAAAAGAAGTAAAGAAGTGAATGATCCTTATGTTGAAGAGCAAATGGAATTAGACATGCAACAAATTTCGTGAAAGGCAGTGCAAGGCGACACGTGAAAGACATCATATTCAAGAGTGGGAAACTCGAGATACCGGTCTTGAGTGTACAGGACCATGCCGAGTCACAATTTTAAAACTTAATCGCGTGTGAGCACCATCATCAAGGCGGAGACATCAAGTACTTTATGGATTATGTGATCTTCATGGATTGCCTCATAAACTCTTCAAAAGACGTCGAGGTGCTTCCCCGCCTAAGGATAATTAAGAACTACTGGGGCGATGACACTCTATCCAATTTCTATTACTTCGAGATCTTTAAAAATGTGAATGTGTATTGTTACAATACAGGAGGTGGAACGTTTGGATGGTGAAACTGAGGAGAGAATATTTCCATATGCCTTGGGTTTTCTTGTCCATTCTCGTAGCCATCATGTTGCTCTTTTTCGCAGCGGCACAAACGTTATTTAGTATTTTTTCTTACAAAAAGTCAAAAGTAAATGTGATCAATGTTGGTTCATATATTTCTCACGGTTTATTAAAATACCTAGGATAGTTTACACGCAATTGAGTTGATGAAATCTTAAAATGTAACTTTTAGCTCCTAATTTGATAATCTCTCGATGCGTCGTTCAACCACACCAATCCAAAGAATTGGGCCAGCATTTTTTTTTTTTTTTTGGTGACTCGGGAACCGCCGAGCCCGACTTTCTCTTATCTTTGAGCCAACTCACGGCCCATACAATGTGCAGTGTATCTCGGACCAAGCATCAATAACAAGGGGAAGCTAGAACAAGACCCCACCATTATAGCTCCCCACTTAAGACAGACGTGTTAGCAGCTGCAAAATTTCGATCCCGTGATTTCTGCAATAAAATGCCCAAAATCAAACCAATTCAGCTGCACATCGGTGGATATTGGGCCAACATGTTTATATTTGCATTTATCACAATTGTCCAAGTTATCTCGGTCGTGTAGGCAATTATGGTTTCTAGCTGGGTAAGTAGAAAGTGGCGCTCTTTCGCACATGATTCTTTCCACGTTTTCCATGAAGTTTCGTGAGATGATCCATTTTCATATAGCACAACGCAACTTGTGAATGACTTCATCCGTCTCTCTCCTTAAGTCAATATTTGGTATTTCTTTCTTAGTCTTTCTGAGACCTTTGCATCTTCATCCAATTTATTGCAGTACCCTCCACCCTCACATCTATTTGAGAGTCCAAGGACTACCTGCAATGTGGAAGAGAGACGTGACTGAGGGGCCGAGGCGAAGGGGAATCACCTCCTCTTCCTTCCTTTCTTTTTCAGCACTTTCTTAGCCTCGCTCCTCGGATGCAGACAACTGTCCCCCACTGACTATGACATCCTCGATTCACAAGTCAAACTTTTGTCACTCTGTTTCTCTCTCTGAAAATTGATTGACAGAGGTGAAATGGAAGGAGGGTCATTTTTTAATATCAGCAGACCTCACGAATTCCACCTTCTCCGTCCATCATTATTTAGCCCTCTGCGGGAAAAAAACGAGCAGGAAAAGAAGGGGAGCCATTAGAGTCAAAACCATACCGCTACCCCCATATCTCTGTTTTTTCCTCTCTATATAAGAGCACTTCATCAGTAGGATGTGAAGAGAGTGGAGAGAGCGGAGTGAAAGAGCACCCTTCCTTGAACTCTCTTTTCTCTCTGGTTTGCTGATCGGAGGTCCTCTTGAGCTTGACAACAGTGGCCGCGACGTTGAGGCCTGTGCTCCCTCTGCTCCTGTTCACGCTCCTATGCTTCCACATTGCAGGTATACTCACATGCTCTCTCTCTCTCTCTCTCTCCCCACATTGCAGGTAGTCCTTGAACTACTTAGATTAGACCTAAGTGAGGAGAAGAGAGACGTGATGGAGGCGGCACGGAGGCGAGCGGCGGAGACGAGCAGCTAGTTGCTTTCGTCGAGGAAGCTTTAGGTCATCCACGAGGATGATGAAAATGGGTCTGTCATCTTCCCTACACTTCTTTTAAGTGGGCCTTCTAATATTTTAAACGGATCAAAAATTCGTCATAAGTTCTGGTTCATTTTTGACCGATTTAAATCAGATTTAATTTTTGGATCCAATTTTAGCTTGATTTTTTAAAAATCTTTGACCTATATGCAACTCATATTTGAATCAAAAAATGGGCTCATGATCCATTCTGAGACTCGTATAGTAGAATGTAGGATTCCTTACAAATGTTAAAAAAAGAAAAATTCATGAACAATTTTGGAATGGTCAATTTTCGGATAGTAAACTGGAACTTGTGGAAGACTTCATATGTCGTTCTCATAAAGTCACTTTTTAATGTTTTCTTATGCCTTTCTTAGCCTTTTGCCTCTTCATCAACTTCCAGGAACTTTCAGTTCGTTACAGTGACTTCCATCTTCAGAATTATTGACGACCAAGTCAGAAGAGCTGAATGAAAGCGTCTTTTCTTTTGTGGGGTCTCAAGTAAAACGCGTTTGTATGTATGTGGTTTTAAAGGTTAATGATTGGCGGAGTCTCATTTTATATATGCCCATATCACTGAATACACGATCCCACAAAAAGAGAAGAATTGGTCTAGCTTGGCGAGAAGAATGAGCAATCACCAATTCAATCTAGTAAGTCATCATGAATTTCCCTTCCCTTTTTCTGATCCTCCACTGTAATTTATGTAATTTTTCCTAATAAATTGATTTGTATAAATTTGATGCCAGCTCCACATGTTCAATTCCGGTGCTTAGTTAGCATTTTCCATTAATAATCACACAGAAATGCAGAATATGTCCCAAAAATTTATGCGTAAATTAGGTTTTTTTTTTTAGGTGCGCCGCGCCCCCACCCCCACCGCCCCGCGCCCCCCCGCGGTGCTTGGTGGGCGGATGTTTTAAGGGTCATATTTCCTAAAAAATACTATGATGACCAAAATCAAAAACTGGCAAGAGTATATACAAGGACATTTTTTGTAAGTAGCCCTTAATGCAAGGGAAGCACATGAAGAGCCATTTTAAGAACATGAAAAACCATCATCTTGCTTTACTCTGTGCTTATCATCACATTAATTATGTCCTAGCCAATACAGCATGCTGGGATCTATGACCGTTCCATGGTGCAAGATCATGTCTCAATCCACATCGAGAATATGCTTCGCGGTATGCCTCCCACTTCATCGGAGCATAGTATATTTAGGGTTCATCATCAACTGCGCGAAGTCAACAAGAAAGCCTATGAACCATTAATTCTAGCCATCGGCCCTTATCACTATGGAAATGACAAGTTCAAATTTATGGAGGAGCAAAAACTGCGACACCTGCAGCAATTGCTGAAGAGGAGAAAGGAGGGGAGCGTCGACAGGTATGTGCAGGCTCTCAGGGAACTGGAACAGTGGGCGCGTAATTGCTATGCGGAAACCATCGACCTCTTTCAAGAAAAGTTTCTTGCGATGATGCTCATTGATGGTTGTTTCATCGTTGAGTTTTTCCGTAAGTACAATATGGAGATATCGACAGACAAAGACAATCCGCTTATGGAGTCAGATTGGCTTCGCAACTACCTCCGCCGCGATTTACTGCTGCTCGAGAACCAACTCCCGCTTTTCGTCTTGAGCAAGCTATATGACCTGACTAAAGGTCGGGGCGAGCCTCATGAGTTCAGCGGAGTCGCCATCGAGTTCTTAAATTTTGAATCAGGAGGCCCCGGCCCAAATTCGACGATTGGCGAGGGGGAACATCTTCTGCATCTATATCACGCGAGGCGCACTTCTGGCTTGCCTGGAACGACCCACCAAGACTGCCTAGCAATCGTGCCCTCGGCGATTGAGCTAAGGGAGTCAGGAGTCAGGTTTAGGGCTGTGCAAGGGGGCCAACTAAGTGACATCAAATTCAGGAACGGGACACTCGAGATACCGGTCTTGGTGGTAGAGGACGAGACCGAATCAGAATTTCGAAACCTGATCGCATACGAGCAGCATCGTCAAAGCAGAAACATCAACTACTTCACGGATTACGTGACCTTCATGGATTGCCTCATAAACTCTTCAAAGGACGTCGAGGTGCTTCGCCGCGCAGGGATTATTAAGAACTACTTGGGTGATGACAAGGTGGTTGCACAGATGTTCAACAGGATCGGTGACCACGTCAGTGTATCTGATTCCTATTACTCCGAGATTTTCCACAATGTGAATGCACATTGCAAGAAGAATTGGAACATCTGGATGGCAAAACTGAGGAGGGAATATTTCCATAGTCCTTGGGCTTTCTTGTCCGTTCTCGCAGCCATCGTGTTGCTCTTTCTCACAGCAGCACAAACAGTATTTACTATTCTTTCTTACACAAAGTAAAGTTAAATGTGATGAATGCTGGTTCATATATTTCCCCCCGACCATCTGCTTGTGTTCTATAGCCAATAGTATTATCTTGGTTTTCCAATGAGGACAAACCACATGTGCTTAAAGAAAGATATTGAAAAGTATCTATGCTTTAAATGAGGTAAACAAATCTCTCTTCATTTGGCACTAGATGATTACAACATGGCACTAGATGATTACAACAGAAAACCAACAGGACATTAGCAACGAAGTTGGTATATGGTTCAAAAAGAAAAGAAAAAAGAGGTACAACCAACTTAGATGATTACAATAGATATGGTGGGATCACCCTACAAATTCTCTTCTTCCCACAAAAATATCCAGCTGGTTCTCTGATCATGCTTGACCTAAAAAAGGAGTTACAATTCAACTTGGACTACAACTAAAAAGAACACACAGCAGCTTCGTATCCCTGAACGATTTGATAGAATCCACATCAATAGCAGGAGAAGTTCTCCAAATGATACTATCAGCAACCTCTGAATCAGGATGGATACCCCCAAAAACAAAATCAGCCTTTGGACTGTCTCCTGATCAGCTATACTTGCGTTAATAGAAAGGCCATGCTACTCTGTAAGAAAACAGCAAACCAATGAGCTTCTTAACATGAGCCTTATTTTGCTGATAAATTTGTCTGCAACAGCCCCAAGTGAGGACAGCAATTGTTCCATGGGAAGCCTTATCAGAACAACATTAAATTCTCATAGAAATCAACCGACATTTAATAACAGAAACACAGGTATAATTCCTATTAGGATGGTCTTAAGCACATTCATTCATGTCAGCCAACAAAATATGCAATTAGCAAGGAGGTAAGTTTATTCACCTCCTTTCTCTGCACATTTGATTTCATGCATTTAATAACAAAACTAGAATTAGCTTAAAGTCTAAACACAGACTCAATAAACAGTACATCCACAAAGCATTCATCCTTGCAACAACATTTTCCAAATTGCACAACACATATCTCCTTCCTACCAAACCAAGCACAATACACCCAATGACACAACAACATCATGTGATTAGCAGATAGTACATCCATCACAGGTTAGAAGCCACAGGTTAGCAGGTTCAATTAGTCTTAAAAGCAAACATGTACATGAAACATGTATGATAACCCCATGTGGCACTTCTCATGTGATTAGTATGCTCATAGGAGTTAGTTGAAACTTCATTCATATCCAACTGAGAAGACACTTCCTCCCTCGCCGCTTTTGGCATTTGTTTTTTTATTTGGTGTTTGACCATTTGTTTTGGCTGTCGATGCAAAATATAATCCATCTCTTCCGATGAGCATGTAAGAAGAAGAACCACAACTTCTAAAGGTTAGAAATGCAATATTGAAGGGTAAAAAAATACTAATCACAAACCAAAAACTCTCAACAGGAATCTTGACGAGACAAAAAGGCACTAACTCTTGTAAGGGCATAACCAAAGAGCAAGAACAACACCAGAAAGGGGAATCAGAAAAAACAACAGACAGTATAAACAACAATGAATTTGGAAAAATTAGAACTCATAATCACTCACCTAAGTTGAAGCAAAGCTCCATTTGGATCAATCTTGGTCAACAATTGGGGATTTGGCAAGGACCGAGAGAGATAAAAACACGAACAAACAGCACCACTGTGGTCCAGGTAAGCTATCAAAATGAATAGCTACTAAAGAAACAGTTACTCACAGTGGTTTAAGTATATGCTTTTACCAATTGGGCATTGTAAGCAAAATATTAGTGTAACTAAACCAAGGATCTAAGGAAAAATAAAAAAAAAATGGAAAGGGGGGGCATATCATGGGTACAAAGTTAATTTTCAACTTAACCAAGGATGTTAAGGATTCTTGCTAATGTGAAAGACTTCAAGTATCATAAAGTTTAAACAAGCAGGGTAAAATATGGCTAGCTTCCAAGGATATATATCCATATCTATCTATATATATATATATATATATATATAGAAGCAATGCAATTACAAAGTTAAAAGGGAAAAGTTATTCATATAACATACTACTTGACATAGTATATTAATTAGCTGAGTAACCTCACTGGATAAAATGGACAACCTGAAGCATCAAAGTGAATATAACCGGTTGGAGAACAAATACCAGCTATTCATTCCATCTGAAGCAAAGGAGGCTGCAGGAGTCCGTAATAGAAGCAAACAAAGACAGCTTCTCCACACTCTTTTGCTGAAATTAAAGAGGCTAGTCCTACACTCAAGGCTCTTAGGCCCATTATGCTTCAGAGATCAATCTTACACCAAACTGATGAGGAACTGTAAAATTGCCCTTACTCTTTCTTCATGTTCTGCAGTCAGTCTCCATCCATGCAAGATGAGCTCAAATACTAGATATTCATTCGATCTGAAGAAAAGGAGGCCGCAGAATTCCATAATAGAAGCAAATAAAGACAAACTTTCCACGCTCTTTGGCTAAAATTAAAGAGGCTGATCCTACACTCAAGGCTCTTAGGCCCATTATGCTTCAGAGATCAATATTACACCAAACTGATGAGGAAACTGTAAAATTGCCCTTACACTTTCTTAATGTTCTGCACTCAGTCTCCATCCATGCAATATGAGCACAGGGACAAGACAGATACTGACATAGAGAAGAAAAGCTACATGTGAAAGCTGCTTACCCAACAGAAAAGCAGTTTCACTCTGGAGTTGCCCATTAGAAATTTTACAACTGGATCCATATTTCTCCTGTCAAATAAATAACTAAGATAAAATAAATTCACAATAAATATTAAAGCTGGGCAACCTTTGTCACACACACAAAAAGGTTATCAGGATCGAGATGCTAAGTAGGATCCTTTTGAAGTCTTCGAGATCAGATCAAGATCATAAGATCCTACATATTTGAAGTATAAAATTCTTGCTTAAATCATTGCAAGTAGATGCATATTAACCTTTAAAAGAGGGATAGTGAAGCTTAAAGGTAGCATTCTCATGTGAGAGATTACTCTGGTTTAAATTCTTGGTTGCCAGTTTTTCAACTAACAATTAAAGCACCATGTCAAAGATGCAAAAGCATAAAATCTCCTTGCCCAAGTTTTTAAGGTGTATTAAATAGGATCACAATAAAATAATCACCATAATAATCAAGAAGAAGGCTGCCAAGAAATTACTTTCATGCCTCTTCCGAATTTCTAATCCTTTATTTTGTCCTTCTCTCTCTTGGAATACGTATCGTCTCTTTCTTTATTTCAAAGGATAATATATTATTCACCTCGATTTGGGACACACTCTCCAATTTAACCCAACCCCCCTCCCCCAATTCTCTCTCTCTCTCTCTCTCTCTCTCTCTCTCACAAACTCACTTTCACTGGCTATTCTAGGTTTTTCAACCGTTTAAAGTTTAAGGTCAGTTCTAATCAGTATACATCCAAAGATATTATGCTACTAGGCCAAGTCAAATTGTGTGCCAATTTCTCAAGGATGTAGTGGTCCCTCTCATCTGGTTGCAGAAGGACAGAAGCTTTGTCTCTCTCATCTCCAAAGGACGGGACAGTTCAGAAAGCCAACAGTGGTCAATGCCCATCTCATCATTTATTCAAGACTGAAGAAGAAGTGATGGTGTCTCTGCACTTCTTTGCTTTCTACTGTTCATTCATCTTCATCCCTTTTTCTTAATTCTCCAAGCCTTATATTTTCCAAATGGAGCCTGAACATGATTAAGAAGAAAGTGGCACATGCGCTAGGGGACAGAGGCCCAATTTCATATTTGCTCCAGCTTAAAAGGCAGAATTGCCTTCTAAAGCTTGAAAAGTGGAATCGTAGTTGGGATTGCCATCCTAAGATACAGATCACAACCCCTGCAGACTACCGTTTTTCTTAGAATCCAAATTGTTCAAATTTTTTGAGTTGTAGAATCAAATGATCGTGATCCTACAATCCGGATTGCGATCCTGACAACCATGCACACATGCACGCACGTGTACACAGAAAAGAGTCTTGTGATGGTGTGAAAGAAAGTGCAAGAAAGAAGGAGACTGCAGGTCAGATTGAACAACGTACTTGGCCCCAAACCCCACCAGCTAATTTCTCAAAGCAAAACAGTAAAAAATCATTAACAAAGGGCCTTTTGAATACTGCAAGAAAAGGGATGACAAGTTAGAACAATGTTCTTAGATTATATAAGAAACATCAACCACCTTTCACCAATTCTCAACTCTTTACCTGCTTTCCTCAGCACAATTAAGTCTGCTTTACATGGCTAGCCATTATATGGAATTATCTCTGCCAGGAGTCCGTTCAAATAGCTTCTTTCAGGCAGGTTCAACACTAGCCCTCTTCGACAATATATCCAGAATTTGCATAGGCACCATGCAAAAGCTGAGGAGACAAACTGCTTGACCATGTAGAGAAAGGCAAAGGAGAAGAAAAGGAGGAGGAGAAACAAAAAAGAGGCCAAAGCTGAGAAAATGTCCCTAGGAAGAGCAATATGCTCAACAAAATCCCAAAATGCTTCACATGGCCAAATTGGATGAAAATATTATAGAGTAATTTTCCTCAAACTGTGTCAACCAAAGTGACATTGAGAAGAATGTGTCATGAGCACTCAAACAGAAATGGTGTCAAAGTAAATAGGCATTCAATGATGTTAATCCTTTGTCAGAGTTGTTGGTGGCCAAAGGTGATGTTAAATTGGATATCTATATCAACACTGAAAATATCCTTCATAATATTTCCGTGTAATTCAGCCACTTATGCAACATTATTTGGGATTTTGTTGACATTTTGCTCAGTTCTACCTCTTTTTCCTCCCTCCTCTTCCGCATTTTCTTCTCCTTTCTCTTCTCTTTCTCTCTTGCTGCACCATCCTGTGAAGTAGAAAGATCAAATCATAAAGTTAAAATCAAGGGCCCAAAACGAAATGCTTGACTGTGTTAATAGAGCAAGTTGAGAAAGCAAAGGCGAACTCATGTAATAAACACTGCTGGCAGAAAAGTTGCACAGGCATTTTACCTGTATTACATTTCATTTCAGAGAAAGAAATAATACTCAAAATCTAAACCTAGCTTCCACTCATCGAGTTTCACCTCCTGATCAAACTCAGGTTCATTCTCAATTTTAACAGCAAATCAGTTCCAAGTCTGGAACCTAGAACCTACCCTATCAGGACTCGTTCCCAATTTTTGAAACCAGGAACCAAACCCTGTGGACCCTAGAACAGACTTTGAAACCGAACCTGCCAGTTTCAAGCTGGTTCCAGGTTCCATCGAGAACCAGCCACTATTTTTTTTTTTTCTTTCAGTTTCATTCTTTTTTTGTTATCGTTGCAGCTTGGTTATGCTACAATATGCAGCAAACCATTTCAATCCCATGAAGTCAATTACCCGCCTGTCCTACGACAATTCAGGATCCATTGACACATAACTTTCCCTGATCATCAAACAAACATACACACTTGCAGGCAAAAATCCAAAGAAAGCTTCATAAAAGATCCCAACTACCAGTAATCCGAAACAGCACTTCACCAAAATGACTTTCGCCACTTTTGATAAAAGAATTTTCACTTAAGCTCCCTTGACCAAACAACATTAGAGCATAAAAAGGCAGAAAAAACACCAGCTGATCATTCGCCAGCTGAGTAGAAATGTCCACAGATAAAATTGTGGAAAAATCACTTCAAGTCCTGAGCTCAGGTGGATTGCGAATCCAAGACTCAAAAGCCAATTACCCATCGACCTCCCATCTTCCTCGCGAATCCACGACTCAAAAAAATGGAGACAAGAAAACCATAAACAGATAGCAACCATGTAAAACACATCGAGACGCACCATTACAAAACCAAACCAGACGAAACAACGGGGAGAATTAGGGCAAATAGGCCGCAAGAGGCGAGAGGCAAATTGGTACCTGAAAAACCGTCGAGGCCGAGTGTGAGCGTGACGGAGCGGCGAGGCCCGACGTCGCTAGTTAGGGGGGAGAGAGAGAGAGCGGTCATGAGAGAAGTCTGGAGTCTGATTGAGGGTTTTATTTATAATAAAAAAGAAGATTTAAATGGGTAATTTCACACCTAAAATACAAAACCGGACTGACATCCACTTATTCAAGTTTTTAGGAACCGAAAATCGGTCCTGGTCGGTCTAGGCAATTCTGATTCTGACAATTCCATTTGCTCAGCATCCCTACTGCTAACAACAATACTTCACTCTTTATCAAGCTTTCGTATTTAGTTAGGTGAAGGTACATTTCCTAAAAACTGTAAAAACATTATAAAATGGTTTAAAATTTCAGGGTGAAGTAAAGTGCCATAAAATTAAGAGTTAATATCACAAAAACCATCAAATTAGTACATTTGTGATAAATTTAATGAAAATTAATTTTCAACCGTAAAAAACTCCAAATTAATATACATGTGACGAGTTTACCCCCAAACTAATTTTTGTTATCACAAAAAATCTCAAATTGGTATATTTGTGATAAATACACCATTAATTAATTTCCGTTAAATTGGATTAATACCACAAAAAACTACAAAACTACAACAAACTAAGTATAAAACTCAAACGGTTATATCCATCAACTATCACGTGTCATCGACTTGAAAATTTGACGATAAAATTTAACATAAACTAAAAAATGATAAATTTGCCACTGGTATACCAGTTTGATTTTTGTGATCAAAAAATTGATTTGAAGTAAATGTATTATGACTGTGTCGGTTTGGACTTTTTCATAGTATTCTAAATCAAAGTATATCCAAACTAATGTATAGGAAGCAAAATCATGTCACCTAGGACAGGTCACGGGACCTAGTCCTTAAATGAAGTAGAAAACACAAATGCTAGGTACAGTCTAACCAGGATCCCTACCAATAATGATGCTAAAAATGTCAGAAAATGAAACATTTTAAGTGCGTAAAATGCCAAGAGTTTCTCCATATGTTTATATTTACCAAAGCAAGCTCATATGATGGTGAAATTTAAGACAACAATCAAAATCTTTCATACTACGCACCTCCACAACACGCAAAAAAAAAATAAATGTTCCTTCTCATAGTAGGGAAATAGTATTTACTATTCTTTCTTACACAAAGCAAAAATAAATGTGATCATATATTTCTCACAGTTTATTGGAATACAGAGAATAGTTTACATATAGTATGTGAAATCTAAATATGCAACTTGATAGTCTCTTAACACAATTTTCAATCGCACCAATCCAGAGAATTTGGCAAGCTTCTTTATATATGCATTTATCACAATTGTACAAGTTGCCTCCGTCATGAAGACTATTATTTTCTTGCTAGCAGGTAGAATGTAGGACTCTTTCCACAAATTCTGTGAAATTTTGTGAAATGGTCCGTTTTCACATAGTATAATGCAACTTGTAGATGACTTCATATTTCTTCATTGTAGTACCCTCTACCGTTGGAAGTACTGACGACCAAGGTCGATGGGCCAAAGAAAAATGTGTTTGAATTTTGTATAAATGGTTGGTGTTTGAATTTTGTATAAATGGTTGGTGTATGCGGGTAGTCTCATTTTACCTCTAGGTGATAGTAGTAATTTCATGCTAGGGAATTGTAAATTGCAATAATATATGAACAAAGGATTATTTAATTAGCATCTGTTTAATTAACTGGCGGGCAAGGATGAGCCTCTCGGGCTTCGGAAATCCGGGCTCGAAAAGCCCAAGCCGAAATGCATCTATCCGCGACAACGCAAGGTTTCTTATTCTCTCTTTCCTCTGCACGATAAAAGCTGAGAGAGCAATGAGCATCCAACCTGCTGATTCTTCCTCCATCGTTCGCCTCAACATCCGTTAGCATCGTCGCCCTCTTCTCTTTCGCTCTCGCCATGTACGATCGCATGCTTTCACGCAGAAAAAGAGAAGAACTGGATACTGTGTGATAGTAGCTGGTCTAGCTTGGCGAAAAGAATGAGCAACCACCAACGTAATCAAGTAAGTCCTACGAATTTCCCTTCCCTTTTCTGATCCTTGACTGTTGTGATTATTCACATTGAGAAAAAAAAAAACATAAAGTTGAAGGATGAGACCATTTCTTTCAATTCTGAGTTATGATCCATTAATTAACGTGATTTTGGCAAGCATTTAAATTAAATCATACACGTCAGATCTTATTCAGGGCACCGAAATTACGTTAACTAACGTGTCTCAACTAGACAAAGTCACTCAAGCATCAATTTTGTCTTCTCTTGGTTCAGTTACCAAATTGCTTTCATCATTCTAGAGAGGATTAATCACACAAATAATTTCTAATTTATGTCTACCATTTAATCAATAGTGGACCTAGGGGGCTATCAGGCCAGTGGCAGCCTTGCCTCCCTAGGTCCAAAAATTCCTTATATTCTTAGGTAGAAATTATTTTTTTTTAAAAAAAACAGTCATTTATATTTTATTTAACAAGAAGCTTGTCTTACCTTCTCTAACCCGAAATCCTTAGTTCCCATCGCGTTTAATAATATTTCTGTATTTTATCTTGGTTGAATTTCGTTCCAGTTATTCTTCTTATGCAGTTTAAAACTATTTAGCATGGTTCTTACGCCTTCAACATCAATGGTAAGTAGCTCACAATAAGAACACTCCAATTAGTTTTAAAATTCACATTTTAGTGTCTAAAAGGTTGTCCTTGCTTGGTGGATGGAGAGAGAAAAATTTGGGACTAATATTCTAAAAAGGAGACCGGGATCCTTGGAATGCCAAAATTTGGCATGGGAATACACTTAAATGTTAAAAGTTAAGAAATGTGCATTTAAGTGTTAAAATTAAAGCAAAATGAATTAATTAAGTGTCAATGGCGAAAATCTTATCAAAATACTGCTGTTGCATTTTTTTAGTAAGACAAGTGCCAAATGACAACGTGGCTAAATAAGCCAAAAATGATGTTGTTTTGCATGCCAACATGGCTAGTAAGCTGAAAATGATGTCGTTTTCCCTCGCATTTTATTTTTAATATAAATATTACTTAAATTAAATTTTAAAATAAAAATAAAAAAGAAAATGAGGGTTGCAAAACGGCAAGGGCTGTGCAAGCCCTCGCCGGCCGCCTCACCACCATCACCCGGAAAGGCTAGCGATGGTGGGGGTAAGGTCAGCCAGGGTTGCCGAGCCCTAGTGGTGAGGGCCTACAAACTATGGCTCGAATCCGGGCGAGTCGTGGCCCTCCCTAGATCCGACGAGGGTCGCCGACCCTTGCTCAGCAAGCCAAAGGCGAACACTAGCTGGGAGGTCTTATTGGATTTGGGGAAGGGTCGCAACCCCCACCCCAGAGCTGGGCGAGGGATTGTAGGCTCTCACCACCGGTCGGCCAAGGTCGTTGGGCCCTAACCAGGGGCCAATGACCCCAATCAATCCTTCCCCTACCATTGTCGGCCCTTCCTAGTGACGGGGGCAAGGACTGAGGCCTTGCTATTTTGCACTCTTCATATGTTTTTCTAAAATAATTTAATTTAATTAACATTTATATTAAAATTGAAAAAAAAGGGGTAAAACGACATAGTTTTGGTTCTTATTTGCTAACTTAGCTCTCGATGAGTCACGTAGACAAGTTATATTATTAAAAAATTTCCATGTAGGATTTTTAGCCAAAGTCTCTAGACTTAGAAATTAGGTATCCCAAATTTTTTTTTTTTTTTTTAAAATGACACTTACATATCCATGTGCCAAGTTTGGCACTTGCGATGTTCTTTTGCCTTACCAAAAGTCAAAACTCGTCCTGAGAGCAAAAAAGGGGGTTCTCCAAAGCTCAAAAGTAAAAAGCTCATGCAGCTGTTAATTTATTCTCGGAGCAATAATACAGGGTTTGTAATTTTTCCTCAGCTGTCCATTTGTTTGTATTGAATGTCCACACCACGTGTTCAACCACGGTGCTTAATTTGCATTGTCCATCGATATTCGCACAAAAATACGAATTTGTTCTGAAATTTATTCGGAGATTAGTTTTCTTTCTACTAGTTTTCGAAAATTAATTTAGGACTTATATGCGTCATGAAAAATAGTATGATGACTAAAAGTGAAAATTGAAATAGTTCATAAGAGGGGGTTTTTTGTAAGTTGCCCTAAATCAAAGGGAAGCACATGAAAAACAATCATCTTGCTTTACTAAGTGCTTAATATCACATTAATTATGTTGTAATTAATACAGCATACTGGGATCTATGAGCGTTTAGAGGTGCAAGACCATGTCTCAATCCACATCGGGAATATGCTTTGCAATGTGCCTCCCACTTTGCCGGAGCATAATATATTTAGGGTTCGTCATCAACTGCGCAGAGTCAACGAGAAAGCCTATGACCCAGAGATTCTAGCCATTGGCCCTTATCACTATGGAAATGACAAGTTCAAATTCATGGAGGAGCAAAAACTGCGATACCTACAGCAATTGCTTAAGAGGAGAAACGAGGGGAGCGTGGACAGGTATATGCCGACTCTCAGGGAACAGGAACAGCTGGCACGTAATTGCTATGCGGAAACCGTCTACCTCTCCCAAGAAAAGTTTCTTGCGATGATGCTCATTGATGGCTGTTTCATCATTGAGATGTTCCGTAAGTACATTATGACGGAACTGAGAGACGAAAACGACCCCGTTATGCATGATTGGGGGGGATTCGACCCAGTATTACGTGCGATTTACTGCTGCTAGAGAACCAACTCCCACTCTTCGTCTTGAGCAAGCTATATGACCTGACTAAAGGTCCGGACGAGCATCATGAGTTCAGCAAAGTTGCCATCATGTACTTCGAGGTTGAACGAGAAGGCCCCGGCCGAAATTTGACGATTGGCAGCAGGGAACATCTTCTGCATCTATATCACACGTGGCGCACTTCTGGCTGGCCTAAAACGAGAAAATATTAGGTGGGTTTAACCCAACACGTAGGCGGTGGGTTAAACCACTCAGCGGTAGACACGTGGCGCCACGTTGGCGAGGGCGTCAGGCATTCAAAATTTGCGCGGGCCGCGTGTGGGGCCCACCGCTCTGACGCTCCCTCTGCTCTGCTCTCCTCTGCGACGCCTGCGCCTGTCGAAATCGTCCTCTCTCTCCTCTCTCTCTCCCCCGTTCTCCGTTCCGTTCCGTTGCGGGGGAGAACAAAATTCTTTACCAAAGCTGCTTCTCTCCCCCTCCTCTGCTCTCTCTCTCCATTCTCGCCGACGAGCTCTCTCTCTCCATTCTCGACTTCGACGCCCCGCCGACGACGCCGCCTCCGCCCCCAACGCCCTCTCGCGACTCCGACGCCCCGACTCAAGCCGGTTGCCTCCGACGCCGACGACTCCGCCTCCGCCTCCGCCCCCGACGCCCTCTCGCGACTCCGATGCCCCCTCCACCTCCGCCTCCACAGGTTGCCGGCGACGCCCCCGACTCCGACGCCCTTTCCAGTGAACCGCGACCCCGATGCCCTCCGGCGCTTGCCTCTCCGTCGCCCCCGACTCCGATGCCGACGCCGACGCAACCTCCGCCTCCGCCGCTGACGCTTCTGCCTCCGCCTCCGCCCCCGACGCCGACGCCCCTTCGCCTCCCTCTCGCGACCTCCGCCTTCGTCCGTGTCTGTTCTAACAGTATTATTACTTACTGATGTGGGGGAGGAGCATTGTGGGGTGAAATTTTGAAGATTTTGTTGCTTTCTTTTCATTTTGAGAAGAATATAGTTTTTACAACTACATGAGAGGTACCGTTCATACTATTTCAAGTGTTGCAGATTCATTATGCATCTTGATTGCTTTTTCACACTTTTTAATGGATTGGATGTTCACTAGCAAATGGTTGTCAACTACTACTTTGTTCCATCGATGCAGAGTGATTAAGGCTGCAAAGAATGTCTCGGGACCAACATTATCTAACCTCCAGCTTGCTGAAGAAGAGATTATTCTTGATATAGATGGCACTGTTCCTCTGCAACCTGTATTGCAGCACATTGGTATCTCAGCTTGGCCTGGTGAGTTCTATCCTGACAATCGAGTTGTGGGAATTTATCTTAGGTTGGGTTCCCTGGTTGATTGTGTGGATCATCATCTGTTAGCTGGTGGGAAATCAATTCCTGGAATGATGATTTGACTGTATCGTAGCTGCTGGAGTTTGATAATCATGGACCTTTTATGTGCAAGATTACTTCTGACTGCAGATTGAATTCTTCAGCCTTGGAAACTTTTGCTTCTCATCCGTAGCTTCCATTTGTTGTGGGCAGAGCAAATTGAATTTGAATTTGCCAAATGAAATATATGTCCACACACACTTCAGCTTTAAGATGATTTCATCCAAATATCTTCTAATTTGCAGCAAAGTCAGGATTTAGGAAATGACAGAGGTAATAAGTGGGCAATTTTTATTTATTTATTTAATTTGGTGATTTTGTTCCCATATAGTAGTTATGGATTTTGAAACATAGGTTAAGGTGCAGCTCTACTGGCAATGTTGCTTCAAACTTCATATGGTGAATTCAAGGTGGGGGCCTAGATTTTAGGGCTGGTTTGCCTTAACTACCACAAACTCTGGCTAAACATCTCATGCATTGTTAGGACAAACACTAGCTTGTCAGTTTTAGAGACATGTCCAAGATTACTGCTCTTAAAAGAATATAATAAAATTCTGATGATAGTTTCGCTTGTTAACATTCAATTTTCAAAGCCATATGTGGATTGCCAATATTTGTGTTGTGTGATTATCCAGGCTGCTTCAAGACTTCTCCACCATGAGTATCAGTTGCTGCATGACCAGCCTGCAAGATACCATACCCCTGGACGGATTGCCCAAACTCACTATCTTGATGTCCCAGTGGATGGGCCAACTACCAGAGTGTCATCTATTCATGGAAGTGAGAAGCTGCCTAGTGTTGATGGTGTTCGAGGTCACCGACTGCAAGTATGCCGTGTCTTGCAAGAAGATAGAGAGCGAAACAGTTTTTATCCCCTCTGAGAGATGATCATTCCCTTCAGCAGAGAGAGTCTTTGTTAACATTCAAATGGATGCTCACCAAGGAACCCATCCATTTATCGGTGTTGAAGATTCTTCTACGCTGCCTGACAGGACAATTTTGCATAATACTTCTGACCTGCGTGTCAAGAGAAAACGCAAGGTAATTCTGATGCTTCTGAGAGCAGAGTATTGTCATCACTTTTTGATATAGCTTTATGGTGACCAAAAATGTCATTTTGTTGCAGATTGAAGAAGCCCAGATCGCTAGGGAAGTTGAAGCTAATGAAAACCGAATTCTTAAAGCACTAGAGAAAGAAAATATTTTAGGAGAAAGGTTTTCATTTATCACTTAAGGATTGTGAGCTTTGTGGAGAAAACTTTGGCATGTACTGATATCCTGTATTTTTGTATTGCAGGCTGAGGAACGAATGAGGAAAGAGATGGAAAGATTTGATCGTGAAAGAAGGAAGGAAGAAGAAAGGTTGATGCGTGAACAGCAGAGAGAGGAGGAGAGATTGCTACGTGAGCGAAGGAGAGAATCAGAGCGATGGGAGAAGTATTTACAGAAAGAATCTATTAAGGTAAGTATTTGAGCTTGATATTGCATTTTCACTAGTTAGTTTCTTTTGCTTTATTTGATTGGTTAAGCAGCATCTCTTCTTTTCTCTTTTCTTTACCAACTTCCCTGGTTTTTTGTTTGGAAGGCGGAGAAAAAGAGACAAAAGAAGAGCTTCGTCCAGAAAAAGAAGCAGAGAGACGAAAAGCTGCAGTGGAGAAGGCCACTGCTGGCAGAATTGCCAAGGAATCCATGGAGCTTATGGAGGATGAACAGCTGGAGCTGATGGAATTGGCCGCTGCAAGCAAGGGGTTGCCTCCAATTGTTAATCTCGATCATGCCACTATGCAGAACCTTGAGTTGTTCCGAGGTAGCTTTTTTATAGCGATTACTGTTAAGACCAGTTTCACTCCATTGATTCATTGATTGTGTGATATTGTTGTTTTAACTAGGATTCTATGGTAGCTAAGACAAGCTTTTAAATTCCTATGCTCTGTTTTTATCGTGTACCTTAAATTCAGTAGAAAGGAAATAGGGCCGATCCTTTCTAGAAAATTTACTGGTGTTCCATTGTTGTCAAGAATAATTCTAGATATACTAAAATTATACAATTACCATCATACTAAATGATGTTAACATTGGATATATGAATAAGTCACCATCTTGTGATTTGAATCTACTCCTGTCATGACCAATTTAATTCATGTCACATAATTTAGTGTACCCATTTTGACACATTCTTGGTATACCTACATCAGTCATCTACCAATTTATGTGAAAGTAAGCTTTGCTTTATTAGCTTTGCTTTAACTTGTGCATATATCTTGTGGGATCACTTTAGCTTGCTTATACTGAGTCATTGGTTTAGATGCAATGAAGATTTGGACTTGATATTATGCCTAGATGTTTATCACAAGTTTGCTAGTATCATTGTACAGTTATCATACAGTACTTTAACATCAATACATTTCTTCTCATCTTTATGCGATGTCATGTTTTCTTTAGGCTGAGTTGAAAGAGGACATCACTGCAGAAGAGTCATTTGAAACTAAGAAGTGTAAACTTGTGGAACTGGGAATTGCTCTGCTTGCTGACCCAGAGTCTAATATTAAACTGTTAAAAGAAATGCTGCACATGTGCAATGATCACAATCATGCTATCGTTAAGCTTGGGCTTCTATCTTTGTTAGCTGTGTTCAAAGACATCATTCCTGGGTATGTTGCCGAGTTTATTTTGATGTGATCTTTACAGTTATGTCTACTCTCCATGTGTTACCTTGGCACTGTTGTGATGTTTTCCTTTGTTGTGATATTATAGCTACCGCATTAGACTTCCTACTGAGAAGGAGCTGGTGATGAAAGTTTCAAAGGATGTCAAGAAGATGCGGTATTATGAATCAACACTTCTGTCTGCATACAAGGTTTTACTTGATTTTCTTGTGATTGTTGAATGAAGTGCACTCACCAGAAATGGGACAAAAAACACTACATATCTTGGTTTACAAATTCCTGTTTTAGTTAGTTTAATGTTGATTAAGAATTTGTTTCAATCCAATTTTATCTACTCTGAGCTATTTCAAAATTTATTTAACAGGCCTACCTGCAGAAGTTGATGGTTTTAGAAAAAGTCTCCTTGTATCAACATGCGGTGGTTCGCTGCATCTGTACTTTGCTAGATGCTGTTCCTCATTTCAATTATTGCGAGAGCTTGGTTGAAGTTGTTGTCAGAAACATAAGTTCCTCGGATAAAGTCATAAGGTTTAGCCATATATTTTTAACTTCTCATTATTCTTCTTAGAGTTTGCAATAAAAATAAGACTTTTGGTTGACTAGATGAGGAGAATGGTTGAATAATTGAGAACTTCGAAGAATAGTCTTTTGTTAATGTGGTCATTTGGGTGCAGAATTCTATTCTCATTTTGTGAATGGCTTGGGTGTTTCTGTGGCAGATGAACTCATAAGATCACCAATGTTGTTTTATCTATGAATATAAGTTGTTGCTTGCTTTTGGTTTAAGTTCCCTGCCCAAACAAAAGGGAAATAGATGAAGCATCGCTTAGCAATCATTTAGAGATGCAATGGCTTATGTTTGTGGTTATGTAAATCTGTGAGCATGTGTGCATGTGCGCATGTGCCCTTGTATGAAGTCACGCATGCAATGTAGTATGATCTTTTTTATGTTAAAGTCTGAAAAATAGTAGATAACATTCTATTTATTGTACCTTTTTACTTTTTGGTACGGACTACAAGAAAAGGAGCTAGTCCTTAAAGAGTCAAGTGCTATGATGACACGTGATAGACAATTCTACTTCTAGTTTTCTGGTCATATTCCTTGAGCATTTCTTCGCATGTATATTTTTCCCTTTTCCTCTCTACTCTTCTCTTGAATAAAAGATGTGAATGTATATCATCAGGAAACTTTGTTGTGACACTATTAAGTCACTCTTTACAAATGAGGGTAAACACAGTGGTGAAGTGACTGGAGCAGCTGTTCGATTGATTGCAAATTATGTGAAAGCTCATAATTGTCAGATGCATCCTGACTCGATTCAAGCATGTTCTCTTTTTGGTCAAATATCCACGTATGTTTAATAGGTCACTATTTTGAACTTTTGCGTTTCAATTACTTTGTTATTTTGTTTAACCCCTCCCATCCTCTCTCTCTCTCTCTCTCTCTCTCTCTCTCTCTCTGTTGTAACTATCAAAATGCTTTTTCAGGTACTTATATCTCTGTCATTTGACGAGGACCTTCATAGATCTGAAGCACCAGATAAGGATAAAAAGTTAAAAAGAAGAATTATAAGAAAGGAAACCGACCAGAGGAATCAAGCCATCCACAACTGAATGATAGAAAGAAATCTAGGCAAGAAAATTTTCTCACCTGATTGACTTGGATTATATTGGAGATCTCATGAATTACCTTAAAAAGCTTGCATGTTCTGATGGAAAATTGGACAGTTCAGGAAAACGCATGACCATCTCGGAAAGACTTCGTTGTTGCATCATTGCTTTTAAAGTAATGAGGAACAATCTCGATGCTTTGAACGTTGATTTGCAAGATTTTTTTGTTCAGCTATACAACCTCATACTTGAATACAGGCCTGGAAGGTTAGCACTTCTATGTTGGGTGCTCAGTACCTTGCTGTCAAGTTTGTTTTTTGAGGTCATGTGCTCATGCACTTTCAGTTACCTGATTTTATTATAAACCATAGCTCTAAATGCAGATGACTTTGTTCGGAGATGAAATAGTGATCTATTTCTCATGACCACAACACTTTTAACTGTAATTAATATCTGATGTCTGAAGCAGAGATCATATCCTTGCTGTCAACCTGGTTTTATGGACTCATCTGCTCATGCACTTTCATTCACATGATTTTCTTTATAACCGCAGTCCTAGATGTTTGGCAATGACAGAGAAAGTCATGCAAGCATTGGTGACTTAGTTATAATGAACAAACCAGATTGGCAATAGTGTCTTCCTCCCTTTGTATGGTTACTCATTGATATCTGATGTCTCAAGCAGAGATTGGGGTGAGGGCGGGTTTGGGTCGACCAGGTGTGATGCCCATGTGCTAGGCTTCGGTTGCAACTTTGTTCTCTGTAAGTTTGTTTTCATTGGGGAGATGTTGTGCCTGGGATGCACGCCGGTCTGGTAGGAGCATTTTCTTGGTGAGAAATTTTGTCAAACAATTGGTGGGTAAATATTTGCTAATTGCTATGTGTTCAGGCACGCTTTTGAAGTATCTCCTTGTGCTCAGCCTGTCTCTTTATACTTATGATGGGAATATGGCGAAAGCAGTTCAAGGCCATAGGCGGTTCGAGAATTTCAAGAAGACAATTAATCCAGACAAGTAACTATTATCCTGTTCCTAATCTTTTCAGTTTGTCTGATTTGTTTTATTTTTCTCCCCATTTTGATATTTGGTTTTGTTTCTGTCCTGATGGATCATCGACAGGCATCTCATCTTCATCTCCTCTTTGTGCATGCAGGATGAATTTTGTTAAACTGGTTGATGAACTAGATGAGGGGAAGATTTCTTGGAAGAAATTCAGTTCCAAAGTGAAGAAACTTCACCAGGATCGAACAGGAGCTCCGTATTTGAGGGAGTCCGGGGAATTCCCAAAACTAGAGGAAAGTTTTTATGCAAATCCGCTCCCTGGGTGCATTTGCGAATCAACAAAGAGAAGGAAGTAAGGCTAAAAGGAGAAGTGTCTCCTTTCTCCGTCATGCAATTTTGGGTGCATAAGAGATGAACGCTTTTGGGTGCATAAGAGATGAACGCATGCTGTCAAGGTTCAAGAAATCTTGTCAGCCGAAGATGCCACGGCTAAATCAGAAAGTTCCTTGGCCTAGTGCTCAGGTTGGCCGGTATTACATTAGCGTCACTGAGCTGCTGAATTTAAGGCCGCTCAAGGGATTCTAGTGGATAATTTATTCAGAAGAAAATTTACAGAATACCATTGAAAGAAAGATTATGACCCCATGGTGGCAAAAAAAAGAAACAAAATGTATGAGACTTTTCTGCTTAGGGGATTGGAGAAATTCCATGAAGTGAAATTATAGTGAATTCGATTGTGTGGCACAGAAGACCTTGTAATACTTAAAATTACACAAAATGAAAGATCTCCCTTCTTTATCTTTATCTGTAATTTTTCACTTTGGGTTGTCAAAATCTGGTTTAGTCACATCCTATATTCGAATGCAAGGCTGTTATTTCACTCATAGTTCTTGCACCATGCGTATCAACAATATTAGGTTTCAGGTTATATATATATGAAGTTGGCACGGAACAGGCGAATGTCATGCATACTTTGAAGCATAGATACAGGACGCGAGAAATGACTTGAATAACTGGAGTAGTTTCTTGCTAGACTAACAGTTTTATATCTCTGCTACGGTCTCAATGACCACTAGCATCAACTCCTGGAGAATTCTGGTGTTAGAACGAGATTGCGGTCAGCAAATACTTTTCGTATTCAATGCCAACTCGTGATTATGTTACTGAACATTACAAGTTTTGAGAGGGAAGATTTTCAAAGCACGGGAGTACCCGAAAAAGGAGGAACTTGAACCTCTGTAGAAATCATTCTTACTATGCTGCCAGAGAATTCCCTCAAACCTTCGTACACAAGCAAGGGCTTCTCTTGCGAGTCCCTCAAACGTCATGAATGGACAAACTTCTTTCTACATAAGGATCACAAAATTCACTGCATGCTCTAAAACTGCACTAAATGACATTGGGAGACCAAGATTTTTCTTGTTTGATGTACAGAATTTACACCAAATCAACATAGATAAACACACTGAAGACAAGGCGATGAACTGAATCGAGATATCTCATTCACAAACAACGAAAAGAAGGTCGCCAACAAATCTCAATCTAGATATCCAAAAGAAAGGGAGGAAAGGGAAACAAGAAAACAATGGATAAACAAACCTTCCCCCCCCCCACGACAATTGAAGAATGGATTCGACAAGGTTCATTAAGCGGCACAAGCTCCTCTTTGTTGATCAACCGAAATTCCTGCATCAAATTAAAGCCAATCAAGACTTGCCATCACAAGCCTTTTTGTACTAGACTCTTGTTGTAAAGCTGATAACCTAACTAAACTACTGCTTGTGACTCATTAATATAGTAATTGAAAGTGTTTCCTTGACCCATACTTATTAAGAATGGCTGTAATTGAGTTCACTTGGTGTAATACCCATAAGCAATTTTGTAACATCCAGTACAGTAAAGACAAAGGAAAACATTAATCAGGGCTTATTTACAAGTGACTTGGCAATGATGAGCTTCGTAGGTGAAGGCTTGGTTTGAAGCACAGCGCTTCCATGATTCTGATCTGGAAGTACAGAGATACGGCAAGGAGCTTCCTGTCAATTGCTGCAAATGCTCTGGGCTTTGGAGGTCTACTGCAATCTTTAGATTCACATCCCAGCAATTGCCTCTCATTGTCGTAGATCACCACCTTGTCCTGCATCAATATGTCTGCAAAACCAACAAACGAGGGTAGATATGAAAACTAAATGAAATAAATCTGCTTTGCACAATAGTGCAGAACATCTGAATGGATATGATCTCTGAGGACATTTTATGTTGTCTAATCATATATCTTCGATGATTTCCTTCCTCTTCAAATTTTCCATGACAATGTCTTGGGTGCACAACTAAATTTGCAATAAAAATGCCACCATATGGAAGACTCTTACCTCCAATCACATTCATAATTTCTGTCCAGTAGGTTTCCCTGCATAAAGGAGCTCTGCGGTCCCAGGAGAATAGTGCTTTCTGAGATACATATAACAAAGTTCAATTTTAGTATATGAGAGATGAGAGATATCGAGATGGTGAGAAAATGGAGGAACAGAGAATTTACGAGTAATCATGAGACATAGGCATCCATGTGATGCGGGAGGAGTCATAAAGATCATCACCGAAGAAGAGAAATCCACCACCACGTGTACTCAAGCAGTGGCCTAGTACCCACCAAACCTCGACTACTTAGCTGTGATACGATGCTGGACCTACCCTTACCGAGCCCAAGCACTCCATCTAAGAAAGGATTGGACGGACCAGGTATCTGATCATATCCACATCTGTAGAGGAACTATCACCACATAAGAAATGGTTACAAAGGTAAAATTCTCTGACATTAATGAAGAATTTCCAGTCTGGCCAAAAGAAAGCATGGTATCATAAAATGCTGAGTTGGTATAGTCAGTAAGCCTGGCCAAACATAATTGGGAGAGCATGTGAATTCACCTACCCAAGGGTGACACAAGGACTAAGAACCCTGCTGTTGTTGTAGGACCTGAAAGAAACGACATCCTTTACAATTACACCAAGAGAAGAGCCGCCATCTGATACTCCACCTCGTAGTCACATTGCTCTGGGTGGTCACATCTGTAGTCGCCTGAATGCAGGGACGCGCAAATTGGGTCCCTGCAGATTACTAGGTCCTTGTTGGGTCGATAAAGCAGATGTGGCGTCTGTAATAAGAAAATGATGGGAAGTTATTAGCACTTATCACCCTGCATAACATCATGAGACCCTTCAAAACAAACATCTGAGCAAAGTTTTAGGATTATCAACAAAAATTCATAGAGACGACGACACCAACTCGAAAGTCAAATACACCTTGCCTCTGCTCAGATCACCTCTGAAAGAAGAAGAAGAGGAGTAGGAGGACAACGATACACACCAGCTCAACACAATTATCAGCAATGCGACCAAACCCACTTTCTCTTTCCCCATTCTTCCTGCCTCTCTCTCCCTCTCTCTGTTTTAATGTTTTAGAACAAGCGCTTCGTACAATCAGCTGCACCACAGTAGCATGGCATTCTTTTCACCTTTCCATCAGGGCCAAAAACACTATCAAGCGCATAGCCATAGTCATACGTAAGCTCCTACAGACGAAATAACTGGGAGTCAATCATGCTGAGAAGAACCAGAACAAACCCGCTTAAAAGATGTCAGTTCCTCAAAATTAGCGAGAACTAGTGGTCCACACTTTCAACAAATCTATCAGCAAAAGTTTACTAAAATAAAAGCAGTCAGTTTCATGAATACGCAAAGCTTTCAGACTAGCAGCTACGTGCATGCACCTATATCTCGTAAGTGCACACATAAGTACAGACAGAGAGAGCTACAACTTGACACAGTGCTGCTGAATATATTTAATTAAGTCTATAGCTACCAAGCGAAGAGTGCATCACAAGAGAAAAATGAATTACCTGCAATGGTGGTATGTTATCAGCTGCAAATAGAACCACCCTAGCCAGCTTAATGTCTTGGTGGGAACTTAATACACATTGGACAAATAGATTGGGCGCGCAGCTATGATTGATAAACCTGGCAATGTTTCAAGCTGAACCAGCATCAATGCAGAAGGCTGGGACCTCAGATTTCTGTTCATCATGCTTTTCCACCTGATCAGCTGTCCCAGAGGATGCATCTCGTGACCTCCTCTGATCATGGATGAGAAATATGAGAAACATGAAGTCACATTTCGGCTGTTCTTGACAGAAAAATGCATTTGACAGTGACTTCGAGTTAGCTTTCACACAATTACATGCTTTTCCTTTTTTTCAACTTTCAGTCTAAGAAGACAATACTACAAAGCAGTGTATAGATCTTGGATAACTCTTGTTAAAATTTGAGAAACAGCCAGATGCTAATAGAAGAGAACAGCATTCAGGAAAACTTGAAAACAGACTAGTCAAACTATTCTCAAGACAGCAGTACAAAAAAAGTTGCCAAGCAAACTTTTGAACCATCTAGACATCTTAAATACATATTCAAAACAAAGCACTATTCTCCTGTACAAATACCTTGGTAACTAACCTCCATATTTGTAGCAAAATTTCAAGACTTTCAATTTTAAGCACTGAAAAGGCTGATTGTAGACAATATGCCACCTACCACATAATACTAATGCTGACAATGAAAATACTCAATTCATTTATCAATCCTATGTCATTCCCATTTAAAAAGGCTAGAAATTACAATGTCAAAAAACTTAAGTTACTGAAAGGAAAGAGGGTTCATGCAGATAAGGTCGCAATAGACCCCAACCCCATAAACAAGTGATATTTATCTGTATTAATGGAAGTTTCAGCTCAGACCTATTAGCTGCCTTTTTGCTGAACTTGTAAATAGCACAAGCATTATATTATATGACGGTTCCTCTAGGCTATTTATGTTGTGACCGTGCATTATCTGTGCTTTCTGGGGGCCTCCGGATTCATTCATCCCAATATGTTGAAAAGAGTTTGATGACCCTTGTACAAGAAAATGACAAATATATTAATATTTATCTAAATAATATGCTTAGATAAATGTCTTAAATAATCTCATATCAATGAAAAGTAAATTGTACCTGACTCAGAATTGTTCCATGAGATCTATTATTGTACTCCAACATCTATCCAAAAATAAACTACTAATAGTAAATATTACAATTGTAACAAAAAGTTGAAATAATACTAACAAATAAAATGATTCATAATAAATACCTGAGTAGTGAATGGAGAAAATCCATTGAAATTGCTTGGCGGCATGATATATGATGATTGCATCTACATTAAAAAAAATGACCCCTTTACCATAACGCAATTAAATTATCATAATGATCGTAACTTTTGAGAAAGTGTTTTCTACCATTATAAAGAGGCATAGTAACTTGAAAAATATACAAATCGATTGATCACTAATTAAACTCTATACATAGGTATTCAATACCTGATTAGGAAATTGGCAAAATCCGTTCATAATCCCCGATGGCATGATGTATGGTGGTTGCTGCATCTATACAAAATTTTTTACCAAATTAGTAAAATGTAAATAAAAATGGAAAGCTAAGAGTAACATACCCGATTATGAAAATTCATGGTAGGACCACCAATGTTCTTTGGGATAAAGGATACTTTGAAACTGATTTTGATTACTCAAATAATTTGGAAAATGAGTTTCACTACGTGTTGCTTGAACAACCAACTCTACATTAGAAAGCAACAAAATATTAATTAGCATCATGCAACATAAACAGAAAATTTAACTTATCATATTAACCAAAATAATATGTTACCTCGATTGTCTATTTGCATTGGGGGCATTCCTTTGATAGATTTTTCTTCTTCTTCTCAGTTGAACTTTTTAGTCTTCCATAACTGATTCCCTTTCCTTTCCTTCGATGGGGTCTAATATCGAGATATCGCACAAAGAAGCCTCATTATCACCATCATCACCAGCATCATCAGCCACGCCCATACTTGAATTATATGATGAAATTTGAGCATTTGCTATTTGCATATTCTCCCTCACTATCTGCATAGTGTTTACATCTTTGGCTTCCAAACTCATCAGCTTAAAAGATTCTTGCATTAATGTGCAAAATCGATTAAATGTAGATGGACCAGGTGGCAAAGACTCATCATTCACAATCCCTTCTTTGGCACCCTTGGTCCATCTTTTCAAAATATAGGGAGATGGAATGCTCTTAACTATCGATTTATTCTGATTCAACACGTACAATGCATGGCGACACAACCACCCTTTTGACTCAAATAATTTGCATTCACAAGAAATTGATAACTCTACAGGGTTAAATCTGACAAGATATTCATGTCGACACCTTATGGTATATGAATAAACCGATCCATCAAATGTAGTACCTGAAACATCTACAGAGAGACATTCCATTAATTCTTCAGAAAACTTCTGAAAAATAGTACGAGTATAGACTGCAGCAGCATGTTCCAGGAGCTCATTAGACGAAACCTGCAATTTCAGCTTCCCACGAGACCTGTAATCATCTTGAATTTCAATTTCTCTCATGTGCTTCAGTTGCTCTTCATAATAGTAGACAAATTTTATAAGGGATGACGTCTTCTTCGAAATATGCTGGAAGACATTGTTAGTGCTCTCACTTCTTTGACTTGACCTTATACCACATGAAAAAATATCACGACCAAAAGCTGAACTCCATTTATGTCTAAGGCCGTATAATCTCTTAAGCCAATTGTTGTTCTGAGTATCCCACTCCTCTTCCATTTCCATCCAAGTAGATTCAAATTCGTCCTCTGATTTGCATCTATACATAAGCCTAAAAAAATACTTATCTCTGAAATGCGGCTTTTGGTAAAACTGTGGAATGTTTTTAATGGCATTTTGTATGATGTGCCAAGTGCATAAACGATGCTGTGTATTCGGAAAAACCGCTCTAATGGCTTTTGCCATGGCTTGATCTTGATCGGTGAATATGGTTTTAGGAGCCTTATCTCCCATAGACTCCAAAAACACATTAAATAACCAAATGAATGATTCCGCCGTCTCATCCAACAAAAATGCACAACCAAACACAGTATTTTTCCAATGGTGATTAACCCCAACAAAAGGTGCACAAATCAAACTATATCTATTAGTTCGATACGTGGAATCAAACACTAGCACATCACCAAAACAATCGTAATCGAATTTGGACAAACTATCTCTCCAAAATAAATTTGTCAATCTACCTTGTTGATCTACTTGTACAGCGTAGAAAAACATTGGGTTTTGCATTTGCATGCGATGGAAATGATTCAAAAGTTGTTGACAATCTCCCCCTTCCATAATCTTATTGCTTTCTGTTTGTAAAAAATTTTGACAATCACGTAGAATGAAGCCCAAATTTTTACTTCCACCTGCTTCATTTGCTAAGAATTTATATGCCGCAGTCCCACCAATGCCTGCTTTCATCATGTCACTTAAAACACCTTTGCAAGTATCGGATATCATCCTTCCACATCTAATCAAATGCTTTTGTTCATCCGGTACAAATGCATGATTATGCTCAGAAACATATTCTATAACCTCATAGACACCATTATCAACCTTAAATTTGATATGAGCAAGACACCCACATCTAACTTCAGCCTTTTCAAATTTCTTTTCTTGATCATATGAGGTGACAGAATGGCCTTCACAATTGCACAAAAATGTTCGTCGAGTTATTTCTCCTTTCCTATTTTTAACCGTATGACCCTTCCTCACTCCAAATCCTTTTCCAATTGCATAAGCCACATACTTATAATATGCTTCATCTTCATTAGAAAAAACCATCCCGATGGCAAACTCAAAATCATTTTCCATATCACGTATTACATGTGCAAGATGGGAAGTTTCATGCTGCAACGAAATGAACAATAAATATTCAATAAAAAAATAACATCAAAATAAAACAAAATATATTTCACATTGTGTGACAATATATTTCACATTGTATGAGTAAAGAATTACCTCTGATTCAGCCATTCGATAACTTTACACGTGCAAATTAATTGAGGTGATGTCTTCAAAATAGAAATAAATCTTCAAGAGTTCCCTTCAAATAAAATACAAAACAAACCAAAAGAGCATCAGCTTTGATGTAGAAGTCAATTAGGGTCGCTGTGAAAGACACCATCTAAAAGCATCCACGATGAAGGATACAAATCAGAATACCTAATTATTTAAAGGGTGAAGATGATGCTTGAAATAAGTGACCACATAATAAAATTAGCAAAGGCACGCATCAATTTGTAAACCCAATTATTCATACACTAAGTTGACATTTTTTCCTCAAAGGACAGCGCTGCATCCACCACATTGGTACACAGAAACATCCGCTGGCTCTTGAAGAGGCTGCCAACATTTTGGACACTTGACTAGCCGAACTTTACAAGTCAGTCCAGTGGTCATGTTTCTCCCAACAAACTGGCTAGATTAACCTATACATTGAAACTTTCCTAGAACGATGGAAAGTCAAATAAGAGAAAGTGAGATTCTAAAATCCCATTTCTTGTATCACATGTGGAAGCATGTATCTCTTTGAGAGGACAATTTTTTCAAGCTCTTTCTGATTTTCTCTTAATTGAAAAGAAGCCTGGACAGAAGTTTGATGATGTTGGGGCCACAAAAAATCTTAAAACAATATGTCCAGCATTACAACAAATATTTACGATATGGAGGCCCAATGCTGTACATTATAAACAAATGCCTGATCTGACTTTTTAGGGGAAAATTTGCTCGGCAAGTCCATAATTTATAAACACAAAAACATGCAGAAAGTTATCAAACCAAGCATTTGGCCACTCATCACATACCACTCCAGCAGGATCATCATGATTTCCATCACGGATTCAAATTTCACAAGCATTCCTAAGTCCACACTAAATTTTCAAAAAATAAAATGCATCACATTGGAGCGATGTGAGGTCACTACCAGTGTCAGGATCAAGAAAGTAAGGCTTTGGTGGCTGCCCAATGAAGACAGTTGTGTTATATGACCTGAAATAGGCAGTTCACTTGATCATCAGTCTTGCCAAATACACAAGCTTTTATAATATTCAGATCTGATTATCGCATGAAGTGAGGAGCATTATGCTTCAAAAGATTGAACAATCAATTAGCGAAGTGTGACAGAAAAAGGGACACAAAATGAATGACAAGCAAAGTGAGAATGAAGTTAACAATTGAGAAACACCCGGCGATCAAGAAAGAGAAGAAAAGCACTGCATCGTTTTGACATATAGAATAAAAATGTATGGAAATTGATAAGCACTTAGCAAATGGGGAAAACATTGCCATGGAGTGGAAAGACAATGGATGACCTGAAGACAGTCTTTTTCCCCGATGAAGACAATTGTATTTCGGTCTGTTGAGCCAATGATTTCATTTTGTGATAAGCACTTAGCAAATGGGGAAAAACAATAGTCAATTGTATTTATCACTTTGTTTCACTGGATCGACAAAATTGAATGCAAAGTGAAAGCATGAGTTCACAGCAAGCGCTCGTTCAAAAACAGAAAAGACAAAACATCCGCACCATTTGAACATATAGCGATTAACTAATCCAACATTCTCAGAAAAACCAAAAAACTCTCCCATTCAAATATTTAGAAGTGCCTATAACCGCAGTCTTCGACTTGAATGTCTTGACAAAATGGAAAGGAACTCATCGGCGCAAAGATCCATATATAAACATCAAACGCGAGACGTTACTGTAGCGCATCAAACGAACAATGATTAGATAATAAGTAAAATACAACTATCAAAAGCAGCATGAGACCAATAATGCACTCCAAGTGTAAACAGATCAGTCTATAGACACAAACTATCACATCTCATGGTAAGAATACATGTTGAAGAGATAAAATGCAGATCTCGGATTCGCAATCCACTCGATGAGGCTAACCTTCGTGCCGAAAGGACCGACAGGATAGTTGGCCGCGTTCTTCGGCGGGTCGTCGATGTCCCTCGCCGGCGGAAGCGGAGGGCGTTGGCGTCGGAGTCGGGGGCGACGGAGGCAACTTTGTGGAGGCGGAGGCGGAGGTGGAGGGCGTCGGCGTCGGCGTCAGGGGCGAAGGCGGAGGCGGAGGCGAAGGCGGAGGCGGAGGCGGAGGCGGCGGAGTCGGAGTCGCGAGAGGGCGTCGGGGGAGGCGGCGGCGTCGTCGGCGTCGGAGGGAACCGCCTTGAGGAGCGTCGGAGTCGGGGGCGTCGGAGTCGCGAGAGGTCGTCGGGGGCGAGGCGGAGGCGGCGTCGTCGGCGTCGGAGGCAACCGCCTTGAGGAGCGTCGGAGTCGGGGGCGTCGGAGTCGTGAGAGGGCGTCGGGGGCGGAGGCGGAGGCGGAGGCGGCGTCGTCGGCGTCGGAGGCGGGGGCGACGGAGGCAACCGGCTTGAGGGGTGTCGGAGTCGAGAATGGAGAGAGAGAGCTCGTCGGCGAGAATGGAGAGAGAGAGCAGAGGGGGGAGAGAAGCAGCTTTGGTAAAGAATTTTGTTCTCCCCCGCAACGGAACGGAACGGGGGGGAGAGAGAGGAGAGAGAGGATGATTTCGACAGGCGCAGGCGTGCAGAGGAGAGCAGAGCAGAGGAGGCGTCAGACTGGTGGGCCCCACGCGCGGCCCGCGCGCGAATTTTGAACCCTGACAGCTTCGACACGTGTCGATCGCTAATTGTCTTACCCATATGCCTACGTGGAGGGTCAAACCCACCTAATATTTTCTCGCCTAAAACGCCCCTGCTAAACTGCACACCAATCATGCCATCGGCCATTGAGCTAAGGGAGTCAGGAGTCAGGTTTAGGGCTGTGCAAGAGGGCCAACTGAGCGACATAAAATTCAAGAACGGGACATTCGAGTTACCGGTCTTGTATGTAAAGTATGACACCGAATCAAAATTTCGAAACCTGATCGCGTATGAGCAGCATCGTCAAACCAGAGACATTAACTACTTCACGGATTACGTGACCTTGATTGATTGTCTCATAAACTCTTCAAAGGACGTTGAGGTGCTTCGTCGCGCTGGGATTATTAAGAACTACTTGGGCGACGACAAGGTGGTTGCGGAGATGTTCAACAAGATCGGCGATTACGTCCCTGTATGTGATTCCTATTACTCCGAGATCTTCCAAAATGTGAAGGCACATTGCAACAAGAGGAGGAACATCTGGATGGCAAAACTGAGGAGGGAATATTTCCACAGTCCTTGGGCTTTCTTGTCCGTTCTTGCAGCCATCGTGTTGCTCTTTCTCACAGCAGCACAAACAGCATTTACTATTCTTCCTTACACAGAGTAAAGTTAAATGTGAAGAATGCTGGTTCATATATTTCCCCCCAACCATCTACTTGTGTTCTATAGCCAATAGTATTATCTTGGTTTTACAATGAGGACGAACCGCATGTGCTTAAAGAAAGAGACTGAAAAGTATTTATGCTTTAAATGAGGTCCACAAATCTCCCTTCATTTGGAACTGGATGATTACAACAGAAAACCTACAGGACATTAGCAACCAAGTTGGTATATGGTTCAAAAAGAAAAGAGAAAAGAGGTACAACAAACTTAGGTTATTACAATAGATATGGTAGGATCACTCTACAAAGTCTCTTCTTCCCACAAAAATATCCAGCTGGTTCTCTGATCACGCTTGACCTAAAAAAAGAGTTACAATTCAACTTGGATTACAACTAAAAGGAACACACAGCAACTTCGTATCTCTGAGCAATTTGATGGAATCCACATCAATAGTAGGAGAAGTTCTCCAAATGATATTATCAGCAAACTCTGAATCAGGATGGATACTCCCAAAAACAAAATCAGCCTTTGCACTGTCTCCTCATCAGCTATACTTGCATTAATAGAAAGGCCATGCTACGCTGCAAGAAAACAACAAACCAATAAGCTTCATAACATCAGCCTTATTTTGCTGATAAATTTGTCTAAAACAGCCCAAAAGAGGGAAGCAATTGTTCCATGGGAAGCCTTATGGGAATAACATTAAATTCTCGTAGACATCAACCAACATTTAATAACAGAAACGCAGGTATAATTCCTATTAGGATGGTCCAAAGCACATTCATTCATGTCAGCCAACAAAATACGCAATTTGCAAGGAGGTAAGTTTATTCACCTCCTTTCTCTGCACATTTGATTTCATGCAGTTAATAACAAAACTAGAATTAGCTTAAAGTTTGTATACATAGACTCAATAAAAAGTACATCCACCAAGCATTCATCCATGTAACAACATTTTCCAAATTGCACCACACATCTTTCCTTCCTACCAAACCAAGCACAATGCAACCAATGACACAACAGCATCACATGATCAGCAGATGGTACATCCATCACAGGTTAGCAGGTCCAATAAGTCTTAAAAGCAAACATGTACATGAAATATGTACTCATGTGATTAGTATGCTCATAGGAGTTAGTTGAATCTTCATTCATATCTGACCGAGAAGACACTTCCTCCCTTGCCGCTTTTGGCATTTGTTTTTTTATTTGGTGTTTGACCATTTGTTTTGGTTGTCAATGCAAAATAAAATCCATCTCTTCTGAGCGTGTCAGAAGAAGAACCACAACTTGTAAAGGTAAGAAACACAATATTGAAGGGTAATAAAATACTAATCACAAACCAAAAACTCTTCACAGGAATCTTGACGAGACAAAAGGCACTCACTCTTGTAAGGGCATAACCAAAGAGCAAGAAAAACACCAGAAAGGGGGCTGAACAGAATCAGAAAAAAACAACAGACAGTATAAACAACAATGGATTTGGAACAATTAGAACTCATAATCACTCACCTAAGTTGAAGCAAAGCTCCATTTGGATCAATCTTGGTCAACAATTGCGGAATTGGCGAGGAACTGAGAGAGATAAAAACACGAAGAAAGAATCCTAAAATTCTGTCCAATTCGACTTAAGCAACCAAGAGAAAGGCCAAAACAGCACCATTGTGGTCCAGGTAAGCTATCAAAATGAATAGCTACTAAACAAACGGTTACTCACAGTGGTTTAAGTATATGCTTTTACCAATTGGGCATTGTAAGCAAAAAATTAGTGTAGTGTCATTTAACCAAGGATCTAAGGAAAACTACAAAAACGGAAAGAGGGGAATATCCGGGTACAAAGCTAATTTTCAACTTAACCAAAGATGTTAAGGATTCTTGCTAATGTGAAAGACTTCAAGTATCACAAAGTTTAAACAAGCAGGGTAAAATATGGCTCGCTTCCAAGGATATACATACATACATACATACATACATACATACATACATACATACATATATATATATATATATATATATATATATATATATATATATATATATATATATATATATATATATATATATATATATTCAGGTAGAAGCGATGCAATCACAAAGTTGAAAGGGAAAAGTTATTCATATAATATACTACTTGACATAGTATATTAATTAGTTGAGTACCCTCACTGGATAAAATGGACAACTTGACGCCTCAAGAGAATATAATCTGTTGGAGAACAAATTCCAGCTATTCATTCCATCTGAAGAAAAAGAGGCCACAGGATTCTGTAATAGAAGCAAAGACAAATTTTCCACTCTTTTGCTGAAATTAATGACGCTGGTCCTACACTCAAGGCTCTTAGGCATTATGCTTCGGAGATCAATCTTACACCAAACTGATGAGGACCTGTAAAATTGCCCTTACTCTTTCTTAATGTTCTGCAATCAGTCTCCATCCATGCAAAATGAGCACAAATACTAGATATTCATTTGATCTGAAGAAAAGGAGGCCGCAGTATTCCATAATAGAAACCAACAAAGACAAAATTTCCATGCTCTTTGGCTGAAATTAAAGAGCCTGATCCTACACTCAAGGCTCTTAGGCCCATTATGCTTCAGAGATCAATCTTACACCAAACTGATGAGGAAACTATAAAATTGCCCTTACACTTTCTTAATGCTCTGCAATCAGTCTCCATCCATGCAATATGAGCACAGGGACAAGATGCACACTGACATAGAGAAGAAAAGCTCCATGTGAAAGCTGCTTACCCAACAGAAAAGCAGTTTCACTTTGGAGTCGCCCATTAGAAATTTTACAACTGGATCCATATTTCTCCTGTCAAATAAATAACTAAGACCAAATAATTTCACAATAACTATTAAAGCTGAGCAACCTTTGTCACACACAGAGCCATACACACACAAAAAGGTTATCAGGATCGAGATGCTAAGTAGGATCCTTTCAAAGTCTTAGAGATCAGATCAACATCATAAGGTCCTACATATTTGAAGTATTAAATTCTTGCTTGAATCAGTGCAATTAGATGCATATTAACCTTCAAAAGAGGGATAGTGAAGCTTAACGGTAGCATTCTCACGTGAGAGATTACTCTGGTTTAAATTCTTGGTTGCCAGTTTTTCAACTAACGATTAAAGAATCATGTCAAAGATGTAAAAGCATAAAATCTCCTTGCCCAAGTTGGATTAAATAGGATCACAATAAAATAATCACCATAATAATCAAGAAGAAGGCTGCCAAGAAATTACTTTCTTGCCATTTCTGAATTTATAATCCTTTATTTTGTCCTTCTCTCTCTAGGAATACATATTTACCTCAATCTGGGACACAATCTGTGATTTAACTCCCTCCCTCCCTCCCTCCCTCCCATCTCATCATTTATTCAAGACTGAAAAAGAAGAAGAGACGGTGTCTCTACGCTTCTTCACTTTCTACTGTTCATTCATCTTCATCCCTTATTCTTAATTCTCCAAGCCTTATATTTTCCAAATGGAGCCTGAACAAGATTAAGAAAAGTGGCACATGCGCTAGGGGACGGAGGCCCAATTTCATATTTGCTCCAGCTGAAAAGGCAGAATTGCCTTCTAAAGCTTGAACAGTGGAATCGTAGTTGGGATCGCCATCCTAAGATATAGGTCACGACCCTTGCAGACTACCATATTTCTTAGAATCCAAATTGTTCAAAGTTTTTGAGTGGTAGGATTGAATGATCGTGATCCTATAATCTGGATCGCAATCCTAACAACCATGCAGCACGCATGCATGCGCACACAGAGAAGAGTCTTGTGATGGTGCGAAAGAAAGTGCAAGAAAGAAGGAGACTGCAGGTCAGATTGAACAACATACTTGGCCCCAAACCCCAACAGCTAATTTCTCAAAGAAAAACAGTAAAAAATCATTAACAAAGGAACTTTTGAATACTGTAAGAAAAGTAGATGACAAGTTAGAACAATGTTCTTAGATTATATGAGAAACATCAACCACCTTTTACCAATTCTCAACTCTGTACCTGCTTTCCTCAGCACAATTAAGTCTGCTTTACATGGCTGGCCATTATATGGAATTATCTCTGCCAGGAGTCCGTTCAGATAGCTTCTTTCGGGAAGGTTCAACACTAGCCCTCTTCGACGATATATTCGGAATTTGCATAGGCACCATGCAAAAGCTAAGAGACAAACTGCCTGACCATGTAGAGAAAGGCAAAGGAGAAGAAAAGGAGGATGACGAAAAAAGAGGCCAAAGCTGAGAAAAATGTCTCTAGGAAGAGCAATATGCTCAAGGAAATCCCAAAATATTTCACATGCCAAATTGGATGGAAATATTAAAGAGTAATTTTCCTCAACTTATGTTAAGCAAAGTGACATTGAGAAGAATGTGTTACAAGCACTCAAACAGAAATGGTGTCAAAGTAAATAAGCAAACAATGATGTAAATCCTTTGTCAGAGTTGTTGGTGGCCGAAGGTGATGTTAAATTGGATATCTATATCAACACCGAAAAAATCCTTCATAATATTTCTGTATAATTTAGCCACTTCTAAAACATTATTTGGGATTTTGTTGACATTTTGCTCAGCTCCGCCTGTTTTCCCTTCCTCCTCTTCCACATTTTCTTCTCCTTTCTCTTCTCTTTCTCTTTTGCTGCACCATCCTGTGAAGTAGAAAGATCAAATCATAATATTAAAATCAATGGCCCAATATGAAATGCTTAACTATGTTAATAGAGCAAGTTGAGAAAGCAAAGGTAAACTCATGTAATAAACACTGCTGGCAGAACAAGTTGCACACGCATTTTACTCGTATTATATTTCAGAGCAATAAATAACACTCAAAATCTAAACCTGGCTTCCACTCACTGAGTTCACCTCCTGATCAAACTCAGGTTCATTCTCAATTTTAACAGCAAATGGCTAGGATGATCGGTTCCAAGTCTGGAACCTAGGACCTACACTCTCAGGACCTGTTCCCAATTTTTTAAACCAGGAACTGACCCTGTGGACCCTAGAACCAACTCTGAAACCAAACTTGCCAGTTTCAGGTTCCACCAGCAACCAGCACATCTTCTTTTCTTTTCAGTTTCATTCTTTTTTGGTTTCATTGCAGCTTGGTTATGCTACAATATGCAGCAAACCACATCAATCCCATGAGGTTAGTTACCTGCCTGTCCTACAACAATTCAGAATCCACGGACACATAACTTCCCTGATCATCAAGCAAACACACACACTTGCAGCAACAATCCAAAGAAAGCTTCATAAAAGATCACAACTACCAGTATCCTGAAACAGCACTTCACCAAAATGACTGCCGCCGCTTTTGATAAAAGAATTTTCACTCAACCTCCCTTGACCAAACAACATTAGAATATAGAAAGGCAAAAAAAAAATACACCAGCTGATCATTCTCCAGCTGAGCAGAACATGTCCACAGGTAAAATCGTGTAAAAATCACTTCAAGTCCTGAGCTCAGGTGGATTGCGAATCCAAGACTGAAAAGCCAATTACCACCCATCGACCATCTCTCCTTCCTCGCGTATCCAAGACTCGAAAATGGAGACAAGAAAACCATTAACAGATAGCAACCATGTAAAACACATCGAGACGCACCATTACAAAACCAAACCAGACGAAACAACGGGGAGAATAAGGGCAGATAGGCAGCAAGAGGCGAGAGGTAAATTGGTACCTGAAAAACCGTCGAGGCCGAGAGTGAGCGTGACGAAGCGACGAGCCCCGAGGTCGCGAGTTAAGGGGGGAGCGAGAGAGAGAGAGAGAGAGAGAGAGAGAGAGAGAGAGCGGTCATGAGAGAAGTCTGGAGTCTGATCGAGGGTTTTATTTATAATTAAAAAAAGAAGAAGAAGAAGATTTAAATGGGTAATTTCACCCCTAAAATGGAAAACCGGATTGATATCCACTTATTCAAGTTTTTAGGAACCGAAAATCGGTCCCGTTCGGTCTAGGCAATTCTGATTCGGACAATTCCATTTGCTCATCATCCCTACTGCTAACAACACTACTTCACTCTTCATCAAGCTTTCGTGCGTAGCTGGGTGAAGGTACATTTCCTAAAAACTGTAAAAACATTATAAAATGGTTAAAAATTCAGGCCGGACTAAATTGCCATAAAATTAAGGATTAATACCATGAAAAATCATTAAATTAGTATGCTTGTGATAAATTTATTTAAAATTAATTTTAGACCATAAAACACTTCAAATTAGTACATCTATGATGAATTTACCTCAAACTAATTTTTTAACTACAAAATACCCCAAACCGATACATTCGTAAGAAATATATCATCAAATACTTTCTATTAAATTGGATTAATATTACGAAAAATTATAAAACTAGTACACATGTGACAAACTGAGAGCAAAACCCCAAACCGTTATACCCATCAACTATTACGTGTCATTCTACTTAGCAATTTAATAGTAAAATTTAATAAAAACTGACGGAGTTTTTTTGTGATATGAACTTTAAATTAAAGCGTATCAGTTGGGACAAGTCACGGGACCTAATCCTTAAATGTTGAAGTGGTAAACACAAATGTTCCTCTTAAAGGGCAAAATCGAACCACGGATCACTCCCAATAATGATAGTAAAAATATCAGAAAAGTAAGCATATTAAGTGTGTAAAATATCGAGAGTTTGTCCACTCGCCCACATTTACCAAAAGCAAGCTCATATGACGGTGAAATTTAAGACAACAATAAAAATCTTTTATATGTGTACACCTCAACAATAGGCGTTGCCGCAACCTCGTACACTGGTTTTTGTGACGTGGACTCGGTGAAAATTTCATCAAACTCGTAGGTGTTTCTATTTCAGTTACTCTTCCCCAATTTCAGCATTTTCAGCTAATCATAATAATACATAGGACTTAAATCAGTGCATCATGCAAAAGAATAAACCACCCGTATATTGCTAATGCGTCTTTTGCTTTCTAGGAGCAATATACAAAAATTGCTTACCCTTAGATAAAAGTAAAGAGTACTTTTTTCTTTAACTTTTGGGAAAATGTCACAAATGGTCCCTATAGTTTTGCCTAATGTGCAATTTCGTCCTTGAACTTTCGATCGGCTCAATTTGGTCCCTGAACTATTGATAAATGTCCAATCTAGTCCCTGAACTTTTGATCGGCTCGATTTGGTCTTTGAACTATTCATAAATGTCCGATCTAGTCATTCGTTCTTGTTTTTCCTTTTTTTAATTTTTTTTAAAATTTTTTAAAATTTTTTAAAATTTTTTTGCTTTTTCTCCTTCCCTCCGCCGGAGCCGGCGGAGGAAGCCTGGCGTCCGGCGAGGTTCGCCCTCACCGGGCACGCCGGGTGCTCCCTCGCGGCGTCGAGTGAGGGGCTCCCTTGCCGGCGTCGGGTGAGGGCCGTCCTCGCGGACGCAAGCGAGGGCGGCCCTCGCCCGACGCCGACAAGGGAGCACCCCTGTCGAGGGAGCCCTCGCCCGACACCGGCGAGGGGCTCCCTCGCAGATCCGGCAAGGGGCTCCCCTCGCCCGACGCCAGGGTGCTCCCTCGCCCGACGCCGGCGAGGGAGCTCCTGCCGGATCTGCGAGGGAGCCCTCGCCGGTGTCGCGAGGGGCTCCTCGCGAGAGGTGCTCCTCGCCGGATCTGCGAGGGAGCACCGGTGTCGGGCGAGGGGCTCCCGCCCCCGACACCCGCGAGGGCCCGACACTAGGGAGGGCGACCCTCGCCGGACGCCGGCTTCCCTCCGCCGGCGGAGGGAATGGAGAAAAAAAGCAAAAAAATTTAAAAAAATTTAAAAAAAAATTTAAAAAAATTTAAAAAAAAGGAAAAAAAGAACGAAGGATTAAATCGGACATTTATGAATAGTTCAAGGACCAAATTGAGCCGATCAAAAGTTTAGGGACTAGATTGGACATTTATCAATAGTTCAGGGATCAAATTGAGCCGATCGAAAGTTCAGGGACGAAATTGCACATTAGGCAAAAATATAGGGACCATTTGTGACATTTTCCCTTAACTTTTTTTCTCAAATATAAATGTTATGAAAAGTTTGCATTTGAAGGTACGTGTCAACAGTTAAATATTCTAAAAATTTTGAAAGTTTCAAATTAAAAAAAAAAATGTCAAAATTTGTGAATCGCTAGATTTAGATTAAATAAAAAGTAAAACAATTTGGATAATTACCAAACGAGTCGCTTGCAATCAATAGACTATACATATAATGGAAATAGGACTTGGATGATTGACATACCATTGTAAATTATCTTTTCTTGAGTTAAATGCCAGTAAAAAAAAAGTAATACTTTTTAAGTAAGGGCTAATATCCTGAAAAACCCCAAACTGGTACACTTGTGACAAATTTACCCTAAACTATTTTTTTGACCATGAAAAACTCCAAACTGGTAAATCGTGACAAATTTACCTCGATCGACTATAAAAAAAACCCTAAACGTTGGTACATTTATGACAAAATTTACCCCAAACTAATTTATTCGACTGCAAAAACCCTAAACTGATAAATTTGTGACAAATATACTCTCTGCTAAATTTGATTAATATCACAAAAAAATCACAAAAATTGTAAACTGTGACAAACAGAGCGTAAAATCCTAAATTGGTATACTGGTTAACTGTCACGTGTCATTTAACTTAATAATTTGAGAATAAAATTTAACGAAAACTAACGTAAGGTAAATTTATCACAAGTGTACCAGTTTGGGGTAAATTTGTCAAAAGTATACCAGTTTGGGGTTTTTGGTGGTCAAAAAAATAGTTTGGGGTAAATTTGTCACAAGTGTACCAGTTTGGGGTTTTTCAGGATATTAACCCTTTAAGTAAATAGAACAAGAATGAACCAACAAGGTGTGGCATAGATGGTAAGAAAGTCTGCTATTTCCGTGACCTTAGTTTTGGGCCTTGTTATGGTTACGCTAGGAAGAAAACTTTACGCACCAGGTTGATGAGGGGGAGGGCAACCTTAAAATTGTCGGAGGGGGTGCACTAGTCATGTTGTGCAAAAGCTAGTCAGGAACCATTTAACGTGAATCTTCAACTTAAGGTGGTGATGAACTATATAACATTTCTTGTAAATTGTTGGGTGATCCCGAATCTCAACTGAGGCTCCATTTGTTTCATGAAAAAAATCACGTTTCCAGAAAATGTATTTTGAGAAGCCATTTTTCAAGAAAATAACCATATTTTCCAGTGTTTGAGTGAAACATGAAAATAGAGAGGAAAATATTTTCCATTGTTCAATATTTGATTTGATTTTTTGGAAAAAATTACCAACAAAAAATCAAATCTTAATTTTTTAATCGACCAAAAAAATTATTTTATTAATTATTTACCTGTTAAGAAATTGAATATTTAATTATTTTCTATTTTTTTTTTAAAATTGATTTTTTATAATTTATAATTTTTCCTTTTTTCTTTCCTTTTCTTTTCCTTTCTCCTACTTCCTCCTCTTTCTTCCTCTTCCTTCCTCTGTTGCCATGTGCCACGGCGATGGCCGGCTGCCCGATGATTGACCAAAGACACCGAGTGGCTAGCTCAAGGCTTGGTCAATCCAGGCTAGCTTGAGCTTCGCTGAGGGTGGCAATCTCATGGCTTGCTAGATCATGACAATGGCCGACCAAGGAAGAAGAAAAAGAAAAGGGAAGAAAAAGGAAAGGAAAAGAAAAAACATAACAATAAAAGGAAAATGTGTTTGGTAAAAGAAAGTGAGGTGGAAGAAGTTACGGAAAATGCAAGCGCCAATTTCGAGCAGTCCACTCACAAAGGCGCTTTGCTCCTTGGAAATAAGCTCAGGCAGGTAGGGTTTTAGGTGATTGGCAATTACCTTAGAAATGATTTTATAGGAATAATTGCATAGGCTTATGGGATGGTATTGGTCTAGTCTTTCAGGGTGTGGTACCTTGGGGGTTAGGGAGATGATGGTTTTATTTAAATCTGGTGGCATTACTCCAGATAGGAAGAATTGTTGCATTGATGAAAAGATCTCGTCCTAGAGTATATCCCAATGATTTTGATAGAAAAGTCCATTCAAACCATCTAGGTCCGGAGCTTTAGTAACCCCCAACTAGAACGTAGCATGTTGAACCTCCTCCCTAGTGACAGGAGCTGTCAAAGACATGTTCATTTTGTCAGTAATAACCCGTGGGCATTAATTCAGAAGAGGCCCATAATCACGATATCCCACCGTCTAATATAGATTTGAAAAGTAATCCGTTGGCATCTTCTTTAAAAGCCAGGGATCGCGCACCCAACCATGATTGTTGTCCTATTGCATATTGATCTTATTGCGTTGTCTCCTTTGAATGGTAGTTGCATGGAAGAATTTAGTATTTTTATCTCCCCACCTTAGCCAGTTGATCCTAGAGCGCATCGCCCAATACTGTTCTTCTTGTTGCCATAATTTCTGAATTTGCTCTTTCAAGTGAGTAACCAACCAGTGCATCATAATGATCATGGGTTTGATTAACATGACTTTGAAGTTGCTGGTGCAAAGCTGCAAGTTGATGATGTCCCTTGGAGAATTTCGATCTACTCCAATGAGCTAGTGCGAAGGAGACCGCCTTTAGTTTGGATGGAAGGGTGGAGTTCGATAACCGTGTGGATCTCCATGACCAAGCAACGATTTCACAACAATCCGGTCTTGGATCCAGAAAGTTTCGAAAATGAAGGGCCGATGTCGTCGATAGGGTAAGGCTTTAGTGATTAAGAGCAAGGGGCTGTGATCCGACCCTACAGCAAGTAAAGCAAACGCTTCAGCTTCAAGGAAGGTGAGATGCCAATCCAGAGTACACAGAGCCCTATCCAATCTTTCCTTAACAAAGTCATCACTAGCTCTATGATTCATCCATATAAAGGTACATCCCTTACTTTCTATGTCCATGAGTGAACAGTCATGTAATACATCTTGAAAAGATTGCATTCTATGAGAACCGGCCAAGCGCTTACCTACTTTTTTCCCAATGATAGAGTATTTCATTGAAGTCACCGACACAAACCCATGGTAGGGTGTTAGAGGAGTTGATAAGTCGCACGGTTGCCCATAGTAATTGGCATTGCTGGAAAGTAGCCGGAGCATGAAGGCAAGTGAGTCGCATTGGAGTACCTCCCATTATATCAGTGCATATGACATCAAAAAACTCCGAGGTAGAGCATTCCAAAGTTATAATAAGCTGGTTAGTCCAAAATAAAGCCAACCCACTAGCTAAACCAATGGGGTTGAGCAGAAAAGAGCTAGGATACCTGAGTCTCTTTTGTAGGCGTTTGACTCCGACCTCTTGGTTTTAAGTTTTCATCAAAAAAATAATGTCGAGCCTCTCTTTAGCCACTAAGGCCTTGAGAGATTGAACTGTCAGGGGTAGGGGTGAGCATGGTCCGGGTTGGTCTGGGCCACCCCCTAACCCTAGAACAAACCCGTACAGTATCGGTCTTCAATTTTTAGGACCGAGGACCGACCCTATTGAGCTTGGGACCAAGGACCGAACCGATCTAATGGGTTCGGTCCGGTTCCAAGGTCAACCCGGGACCGATCAATAATTTTTTTCGTCTTAATTTTTATACTCCCTAAAAAAACAAACCCACAAATTCAAATTACACATCCATTAACAATGTGGCATTATGTAACAAAACTATAAATACCAATACATATTTAGCAAATTTAAGATGACATAATAATAGAAATTTCATACCTGCTAACCGCTCATTGAGATATGGGATAAGATGGAAAGTTCTTGTAATCATCTATCTTTAATATTCATAACACTATATGCAAAAGCGTTTTCCTGCATTTGATCATGTAGAGTCCACTCAACCAAAAAATGAGTTTCACACCACTTGACTAGCATTTGATCATGTAGAGTCCACTCAACCAAAAAATGAGCTTCACACCACTTGACTAACAAATCACCGTAGGAATTGCAGTACTACTCTATTCTTCAAAAACTTCTACCATTTGACACAAATTGAAAAGCAAAGTGCAAGTGAAATTCATTAGTAAAATACAATTAAACCATAAAAAGTTCAAAATACTTAATATAAACCATGAATATATAACTTCACATCTTGTTAATTTACTTGAACTTCTAAACACCTGAAAGCAAAAACAAATGACACATAATTAATACTCAACAAAAGTTTTAAATTGAAATTACTATTAGTGCTATTGATAGAACATGTCAATATAATATAATATAACAGACATTTTACTTAGGTTTGAATATATAAAAGAATTATAAATAATATAATATAATATAATATAATATAATATAATATATAGGGTTGGTCCAAGGTTGGACTGACTTAAAACTCTTAGGATCGAGGACCAACCCGCATAGTGTTGGTCCTGGAATTTCAGGACCAAGGACCGACCCAGTCCCCTTGGGAACCGGACCAGGACTGACAGGGTTGGGTCGATCCAAGGTCGGTCTAGGGTCAACCCTAGACCGCTGCTCACCCCTAGTCAGGGGATTGCCCAGACCCTGACAGTTCCAACTCAAAAGTTTCATTTATCACTTGGTGGCTTTTTTGGGCAAGCCACCACAGCCCATTTGCCTACTTCTTTGGCTACCAAGATGGGAGTATCCATGAGTTGTGTCTCATCAAGGTCTTCGTGTTGATTTAGTCGTGGTTCATAAGGATTATACCTCTTCAATTTTTCGGTTGTGCCTGCTTTGGTATTAATTCTGTTGTGCTTCGTCTTCTTGGGGTGACAGGAGCCCACTACCAGGTCTTGAGGATGCTTCATCTTGGCAGAAACCAGATCCATCGCAGCTGTTGTTGGAGATTCTGAAGGCTTACCTGCAGGAGCGGGACGCTGGATGAATTTGTTTGTACTTAGAATGAGTGGCAAAGCTGGCGGTTGAAGAATTCCCTTGTTTCTATCAGCACTGGAAGGCTACACCACGACTAGTTGAGGTGATGGTGGGGGAGTTTCTGGGATGACCTCTTCTGAAGGTTCAAGTATGTCTTGCGGCACGTAGAAAGTTTTCCAGTATGGACTATGTTCCCAAACTTCCACTCGTAACCATTGGCCGTACGCCATTTTTTCTTTGCTTGTCATCTTAGCTTCATCAAAAGGATAATCCTTACAGTACATAACATAGTGTCCGAGCTTGCCGTAGGAGTAACAAAAATGTGATAGGTGTTCATATCGAAAATCTATCCATAATGTTTTTCCATTAATTCTGATCAATTGGCCTGTCGTCAAAGGTTCCTGCACCTTGAGTTCGACCCTTGCTTTCCCAGCTTGGAGGGAAGTACCCTCCTTATTTTCTATTCAGACTTCTAGTACTCTACCTATGTCTAACAGCCTTTTCTATCATATTTTCAAAACACCATTCCAACGGAAGACCAAAGACTTGCACCTAGAATGCGCAAGTGGAAAAATCATAACAATGCACCGGCATGTTGGAAATCCAAGGCTTAAAGATAACTAAATGGCTAGAGAAAAGCCAAGGGCCCCCATCCAAAACCCGCTGTTTCTCCACCTTAGATTTGAATTTTGCTACATACAACCTTGCTTCCCGTGAGGATAGTTTGACCTGGTATGTTCTCCAAGCACACCTTAATGTATTTTGGAAAGCTTGAAAGTTTATGGACGGATTGGATAGAATTTTACCTACCAATATCAATTTGCATTCTTCAACTTTGTCTATAGGTGGCGCATCATCCCAAACTTCAATCCCCTGTTCCGGCTAGAGGCGGCCCATTCGGGAGCATAGGGCAGCAAGATGAGAGGTTTCTTCCTGGTCTTGATTGTCCATGAGGTCAGGGGATAGTGCCTCTCACCAAAGAGCCTATCTTGGAGAAGAAATTCACATGCAGATGGGTCGAGGTACAGCAGGAAGCAGTGACCGACGATATGGAAATTCCAGGCAAGCGATTGAAGATATACCATTCATGAGAGCTGGGTCGAGGTGATTGAAAACTGAATCCCACCTACCAGCAATGAGGATGGCGAGGATTGGGTCAGTAATCGAAGAGGGGTGAAAATTGGGAGGGGAAGGTGATGGAACCAGGTGAGAACACTTCTAGAACAAAAGTCCGAACAATTGAGAGCAACGACTGTGGAAGAAGCGATGAAAGGAAATACCGGGTTGAAAAATAGGGGAAGAGACGAAGGTGAAACAAGAATTGTGAAGTTAGGGTTTAGGGTTTTAAACTACCATGAAAGTAGAGAAACGACTCTACATTTCGAGAGAGAGTATTAGCTTCCACGAAGGTTCAATATTATGGTTTAATCTCATGAATCGAGGTCTTGTGACATAAATTCAAGGTCAATTTAAAGGCATTAGGTTATCCTAAGCAAGAGTAATTAGTCAAATAAATTTATTGCAATGTTAATTGAATTCAATTTCAATTAATTTGCAATTATGGGTAAAGAATTGCAAAATTCCTAATTTTAGCCTTTAATGCTTGATTGTATGTACCCATGGTTTTGGTCTATTGTTTTTCACAATAATCACTCAATTAAGTCTATAGAGAACATAGATTGCATTTATGGGGTTTAATTTGCTTAATTTGATTTAAATCAGACAATTTCTCCTCGAATCGGACAAGTTTTCTTTTCACATTAGTCCCCGAGGGACCAAATCACATAAATTTTGAATCCACAAGGACCACCTGAACACGATCTAGCAAGAACCGGCCAAAACTGATCAAGAACCAATCAAGAACCGATCGAACTAGTATGAATAGGCTTGACGAGTCTGACCAATAGCTGGTGAGGCAGGCCAGTTCAGCCCCTTGCCGGTCGATTCTAGACCTCTAGTGATTTAATTTGGCCATTAAATCAAGTTTTTGACCGTTGGATCGATCCGATAGCCAAGATTCGCCAATTTGGGACTGGGATAAAAGGGATTTTCTCTCCATTTTGAAAAGGAGGGCACATTTTATGCAGAATTTTATCTTTCTAAAACGGAACTCTCTCTCTCTCTCTCTCTCCCTCGCTCGCCAACTCTCTCTTCCCTTCTTACGCATGCGGCCACCGCTCATCAACGTACGCCCCCATGTTGATCTTATCTCCAGCCGGTTCATTTACTTGAACCGGCTCCTATCTGGTGGCCGTTGGACTCCCAGCCACCGTCGATCAGTTCGTATAGAGGTCCCCAACCCTCTAGTGGTCGGGGTTTGAAGAGTTGGTCACCCAAGCATCTCCGGCGATCATTTCCTTCAATCAGCATTGAAGACCTGTCCAAATAGAGACCGATTCTGCTCATAAGCTGAACCGGCTGTTCAACCGCTTCCTTTGGCAATCCACAGTAATCGAATCTGTTCATCGAAGTTTTGATCATGCTTTGACAACGATCACTTCGTCCGATTGTGTTCAAAATCAAGGAAAATGAGAAAAGATAGATTCTCGAACTCGAATTCGATAAAGCGAGATTGGCATATCCATCGGGGCTAAGATTCAAGATTAGATTCATATAATATGCTTCAATTTAATGATAATAAGGTTGTTTGATGATTTGCTGAGATTGAAGTTCATTCAGGATTGGTTTGTGGTTGATTGAGTGTGATTAATGTTGATATGCGATTTTTGTGCTTCTGTGCATAGCTTACTATTTGGCTTAAAATGAGGTATTAGATGAGCTTATTTGACCTCAACTCATTCTAGGCTTAGAAGGTACACTTTGATATCTTTGATTTGATAGGTCGAACATCCCGAATAGAGATATTTTGACCCTCAAAAAATACCTCAGAATCCAGTCGATTCTGCAGTAGTTTAGGTTGATTTTTTGTTCTGGTTTTAGACCCATTTTTTTTTTTCGTGTTGATTTTTCTGTTCTGAAATTGGAGAAGTTTTCTCATGAGATTTGTTCCAAATCGTCTCAAGTATAACATATGTTTTTTCTAGATTTTTTGGAGGTGTTTTGATTAGGCAAAATCATTTAAAACCGACCGCATGTTATTCAACCTTGCATTGCATCCAAATTGAGTTTGTGTGAGTTTGAGCTTGTAGATGAACTAATTAGGTTTGACATTCTTCATTAGACTTGTAATGCATGTTTTAAGGATTCTAGGAAGGTAAGATTCATATGGATCGCTCGTCATTTGGTGTGTCAATTGCATACTCAAATACATTTAGGTACTGCTGCAATTAGGACATTTCGTGATATGCATCGTTTTAATATTTTCACCTAGATTTGTGTAATCTCCATTAGGTTTTGACATCTTAACAAAAAATGTTCGTCATTTTGCACTCTGCATATAAAATTTTTCATTAGATTTTTCAAATGTCATTAGGTAATCAAAATCAAGTATATTCTGTGATATTTGTATTAATTTCGAGGCTTATTATAAAGTCACTAAAACACATTTATTAGGGTCTCTTAAAGACCAAATCATGCATCAATGCTTCGTGACTTTTGAAATGTGCATTACAAGCTTAGCGTCCATATGCGGTACGTCATGATTGAACATCATTTGACATGTGAATGTCATGTGTTAATTAGGTTAGTTGCATTGGGAAAACATCAAACACGTCATTTTAATTCTAAGTCATTTTGCATTGCCAACGACTCCTATAATTCTTTCATATCCTGACCTAGGGTTAGATGTTTACCCAAATCATTTGTCACATCTAATCTTTTGTTGTATGCGAATAACATGTCACTTATGCATTATTTAAGTGACTTTAGAAATCATAAATGCATATTATGTATTGACTTGTTAATGGCTACCATGCACATTTTTATGTATGCCAATTTTTGAGTATCGAATTGTCCTCGATTGAGTTTCGACCCTTCTAGGAAGTCATAGGACTCATTTAGATCTTTTGAAAGCCCCTAGTTTTGCGCAATTTTCTTGTCGTTAGGACCACTTCCTTTTTTTTTTTTTTTTTTTTTTTTTTTTTTATAAATTTAGTCTAGAAATTTGACTTAGATTAAATTCGGAACTCTGTTTTTACCCCTGTTTGGTCAGTCTTTTGCTATTTTTGTGTGATTTTTTCGGTAGGGATTCTTGAGTTGAACTCTTAAAAACTTTTGTTTGTCACATTTTGGACTATGTTGTGGTGAAATTTTATATTTTTCAGATTCTTTTTGATAGGTTAAATCTCAGTCTCATTGTTACTTTACATTGCTGTGTTGTGAAAATTCTGATGCGACATCGAACTTCATGAATTTTTTTAAAAATGCTTACATAACTCATTTTGGAAAACTTTCTCAACAAAGTTTGTTCCTTATGATGTCGTGCACATTGTGTAATTTTCTTAAGGACAAATCATCAATGGGTCCTTTCCAATTTAGTTGATTCTGTTTATCTTGTCTGTGATGTTCTTTTGTAAACCCTTATTGTGATTTCCTTTTAGGATTTTTTAGGATGACTTACATGTGGAATTAGGATTCATCGTCTTCATGAAATCCATTCCAAATTCCTTGATCTTCATTGTCAAAAATTTTCAATAAATGAAATGATTTTTTGATCACATTTTCTACAAAATTGATTTGAAATGTTGATGTTGCATACTAAAATGAATTTGGTACATTTGATGCTTCCAACATCAATGTTTAGAATCCTTTAGACCTTTTGATTTGACATTGGAATCTTTATGGTCTGGACCGTATTTAAAATGCATGCAATGTATGTGAGTGCATGATATACGAGTCCCAGACTAGCCTTGATAATTAAATGCGTTCCATACTTGAGATGTCCCTTTGTCGTCTTATTTTTCTTTCTCGACATTTCGAACATATACAAACCTTTTGAAACATTACATAAACCACACACATGCATGAAACCATCTCATTTTTAGAAATGCTTGGGATTGTAATTGGTGCATGCCCATTGAATAAGGCCCACGGGCCTGCATGCAGGTTTAATTATTGGTGATGCATGTGATTGTTAGATCTATGTTTAGATATGATGCTTGATTCCGTGGTAAATCTTGGGATTCACCTCAAACATATCTTAGGGACTTATAAGCATTAGTGGCTATGCGAGAACACAAATGGTCTCTCATGGCTTTAAGTCATAAAAATAAATGGGTTAGACATCTAGAGGGACTGATGTATGAATTGCAAAGGCTGACACGAGGCCCTATTTGTTCATCTGTATATCCGATTTCATTTGTTTGGTTGTTCTTGATCATTTTCTGTGTTTGTTAACTGTTTTGTTGTGAATAATTGTTTCTTTCTATTGTATGTACCTAGTTATAGTTCCTAGTTTAGAACTACATTAGGCCCTTGTAGGTGGAAGCTCATCAAGACATGAAAATGGCGAAAGTCAATGTCCACTCCGATTTTTTTTTTTTTGTACTCATTTTCCCGATATATATTTCGGGTTTTTCATTTGTATAAACACCCGACGAGTTGCAAGTTCTTTTCTTTTCTTTATTTCCTTTGAGCTTTAGGGTTGCATGCTAGGTTTCCTACTTTCCTTAGTGCTTTACTTGGTTGTTTACTTACCGTTTTGTCTTTAAATTCAATTGTCTGCTTTCTTTTCTATTTTGTAGACATAGAATTGCACGAAAATGACCATCCACACATGATCATTTAGTTTAGGTTCATTGATTTCGAAAAAGTAAAAAGACAAGCACGATCACCTTAGGCAACACAACATACTGTTAGATATCGAAAGGGTGCTAATAGAAATATTAGCGCAATCCAAGTCCCAAAACCTAGATATTTAGTTGCATAGAAATCGAGGGATAACTCCTGACCCTTGATTGAGTTTTCTAGCCAACTCCCCAAAAACGACACTAGTGACGACTCCCCTTTTTATTAGGTTGTTTAAACAATTAATTAATAAATAAACCCGTTGTGAGGGATATGGGCCTCAACAAGGTTTACCGTGGTTTAGCATACTTGATGTGGCAGTAACCTAAAGAAAAAAGTGATGCCATCCCTATGGGTGAAACATATTATCAAGAAGGCTATCATAGTAAAGGTATCCCTAAATTTGATATCCATACTTGACCTTCTCCCCTAAGGTGTGTCACCCGTATAGGTATGAGTCACGACATCTTCTATTGTACGTAGGGTATGAGTTTGACAGAACTTGTGGTCGTGATCGAGCGAACTCACAAATGGTTCATTCCGAAAGGCGGGTGATAACGTTTTTGTGGTTGTGAACTATGAGGGAACTTTTGTGGTCAAATTACTCCTAAATTCGATTTTTCCCACATTCGTTGGAGGCTTGCGAGGAAGGTCGGGTCGTGACAGCTTTTTTGTTTTTCAATGGTAGTACTTCTCCAAAATGATTTTTGTTGACTTGAAAATTGGGTTGCTCAAAAGGTCAGCACACGAATATGGACCACATTAATTACTAATTTCACTTTTGACCCCAAAAAATTATTAATGTGACTTGTGGAAAAACTTGCCAAGTTAAATTAGCTGAGTCGATTTGATGTTTTCCTAGTCTTCTTAGGCACTATTTGGTAACCATCCAAATAGTGCCTGATTCTGATTTTTTGTTCCTAGAATCAATTTGGGATGAAAATCACATTTGGTAAAATTTTTATTTTCAGGAACAAATTTGTTCCCAGAATCAATTTGGGATGAGAATCAATAATAAAAAAAAAGTTGATTCTTGTTCCGGGAACAAGATCGAGAATCAAAACTCTTTTCTTCTCTTTTCTTCTTCTTCTTCATCCACCACCATCCCGTGACCGTCGCCCGCCGCCGCCTGCCGCCATTCGCCACCGGTTGCCGCCGCTCGCCTCCGCCCACTGACGGTCATTGGCAACCGGTCCGGCAAGCTCGCCAGGCTAGGGCGAGGTCCGGTGAGCTCGCCGGTGGCCAAGCGGGCCTCGCCCAGCTACCGGCGAGGCCGAGCCAATGAGGGCTGGCGACCGGCTTGAAGAAGAACTAGAATAGGAGAAAAAAAAAAAAAAAAAAAAAAGGAAAAGAACATAAAAGGAAAAAAGGAAAAAACAAAAAAAAAAAAGAAAAAATGAAAAAATTATAAAAATTATTTAAAAATTAAAATAAATTGATTTGGAATAGAATCAATGAATACGGTACCAAATGCAATTCTATTCCAGAATCAAAAATTTTGTACAGTTACCAAATGCGTTCTTTTACTCATAATCAATTTTCGAGAACATAATAAAAAATAATCATTTCCGATTAGAACTTATTTCTGGGAATAGAATCGTTACCAAATGCGCCCTTAGTCTCCTCTACTCTTAGTTCCATGAACAAGCACTTGCAATCGTCTCAGCCCTCTGGTAACACAGCCTAAGGATGGATAGTGATTGATAAGAATGCTGATGGACGACACTGCCCACTTCATCATTCCTACGAAGCCGTCAGCCTAGAAAAAAGCGTCCCTATAATTCCTAAAAATGCGGGCTTCGTGGAACTCTGCTCCATCTGGAAAAATAAAGAACCTTGCTAAAGCTAACCCCACCGTTACACCCTATGAATAACGGTGTCTTTTTAACTACAAAGTGTCGTGGAGATGCAATTGGCAACCAGAGACTATTTGTGAAATAGAAAGTTCTCAGATAAGGACACTAATTCTTTCTTCTAGAAAGGAAATGAAACCAATAAGAACTAATTATTGTGGGTGACATTTTTTTAATCTTTGAATAACTACTTAAATATAAAACTCACTGGAGGAGTGAGTAGAAAGTATACTAGACTTTTTTTCTTGATTAAGTTTGTCATGTTTTTATTTAGTCTTGTCTAGAGTTATTTAAAATTAGACCACATCAAAGTGATTTTCTCGTTAATTGCCATTTGTCGATGACTTATTTTTGCTGAATTGAGAACGCAAATTTGTATTCTATTATGTGGAAATCATGTTTGATATCATTCTTTTTTGTAATGGTGGGAGAAAAATTAAAGTGTGTCATGAAACCAGTAAAGCGAAGAGAGAAAAATAAGAAGGACAGTGTTAGCCTAACGGCTGTAAGTGCTTTAAACTAATTGTTCATTTTGAGCCTATGGTATCATTTTAAAAGTAACATGGTACAGAACATTTGGTTAATTAATAATTCAGCTTAATTAGTAGAAGATTGCTGGCATTTTATGGAAGAGAGAAATGAATAATTTTGTTTAATTAAAAGGTTCATATTGATTAAAATATATTTCACATGAGAAACTTCAAGTCCATGTAGCAAATTTGAAAGGCAAATTTTAATTCTGAGTAAAAAGAGAGAGAGAGAGAGAGAGAGAGAAAGAGAGAACAGATTCCACTCAAAGTCCCACCATTTCCCAAGGAAACCGGAGGGAAATATGGGGAAGACTACACCGTTGCTCTACCAAGCTTTTTCCAATATATATATATATTTTCAATGGCCAACACCCTTTTATTTTTGATAATTTAGGTGGACACGCGCAAGTAGGCCAATTGAAGGTCCATCAGAACAATTTATAAACCCTTGAACTCATTAAGTTAGGGTCTTTTGCCTGTGAAATTTGAATTTGTGACTTTCAGTTCCTAACTTGGAAATCTACGGACCCTCAAACCAATTGTATCGATCCATAGGATTGGGCCAGCATGTTTATTGTTGAAAGTGTAATAGGTCGTCTCCATCGTGAAGGAAAATATAGTATCTAGCTAGTAGCTGAAACAACATAATCTTTCAAGATTTTCTATGGAGTTTTGTAAAGTGGTTGATATTCGCATAGTACAATGCAACTTGTGGAAGACTTCATACGTCGTTCTCCTAAAGTCAATTATTGATGTTCCCTTGTAAGTCTTTCTTAGCCATTTACTCTTCATCAAGTTCCATGAACTATCAATTTATTGTAATACCCAAAATAGTTTGCACTTAAATGGTAAAATCTGAACATGTGGCTTGGAAATCTCCTGACGAGCTGATCAAGTGGTTGGCTTTCACATAGTACAATGCAACTTGTAGAAGACTTCATACGTCGTTCTCCTAAAGTCAATTATTGATGTTCCCTTGTAAGTCTTTCTTAGCCATTTACTCTTCATCAAGTTCCATGAACTATCAATTTATTGTAATACCAAAAATAGTTTGCACTTAAATGGTAAAATCCGAACATGTGGCTTGGAAATCTCCTGACGAGCTGATCAAGTGGTTGGCTTTCACATAGTACAGTGCAACTTGTAGAAGACTTCATATATCGTTCTCATAAAGTCAATTTGTGCCATCTCCTTCTAAGTTTGTCTTAGCCCTTTGCCTCTTCGTCAAGTTCCAAGAACTTTCAGTTAATTGCAATACCTGAAATAGCTTACACACAATTGATGGAATGTAAACACGTGCCTTTCAATTTCCAACTTGGAAATTTCCTGATGTGTCAATCGATTGTGCATCGAGGATTGGACCGGCATCTTCATTACGTTTGTTATAAGTGTACAAGTAGTCTCCATCGTGAACAGAATTATGATATTTAGCTGGTAGCTTCAAAGCAGGACTCTTTCCAAATGGTCGGTTTTCACTTAGTGCAATGCAACTCATGGAAGACTTCATACATCGTTCTTATAGTCAACTATTTTTGTTTCCTTGTAAGTTTTTCTTAGCCCTTTGTCTCTTCATCAAATTCCACGAACTATCACAGTCAATTTTTGTTGTTTCCTTGCAAGTCTTTTTTAGCCTTGTGCCTCTTCATCAAATTCCATGAACTATCAATTTATTGTAATAATTAGAGCAGTTTGCGTGTAGTTGGTGGAATTTAAACCTGTGACTTACAAGTCCTAACTTATATATCTCTTGGCACCCAATGAACTGCGCCAATCCAAATAATAGAGCAATGCAAATTATGAAGGACTCCATACATCGTTGTCAAAATGTCAATTGTCGATGTCTCCTTATAAGTCTTTCTTTGCCCTTTGCATGTTCATCAGTTTCCACGAACTTTCAGTTTATTGCGATACGCGTCCTCAGAATTGTTAATTACCAAGGTCGATGTTGATGAATGAAAGATATTTCTTACGATGATATGCCAATAGCATATCGAAGACGGTGGGGAGGAAAACCGATCACTGGGATCAATAAGGCAGATAGAGACGGTAGCCCTTACATTATTCACTAGCAGAATAGTAAAAAATTTCTCTATTTCTCTAGTGTGTTGTATGTATGTACGTATTCAACTCTAAATGCTGCTTTAGTGTATTACAAAATGAATTATCGCATAGCTAATAGCTATAGCTAATAGCTATTGATTAGTGCTGCTCAATTTTTGGTTTACTGTGTTTGCAAATTCACTGAAGATAATGGTCTACTGCTGAATATGTGATCATCATGAAATCTCTTGCCAGCAACGCTTTTGATGCTCTAATTTACATACACAGCATCAGCTTATACTAACAATCATAAGGCTTAATGAAAGGGAAGCACATGAAAAACCATTTTAAAAACACGACAAACTATCATCTTGCTTTACAGCATGCTTATAATCACATTAATCATGTCGTAACCTATATATACATAATGTTAGACACAATGAGCAATCCGAGATGCAAGATGATGTCTTAATCTACATCAAGGATATGCTTTGCGGTGTGCCTCCAATCCTGCCAGAGCATAGCATATTTAGGGTTCGTAATCAACTGCACAAAGTAAACCACAAAGCCTATGAACCGGAGATTCTAGTTGCCGGCCCTTATCACTATGGAAATGACAAGTTCAAATTCATCGAGGACCAGAAGAAGCGGTACGTGCAGCAGTTGCTTTGGAAAAGAAATGAGAGTGTCAACGGGCATATGCCGACTCTAAGGGAACTGAAACAATGGGCGTGTGATTGCTAAGCAGAAACCATCTATTGCTCCCCAAAACAGTTCCAAGCGATGATGCTCATTGATGGTTGTTTCATTGTCGAGTTGTTCCATGAGTTCATTACGGAGGAATTGAGAGACAAAGACGACCCGCTAATGAAGGCAGATTGGATTCGATACTGACTCCAGCGCAATTTACTGCTTCTCGAGAACCAACTCCCGCTTTTCATCTTGAACAAGCTACATTACCTGACTAAAGGTCCGGATGAGTATCTCGAGCTCATCGATAAAGCCACCAGTTATTTCGACCTAGGAGACTCGAGCAAGCCGATATCCGACTCTTCACGAGAGCAAACATTTTCTCCATCAAATGCACACATGTTTGACTTCTGGCTTGCCTAAGGTGCCCGACTAAATGGCAGAGCCCCGCCGATGAAAGAGAAACTCGTGTTCATGTCCTTAGCGACGGAGCTCAGGGAGTCCGAAGTCAAGTTAAAGGCAGTGCGAGGGCGGCTCATGAAAGACATCAGATTGAAGAACTGGAAACTTGAGATACCAGTCTTGAGTATACAGGACCACACCAAGTCACAATTTCGAGACCTAATCACGTATGAGCAGCATCATCAAGGCGGAGACATCATCTACTTTACCAACTACATGACCTTCATGGATTGCCTTGTAAACTCTTCAAAGGATGTCGAGGTACTCCGCCACATAGGGATTATCAGGAACTACTTGGGCGATGACGAGGTGGTTGCACAGGTGTTCAACAAGATGGGTGACTATGTCACTCTATCCAATTTCTATTACTCCGAGATCTTCAAAAATGTGAATGTGTATTGTAACATGAGGAGGAACATTTGGATGGCAAAACTGAGGAGGGAATATTTCCATAGTCCTTGGGCTTTCTTGTCCGTTGTTGCAGCCATCATATTGTTCCTTCTCGTAGCAACTCAAACATTATTTAGCATTCTTTCTTACAAAAAGCAAAAATAAATGTGATCAATGATGGTTAATATATTTCTTACAGTTTATTGGAATACGTAAAATAGTTTAAAATCTAAATATGTAACTTTCAGCTCCTAACTTGATAATCTCTGAACGAGTTGTTCAACTGCACCAATCCAGAGAATTGGGCCAGCATCCTTATATTTGCAATTATCACAATTGTAGAAGTACTCTTCGTCATCAAGGCAATTGTGGTTTCTAGCCGGTACGTAGAACATAGGAAAAAGTACCAAAATAGTCATAAACCTTTTGTATTGATACCAATTTAGTCCTAAACTTTTTAATTGGACTAATTTAGTCTTAAACATTTTCACATTAGTACCAATTCAGTCCATCCGGCTAATTTAAGTCGGAAAATGGTGACGTGGCTGCCAACGGTCTTATGTGGCGTCACGATGACAAATTTTATAATTTTTATATTATTTTTCAGATTTTAAAAATTTTTTTTTTTTTTTCCTTTTCTTCTTTTTTTTTTTTTTCTTTTCTCCTTACCCTTGGCCGGTGAGGTCACCGGCTGGCCAACCATCGTCGGCCACAAGCTAGTCAAGGTGAGCGGCCCCATGCCCTCGCTGGCCATTGACGAGGGCCATCACGCCCTCGCTGGCCACAGGCAAGGGCGTCAGCCCCCGCCTAGATCTAGGCAAGGGTTGAAATCCTCGCCTGTTGGTTGGCAAGGGCCTCTGCGCCCTTGTCGGCCACAGGCGAGGGCGCGGCAGCCCTCACTCGTGGCGGGCAAGGGTGCGGCGGCCCTCACCCAGATCCAGGCGAGGGTGCGGTAGCGGGGCATCTCGTCTCCTCCAGCTGCAAAGCATCTCTCCCTTCTTCTCTCAATCAAGCTCAACAGTACTCTCTCTCTCTCTCTCCCGCCCACACGCACACACGCACACTTCCTTCCGCAAGCGGTCGCGTCTTGCACGAGACATGTTTGTGAGAATGCTGACATGAGCCCTGACTACCATCACTTCCTTCGCCGATAGTTATGAGGCTTGAAATCGTAGAGGGCTGCACCCTCACCTGGATCTGGGCGAGGGCCGCCGCACCCTCGCCCGCCACAAGTGAGGGCTGTCGTGCCCTCGCCTGGATCTGGGCAGGGGCTGACACCCACGCCAGTGGCCGGCGAGGGCGTGGCGGCCCTCACCAATGGCCAGCGAGGGCGCAAGGCCCCTCGCCTCGACCAGCCCATGGCCGGTGATGGTTGGCCAGCCAGCGAGGTGTAAGGAGAAAAGTAAAAAAAAAAAAAAAAAAAAAATTTAAAAAATCTGAAAAAATATTTAAAAAATTATAAAATTTGTCCACGTAGCGCCACATAAGACCACCAATAGGCCACGTCAGCAATTTCTGGCTTAAATTAGCCAGATGGATTTAATTGGTACAAATGTAAAAAGGTTTAGGACTAAAATGGCCAAATTAAAAAAGTTTAGGACTGAATTAGTACCAATGCAAAATGTTTAGGACTATTTTGATACTTTTCCCGTAGAATGTAGGATTCTTTCCGTGTGTTCCATGACGTTTTTGTGAAATGGTCGGTTTCTACATGGTACAATGCAACTTGTGGATGACTTCATGCATCTCTCTCCTAAAGTCAATTTTTGGCGTTTCTTTCTTAGTCTTTCTGAGACCTTCGCATCTTCATCCAATTTATCGACGACCAAGGTTGATGGACCAAAATAAAAGGTGTTTGATTTTTGTATAAATGGATGGTGCATGCGGAGTCTCATTTTATCTCTACTTCCCTGAAAAACAATCCCACAAGAAGAGGACTGGATACTACGTGATAGGAGCTAGTCTAGCTTGGCCAGAAGAATGAGCAACCGCCAACATAATCACGTAAGTCTTTACGAATTTCCCTTCCCTTTTCTGATCCTTGACTGTTGTGATTATTTACATTGAGGGAAAAAAAGGGAAAATTATCGGTAGACAAGTTTTTAATAATTTTTTATTTGTTTGAATTTTTAACACACACTCTCTCTCTCTCTCTCTCTCTCTCTCTCTCTCTCTCTCTCTCTCTCTCTCTCTCTCTCTCTCTCTCTCTCTCTCTCTCTCTCTCTCTCTCTCGCTCCCTCCCTCCCTCCCTCCCTCCCTCCTCCTTGCAACCAGCCAGAGTGGAGGGCTGGCCACCAAACTCAGGTGGCTAGCCAATGGCGAGCTTGCCTTGCCGTCGCTAGGCAAGGGCGAGCTTGCCTGGCCACCAACGAGCTTGAACTCATTAGATGTTGGCAAAGGTGAGATTGCTTAGCAATTGCGAGGCTCGTCTTCATTGGATCTAGCGGAAGCTTGCCTTGCCGGTGGTTGGGCGTGCTCGCTCTCGCCCAGATCCGATGAGGGTGAGCCTCACCATCATTGGGCATGACACTTAGAAGACTAAGAAAGAGCAAAGAGTACTCGTTGACGAATCTGTGGACGGCATTGCTGAACATGGACAGCCTCGAGTTCATGGCAGCAAAGAAGCCCTTATTTTGGTTCTTCTTCGGACTCCCCATCCCTATATCTCTCTCTCTATAGCCTGCCCAGCGACGGGGAGGTTCACCCTCGCTAGATCTAGGCAAGAGCAAGCTCGCCTAACCACCGGTGAGGTCGACCTTGCCGATCCACTGGCAATTCTCACCCTTGCAGATGCCTGGGCGAGCTCGCCCTCACCTAGCGACGACAAGGGGAGCTCACCATTGGTCGGCCGCTTGAGTTCAACATCTTGCCCTCCCCTATTGCCAGTCGCCGAAAGGAGGAGAAAGGAAGGGGAGAGGGGAGGAAGAAAAAAAATAGAGAAAAAAATGAAAAAAAAAAAGAAGAAGAAAAGATTAAAAAATATATTAATTAAAAATTCAAAACATAAAATTTATTAAAAAATTGTCCACCAATGTCGGTCAGCATCCACGTTAGCATCGGCCGGCCAAATTTAGCCGGATGGACTGAATTAGTACAATTGGAAAAGATTTAGGACTGAAATGGCAAAAAAAATAAGTTGGCACAATTGCAATATGTTTAGGACTTTTTTGATAATTTTCCCCAAAGAAAAAATTGAAGGATGAGACCATTTCTTTTTAATTCCAAATTATGGTCCATTAATTAACATGATTTTGGGAATCACTAAATTAAATTATACACATTAGATCTTCTTCGGGGCACTGAAATTACGTTAATTGACACTTCGTAATCTAACAAAGTCGCTCGTGCATCAACTTTGTCTTCTCTTGATTCAGTTACCAAATACTTTCATCCTTCTAGAGAGAGGTACACATAATTTCTAGACTTATGTCTGCCATTTAATCAGCACCGGACCTAGGGGGCCACCGAGCCAGTGGTGGCTGCCTCCCTAGGTCCAAAATTCCTTATATTCTTAGGTAGAAATTCAAAAAAAAAAAAAAAAAAAAAAAAAAAAAGAAGAAGAAAAAAGAAAAAAGAAGAAGAAGCATTTACTGGAAGCTTGTCTGGCCATCTCTAACCTCATATTCTCAATTCCCATGCGTTTAATGATATCTCTGTATTTTATCTTGGTTCAATTTCGTTCCAATAATTCTTCTTATGTAGTTTAAAATTATTCAATGCGGTTCTTATGCCTTCAACATGGATGGCAAGTAGCTGACGATAAGAACACACAAAATAAATTTGAAATTCAGATTAGTGTCTAAAAGATTGCTGGAGAGATGAAATTTGGGGACTCATGTTCTCAAAACTATTCTAGAGAGCACCCCCCCCCCTCCGGGGGCATTTGGAGATTACTTTAAGGATCATATATTTCCCAAAAAATAGTATGATGACCAAAATCAAAAACTGGCAAGAGTATATACAAGGACAGTTTTCATAAGTAGCCCTTAATGAAAGGGAAGCACATGAAGAACCATTTTAAGAACATGAAAAATCATTATCTTACTTTACTCCGTGCTTATTATCACATTAATTATGTCCTAGCCAATACAGCATACTGGGATCTATGACCGTTCCATGGTGCAAGATCATGTCTCAATCCACATTGAGGATATGCTTCGCGATATGCCTGCCACTTCACCAGAGCATAGTATATTTAGGGTTCATCATTAACTGCACGAAGTCAACGAGAAAGCCTATGAACCAGTAATTCTAGCCATCGGTCCTTATCACTATGGAAATGGCAAGTTCAAATTCATGGAGGAGCAAAAACTGCGATACTTGCAGCAATTGCTGAATAGGAGACAGGAGGGAAGCGTCGACAGGTATGTGCTGACTCTCAGGGAACTGGAACAGCGGGCGCGTAATTGCTATGCGGAAACCATCGACCTCTCCCAAGAAAAGTTTCTTGCAATGATGCTCATTGATGGCTGTTTCATCGTTGAGTTGCTCCGTAAGTAAATTTTGGAGAAATCGAGAGACAAAGACGATTCAGACAGGCTTCGATACTACAGCTGCCACTATTTAGACGATCCACTTAGGGAGTCAGATTGGCTTCAATACTACCTCCGCCGCGATTTACTGTTGCTCGAGAACCAACTTCCTCTTTTCGTCTTGAGCAAGCTATATGACCTGACTAAAGGTCCGGACGAGCATCACGAGTTCAACGTAGTCGCCATCGAGTACCTCACATGTGAAGAAGGAGGCCCCGACCGAAATTGGACGAGGGGCAACTGGGAGCATCTTTTGCATCTGTACTACGGGTGGCGCACTCATGGCTTGCCTGAAAAGCCCCTGCCACACTGCACCCTAGTCATGCCCTCGGCGATTGAGCTAAGGGAGTTAGGAGTTAGGGTTAGGGCTGCGAAAGGGCGCCACCTGGGCGACATCAAATTCGAGAATGGAACACTCGAGATACCGGTCTTGGATGTAGAGGACGACACCGAATCAGAATTTCGAAACCTGATCGCATACGAGCAGCTTCATCAAAGGAGAGACATCTATTACTTTACGCATTACGTCAACCTCATGGATTTCCTCATAAACTCTTCAAAGGACGTCGAGATACTTCGCCGCACGGGGATTATTAAGAACTACTTGGGTGATGACAAGGCGGTTGCACAGATGTTCAACAAGACGTGTGACGAGGTCCTTATATTTGGTTCCTATTACTCCGAGATCTTCCAAAATGTGAAAGCACATTGTGACAAGAGGAGGAATGTCTGGATGGCAAAACTGAGGAGGGAATATTTCCATAGTCCTTGGGCTTTCTTGTCTGTTGTCACAGTCATCGTGTTGCTCCTACTCACAGCAACACAAACAGTATTTACTGTTCTTTCTTACATGAGGTAAAGTTAAATGTGATCAATGCTGGTTCATATATTTCCCCTGAACCATCTACTTGTGTTCTATAGCCAGTAGTACTATCTTGGTTCTCCAATGAGGACGAACCACATGTGCTTAAAGATAGTGAAAAGTGTTTGTGCTTTAAATGAGGTCCACAAATCTCTTCATTTGGAACTAGATGGTTACAACAGAAAACCAACAGGACATTAGGAACCAAGTTATAATATGGTTCAAAAAGAAATGAAAAAAGAGGTAGAGCCAAGTTAGACGATTAAATAGGTATGATAGGATCACCCTACAAAGTCTTTTCTTCCCACAAAAATATCCAACTGGTTCTCTGATCATGCTTGACCTAAAAAAAGAATTACAATTCAACTTGGATGACAACTCAGAAGAACACGCAGCAGCTTCGTATCTCTGAACGATTTGATGGAATCCACATCGATAGTAGGAGAAGTTCTCCAAATGATATCATCAGCAACCTCTGAATTAGGATGGATACTCCCAAAAACAAAATCAGCCTTTGGACTGTCTCCTGATCAGCTACGCTTGCATTAATAGAAAGGCCATGCTACTCTGTAAGAAAACAGCAAACCAATGAGCTTCACACCGTCAGCCTTATTTTGCTGATAAATTTGTCTAAAACAGCCCAAGTGAGAGAAGCAATTTTTCCTTGGGAAGCCTTGTCGGAACAACATTAAATTCTCATAGAAATCAACCAACATTTAATAACAGAAACGCAGGTATAATTCCTATTAGGATGGTCTAAAACACATTCATTCATGTCAGCCAACAAAATATGCAATTTGCAAGGAGGTAAGTTTGTTCGCCTCCTTCCTCTGCACATTTAATTTCATGCATTTAATAACAAAACAAAACTAGAATTAGTTTTAAGTCTCTAAACACAGACTCAATAAATATTCATCCACCAAGCATTCATCCTTGTAACAACATTTTCCAAATTGCACAACACATCTCTCCTTCCTACCAAACTAAGCACAATGCCCCCAATAACACAACATCACGTGATCAGCAGATAGTACATCCATTATAGGTTAGAAGCCACAAGTTAGCGGGTCCAATAAGTCTTAAAAGCAAACATGTACATGAAATATGTATTGTAAAGGATAATTGTTTTCGATGATCAAAATGAAAAAGGATTACAATATATATATATATATATATATATATATATATATATATATATATATATATATATATATATATTATGTGTGTGCTTAACCTTACTCATAACTAAGTTACTATTTTACATTTATTACTCATAATATTTCTCAACACTCCCTCTCAAGTTGGGATATAGTTATCAAATAATCCCAACTTATTACATAAGACGCTCACTTTATTTCCCCGTAGAGATTTCATAAAAATGTTTGCGAGTTGATCCTCCAACTTTGTGTGTTGAAGAATAACGTCACCTTTATGAACTTTTTCTTGCACAAAATGACAATCAATCTCAATGTGCTTAGTTCACTCATGGAAGACTGGATTAGATGCAATATGAATAGCAAATTGATTATCACAATACAACACTGATGGATTTGATGGTGACATTCCAATCTCTGATAATAACATTCTCAGCCATAGTAATTCACTTGTCACATGTGCCATAGCACGATATTTAGCTTCAACGCTTGATCAGGAAACTACATGTTGTTTCTTGCTTTTCTATGCAACTAAATTACCCCCAAGAAACACACAATAGCCTGAAGTAGATCTCATAACCACAGAACATCCAGCTCAGTCGGCATCAGAAAAGCTTGCAGTGTTTAGATGGCCATAATTCTTGAACTATAGTCCTTTACCTAGCGCTCCCTTCAAATATTTGACGATCCAAAGTATAGCATCCCAATGAGTGGTACGAGGAGAACTCGTGAACTAACTTACTACACTAACCACGAAAGATATATCAGGTTTTGTAATAGTAAGATAGTTTAACTTACCAACTAATCTTTGATACTTTGTTGGATCATGTAGTAATACTACATATTCTGCATCAAGTTTCATATTGGGATCCATAGGGGTATCGACTGGCTTTACTCCAAGAAATCCAACCTCGCCAAGGATGTCCAGTACATACTTTCGTTGCGATAAATTGATACCAGCATATGAATAGGATAATTCAATACCAAGAAAGTATCAAAGACGTCCTGGATCTTTAGTACTAAATTCTTTATGTAGAAATTGCTTAAGTTTTTTAATACCACCTGAATAACTGCCAATAATGATGATATCATCCACATATACAACTAGTCGAAGACACAGAGCTAAAAATTGAATGATCTACCTGACACCGCTTTAATCCAAATTTGATAACCGCATCACTAAATTTACCAAACCAAGCACGAGCAGATTATTTAAGTCCATACAAAGCTTTGTGTAAACGACATACCACATTCTTCCCCTAAGCAATAAACCCAGGTGGTTGCTCTATGTAGACCTCCTCAGCCAGATCACCATGTAAAAAGGCATTTTTGACATCCAATTGATAAAGGATCCAGCCAAATTGCATAGCCAATGAAATGAAGACACGGATAGAGGGAATTTTGGCCATGGGAGAGAATGTGTCATTATAACCGACATCATAAGTTTGAGTATACTTTTTCACAACTAATCATGCCTTCAATCGATCAAGAGTACCATCCGGGTGAACTTTAATAGTGAAAACCCAACGACAACTCATAGGTTGCTTATAAGTATGTAAGGAAGTAAGCTGCCAAGTTTTGCTATGAATTAGTGCCTGCATTTCATCTTCCATGGCATGATGCCAACTCGGATGAGCAAGACCTTCAGCAACACTGCTAGGCATAGAAATAGAAGACAACAACAAGACAAAGACAGAGAAGGTAGGAGATAAACGATCATTAACAAACAATTTGAAATAGGATGACGCGTACTAACATAATCAGAAAGACCAGAACAACAATCAATAGGACGACCAACACAAGAACGTGTACCTTTTCAAGAAGCAATGGGCGGATCAAGATCAAAGGCTGGCACTACAACTAATGGGGGAACAGATGAATCAAGTGCTAATGAAGGCTATACTGTCATAGTTGGAACTGTACTTCATTGATGATAGGTGCGGTCAGCAAACTGAAATTTTCTAGAGGTAGTTGGAGAGATGGAAGGCAGTGGAAGCATTGGTAGTACACAATCATCATTATCACCAGGTGTCTGTGGAACATTCTAAGAAGAAAAATACGACTAATCTTCAAAGAACGTCACATCTATAGACACAAACATACGACAACGAGTAGGACTGTAACATTTGTATCCCTTCTGAGTTCAAGAGTATCCCACAAAGACACATTTTTCAATATGAGGATCCAGTGTGACATCCTAAAATTTCAGTCATGTTTTCAATTAAATAAATCGGACATTTTTATTCATGCGCCTATAGTGCCATCCTCTGAGTTAATCACTCATGAGATAACTAGACTATCTGGGAAAACCATTAAGGAATTTTAATGCAATAGACTTGAGAATTCAACCAGGAATCGACTACTCGACCATGCTCATCTACAAAGATCATTACAACACAGTTAAAAATCGATCAAAGATTAGAGATACGTCGTTTCGATTGAGATAGGTGATCAAAGTGTGAGTGATGCCACCAGATCTCAAAATTCTCGTCGATTGGCACTAGACTGATTTTTCTGTCATTTTGGTACCCTGTGTTGGCATTTGAAACCTCGAGATTTTCACGACCACCAAGGGTCACCAATGTGTTGAAGATGTACATTGTGACTCAAATTAAATCGAACACTAGTCAATTGCACTAAAATTTTTTAAAACCTATCAGGTAGGTTAGGTCATGCTAAAAGCGCGCTAGATTGAAATTAACCACGAATTTGAATCCGATTTCAGAAATTGAAAGTTCTGTCATGTCACGAGTCATTTTAGAAACGTCGACTCATCCTTTGAAGATTTTTCTGCAAATCGAGATTTTTGGCAGAAATTCAATTTAGGGTCGTTTTCAACTGTAAAATTGAGGGGACCGTTTTTTATCACATTTATGGGGATCAACTTGGATCAATTCAAGAAGGAATTGAAGGAGATTTTGTTCAAATTGGAGAGGGATGCTTCAAAATTTGTAGCCCCCCTTGGTCCTCAACCTTTGGACCCTTAGGAAGCTTGCCAAGGAAGCCTTGGCAGCTGCAAATGGCTGAGGAAGCCAACCAGCCATGGTGGGGCCATGGTCAAGGGGACAAAGGGATAGGAATGTAACTTGAGGGGCCCTCCAAGCTTGGCTATCCCTTTCTTCTCCTTCCTTCAGCTTGCTTTCTTCATTTCCAACCCCTAGAAGCTTTGAAAGTTGTAGAGAAGCCATGCCCCAAGCCCCTTTACCATCGAGCGATTCGCTAAGCTGCCAGACTGCCGTTTCTCACCCATCACGCCCAGCCGCGAGCTCGCATGCTCGTCGCCCGTCATTTCGCCGTCCCACCTACGTTCGAGCCTCCTGCTCGTGTCCTCTACCATCCCGAGCCTCCTCAGGCCACCGTCGACGCCATGCCACCACTGTCCAACCACCAAAGTCACCCGGCTAGGCCACAGCAGCTTCACCGGTCCTGTATTGCCGAACCAACTGCTTGGTTTTGTCCCTCGACCCACCGTCCAGAATCCGAAACCCACCAAGTCCCGTGGGCTTCGAGGCCCGTTTCCAAGCCTTTCTCAGCCTCGCTTGGTGTCGCCACTTTGGAGTTTGTCGATCATCTTGACCTTGCCGTCGCTATGAACTTATCGAATTTCAAAACCGATGAGTTTACTCACTAATCTCCGCTTAGAGAGTTAATGATGCTTAAGAGTTGATTAGTTTAGTTTAAGCTTGGATTAAGTGGTTAGTTAGAACGGATTAGCAATTTAATTATTTGTTTATGCATGCTAGGATGTTAGAGTAGTGTAATTAGAGATTAGATAATTTGTAGTATTTATCTAGATTGGTTCAGAAATTTTCGGGGCCCGTTTCAATATTTAATTAGGCTTTTTCGGCCTAAGTTTCTATTTATGGTATTTAACTGTATTTATTTAATTAACTTTGACAATTCTATAATTATTTATTATTTTTCGGAATTTATACCGAGATAGTCGGTGACCGGAATTTCGTGCTGATTGTAGTGGCGTGTTTGGTTTATTTATCTGGATGCTAATTTGTGCTATTTGAAGGATATTTATAATTTTGTGAATTTATTCCAAAATTGGGTAATTTTGGTATTTAATTAGAAAATACCAAGCGTCGGTTTACAGCGCCAAAAATGTGTTTGTATGCTATTATATTTAGTGGGATGTTAAAAAATGGAAATTCTTGTATTTTGGCTAAGGCCAACCGTATACTAACACACGATTATTTTATCAAGTATAATAGAGATTATGTATCGCACAGCTTTGGTGAGCATTATCAATATACTATATCAACCTGTAGGCCTCGATATATCAGTTTAAGGCGAGCAGTATACTTTATCCGCTTTTGGTGAGTTATATTAATTATCAGCTTTTGGTAAGCTATACTATCAATCTCCAGCTTAGGGTGAGTAGATCTTGATATGATCGAATCTTATAGATAGTATTGAATGGGTTGACTGAGAGATGGTATTGATGGTATGGAATCGATTAGATCGATTGATCGAGGACTTGACTTGATTTGATCATTATAATTGAATTGAAGTGATTGGTCGATTTTATGAATCGTACTGACTTGCAAGAAGGATCTGAGGCTAAGGTAAGTCACCTATCTCTTGTGTGTATAAGTAGCCTTTAGGCGTATTTCCAACCTAGTTGAAGTTTAGGGGGTGAACTTACTGAAACGTTGTCTCACCCCGGTTTAGGATAACATTTACAAGTCCTTAGATGGTTGTACCTCCCGAACGTTTTTGAACAGCACTCTCAGATTCCCCTCCCTGGGAGCCAATGAGTCTGGGTCTACGAACTCGTGAGATCCACTGTCTAGGTTGATGCAAGTTTATCCCATAAGGTACCCCCATCAATTCAAATCATGGTATCGTTACGGGCGTAATGGACCTAGAGAAGGCCCCCTTCTAGAGTTTGAGATTCCTAGGTCGGTGTTGGAGATCGCTTTTGGCGAGGGCACGACTGACCCTCCTGGTGGTTCAATGGTAGACCCGAGTCTTTCAGATCCATGGTCCTCAGAGTATTTAGTTGAAGATTCGAATGCTTAGAGGATCTGTAGCCCTCTACCCTTTTTGTAGACCTTGTATATATCGGCTAATATTGTATGTGACTTAGTTTGATGTATATAAAGGTGTGACGTGGTTTTCGAAAAATGTGGCCTTACTTTTCTATCACATCTTCCTGTTGTCTGGGGATTTAATTATCCGTTTCCACATGTGCATTAAAATGAATGGATCAGCAACACATCTTGGGACGTCACAATTTAATCGACCACCAAGGGATGGGTACGCGCTTGGAAGATCGGGGCGTGACATCCAGTTTATCAAGACCTAGAGTAAGACTATGTACAAAACAAACACACCCAAAGACCCGAAAAGGTAAGGAAAAGAGAGGACAATTTAGATGTAAAATTGAGAATGGTGTCTTCCCTTGAAGAACAGAAGTTGGAAGCCTATTAATTAAATAACATGTCGTAAGTACAGCATAGCCCTAAAAATGTTTAGGTAGATGCATATGAAACATGAGGCAGCGGGCGACATCAAGAAGATGTCGATTTTTACATTCAACTACGCCATTTTATTGTGGAGTGTATGAGCATGACGTCTGATGAATAATACCATGAGATTCTAGAAAGGGCTGGAAACCAGAAGTTGTATCAATGTATTCTCTAGCATTATCTGACTATAAATGTTTGATATAGATATTATATTGATTCAACACTTCGAAATATAATAATTGAAAACAATGAAAAATCTCTATACGATCTTTTATTAAGAATAACCAAGTCATTCGGGAAAATTCATCCACGAATGTAACAAAATATCTGAATCCAGAGGTATTAAAGACATCAGACACACGACATGGACCCCATACATCTGAGTGAACCAACTCAAATGGACTAAACACACGACTCTGAATATGGGAAGGAAAAGAAGCTCTATGATGTTTACCAAACTGACAAACTTCACACTGAAAGGAACTCACAAACTTAGACTCAGGAGATAGACATCGAAGTAGGTTTGGTGGTGAATGACCAGCACGACAATGCATCCGATATACATCAGTGGATGTTTGTTTCACAGCAGCGGCAGCTAACACCTTCTTATCAAGGTAGTACTGGCCATTTGATTCATGTCCCCCACCAATCATCTATCCAGTCCTCATATCCTGAAAAACACAACGGGAAGAGAAAAATGTCACAGAACAATTTAGTTCTTTGGTCAACGAGCTAACAAAAATCAAATTATAAGGAGATTTTGATAGGTGAAGGACATATGACAAAGAAAGAGAGGGACTCAAATGAGCAACTCCCATACCAATAACTTGAGACTGTGAACCATTTGCTAATGTAACTGAATTCGATAATGAATGAGATGTATAGTGAAAAGAAGACAGTAGGTTAGAGTTACCAGTCATGTGATTGGTAGCTCCAGAGTCTATAACCCAAGAATCAGACGATGCAGACAATAAACACGATGAACTACCTTTAGAGGTTTGTGCCAGAGTTGCAATAGGAGCTGAAGATCCTATCACTTGTTGGGAGCAAACCAATGTATCATACTCAGACATGTTAATGTAACTGAATCGGGGTTTGAGCTCTAGGTGAAGTGTATAGAAATAAGCTTCTGTATGTCCAACTCTTTGTCAATGATGGCAATAGCAGGAACCATGACTATTTCTAGAATTAATGTTATCACGAGTCCTAACTCCTCCTTCATGGCCTCCACGACTTCCACTGCGAACAACATCGTGTCCATGGCCTCGATAACCACAACTCGACCTCCATGTCCACTAGAACCATGGGAAAGCATAGCACTAATCTCCACTGCCTGTGTGGAAGAACTCTTCTCAGGAATTGCAGAATGAAGAGCCTGGGAGAAGACTTCATCTATTGTAGGAAGAGAAGAACTCTGAGATGTAATATGCTGACGAAGAGATGAATACTCAGGCCCCAATGACTTGAGATATAATATTACCCTCAAATCCTCTTCGTGTTTAGCCAAAACATCTGGATCGTTCGAGGTAGAAAGATAAGTATCCAATTGTTGGCATAGAGTGGTGAACCGAGCATAATGATCAGACAAAGATTGATCTCCATGCTAAATATCAAATAACTTTTCCCACGTGTCACATACTCGCATAATATTATTTTGCCCTGAATAGAGTAATGCGCACTTATCCCAAATTGCTTTGGCAAAGTCACATTGAATAAAGTGAGGACTGACCTTAGGGTCCATGCTATTCCACAATAGGGTTCAAATCATCACATCTCTTGCAATCCAATCAGTAGCTTTACTCTTGTCGGACGGTATTGTAGACGTGAGATAGTCCAGTTGTTTGGTGGCAGTAAGATAGACCTCAACCGCTTTAGTCCAGGATGGATAATTAGTTCCATCTAACTTGACATATGTTAATTGAAAATGACCAAAAGGAGATCCAGAAGTCAATCCAAAAGTTGATCCATTGGTCACCATTAATGAATAATGATTAAGCCCAAGAAATGAACTTCACAGTTGCCAATACTTAATTCCAATAATTCAATCAATTACGCACACAAAAAATAAAAATCTGAACAGAAAGGTCTCAATCAAATCACCATAGCACCAATATACTTATTCTCAATATCTCCAGCATCACTTTCAAGTGCGAAACAACAACTCTATCCTCTATAATAGCCATCGAATCTATCCCCAATAATGGCCACTTCTAAAAATTTTGTGCAGTACAAATAATAAAGTCGGTCACCGTCCACCACCAGAAAATATCCCATCATTCGTTGTTTCTAGAAGCCTTTCCAGCATCCCACAGCCAACACCAAAGTTGGAAGAATTACTTTAACATTAATAATTAAGCGACAAAGTTGTCCAGTAACTCACCACTGTTCAAGTTCCACAATTCGAGAAGTCATGCCAAAATGAGATCACAATGAAGACAAAGGAATCCAACATATGCAAAAGCTCCATTATATCAGCATCGTGGGTGGTGAAAAGCTCCATTGTATCAGCATCGTGGGTGGTGATTGTGTTAACCAAGGGCAGCAACATGGAGAAAGAGTGCTTGGTTATGACTCGGTAAGATGGTACTCGACAACTTTGACCAATAAAAAACTTTGCTAACCCCTTAGCTTTTGACTGAATTTGGGTGATCCCATGACGATCTTCTTCAATTATTAGACTTTGACTTTTCAAAATCCACAGCCAAATTTTCCACTTGTCTATCCTCGATGCCCCTGGGTCTATCAAGGAGAAAACTGGTTGAACAGGATCGATCGAATTGGACCAAAGTAGAAACCATATAGGTCACCGGAGTTGCAAGGAAAACACCGATGTTGTTAGGGGTACAAGAAGCTCTTTGGCGGATGATTGTCGCTAGAAGGACTGCTCTGTGGTGATTGAACTGCGGATCCGTCTACAAGCGTGGCCAAAGCTTCATTGTCAACGCAGCTAGACTAGAGAAGCAGCGTCATCAAGGTTGAGGCACAATATGGCTTGCAGTAACAGCAACGGCGTGGGTCTCTCGTAAATCTTGTCTCTGAAGCGCAAAATCAGAAGGAGAGAGGACAATCGCCAAAACATGGATCAAGAAGCGTCAGTCAAGGAGTTCATCGGTCACTGGCTGGAAACACGGCCTTTTTCGGTGACGGATCAATGTCGCCAGCCAGAGCCACGACCTTTTCCGGTGACGGAATAGTGGTTTCCGGTGATTTGGCTACTAGGGTTTTTATTTTTTTAAAGGTGCGGCTCTGATACCATGTAAAGGATAATTGTTTTTTGATAATCAAAATAAAAAAAAAGGGTTACAAATATGTGTGTGTGCGCGCGCGTGCTTAACCCTACTCATAACTAAGTTACTATTTTACCCTTATTACTCACAATATTTCTCAACATGTATAATAACCCCAAGTGGCACTTCTCATGTGATTAGTATGCTCATAAAAGTTAGTTGATATCCAACTGAGAAGACAATTCCTCCCTTACCGCTTTTGGCATCTGTTTTCTTATTTGGTGTTTGACCATTTGTTTTGGTTGTCAATGCAAAATATAACCTATATATTCTAATGAGCATGTAAGAAGAAGAACCACAACTTGTAAAGGCAAGAAACGCAATACTGAAGGGTAATAAAATACTAATCACAACCACAAACTCTTCACAGGAATCTTGACGAGGCAAAAAGGCACTCACTCTTGTTAGGGCATAACCAAAGAGCAAGAAAAACACCAAAAAGGGGGTGAACGGAATCAGAAAAAACAATAGACAATATAAACAACAATGGATTTGGAACAATCAGAACTCGTAATCACTCGCCTAAGTTGATGAAAGCTCCATTTGGATCAATCTTGGTCAACAATTGCTGATTTGGTGAGGAACAGAGAGAGATGAATACACAAACAAAGAATCCTAAAATTTTGTCCAATTCGACTTAAGCAACCAAGAGAAAGCCCAAAATAGCACCACTAGAGTCCAAGTAAACCATCAAAATGAATAGCCACTAAAGAAATGGTTACTCACAGTAATTTAAGTAAATGCTTTTACCAATTGAACATTGTAAGCAAAATATTAGTGTAATTAAACCAAGGATCTAAGGAAAACTACAAAAATGGAAAGGGCGGCATATCATGGGTACAAAGCTAATTTTTAACTTAATTAAGGATGTTAACCATTCTTGCTAATGAGAAAGACTTCAAGTATCATAGAGTTTAAACAAGCAGGGTAAAAGATGGCTCACTTCCATACATACATATAGGGATGAGTATCGGTCTAGGGTCAACCCTGAACTAACCCTGGACCGGCCCAATCCTATTAGTCCTAGTCTGGTTCCTGGGGAGATCGGGTCGGTCCTTAGTCCTAGGATTCCTAAACCAGCACCGTACGGGTTGGTCCTTGGTCTTGGGAGTTTAAGGTCAGTCCAACCCTAACCAACCCTGATTCTATATATATTATATATCTAATATATTATTTATAATTTTTTTATATAGAGAAAACCTTAAAATAAATGGCGTCAACAACATTGAATAGCTCTTTAGTAAGGAGTTCAAATAATTTTACACTATTTTTTTTAATAACTTAGATCTTTTAATGTCTTTTACAGCGTCAAAAGCCATAATTTACAAAGGAGAAATATGTTTTTGTGAGTAGTCCCCACAGCATTCAAAAGGGCATAAATAGCTCCTCATGGCATCCTCCTCTAATACTCGTTCTCTTTTGTCTTATTTGTCCTCTAAGTCTTTAATTTTTCAAAATCGAAAGAAATAACTTCTTTGTTCGCCACTTGACACTCGCCTCACTCACTTTGAGTCACTCGTGCCGCTCGCTACTCAATGCTCCCCTGGCTTGTTGCCCCCTGCTTGATGCTCAACGCTTACCCCGCTTGACACTCATCGCTCGCATCTCTTAGTTGACCTCGCTTGTCACTGAACCCATAAGGTTGGTCCGGTCCTCGCTCGCCTTTTCAAGGAGTACAAAAAATGAAACAAACAATTATCGGTTGGTCCTGGGTTGTTGACCCTAGAACCGGACCAAACCCATTAGGTCGGTCCGGTCCTTGATTACCTTTTTAGATAGTACAAAAAATGAAATAAATAAATTATCAGTCGATCCTAGGTTGACCCTAGAACTGGATCAAATCCACTAGGTTGGTCCGGTCCATGGTCCCAAGCTCAATAGGGTCGGTCCTCAGTTCCAAGAATTGAGGACCAGCACTGTAAGGGTTGGTCCTAGGGTTAGGGGGTGAACTGGCCCAACCTGGACCATGCTCACCCCTACATATATATATATGCATGCAGAAGTGATGCAATCACAAAGCTGAAAGGGAAAATTTATCATATAATATACTACTTGACATAGTATATTAATTAGTTGAGTACCCTCACCGGATAAATTGGACAACTTGAAACCTCAAGAGAATATAATCTGTTGGAGAACAAATACCAGCTATTCATTCCATCTGAAGAAAAGAGGGCTGCAGGATTCCGTAATAGAAGCAAACAAAGACAAATTTTCCACATTCTTTCGCTGAAATTAAAGAGGCAGGTCCTAAAAACTAAAGGCTCTTAGGCCCATTATGCTTTAGAGATCAATCTTACACCAAACTAATGAGGAACTATAAAATTGCCCTTACTCTTTCTTAATGTTCTGCAATCAGCCCATGCAAGACGAGCACAAATACTAGATATTCATTCGATCGTAAAAAAAGGAGGCCGCAGAATTCCCTAATAGAAACAAACAAAGACAAACTTTCCACGCTCTTTGGCTGAAATTTAAGAGGCTGATCCTACTCTCAAGGGTCTTAGGCCCATTATGCTTCAGAGATCAATCTTACACCAAACTGATGAGGAAACTGTAAAATTTCCCTTGTACTTTCTTAATGTTCTGCCATCAATCTCCATCCATGCAATATGAGCACAGGGACAAGACGGACACTAACATAGAGAAGAAAAGCTTCATGTGAAAGCTGCTTACCCAACTTAAAAGTAGTTTCACCCTGGAGTCGCTCATTAGAAATTTTACTACCGGATCCATTTTTCTCCTATCAAATAAATAACTAAGACCAAATAAATTCACAATAAATATTAAAGCTAGGCAACCTTTGTCACGCACACACGCGCGCGCGCACACTACAGTTATTAGGATCGAGATGCTAAGTAGGATCCTTTCGAAGTCTTCAAGATCAGATCAAGATCATAAAATCCTACATATTTGAAGTATTAAATTCTTGCTTAAATAATTGCAATTAGATGCATATTATCCTTAAAAACAGGGATAGTGAAGCTTAAAGGTAGCATTCTCATATGAGAGATTACTCTGCTTTAAATTCTTGGTTGCCATTTTTTCAACTAACAATTAAAGCACCATGTCAAACATGTAAAAGCATAAAATCTCCTTGCCCAAGTTTTTAAGGTGTATAAAATAGGGTCACAATAAAATAATCACCATAATAATCAAGCAGAAGGCTACCAAGAAATTACTTTCCTACCTTTTCCGAATTTCTAATACCTTTATTTTTTTCCTTCTCTCTCTTGGAATACATATCATCTCTTCTTGTCCCTTTCTTTATTTCAAAGGATAAAATATTATTTACCTCAATCTGGGACTCTCTCTCTCTCTCTCTCTCTCTCTCACACACACACACACACACACAAAAACCTCACTTTCACCGGCTATTCTAGGTTTTTCAAGGTAAGTTCTAATCAATATACATCTAAAGAAATTATGCTACTAGGCCAAGTCAAATCGTGCGCCAATTTCTCAAGGATGTTAAAGGTCTCTCTCATCTGGTTGCAGAAGGACGGAAGCTTTGTCTCTCTCATCTCCAAAGGACAGCATGGTTCAGAAAGCCAACGGTGGTCCATGCCCATCTCATCATTTATTCAAGACTGAAGAAGAAGAGATGGTGTCTCTGCCTTTCTTCGCTTTCTACTGTTCATTCATCTTCATCCCTTTTTCTTAATTCTCCAAGCCTTATATTTTCCAAATGGCGCCTGAACAATATTAAGAAGAAAGTGGCACATGCGCTAGGGGACGGAGGTCCAATTTCATATTTACTCCGGCTAAAAAGGTAGAATTGCCTTCTAAAGCTTGAACAATGGAATCGTAGTTGGTATTGCCATCCAAAGATATAAATCACGACCCCCGCAAACTACCATTTTTCCTAGAATCCAAACTGTTCAAAGTTTTTGAGTCATAGGATTGAATGATTGTGATCTTGCAATCTGGATCGCAATCCTAACAACCATGCACACACACACGCACATGCACACAAAAAAGAGTCTTGTGATGGTGCAAAAGAAAGTGCAAGAAAGAAGGAGACTGCAGGCCAGATTGAACAACATACTTGGCCCCAAACCCCAATAGCTAATTTCTCAAAGAAAAACAATAATAACAAAGTAACTTTTGAGTACTGTAAGGAAAGTGGATGACAAGTTAGAACAATGTTCTTAGATTATATAAGAAACATCAACTACCTTTCAGCAACTCTCAACTCTTTACCTAACTTTCCTCAACACAATTAAGTCTGCTTTACATGGTTGGCCATCATACAAAATTATCTCTGCCAGGAGTCCACTTAGATAGCTGTTAGGGAAATCCCTTATGATATTTTGAAGATAACAAAATAAATCAAAGGCTACTAACGTGTTTAATGGTTGAGTAACAGACTATGCAGATGATAGAATGTATAAATGATTTTATCAAAGTCTATACTTGGAAGAACCAGAAGACAGACTCTATGCTTAAGCTAAATATGTTCAAACTATGTCCAGACCTTAAGGCTAAATCTATTTAGAAGCAAAATATGTTCAAACTTATGTTCAAATTGTAAAGTCTATTATGAAGATTTCCAGACTTCTGTGTTAAAGTCTGAAAACTGCCGGACTTTTGTGTCAAAGTCTGTTTTACATCAGAAGTCTGCCCTCTCTGACAAATTCCAGACTGAAGGCAAGTGAAGAAGGAAGATACTCAGACTCTACTTCAGTCTGAAGACACTCAGACTCTATATCAGTCTGAAGACACTCAAACTTTACTTTAGATAGAACATAGCATATTCAAAACGAAGCAGATTCTGAACGAACCAACTTGACAGAACGTAAGCCTCAAATATATAACGGCTAGTGATCTAGTTTGGATTCTAAATCAAGATAGATTTGACTGACTCAATCTAATTGATTGACAATTGGATCTTGAAAACAAGAACTTTCTAAACGAAGAAGCTCTACTTATGGAAACCAAGATTCTATTTGTATGGGCGATTAGAATCAATTTAGGATTCTACTTCTATCACTCGACGGCTACCAAATCTTCTAGATACAGATCTGTCCAATGGGTAGATTGGAAGACGATCCTCTATATACTATCCAATAGCTAGTTTGGAAGTGGAGCAGTATTTAAGGAGATCAAGGATCGATAAGCAAGTAAGAGACGGACCGTAAAATTTATAATTCCAAAGTCTAAGCGACCTTCAATCATACACTTGTCTTTCGTCAGCTTAAACGTTTGTGATCGTGAGAGAAATACCAAAAAGAATGACTTAGTGAGATAGTGTGATCTGTTTACACTCAAAGCTGTAATCTCTTATTGATTACATAGTGGAATCCAGCCAGAAGGCTATTAACGTGGGAGAGTAGATGTAAGCTTGATCTAAGCCGAACCACTATAAATTTTGTGTTATTATTCTCTTCCCTAAACTATTTATTTTGTAGTTAAAGTCTGAACTCACTCAAAATCTATTATTCTTTAAACTCAGTTTCAAAAGTGAAATATTTCTACTGTTCTTTGCGAAAATTTTCTTACACCTATTCACCCTCCTCTAGGTGTTATTACTAGCCCCATCAATAGCTTCTTTCAAGAAGGTTCAACACTAGTCCTCTTCTATGATATATTCGAAATTTGCATAGGCACCATGCAAAAGCTAAGGAGACAAACTGCTTGATCATGTAGAGAAAGGCAAAGGAGAAGAAAATGAGGACGAAGAACAAAAAAGAGGCCAAAGCTGAGAAAAATGTCCCTAGGAAGAGCAATATGCTCAACAAAATCCCAAAATGTTTCACATGGCCAAATTGGATCAAAATATTATAGAGTAATTTTCCCCAACCTGTGTTAAGCAAAGTGACATCGAGAAGAATGTGTTACGAGCACTCAAACAGAAATGGTGTAAAAGTTAATAGGCATTCAATGATGTAAATGCTTTGTCAGAGTTGTCAGTGGCCGAAGGTGATGTTAAATTGGATATCTCTATCAACACCGAAAAAATCCTTCATACTATTTCTATGTAATTCAGCCACTTATGAAACATTATTTCGGATTTTGTTGACATTTTGCTAAGTTCTCATTCTTTTTCCTTCCTCTTCTTCCACATTTTCTTCTCCTTTCTATTCTCTTTCTCTTTTGCTACACCATCCTGTGACCATCCTGTGAAGTGGAAAAATCCTGTGAAGTAGAAAGATCAAATCATAAAATTAAATCAATGGCCAAAACGAAATGCTTAACCGTGTTAATAGAGCAAGTTGGGAAAGCAAAGGCAAACTCATGTAATAAATACTGTTGGCAGAACAAGTTGCACATGCAGTTTACCTATATTACATTTCAGAGAAAGAAATAATGCTCAAAATCTAAACCAACCTTCTGCTCATTGAATTCACCTCCTCATCAAACTCAGGTTCATTCTCAATCTTAACAGCAAATCGTTTCCAAGTCTGGAACCTAGAACCTATCCTATCAAAGCTCATTCCCAATTCTTGAAACTGGGAACCAACCCCTGTGGATCCTAGAACCGACTTTGAAACTGCACCTGCCAGTTTCAACCGGTTTCAGGTTACACCGAGAACCAGTCACTTCTTTTTTTTTTCATTATTTTTTAGTTTTATTGCAGCTAGTTTATGCTACAATATGCAGCAAACCATATCAATCCCACGAAGTTAGTTACCCACCTGTCCTACAACAATTTAGAATCCATGGACACATAACTTCCCTGATCATCAAACAAACATACGCACTTGCAGCAAAAATCCAAAGAAAGCTTCATAAAAGATCACAACTAACAGTAACCCGAAACGGCACTTCACCAAAATGACTTTTCGCCACTTTTGATAAAAGAATTTTCATTTATCCTCCCTTGACCAAACAACATTAGAATATAGAAAGGCAGAAAAAAAAAAAAAAAAAAAAACCAGCTGATCATTCTCCAGCTGAGCAGAACATGTCCACAGGTAAAATCGTGTAAAAATCACTTCAAGTCCTGAGCAGAAAAGCCAAGACAGAAAAGCCAACTACCCATCGACCATCTCTCCTTCCCCGCGAATCCAGGACTCGAAAATGGAGACAAGAAAACCATTTAACAGATAGCAACCATGTAAAACACATCGAGACGCACCATGACAAAACCAAACCAGACGAAACAAAGGGGAGAATTAGGGCAAATAGGCCGCAAGAGGCGAGGGGCAAATTGGTACCCTCAAAAACCGTCGAGGCCGAGAGTGAGCGTGACTAAACTACGAGCCTCGAGGACGTGAGTTGAGCAAGAGAGAGAGGGTTCGTGAGTCGAGCGAGTTGAGAGAGAGAGATCGCGAGCTAGATGTCTGGAGCCTGATTTTGGGTTTCGTTTATAATAAAAAAAAATTAAATTAAATGGGTGGTTCTGCATCTGAAATAAAAAACCTGACCGGTGTCCACATTCAAAGTTTTTAGGAACCGAAGATCGGTCCGGGCGGTTCTGATTTGGACGATTTCTTTTTGCTCATCCCTACGGCTAATAACAATACTTCACTCTTTACCAAGCTTTCATGTCTAGTTGGTGCTGGGCGAAGGTAAATTTCCAAAAAACTGTGAAAATATTATAAAATGGTAAAAAATTTCGGGATGGAGTAAAGTGCCATAAAATTAGGTGTTAATATCACGAAAACCATCAAATTAATATGTTTGTGATAAATTTATCCAAAATTAATTTTCGACCGTAAAAAACTTCAAATTAATATATATGTGACGAGTTTGCCCAAAAATAATTTTTTGATCATAAAGAATCTCAAACTAGTATGTTTGTCACAAATACGTCATTCATTAGTTTTCGTTAAATTGGAATAATATCACAAAAAACTACAAAACTACTACCCATGTGACAAACTAAGCATGAAACCTCAGATTGTTATACCTGTCAACTATCACATATTATCTAACTCAGAAATTTGATAGTAAAATTTAACGAAAATTAAAATATGATAAATTTGCCATAAGTATACTAGTTTGGATTTTCTGTGGTCAAAAATGAATTTGAAGTAGATGTATTATGACTATACTAGTTTGGGCATTTTCATGATATTCTAAATTAAAGTATATCCAGGAAGCAAAATCATGTCGGCTAGGACAGGTCATGGGACCTAGTCCTTAAATGAAGTGGTAAACACGAATGCTAGTTTTAAAGGGAACAGTCTAACCAGGATCTCTACCAATAATGATGCTAAAAATATAAGAAAGGGAAGCATATTAAGTGCGTAAAATGTCAAGAGTTTCTCCACGTGCTTATATTTACCAAAAGCAAGCTCGTATGACAGTGAAATTTAAGACAACAATCAAAATCTTTCATACTTACGCACCTCCACGACAGGCTTTGCCGCAACCTCGTACACTTGTTTTTGCAGCGTGAGCCTGGCAAAAATTTCATGAAACTCGTGGGGGTTTGTATCCTCGTTAGTCTTCTGCAATTTCAACATTCTCAGCTAATCATGGTAATACATAGGACTTCAATCAGTGCATCATGCAAAATAATAAACCGCCTGTATATTGCCCATGCGTCTTTTGCTTTTTAGGAGCAATATAAGTAAATTGTTTACTCTTAGATAAAAGTATTTTCTTTTGAGGAGCAAAGATTTTTCTTTTTACTTTTTTTGCTAAATTTATTATATTCTAAATGTTATGAAAAATTTGCATTTGAAGTTACGTGTCAACATTTAACTATCATTAAAGTTTTGAAAGTTCCAAATTAAAAGAAAAATAGGTCAAATTTTGTGAATTGTTAGATTTAGATTAAATAAAAAAGTAAAACTTGTTTTAAATAATGACCAAACAATTCGCTTGGAATCAATTAATTATCTTTTCTTGAGTTAAATGCCAGTAAAAAAGTAAGACTTTGTAAGTAAATAGAAAAGGAATGAACCAATAAGATGTGGGGTCAGATCGAAAAAGAGTTTGCTCTTCTGGCCTTGTTATGAGCATTCCTGGAAGAAAATCTCAGGCACCAGAAAGATGAGAGAGAGGGTGACCATAAAATCGTCCAAGGATGTGCAGCAGTCGAGGTGCCAATCGAAATCATTTGACTTGAATCTTTAATTTAAGGCGATATTGATACCTAAATTTTGACTAAATACTTAGGATTAATTTGCATAGAAAATTAAGAATCAATTTGACCCTAACAAAAACATTTTTTAGGTCTTAGTTTTTATTTGCATCCATTATGTTTGTTTTCTTTTTTATTTTCCCATTTTACCCTATTTTTGGATAAATAAACCAAATAATAATTCTTACCAAAAAAAAAAAAAAAAAAAATAATAATAATAATAATAATAATAATAATAATAATTATTATTATTATTATTATTTACAACAACAACAACAACAACAATAGAAAATCCTCTGACCAATCAAATTTTGAATTCTTCCGAGTCAATTGTGTTAATGGTCCTGCAATTCGAGAAAATCCTTCTACAAATCTTCGGTAATATCCAGCTAAACCTAGAAAACTTCGTATTTCTGTCACTGTTGATGGTCTAGGCCAATTAATCACAGCCTCAACTTTAACTGGGTCCACCGATATTCCTTCACCGGTCACCACATGTCCTAAAAATGTCACTCGGTCCAACCAAAATTCACATTTACTAAATTTAGCATACAGTTTGTGTTCTCTAAGAGTTTGCAGCACAATCCTTAAATGTTCTTCATGTTCATCTTGTCCCTTTGAATACACCAAAATATCATCTATAAAGACTATCACAAATTGGTCTAGAAAAGGTTTAAATACTCTGTTCATAAGGTCCATAAAAGCTGCTGGGGCATTCGTCAGTCCAAATGGCATAACAAAAAATTCATAGTGTCCATATCTAGTTCGAAAAGCTGTTTTAGGAATATCCTCCTTCCTTACCCGTAATTGATGATATCCTGATCTTAGGTCAATCTTCGAGAAAACTGATGCTCCTTGCAATTGATCAAATAGGTCATCAATCCTTGGTAGTGGGTACTTATTTTTAATTGTCACTTGATTTAATTGCCTATAATCAATACAAAGGCGTAATGATCCATCTTTCTTTCTGACAAATAACACTGGTGCGCCCCATGGGGAAACGCTTGGTCTAATAAATCCTTGGTCAAGTAATTCTTGCAATTGTACCTTCAATTCCTTTAACTCTGTCAATGCCATCCTATAAGGAGCTTTCGATATGGGTTCTGTACCAGGTGCCAATTCAATAGTAAACTCAATCTCTTGCTCTGGGGGTAATCCTATCAATTCCTCGGGAAATACATCAGAAAATTCTTGTACTACAGGGATATCCTCAAGTTGAACTTCCTTCTTGGTTTGCTCACTTGCATATGCCAAATACCCTTGACAGCCATTTCTAAGAAGTCTATGGGCTTCTAATGCATTAATAAGAGGTATAGAGGGGGTTGTCTTTCCATCATAAAATTTAAAACTTGGCCTATCTGGTGGGTCAAATCGAATCATCTTCCTATAACAATCCACACTAGCTCGGTGTCTATGCAACCAATCCATTCCTAGAATTACATCAAAGTCATACATAACTAACACCATCAGATCAGCTAACAAGTGTTGTCCACCTATAAGGATAGTGGAATCCCTACACATTGAATTAGATAAAATGACATCCTTTAATGGAGTAGAGACACTAAGAGGTACTTCTAACAATTCAGGTTCCATCCTATTCAGTCGTACAAATTGAGCAGATACAAAGGAATGAGTTGCTCCTGTGTCGAACAAAGCATAAGCATTTTGATTAAATAGGGAAATGATACATGTAATGACTGTTTGAGACCCTTCATTTTCGTCCTGAGTAATCGCATAAATTCTTCCTTGAGCTGGTGGTCGCTGGTTATTTCTTGGTGGTAATGGTCTACCCAAATTCTGTTGTGGTTGTGGCTGTTGCATTCTTTTTTGAGGACATTCTCTAATATAATGCCCTGACTGTCCACAATTAAAACAAGCATTTGTTCCATAACATGGTCCAAATCCATGTGATCTACCACACCGGCGACACTCATTGTTACCATATTGCGGTCGTTCCATTGGTTGATTATTCCACACTTTTCTAGGATTCTCAATCTTATTCTTCTTATTTTGCACAAATGGTCGCTTTCCAATTTGATGAGATCTTTTATTATAACGAAAATTCGATGAGTCTCCTCGAGATTGTGGTCTTACCTGATATGCCAATGCCTGGTCTCTTGACATCAAATCTCTTTCCACCAGCTGTGCCCTTTCATACAATTCATTATAATCCTTCAAATTCAAAGGCACCAATCGTCCTCTTATATCAGGCCTTAACCCATTCAAGAATCTCTTAGCCTTATCCTCTGGATATTCTATTAATCTAGGGGCAAATCTAGAGAGCTCAGCAAATCTCGCCTCATACTGATCTACAGTCAAGCTATTTTGGGTCAACTGCATAAATTCCATTACCTTTTTATCCCTTGCACAGTCTGAAAAATACTTACTATAGAAGACTCCTACAAATCCAGTCCAAGTCACATCTACACCTTCAGAGAATACTGTTCCTTTCGTTGCTTTCCACCAATAATCAGCATTTCCTTGAAGTTGATACTCTACTAAAGATACCTTCTCTGCATCAGTACAATTCAGCAATGCAAATATCTTTTCCATCTCATCTATCCATAATTCTGCCTCTACAGCATCTCCTAATCCAGCAAATCTAGAGGGTTTTAGTTTCAGAAATTGTTCTACTAAGCTTTGCATTCTACGGTCACCTCCTACCTGTTGTTGGGCTTGCCTTTCCAATAAGGTTCCTACATTAGCAAGTGCTTCCAAAATTCCTTCCACATGGGGATCCATGGCCACTCCTCGTCCATTTCTACTCATCCTGATAATTCCTGGTTTCTGCACATCGGTCACTACTCATTAGCCTACCGAGTCTCCTCACAAAACAAATAAGTAACAATTGCAACAATTGTTACTGATACCCTATGAGTAACATAAGTTACTTGTTCCTTACAAAGAAAATATCATTATCCTAACGCAAAGTCACTACCGCGCCTTATCACTCCAGATATAACCTATGCTCTGATACCAAAAAAGAAGGATGTAACGAAACGAGCTGTGACGTCCCAGAGCGTCACGTACTAAGCGCAAGCGGAATTATAATTATTATTATCTTCTTGTCTAGCTTGTAATCTCCTTTAGATAACCCATAGCGTTTACCATTAAAGGTTAGCATGTATAACATGGATTATTTTTAAAATCTCAAGTTTATATTACAAGGTTATCTTGCAATGCACATAGACAAGATCATAAAAGGCTTCCTTTCATTTTATCATCATCGGGGCATACAAAATTATCAACCTGGACTCATTCCATGTTCTTCGCCTATATATTTACATCATATACAAAACAAAAAGTAAGGCGTAACACAAGCCAGGGATAAGGGTGAGGGTATCTACTCCACGAGTTCCCACACTAGCCCACATCTAACAAAAAACAAAAGTCAGTCAGCCTCTACACGATCCAAGACGTCTAGGCGCCGTCCATCCCCGCTCCAGTCCTCCTGCTCCAAAGGGTAAAGGTCCGAACATCTCTCCTTCATGGTTGACAAACCATGCAACGAACATCATCGAAGTCAAGTCAGCTCTACCGTCATCCAGCCATAAAGTCGCCTCGTACTTGGACAAAACCATGTCAATGTCGGGATCATACTCGTCATGAAAAGAAACATCAAGACGCACTACCGCCCCGTATCGAGCTACCGGCGGTACATCCATGCTATCAATCTGAAAATGTAAGGTATGAGCAAACAACCTTGCCCAGTAAAGAATGATAAAACTCTAACTTAAACAATCCATAGCCATCAAAGTTACAAGTGAATCATCAAACAATTTAGGATGCTAAGAGAATATATCACAAGCATAAACAATACTATTACTTCATGTAAGAAATCACCTTATATGCATCCACTCCTATACTTACCCTTCACAAACTCAATCTCACATCAAGATAATATACAACAATAATAGATGAACTCACTCACCAAATAATTATATTTAGTGTGCATAAAATCCACCCTCGATCAATCATTAACCGGAATTCAACCGGCCGATCGAGTCACTTCCAGAAAGTACGTTATCCGGACTTCCACAATACCTCTAATTGTGGGCATCTCACTCCGAGGCATCCCGGCATCACACAACCGAGGTCCTCCCAAGACCACACAGCAAGGGGCATCTCACTCCGAGGCATCTCAGTATCACACAACCGAGGCATCCTTGATCACACACAAGGGCATCTCACTCCGAGGCATCTCAGTATCTCTCTACCGAGGCATCCAAGACCACGCAGCAAGGGCATCCCAAACTTCCGGGGGCATCACCGGTATCTCGTCGGTACCGATGGGTTCATTCATCTTAAGCACACGTTCACACCACCACACCTTTGATTAATGCATTTATCGTATGCAAAAGAAAAAGACTCTAAAGTATCTAACTAACTCTCATGAACCTAGCACACGTGCGTGTCTAGATTATAAGATAAAACCCATTACGTCATGTCCCATTCCATGGCGAACAGATATTTATCCCATAATCAAGCACTATGCACCGCACTCATTGCACACACATGATTCTATATGCACTTATATCTCAAATGATATATGAGACTTACTCATACACAACTAACATCTAGTATAAGGTTTATTAGACTCTATGTTCCTCATACAAGTCTAAGATACAAGACACTACATCTAATATGTGTTCTCGGGTACAAACAGTATACTAGCTAAATGAACAGTTTCGGTTTCGAACACAGAAGGTATATTAATTCTTGTCGAAATATTACCAAATTTTAATATGTTATATTTAAGACATGGAATAACATTTCCCGTGAAGAAACATAATTCTGATTCTCACTGTATTAAGAGTAACAGTCGCCATAATTTTTACTAGTACCCTGTACCGACGTCCAGATTTCGTATTTACAAAGAAAATTGTTTCACTAACCAAATCTTATTGATTTAATCTCAAATTTTGACACGTCATTCCTTAAGATGTTTTCTACAATTTTCATTAAGGATTCGAAGTCCAAATTTAACTAGGTAAATACAGAAAATTCGCATAATCAGTAAAGGTCATACCGTTTCTCACAAGAACAGTTTACTGGTTTACTAAGTTCACTTCTGTCTCTATGTTTTTATAGTCATATGGTTATAGCTACGTGTATAACTTGATCTTATAGATGTTCTATCATGTAGAATGGTTTCTTTCTTATTTCTATTAACATTCATAAAGAAAACTAAACACAAACAGAAGACTCCATAACTGTTTTCACTTAGAACAGAATAGTTACACAAATTTTCTCACTTCTAACTCAACGAAACAACTTGTCTATCCACAAATCTCTTCTAAAATACTCCAATGCTTACTCACAGCAACTCAAAGCAACTTCAGCATATCTTTCTCTAACAAATGATCAATTCCACAGCTCGGCTCGAAGTATAAACGCATCCGTGAGTTCACTCATCACAGCATACACCATATCCATCCACTCGGCATCCATTTCATCACTTCGCTCAACAAAACAGCATACTCACACAAGGATTTCGAAACATGCAGTCCTCAAAAACAACATGCAATGGCTTCTAACTCTAATCTAACACTTACTCAGCTTAGATCAATCACAAAACAGCAACTACAAACTATATCCTTCACTGTTTGGTTAGATCCTCAAGCTCCCTTGATGAAACAATGGATAACATTCAATTTAGAGTTAGATCTTTCCTTACCTTGCTTCAGCTACAACACAACTCTAAGATGCTTCAAGATCAACACTCAAAATCAGCATGCAAGAAGAAGAAGGCTGCTGGTTTGCTTCTGGTTTTTCGCTGCTCAGCCGAGAGAAAAAGAAAGAAGAAGATGAAGATGGGGGTTTCTCGGTTTTATAGAGAGAGAGGAAGTGTACGAAGCTTAAGGGGAAATAAGTCTACAAACTAATCCCTAGGCTAGTGTAATGATGAGATCTTGTAATGATTATTTTCCTTGAAGCTTGCATGTCTCGGTTCATGGGAATCAAAACCGTGGGTGAAGAAAACAAAGAGAGAAGAGATTTTGGTGTCGTGGCCTTCAAGCTTGTTTTCTCAAGTTTAATTTGTTACTCAAAATTAATTAGTCTTTAATCCGAGTCATTAGTCGGTTCATTGATTTGTAATATTTTTCCATTTATTCCCTTTTGTTTCAACTTGATTTCAATCCTTTTGTGATTATACAAAGTCATGACATAACATATCGAATGGTCAATGTTAGTCTATAAAGAATTCATCACAAAATGCTAAAGTTAGAAATTTATATTAGCATTATAAACATTAATCAAGTTATCATAACTATAATATATAAAATAAATCATCCGGGCCTAAATATTCATTCCCGGCCCAACGGGCTCAATCTATAACAATCCGGGCCCACTAAACTAAACCTACAAATCTAATGATTTCGAACCTTGGCCCGCTTCAAGCCAAGTCCAAGCCCATAATCACTCATTAGGTTTCTTAAGTCCATTCGTGTGGCCCATTCACTTCTCAAGCCCACACCTTTCTCGCAATCCATCGGGTTCACTTTCCGGCCCACACTAATTAATCTAAGTTCCTAATGATCTAATTACACTAATGAAGGTCGATGAAATTTGGGATGTCACAATCGGCCTTAGATAAAAGTAAAGAGTACCTCTTTTTTACTTTCTTTGCTAAAATTTATTATATTATAAATGTTATGAAAATTTGCACGTGAATTTACGTGCCAACATTTAACTATTCTAAAAGTTTCGAATTAAAAAATAAAAAATAAAAATAAAAGGTCAACATTTGTAAATTGCTAGATTTAGATTAATTAAAAAGTGAAGATCAATTCAGGTAATTACCATACTAGTCACTTGCAATAAATAGACCACACATATAATGGAAATTGAACATGGATGATTGAGAAACCCTGGTAAATTATCTTTTCTTGAGTTAAATGCCAGTAAAAAATAAGGCTTTTTAAGTAAATAGAACAGGAATGAACCAATAAGGTGTTAAGTCAGATGGCAAAAAAGTATGCTCTTCTTGTGATGTTAGATTTGGATCTTGTTAGGAGCACTCCCAAAGAAAATCTCATGCACTTAGTCGATGTGATTGAGGGCGACCTTAAAATTATCAAAGGAGGTGCACTAGTCATGGTGCGCGAAAGCTCATCGGGAACCATTAAACTTGAGTCTTCAGCTTAAGGTGATGATTAACCACATAACATTTTTTTGTAAAATGTTGGATAATTCTTATTCTTAACTTAATATAACGACATTTTTCATGTACTATAATCTTTAGTTTGAGTGGACTACGTAGGGTTTTTCTAAACACGAGGTTAGTAATATAATGTGGATAGGATTTCTCCATTAATCAAAACGATAGTAGTCTTTGTCATTTTCTCCTGTGCTGGGCATTTTTCACAGGGAAAATTTGCCATGTCCGGGGTAAGGTGACATGGGGCGTGGATTCCTCATGCCATGAATCCATACCCTATCCTCCGGTGCAAATTGGTGTAATTAGTTGTGCCAATTTACTAAGGAGAGAAGAAAGAAATATATTTTTTACATTCATATAGTCTTCATTTCACCTTAGAAACCTTTTCTGACATGTTTCGTATATGTCAAACTAACCTCAAGAAAGGTAAAGTTGTACAAAATAAAGCTAAACTTGTTCTACAAGTATATTCTCAAGGAGAAGTGATAAATTATGATGAGAGGTGCACTCATTGGGTGATTTATGTCTATTATTTGCTAGACATGTTATTATGATTCCATCTTATTTCAAATGAATGTGATAGTATCTGTCTAGATTGTTTTATTAAATATAAAGTTCTAGGTAGAGCAATCACCGGGCTTTGAAGATCCTAGATGATAAAATTGTGCTTACAAGCTCTAAAAAGCTTTACATGGTCTCAAGCAAGCTCCATACTTGGTAGGAGAGATTATGTAGTTTTCTAATTGACAACAGTTTTGAAACAAGTAAAATAAACACAGCTTTGTTAATAAAGAAGAAAGGCGAATATATTTTTTTAGTGCGAACATATGTAAATGACATGATCTTTGGTTCCGCTAATGAGAAACGTGCAAGAATTTTCCCAAGTTTACATAAAATGATTTCAAAATGAACATGATGAGTGAACTTCTTCTTGCTCAAATTTCAAGTAAAACAAATAAAGCATAGAATGTTTATACATCAAGAAAATATGTAAAAAATAATATAAAAAAGGTCAAGAATTTTGGAAATGAAAATTCGATTTTTTTTTTTAAATTACTCTATGTTTGTCCTATTGGATTAGATATAGGAAAAATACAGTATAATATATTCTATTGAAAGGTGGTATTTTCTAGCAATACCCCAATAATTTCCATCTAGTAGACATCATTGATGCATAATAATAATAATAATAATAATAATAATAATAATAATAATAATAATAATAATAATAATAATAATAATAATAATAATAATAATAATAATAATAATAATAATAATAATAATAATAATAATAATAATAATAATAATAGTAATAATAATAATAATAATTCTTATGCATGAGTCTTATTTGCATATCGGGTATAGGCTTAATAGGAGTAACTAACTTGAAAAAATGAACTCTCCTTGTTAATGGCAAGTGACAAATAAAAACTCTCCTTTATATGGGATAAGTGCATTGACTTGTTGTGTAAGTGCGATTGAGTCCTTAAATTTTTTTTAAAAAAATTTAATTAAATCCTAAAACTTATTAAATTAATACAATTTAGGTCATCTGTTAGCTTTATCCAAACTAGTAATCAGAAAAAGCTATTTGCCTATTTTCTTTTTAAAGAAAGATACTAATGTAGTTGTGACTTTAGGTATTTTAAAATACAAATAAAAAAGGTTAGAAGGAAAAACTTCATTTCAAGATTTTCACGGAATTGTTTGCTCCTGATTCTCAAGCTCACTACTTATTCCACCAGCCACTGAAGTAGATTGCTTCCGGTATTCGAATCAAACATGATAGTCCTTGTGAAGTATGAATGTAGTTCATAACTCTCGATTTTTTACAAAGATTTGAGCTCACTAAACCATCATAGGACAAAACAAATTCAAAGTACATAAAAAATGCAAGTGAAAATATTGTATAGATCTAAAGTGAAGCCCTTTTTTTTCTACACATGATCCGCCTCCTCCTGTTCTAGTTTTAGAACTGTGAGATTTTGTATGACCAATATTAATTGTTTTAAAAGCTACTTTTAAAATAGTTGATAGTGACAATTGAGAATGGTTACATAAAATTTCACAAGAACATCTTCGAGGCATAGAATACACCATAGTCATATCTAATTTCGATCCCCACATCAATCTCAGAATTGTTCAGGAACCAACTATTTTTCTCAATTGGTTGAGCGCCACCGCCCTCTTCAATCTTCTATGACAACATGGGTTGTGGCCCTTGCCTCAAATATGGGTGAGGATTGTCTTCTTGCTGTAAACGCTGTAGGTCTGGGCTAGGATTGTTGCCATCGTTACTGGACGGGCGAGGGTCGCTAGTGCCGGGGTCGCAGATGACCTTGCGGGCAAGTGGTGGGGGCTGCCGCCTCGCCTAGCTCACTCACCACATGCGCGCACACACGTGCTATTTTCTTTTTCCAGCACGTGAAGGTGGTGGCAAGGGCCACGTTGGCTTTGGCTAAGTCCGAAGAGGGGATGCCGGCCCCCGCCGGTGTAAAGGTGGCCGCCACAACACCACCGCCTCAACTGGAGCCACCACTGTTTTTCTGGACTTCGGCTTTTCCTCTATTTGATTCTTCCTCTTTTTCCATTTTTTTTTCAGATTTTTACTTTTCTAAAATCTTGAGATAAATTTTATCATTTAATTTACTTTAATATATTTTCCTAAAATGGTTGACACGGCAACCACATCATTGCCTCTCTCTTCGAAAAACAATAAAAGATTAGCTTGTTTCATTAACTAAATTGGATGGAGTAATGGACGGAGTAAACGAAAAGATTTTGTTACACCAATTTAATGAGTTTTAAATTTTCATTGCACATTTTAAAAGTTTTTAGGATCCAATTGCACTTTCATGACAAGTTTTAAAATTTTTAGTGCACTTATCGCTATATTTAATTGTTATAGATATTGAAGTTGACAGAACATTTTAATCCTTTAAAAAAAAAAAGTCTAAAAGGAAGTTCAACGTCCAATTCAATGCGCGATGTTTTATTCTAGCACCGAGTGCAAATGGAAATATTTCATGCTAATTGAATAACAATTCAGGACAAAATAAGATTTACATACTAAATATACGACAAAGTATGTTTAGCTCCTAATCATGATATGTCGTGACCAGTGGGAAGAACCAGGCTCCAAAAGATGGAGAATGTCACCAGCTTAATGATCATACTAATTGGGGAAAGTGGTTTGTATGGACAAAGGCGAAATTAAAGAGCTTTCACCTACAACATATAAATATAGAAAGCTTGGTCTAGATAATTAATACATTGATAGCAAAGCTCTTGCACCAAAGTGAAACCGTCCAATGGAGATTTTATCAAGAATTCTAGAACTCCATCGTTCAAATGGAAGAGCAGTCTGATTTGGTAAGTCAAAATAGTTTTGATTGACCACCCAATGAGTCGATTAATTCACATCATCGACTCTGTTTTGTGAATATTCCTTTAGTTCCCGAAGTTTAATTCACAAAAATTCGATTGTAAGAATATAAAAATCGAAGATTTATGGAGTAAATAGGAAAATGGATTATTAACTTACTACATATATACACGTATAGTTGAATTCATTTTATCTTTTTTTAAAGAACATGAATGTTAGATAAGTGGAAAAATTAAGCTTCTTATTTAACTAACTGTACAAGTTCGTGCTTTCTATCTTACAAACCTTTAACTTTTTCATTATTTTGATGTCATTCCCTGTTTTTATCTTAAAAACCTTTTAACTACACTATTTTGATACTATTCCCTTTTCTCGATCGATTTGTGCTTTTTATCAGTCCACATTTATAATATGTGTGGGGAAATTGTAAAAGAATTGAATTATGTTATGGTATGGCCCAAGCACAAAGTTTTATTTTACCCAACTTTCTTGTTGTTTATTGTTATCGATTCTTAAGTACCACATGGGACCATCCAAAATTCATACATAGTGACCTTTGAATGCAATATGGACAGTTTGTTTAGCACTCATGTCAGATTTACATTTATGGGCCTACATGAATGTCAATAAAACAAAAGAAGAAGAGGAATTTGTATTCAAGTATATGTGTACATGTGTATGCACAAGTTTTGCATTATCTTGAGCATTTCCATAAATAGAACTCTCAAGCAGATAACTCCATTCTAGTATTCCCATATGAAGTTTTTGTTAGCTGGGTTCACTCCTATGTGGAGGAAGCCTAATGAGTTGCAAGCCCAAAAAGGGCTTGAGCTCATATCATAAGTTATATGAGGAAATATGATTTCTCACTATTTATATAAAGAGGTAGCCACATAAAAGGAAACAATAACAAGAGAAAAAGAGAAAGTAGAAAATCTTGGGTTTTTGGCAATATCTAATTTACATCAAGCTAGCATCAGAGGTCGATTTGTGGTCTGATTGAGCTGAAATTTTGTCAGCATGTTCGTGGCGCAATTTTCTCGAATATGAACGGTTTGATTTTCGTTTGAAGCTCCCTACATTAGGTTTTTCGTGGATTGATCAAAACCTGCGTTTTTAGTCAGATTTATCCTTGATCTCTAGTGAAATTCATGTGTATTGCCAAGAATTATGTTCTTGAGGTGTTTGCTGCTATGTATCTCTAGTATTTGCTAGAGAAGAACAATTTTATTGATAGTGAAGATTTTTGGGTGGACTCTAGTCCCATGGTTTTTTATCTCTTCACATCGAGGAGGTTTTCCATGTAAAAAATCGTCTTGTGTTAGCGTCTTGGTATTTATTTTACTCTACTATATCGATTCCTATTAGGTTTACACAAGAGGGGAGATTATTTTATTTTGTTGCGTTGATTCGATATTTGAATTGTTACCGTTCTCCCATCAGAGTGGTATTAGAGCAATAGGTTATTGCTTGATTTTTCTGCCTTGTGTTAAACAATGGAAACGAATACGAGTAGAATGGTTACACTGAATGGTTCGAATTATCTTATTTGGAAAGGGAAGATGGAAGATCTTTTATATGTGAAAGATTTTTATTTGCTTGTATTTGCTGAGGAGAAACCAAAGAATAAAACTGATGTTGAATGGTCTATATTTCATTATCAAGTGTGTGGTTATATCAGATAGTGGGTAGATGATAATGTTTAGAACCATATTATTGAGGAAACACATGCACGCAGTTTATGGGATAAGCTCGAACAGTTATATACTCGAAAGACTGGGAATAATAAGTTATTTTTAATAAAACAGATTATGGCTCTAAGATATCATGATGGTACTTGTTTGACTGATCATTTAAATTCTTTTCAATGAATTATAAATCAGTTGGCTGCGATGGGAATCAAGTTTGATGATGAGATACAAGCACTAGGGTTGCTTGGTACTTTGCCAGACTCATGAGAGACGTTCCAAACATCTTTGTCTAATTCTGCCCCAGATGGTACGATTACCATGGATTTGGCCGAGAGTAGTATTTTGAATGAAGAGATGAGAAGGAAGACACAAGGATCGTCCTCTTCATATTCTGATGCCTTGGTTGTTGAGAAAAGAGGGAGAAGTGTCTCGAGGTCCGAGAAATAGAGATAAAAGTCGAGACAAAAGCAGAGGAAAGTATAATAAATTTGCTAATGTTGAGTGCCATTATTGTCATCAGAAGGGACATATTCAGAGGTTTTGTTGCCAGTTGAAAAGAGAGAAACAAAAGGAGAAAGGTAAAGAGAAGAAAAGTGATAATGACAGTGATGACAATCGTGTTACTGCACTTAAAGAAGACTTTCTCACTATTTTTGATGGTGATGTGGTGAATTTTGTATCTTATGAGACCAATTGGGTAATTGATAGTGGTGAATCCGTTCATGTTACGTCTTGTAAGGATTTCTTTACATCATATAGATCATGTGACTTTGGATCTGTGAAGATGGGAAACAATGGAATAGCTCAAGCTGTAGGCATCGGTGATATGTGCCTAGAAACCAGCAATGTCACAAGGTTAGTGTTGAATAATGTTAAACATATATCTTATATCCGCTTGAATTTGATTTCTACAGGCAAGTTGGATGATGAGGGGTATTTCAGCACCTTTAGTGATGGTCAATGGAAGCTCACCAAAGATTCTCTTATTGTGGCTAGAGGTGAAAAATATCCTTCGTTATACATTATGCAGGCAAAGTTGTCCACAGACAAAATTAATACAGTAGTTAGCGAAGATGCAGCTAAATTATGGCATAAGAGGCTCAGTCACATCAGTGAGAATGGTTTGTCAATATTGGCCAAGAAGAAGCTCCTTTCAGGATTGAAAAGTTCAACGCTACAAAAGTGTGCTCACTGTTTAGCAGGAAAACAGAATAGAGTTGCATTTAAAAGCTCCCCTCCTTCAAGAAAGTCAAGTATATTGGATTTAGTGCATTCTGATGTTTGCAGTCCTATGAAAACAAAATCACTTGGTGGCTCTCTTTATTTTGTTATCTTCATAGATGATTTTTCAAGGAAAATTTGGATTTATACTTTGAAAACTAAAGATCAAGCGTTAGATGCTTTTAAACAATTTCAGGCTTCAGTTGAGAGACAGACTGGAAAGAAATTGAATGCATCAGAACTAATAACAGGGGAGAGTATATTGGACCTTTTGATGAATATTGCAGACAACAAGGTATTCGACATCAAAAGACACCTCCCAAGACGCCTCAGTTAAATGGCTTAGCTGAGAGAATGAACAGAACATTGGTTGAAAGGATAAGATGCTTACTTTCACAATCAAAGTTACCTAGATCCTTTTGGGGTGAGGCTTTAAGTACAGTTGTGCATGTATTAATTCTTATTCCATGCGTTTCTTTAGAGTTTGATGTTCCCAACAAAGTTTGGACAGGCAAAAACATTTCTTATGATTATTTGCGTGTCTTTGGGTGCAAAGCATTTGTGTATATTCCCAAAGATGAGAGGTCTAAACTTGATGTGAAAACACGACAGTACATATTTATTGGTTATGGACAAGATATGCTTGGCTACAAATTTTATGATCTGCTTGAAAAGAAAATTATAAGAAGCAGAGATGTTGTGTTTATGGAAGATCAAACAATAGAAGATATTGAGAAAACAGAGATGATTTCAGCACCACAGGTTAGTGATAATCTGGTTGATTTAGATCCAGTTTCTCTTACAAATATTCCTACACAGGTTAATGAAGAGTAGCATGAAGTCAATGTTCCAAATAACGCACATGTTCCTGAACATGTTGAAATAGATAATACTATTCCTGAACCAGAGGCTCAATTAGATGTTCCACTGGATGTTCTAGTCCAGAGATCCGTTAGAGACCAACGACCTTCCACCAGGTACTCTGAAGATGAGTATATATTATTGACCGATACAGGTGAACCAGAGTGCTATGCAGAAGTAATAGAAGATGAGTACAAAAGCAATTGGTTTGATGTTATGCGAGATGAGATGCAATCACTTTATGATAATCATACTTTTGAATTGGTGAAGTTACCTAAAGGTAAAAGAGTTTTGAAGAACAAGTGGGTATATAGGTTGAAGCAAGATGAACATACTTTACAACCACGGTACAAAACTAGATTGGTTGTTAAGGGATTTGGTCAGAGAAATGGTATTGATTTTGATAATATATTTTCTCCAGTAGTGAAAATGTCTTCTATCCATATGGTACTAGGCTTTGCAGCTAGCCTAGATTTGGAAATTGAGCAAATGGTTGTTAAAACAACCTTTCTACATGGTGACTTAGAGGAAAAGATATACATGAAACAACCTGAGGGTTTTAAAGTGAAAGAGAAAGAGGATTATGTGTGCAAATTGAAGAAAAGTCTTTATGGCCTAAAACAAGCACCAAGGCAGTGGTATAAGAAATTTGCGTCAGTTATGACAAAACAGGGCTATAAGAAGACTTCATCGGATAACTGTGTGTTTGTCCAAAAATTTTCTGATGATGACTTTATTATTCTCTTGTTTTATGTTGATGATATGTTGATTGTTGGCAGGAATGCTTCAAGAATTGAGTTATTGAAGAAACAATTGAGCAAGTCTTTTGCCATGAAAGACTTGGGCTTGGCGAAGCAAATTCTTGGCATTAGAATTACCCGAGACGGAGATGCTAAGAAGTTATTTTTGTCGCAAGAGAAATATATCGAGAAGATCCTTTAGAAATTTTACATGGACAAGGCTAAAGTGGTTAGTACTCCTCTTGTTGCTCACTTTAAGTTAAATATGAAGCAGAGTCCTACGACTGATAAAGAAAAGAAAGATATGGAAAGTGTTACATATGCTTCAGCTGTAGGAAGCTTAATGTATGCGATGATATGTACATGCCTAGACTTGGCGCACGCAGTTGGCGTTGTTAATCGCTATTTGTCAAATCCAGGTAGAGAGCACTGGAATGCAGTGAAGTGGATTATTAGGTATTTTCGGGGAACTTCAAATTTGAAACTCGGTTTGGAACTGGGAAACTTGAGTTAATTGGATACACAGATTTCTACTTGGCAGGAGATATTGATACTTGTAAATCTACTTCTGGTTATTTGATTTCCTTTACGGGTAGAACTGTGTCATGGAAGTTAAGATTGCAGAAGTGTGTTGCACTTTCTACAACCGAAGCTGAATTTATTGCAGCCACTGAAGCTAGTAAAGAGATGCTATGGATGAAGAAGTTCTTAGAAGAATTTGGGTTCAAGCAAAAGAGGTATGTGCTATTTTGTGATAATCAAAGTGCAATTCATCTTGGTAAGAATTCATCTTTTCATTCTAGATCAAAACATATTAATGTTAGATAACATTGGATAAGAGATGTTGTAGATGAAAAGTTGTTGGAACTTGAGAAAATTCATACAGATCATAATGGCTCTGATATGATGATGAAGACTCTACAAAGAGAAAAGCTTGAACATTGCCAATTGATAGCAGGGATGGTGAATCCCTCCACATTGTTGTGAGGGGGAGATTTGTTAGCTGGGTTCACTGTGACATCCTAATTTTCAAGTCTGATTTCGATGAGACGAGTTGGGCTTTTCATCGACGTGTCTATAGCCTTTTTCTTTAAGTTGGCCACTCACGAGTTAGCTAGCCTATTAGGTAAAGCCGTTAAGGAATCTAAATACAATAGACATGAGAATTCGACCAGGAATCGACTGCTTGACCGTGCTAATCTGCAAGGGTCATTACGGCACCGTCAAAATGGATCAGAGACCGGAGATAGGTCGATTCGATAGAGATATGTGATTAGCGTGTTGGTGATTCCACCTAATTACAAAATTTCTATCGAACGGTACTAGACCGATTTTTCTGTCATTTTTGTACCTTGTGTCCGTATTTGAAATCTCGAGATTTCACGACAATCAAGAGTCGCCAATAGGTCGAAGATGTACATTGTGGCTCGAAAACAATTGATCACTAGTCAATTGTATTAAAAGTTCCTAAAAGCTACCTGGGTAGATTGGGACGCGCTAAAATCACGTCGAATTTGAAATTAACTGCGAAATGGAGCTCGATTTCAGAAATTGAAAGTTCTGCCGTGTCACGATTCATTTTAGGAACGTCGACTCACTTTCTGAAAATTTTTCGGAGACTCCGAGATTTTTATGGAAAATCGATTCGGAAATTCGGATGGGCTCGTTTGAAGGGAATTTCGACTTCTAATTAGAGCTATTGGGTGATGGGAATTTATGGACATGTGTGGGATTTTTCTTCGACTAAATTGGACTTCAAAATTGAGAATTTGAGGATGAAATTGAATTCTAAAATCAGTGAAATTCGGAGCTATGATTTGAGGATTGATTTTTGGCATCAATTTAGTTAATTCTTGGATTATATTTGCTAGAAAGAAATAGGGGAGACAAGGCTTTAATGCCTAGATATTTATCTTTGACCAATTCCCTTGTTCCAATCTCCTTAGCCGACTCAAGCCAGTTGCTCTCCACGGACGCAGCTTCTCTTTCATTTTCCACGGAGCCGCTCCCTCCACGTCGCCGACACCGCTGCCTCGGTCTCCTTCGTGCGCCTCCATCGACTCTCTTTCATCCAGCTTGGTGAGCACACTTCTGCCGAAGCACCGCCTCACCGCTCCATCTTGCCCCTGCAGCTGCTCCACCACCTACGTTTGTCTCCCATCTTTTCCTTTAGTTTGTCGCAGCATCATCCCCATCATCCCATCATCATCCCCCATCTTCATCTCTCCAGCACCCTCCACCGAAATCTTTTCCCTTCACTCATGCGCGCCCACTTTCAGTCAACAATCACCGTTCGGTTGACTCCCCCTGCAGCAGCACGCATCCAAGCCGTCCATCTCCACCATCGGCTTCTTATTTCGGCCGCCGTTGCACCGCCGTCGCCGTGAGCCGATTTTCGGGCTTAACCGGTGAGTTGCGTTCTAATCCTTTATTAGTGGGCTAATGACACTTAGAGGTGTGTTAGTTAGCTAATTTGTGGATTAATCATGTTGATTAGGTTTAGGATGGCTTAGTTAGATTAAGTATATAGTTAGTATTTAGTTAGTGTAATTAGTTTAGTTAGGTGGATTAGTTAGGAATTAGTTAGTTTATTTAGTTAGTGCACTTAGTTTAAATTAAATAGGATGGTTAGATTTAATTGTTAGTTAGATTATTTAGTTTAGTTAATTTAGGTTAATTCAATTAAATGCTTTAAATTTATTTATTTTGTAATTTACTTAATTTTCGATAATTTATTTAATTATTAATTATTTTCCGAAAATTAGGCCGGGATAGCCGGTGACCGGAATTTCGTGCTGATTGCAATGGTGTGTTCAATTTATGCAATCGAATGTTAATTTGTGCAAATTGAGTGCTGATTGGAATTTTGAGTATTTAATTCCAAAATTTGTGAAAATCCTGGGTGTCAGGTTTTAACACCGAAAATGATTTTATGTACTATATAAACCAGTGGGATTTTAAATTGAAGGATATCAATTTTTCTAGTGTGAATTGACCGTGTACCCACACACGACTATTTTATTGTGTAATTCTAATACGAAGAAAATAGGCCAGGTTCACTATTTTAATTGAGACATTTAAGTGCAATGCACAGTGTCCTGAGCCGAGATTTTTTTTTTTTTTTTTTGGTGACCCGGGAACCCCCGTACAGCCGGCAGCCGGCGGGGCAAACCCGGGTGACGCTAGCGGAGGACCCACCACCCCGACGTCACGCTTAAGATCCCGTGCGGCCAGCGGGATTCGAACTCCTCCCCTCTACGCAAAGGGTCATTGGAGCCTTATCCAACTGGGCCACCGCAGGCAGTGGTTTCCTGAGCCGAGATTGATTGGTCGTGTGTTGGTTAAGAGAAACCGTCCTGGGCTGTTAAGCCGGATGTTACCCATTCATTGGGACTCGGGTCGCAGTAGATTCTGGACCTACGCCCCTTCGGGGAAGCCGTCTAATTGAGAGACGTAGCCTTGCTCAAAGGAGGTGAGACGACGCTTGGCAATGCCAGAAGACCGCCAATAGAGTTGGCCGTACCCTTGAGGGGTGTAATTAACAATTGGAACGCATGATTGTTGAGTTAGATGCACCTGATTATGAGACCAAAACTGTGTGACATGGAATGGGGCCTGTCATAACGGTTTGGTCTTATAATTAGGACCCCGGTGATTAATTGAATTGATGAGGTGTTCCAGTTGTTATGTGCATTGATTATATGCATTGCGATATGAACTATACTGACATGCAGGAAAGGAAACTGAGGCGAGGTAAGTCCTTTTATGCCAATTGAGTGGTTGTGTGGTTAGGACACTTCTGGGTGTATTTCCTCCTAATCGGGGCTTAGACCGTAAACTCGCTGAGATTCATATCTCACCCCATCGTGGGCTTAAAATTTTCAGGGCCGTAGAGGGAGGACCTGGAGCTAAGCTGAGGTGACCTGAATAGTAGGTCAGATAGGACAACCTCTTTTTGAGAACAAGTCTTTTGGTTATAGACTTGTGTAAAAGACTCAGTGTGTTTATAAAAGTGTGGTTTGTTTGTGAATGTGATGTCCTGCTTTTCTATCCCGAGATAGTTACTGTCAGGGGATTTGTTATTTGCTTCCGCATGTACAATAAAATAAAAGGGTCGGCGACTCGTCCTAGGAAGTCGCATATTTTTTATCGACCAGAGAGGGATGGGCATGCGCTCGAGGATCGGGGTGTGACATTCACTCCTATGTGGAGGAAGCCCAATGAGTTGCAAGCCCAAAAAGAGCTTGAGCCCATATGATAAGTTATATGAGGAAATAGGGTTTCTCACTATCTATATAAAGAGGTAGCCGCAAAACAGTAACAAGAGAAAAAAGAGAAAGCAAAAAATCTAGGATTTTGGGCAATATCTAATTTACGTCAAGCTGGCATCGGAAGTTGATTCGTGGTCCGATTGAGCTGAAATTTTGTCAGCATATTCGTGGCACAATTTTCTCGAATCTGAACGGTTTGATTTTCATTTGAAGCTCCCTACATCAGATTTTTTGTGGATTGATCAAAACCTGTGTTTTTGGTCAGATTTATCCTTGATCTCGTGTGAAGTTCATGTATATTGCCAAGAATTATGTTCTTGAGGTGTTTGTTGTTATGTACCTCTAGTATTTGCTAAAGAAGAACAATTTTATTGATAGTGAAGATTTTCGAGTGAACTCTGGTCCCGTGGTTTTTTATCTCCTCATATCGAGGAGGTTTTCCACGTAAAAAATTGTCTTGTGTTCGCGTACTTGGTATTTATTTTACTCTACTATATCGATTGTTATGAGGTTTACACAAAATGGGAGATTATTTTATTCCGCTGCATTGATTCGATATTTTTTGAATTGTTACCATTCTCCCATCAGTTTTTGCACAATAACGTTCTTCATCCATTTTTCGAGGTGAGTGTAGAAGGAAATTTTCAAATAAAAAAAAAACTGCACTTTTGGAGATGATCATCTCCCGACAATGACAAATGAAGCAACAAGCAAACTCATCGGCCACATAGTTTGGATGATAGAATTACGGTAGATGATGAGGACAGGGGTTTCGACTCTTGACCACCTTGAGGAGGATCGCTAGTTTCCTATCACAAGAAAACCATGAAAAAATTGAATTCACCAGGTACGCTGTTAGTGTCGGCTTTCAATTGTAGAGACTACAAAAGTTGAAAGATTCGTAGTACAATTAAATTGAAAACAAGTAACGAACATAATCTTCAAGAAATGGAACTCTGCACAACCAAATGGAGTTGGCTTTACATGAGATGTTGCAAAAGAAGTAAAGAAGTGAATGATCCTCATGTTGAATAACAAATGGAATTAGACATGCAATAAATTTCATGAAAGGCAGTGCAAGGGCGACACAAGAAAAACATCATATTCAAGAAGGGGAAACTCGAGATTTTGGTCTTGAGTTTACAGGACCACACCGAGTCACAATTTCAAAACCTTATGAGTAGCATTGTCAAGGTGGAGACATCAAGTATCTTATGGATTATGTGACCTTCATGGATTGCCTCATAAACTCTTCAAAGGATGTTGAGGTGCTCCACCGCACAAGAATTATTAAGAACTACTTGGGCAATAATGAGGTGGTTGCGCAGATGGTCAATAAGATGAGTGACTACGTCACTCTATCCAATTTCTATTACTCCGAGATCTTCAAAACTGTGAATGCGTATTGTAATGAGAGGTGGAATGTTTGGATGCCAAAACTAAGGAGGGAATATTTCATTAGTCTTTGGGCTTTCTTGTCCGTTCTCGTGGCCATCATGTTGCTCTTTTTTGTAGCAGCTCAAATATTATTTAGTATTCTTTCTTATAGAAAGCAAAAATAAATGTGATCAATGTTGGTTCATATATTTCTCACAGTCGAAGGAAATACCAAAAATATTTTACATGCGATTGGTGAAATCTGATATGTAACTTTTCAACTCGTAACTTAATCTCTCAACACTTCGTTCGATCGCACCAATCTGGAGCATTGGGCCAGCATCTTCGTTTTTGCATCCACCACAATTGTACAAGTTATCCCTGTCATCAAGACAATTATGGTTTCTAGCTGGGTAGGAAGAACGTAGGGCTCTTTCACGCAGGTTTCTTTCCACGTGTTCCATGAAGTTCCCTCAAATGATCCGTTTTCACGTAGTACAATGCAACTTGTGGATGAGTTCATCCGTCTTTCTCCTCAAGTCAATAATTGGCGTTTCTTTCTTAGTCCACCTTTGCATCTTCATCCAATCATTGCAGTACCCTCTTCTCTCACATCTGAGAAGTAGTGATTGACAGAGGTGCAGACGTGACCGAGGGGCGGAGGCGACGGGAATCAATCATCTCCTCCTCCTTCCTTCCTTTATCAGCATTTTCTTAGCTTGGGTCCTCGGATGCAGACAACTATCCCCCACTGACTCCGACATCCTCGATTCACGAGTCAAGCTTTTGTCCCTCTTTTTTTCTCTCTGAGAAGTGATTGACAGAGGTGAAATGGAAGGAGGGTCATTTTTTAATATCAGCAGACCCCATGAATTCCACCTTCTCCGTCGATCGTTATTTGCCCCTCTGCGGGAAAAAAACGAGCAGGAAAAGAAGGGGAGCCATTAAAGTGAAAGCCCTACCACTACCCCCAGATCTCTATTTTTTCCTCTCTGTATAAGAGCACTTCATCAATAGGATGTGAAGAGAGCAGGGAGAACGGAGTGAAGAAGCTCCTTTTCCTTGAACTCTCTTTTTTCTCTGGTTTGCTGATTGGGGGTCCTCTTGAGCTTATCAACAATGGCGGCGACGTTGAGGCCTGTGCTCCCTCTGCTCCTGTTCGCGCTCCTCTGCTTCCGCATTGCAGGTATACCCACATGCTCTCTCTCTCTCTCTCTCTCTCTCTCTCTCCCCCCTCCCCCGAGCTCTACAAATGTTAAAAAAAAAAAAAAAATCCATGAAGAATTTTAGAATGGTCAATTGTTGGATAGAAAAATGCCACTTGTAGAAGACTTCATACGTTCTCATAAAGTTATTTTTTAATATTTTCTTATGTGTTTCTTTGCCTTTTGCCTCTTTATCAACTTTCAGGAACTTTCAGTTCGTTACTGTAATTTCCATCTTCAGAATTATTGACGACGAAGGTCAAAAGAAATGATTGAAAGCGTGTTGTCTTTTGTGGGGTCTCAAGTAAAACGTGTTTCTATTTGATTTTAAAGGTTGATGTTTGGCGAAGTCTCATTTTATCTATACCCGTATCACTGAAAACACACTCCCACGAAAAGAGAAAAATTGGTCTAGCTCGAGGAGAAGAATGAGCAATCACCAATTCAATAAAGTAAGTCCTCATGAATTTCCCTTCCCTTTTCTGATCCTCCACTAGTAGATCATTTTTGTAATTTTTCCTAATATATTGATTTGCTTGAATTCGATGCCAGCTCTGCATGTTCAACTCACGCTTAGTTAGCATTTTCCATTAATAATCACATGGAAATGCAGAATTTGTCCGGAAAATTTATTTGGAAATTAGTTTGTTTATTTTTTTTTCTTTGAGGTAGGCGTGGGGGCGGTTGGGGGGTTTTGGTTGTTTTTTTTCTTTTTTTTCTTTTTTGGGGTGGGGGGAGTGTTTGGAGATTAGTTTTAAGGGTCATATATTTCCCCAAATATAGTATGATGACCAAAATCAAAAACAGGCAAGCGAATATACAAGGACAATTTTTGGTTACAAGCACATGAAGAAACCATTTTAAGAAAAAACCATCATCTTGCTTTACTGTATGCTTATTATCACTCACATTAATTATGTTGTAACCAATACAGCATGCTGGGAACAATGAGCATTCCAGGGTGCAAGATCATGTCTCAATCCACATCGAAAGTATGCTTTGCGATGTGCCCCTCACTTCGCCGAAGCATACTATATTTAAGGTTCGTCGTCAACTGCGCAAGGTCAACAAGAAAGCCTATGACCCACAGATCCTAGCCATTGGCCCTTATCACTATGGAAATAACAAGTTCAAATTCATGGAGGTGCAAAAACGGCGATACCTGAAGCAATTGCTTAAGAGAAAGGGGCAGAGCGTCCGCAGGTATACGCGGACTCTCATAAAAGAGGAACAGAGAGTGCGTGATCACTATGCGGAAACCATCGGCCTCTCCCAAGAAAGATTTCTTGCAATGATGATCATTGATGGCTGTTTCATCATTGAGTTGTTCCGTAAGTATGCGAAGAAAAAGAAAATAGAAAAAAGAGAAAAAGACATACCCTCTGCGGAGGGAAGAGACGACTACGACTACGACTACGACTTGGACCCTGCGGTGGAAAGAGACGAAAGCGACTACGACTCTGCGGAAAACGACTTTGCAGAAAACGACTCTGCGGAGGGAAGAGATGAAAGCGACTACGACTCTGCGGAAAACGACTGTGCGGAAAACGACTCTGCGGAGGGAAGAGACGAAAGCGACCCGGTTATGCATGATTTGGGGATTCGAAACAGCATTAAGCGCGATTTACTGCTGCTAGAGAACCAGCTCCCACTTTTCGTCTTGAGCAAGCTCTATGACCTGATTAAATGTCCGGACGAGCATGATGAGTTCATCGATCTCGCCGCCATGTACTTAAAGTTAAAAAGCCCCAGCCGAAGTCGGGAGATTGGCGAGACGAAACATCTTCTGCATCTATATCACACGTGGAGAACTTCTGGCTTGCCTAACCGCAGCAGGTAAATTACGTTGCAGTCATGCCCTCGGCGGCAGAGCTAAGGGAGTCAGGAGTCAGGTTTCGGGCTGTTGTGGAAGAACGGAAACTGGTAGACATCATATTCGAGAATGGGACACTCGAGATACCGGTCTTGTATATACACGACGACATCGAATCAAAATTTCGAAACCTGATCGCATACGAGCAACATCGTCAAGGGAGAGACATCAAATACTTTACGGATTACGTGAAGTTCATGGATTGCCTCATAAACTCTTCAAAGGACGTCGCGGTGCTTCGCCGTGCAGGGATTATTAAGAACTACTTGGGCAATGATGAGGTGGTTGCGCAGATGTTCAACAAGATGTGTGTCAATGTCCTTTTACACAATTCCTATTACTCTGAGATCTTCCAAAATGTGAATAAGCATTGTGGCAAGAGGAGGAACGTCTGGATGGCAAAACTGAGGAGGGAATATTTTCATAGTCCTTGGGCTTTCTTGTCTATTGTTGCAGCCATCGTGTTGCTCCTTCTCACAGCAGCACAAACAGTATTTACTATTCTTTCTTATACAAAGTAAAGTTAAATGTGATCAATGCTGGTTCATAGGTTCATAAATTTTCCCGGACCATCTACCTGTGTTCTATAGCCAATAGTATTACCTTGGTTTTCCAATGAGGACAAACCATGTGCACAAAGAAATATAATGAAAAGTATTTATGCTTTAAATGAGCTTTACAAATCTCTCTTCATTTGGAGCTAGATGATTACAACAGAAAACCAACAGCACATTAGCAACCAAGTTGGTATGTGGTTCAAAAAGAAAAGAACACAGAGGTACAACCAACCTAGATGATTACAATAGATATGGTAGGATCACCCTACGAAGTCTCTTCTTCCCACAAAAATATCCAGCTGGTTCTCTGATCATGCTTGACCTAAAAAAAGAGTTACAATTCAACTTGGATTACAACTAAAAAGAACATGCAGCTGCTTCGTATCTCTGAACGATTTGACAGAATCGACATCAATAGTAGTTCTCCAAATGATATTATCACCAACCTCTGAATGAGGATGGATACTCCCAAAAACAAAATCATCCTTTGGACTGTCTCCTGATCAGCTACACTTGCATTAATAGAAAGGCCATGCTACTCCGCAAGAAAACAGCAAACCAATATTGCACAACACATCTCAAGTGAGGGAAGCAATTGTTCCATGGGAAGGCTTATCAGAACAACATTAAATTCTCATAGAAATCAACCAACATTCAATAACAGAAACGCAGGTATAATTCCTATTAGGATGGTCCAAAGCACATTCATTCATGTCAGCCAACAAAATACGCAATTAGCAAGGACATAAGTTTTTTCACCTCCTTTCTCAGCACATTTGATTTCATGCATTTAATAACAAAACTAGAACTAGCTCGAAGTTTCTAGACAAAGACTCAATAGATAGTACGTCCACCAAACATTCATCCTTGTAATAAAAATTTTCCAAATTGCACAACACATCTCTCCTTCCTACCAAACCAAGCACAATGCACCCAATGACGCAACAACATCACATGATCAGCAAATAGTACATCCATCACAGGTTAGAAGCCACAGGTTAGCAGGTCCAATAAGTCTTAAAAGCAAACATGTACCTGAAATATGTATAATAACCCCATGTGGCACTTCTCATGTGATTAGTATGCTCCTAGGAGATAGTTGAATCTTCATTCATATCCGACGAAGAGGACACTTCCTCCCTCGCCGCTTTTGGAATTTTATTTATTTATTTATTTGGTGTTTGACCATTTGTTTTGGTTGTCAATGCAAAATATAATCCATCTCTTCCGATAAGCATGTAAGAAAAAGAACCACAACTTTTAAAGGTAAGAAACGCAATATTGAAGGATAACAAAATACTAATCACAACCAAAAACTCTTCACAGGAATCTTGACGAGGCAAAAGGCACTCACTCTTGTGAGGGCATAACCAAAGAGCAAGAAAAACACCAGAAAGGGGGGTGAACAGAATCAGAAAAAACAACTGACAGTATAAACAACAATGGATTTGGAACAATTAGAACTTGTAATCACTCGCCTAAGTTGAAGCAAAGCTACATTTGGATCAATCTTGGTCAACAATTGTGCATTTGGCAAGGAACCAAGAGAGATTAAAACACGAACAAAGAATCCTAAAATTTTGTCCAATTCGACTTAAGCAACCAAAAGAAAACCCAAAGCAGCACCACCGCAGTCCAGGTAAGCTATCAAGATGAATAGCTACAAAAGAAATGGTTACTCACAGTAGTTTAAGTATATGCTTTTACCAATTGGGCATTGTAAGCAAAATATTAGTGTAATTAAACCAAGGATCTAAGGAAAACTACAAAAATGGAAAGGGGAGCATATCATGGGTACAAAGCTAATTTTCAACTTAACCAAGGATGTTAAGGATTCTTGGTAATGTGAAAGACTTCAAGTATCATAAAATTTAAACAAGCGGGGTAAAATAGGGCTCACTTCCAAGGAGATATATATACGTATGTATGTATATGTATGTATTTATGTATATATTCAGGAAGAAGTGATGCAATCACAAAGTTGAAAGGGAAAGGTTATTCATATAATATACTACTTGACATAGTATATTAATTAGTTGAGTACCCTCACTGGATAAAATGGACAACTTGAAGCCTCAAGAGAATATAATCTGTTGGAGAACAAATACTAGCTATTCATTCCGTCTGAAGGAAAGGAGGCCGCAGGATTCCGTAATAGAAGAAAACAAAGACAAATTTTCCACACTATTTGGCCGAAATTAAAGAGGCTGATCCTACAATCAAGGCTCTTAGGCCCATTATGCTTCAGAGATCAATCTTACACCAAACTCATGAGGAACCATAAAATCACCCTTACTCTTTCCTAAGATTCTGCATTCAGTCTCCATCCATGCAAGATGAGCACAAATACTAAATATACATTCCATCTGAAGAAAAGGAGGCCCTAGGATTCTATAATAGAAGCAAACAAAGACAAACTTTCCACACTCTTTGGCTGAAATTAGAGAGGTTGATCCTACACTCAAGGCTCTTAGGCCCATTATGCTTCAGAGATCAATCTTACATCAAACTAATGAGGAAACCGTAAAATTGCCCTTACACTTTCTTAATGTTCTGCAATCAGTCTCCATCCATGCAATATGAGCACAGGAACAAGATGGACATCGACATAGAGAAGAAAAGCTCCATGTGAAAGCTGCTTACCCGATAGAAAAGCAGTTTCACTCTGGAGTCGCCCATTAGAAATTTTACAACTGGATCCTAATTTTCCATGTCAAATAATTAACTAAGACCACATAATGCACAACAAGTATTAAAGCTGGGAACATTTGTCTCTCTCTCTCTCTCTCTCTCTCTCTCTCTCTCTCTCTCTCTCTCTCTCTCTCTCTCTCTCATGTGAGAGAGTAATCAGGTTTAAATTCGTAAAAAAACTCTCTTGTGATAATATTATTTACCTCAATCTGGAACTCTCCCCCATATCCTATGTTACAAACCTCACTTTCACTGGCAATTCTAGGTTTTTCAACTGTTTAGTTTAGAGACAGTTCTAATTAGTACACATCCAAAGAAATTATGCTACTAGGCCACGTCAAATTGTGCGCCAACTTCTCAAGGATGTTAGAGGTCTCTCTCATCTGGTTGCAGAAGGACATAAGGTTTGTGTCTCTCGTCTCCAAAGGACAGCACAGTTCAGAGAGCCAACGGTGGTCAATGCCCATCTCATCATTTATTCAAGACTGAAGAAGAAGAAGAGACGGTTGTCACAGGACAGCACTAAGGTTTGTGTCTCCCGTCTCCAAAGGACAGCACAGTTCAGAGAGCCAACGGTGGTCAATGCCCATCTCATCATTTATTCAAGACTGAAGAAGAAGAAGAGACGGCTGTCACAGGACAGCACTGAACATGGCGAACGCTCGGACATGGGGTCCCCGCTCGGCTTGGAGACGGCTGTCACTGGGCGCGCTCGAGACGAGTCGAGCTATGGCCGACTGCTTCTCGATGTCCCCGAGAGAAGATCCTCAGGAAATCAATGCCAAACTGGAGAAAGCGAGAAAAAAAGACGAGCTAAGACCTACCGGGGCTTTGGCGCGGACGGGGCGCGATGGCGAGTTGTTGGCGTGGCGGAGGAGCTCGGCGGAGTAGGCCTGGTCGTAGTGGCGGAAGACAAGGGAGGCGGCGGCCATGGCGGCGGCGGTCTCTCCGGCGAGGTCCGACCTGGGTCTGGTCGGGTCGATCCGGTACGCCCTCCTGTCGGTGGTCGTGTCCTCGAGCCTCTGCCAGCAGTGGTGGTCGCTGTTCCCGTCCCCCACCTCTCCGTAGAGGACGTAGGGATGAGGATGAGCCTTGATGAAGTAGTCGGTGCCCCATTTCACAGCCTCCATGGCGTGGCCGAGCTCGCCGCTCTTGGCCATCTGCCTCCCGTACTGCAGTATACTCCACGACATCATCGTCACCGTAAATGCCATCGGCAGCCCGAACTTCACATTGTCCCCTGCATCGTAGTACCCTCCCACCAAATCCACTCCACTGGCTTTGCCATCATGTAGGCCAGAGTTGGCTCTCCATGGAACCCTCTGGTTCTTTAGGAGATAGCAAGATCTCTGAGCTTCAAAGAAGTGGATGCTCTTGCTCAGAGCTTGCACATAGTCATGACCACCGAGAACTGTCGTGGGTATGCGCAGAACCAGCACCAGAAGCAGAGGAGCCATGGAAACGATGAGCCCCGCAGGCCTCTTCATAAATGTGACGGGGCTTCGGCGTGGATAGGGCACGGCGGCGAGTTGTTGGCCGCGATTTGAGCATGGTGGATGAGGGTCTCTCACTCCTTGCTCTCGCTTGAACTCTCCCTCACAACTCCCTCCATCTCGGTCCTCTTCCGATTGCCCCCTCTTCCTTCTGTTTTCCTCTTCCTGTTCTTGCGGTGCCGTCCTCTTTCTGTCCCGCTCTGCTCCCACGTCTCTGCTGCTGTCTGCTCTCGCATCCCCTGCTCTGCTCCTCCTGCTCCTGTATTTTCTTCTTTTGCAGGTCTTGCGCGCGGAGGATGGCTAGAGGAGAAGACACGTTCGGGCGCGGGCCGGGCCAAAGAGGGGAAAGGCTTTGGGCCGCGAGAGAAAAGAAAAAGGAAAAGAGAAGGGGCCGGGCCCATATTGGATTCGGCCCGACCCGGCCTCTCAATTTTTTTTTTATAAATTTTTTTATATGTACTTGAAAATTAGGTGTCAACAATATCATAATTTCATTTGTGATGGAGACTACTTGTGCATTGATAACAAACATAAATATAAAGATGCCGATCAAATCCTCAATGAACAATCGACTGGCATATCAAAACATTTCCAAGTTAGAAATTGAAAGTCACATGTCCAGATCCCATGTGTAAGCTATTTTGGGGATTGCAATAAAATGAAAGTTCATGGAACTTGATGAAGAGGCAAAAAGGTTAAGAAAGATTTAAAGAAACGGTTACTCATAGTGGTTTATGTATATGCTTTTACCAATTGGGCACTGTAAGCAAAATATTAGTGTAATTAAACCAAGGATCTAAGGAAACCTACAAAAATGGAAAGGGGGGCATATCATGGGTACAAAGCTAATTTTCAACTTAACCAAGGATGTTAAGGATTCTTGGTAACGTGAAAGACTTCAAGTATCATAAAGTTTAAACAAGTAGGGTAAAATACGGCTTCCAAGGACATATATATTCAGGAAGAAGCGATGCAATCACCAAAGTTGAAAGGAAAAGTTTTTCATATAATATACTACTTGACATAGTATATTGATTAGTTGAGTACCCTCACTGGATAAAATGGACAACTTGAAGCCTCAAGAGAATATAATATGTTGGAGAACAAATACCAGCTATTCATTCCATATGAAGAAAAGGAGGCTGCAGGATTCCGTAATAGAAGCAAATGAAGACAAATTTTCCCGGCTCTTTCGCTGAAATTAAAGAGGCTGGTCCTACACTCAAGGCTCTTAGGCCCATTATGCTTCAGAGATCAATCTTACACCAAACTGATGAGGAATTGTAAAACTGCCCTTGCTCTTTCTTAATGTTCTGTAGTCGGTCTCGATCCATGCAAGATGAGCACAAATACTAGATATTCATTCAATCTGAAGAAAAGGAGGCCGCATAATTCCATCAAAGAAACAAACAAAGACAAACTTTCCATGCTCTTTGGCTAAAATTAAAGAGGCTGATCCTACACTCAAGGCTCTTGGGCCCATTATACTTCAAAGATCAATCTTACACCAAATTGATGAGGAAACTGTAAAATTGCCCTTACACTTTCTTAATGTTCTGCAGTCATTCTCCATCCATGCAATATGAACACAGGGACAAGATGGACACTGACATAGAGAAGAAAAGCTCCATTCAAAAGCTGCTTACCCAATAGAAAAGTAGTTTCACTCTGGAGTCGCCCATTAGAAATTACAACTGGATCCATATTTCTCCTGTCAAATTAATAAGTAAGACCAAATAAATTCACAATAAATATTAAAGCTGGGCAACCTTTGTCACACACACAAAGGTTATCAGGATCGAGATGCTAAGTAGGATCCTTTCAAAGTCTTTGAGATCAAATCAATATCATAAGGTCCTAAATATTTGAAGTATTAAATTCTTGCTTAAATCATTCCAATTAGATACATATTAACCTTAAACAAAGGGATAGTGAAGCTTAAATGTAGCGTTCTCATGTGAGAGATTGCTCTGGCTTAAATTCTTAGTTGCCATTTTTTCAGCTAACAATTAAAGCACCATGTCAAAGATGTAGAAGCATAAAATCTCCTTGCCCCAGTTTTTAAGGTGTATTAAAAGGATCACAATAAAATAATCACCATAATAAGCAAGAAGAAGGCTGCCAAGAAATTACTTTCCTGCCTTTTCGAATTTCTAATCCTTTCTTTTGTCCTTCTCTCTCTTGGAATACATATCGTCTCTTTCTTTATTTCAAAGGATAAAATATTATTTACCTCAATCTGGGACACACTCTACAATTTACCTCCTGCACCCCCCCTCTAACAAACCTCACTTTCATTGGCTATTATAGGTTTCAACTGTTTAAAGTTTAAGGTAAGTTCTAATCAGTATACATCCAAAGAAATTATGCTATTAGGCCAAGTCAAATCGTGCGCCAATTTCTCGAGGATGTTAGAGGTCTCTCTCATCTGGTTGCAGAAGGACAGAAGCTATCTCTCTCATCTCCAAAGGATGGCACAGTCCAGAAAGCCAACGGTGGTTGATGCCCATCTCATCATTTATTCAAGACCGAAGAAGAAGAAGAGATGGTGTCTCTGCACTTCTTCGCTTTCTATTGTTCATTCATCTCCATCCCTTTTTCTTATTTCTCCAAGCCTTATATTTTCCAAATGGAGCCTGAACATGATTAAGAAGAAAGTCCCACATGCACTAGGGGACGGAGACCCAATTTCATATTTGCTCCAGCTAAAAAAGCATAATTGCCTTCTAAAGCTTGAACACTGGAATCGTAGTTGGGATCGCCATCCTAAGATACAGATCATGACCCCTGCAGACTACCATTTTTCTTAGAATCCAAATTGTTCAAAGTTTTTGAGTCGTAGAATCGAATGATCATGATCCCACAATCTGGATCGCGATCCTAACAACCATGCACACACGCATGCACGCGCACATAGAAAAGAGTCTTGTGATGGTGTGAAAGAAAGTGCAAGAAAGAGGAGACTGCAAGTCAGATTGAACAACGTACTTGGCCCCAAACCCCGACAGTTACTTTCTCAAAGCAAAACAGTAAAAAATATCAACAAAAGGTCTTTCGAATACTGTAAGAAAAGTAGATGATGAGTTAGAACAAAGTTCTTAGATTATATGAGAAACATCAACTACTTTTTACCAATTCTCAACTCTGTACCTGCTTTCCTCGGCACAATTAAGTCTGCTTTACATGGCTGGCCATTATATGGAATTATCTCTGCCAGGAGTCCATTCAGATAGCTTCTTTCGGGAAGGTTCAACACTAGCCCTCTTCGATGATATATTCGGAATTTGCATAGGCACCATGCAAAAGTTGAGAGACAAACTGCCTAACCGTGTAGAGAAAGGCAAAGGAGAAGAAAAGGAGGAGGAGGAAGAAAAAAGAGGCCAAAGCTGAGAAAAATGTCTCTAGGAAGAGCGATATGCACAACAAAATCCCAAAATATTTCACATGGCCAAATTGGATGGAAATATTAAAGAGTAATTTTCCTCAACTTATGTTAAGCAAAGTGACATTGAGAAGAATGTGTTACAAGCACTCAAACATAAATGGTGTCAAAGTAAATAGGCAAACAATGATGTAAATCCTTTGTTAGAGTTGTTGGTGGCTGAAGGTGATGTTAAATTGGATATCTATATCAACACTGAAAAAACCCTTCATAATATTTCCGTATAATATAGCCACTTCTAAAACATTATTTGGGATTTTGTTGACATTTTGCTCAGCTCCGCCTGTTTTCCCTACCTTCTCTTCCGCATTTTCTTCTCCTTTCTCTTCTCTCTCTTTTGTTGCACCATCCTGTGAAGTAGAAACATCAAATCAGAAAATTAAAATCAATGGCCCAATATGAAATGCTTAACTATGTTAATAGAGCAAGTTGAGAAAGCAAAGGCGAACTCATGTAATAAACACCGCAGGCAGAACAAGTTGCACATGCATTTTACTCGTATTATATTTCAGAGCAATAAATAACACTCAAAATCTAAACCTGGCTTCCGCTCACTGAGTTCACCTCCTAATCGAACTCGGGTTCATTCTCAATTTTAACAGCAAATGGCTAGGATGATCGGTTCCAAGTCTGGAACCTAGGACCTACACTCTCAGGACCTGTTCCCAATTTTTGAAACTGGGAACTGACCCTGTGGACCCTAAAACCAACTCTGAAACCAAACCTGCCAGTTTCAGGTTCCACCGGGAACCAGCCACATCTTCTTTTCTTTTCAGTTTCTTTCTTTTTTGGTTTCATTGCAGCTTGGTTATGCTACAATATGCAGCAAATCATTTCAATCCCATGAGGTTAGTTACCTGCCTGTCCTACAACAATTCAGAATCCATGGACACATAACTTCCCTGATCATCAAACAAACACACACACTTGCAGCAACAATCCAAAGAAAGCTTCATAAAAGATCACAACTACCAGTACCCTGAAACAGCACTTCACCAAAATGACTGCCGCCGCTTTTGATAAAAGAATTTTCACTCAACCTCCCTTGACCAAACAACATAAGAATATAGAAAGGCAGAAAAAATACACCAGCTGATCATTCTCCAGCTGAGCAGAACATGTCCACAGGTAAAATCGTGTAAAAATCACTTCAAGTCCTGAGCTCAGGTGGATTGCGAATCCAAGACTGAAAAGCCAATTACCACCCATCGACCATCTCTCCTTCCTCGCGTATCCAAGACTCGAAAATGGACACAAGAAAACTATTAACGGATAGCAACCATGTAAAACACATCGAGACGCACCATGACAAAACCAAACCAGAGGAAACAAAGGGGAGAATCAGGGCAAATAGGCCGCAAGAGGCGAGGGGCAAATTGGTACCCTCAAAAACCGTCGAGGCCGAGAGTGAGCGTGACTAAGCTGCGAACCTCGAGGACGTGAGTTGAGCGAGAGAGAGAGGGCTTGTGAGTTGAGCGATTTGAGAGAGAGAGAGAGAGAGGGATCGTAAGCTAGATGTCTGGAGCCTGCTTTCGGGTTTCCTTTATAATAATAAAAAAAAAAAATTAAATGGGTGGTTCCGCGTCTGAAATAAGAAACCTGACCGGTATTCAGTTATTCAAGTTTTTAGGAACCGAAGATCGGTCCGGGCGGTTCTGATTTGGACGATTTCTTTTTGCTTATCCCTGCGGCTAACGACAATACTTCACTCTTTATCAAGCTTTCATGTTTAATTGGTGTTGGGTGAAGGTACAATTCCTAAAAACTGTAAAAATATTATCAAATGGTAAAAATTTCAGGGTGAAGTAAAGTGCCATAAAATTAAGAGTTAATATCATGAAAACCATCAAATTAGTATGTTTGTGATAAATTTAGCGAAAATTAATTTTCGACTGTAAAAAATTCCAAATTAATATACATGTGACAAGTTTACCCCAAACTAATTTTTTTTATCACAAAAAATCTCAAATTGGTATATTTGTGATAAATACACTCTTAATTAATTTCCGTTAAATTGGATTAATACCAAACTACGACAAACTAATTATAAAAACTCAACGGTTATATCCGTCAACTATCACGTGTCATATGACTTGAAAATTTGACGGTAAAATTTAACATAAACTAAAAAATGATAAATTTGTTCTTGGTATACTAGTTTGATTTTTGTGGTCAAAAAATTAATTTGAGGTAAATGTATTATGACTGTGTCAGTTTGGGCTTTTTCATAGTATTCTAAATTAAAGTATATCCAAACTAATGTATAGGAAGCAAAATCATGTCAGCTAAGATAGGTCACGAGACCTAGTCCTTAAATGAAGTAGTAAACACGAATGCCAGGTACAGTCTAACCAAGATCCCTAGCAATAATGATGCTAAAAATGTTAGAAAATGAAGCATATTAAGTGCATAAAATGCCAAGAGTTTCTCCATTTGCTTATATTTACCAAAAGCAAGCTCGTATGACGTTGAAATTTAAGACAACAATCAAAATCTTTCATACGTACGCACCTCCACAATAGGCAAAAATAAATGTTCCTTCTCACAGTAGGGCAAATAATATTTACTATTCTTTCTTACACAAAGCAAAAATAAATGTGATCATATATTTCTCACAGTTTATTGGAATACAAAGAATAGTTTACATATAGTCTGTGAAATCTAAATATGCAACTTAATAATCTCTTAGCACAATTTTCAACCGCACCAATCCAAAGAATTTGGCAAGCATCTTTATATATGCATTTATCACAATTGTTCAAGTTGCCTCCATCGTGAAGACTATTATTTTCTAGCTAGCAAGTAGAATGTAGGACCCTTTCCACAAATTCCGTGAAATTTTGTGAAATGGTCCGTTTTCACATAGTACAATGCAACTTGTGGATGACTTCATATTTCTTTATTGTAGTACCCTCTACCGTCGGAAGTACTGACGACCAAGGTCGATGGGCCAAAGAAAAATGTGTTTGAATTTTTATGCGGTAGTCTCATTTTACCTCAAGCTGATAGTAGTAATTTCATGCTAGGGAATTGTAAATTACAATAATATTTGAACAAAGGATTTTAATTAGCATCTGTTTTATTAAATGGCTGAAGAGGATGAGCCTCTCGGGCTTCGGAAATCCGGGCTCGAAAAGCCCAAGCCGAAATGCATCTCTACGCGACAACGCAAGGTTTCTTATTCTCTCGCTCTCGCCATGTACGATCGCATGTTTTCACGCATCCAACCTGCTGATTCTTCCTCCACCGTTCTTCTCAACATCCGTTAGCATCATCGCCCTCTTCTCTCTCGCTCTCGCCATGTACGATCGCATGTTTTAACGCAGAAAAAAGAGAAGAACTGGATACTGCGTGATAGTAGCTGGTCTAGCTTGGCAAGGAGAATGAGCAACCACCAACGTAATCAAGTAACTCCTGCGAATTTTCCTTCCCTTTTCTGATCCTTGACTGTTGTGATTATTCACACTGAGGAAAAAAGTAAACATAATGTTGAAGGATGAGACCATTTCTTTCAATTCTGAGTTATGGTCCATTAATTAACATGATTCTGACAAGCACTTAAAATTAAATCATACACGTTCAATCTAATTCAAGGCACGGAAATTATGTAAACTAATGTGTCTCAGCTAGACAGTCAGTCAAGCATCAATTTTGTCTTCGCTTGGTCCAGTTACCGATTGCTTTCATCCTTCTAGAGCGGGTTAATCACACAAATAATTTCTAAACTTACGTCTACCATTTAATCAGTAGTACCAGGCCAGTGGCAGCCTTGCCTCCCTAGGTCCAAAAATTCCTTATATTCTTAGGTAGAAATTAATTTTTTTAAAAAGCAGTCATTTATATGTTATTTAGCTAGAAGCTTGTCTTACCTTCTCTAACCTGAAATCCTCAGTTCTCATCGTGTTTAATAATATTTCTGTATTTTATCTTGGTTGAATTTCATTCCAATTATTCTTCTTATATAGTTTAAAACTATTCAGCGTGGTTCTTACGCCTTCAACATCGATGGTAAGTAGCTCACAATAAGAACACCCCAATTAGTTTTAAAATTCACATGTTAGTGTCTAAAAGGTTGTCCTTGCTTGGTGGCTGGAGAGAGAAAATTTTGGGACTCAAATTCTTGAAAGGAGACCTGGATCCTTAGAATGCCAAAAATTTGGGATGACACTTAAGTGTCAAAAGTTAGGAAATATATTTAAGTATCAAAATCAAAGCAAAATGGATTAGTCAAGTGTTAATGGTGAGAAAATCTAGTCAAAATGCTAACGTAGCATTTTTTTTATGAGACAAGTGAAAAATCACGATGTGGCTAAATAAGCAAAAAACTATGTTATTTTGCACGTTAACATGGCTAGTAAACTGAAAACGATGTCATTTTCCTTTGAATTTGAATTTTAATATAAATATTACTTAAACTAAATTTAAAACTGAAAAATTTTAAAAATAAAAAATAAAAAATAAAATGAGGGTTGCAGAATGGCGAGGGCTATGCAAGCCCTTGCCACCATCTCACCACTATCACCCGGAAGGGCCAACGATGGTGGGGGTAGAGTCAATCGAGGTCGCCGGGCCCTAGTGGTGAGGGCTCGTAAGCCCTGGCCTAAATTCGTGGTAAGGGTTGCAGCCCTCTCCCAAATCCGACGAGGGTCGCCGACCCTCGCTTAATAGGCCAAAGGCCAACATTGGTTGGGGGTCTTGCCCTCACCAAATCTAGCCTGGGAGGGCCAACGACCCCGATCTTCCCGCCATTCGAGCAAGGGGCGAGGGATTGTAGGCAATCTTCATATGCTTTTCTAAAATAATTTAATTAATGAACATTTATATTAATAATAAAAAAAAATGAAAGGTAAAACGACATAGTTTTGGTTTTTCTTTATTGACTCAACTCTCCGACGAGTCATGTAGACGAGTTATATTATAAAAATTATCACATAGGGCCAAGGTCACCAGACTAAGAAAGGATATCCCAATTTTAAAAAAAAAAAGTGTCACTTAAGTATCCCATGCCAAATTTGGCATCTGTTCTTTTGCCTTCCCAAAAGTCAAAACTCGTCCATAGAGCAAAAGGGGGTTCTTGAAGCTCAAAAGTAAAAAGCCCATACAGCTAATTTATTTTATTATAAGGAGCAATATTACAGGGTTCATAATTTTTCCTCCGCTGTCCATCTGTTTGTATTGAATGTCCACACCACCTTCCCTAGCCTAGTGCCACGGTGCTTAATTTGCATTGTCCATCGATATTCGCACAAAAATACGAATTTATCCTGAAATTTATTCAGAGATTAGTTTTTTTCTACTAATTTTTGAAATTTAGTTTTAAGAATTATACGCATCACGAAAAATAGTATGATGACCAAAAGTCAAAATTGAAATAGTTCATTAGAAAGCATTTTTTGCAAGTTGCCCTAAACCAAAGGGAAGCACATGTAAAACAATCATCTTGCTTTACTAAGTACTTATTATCACATTAATTATGTCGTAACCAATACAGCATGCTGGGATCTATGACCGTTTCTTGGTGTGAGATCATGCCTCAATCCACATCGAGAATATGCTTCAAAGTACACTTCCCACTTCGCCGGAGCGTAGTATATTTAGGGTTCGTCATCAACTGCGCAAAGTCAATGAGAAAGCCTATGACCCAGAGATCCTAGCCATCAGCCCTTATCACTATGGAAATGACAAGTTCAAATTCATGGAGGAGCAAAAACTGTGATACCTGCAGCAATTGCTTGAGAGGAGAAAGGAGAGCGTCGACAGGTATATGCCAACTCTCAGGGAACTAGAACAGCGGGCACGTTATTGCTATGCGGAAACCATCGACCTCTCCCAAGAAGAGTTTCTTGCGATGATGCTCATTGATGGCTGTTTCATCGTTGAGTTCTTCTGTAAGTACAATAATATGATACGGACAGACAAAGATGACCCGGTTATGCGTGGACGTGGGATTCTAAATGGCATTAGGCGCGATTTACTGCTGCTAGAGAACCAACTCCCACTTTTCGTCTTGAGCAAGCTATATGACCTGACTGAGGACGAGCATCATGAGTTCAGCAAAGTCGCAATCAAGTACTTCCAGGGTGAACGAAAAAGCCCGGCCGAAATTTGACGATTGGCAGCAGGGAACATCTTCTGCATCTATATCATGCGTGGTGCACTTTTGGCTTGCCTGAAACGCCCCAGCCGAACTGAGCTACCAGTCATCCCTCGGCGATTGAGCTAAGGAAGTCAGGAGTCAGGTCAGTCATGCCCTCGGCGATGGAGCTAAGGGAGTCAGGAGTCAGGTTTAGGGCTGCGGAAGGGGCGAACTGAGCGACATCAAATTCAAGAACGGGACACTTGAGTTACTGGTCTTGTATGTAGAGGACGACACCGAATCAAATTTTCGAAACCTGATCGCATACGAGCAGCATCGTCAAAGCAGAGACATCAACTACTTCACGGATTACGTGACCTTCATGGATTGCCTCATAAGCTCTTCAAAGGACGTCGAGGTGCTTTGCCACGCAGGGATTGTTAAGAACTACCTAGGCGATGACAAGGTTGTTGCACAGATGTTCAAAAACATCGGTGACCATGTCGCTGTATCCGATTCCTATTACTCCGAGATCTTCCCAAATGTGAATGCACATTACAACAAGACGTGGAACGTCTGGGGCGAAACTGAGGAGGGAATATTTCTATAGTCCATGGGCTTTCTCGTCCGTTCTCACAGCCATTGTGTTGCTCTTTCTCACAGTAGCACAAACAGTATTTTCTATTCTACCTTACACAAAGTAAATTTAAATGTGATGAATGCTGGTTCATATATTTTCCTGGACCATCTACTTGTGTTCTATAGCCAATAGTATTATCTTGATTTTCCAATGAGGACGAACCAGATGTGCTTAAAGAAAGATATTGAAAAGTATTTATGCTTTAAATGAGGTCCACAAATCTCTCGTCATTTGGCACTAGATGATTACAACAGAAAACCAACAAGACATTACCAACGAAATTGGTATAAGGTTCAAAAAGAAAAGAGAGAAGAGGTACAACCAACTTAGATTATTACAATAGATATGGTGGGATCACCCTACGAATTCTCTTTTTCCCACAAAAATATCCAGCTGGTTCTGAGATCATGCTTGACCTAAAAAAAGAGTTACAATTCAACTTGGACTACAACTAAAAAGAACACGCAGCAGCTTTGTATCCCTGAACGATTTGATAGAATCCACATCAATAGTAGGAGAAGTTCTCCAGATGATATTATCAGCAACCTATGAATCAGGATGGATACTCCCAAATACAAAATCAGCCTTTGGACCGTCTCCTGATCAGCTATACTTGCATTAATAGAAAGGCCATGCTACTCTGTAAGAAAACAGCAAACCAATGAGCTTCTTAACATGAGACTTATTTTGCTGATAAATTTGTCTCAAACAGCCCCAAGTGAGGACAGCAATTGTTCCTTGGAAAGCCTCATCAGAACAACATTAAATTCTCATAGAAATCAACCGACGTTTAATAACAGAAATGCAGGTATAATTCCTATTAGGATGGTCTAAAGCACATTCATTCATATCAGTCAACAAAATATGCAATTGGCAAGGAGGTAAGTTTATTCACCTCCTTTCTCTGCACATTTGATTTCATGCATTTAATAACAAAACTAGAATTAGCTTAAAGTCTAAAACAGACTCAAAAAAGTACATCCACCAAGCATTTATCCTTGTAACAAAATTTTCCAAATTGCACAACACATCTCTCCTTCCTACCAAACCAAGCACAATGCACCCAATGACACAACGACATCACATGATCAGCAGATGGCACATCAATCACAGGTTACAAGCCACAGGTTAGCAGGTCAATTAAGTCTTAAAAGCAAACATGTACATGAAATATGTACAATAACCCCATGCGGCACATCTCATGTGATTGGTATGCTCATAGGAGTTAGTTGAATCTTCATTCATATTCAACCGAGAAGACACTTCCTCCCTTGCTGCTATTGGCATTTGTTTTTTTTATTTTTTATTTGGTGTTTGACCATTTGTTTTGGTTGTTAATGCAAAATATAATCCATCTCTTCTGATAAGCATGCAAGAAGAGGAACCACAACTTGTAAAGGTAAGAAACGCACTATTGAAGGGTAATAAAATACTAATCACAAACCAAAAACTCTTCACAGGAATCTTGACGAGGCAAAAAGGCACTCACTCTTGTAAGGGCATAACCAAAGAGCAAGAAAAACACCAGAAAGGTGGGCGAACAGAATCAGAAAAAACAACAGAAAGTATAAACAACAATGGAGTTGGAACAATTAGAACTCGTAATCACTTGCCTAAGTTGATGAAAGGTCCATTTGGATCAATCTTGGTCCCGGGGAGATAAAAACACGAACAAAGAATCCCAAAAGAGATGAAAACAAGAACAAGCAAAGCACCACAGTGGTCCAGGTAAGCTATCAAAATGAATAGCTACAAAATAAATGGTTACTCAAAGTGGTTTAAGTCTATGTTTTACTAATTGGGCTTGTAAGAAAATATTAGTGTAATTAAACCAAGGATCTAAGGAAAAATACAAAAATGGAAAGGGGGCATATCATGGGTACAAAGTTAATTTTCAACTCAACCAAGGATGTTAAGGATTCTTGCTAATGTGAAAGACTTCAAGTATCATAAAGTTTAAACAAGCAGGGTAAAATATGGCTCGCTTCCAAGGATATACATATATATTCAGGTAGAAGCGATGCAATCACAAAGTTAAAAGGAAAAGTTATTCATATATTATACTACTTGACATAGTATATTAATTAGTTGAGTAGCCTCACAGGATAAAATGGACAACCTGAAGCATCAAAGTGAATATAATCTGTTGGAGAACAAATACCAGCTATTCATTCCATCTGAAAAAAGGAGGCTGCAGGATTCTGTAATAGAAGCAAACAAAGACAGATTTCCACTCTTTGTTGAAGTTAAAGAGGCTAGTTCTACACTCAAGGCACTTAGGCCCATTATGCTTCAGAGATCAATCTTACACCAAACTGATGAGGAACTGTAAAATTGCCCTTACTCTTTCTTCATGTTCTGCAGTCAGTCTCCATCCATGCAAGATGAGCACAGGGACAAGACGGATACTGACATAAGAAGAAAAAAGCTCCATGTAGAAAGCTGATCAATCTTACACCCAACAGAAAAGCAGTTTCATCTAGTCAGTCTCCATCCAGTGAGCACAGGAACAAGACCCCCATTAGAAATTTTACAACTGGAGTCCATATTTTCCTGTCAAATATAAATAACTAAGATCAAATAAATTCTGGCAATAAATATTAAAGCTGCAACTTTTGTCGGCAACCTGCGCGCGCGCACACCCACACCCACACCCACCCACACACACACAAAGGTTGTCAGGATCGGGATCCTAAGTAGGATCCTTCCAAAGTCTTCAAGATCAGATCAAGATCATAAGATCCTACAAGTATTAAATTCTTGCTTAAATCAGTGTAATTAAATGCATATTAACCTTCAAAAGAGGGATGGTGAAGCTAAAAGGTAGCATTCTCCTGTGAGAGAGTACTCAGGTTTAAATTCTTGGTCACCAGTTTTTCCACTAACAATTAAAGTACCATGTCAAAGATGCAAAAGCATAAAATGTCCTTGCCCAAGTTTTTAAGGTGTATTAAATAGGATCACCATAAAATAATCACCATAATAATCAAGAAGAAGCCTGATAAGAAATTACTTTCCTGCCTTTTCCGAATTTCTAATCCTTTATTTTGTCCTTCTCTCTCTTGGAATACATATCGTCTCTTTCTTTATTTCAAAGGATAATATATTATTCCCTCGATCTGGCACACACCAATTTAACCTGGGACACCCATCCCCCCAACCCCCCTGGCGTAGCCCCCAAACCTCACAAACTGACTTTCACTGGCTATTCTAGGTTTTTCAACTGTTTAAAGTTTAAGGTCAGTTCTAATCAGTATACATCCAAAGATATTATGATACTAGGCCAAGTCAAATCATGTGCCAATTTCTCAAGGATGTTAGAGGTCTCTCTCATCTGGTTGCAGAAGGACAGAAGCATTGTCTCTCTCATCACCAAAGGACAGGACATTCAGAAATCCAACGGTGGTCGATGCCCATCTCATCATTTATTCAAGACTGAAGAAGAAGAAGAGATGGTGTCTCTGAACTTCTTTGCTTCCTACTGTCCGTTCATATTCATCCCTTTTTCTTAATTCTCCAAGCCTTATATTTTCCAAATGGAGCCTGAACATGATTAAGAATAAAGTGGCACATGCACTAGAGGGACAGAGGCCCAATTTCATATTTGCTCCAGCTGAAAAGGTAGAATTGCCTTCTAAAACTTGAGCAGTAGCATCATAGTTGGGATCGCCATCCTGAGATACAGATTAGACCACTGCAGACTATCATTTTTCTAAGAATCCAGATTGTTCAAAATTTTTGAGTCGTAGGATCGTACGATCATGATCCTACAATTTGGATCGTGATCCTAACCATGCACACATGCACGCACGTGTACACAGAAAAGAGTCTTGTGATGGTGTGAAAGAAAGTGCAAGAAAGAAGGAGACTGTAGGTCAGATTGAACAAATACTTGGCCCCAAACCCCACCAGCTAATTTCTCAAAGCAAAACAGTAAAAAATCATTAACAAAGGGCCTTTTGAATATTGCAATAAAAGTGGATGACAAGTTAGAACAATGTTCTTAGATTATATAAGAAACATCAACTACCTTTCACCAATTCCCAACTCTTTACCTGCTTTCCTCAGCACAATTAAGTCTGCTTTACATGGCTGGCCATTATATGGAACTATCTCTGCCAGAGTCCGTTAGGCACCAGATAGCTTCTTTCAGGCAGGTTCAACACTAGCCCTCTTCAACAATATATCCAGAATTTGCACAGGCACCATGCAAAAGCTGAGGAGACAAACTGCTTGACCATGGAGAGAAAGGCAAAGGAGAAGAAAAGGAGGAGGAGAAACAAAAAAGAGGCCAAAACTGAGAAAAATGTCCCTAGGAAGAGCAATATGCTGAACAAAATCCCAAAATGCTTCACATGGCAAAATTGGATGAAAATATTATAGAGTAATTTTCCTCAACCAGTGTTAAGCAAAGTGACATTGAGAAGAATGTATTATGAGCACTCAAACAGAAATGGTGTCAAAGTAAATAGGCATTCAATGATGCAAATCCTTTGTCAAAGTAGTTGGTGGCCGAAGGTGATGTTTAATTGGATATTTATATCAACACCAAAAAAAAAAAAAAAAAAAATCCTTCATAATATTTCCATGTAATTCAGCCATTTATGCAACATTATTTGGGAATTTTGTTGACATTTGCTCAATTCTACCTCTTTTTCCTCCCTCCTCTTCCACATTTTCTTCTCCTTTTTCTTCTCTTTCTCTTTTGCTGCACCATCCTGTGAAGTAGAAAGATCAAATCATAAAGTTAAAATCACGGGCCCAAAATGAAATGCTTAACTGTGTTAATAGAGCAAGTTGAGAAAGCATAGGCGAACTCATGTAATAAACACTGCTGGCAGAACAAGTTGCACAGGCATTTTACCTGTATTACATTTCATTTCAGAGAAAGAAATAATACTCAAAATCTAAACCTAGCTTCCACTCATTGAGTTCACCTCCTGATCAAACTCAGGTTCATTCTCAATTTTAACAGCAAATCAGTTCCAAGTCTGGAACCTAGAATCTACCCTATCGGGACTCGTTCCCAATTTTTGAAACCAGGAACCAACCCCTGTGGACCCTAGAACAGACTTTGAAACCGAACCTGCCAGTTTCAGCTGGTTTCAGGTTCCACCGTGGAACAGCCACATCTTCTTTTCTTTTCAGTTTCATTCTTTTTTGTTCCATTGCAGCTAGGTTATGCTACAATATGCAGCAAACCACATCAATCCCATGAAGTTAATTACCCGCCTGTCCTACAACAATTCAGAATCCATGGACACATGACTTCCCTGATCGTCAGACAAAGGCAAAAATCCAAAGAAAGCTTCATAAAAGATCACGACTACCAGTAACCTGAAACAGCACTTCACCAAAATGACTTTCGCCACTTTTGATAAAAGAATTTCCACTTAACCTCCCTTGACCAAACGACATTAGCGCATAAAAGGCAGAAAAAACACCAGCTGATCATTTTTAGCTAAGCAGAACATGTCACAGGTAAAATTGTGGGAAAATCACATCAAGTCCTGAGCTCAGGTGGATTGCGAATCCAAGACTCAAGAGCCAATTACCCATCGACCATCCCATCTTCCTCGCAAATCCATCCACGACTCAAAAATATGGAGACAAGAAAACCATAAACAGATAGCAACCACGTAAAACACATCGAGACGCACCATGACAAAACCAAACCAGACGAAACGAAGGGAAAAATTAGGGCAAATGGGCGGCAAGAGGCGAGAGGCAAATTGGTACCTGTAAAACCGTCGAGGCCGAGAGTGAGCGTAACTGAAAGACGAGCATCGAGGTCGCGAGTTGAGCGAGTTGAGAGGGAGAGGGATCATGAATTCATGAGTTAGAGAAGAGAGAGACAAGTCTCGAGTCTGATTCGGGTTTTTTTATTTATGATAAAAAAATTAAATGGGAATTCCACACTTAATATAAAATACCGGATCAGTGTCCACTGATTCAAGTTTTTTTCAGCAACCGAGAACTGGTCCGGCTCGGTCCGAGCAGTTCCTGATTCATACATGTTTTTGCTCATCCTGCTGACAGCAATACTTCACTCTTTATCAAGCTTTCATGTTTAGCCCCGTGATGTCCATTTTCTAAAAACTGTAAAAACATTATAAAATGATTAAAAATTTGGAGTGGACTGAAGTGCCATAAAATTAAGGTTAGTATCACAAAAACCATCAAATTTAGTACATTTGTGATAAATTTACCGAAAATTAATTTTAACCACAAAAACTCCTAAACTAGTATATCCATAACGAATTTATTTTCGAACTAATTTTTGATCACAAAAATCTCAAATTGGTATATTTGTGATAAATATACCATCCATTAATTTCCGTTAAATTTGATTAATATCAAAAAACTATAAAACTACAACAAACTGAGCATAAAACCTCAAACTATTATATCCATCAACTATCACAGTATTATCCGACTTAAAAATTTGACGATAAAATTGAACTAAAACTAAAAAGGGGAAAATTTATCACAAATATATTAGTTTGAGTTTTTGTAGTCAAAAAACTAATTTGAAATAAAATTTATGATATATCAATTTGGGTTTTTTCATAGTATTCTAAATTAAAGTATATCCAAATAATGTCTAGAAAGCAAAATCATGTTAGTTAGGAAAATTCACAGGACCTAGTCCTTAAATGATGAACTAGTAAACACAAATGCTACTCTTAAAGGGCACAATCTAACCTTGGATCTCTATCAATAAAGATACTAAAAATATCAGAAAAGGAAGCATATTAAGTGCATAAAATGTCAAGAGTTTCTCCATTTGCTTATAATTACCAAAAGCAAGCTCACATTACAGTGAAATTTAAGACAATAATCAAAATCTTTATATGTCCGCACCTCCACAACAGGCTTTGCCGCAACCTCGTACCCTTGTTTTTGTGACGTGGACTTGGCGAAAATTTCATCAAACTCGTGGGTGTATGTATCCTCGTTAGTCTTCCGCAATTTCAACATTTTCAGCTAATCATAATAATACATACGACTTCAATCGGTGCATCATGCAAAGGAATAGACCACCTGTATTTTGCCAATGCGTCTTTCGCTTTATAGTATCAATATACATAAATTGTTTACTCTTAGATAAAAGTAAAGAGTACTTTCTTTTTATTTTTTTGCTAAAATTTATTATATTCTAAATATTATGAAATTTTGCATTTGAAGTTACGTGTCAACATTTGACCATTCTAACAGTTTCATAGTTCGGAATTAAAAGAAAAAAAAGAAGGTCAAATTTTGTGAATTGCTAAATTTAGATTAAATAAAAAGTAAAACTTGTTTTAGATGATTACCAAGCAGTTCGCTTGGAATCAATAGACCATACATATAGTGGAAATAGAACATGGATGATTGACACACCCTAGTTAATTATCTTTTCTTGAGTTAAATGCCAAAGACTTTGTAAGTTATTAGAATAGGCAAGAACCAATAAGATGTTGGGTCAGATGGTGAAAAAGTTTGGTCTTCTTGGGATGTTAGATTTGGGCCTTGTGAGGAGCATTCCTCAAAGAAAATCTTATGCACCAGATAGATGAGAGGGAGGGTGACCTTAAACTCGTCAAGGGATGTGCAGCAGTCCTGGTGCGCGAAAGCTGATCGGAACCATTTGACCTGAATCTTTAACTTAAGGCAATGATTAACTATTTAACATTTTTTTGTAACATGTTGGGTAATCCAGATTCTCAACTTAATATGGCAAAAAGGGAATTTCGTTTGTGTCAGTAAACATGAAAAGTCAATGATAAGCTTGAAATATCGATGGTAAGGCAACATGGGGTGCGGATTCCTCATGCCATGAATCCATACCTATCTACCGATGCAAATCGGTGTAATTAGTCGTGCCAATTCACTAAGGAGAGAAGAAAGGAATATATTTTTTACATTCATATAGTTTTCATTTCACCTTAGAAACTCTTTTTGACATGTTTCGTATACATCAAACTAACCTCAAGAAAGGTAAAGCTGTACAAAATAAAGCTAAACTTGTTCTACAAGGATATTCTCAAGAAGTGATAAATTATGATGAGACATGTGCACTCATTGGGTGATTTACATCTATTATTTGCTAAACCTGTTATTATGATTCCAACTTATATCAAATGAATGTGATAGTATCTGTCTAGATTTTTTTATTTAAGATAAAGTTCTATGTGGAGCAATCACCAGACTTTGAAGATCTTAAATGATAAAATTGTACTTACAAGCTTTGAAAAGCTTTACATGGTCTCAAGCAATCTCCATGCTTGGTATGAGAGATTATGTAGTTTTGTAATTGACAACAATTTTGAAACAAGTAAAATAGACACAACTTTGTTAATAAAGAAGAAAGATGAATATATTTTGTTAGTGCAAACTTATGTAAATGACATGATCTTTGGTTCCACTAATGAGAAATGTGCAAGAATTTTCCCAAGTCTACGTAAAGTGACTTCATAATGAACATGATGAGTGAACTTCTTCTTGCTCAGAATTCAAGTAAAACAAACAAAGCATAGAATGTTTATATATCAAGAAAATATATATATAATTTTTTTAAAAAAGATTACTCTATGTTTGTCCTATTGGATTAGATATAGGAAAAATACGGTATAATATATTCTATCGAAATGTAGTATTCTCTGGCAATACCCCAATAATTTCCATCTAGTAGACATCATTAATGCAGAAAAAAAAATTCTTATGCATGAGTTTTATTTGCATATTGGGTATAGGCTTAATAGAGTAACTGAACTCACCATTAATGGCAAGTGACAAATAAAAACTCTCCTTTATACGGGATAAGTGCACCTACTTATTGTATAAGCGCAATTGAGTCCTTAATATTTTTAAAAAATATATAATTAAATCCTAAAACTTATTAAATTAATACAATCTAGGTCATCTGTTAGCTTTATCCAAATTGGTAATTAGAAAAAGATGTTTACCTGTTTTTCTTTTTAAAGAAAGACACTAATGTAGTTGTAACTTTAGGTATTATAAAAAACAAATTAAAAAGTTAGAAGGAAAAACTTCATTTCAAGATTTTCGTGGAATTGTTTGCTCCTGAATCTCAAGCTCTCTCCTTATTCCACCGGCCACTGAATTAGATTGCTTCTGATCTTTGAATCGAACACGACAATCCTTGGAAAGTATGAATGGAGTTCATAACTCTCGATTTTTTGTAAGGATTTGAGCTCATTAAACCATCATATGACAATAACAAATTCAAAGCACATTAAAAAATGCAAGTGAAAACATTGTATAGATTTGAACACGATCCACCTCCTCCTGTTTTAGTGTTAGAACTATGAGGTTTTGTAGAACCAATGTTAATTGTTCTAAAAGTTACTTTTAAAATAGTTAATAGCGATAATTGACAACGGTCCCATTAAATTTCACAAGAACATCTTCGAGGCATAGAATACACACCATAATCATACCTAATTTCAATCCCCACATCGATCTCAGAAATTGTTCGGTAACCAACCGTTTTTCTCAATTGGTTGAGTGCCAACCCCTCTCCCCCTCCCCCTCTTCAATCTTCTCTGACGACATGGGTTGTGGCCCTTGCCTCGTATCCGGGTGAGGATTGTCTTCTTGCTGTAGACGCTGTAGGTCTGGGCTGGGATCGCTGCCATCGTTACTGAAGGGGCGAGGGTCGCTAGTGCCAAGGTCGCAGATGACCTAGCGGCCAAGGGGCGAGGGCTGGCACCTCGCCTGGCTCACTCACCACGCGCGCGCGCGCATGTGTTGTTTTCTTTTTCCAGCACGTGAAGGTGGTGGCAAGGGCCACGTTGGCTTTGGCTGAGTCCGAAGAGGGGATGCCGGCCCCTCAGCGATGTAAGGGTGGCCACCACAACGCCACCGCCTCAATTGGAGCCACCACTGTGCTTCTCGACTTCCGCTTTTCCTCTATTTGATTCTTCCTCTTTTTCTAATTTTTTAAAGATTTTTATTTTTCTAAAATCTTGAGATCAATTTTATCCTTTTAATTTACTTTAATATTTTTTTCCTAAAATGGTTGACATGGCAACCGCATCATTGCCTCTCTCTTCGAAAAACAATAAAAGATCAACTTCTTTCATTAACTAAATTGGATGGAGTTACCGTTAATTAAAGTGGACGGAGAAAATGGAACGATTTGATTGCCCCAATTTAACAAGTTTTAAATTTTCATTGCACATTTTAAAAGTTTTAAGGACCCAATTGTACTTTTGCGACAAGTTTTAAAATTTTTAGTGCACTTGTCACTATATTTAATTGTTATAGATATTGAAGTTGATGAAACATTTCAATCCTTTTAAAAAAATGTCTAAAAGGAAGTTCAATATCCAACTCAGTGGCCCATGTTTTATTCTAGCACCGAACGCAAAGGGAAATATTTCATGGTAATTGAATAACAATTCAGAACAAAATAAGATTCACACACTAAATATACGACAAAGTATGTTTAGCTCCTAATCATGATATGTCCTGACAAATGTCACCAGCTTAATGACCATACTTATGTGGGAAAGTGGTTTGTATGGACAAAGGCGAAATTAAAGAGCTTTCACCTGCAACATATAAATATAGAAAGCTTGGTCTAGATAATTAATACATTGATAGCAGAGCTCTTGCTTAAAAAACCGTCCAATGGAGATTTTATCAAGAATTCTAGAACTCCATTGTTAAAACGGAAGAGCTATTTGATTTGGTGGGTCAAAATAGTGTTGATTGATCACTCAATGAGTCGATTAATTACACATCATCGACTCTGTTTTGTGAATATTCCTTTAGTTCCAGAAGACTATTCGCAAAAATTCTATTTGTTAAAAAAATCGAATATTTATGGAGTAAATAGGAAAATGGGTTATTAACGTACTACATATACACGTATAGTTGAATTCGTTTTATCTTATTTAAAGAACATGAATGTTAGATAAGTGGAAAAAGTAAACTGCATATCTAAATAACTGTACAAGTTCGTGGTTTTTATCTTACAAGCCTTTAACTTTTTCATTATTTTGATCTTATTCCCTTCTTTATCTTTAAAACCTTTTAACTTCACTGTTTTGATATTATTCCATTTTCTCGATCGATTTGTGCTTTTTATCGGTCCACATTTATAATTAAGTAATTACATGTTTGCCAAACCTAGATAATTAAAATTACTATTTACCTCTTTATACATTGCATGAATCCATTTTAATTTTTCAAAAAACATCAATGACGAACAATAACGCTTTTTTATCTAATTAATGTAAACAATAGAGAAATATGTGCAGGGGAAATTGTAAAAGAATTGAATTATGTGGTGGTATGGCCCAATCACAAAGTTTTATTTTACCCAACTTTCTTGTTGTTTATAGTTATTGATTCTTAAATACCACACGGTGGGACCATGCAAAATTCATACATAGTGACCTCTGAACGCAATATGGACCAGTTTGGCAGTTTGTATAGCACTCATGTCAGATTCACATTTATGTGACTACATGAATGTCAATAAAACAAAAAGAACAAGAGGAATTTGTATTCAAGTATATGTGTACATGTGTATGCACAAGTTTTATATTACCTTGAGCATTTCCATAAATAGAACTCTCAAGCAGATAACTCCGTTCCAGTATTCTCACATGAAGTTTTTGCACGAGAACTTTCTCCATCCACTTTTCGAGGTAATTGTAGAAGAAAATTTTCAAAAAAAAAATCCGTGCTTTCGGAGATGATCAGATGATAGAATTACGATAGATGATGGGGATGCGGGTTCCGACTCTTGACCACCTCGAGAAGGATCGCTAGTTTCCTATCACAAGAAAACCATGAATAAATTGAATTCACCGAGTGTGCCGTTAGTGTTAGCTTTCAATTCTAGAGATAACAAAACTTGAAAGATTCGTAGTTCAACTAAATTGAAAACAAGTAATTAACATATGGAACACTGCAGAACCAAATGCAATTGTCCGTATATGAGATGTTGCAAAAGAAGTAAAGAAGTGAATGATCCTCATGTTGAATAACAAATGGAATTAGACATGCAACAAATTTCATGAAAGGCAGTGCAAGGGCACCACATGAAAGACATCATATTTAAGAACGGGAAACTCGAGATACCAGTCTTGAGTGTACAGGACCACATCGAGTCACAATTTCAAAACCTAATTATGTATGAGCAGCATTGTCAAGGTGAAGACATCAAGTACTTTACGGATTATGTAACCTTCATGGATTGCCTCATAAACTCCTCAAAGGACGTCCAGGTGCTTTGCTGCATGAGGATTATTAAGAATTACTTGGGCAATGACAAGGTGGTTGCGCAAATGGTCAACAAGATGAGTGACTATGTCACTCTATCCAATTTCTATTACTCCGAGATCTTCAAAACCGTGAATGCATATTGTAACAAGAGGTGGAATGTTTGGATGGCAAAACTGAGGAGGGAATATTTCCTTAGTCTTTGGGCTTTCTTGTCTGTTCTCGCGGCCATCATGTTGCTCCTTCTCGTAGTAGCTAGTATTCTCTCTTGTAGAAAGCAAAAATAAACTGGTTTATCTATTTATCGCAGTTAATTGAAATATCTAGAACATTTTATGTGTAGTTGGTGAAATCTTAAAATGTAACTTTTCAATTCCTAACTTGATAGTCTCTCGACACTTCGGTTCACTGCACCAATCTAGAGGATTGGACTAGCATCTTTATATTTGCATTTATCATAATTGTACAAGTTGTCTCCATCGTGAGGGCAATCATGTGTTCTAGCTGGGTAGGTAGAACGTAGGGCTCTTTCATACATGACTCTTTCCACGTGTTTCATGAAGTTTCATGAAATGGTCCGTTGTCACGTAGTACAACGCAACTTGTGGATGGCTTCATCCGTCTTTCTCCTTTAGTCGATATTTGGCGTTCCTTTCTTAGTCTGTCTGAGACCTTTGCATCTTCATCCAATTTAGTGCGGTACGCAGTTACCCTCCACTCTCACATCTATTTGAGAGTCCAAGTACCACCTGCAATGTGGCAGACGGCAGACAGACGTGACCGAGGGGCGGAGGCGAAGGGGAATCACCTCCTCCTCCTTCCTATCTTTTTCAGCATTTTACTAGCCTCGGTCCTCGGATGCAGACAACTATCCCCCACCAACTCTGACATCCTCGATTTTTTATTTTTGGTCGGTTGACATCCTCGATTCACAAGTCAAACTTTTGTCACTCTGTTTCTCTCTCGGGAAAGTGATTGACTGAGGTGAAATGGAAGGAGGGTCATTTTTGTCAAGTTAAAATAATAAATAATATTAATAAATGTTGGACCAATGGGAACTATTCTATTGAGTGAAGTAATTAAGGAATTTTACCGCGTCGATCAGACTTGGGGATCCCGTGATCACCCTCGGGTCGGATGCAAGAAAATTTCCCAAAAGCTACTCGGTGGACTAGGCGGATGCAAGCCCAAAATGGACTGCCGAAATTGCACTAGATTGAATTCAACCGTAAAAATTGAGATTGAATTTAGAAGTCGGAAGCTCGGTCATGTCACACGTCTTATTAGGATCATGGGATAATTTTGTGGATTTCAATTAGACTCAATTGGGAGAGAATTTAATGGAATTAAAGAAAATAATGTACAAATTTTAAAAATCGGTATGCCTCGGCGGAAAAGGGAATTGGACCCATTGGAGAAATGTTGTGTAGAATTTGAATTAGTGGAAGATGACATGGGATGATGTCATGGTGGTTGAGGCCAAGGGCTAAGATCTTGACAAGTGGACGGTGGGGATTAGCTCTTGAAAAGTGGACCAATCAACATCATCTTCAACCTTGGAGGAGAGAGAGAGGGGAGGGGGGAGAAACCGGCGAAGGAGGGGGAGCTCACCGTTCGGACCAGCAGCTGCGTCGTCGGTCGCCGCTCCTCCGTCGTTCGCCGCCGCCGTGCACCGCCGCTGTGGCCGTCTCACACGACCGCGCGAGGCCCGCGTGCACGCCTCGCCGCTCCGCCCGTTTCCCCTCGCCTCGCCAGTCGCCCGAGCCACCATCCCGAGCGGCTCGTCGTCGTTAGCCGCCGCCGGAGGCCCGTCGGACTCGCCGCCTGCACCGCCCGAGCCACCGTCGCCCTTCCCCACCGGTTTCGGGCCCAACCGACCGCCATTTCGGCCCTCCTCCGTCGCGACCAGCAGCTGGTTTTTTGTGGGTCTCGCAGTCCACTCAAGGCCCGTTTTGGACGTCCTCCCGGCCCCGGAAGCTAGACCCGCCTTTGGAAAAGTTGATCCCGGCGTCGCCCTCGTCGTTTTGGTCTAAGCGGCGAGTTAATCAAGTGAGTTTACCTCACTAAACCTTGATTAGAGTGTTAATGATGCCCTAAGTGTGTTTAGTTTAAATTAAGGAAGTTTAGGTGGATAGATTAGTATATTTAATTATAAGTTTGATTAAGAGATTGGTTTATATTAAAGTGTGTTTAATTAAGGTTAAAAGGAGTTATTTAATGTTAAACCTTGATGGGACATAATAGGATTTTAGTTTTGAATTATTTAATTGCTTCGAAAATCCTGGAAAATATAATATTATATTATAACCCGAAAATAAAAAAAAAAAAAAAAAAAAAAAAAACTCGAAAATTTATTTTTGATCCTATTTGCTTAGAATTTCGTGCCGATCGTTGCTGTGTGTTTAGAATTTGAATTTGATGAGTAAATATCGCAAATTGAATGTTAATTGTGAAAAATAGGAATTTTATTCAAAAATTCCCACGTGTCGGGTTTGACACCGAAATCGAATTTGGCGGGTTAATATTGAAATTGGAGTATGTGAGTGGCATGTAAAGTGTACATGGGTGGGTCGATTTTGGATTGTCATGTGAAAGTTGAAAGGCTAGGTCGCAGTGGTGGCGAGACCGACTGGACCTTTATTTTTCTAGAAATGCTGTCGATATGACGACGTGGCTAGGTCGCAGTAGTGGCGAGACCGACTGGACCTTTATTTTTCTAGAAATGCTGTCGATATAACGACGTGGCTAGGTCGCAGTAGTGGCGAGACCGACTGGACCTTTATTTTTCTAGAAATGCTGTCGATATAAACGTGGCTAGGTGTAGTGGCGAGACCGACTGGACCTTTATTTTTCTAGAAATGCTGTCGATATAACGACGTGGCTAGGTCGCAGTAGTGGCGAGACCGACTGGACCTTTATTTTTCTAGAAATGCTGTCGATATAACGACGTGGCTTGGTCGCAGTAGAGGCGAGACCGACTGGACCTTTATTCTTCTAGAAATGCTGTTAATAGAATGACGTGGCTTGGTCGCAGTAGAGGCGAGACCGACTGGACCTTTACTCCTCTAGAAATGCCATAACGTTAGTAGGTAGCCAACCTGCATGTAGGCTGTACCCTTGTGTGGTAGTGGATAATGATGACTTGGAACGCTTGCTGTAATTGTGAAATTAAGTGAAATTGATTGTGTTCCGATGGCTTACATCCTTATCATTATTAGTGCTTGGGTGATATGAATTGTACTAACTTGCAGGAAGGCAAGAAGGTGAGGTAAGTCTTCTGTGCTGTGTGGCTAGACCATTTTGGGGGTGTATTTGCTTTCTAATAGGGGTTTAGGAGGGGTGAACTTGCTGAGACAAAGTCTCATCCCGGTTTGGGGAAAAATATTACAGGACCGTAGATGGCGATTTCCCTAGAGATGAATGGCATACCGACGGAGATGGACCAGACGATAGAGAGTGCTCCCGACCCTTTTTGATTGCACATAAACTCGACCTATTTTGGTGCATATAGTTTCGGATCCTGTTGGTATATGTAAACCCCTGGATTGATGGTTGATGTATGGAAGTGTGTTTGATGTTGAATTTATTTTCCTGCTGTTCTATCCCATATATTTTTGTCGGGGAATTTCTTAGCACGTTCCGTATGCGCATAATAATTTAATAAGACAAAGATTGGGGTCGGCGACACTACCTGGGAATGTCGCATTTACATGACCATGGCGGGTTGTTCACGTGTCTCGGGGTTCGGGGCGTGACAACCCCGTTTAAGTGGTATCAGAGCATGGTTGTGTATGGAGTGATAAGGGCGATGAGTCATGGGATAGTTAATAGGAAGAATTTTCCATATCCTAATGCATGTGATTGTTAGTTGTTTGTTAGCTTGGTTGGAAGGTTACTCAAATTCTAATTTGGTATTGGAATTCGCCAATAGGCGTCTGTATTGAGCCTGTAGCATGAGTGACCGAGAGCCGAGAGCTGCTAGGAAGAGAGCAGCAGGCCCCGTGTTTCGGGGTGGGTCTTCTTTCAGGGGTAGTGCCCGTGGTGCCCTAAGAGGAGTGCAGGCTGAGACCAGTGCAGGTGGTACAGCTTTGCCGCCAGATGGTGCAGCAGCCTCAGAGGATCCGAGATTCATTGGGATCATGCAGATGCTCGAGGCGATGGGAGACAGGATGGATCAGCAAGCCGCTGCTATCGCCACAGCCTTGAACACTGCCAATGCCGCCAATGCCACAAGCTCGCGCGCAGCCTGCCGCCACACCAGTTGTCGAACCAGAAGAGGAACTGGAGGAAATCCCACCTGAGAATGTGGCCACTGAGAGGCCTAGGCAGAAGTTGGTACAACACTTTCTGAGGTTGAATCCACCAACATTCACAGGAGTAGGAGATCCCGAAGCTGCAGCATTATGGATCCTGGAGTTAGAGAACGCATTTGAGTTATTGTTGTGCACTGAAGAAGAAAAGGTCGTCCTGGCAGCCTATCAGTTGAGGGGGACCGCAGCTACCTGGTGGAAGGCTAACAAAAGGATAGTGTTCCCTGAAGGTGTGGTTCCAGAGTGGAAGGCTTTTCTTGAAGCCTTCAATGAGAAATACTTTTCGATTGTGCCGAGAGAGGTGAAGATGGCAGAGTTTCAGCGCCTTCGTCAAGGTACCATGTCAGTTGATCAATACGAAGCGAAGTTCGCCGAACTGTCACAGTATGCCCCTGAGTTGGTCCAGCGACCGTCAGATCGAGCTCGGAGGTTTAGAGATGGGTTCCGACCGGAGGTGAGGAGCTTGTTGGTACCCCTAGATCTGAAGGAGTACAATGACCTCTACAGGCGGGCACAGTTGATTGAGAAAGACCAGAATGAGAGGGCTGCTTCATCTGGGTCGCGGTTTAATTCAAACAGAGACGATAATCGGTTTGGGAAGAGGCCGATGCCTGGAGGAAGGTACCCTGTTCCACCCAACAAGAAGGGTGGGATAGGGAAGCCGACACTGAGATCGAATGGTGTGTGTCGTCTATGTGGAAGACGACATGGTCCAGCCCCGTGTCCTCCTAGGACGGGCGCCTGTTATGAGTGTGGCCAGCAGGGTCATATAGCCAGGTACTGCCCCAGGAATCAGATGGGACAGCGTCAGTTGCCGCCGCCACCACCGTTGGGTCAGAACAGGGGAGTCGCGCCGCAGATCATGCCGCAGGGTGGATTGAACCGACCTCCAGCTCAAGGAAGGGCTTATGCGCTCACCAGAGGACAAGCGGAGGATGCGCCTAATGTGGTCACAGGTATGGTCTTGCTGAACGACCATCCTGCTTATGCTTTATTTGATCCTGGAGCTTCGCATTCGTTTATAGCTGAAAGATTTGTTAAATTGATAGAATTAATTCCTGAATTGTTGGAGTCTGTGGTTAGTATATCTACTCCGTTGAAAGATAAAGTGTTAGCTACAGTAGGTTGTCTTGGTTGCAAGTTAGTGATTGGTGAGCGAGAGGGGAGGATAGACTTGATAGTCTTAGCCATGTATGATTTTGATGTGATAATTGGCATGGATTGGCTCACCAAGCAACGAGCCAAGATGGACTGTTATCGCAAGGCGATTCAGTTTAACCCATTAGGTGGTGAGAGTTTCGAATTCATAGGGAGTCAGGGAGGACCCTCGATCTCTTTAATCTCATCGCTCGAGGCAACTCGCTTACTAGACAAGGGCTACCAAGGTTACTTGGCGACTGTCATGGACATGACAGTAGAGGAGTCGAAGATAGAAGACATCCCAGTGGTGCAAGAGTTCCCAGATGTGTTCCCGAGAGAATTACCGGGTTTGCCACCGGAAAGAGAGGTAGAGTTTGTAATTGAGTTAGCTCCCGGGACCGAGCCTATCTCCAAAGCTCCTTATCGGATGGCCTTGTCAGAGCTTAAGGAACTAAAGGTGCAAATGCAGGAGTTGTTGGATAAAGGATTTATACGTCCAAGTGCATCACCTTGGGGAGCACCGGTGTTGTTTGTGAAGAAGAAGGATGGTTCATTACGCTTGTGCATCGACTACCGATAGCTCAACCAGGTGACAATAAAGAACAAGTATCCATTGCCGAGGATCGATGACTTGTTTGATCAGCTTCAAGGAGCGTCGATATTTTCTAAGATTGACTTGAGGACAGGGTATCATCAGTTGAGGATCAAGAAGGAAGACATACCGAAGTCGGCGTTTCGCACCCGATATGGCCATTATGAGTTTACTGTGATGCCATTTGGATTGACAAATGCCCCAGCTGCTTTCATGGACCTGATGAACCGGGTGTTCAGAGAGTATTTAGATCAATTCGTAATTGTCTTCATCGACGACATCCTAGTGTATTCGAGGAGTACTGAGGAGCATGAAAGACACTTAAGAAAAGTGCTTCAGACTCTGAGAGATCACGAATTGTACGCTAAGTTCAGTAAGTGCGAGTTTTGGCTAACTCGTGTGGCGTTCCTAGGTCATGTTATCTCTGGAGAAGGAATCTTAGTGGACCCAGCCAAAATTGAAGCAGTAATTAACTGGCCGAGACCTACTACAGTGACGGAGATCAGAAGTTTTCTGGGTTTAGCAGGGTATTACAGACGGTTTGTAGAAGGGTTTTCGAAGTTAGCATCGCCGATGAGGAGACTGTTGAAGAAGGAAGAAAAATTCGTGTGGACGGATAAGTGCGAGAGTAGTTTCCAAGAGCTTAAGCATAAGCTAACTACCGCACCTGTGCTTACTATTCCATCTGGTCCGGGAGGGTTTGAGATCTACAGTGATGCGTCGTTTAAAGGATTGGGTTGCGTGTTGATGCAGCATGGTAGGGTTGTTGCATATGCGTCCCGTCAATTGAGACCTCACGAGTTGAATTACCCGACGCATGACTTGGAGCTTGCAGCGATCATTTTTGCCCTGAAGATTTGGAGGCATTATTTGTGCGGAGAAAGATTCCAGATCTTCACTGACCATCAGAGTCTCAAGTACTTATTTTCTCAGAAGGAGTTGAATATGAGACAGCGTCGATGGATGGAGCTCTTAAAGGACTATGACTGTGAGATTTTGTATCATCCTGGAAGGGCGAACAAGGTCGCCGATGCATTGAGTAGGAAGTCTTCTGTTGCACAGATGGTACTCAAGGAATGGAGTCTACTTGAGGGAGCACGAGATTCGGGTTTCAAGTTTGAAGTAGGCCACCTTTCGAACCTTATGGCCACCCTCAGAATTGAGCCAGAAGTTCAGGTCAGAATCAGGACGCTTCAGCAGACAGATCCGGCTATTTAGAAAATTGTACAAGAGGATGCAGAGAAGAGGAAAGCTGACTTCCAAATTTCTGAAGATGGAACGTTGAGGTTCCAAGGACGGTTGGTTGTACCTGACGATGTGGAGCTAAGGGAGGAGATTTTATCAAAAGCGCATCGTAGCAGTTACAGCATCCATCCTGGTAGTACTAAGATGTATCAGAATCTGCGTCAACATTATTGGTGGTGTGGCATGAAGGCGGACATCGCCAAGCATGTCGCCAAGTGTTTGACGTGTCAGCAGGTGAAAGCTCAGCACTGCAAACCGGGAGGACTTCTACAACCCCTTGAGATCCCAGAGTGGAAATGGGAGCATATCACGATGGACTTCGTGACGGGACTACCGAGGAGCCAGAGAGGAAATGATTCGATTTGGGTAGTAGTTGACAGACTGACAAAATCGGCTCACTTCATTGCAATTCGAAGAGACTTGAATTTGGATAGACTCGCAGATTTGTATGTACGTCAGATAGTTCGTATGCATGGAGTGCCGGTTACAATTACTTCAGATAGAGACCCGAGGTTCACCGCCGCTTTTTGGAAGAGCTTGCAACCGCTTTAGGAACGAAGCTGCAAAGACAAGACGGCCTATCACCCACGGGATCGATGGCCGGCCCGAGAGGACAATTCAGACTCTTGAGGACATGCTACGAGCTTGTGTCTTAGACTTCAAAGGAAATTGGGAGGAACAGCTTCATCTGGTCGAGTTTGCCTACAACAACAGTTATCAGCAGAGTATTCAGATGGCTCCTTTTGAAGCGTTATATGGCAGAGCATGCAGAACACCAGTGTGTTGGGAAGAGGTCGGAGAAAGAAAGATCACCGGTCCAGAGTTAGTGCAGCAGTCAGTGGAAGCAGTTGCAGTTATCAGAGACAGACTAAAGACCGCTCAGAGCCGACAGAAAAGTTATGCCGATAAGCGTCGGAGGCCATTGGAGTTCCAAGTTGGTGAGCACGTCTTCTTGAAGGTGTCACCGGTGAGAGGTACTTCCCGCTTTGGCAAAAAGGGGAAATTGAGTCCGAGGTACGTAGGCCCCTTCGAGATTTTAGAAAGAATAGGGACTCTAGCGTATCGTCTTGCACTGCCGCCAAAGTTGTCACAGGTGCACGACGTCTTTCACGTGTCGATGTTGAGGAAGTATGAGCCTGACCCGACTCACGTTCTAAATTTCGAGGAGTTAGACGTGGACGACAAAGTGTCGTACGTTGAAAGCCCAGTTCAGATTGTGGATCGCAAAGAGCAAGTTCTGCGCACCAGGACCATCCCAATGGTCAAAATAGTCTGGCAACACCATGGCACTGAAGGAGCAACTTGGGAGACCGAAGATTCGATGAGAGAATTGTACCCCTACCTTTTTGTTTAAGATATGTAATGTTTTAAATTTCGAGGACGAAATTTTTATAAGAGAGGAAGAGTTGTGACGATTTTTCTCAAGTTTATTTTCAGTCAATTAAGTCGGGTAATTCATCTGTGCATATAGTTCGTCCCTCAGAGTTGGCCACTTACGAGGGAACTAGTCTATTGAGTGAAGTAATTAAGGAATTTTACCGCGTCAGACTTGGGGACTGATCACCCTCGGGTCGGATGCAAGAAAATTTCCCCAAAAGCTACTCGGTGGACTAGGCACGCCGAAATTGCACTAGATTGAATTCAACCGTAAAAATTGAGATTGAATTTAGAAGTCGGAAGCTCGGTCATGTCACACGTCTTATTAGGATCATGGGATAATTTTGTGGATTTCAATTAGACTCAATTGGGAGAGAATTTAATGGAATTAAAGAAAATAATGTACAAATTTTAAAAATCGGTATGCCTCGGCGGAAAAGGGAATTGGACCCATTGGAGAAATGTTGTGTAGAATTTGAATTAGTGGAAGATGACATGGGATGATGTCATGGTGGTTGAGGCCAAGGGCTAAGATCTTGACAAGTGGACGGTGGGGATTAGCTCTTGAAAAGTGGACCAATCAACATCATCTTCAACCTTGGAGGAGAGAGAGGGGAAGGGGGGAGAGAAACCGGCGAAGGAGGGGAGCTCACCGTTCGGACCAGCAGCTGCGTCGCCGTTCGCCGCTTGGTCGCCGTTCCTCCGTCGTTCGCCGCCGCCGTGCACCGCCGCTGTGGCCGTCTCACACGACCGTGCGAGGCCCGCGTGCACGCCTCGCCGCTCCGCCCGTTTCCCCTCGCCTCGCCAGTCGCCCGAGCCACCATCCCGAACGGCTCGTCGTCGTTAGCCGCCGCCGGAGGCCCGTCGGACTCGCCGCCTGCACCGCCCGAGCCACCGTCGCCCTTCCCCACCGGTTTCGGGCCCAACCGACCGCCATTTCGGCCCTCCTCCGCCGCGACCAGCAGCTGGTTTTTGTGGGTCTCGCAGTCCACTCAAGGCCCGTTTTGGACGTCCTCCCGGCCCCGGAAGCTAGACCCGCCTTTGGAAAAGTTGATCCCGGCGTCGCCCTCGTCGTTTTGGTCTAAGCGGCGAGTTAATCAAGTGAGTTTACCTCACTAAACCTTGATTAGAGTGTTAATGATGCCCTAAGTGTGTTTAGTTTAAATTAAGGAAGTTTAGGTGGATAGATTAGTATATTTAATTATAAGTTTGATTAAGAGATTGGTTTATATTAAAGTGTGTTTAATTAAGGTTAAAAGGAGTTATTTAATGTTAAACCTTGATGGGACATAATAGGATTTTAGTTTTGAATTATTTAATTGCTTCGAAAATCCTGGAAAATATAATATTATATTATAACCCGAAAATAAAAAAAAATAAAAAATAAAAAATAAAAACTCGAAAATTTATTTTTGATCCTATTTGCTTAGAATTTCGTGCCGATCGTTGCTGTGTGTTTAGAATTTGAATTTGATGAGTAAATATCGCAAATTGAATGTTAATTGTGAAAAATAGGAATTTTATTCAAAAATTCCCACGTGTCGGGTTTGACACCGAAATCGAATTTGGGCGGGTTAATATTGAAATTGGAGTATGTGAGTGGCATGTAAAGTGTACATGGGTCGATTTTGGATTGTCATGTGCTAGTTGAAAGGCTAGGTCGCAGTGGTGGCGAGACCGACTGGACCTTTATTTTTCTAGAAATGCTGTCGATATGACGACGTGGCTAGGTCGCGATATAACGACGTGGCTAGGTGCAAATCCTTGTAGTGGCGAGACCGACTGGACCTTTATTTTTCTAGAAATGCTGTCGATATAATGACGTGGCTGGTCGCAGTAGTGGCGAGACCGACGGACCTTTATTTTTCTAGAAATGCTGTCGATATAAGTGGCGAGACCGTGGACCTTTATTTTTCTAGAAATGGTCGATATAACGCAGAGAGGCGAGACCGACTGGACCTTTATTCTTCTAGAAATGCTGTCAATAGAATGACGTGGCTTGGAGACCGCCGGACCTTTATTCTTCTAGAAATGCTGTTAATAGAAGACCGTCGCGAGAGGCGGACCTTTACTCCTCTAGAAATGCCATAACGTTAGTAGGTAGCCAACCTGCATGTAGGCTGTACCCTTGTGTGGTAGTGGATAATGATGACTTGGAACGCTTGCTGTAATTGTGAAATTAAGTGAAATTGATTGTGTTCCGATGGCTTACATCCTTATCATTATTAGTGCTTGGGTGATATGAATTGTACTAACCTCGAGGAAGGCAAGAAGGTGAGGTAAGTCTTCTGTGTTGTGTGGCTAGACCATTTTGGGGGTGTATTTGCTTTCTAATAGGGGTTTAGGAGGGGTGAACTTGCTGAGACAAAGTCTCATCCCGGTTTGGGGAAAAATATTACAGGACCGTAGATGGCGATTTCCCCGAGATGAATGGCATACCGACGGAGATGGACCAGACGATAGAGAGTGCTCCGACCCTTTTTGATTGCACATAAACTCTGACCTATTTTGGTGCATATAGTTTCTGGATCCTGTTGGTATATGTAAACCCTGGATTGATGGTTGATGTATGTTTGATGTTGAAAGTGTATTTGATGTTGAATTTATTTTCCTGCTGTTCTATCCCATATATTTTTGTCGAACTATGGGAATTTCTTAGCACGCAGTTATTCCCGTATGCGCATAATAATTTAATAAGACAAAGATTGGGGTCCGGCGACACTACTTCCGGGAATGTCGCATTTACATGACCATGGCGGGTTGTTCACGTGTCTGGGGTTCGGGCGTGACAAATATTAGCACTAGGGGTGAGCATGGTCTGGGTTGGTCCGGGCCACCCCCTAACCCTAGGACCAACCCATACAGTGTCGGTCCTCAATTTTTAGGACCGAGGACCGACCCTATTGAGCCTGGGACCAAGGACCGGACCGACCCAATGGGTTCGGTCCGGTTCCAGGGTCAACCCGGGACCGATCGATAATTTTTTTCGTATTACTTTTTATACTCCCTAAAAAAGCAAACCTACAAATTCAAATTACACATCCATCGACAATGCGGTATTGTGCAACTAAACTATAAATACCAATACATATTTAGCAAATTTAAGATGACACAATAATAGAAATTTCGTACTTGCTAACCACTCATCGAGATATGGGACAAGATGGAAAATTCTTGTAATCATCTATCTTTAATATTCATAACACCATATGCAAAAGCGTTTTCCTGCATTTGATTATATAGAATCCACTCAACCAAAAAATGAGCTTCACACCACTTGACTAGCATTTGATCATGTAGAGTCCACTCAACCAAAAAATAAGCTTCACACCAATGAACTAACAAATCACCGTAGCAACAACAGTACTACTTTACTCTTCAAAAACTTCTACCATTTGACACAAATTGAAAAGCAAAGTGTAGCTAAAATTCATTAGTAAAATACAATTAAACCATAAAAAGTTCAAAATACTTAATATAAACCATGAATATATAACTTCGCATCTTGTTAATTCACTTGAACTTCTAAATACCTAAAAACAAAACAAACGACATATAATTAATACTCAACAAAAGTTTTAAATTGAAATTACTATTAGTGCTATTGATAGAACGTCTCAATATAATATAATATAACAGACATTTTATTTAGGTTTGAATGTATAAAATAATTATAGATCATATAATATAATATACAGGGTTGGTCTAGGGTTGGACCGACCAAAAACTCTTAGGACCAAGGACCAACCTGCACAGTGTTGGTCCTGGAATTTCAGGACCAAGGACCAACCCAATCCCCTTGGGAACCAGACCAAAACCGGCAGGGTTAGGCCATTCTAGGGTTGGTCCAGGGTCGACCCTAGACCGCTGCTCACCCCTAATTAGCACATATCAAATTGGCATCCAAGCAATCACATCACTAATCGAAGCATCACTCAAATCGACCTAATCGATTTTACGTCAACAAGACCACTCACGGTCATTTGCATTCAATCAATCACTTCACAACATCAGAATGAACCAATAATCAATCGACCCAGTCAATTACATGTCATCACGACCCATGCTTGGTCGATACATTCAATACTATCTATAAAATCTTATCAAATCAGGACTGCTCACCCAAAGCTGACAAATAGATAGTATAGCTTGCCCAAAGCTAATAATAAAGTATACTGCTCACCCAAAATTGACATATCGCCCGTATGTCGATATAGCATACTGGTATATTACTCATCCAAAGCTGATATATCGCTTGAAGGCCGATATAGTATACCATATGCTCTCCCAAAGCTAATAATAAAGTATACTGCTCACCCAAAGCTGATATATCGCTCGTAGGTCGATATAGTATACTGGTATACTACTCACCCAAAGTTGACATATCGCCCGAAGGCCGATATAGTATACCCCCGATGCTCACCAGAAGCTGCCAACCATACCTTTATAGTATGCAAAAAATAAACATTTAATCAAATCACCATTTTTATCATTTCTAATAAAAATACCCGTGCGTGGGCACACGGTCGGCCTTAGCGAAAATAATATAATTTTCTTTCCACAAATCCCACAATTATCTATAGTCCACCAAAACATTTTTGGTGCTGTCAACTGACAACTAGTTATTTTCCAATTATTTATCAAAGATTATTCCATTAAAGAATAATTCTCAATTTCACAAATAATTCAATTCAACACAAAATAAAGCTCAATTAAATAAATGAACTGTGCCACGACAATCAGCACCAAATTTTGGTCGCTGGCCATCCCAGTTGAATTTTCGAAGAATAAATAATTAAATAATTAATTTCGAAAATTAAAAAAATAAATACAATAAATTCGATTTAGCACAATATAAAACTCAATTAAATAAACAGACTGCACCACGATCATCAGCATAAAATTTCGATCACTGGTCATCGTAGTTGAATTTTTGGAAAATAAATAATTAAATAATTAATTTCGAAAATTAATATTTAATTACTAAAAATTCCACTTAAGCCCGAATTGCCTAATTAACACCCGATAAGGGTTGGGAAAAATCCTACGAAGCATCCAATAAATACTATAGGCAATTCTCTATCTAAGTATCCTAACCAAACAACTAATATGCAATGCAATTAACTAATAATCGCTAATCAATTCTAATCTAACCACCTAATTACACTTAACTAACACTAATCAACCTTTAAGTATAATTAGCAAACTAAGAAGGCGTTAGTGAGTAAAACTCACTCAAAACGACGGGCTCAACGCGAGGATCGACTTTTCTCAAAGCGGGCCGAGCATCCGAGCTTGGGAAGGCGGTCAAAACGGGCCAAAACCCCATTGTCATACCCATTTTCTGTCTTCTCTGTGCGCGGCTAGTTGAGGTGGTTTCGGCATCGGTTGAGGTGGCCAAGGGTGGCGGAGGGCAAGGTGGAGCTCTGGCTAGGCTGACGGTGGCCGAAGGAGGTCGGGCAACAGCCTGAGGTGGCCGAACGAGACTGAACCGAGGCGGAACAGCAGGTTGGACAGCGGCTCGTTTGGACCAGGGCAAATGGCGCATGGCAGGCGAGTGGGAAGCAGACGGACGGCGGCAAAGTGTTCGACGACGGTGACGGGCAGCTCGCGCAAGCGGCGCAGCTCCTTCAAGCGACGCTAGTCGTTGCTTCCGCTTCGCTGGTCGGTTTGTTCGAACCGCAGGGAGAAGAAGGGGCGTACGTGCGCGGACAGCAGCTTGGCAGCGGGCTTGGGTGCGCGCGAGTAGCTCCGATGGCTTTCGGGCGTGCGACGACGGCGGTGGCGAGAGGTGGCGACAGCAGCTTGGTCTTCGCCTTCCATGGTGTCAAGCAACCGAAGAGGAAGATGGGGGGTTCGGTCAACGAAGGAGAGAGAGGAGGAAGAAGAAACCAATTTCCCCTCTTCCTCTCGCACACTCTCTCTCTTAGGTCATCACAACTAGGCCCACCATGACCTCATATGATGTCACCTTCCACGCACCATTTCTTGACAATTATACCCCTTCTAGAAGCATTTAGGTAGGCCAAAGTGTGGGGTATATGTGGCATACGAATTTTTGCTAGGTTTTTCCCCCCAATTGGACCTTAATTGCACTTGAATTAAATCAAATTTGACCCACATTAATTCATTTGACACCTCATCAATTAAATTGATATTTTTCCTTTCCTTTGTAGCCTACTCGCATCCCAATTTCGAATTCAAGAACGGTCCTTTGCAATTTCCGATAAAAATGGCCCTAACTCAACTTTTTCCCAAAAAGTCTCGGTTGTCAGAAAAATCTTCTGAGACAGAGTCGACGCTCCTAAAATGACCCGTGACATAATAGGTTCTTCAATTTCTAAAATCGGACTTGAATTGATGGTTTATTTCACTCCGACGCGCTCTTAGCATGACCTAGGCTACCAAGTAGTTTTCAGAACTTTTTAGTACAAATGACCCGTGGTCGATTTTCTTCGAGCCACAATAAACCCACTCGACATATTGACGACTCTCGATTGTCGTGAAAGCCTCTAAGATTCAAATACGGACACAGGGTACCAAAACGACAATAAAATCAAATTAGTGCCGGTCGATGAGAGTTTTCCAATTTAGTGGAGTCACCCACGATCGGTCATTCATCTCAGTCGAACCGACCTATCTTTGATATTAATTCGATTTTATACTATGCCGTAATGACTTCTAAAGATGAGCACAGTCGAGAAGTCGGCTCTTGATCGAATTCTCAAGTCTATGTGCCTTAAAGTCCTTAATAGCCTACCCAGCTAGTCTAGTTATCTCGTGAGTGGCCAACTCAGAGAAAATCACTGTAGTCGCGTTGATGAAATGCCCAATTTAACCAATCGAAATCGGAGTCTGAAAATCAAGATGTCACACCTGCTACCTCCATATCTCTGTTTTTTCCTCTCTATATAAGAGCACTTCATCAGTAGGACGTGAAGAGAGTGGAGAGAGCGGAGTGAAGAAGCTCCTTTCCTTGAACTCTCTTTTTTCTCTGGTTTGTTGATCAGGGGTTCTCTTGAGCTTGACAACAATCGCAGCAACGTTGAGGCCTGTGCTCCCTGTGCTCCTGTTTGCGCTCCTTTGCTTCCACATTGCAGGTATACCCACATGCTCTCTCTCTCTCTCTCTTTCTCCCCACATTGCAGGTAGTCCTTGGACAACTTAGATTAGACCTAAGTGAGGAGAATGTGACGGAGGTGGCATGGAGGAGAGCGGCGGAGATGAGCAGCCGGTTGCTTGCATCGAGGAAGCTTTAGGTCATCAACAAGGATGATGAAAATGGGTCGTCATCTTCCCTACACTTCTGTTAAGTGGGCCTTCTAATATTTTAAATGGATCAAAAATTCGTCATAAGTTTTGATCTATTTTTGACCGATTTAAATCAAATTTAATTTTTGGATCCAGTTTTAGCTTGATTTTCAAAAATCTTTTACCTATATGCAACTCATATAGATAAAATATGAGTAAAAAAAAAATGAACTCATGATCCATTTTGATACTCCTATAGTAGAATGTAGGATTCTTTAAAAATGTCAAAAAAAAAAAAAATTCATGACGAATTTTGGAATGGTCAATTTTTCGGATAATAAACTGCAACTTGTGGAAGACTTCATATGTCGTTCTCATAAAGTCACTTTCTAATGTTTTCTTATGTCTTTCTTAGCCTTTTGCCTCTTCATCAACTTCCGGGGACTTTTAAGTTCGTTACAGTGACTTCCATCTTCAGAATTATTGACGACCAAGGTCAAAAGAGATTAATGAAAGCGTGTTTTCTTTTGTGGGGTCTCAAGGAAAACGTGTTTGTATTTGGTTTTTGAAGGCTTTATTATATTGGGCTTAAGGCCCTGTCCGCCCAAGTTGGGCCTCAGAGAGCCCGGCCCACGGGAATAGGGCCCGTGGAAAGGAGGGGGTATAAAAGGGAGGAGAGAGAGAGAGAAATTGCATCTGTTGGAAAACAAAACTCACGTACATTCTCCTCTTACGAGCGCTCTCTCTCTCCCGTTTTTCTTCAAAAGAACAGTAAGCACACGGCTTGTTCAAAAGAACAGTAAACTCACGTATGTTCTCCTCAAGGCTTCATCGGATTGAATTGGACCGTTTCTCTTCCTCCATTGGCATTTGGTGTTTAATCTGTGGCTAACAAGGTACGCTCGAATCCGTGGTGTGCTTTACGATCGGTGATGCGTGTTTTCCGGGCTTCGTCTTCCGCATTGATTTAGGGTTCGATTTAGTGTCGAATCCGCGTTTTCGGGGATCCGTTAACCCCAACATTGGTATCAGAGCCCTAGTTCACGTTTTCCCGATCTTTTTATCGTGTTTTTGATTGAATTTTCGCAAAAAAGTTTCGGCCGTATGGATTGAGGCGAAATCCCGACACCCGAGCGCTGTTCGGCCAATTTTTCGTGTTTCCGTAAGTCGAAATCAAAATCCTAAAGCACTAGGTGAAAGGCGACGTCGAGACGATTTTGGCGACACCAAGAGCGCCGCCGGGAGACGCCGCACGCGCCCACACGCGCGGCCAGAAGCCGCTGCGCGTGGGCGCGACGCGCCCGGAGACGTTCGGTCGCCAGGCGCGTGCGGCACACGCGCCGGTCGACGGACCGGCGTGTGCGCGCTGCTGCCCGGCCGGCGAACCGACACGCCGCTGACGTCACCCAACAGCCGGTAACCACTGGGGTGACGTTATCGATGACGTCAGCAACGTCGGTTGGCCGGCCGGTCACCGACCCGCGACCCGACCCGCGACGCCCGGCACGCGCGTGGCACGTGCCGGCTGATGTCTGCGTGACGTCAGCCCGCACGTGCATGGCACGTGCGGTCGGTCCGGCCGACCGGGTCGACCGGTGCGACCGGCCCGTCCGGTCCGACCGGTCCGGCGACCGACGACCCGACCGTTGACGACCGTTGACCGTTGACCGTTGACCCAAATAAAAAAAAAAGGAATTTGTTTCTTTTTTTCATGTATGCCTATGTGGTTTATATGTAATCCATTTTTTTTTATGCATGTGTTTCATGAATTTTGGAAAATTATGTATTTTCCCTAATATACATTATGGATTATAAGTGATCCATTTTTAGTTCTGCATTTGTTGCAGGAACTATGATGCGTCATGCACGGATACCTGCAATCCCGAGAACGGACGAGGGAAATGCAAGACTTAAAAGGCTGTTGAAAGATTTAGCTGATTATTGGTGGCATGAAGGTGATTTAGTATCACATGCGGTCAGGGTCAATCAGATGATACAGGAAATCATCTGGAATGGTTATCTTATGCCGGCTTTGATGAACACTCTTCCACCTGAATGGCAAGCAGTGTTAGATCGGCTATGGGAGGTCAACGTGGTCCCGGGTTATAGGTGGCTAGTGGAAGCTTTTGTAAGAGAGTACTATAGGATTGAGTTGGCCAAAACTTCAACCCTTAGTTTAAGCGCCATAGGGCGCAAAGTGAATGCGCCTTGGTGGCGACATGAAAGCTCTCCAAAAGTTTTTCCATGGTTGGCAAATGTGCCTTCAAATTTCTCAGATATTTTGACTAATAGATCAAAAGAGGATCTTTCCCAGTTCGTGTGCTGACTTGGTGTTAGTTGTACTGGCTGATATTTGTTACGTGTGCTTTGTGTACATATTATGTAATGATTACTACCTGATTGTTGTTGATATAGCAATTTATATCTTGTTTGTATTAGCTGAAAGCATTATTGTTTTATTGGATGCCAATTAGATATTGTTGCTTTCTGTTATTGCTGGTTTTTGTGGGTAATTAGTCAGGTAGTTTTAGAAGCTTTTGTAGCTTCATAGAATTGATTTTGCATATGACAATTATGTTAATAATAATTTTGAGTGAGGATTTTTGGAGGATGATTGGAAACAAAGTGACCTTTTGATTCTGAAACCTTACTTAAAATTGTTTATTAATATGATGGGTCTGTGCAAAAGTAGATGCATAAGAGATAGGCATTAATTGTTCGTGCATATATGTCTGATGTGTTCAGATCAATAGTTTAAGCAATTAAGAACGTAATTGCTGATATGAATGGCAACAATTATGAAATATTGAATATGGAGATTCAATATGTGCTGGAAAAGCAAGAAGCACTAGAAGCTCTTGACCATATTATGGAAGATCTTGAGGATGCTGTGTGCCACCTTGAGCTAGTAGAGGACTGCCTATCGGCATTTGAGTCGATAATAGATATTTGCAATGCTGGTTCTAGCTCAGAAAGGGCTTTGAGCTCTAAGCGCAACCGTATTGATTCGTTCAATATGTGGACATGCAAAGGATCAAGTCCTTATTGCAAGAAATCAAGAGTTAACCAACACAAGAGAGGAAAACGTTCTCAAGTGAAGAAAATGTCAAGAGTGAGGTATTACAATTGTGACAGGAGAGGTCACTATGCTCGCGACTGTCGTGAGCCAAAGAAAGTAATACACCTCTTGTACATTTGAGAACTTTGCTTATGTGTCAAGTTCTATATGATTGGTTGAATCTAATCTTTTATAGACTGTAGATTCAAGGGCGACAGACCATGTAAGGAAGGATAGAGGATCCTTCGTGGAATTTTGACGAGTACCAACTGGAACTAAGTGGACCTATGTGGGATATAACTCCAAAGATGAAGTTAAAGGGATTGACATCTGCCAATTGAACATGCGTGATGGACGCACCTTGTTCCTACATGATGTTCCATATGCTCTAGAGATTCGTCGAAATTTAATGTCTGTTTTGATGTTGGTTAAGCATGGTTTATGTGTGAACTTCCATAATAGTGATGTAGATTTGTATTTGGATACAAACTACTATAGTTGTGGTCACTTTCTGGATGGTTTTATTGTACTAGATGTTGACTGTGGTGATGTCAATATTTGTTCCCTTGTTTCACGTCTTCTACTTAATATGATAATGATGTGAATATGGTGGCATGCTAGACTTGGTCATATGGGCCAACAACATATGAAAATACTAGCCAAAGAGGGCTTATTGGGCAACATTGAAAAAGTCGATTTACCAATATGTGAGCATTGCCTAGTAGGGAAAATGACAAGGAAACCATTTGGAAAAGATAAAAGAGCTGAATTTCCTTTGCATTTAATCTATTCTGATGTCTGTGGTTCAATGAATGTGAGAGGAAGGCAATTGGCTGTTTATTTTATCACTTTTATAGATGATTCTACTCGATTCGGATATGTCTATTTGATTTCTCATAAATCTGAAGCATAAGTTGTTTCAAAAGGTTTATGAACCTGGTAGAGAATCAATTAAATAAGAAAATAAAAGTATTTAGATCCGATTGAGGTCAAGAATATTTATCTGATGAGTTCAGAAAATTATGTGATGAAAAAGGAATAGAAAGACAGTTGTCTATTCCATATACTCCTCAACAATATGGTGTTGCAAAGAGAAGAAACAGAACCCTATTGGAAATGGTTAGGTCCATGATGGCGCATGCTAACTTACCTATCGCCTTTTGGAGTGATGCGTTGTTAACTGCTGCCTATATACTTAACCGTGTGTCTTCCAAATCAGTTATTGACAGGTAGAAAACCGGACTTAAGTTTTCTTAAGCCATGGGGTTGTGCTGCCTACACACATGAGTCCTCTCACAAGTTTGGGAAATTGGGTCCCAGAGGAAAGAAGAGTATTTTCATAAGGTACTCGGAACACTCAAAAAGGTATGTGTTCATAGGTGAGCAGGAAAGTGGGAGTGTAACTGAATTTGAATCACGAGATGTTACATTCTTAGAGGATGAATTTCCTAAAAAGGGCGAAATAGGGGAAGATTGTTCTCTATTTGAGACCTTGGATCAGGATAATGATGTTAGTGGAGTTCATCCGAGTGGGAGTAATATGAGAAGTGATGAATTGAATTCAACTCATTCTCAATTGCAATCACATGATGAGACGACATCATCACTACCTAATCCAAGTGGGAGCATAATGGGAAATGATGTGCTAAGTGTGCAATTTCCCATACGGCGAACAAGTCGCCAAAGTATTCCCCGTCGACGTTTTGACATTGAAGGGGAAACTTTTGTGGTTGCTCCACGAGATGAGGATGAGCCAAGAAATATTAATGAGGCTCTAGATTGCCCTAGTAAGGAAAAATGGATTTATACAATGGAAGAGGAAATGGAGTCAATGAAATCAAATCAAGTCTGGGAACTGGTTGATCTTCCAAAAGGACACAGAGCTATTGGGAACAAATGGGTTCTCAAAATAAGCAAAAGGCTGATGGCTCGATAGAAAGGCATAAGGCTTGATAGAAAGGCATAAGGCTCGCCTTGTGGCAAAGGGGTATAATTAACAGGAATGAATTAATTATGAAGATTCGTTTTCTCCTGTAGTAAGATTTACCTCAATTCGCATTATTCTGCCAATAATGGTTAGTATGGATCTTGAGTTACGTCAAATGGATGTAAAGACTGCTTTCCTCAATGGAGAATTAGAGGAAGAAATATATATGGAACAAACTGCTGGTTTCATAGTGAAAGGCCAAGGAGAAAAGGTATGTCGATTTTGGGGGTCGATATATGGCCTTAAGCAGTCGTCAAGACAATGGTATATACGTTTTTCATAATGCCATAATGGCATATGACTTTACAATGATTAATGAGAATTATTGTGTATATATCAAAAGATCTAATGATCAATTTGTGATCATATCATTATATGTTGATGATATACTAATTGTCGGAAGTAATATGGAGTTATGTTAATGCCGTGAAGAATTTGTTATCTTCCAACTTTGATATAAAAGACATGGGTGATGTTGCATACATTCTTGGAATTGAGATTTCAAGATTGTAAACCCATAGACACTCATATTACAAAAGGTGAAGGGTTGAGCCATAAACTGTGTCCAAGGACTCCACAAGAGGAGGAACAAATGATACATGTTCCTTATGCTAGTGCTGTTGGAAGCTTGATGTACACTATGATGTGTACAAGACGACATATGTTTTGCAATTGGAATGGTGAGTAGTTACCAATCCAATCCAGGTCAAGCACAATGGAAAGCCGTTAAGAGAATACTGTGGTATCTAAAGGGGACTGCTGATTATACGCTGAGTTATTAAGGAAATGATATGCAACTCTAAGGCTATTCTGATGTTGATTGGGGAGGAGATTTAAATGAAAGGAAATCTACCTCTAGCTTTGTTTTCTTACCGAATAATGGCACCATATGTTGGAGCAGTAAGAAACAAAGGTGTATAGCATTGTCCACGATGTAAGTTGAGTTCGTTGCATTATCAGCAGCAGTATAATAAGGTGTTTGGCTTAAGAGATTATTGGATCATTTAGGTGTTATTGGAAGTGTTGCAGATTCGTTATTGATTAACGATGATAGCCAAGCAACAAAAGCGTACACCAAAGATCCAAAATATCAAGACAAGACCAAACATATAGATACCAAGTATAACTTTGTCAAGTATATGGTTGCACGAAAGGATGTGAATTTGCAGTACATATCTACGCATAAAATGGTAGCAGATCCTATGACAAAGCCAATACCTAGAGATGTGTTTTGTGGCCATATGAAATCTCTAGGGTTGCGTAGAGGGTGATGTACTGAATATTGTAATTTCCCTAAGTGTTCACAATTTGATGAATTTGTGTTTTCATCATTAATGCCTATGAATCTTTGTTTGATCTTTATGCATCTTAATGCTTAGTGCATTATTTTAAGTTGAGAAGTATGTCGAACAGATATAAGATTAGCCCACTCACACGGGTAATCGCCTCATTTCTTGTGTGATAAATAGATATGATATTGTTTTTAAGCTTATTATCTAGGTGATAATCGAGAGCTCAAGCTTAAAACACGTATGTCGCCTTAACTGAGTGTTAAGATGATGACATAATTCTTACGATGTCCGAAAGTAAAATACCCCACATATTTTACTTTATCTGTCTAAGATGCCGATGTGAGTTCGATGAATTTTGTGAATGAGTAGATATGTGAACTCAAGTTAGACATTGGGTATGTCTGAACTATCATCTGTACGGTATTGAAAGATGTAGACATACGCTCCATGGGAAAGGAGTTAATACCGTAATACGTATTTCATACTACGTATGCATGAGACGACCAAGAAGAGTGGGAAAAAGTTTGATCTCAACTTTTATGACGTGTGAGACTCTTGAGGAAAAGAGTTCCTCAATTTTTTTTTTGTCCCCTCATGACTCTTACTTATTCTCAAGATTTCTATTTAGTGTTTGCTATCTTAGGATGTTGCCAATGGTCATGAGTTGATTCAATCTAATGGGACATTTCTAGAAAAGCGAGCTGAACTGAAATTGAGAGTTTGAAGGAAAGAGGAAAATCGATTTTGGAGAATCACATTGTGGTTTTGTATTCACTGGTCGACCAATTATGACTGTCTTTGTGATAATTATAATTGTGAATACAATATATATATATATATCATGTTTAAAAGAGATCAAGAGAGATATAAATGTGATCGATCGATCTAGGGTACTGCATACTAAATCTACTCGGAGTGTGACGCCCATTATGAGCTGCTATATATTCCTAACAGATGTATAGCAACGAGCTCTCAATGTATGCTAGTCGCACGGATTATTCACCAGTATGAATGTTGAAGTGAGGTAAAGAGAATCCTATTCAGCCCACCATGTTAAGAGAGAGTCTATGATGGATTATTCTCTAATGGGCCTGAGTAGGGCCTGTCCGCCCATGTTGGTTTTGGACCACCATGTGCGAGTGGGAGATGAAGGCTTTATTATATTGGGCTTAAGGCCCCATCCGCCAGAGTTGGGCCCAGAAAGCCCGGCCCACGGGAATAAGGCCCGTGGAAAGAATGGGGTATAAAAGGGAGGAGAGAGAGAGAAATTGCATCCGTTGGAAAACAAAACTTACGTACGTTCTCCTCTTATGCGCGCTCTCTCTCTCCCGTTTTTCTTCAAAAGAACAGTAAGCACATGGCTTGTTCTTCTTCCCTTCAAGGCTTCATCGGATCGAATTGAACCGTTTCTCTTCCTCCATTGGCGTTTGGTGTTTAATCTGTGGCTAACAAGGTACGCTCGAATCCGTGGTGTGCTTTACGATCGGTGATGCGTGTTTTCCCGGGCTTCGTCTTCCGCATTGATTTAGGGGTTCGATTTAGTGTCGAATCCGCGTTTTCGGGGATCCGTTAACCCCAACAGTTTTAAAGGTTGATGTTCAGTGGAGTCTCATTTTATCTATACCCATATCATGAATACACAATCCCACGAAAAGAGAAGAATTGGTCTAGCTTGGCGAGAAGAATGAGCAATCACCAATTCAATCAAGTAAGTCATCATGAATTTCCCTTCCCTTTTCCAATCCTCCTTTGTTAGATCATTTTTGTAATTTTTCCTAATATATTGATTTGTTTAAATTCGATGCCAGTCCACATGTTCAACTCCGGTGCTTAGTTAGCATTTTCCATTAATAATCATAGGGACATGCAGAATTTGTCCTGAAACTTTATTCGGAAATTAGTATGTTTATTATTTATTTATTTTTATTTTTTTTTGAGGTGGGCGCCCCGGGAGGAGGATGTTTGGAGATTAGTTTAAGGGTCATATATTTCCCAAAAAATAGTATGATGACCAAAATCAAAAGCGGCGAGAGTATATACAAAGACATTTTTCGTAAGTAGCCCTTCATGAAAGGGAAGCACATGAAGAACCATTTTAAGAAGATGAAAAACCATCATCTTGCTTTACTCTGTGCTTATTATCACATTAATTATGTTGTAGCCAATACAGCATGCTGAGATCTATGACTGTTCCATGGTGCAAGATCATGTCTCAATCTACATCCAAAGTATGCTTTGCAGTATGCCTCCCACTTTGCCAGAGCATAGTATATTTAGGGTTTGTCATCAACTGCGTGAAGTCAACGAGAAAGCCTATGACCCAGAGATTCTATCCATCGGCCCTTATCACCATGGAAATGTCAAGTTCAAATCTATGGAGGTGCAAAAACTGCGATGCCTACAGCAAGTGCTTGTGAGGAGAAAGGAGGAGGGCATCGACAGGTATATGCCAACTCTTAGGGAACTGGAACAGCAGGCGCGTAATTGCTATGCGGAAACCATCGACCTCTCCCAAGAAAAGTTTCTTGCGATGATGCTCATTGATGGCTGTTTCATTGTTGAGTTGTTCCGTAGGTACACTATAAAGGTAATTGAAGTGATGACCTTATCGCGTATGCTCATTAAACTGGGGATTCAACACAGCATAGGCGACTTGCTTATGCAATGGGGATTCAAACGGCATAGGCGACTTGCCTATGCATGAATGGGGATTCAAAACAGCATTAGGTGTGATTTCTTCTTTGCTAGAGAACCAACTCCCACCTTTCGTCTTGAGCAAGCTATATGACTTGATTAAAGGTCCCAGATTGAGTTCGGCCTTGCCACCAGCGCGTACTTCGGAGCCCCCGGCCCAAATTGGATGGTTGGCGAGGAGACGGAGCATCTTCTGAGGTCGAGCGACCCAAGCGATGCCGCCTGAGGGCGTGCGGCCTTAGGCGAGCGTCACCTAAGATCGTGTGACCCAGGCGACGCCTGAGGCCCCGCGACCTCAGGCGGCGTCGCCTAGGTCGGGCGGTCTCAGGCGACGCCTGGGTCACTCGACCTTAGGCGCGACGCCTGAGGCCGCGCAACTTGAGGCGACGCCGCTTGAGGTCGAGCGACCCAGGCGACGCCGCCTGAGGTTGAGCAACCTAGGCGATGCCTTGGGTCGCTTGACCTTAGGCAGCGGCGCCTGGGTAATGCGACCCAGGTGACGCCCGAGGTCGCCCGACCTTAGGTCACCTCGGCTGAGCCCGGTGGCCAGATCTGGCCCTCTGGCGGCCAAGCGTTACCCATTGCGAAGAAGAAGACGAACGGAGAAGAAGATGGGCAGTGAAGAAGACGAACGGCAAAGAAGATGGGCGGTGAAGAAGACGATGAACAGTGACCGGAATCACATCTCTAGAATGGGAATGCTCAAAGCAGCCTCACCCCAACGTTGGGCTTTCAGCATTGGGGATGCTGGCATTGGGCAAATGGGCATTCAAAAACACATGCCAAATACAAAATATTTTTCCTAGGGGGCTTTGGGAGCCCAAAGCCCCTTGGGAGCTGAACCAAATAGCCCTTGAGTCTATGCTTTTACCAATGGGCATTGTAAGAAAAATATTAGTGTAATTAAACCAAGGATCTAGGGAAAAATACAGAAATGGAAAGGGGGGCATATCATGGGTACAAAGTTAATTTTCAACTTAACCTAGGATGTTAAGGATTCTTGCTAATGTGAAAGACTTCAAGTATCATAAAGTTTAAACAAGCAGGGTAAAATATGGCTTCCAAGGACATATATATATATTCAAGAAGAAGCGATGCAATCACAATGTTGAAAGGGAAAAGTTATTCATATAATAGACTATTTGACATAGTATAATAATTAGTTGAGTACCCTCACTTTGGATAAAATGGACAACTTGAAGCCTCAAGAGAATATAATCTATTGGAGAACAAATACCAGCTATTCATTCCATCTGAAGAAAAGGAGGGCGCATGATTCCGTAATAGAAGCAAACAAATACAAATTTTCCCTGCTCTTTTGCTGAAATTAAAGAGGCTGGTCTTACACTCAAGGCTCTTAGGCCTATTATGCTTCAGAGATCAATCTCACACCAAACTGATGAGGAACTGTAAAACTGCCCTTGCTCTTTCTTAATGTTCTGCAGTCGATCTCCATCCATGCAAGATGAGCACAATACTAGATATTCATTCGACCTGAAGATAAGGAGGCCGCAGAATTTCATAATAGAAACAAACAAAGACAAACTTTCCATGCTCTTAGGCTGAAATTAAAGAGGCTGATCCTACACTCAAGGCTCTTCAGCCCATCATGCTTCAGAGATCAATCTTACACCAAACTAATGAAAAAACTGTAAAATTGCCCTTACACTTTCTTAATTTTCTACAGTCAATCTCCATCCATGCAATATGAGCACAGGGACAAGACGGACATTGACATAGAGAAGAAAAGCTCCATTTAAAAGCTACTTACCCAACAGAAAAGCAGTTTCACTCTGGAGTTAGCCCATTAGAAATTTTACAACTGGGTACATATTTCTCCTGTCAAATTAATAAGTAAGACCAAATAAATTCACAATAAATATTAAAGGCTGGGCAACCTTTGTCACACACACAAAGGTTATTAGGATCGAGATGCTAAGTAAGGATCCTTTGAAGTCTTCGAAATTAGATCAAGATCATAAGATCCTACATATTTGAAGTATTAAATTATTGCTTAAATCATTCCAATTAGATGCATAATAACCTTAAACAGAGGGATAGTGAAGCTTAAATGTAGCGTTCTCATGTGAGAGATTGCTCTGGCTTAAATTCTTGGTTGCCAGTTTTTCAACTAACAATTGAGCACCATGTCAAAGATGTAAAAGCATAAGATCTCCTTGCGCCAGTTTTTAAGGTGTATTAAATAGGATCACAATAAAATAATCACCATAATAAGCAAGAAGAAGGCTGCCAAGAAATTACTTTTCCTGCCTTTTCCGAATTTCTAATCCTTTATTTTGTCCTTCTCTCTCTTGGAATACATATCGTCTCTTTCTTTATTTCAAAGGATAAAATATTATTTACCTCAACTGGGACACCTCCGCGCCCCGCCCCGCCCCCCCACCCCCCCCACATCTAACAAACCTCACTGGCTATTCTAGGTTTTCAACTGTTTAAAGTTTAAGGTAAGTTCTAATCAGTATACATCCAAAGAAATTATGCCATAAGGCCAAGTCAAATCGTGCACCAATTTCTCAAGGATGTCTCTCTCATCTGGTTGCAGAAGGACAGAAGCTGTCTCTCTCATCTCCAAAGGATGGCACAGTCCAGAAAGCCAATGGTGGTTGATGCGCATCTCATCATTTATTCAAGACTGAAGAAGAAGAAGAAGAGATGGTGTCTCCCGCACTTCTTCGCTTTCTCTTTGTTCATTCATCTCCATCCCTTTTTCTTAATTCTCCAAGCCTTATATTTTCCAAATGGAGCCTGAACATGATTAAGAAGAAAGTCCCACATGCACTAGGGGACGGAGACCCAATTTCATATTTGCTCAAGCTAAAAAGCAGAATTGCCTTCTAAAGCTTTAACACTAGAATCATAGTTGGGATCGCCATCCTAAGATACAGATCACGACCCCTGCAAACTACCATTTTTCTTAGAATCCAAATTGTTCAAAGTTTTTGAGTCATAGAATCGAATGATCGTGATCCCACAATCTGGATCACGATCCCACAATCTGGATCACGATCCTAACAACCATGCACACACGCACGCACGCATGCACACGTACGCAGAAAAGAGTCTTGTGATGGTGTGAAAGAAAGTGCAAGAAAGAGGAGACTGCAGGTCAGATTTAACAATGTACTTGGCCCCAAAACCCCAACAGCTACTTTCTCAAAGCAAAACAGTAAAAAATATCAACAAAAGGCTTTTTGAATACTATAAGAAAAGTAGATGACAAGTTAGAACAATGTTCTTAGATAATATGAGAAACATCAACTACGTTTACCAATTCTCAACTCGTACCTGCTTTCCTCAGCACAATTAAGTCGCTTTACATGGCTGGCCATTATATGGAATTATCTCTGCCAGAGTCCGTTCGAGATAGCTTCTTTCGGGAAGGTTCAACACTAGCCCTCTTCGACGATATATTTGGAATTTGCATAGGCACCATGCAAAAGCTGAGAGACAAACTGCCTGACCATGTAGAGAAAGGCAAAAGAGAAGAAAAGGAGGAGGAGGAAGAAAAAAAAGGCCAAAGTTGAGAAAAATGTCTCTAGGAAGAGCAATATGCTCAAGAAAATCTCAAAATATTTCACATGGTCAAATTGGATGGAAATATTTGAGAGTAATTTTCCTCAACTTATGTTAAGCAAAGTGACATTGAGAAGAATGTGTTACGAGTACTCAAACAAAAATGGTGTCAAAGTAAATAGGCAAACAATGATGTAAATCCTTTGTTAGAGTTGTTGATGGCCGAAGGTGATGTTAAATTAGATATCTATATCAACACCGAAAAATCCTTCATAATATTTCCGTATAATTTAGCCACTTCTAAAACATTATTTGGGATTTTGTTGACATTTTGCTTAGCTCCGCTAGTTTTCCCTTCCTCCTCTTCCGCATTTTCTTCTCCTTTCTCTTCTCTTTCTCTTTTGCTGCACCATCCTGTGAAGTAGAAACATCCTGTGAAGTAGAAAGATCAAATCATAAAATTAAAATCAATGGCCCAATATGAAATGCTTAACTATGTTAGTAGAGCAAGTTGAGAAAGCAAAGGCGAACTCATGTAATAAACACTGCTGGCAGAACAAGTTGCACAAGCATTTTACTTGCATTGTATTTTAGAGCAATAAATAACACTCAAAATCTAAAACTGGCTTCCGCTCATTGAGTTCACCTCCTGATCAAACTCAGGTTCATTCTCAATTTTAACAGCAAATGGCTAGGATGATCGGTTCCAAGCCCGGAACCTAGGACGTAAACTCTCAGACCTGTTCCCAATTTTTGAAACCGGGAACTGACCCTGTGCAGCCTAGAATCAACTCTGAAACCAAACCTGCCAGTTTCAGTTTCCACCGGGAACCAACCACATCTTTTCTTTTCAGTTTCATTCTTTTTTGGTTTCATTGCAGCTTGGTTATGCTACAATATGCAGCAAATCATTTCAATCCCATGTGGTTAGTTACCTGCCTGTCCTACAACAATTCAGAATCCACGGACACATAACTTCCCTGATCATCAAACAAACACACACACTTGCAGCAACAATCCAAAGAAAGCTTCATAAAAGATCACAACTACCAGTACCCTGAAACAGCACTTCACCAAAATGACTGCCGCCGCTTTTGATAAAAGAATTTTCACTTAACCTCCCTTGACCAAACAACAGTAGAATATAGAAAGGCAGAAAAAACACCAGCTGATCATTCTCCAGCTGAGCACAACATATCCACAGGTAAAATTGTGCAAAAATCACTTCAAGTCCTGAGCTCAGGTGGATTGCGAATCCAAGACTGAAAAGCCAACTACCCATCGACCATCTCTCCTTCCTCGCGTTCCAAGACTCGAAAATGGAGACAAGAAAACCATTAACAGATAGCAACCATGTAAAACACATCGAGACACACCGTGACAAAACCAAACCAGAGGTGACAAAGAGGAAATTAGGGCAAATAGGCAGCAAGAGGGAAGCGGCAAATTAGTACCAGAAAAGCCGTCGAGGTCGAAGAGTGAGCGGGACCGAGCGACGAGCCTCGAGGTCGTGAGTTAAAGAGCGGTCATGAGTATGAATGGGGCACCCTAAGACTGGATTGATTAACCTTAGATAAAAGTAAAGAGTACTTCTTTTTTACTTTTTTGCTAAAATTTATTATATTATAAATATTATGAAAAATTTGCATGTGAATTTGCATGTCAACATTTAACTATTGTAAAAGTTCCGAATTGTGAATTGCTAGATTTAGATTAAATAAAAAGTAAAGATTAATTCAAATAATTACCATACTAGTCGCTTGCAATCAATAGACCACACATATAATGGAAATTGAACATGGATCATTGACAAACCCTGGTAAATTATCTTTTCTTGAGTTAAATGCTAGTAAAAAAGTAAGACTTTTTAAGTAAATATAACAGGAAAAGTCAGCTCCTCTTGTGATGTTAGATTGGGCCTTGTTAGGATCACTCCTGAAAGAAGTTCTTATGCACCTAGTCAATGTGACGGAGGGCGACCTTAAAATCATCGAAGAAGGTGCACTAGTCATAGACTCATAGTGCGCGAAAGCCGATCGGGAACCATTAAACCTAAATCTTCAACTTAAGGTGATGATTAAATATATAATATTTATTGTAAAATGTTGGGCAATCTTGATTTTCAACTTAATATAACGACATTTTTAAGTAATATCATCTTTAATTTGAGTGGACCACATAGGTTTTTTTTTTTTTTTTTTTTAATACGAGGTTAGTAATACAATGTGGATAGGATTTCTCCATTAATCAAAACAATAGTAATCTTTGTCACACCCCAAAACAACAAAGAATGGGGATGACACGACCGTTCTTCTATACGAAGGACGCAACCTCAAACACAACCAACAACCTAATATCAACTTATATATAAATATCATATAAACCTTCAAATTGGTTGCAACATGAAAGTTTCTATAATCCATCAAAAGATAGACATTTAGACTCAAACAATCCAACTACTAGCAAGGATCGTATGTACTACTTCCTTAAAACATACCAAACAAAAATAGAACTCGCCAAAAGTTTTCCACCAACGGTGCTCTCGCTCTATTCGCCGCTAACCAAGGAACCTGAAAAGATTAAAGGAGGAGTGGGATGAGCAACCCCAGCTCAGTGAGTAGTACATATCTTCTAAGCAGATTGAACAACCACTATACATGTATACAAAGCAATACCAAACTTCATAGAACCAACTCAATATATAAAATACATATTGAATCTTATAAGAGTTATTTCTTATCATCAAAGCTTTATATAATATGGAAAAATCATTTAAATCGCCATCAAAAGTCAAGTATCAATGGTCAAATCCTTTGAATAATCTCTATCAAAAACACATATCAATGGTCTATCCATCGACCAATCTTTTGCTCAATAACTAACCATGGTCACGACCAAGATTCTCCCCTTGATAAGGTCTCCACCTACAAAGCCGATGGTTGGGCCCAGAAGGATATCCTAAACCTAGTATGCATACCCTAAAAACCCCTCACTGGGTTCATAGTCATATTGAGCATAAATAACAATTCTTCAATACTAGAAATCTAATCTAGAAATTAATATCTTAGACCAAACAAATAACATTTTGCAACATAACCCATCATCCATTTCATATCCGTTTCTCAAATCATCATAAACTCTTTCATAAATCAGTCGTAAAGCAATTTTATATATGTTTCTCCACAAACCTTGTATAACATGCTTTTCAAACATTCACAATCAACCAAAGAGTAGCAATTGCTCGATTTGGCTTTTATGCACTAAAAATGCTATTCTTGATTCAATATACACATATACATACTTCAAGACATGATTTTATAAAATCAAATAAGAGATAGTACAACTCACCTCATCGTCTACGACCAAACGACGAACGATACCTGTATCGTCGAACTCATGACCCTATCAAATAACCGAAGAATAAAGTTAAAATCTAATAAAATTCTATCTCGACTACAAAATGACTAAATTACGCCTTAACTATAACAAAATGACTTGTACACACTAACAAATCGCATAACCAAGGCGATTGTTCAAGCCATTTGCAACACGGAGTTTAAGCGCAAAACTTGATCGCGCCTTAACTTTCTCCTCCGAATCCCGATCCGAACGTATTTATAGTCAATAGAGAGCCCTTGACACATATTACAAAAATCCCAACTTGACCGTCCCAAAATCAAGCGAAAAAAAAAAAGACAAAATATGGCCCAAAGCTGCTGGACACGTACTGTTCACTACGCTCGGGAAACTTTGAAATTCTGTTTCGGACAAACCATAAGCTCAAATCATGATCTGTAAAATCCCACGGCTCCACAACACCCTAAACTACCATTCCTACAAAAATACGTGGCTCAACGACTCCAAAATCGGACTTCGCTGCTCGATTTTCCAAAAATTCCGAATTTGAGCCATAAACCCAAAAATTACTTCAATTGGACGAATGAGGGGCTTGATCTCTTACCGGGTGCTGCGTTATGGAGTTGAGTCGGCTTGGTGAGACATCCGAGGCGTGCACATGCCAAAACCCCTTTCCTTTCTTCCCCTTTCTCTTCTTCTTCTTCTTTTCTTTCTTTTCTTTCTGGTCGAGGACCCCTCAGCTTCTATTTAACCGCACCCTCTCCCCTCTCCTTTTTGCTTTATTGACTTTCCAGCTTCTTTTTCTATTTCTTCTTCTGGGGCCCACTAACATAATATTACATTCTACCCTCCTTAAAAAAATTTTGTCCTCGAAATTTACATGTACTTCAATAATGAAACAAGTGAGGGTATTTGTGTCTTGCTCCTCCTCGAGTTCCCAAGTAGCCTCTCTCTCGATGTGGTTTTGCCATTGTATTTTTACATAAGGAATGGTTCGTTGCCACAATACCTGATCCTTCTTATCGACAATGTGAATAGGCTGCTCCTCATATGTCAAGTTCTCCTATAATCTCAATGGAGTAAAGTCTAGCACATATTCAGGATTTGGCACATATTTCCGCAACAAAGAGACATGGAACACATTATGGACACTTGATAGTGTAGGTGGCAAAGCCAATTTATAAGCGATTTCACAAATTTTCTCTAAGATCAAGAATGGTCCCACGTACCTTGGATTTAATTTCCCACGTGTGTCAAATCTCATTACACCCTTCGTAGGAGAAACTTTTAAGAATACGCGATCCCCCACATTAAATTCTAACTTGCATCTTTTCAGATCCGCATAACTTTTCTGACGACTTTGAGCCATTCTGAGACGTTCTCGAACCAACCTAACTTTCTCTTCTGACTGTTGAATGAACTCAGGGCCAATTAGTCTTTTCTCACCAATGTTGTCCCAACAAATAGGACTTCTGCATTTTCGGCCATATAAAGCTTCAAAGGGTGCCATCTTAATGTTGGAGTGATAAGCGTTGTTATAAGAAAATTCTGCCAAATGTAGATGTTCATCCCAAGAACCGCCGAAGTCAATGATGCATGATCTCAACATATCCTCTAATGTCTGGACCGTTCTCTCTGATTGTCCATCTGTTTGTGGATGGAAAGCTGTACTCAAGTTGAGTTTAGTGCCCAATGCTCCTTGCAAACTCTTCCAAAAGTTAGACACGGACCTAGGATCCCTATCAGAAACAATGCTTACTGGAACTCCATGAAGCTTCACTATCTCATTAACATCGCTTTGCCATATCTTCCATTAAAATGCCAAATCAATAAGATAAAAAGTGAGCGAACTTAGTCAATCGATCAACAATCACCCATATAGAATTCTTACCACTTGGCGTCCTTGGTAGACCGACTACAAAGTCCATGGCAAAATGCTCCCATTTCCATTTAGGTATCTCTAGAGGTTGCAACTGTCCACCTGGTTTCTGATGTTCAATTTTCACTTGCTGGCAAACTAAACATTGATCAACAAATTTTATAATATCATTTTTCATGTTAATTCACCAAAAGTTTTCTCTCAAGTCCCTATACATTTTAGTGCTTCCCGGATGAATTGACAATCTAGTACTGCAGGATCTCCTTTTTCAGCTTTGAGTCCTCAAGAACACATAGTCGACCACGAAACCTCAAAGATCCATCTACGTGTAAACTAAAATCCGCTTGTCTTCCAGCTTCCACACCTTCTCTAATTTTTTGTAATTGTGGATCTTTATTCTGTTTAGCCTTAATTTTGTCAATCAACATAGTTTGTACTTGAAGATTAGCTAATTGAGCACCAAGTTGCTGCACCAACACCTCCAAGTCTTAACTTCCTCATATCTTCAAGAATGGGTTTCTGAGAAGTGAGCAAAGCTACCATATTTCCAAAGGATTTATGACTCAAAGCATCCGCTACCACATTAGCCTTACCCGGATGGTAATTAATGGATAAGTCATAATCCTTCAAAAGTTCTAGCCATCTTCTTTGCCTCATGTTTAGTTCTTTCTGAGTAAAGATATACTTCAGACTCTTATGATCGGTAAAAACTTATCGGTAAAAACTTTAACTTTTTCATTATTTTGATCTTAATCCTTTTTTATCTTAAAAACCTTTTAACTTCACTGTTTTGATATTATTCCATTTTCTCGATTGATTTGCGCTTTTTATCAGTCCACATTTATAATTGATGATTACATTGTTGCCAAACATATATAATTAAAATTACTAATAACCTCTTTATACATTGCATGAATCCATTTTAAATTTTCGAAAAAATCAATGACGGACAATTAAGCTTTTTATCTAATTAATGTAAACGATAAAGTAATATGTGTAGGGAAATGGTAAAAGAATTCAATTATGTGATGATATGGTCCAATCACAAAGTTTTATTTTACCCAACTTTCTTTCTTGTTGTTTATAGTTGTCGATTCTTAAGTACCACACGGTGGGACCATGCAAAATTCACACATAGTGACCTTTGAATGCAATATGGACAATTTGTTTAGCATTCATGTCAGATTTACATTTATGCTACTACATGAATGTCAATAAAACAAAAGAACACGAGGAATTCGTATTCAGGTATATGTGTACATGTGTATGCACAAGTTTTACATTACCTTGAGCATTTCCATAAACAGAACTCTCAAGCAGATAACTCCGTTCCAATATTCTAATATGAGGTTTTCGCACGAGAACTTTCTTTATCCATTTTTCGAGGTAATTGTAGAAGGAAATTTTCAATAAAAAAAAATCCGTGCTTTTGGAGTTGATCATTTCACGACAATGCCAAAAGAAGCGACAAGTAAGCTCATCAGCCACATCTATTTGGATGATAGAATTACAGTAGATGATGGGGTCGCGGGTTCCAACTCTTGACCACCTTGAGGAGGATCACTAGTTTCCTATCACAAGAAAACCAAGAAAAAATTGAATTCACCGAGTGTGCCGATAGTGTCAGCTTTCAATTGTAGAGATTACAAAACTTGAAAGATTTGTAGTACAATTAAATTGAAAACAAGTAATGAACATAATCTTCAAGAAATGGAGCTCTGCAGAACCAAATGCAATCGGCTGTATATGAGATGTTGTAAAAGAAGTAAAGAAGTGAATGATCCTTATGTTGAATAGCAAATGGAATTAGACATGCAACAAATTTCATGAAAGGTAGTGCAAGGGCGACACATGAAAGACATCATATTCAAGAGTGGGAAACTCAAGATACCGGTCTTGATTGTACAAGACCAAACGGAGTCACAATTTCAAAACCTAATCGTGCGTGAGCACCATTGCCAAGGCGGAGACATCAAGTACTTTACGAATTACGTGACATTCATGGATTGCCTCATAAACTCTTCAAAGGACGTCAAGGTGCTCCGCCGCGCATGGATTATTAAGAACTACTAGGGTAATGACGAGATGGTTGCGCAAATGCTCAAAAAGATGGGTGACTACATCACTCTATCCAATTTCTGTTACTCTGAGATCTTCAAAAATCTGAATGCATATTGTTACAATACAGGAGGTGGAACGTTTGGATGGCAAAACTGAGGAGGGAATATTTTCATATGCCTTGGGTTTTCTTGTCCGTTCTTGCAGCCATCATGCTGCTCCTTTTCGCAGCAGCTCAAATATTATTTAGTATTTTTTTTTTTTATAGAAAGCAAAAGTAAATGTGATCAATGCTAGTTCATATATTTCTCACAGTTCATTAAAATATCTAGAACAGTTTACATGCGCCTGAGTTGATGAGATCTTCCTTGCGATGGCCCGGTGAGGCTGAGCCAATCCAGAGAATTGGGCCAGCATATTTATATTTGCATTTACCACAATTGTCTAAGTCATCTCGGTCGTGTAACGCAATTATGGTTTCCAGCTGGGTAGGTAGAAAGTAGGGATTTTCACAGATGACTCTTTCCACGTGTTCCATGAAGTTTCGTGAAATGGTCCATTTTCACACGGTACAACGCAACTTGTGGATGACTTCATCCGTCTCTCTCCTTAAGTCAATATTTGGCGTTTCTTTCCTAGTTTTTGTGAGACCTTTGCATCTTCATCAAATTTTTTGTGAGTCCAAGGACTCTCTTTTTTGTCTGGTTTGGTGATCGGGGGTCCTCTTCAGCTTGACAACAATAGCGGCGACGCTGAGGCCTGTGCTCCCTCTGCTCCTGTTCGCGCTCCTCTGCTTCCACATTGCAGGTATGCCCACATGCTCTCTCCCCCCCCTCCCATATTATTGCAGGTAGTCCTTGGACTACTTAGATTAGACCTAAGTGAGGAGAAGAGAGGTGTGACGGAGGCGGCGCAGGGGCAATCAGCGGAGGCGAGCGGCTGGTTGTTTGCGTCGCAGAAGCTTTAGGTCACGGACAAGGATGATGAAAATGGATCGTCATCTTCCCTGCACTTCTGTTAAGTGAGCCTTCTAATATTTTTAAATGGATTGAAAATTGATCGTAAATTCTGACCATCCATTTAAATCAGATTCAGTTTTTGGACTCAGTTTTAGGTGGATTTTTAATTTTTTTTCATATACAATTCATATAAATAAAATATGAATCCAAAAATGGATCATTTTAACACTCCTACAGTAGAACGTAGGATCCTTTACAAATGTTAAAAAGAAATCCATGAAGAATTTTAGAATGGTCAATTTTCGGATGGTAAAATGCAACTTGTGGGATCGTTCTCATAAAGTCACTTTTTAATGTTTTCTTATGTCTTTCTTAGCTTTTTGCCTCTTCATCAACTTCCAGGAACTTTCAGTTCGTCGAAGTAACTTCCATCTTCAGAATTATTGGCGACCAAGGTCATAAGAGATGAATGAAAGTGTGTTTTCTTTTGGGGGGTCTCAAGTAAAACGTGTTTGTATATGGTTTTAAAGGTTGATGTTTGGCGGAGTCTCATTTTATCTATATCCATATCACCGAATACACAATCCCACGAAAAGAGAAGAATTGGTCTAGCTTCGGGAGAAGAATGAGCAATCACCAAATCAATCAAGTAAGTCATCATGAATTTCCCTTCCCTTTTCTCATCCTCCACTGTTAGATCATTTTTGTAATTTTTCCTATTATATTGATTTGTTTAAATTTGATGCCAGCTCCACATGTTCAATTTCGGTGCTTAGTTAGCATTTTCCATTAATAATCACACGGAAATGCATAATTTGTCCTGAAAATTTATTTGGAAATTAGTTTGTTTATTTCTTTTCTTTGAGGTGCCCAAAAAAAAAAAAATTTATGGCAAGAGTGTATACAAGGACATTTTTTTTCGTAAGTAGCCCTTAATGAAAGGGAAGCACATGAACCATTATTAAGAACATGAAAAACCATATTCTTGCTTTACTCCATGCTTATCACATTAATTATGTTGTAACCAATACAGCATGCTGGGATCTATGAGCATTCTGGGCTGCAAGATCATGTCTCAACCCACATCAAGAATATGCCTCACAGTATGCCTGACACTTTGCCTAAGCATAGTATATTTAGGGTTCATCAACCACGCCAAGTCAACGAGAATGCCTATGAACCAGTGATTCTAGCCATCGGCCCTTATCACCATGGAAATGAAAAGTTTGAAATCATGGAGGAGCGAAAAAAGCTATACCTGCAGCAATTGCTTAAGAGGAGAAGGGAGAAGAGCGTCGACAAGTATATGCAGATTCTCAGGGGACTGGAACAGCAGGCGCGTAATTGCTATGCGGAAACCATCGACCTCCCCCAAGAAAAGTTTCTTGAGATGATGCTCATTGATGGTTGTTTCATCATTGAGTTGTTCCGTAAGCACATTACGAATAAGCTGTCAGCCAGAGACGACCCGCTTATGCATGATATTGGGATTCAAAACAAAATTAGGCGCGATTTACTGCTGCTAGAGAACCAGCTGCCACTTTTCGTCTTGAGCAAGCTATATGACCAGACTAAAGGTCCGGGCGACCAGAATGAGTTCAGCTGTCACGCCAGCGTGTACTTCGAAGTCCCCATACAAAATTTGACGATTGGCGAGGGGACGGAGCATCTTCTGCATCTATATCACACGTGGTGCACTTCTGGCTTGCCTGAAAGGCGTCGGCCAGATTGCATACCAGTTAAATTCTCGGCGACAGAGCTGAGGGAGTCGGGAGTCAGGTTTCGGGCTGCGAAAGGGGACAAAGGCGAGCGACATCAAATTCGAGAATGGGACACTCGAGATACCAGTCTTGAAAGTATCTGACTGCACCGAATCAAAATTTCGAAACCTGATCGCATACGAGCAGCATCGTCGAAGGAGAGACAACTACTTTACGGATTACGTTAACTTCATGGATTGCCTCATAAACTCTTCAAAGGACGTCAAGGTGCTTCGCCACGCAAGGATTATTAAGAACTATTTGGATGATGACGAGGTGATTGCGCACATGTTCAACAGGATGGGCGTCACTGTATCCAGTTCCTATGACTCCGTATCCAGTTCCTATTACTCCTGGGATCTTCGAAAGTGTGAATAAGCATTGTGACAAGAAGAGCAACGTCTGGATGGTGAAACTAAGGAGGGAATATTTCCATAGTCCTTGGGCTTTCTTGTCCGTTCTCGCAGCCATCGTGTTGCTCCTTCTCACAGCAGCACAAACAGTATTTACTATTCTTTCTTACATTAAGTAAAGTTAAATGTGATCAATGCTGGTTCATATATTTCCCCTAAACCATCTACTTGTGTTATATAGCCAATAGTATTATCTTGGTTTTCCAATGAGGACGAACCACATGTACTTAAAGAAAGATAGTGAAAATTATTTATGCTTTAAATGAAGTCCTCAAATCTCTCTTCATTGGGAACTAGATGATTACAATAGAAAACCAACAGGACATTAGCAACCAAATTGGTATGTGGTTCAAAAAGATAAGAGAAAAGAGGTACAACCAACAACCAACTTAGATGATTACAATAGACATGGTAGGATCACCCTACGAAGTCTCTTCTTCCCACAAAAATATCCAGCCGGTTCTCTAATCATGCTTGACCTAAAAAAAGAGTTACAATTCAACTTGGACTACAACTAAAAAGAACATGCAGCAGTTTCGTATCTCTGAACGATTTAATGGAATCCACATCAATAGTAGGAGAAGTTCTCCAAAATATATAAACACCATTGTGTTTCATAGATTGCATCTCATCTTTCATCGCATCTAGCCACAAATCTGATTGAGGACATGAGATGGCATTCGTATAAGTTACCGGATCAACAACACAACCAATATCATAATCATGCTCTCCTAGGTAGATAACATAGTCTGGTAGTATAGCTGAACGTCTTTCCCTCGTTAATCTTCTGAGATAGTGCCTACCAAAATACTCACCACCACGATTAGATCTGACAATTTTTATAACTTTTGCCAACTGTTTCTCCACCTCAGTCTGAAAAATCTTGAATTGTCAAGAGACTCAGACTTTTCTTTAATTAAGTATAAGTATCCATATCGGGAATAGTCGTCAATAAATATGATGAAATAAAAATTTTTGCACAAAGTAGCTGTATATGGTCCACTAATATCAATGTGAATAACCTTTAACAAGTCAGAACTTCGTACGGCGGATTTCTTCTTTATCTTAATAATCTTACCTCTACAATAGTCTACGCAAGTCTCTAGATTACATTTAAGAGTAGGCAAAATATTAGCCTTTATAAGTACTTCTACTCTTTCTTTAGAGATGTGACAAAGACGTTTATGTCACAATGCATAAGATTGTTCCTTAGATAGAGGCATTTTGAAAACAACTTTTTCAACTGAATAAGTAACATACATGTCGTTGGGAGATAAACTCAATCGATATAATCCATTGAATAAATTGCAACGCACAATCTTATTTGAATCATAAAACATGGAAATAGTATTACTCTTTATTTCAAAAGAGTATTCACACATGTCCAAACAAGACACGGAAACTAAATTCCGCCTAAAATAAGGTACATAAAAAGTGTTTCTCAACACCATCCTAAAACTAGAATCTAAAATTAAAATAACATCTCCCACGAAATCGACGTCAACTCCAATGCTATTTCCAATAGTGAGCTTTGATTCATCCTGATTTGGTGTCCTTCGGTTAATGAACCCTTGTATGGTAAATGCAACATGATTAGTTGCACACTATCTAACCACCACGAATTGGTCGGGACTTCAGATAGATTGGATTCATAAACAAATGTCAAAGAATTATTACCTTTAGGCTCACTCTTGATTCTTTTAGACAACCAAGCCTTAAACTTGTTGCAGAGTTTCTTTACATGTCCTCTCTCCCTACAAAAGTAGCAAAGAACACTATCCTTCTTGGTGAATGCTTTCTTAGGACCCAAACTGTTAAAGGGTCTAGCACCATCAGAATTTCCTTTATTGTTAGAAGGTCTAGCAACTTCAGATTGCCCTTATGAGTATAATTTCTTATCTTCTTACCCTTATCACTGCCAGAATTAGAAGCATAAAGGGCAATGTGCCCTTTATCTTTCTTCATTTTTTCTTCCTCTGCCACCAGCCTTGCAATTAAGTCGTTAACTAACCAGGTTTCATCTTGCGAACTATAGTTGGTCTTAATAATCCCAAAATCAGGAGGATGATTATTTATAACTTAATGCACAATGCAAGCAGTGGAAATAACAACATTGAGAGCCTCAAGCTTTGTCTGCAAATCTACCATTCTCAGAACATAATCTCTAACTCCACCAGAACCATCATACTTCATAGTAAATAGTGTTTGCAGGTGTGTTCCTATCTCAGCATTAGGCAAGACACGGTTTCTAGCCATCAAGGCTTCCATCATCTGCTTAGCAATGCAGTCTGCAGGTAAACTACTTTTCAAGTGTTCCTGAATGAAACGCTTCATCGACAGTAAGCAAATTCTATTGCTTTTTTCCCATGCAGTAAAATAAGCTTTCTGAGCTTCTGTACTTTTGGCAGTAAGATCTACCGGCCGATCAACAGTAAGAGCCATATGAACATCTGCTATCTCTGTAGCAAATATAAAATCTTCTCTCTATTTCTTAAAGTTTGAACCAGCAAGAACCTCAATAGTGATGGAGTTACCGTTTACAGAAAATGTGACTAAAAGACAAGCAGTGTATATAATTAGCATCATGTGAGCATTGTGTAACTTGACATACGAGTACACATCCAGAGAGTTACATGCAAAATCACATAATCACCTTTGGGCAGAATATATGACATGCAATTGTACACTCCCCACGTGATAGCGATTATGAGAATATATTCCAATCTTCGTGAATTCATCACCTTTGAACATATGAACCATTAGGATTGGTCACTCCTCTACCACACCATCATGTATCCCTCCATGAACTAATACACAATCACCTCCTTTAGGAGTATGACTATGCATTAGACTAGGAGACATCCCAATCGATATACGAGATCAAAATTTCTCAAACCCAATCAAGTGCGCCACTTTGGAGATCACAACTTAATTCAATCCTTGAAACTCTCTCATACCAGGGATATAATCTTTACATCTCACATACACCATATACATGTGATTTTAACTTTTGAGATAGGGGAACATATCACCGAAATCACATGTCATGCTAACTACACTGCCTTATTCATTAATAAAATACAATAAAATTTAATTTTTATTAATGAATCGCACTTTTATAATGTTTATGTGATAACATACTAGTAACCCAACACATGTATTTATAAAATAAATAAAAAAATACAAGAAAAATACGTAAAAATACACTAAAAATACATGTATTTAGGGCTTTGTATGTATTTTCACATCTATAAAATCATCAAACATATAAAATAAATACACCACAACATAGAGGATGAACATACAAGTCCAGAGCCGCTGGCCACGCATCGATCTGAGCTTCCACGTGCCTGCACGCGCTGCTTGAGTGCGGGGCGTGTGGAGCTCACGCGCTGGCATTAATGGCCAGTCAAAATCGGTCCAACTGGTGGCGGTCTGATCGGTTCCCGGTCCGACCGTCCGGTCCAGCCACCCAGTTCGACCAGTTGACCGGTCCGATCAATGGTTGACCGGTTTAGGTTAGGTTAACGGATTTGGTTGGGTCTTGGGTTGGGTTGGTCGCCAAACGGGTCGGCTTGGGTCCAGGTTGCTGATCTCATCGTGACGTCAGCACCTGCGTGCGTCGCACGCGCGAGCCGCGCCCTGCGCATGGGAGCACGTGAGGGCGCGTGGGGTGCGTGCTCGACACCTTGGTGGCGCGTGGCCACGCATGGGGGTGCGTGAGGCCTCCCCCGGCAACACACTGCCCACGGTTTTGCTCGTCTTACCGAGCTCAGTCCGAATATATAATTTAATTCTATTTTTATTTTACAAAAAATCTTGAAAATCTCAAATTATGACAAAATCCTTTGCATTCGTGTTCTAGGGTTATGGAGGCTCTGATACCACATGTTGGATGCAAACTGCCCAATCCCAATATCTCCATAACTAGAACAAGAACATGCATAATTGAGTAGAAAGATTAACGCATCTGTTTTGGGATCCATCGTTCTTGAAGCGGAAGCGGAAACACAATGTTCCATGCGCAAATCATTCTCCTCTATTGCCCTCTGTATCACTGGCTCAATGATGCAACCCCCCTCACGTTTAGCGTTAGGTAAACGCTCCTTAGGTGAGGATACATGTGAGAATTAGGGTTAGAGGAAAGACTCGAGCACTTTTTATAGAGTTTCCAGCCAGGCCCCCTCATTACGGGCCAAGCTCAACTCGGCCCACACTAGCCAGCCCCATATTAGGCTAATTAAGAAACATTTTATCTTACCTTAGACCAACCCTATTTTACGGTGACCGTAAAAACAATAAATTACAATATCAATTAATGTAGTCCACATTATGAAAACTCTTACACAAACATCTTCTCCATCTAATGTACACATGTTTGACTTCTGGCTTGCCTAACGTGCCCAACTAAATGGCGGAGCCCTACCGATGAAAGAGAAACTTGTGTTCATGTCCTCAGCGATGAAGCTCAAGGAGTCTGAAGTCAAGTTAAAAGTAGTGCGAGGGCGGCACATGAAAGACATTAGATTCAAGAACTGGAAACTTGAGATACTGGTCTTGAGTATACAGGACCACACCGAGTCACAATTGTGAAACCAAATGGCGTATGAGCAGCATCATCCAGGCGGAGACATCATCTGCTTTACCGACTACGTGACCTTCATGGATTGCATTGTAAACTCTTCAAAGGACGTCAAGGTACTCTGCTGCATTGTGATTATCAAGAACTACTTGGGCGATGACGAGGTGTTTGTGCAGATGTTCAACAAGATGGGTGACTATGTAACTCTATCTAATTTCTATTATTCCGAGATCTTAAAAAATGTGAATGCATATCGTAACATGAGGAGGAACATTTGGATGGCGAAACTAAGGAGGTAATGTTTCCATAGTCCTTGGGCTTTCTTGTCAATTCTTGCAGTCATCATGTTGCTCCTTCTCGCAGTAGCTCAAACATTATTTAGTATTCTTTCTTATAGAAAACAAAAATAAATGAGATCAATGCTGGTTCATCTATTTCTCACAGTTTATTGGAATACATATAATAGTTTACATACAATTGGTGAAATCTAAATATGTAACTTTCAGATTCTAACTTAATAATCTCTTAACATGTTGTTCAACCGCAGCAATCCAGAGAATTGGGCTACCATCCTTATATTTGCATTTATCACAATTGAACAAGTCTCAGTCGTGAAGGCAATTCCGGTTTCTAGCCGGCAAGTAGAATGTTGGATTCTTTCCACTTGTTTTATAACGTTTTGTGAAATGGTCGGTTTCCACAAAGTACAATGCAACTTGTGGATGACTTCATGCGTCTCTCTCCTGAGGCCAATTTTTGGCGCTTCTTTCTTAGTCTTTCTGAGACTTTCGCATCTTCATCCAATTTATCGACGACTAAGGTCAATGGGCCAAAATAAAACGCGTTTGATTTTTGTATAAATGGATGGTCCATGCGGAGTCTTGTTTTATCTCTACTTCACTAAAAAGCAATCCCACAAGAAGAGAAGAACTGGATACTACGTGATAGGAGCTAGTCTAGCTTGGCCAGAAGAATGAGCAACCACCAACGTAATCAAGTAAGTCTTTACGAATTTCCCTTCCCTTTTCTAATCCTTGATTGTTGTGATTATTCATATTGAGAGAAAAAGTAAAAAGGAAAAATTACCTAAAAGGTCGTAAACCTATTACAATTGTGCTAATTTAGTTCTAATTTTTTTTTTTTTTTGCAATTTCAGTTCTAAATTTTTTTGTAATTGTGTTAATTTAATTTATTTGGCTAAATCTAACCAGCCAACATTGACGTGGATGCTAGCCGACACCAATGGACAATTTTTTAATAATTTTTTTATTTTTTTGAATTTTTTAAATAATTTTTATCTTTTCTTTTTATCTTTTTTCCCCTTCCTCCCCCTCCTTCCTCCTTCTTCCGGTGACTAGCTAGAGGAGGGCTGATTACTGGACTTAGGTAGCCAGCCAATGGCAAGCTGGCCTCTGTGGCATCCTAAAAATTTCATAGCAATCTCTAGATGCACTACGACCCATGAATAGGTGATGGAAGCGCCATCGGACTATATTATAGCCATTAGACCAATGGATTACAATTAAGCAAGGCCGAGCATTTAATGGACAATTGTTTTGTTGGAAATATGTCCTATGTCCATGTGTGATCTAGATTGTGTTAAAAGATAAATTGATGAGAAATTTTTTATTCTTGGCCATGTACTCTATAAGTTGGATTACCATTGATTGATGTTGCAAAGTTTTATGGCCATGTGAATATTTAAAATTATGTATATAAGTGGGGATTAAGGTGGATTATTAGGAGAAGGTGTGGGATGATTTCTTAAGGCCGAACTAGCTCAAAACCAGCCCACGTTTCCCCCTTATCGGGTCGACCAAGGCCTGGCCCAAGCCCAGCCGAATGAGGCCCATCATCATTGCATGAAGAATGACAAGTGGCGAGAGGGATTATACAGTCCATTGCCATGCAAAGCTAATGATTACTAGCTAATCATGAGGATGAAAGAAAAGAGAAGGGGTGGAGTGAGCGAGGGGGTTGTTTGCGCGAGAGAAAGAGAGAAAGCCGAGAGAGGGAGAGAGTTGCTCGTGTGGGTGCTTCGGTGAGGGAAGAAGAAGATCTGCCCTGCCGTGCGTGCACCTAGCTTTGCCGTCAATCGTGTTGTGTTCGAAGTCCTCTAATCGCCGTGGGCTTGCTGTGATTTCGTTGGATTTAAGGCAAGTGAGAGTCCATTGATCTACACTTTGCTTGCTGTGGTTGTGTGTGAAGTGTAATGGATTTTGGAGATGCTTGAGTTGTGATGCTGAATGTTGGAATTTCGAAGGTATAGGAGTAGTTCTTCAAGCTAGCAAACTGTTTCATGGAAAAACAGCTTAACCTTTGGCGACTCCGTGAATTTTCTGTATTCATCTAGCCTAAATTTGACTTCGTATCCTTGATGAAAGTTGTATATGACATCTTGAGGAGTAACATACTAAAATTTGAGAAGAAACAGACAAGTATTGGTCGGTGAAATGATTTTTCTCTGAAATTGTTAAATCTGGAAATCGTTACCGAGGGTTAGGGAGAGTTATGGTGATCGTAGCTTTTAATCTATCATTAATCTGACTTCGAGCTCTTCACAAAAATTTTACCTATAGATTTTTTCTATAACATATCAAAATTTCAGAGTTTTCTGAGTTGATTTAGGGTTTATACCGAATTTGTGAATAAAACTGTGCAATGGTGATGTTTTGGAATTTGAAGGCTGTGATGCATGGACTATAGCGACTCGTACGAAGTTCTTTTGACATGGTGTCTTCATGAAACCTTTTTCTCTTGATCTTTTTTATAACATGTTAAATTTTCAAAATTTATTAAGATCGTTTACTAATTTTTCCAGAATTTTAACTAAAGGAGTGCATAATGTTTTATCCGAAAATTGTTTTATTTTCAAGAACAAATGAATTGCTTTATGAGATGTGATATCTTGGGTTGTTATTTATATAGCATATGTGGTGATATTTAGCATATCATATGACATCAAAAGTTGATTGAAACCTTTGACATTGTTGCATCAAATGCTATTTGAAAGTGAGACATATGTGAATATAAACTGTGATGTTGAGATACTGTCGGATCCTTGAGTTGACGATGCCCCGGGAGTGTTGGGATGCCTGGAGGTGTGTGTGTGTGTGTGCCGGATGCCCGGAGGTGTGTGCCTGAGGTCTCTCGATCCCAGGTTGGGTGCGAGAGTCACGAAAGATGCAAAGATTGGTCCCTGGAGAAAAATGAGATCCTTTTGAACATCAAAATGGGAAATGAATCATGCGTCTGTGTGCATATGGTATAGTGCATGAATTGCCTATGAAATTGAGTTGGTACTATTTGGCATTGAGAATGCGGTCATGAAGGCATTGAATGGATCTCATGGGGATATATATATATATATATATGATTGCATGGATGATATGTGCATTTCACATGAAATCTTGGTTGTCTTGCTTGTTGCATTGTGTAGTTTGGTGGATCTTTTATTGCTGAGTAGTTGTACTCACCCTTTTGGGGACTAACATTTCAGATTAAGAGATACCTTTGTTACCGGTCACACGTGGTACTTTCTATGGCTTACCGTCTGACGTTGAGGTTGAGTGTTCGGAGCATTCCTGTGTTGGTGTTCGTGGTCTGGTGTTCATCCGTGTTCGAGTTTTAGTTATGTATGACATGGGTCTACCTAATGGCCCCGTAGTCCAAGAGTTCCTATCCGTGCATATTCATTGCGACGAGATCATGATGGGGATGTTGCCGCCGCCACCGGCCGATGCACCAGGCTGGGTGTGATTGTGCGTGTGACTAGTAGAGGATGACACTTTTTGGATAGCCGACACTGGATGATGGGTACATGTTTGATGCGGGGTCGGGTACTTTTGGATTATAGCCAAGCTTAGTAAAGCCTTGGCCTTTTGTTGTACCGACTCGTGATGTTCATGATAGTTATGTAAATAAAAGTGGTTTGGCTCTAACTTATATATGAAATGCGTAGTTGGTGTGTATTGCATTGCATTATTTTGTTGGAGTATGGGGTAAGGAGATATTGATTTTGCTTCCGCTATATAAACTACGCTGGGGCCGATTTAAATAATACAAACCCCCAGGATTTATGGACCCACTATAATTAAATGGTATCAGAGTGATATTTTATTAGGACAAGTGAAAGGCAAGTGAACTGTGGCGACCCTAACGGATCAAGTGCTATTAGAGGGGTGCCACAGCGGGTGGTATCAAAGCAATGGTTGTATGTGGAGTGATAATGAGCCTTATTTGGAAATTGAGGAATATGATAACAATGCACACCATAGGATACTAACTGAGATAGTTGACTAACTTTGAACAATGGGTGATGGGTATTCACTCGTAGATCCCTAGAAATTTTTATGAGTTGCTTTTAGGTGTTAGTAACATGTTTATGTTACTTATTTATAGTTGTAGTTGATTTTAAATGGAGACATTGAGTCATAGATTATTCCTGAGGCAAATGCTTGGAAACTGCAGGAAAATCATGGTACGAGCTAGAAGTACTCATCCATCGAGAGCTGAAACCTCTGCTGCAAGGGCTAAACCCCGAATGGAAGACATCCTGCAGGCATTGGCCAATATAGGAAATCTGATGGAATGACAAGCGCAGCAACAACCCGGAGTGGAACATCGCCCTCAAGGATTGGTGGAACAATTCCTAAAGCTGAAGCCACCTAAGTTTAGTGGAATAGGAAGTCCTGAGGAGGCAGAACAATGGATTGATGGAATATAATGAATTTTCCGGTTGTTGGTTTGCAATGATGCTAAGAAAATAACTTTGGCAGAGTACCAACTAGAAGGAAATGCAAAGTTTTGGTGGACAGCTTCAAGAGATACGATCTTTCCACCGGTACTGATATAAATTGGGATGAGTTCGTTAGAGCTTTCAATAGGAAGCATTTCTCTGACTGCTCTAGGGATAAGAAGATCACTGAATTTGTTCAGTTGGAACAAAGGGAGCTGACAGTGGACTAGTATGAGGCAAGATTTTCTGAATTGTCTAGGTATGCTCCTAGGCTGATTGAGGATCAAGAGGAAAAGGCTAAGAGATTCCTGAAAGGGTTAAGGACTGATATCAAGAAACAACTGGTGCCTCTGAATATAAGGAATTATAATGAGATTTATGAAAGGGCACAGTTGGTAGAGCAGGAATTGATGAGAGAGCGATCAGAGTCTAAGAGATAGTTGACCTTTAGTGATATCAAACAGGGTAAGAGACCCTATCCTGGTCAAGGTCGAACCTGGGATTCTAAGAAAAAGAGTAATTTTGGAAACTTTGGAAAAGCCAGAGATGGCCTGAATATAGGAAAAGCACCCTATCAGCATGATGCTTGTCGAAGATGTGATGGGCAACATGGCTTTAGACCTTGCAATGGAGAGTAGAAATGTTATAATTGTTGACAAGTGGGTCACATCAGGAAAGATTGTCCACAAGAGATATCGCAATTGAATGTTAACCCGATGCGACAAGTGCAGCAACATACTGGTGGACCATATCCACAAAGGAATCCACAAAGGCCACCAGCACAAGGAAATGTGTATGCGGTCACCCAAGAGGAAGCAAAAGCTTCCGAAAACGTTATCTCAGGTACAATTTTCATAAATGGCAAGAAGGCATATGCATTGTTTGACACGGGTGCTACACATTCATTTATATCTGAGTAGGCAATTGAGTAAAATAGAAAATATGCTTCTTGAGACGCCTTTGTGTGTTTCCACGCCTTTAAGGAATATGGTATTATCTACGATGGTGTGTGCAAAATGTAAGATAACTGTAAAAGGACGGGATATGGAAATAGATCTAGTGGTGATGGCTATGTATGACTTTGATATTATCATAGGAATGGACTAGCTCCATAAGTATCGAGCAAAGGTGGATTGCTATAGTTTTGAATTTTTCGGAGGTCAGACAAACCCCTCTATAGCCATCATCTCAATGGTAGAAGCTCATGAACTACTTGACAAAGGATGTCAAAGATACCTACCAGTAGTAAGTGATCTTACTAAGAAAGAGGCAAAAATCAATGAGATCCAAATAGTTAGGGAATTTCAGGATTTGTTTCCTGAGGAGTTCCCTGGATTACCACCGGAACAAGAGGTTGAATTTGAAATTGAACTAATGTCTAGAATAGGACCAATATCGAAAGCCCCGTATAGAATGGCCTTGGTGAAGCTAAAGGAGTTGAAGGTGCAACTACAAGAGTTGCTTGATAAGGGATTTATTAGGCCAAGTGCTTCACCTTGGGGTGCACCGGTTCTATTTGTGAAAAAGAAGGACGGGTCGATACGTTTATGTATTGACTATAGACAACTGAACCAAGTGACTGTAAAGAATAAGTATCCCTTGCCTAAAATTGATGACTTATTTGACCAACTGCAAGGAAGTTCAATCTTTTCTAAAATTGACTTAAGGTCAGGATACCATCAATTAAGGATAAAGAAAGAAGACATTTCTAAGACTGTATTTAGGACTCATTATGGACATTATGAGTTCCTAGTTATGCCTGTTGGATTAACGAATGCACCAGCCGCATTCATGGATTTAATGAATAGGATATTTAAGCCTTATCTGGATCAGTTTGTAATTGTCTTCATTGATGATATCCTAATATATTCTAAAGGACTTGAAGAGCATGAACGACACCTGAAAATAGCATTGCAAATGCTAAGAGATCATAAGTTATAAGCCAAATTCAGTAAGTGTGAATTCTGGCTAGACCAAATAATATTTTTAGGGCACGTGGTGTCAGGAAATGGAATTGCAGTAGACCCTGCAAAGGTTGAGATGGTAGTGAATTGGCCGAGACCGACAACGCCGACTGAGATATAGAGTTTCTTAGGGTTGGCTGGCTATTATAGGAGGTTTATAGAAGGATTTTCACACCCGGCAGGCCCTTTAACGAAATTGACTCGGAAGAATGTGAGGTTTGAATGGAGTGGAGAATGTGAAAGAAGCTTTCAGGAGCTTAAAAGGAAGTTAACTACCACTCCAATCCTAACTATACCATCTGGGTCTGATAGATTCACAGTGTATAGTGATGCATCTCATAAAGGACTGGGATGTGTTTTGATGTAGCATGGCAAGGTCATAGCCTATGCATCGAGGTAGTTGAAACCTCATGAGTTAAATTACCCAACCCATGATTTGGAATTGACAACTATAGTATTTGCTTTGAAAATATAGAGACATTATCTGTATGGAGAAAAGTTTGAAATCTATACAAATCATAAGAGCTTGAAGTATTTGTTTTCACAAAAAGAATTGAACATAAGATAGAGAAGGTGGATGGAATTATTAAAAGATTATGACTGTGAAATACGATATCATCCAGGGAAGGCAAACAAGGTGGCAGATGCCCTTAGTCGAAAGTCGGCTATGGACATGGCTAGTTTAAGAATAACATAGTGGAATCTGTTAAAGTCAATTGTGGATTCAGACTTCAAGTTGGAAATAGACCACCTTACTGGTATGCTCACTGCATTAAGGATTGAGCCCGAAATTATTCAGAAAGTTAAGATTCTACAGAAATCTAACCTGGAGATTGTGGAAATACGAGATGCTGTGTCTTTTGGGAAAAGACTAGAGTTTCAAGTCTCTAAGGATGGAGTAGTAAGATGTCAAGGACGGCTCTGTGTTCCCGACAATGAAGAAGTGAGAAGGGAAATCCTATCATAAGCACATAAGAGTAATTATAGTATTCATCTGGGGAGTACAAAAATGTATAGGAATTTACACCAACAATTTTGGTGGAATGGCATGAAGAAGGATATAGATAAACATGTTTCTCAGTGTTTAACATGCCAGCAAGTGAAGCGGAACACCGCAAACCTGTAGGACTATTGAGACCATTGGACGTACCAAAATGGAAATGAAATGTGACAATGGACTTTGTGCAAGGACTGCCAAGGACATCAAGTGGTCACGACTCTATTTGGGTGATAATAGATCGTTTGACTATGTCTGCTCATTTCCTAGCGGTCCACATAGACTACTCGATGAATAAACTTGCTGAGATATATGTAAGCCAAGTGATACGCTTACATGGTATTCCAATAACGATCACATCTGATCGAGACTCTAGGTTTACTTCAAATTTTTGGCGAAGTCTCCAAAATGCTTTAGGGATGAAGCTTCAATTTAGTACTGTTTTTCATCCTCAAACAGATGGATAAACGGAAAGAGTGATCCAAACTTTGGAAGATATACTGAGGGCTTGTATTATTGATTTTAAGGGAAGTTGGGATGAAAAATTACACTTGATAGAGTTTGCCTATAACAATAGTTTTCAAAAAAGTATAGGCATGGCTCCCTATGAAGCATTGTATGGGAGAAGATGTGGAACTCTTGTTTGTTGGAATGAAGTAGGTGAAAGGAAATTGACAGGACCTGAATTAGTACAAACTACTACTGAGGTTGTTGAAATTATCAGGAAAAGACTTCAAACAACCCAGAGTAGGCAGAAAGACTATGTGGATAAGCGTAGAAGACCTTTAGAGTTTAATGTGAGAGATCATGTATTCCTTAAAGTATCCCCTATGAAAGGAATATCTCAATTTGGAATGAAGGGTAAGTTGAGCCCTAGATTTGTTGGACCTTTTGAGATACTTGATTCAATTTCGTTCCAACAATTTTTCTTATGTAATTTAAAACTATTCAATATGGTTCTTACGTCTTCAACATTGACAGCAAGTAGCTCACGGTAAGAGCACACGAAATAAATTTGAAATTCACATTAGTGTCTAAAAGATTGTCGTTGCTTGGTGGCTGGATAGATGAAATTTGGAACTCAAATTCTCAAAACTCTTCTGGAGAGAAAGAGAAGGAAAGAAAGGAAGAGAGGGGGGTGCGGCGTTCTCACGAAACTCGCAAGTAAAAAGTCCTCACAGCTATTAATTTATTCTCAGAGTAAAATTATATACGGAGTGATAGTGTAGGCTTCGTAATTTTTTCTCAACTATCCATTTATTTATGTTGATTGTCCAACCACGTGTTCAACCACGATGCTTAATTTGCATTGTCCATTGATATTCACACAAAAATACGAAATTTGTCCCAAAGTTGATTCGGAGATTAGTTTTCTTTCTGCTAGTTGTTAGGAATTAGTATATGGATCATATGTGCCACAAAAAATAATATGATGACCGAAAGTGAAAATTGGAATAGTTCATAAGAGGACAGATTTTGGAAGTGAAAAATTAGTTTACCACATCCGTATTACTACATTAATCATGTTGCAACCTATACAGTGCGCTCAAAACGATGATCGATCCAGGACACAAGATCATGTCTTAGTCTACATCAATAATATGCTTTGTGGTGAGCTTCCAGCCCCTCAAGAGCATGAGGCTCGTCATCAACTGAGCAGAGTCAATGAGAGATCCTATGAACCAGAGATTCTCAGCATCAGCCCTTATCACTATGAAAACGACAAATACAAATCCATGGAGGAGCAGAAAATACGGTACATGAAACGATTTGCTTCGCGGGGGAGAAATGAGGAGAGTGTCGACAGGCATATGGCGACTCCAAGGGAACTGGAACAGCTGGCTCGTAATTGCTACGTGGAAAACATCGACCACCTCTCCCAAGAAAAGTTTCTAGTGACAATTCTCATTGATGGCTGTTTCGTCTTCGAGTTCTTCCGTATTTTGTTTCACTGGGAAAAATATGGAGGTAGACCAGTAGATTTTACTAGGTTGGCCTATTTTCAATCTGTTCTTAATGATTGTTCATTAATGTCAATGGATGCCAAGGGATGTGCGTTTACATGGACAAACAATCGTCAGGGGGATGAGTTAATCAAGGAGTGTCTTGATCACGCACTCTGCTCACTGGAATGGCGACTTCGTTTTCCTCGGGCTGAGGTGTCTGCATTACCTGCTGTTGGTTCCGACCACAGCCCTTTGATCCTTAACACTTCCCCAGTGAGAGGTTCTAGACGGCACTATTTTAAGTATGAATCATACTGGCATCAGGATGAGGAATGTAGGGACATTATTACTACTTGTTGGAACTCTATCCATGACAAGGCACCTTCCTTTAATAGGAAAATTCAAGCTGTTTCTTCTGCTTTAATGACATGGAGCCGTTCCAAATTTTCACATAACCGAATCAGGGCTGATGAGTTGCAGCTATAGCTACAGTACCTTACAAACCAGCGACATGTCTTATCTGACCAAACCGAAGTTAAGGCTTTAAAAGAAGAACTGCAGCAGGTGTGGAATCGTGAAGAGCAATATTGGGCTATTCGTTCCAGACTAAATTGGCTAAAATGGGGAGATAAGAACACCGTTTCTTTCATGCAACAAGCTTGTTCGGCGACGCCGGCGTAACCGGATTACTATGCTTAAGACTGATGAGAATTTATGGGAGCAAGATCCTACCCGCATCAAAGAAATGGTAACGGCTTATTTTTCTTCGTTATATACCTCTGTAGGGTGTCGTCAGTATGCTCCCATCCTTGCTCAATGTGATCCTTTGGTCACTCGGGATATGAATCGGTTAACGAGTTTGCTATTATTACTGGAGGAGGTAAAGCGAGGCTACTTTTCAATTAGGAGCAGCCAAAGCTCCAGGCCCTGATGGACTTAGTGGTTTATTTTATCAAACGCATTGGGATATTATTAAATCTGACCTTTTCGAAGTTGTTCATGAGTTTTTTACTACTGGTGTTATGCCTTCTTACTTAAACAGAACTCTAATAGCCCCGATTCCTAAAGTTCCTCACCCGGAAAGTCTTGATCAGTACCGTCCTATCAGTTTGTGCAATTTTGCTTATAAAGTCATTTCAAAAATCATAGCCAATCGTCTTAAACCCATCCTTCCAGACCTTATCTCAGAGGAGCAGTCGGCTTTTGTGGGGGGTAGACAAATTCAGGATAATGTTCTTCTGGTTCAAGAGGTCCTACACCAGCTTCGAATTAAGAAAGAAAGGTCTACTTATCCAGCTGTGTTGAAAGTGGACATGAGGAAAGCGTATGACAGAGTTGAATGGGACTTTCTCCAGGATTATTTATTAAAACTTGGTTTTCATCCTACTTGGGTGAATTGGACTATGAAATGCATTTCTACACAATCGTCCTGTGTTAAACTGAATGGAGAACATCTTACTTATTTCTATCCTTCTCGGGGTATTCGACAGGGGGATCCTCTTTCCCCCTACCTATTTATCTTGTTGGCTAATCTCCTCTCCACACTTATTAAGAAAGCATCGGCCTTGAACATCTCACGGGGATCAAGCTTAATCGGTGGTGCCCTTCCTTAACTCATTTATTTTTTGCGGATGATGCCATTTTCTTTCTTAATGGTACTTTATCGAATGTCGAACCTATCAAACATCCTACAGCAGTATTGTATTGCAACAGGGCAGGAAATTAACCGAAATAAATCAGGTCTCTTTTGTGCAAAAGCTTGCCCTTTTAGGTTGCAGCAGAATTTGGCTTCAGAGCTCAGAGTTCCTATTCTAAACAAATGTGGGAAGTATTTAGGGATGCCGTCCGATTGGGGACGTTCCAAAAAAGATATGTTTTCGTGGCTATTAAGCCGAGTCCATTCTAAGTTGGAGAGCTGGAAAGCTAGTCTAATCTCAAAGGGTGGAAAAGAAATTCTACTCAAAACTGTTATTCAAGCTATTCCTCAGTATGCAATGTCTACTTTCAAGTTGCCTATGTCTCTGTGTAGAGCTATTGAAAGAAGCATAGCCAGATTTTGGTGGCAACATGATCAAAACAAATCTGGAATTCATTGGCGGAGTTGGGATGTTCGAAAAACGGAAAGCGAGATGGAGGTTTAGGATTTCGAGACCTTATTCAGTTTAATAGAGCTATGTTGGCCAAGCAGGCCTGGCGGTTACTTACTTATCCTTCATCTCTTTGGAGCAAAATTTTTAAAGGTTTATACTTTCATTCAAAGTCTTTTATATCTGCTGACAGAGGCTCTCGCCCATCTTGGGGCTGGCAGAGTCTTCTCAATGGCCGGGATGCCATCCTACCCAACATGCGTTGGTCGGTAGGTGATGGTACATCAATCAGGATACGAGGTGATCCTTGGCTCTCTATCGGTATCTTAACTGGCCCTTCCAACCGTGAAGAACCCTCTTTGGTGGCTGATCTTATTGATCAATCCACCAATACCTGGAATGCCAGCCTGCTACACAGGTATTATGACAATCCGGTTATAGAGCATATCACCTCTATCCCTCTCCGACCGTTATCTACTACAGATCAGATCATTTGGACTGCCACTAAAGATGGTTTTTTCTCTGTTAAATCTGCCTATCATGCTTTCACAACAACAGCAACACAACAGCCAGTAAGTAATACTTCCTCATCCTATCAGAATCCTAAATGGTTATGGAACAGAATATGGAAAATGCACTCCCCCCCAAAAATTCGAGCTTTTTTATGGTCGCTTTGTCAGAATGCCCTTGCTACAAGGGTTAATCTGTTTCAGCGACACATTATTACTAACCCCTGCTGTCTCCTTTGTGATGAAGACACCCCGGAAACCCTTGAACATTTATTTTTGCTATGCCCGTGGACTATGAAGGTCTGGGCGCATCCTAGAATTCAGATTCCAATATCTCCTATGCAAATTCACAGAATTGATGAATGGATAGTCCAGCTAGTAAAATCTCGATCTTTCTTACCTGGTTTGGAGATTTTGGCCTCTGTTCTTTGGCAGATCTGGCGTGCCAGGAATAGCTTTATCTTCCGGCACGATCGTCTTCGGCCGACTCGAGTGGGCGAGGATGCACTAGCTGATTCCCATGTCACTCATCTTATGGCTTCGTCGCTATCTCACAAGGGTCGCTCCTTGCGAACGGGGGATCCCTGTGGAGGCCTCCGAATCAAGGTTCCTTGAAGGTTAACGTGGATGGGTCGTATCGGTTTGGCTCGCGAGAAGGCACAATGGCTGTATATGCGAGATCATCAAGGAAGACTTACCGATGGCTTTTCAAGTCACTTTTCTGCATCTTCGCCCTTCAAGCCGAGATCAAGCGGTGTCCTTATCCCCGCAACATCTCCGGCGCCACGGCTTATCGGATGCTCCGATTGTTTTCGAATCGACAGCCAAGTTGTGGTTGAGGTCCTCCAACGATTTGTAAGCCACCATGGGAAGCTCGGTCCCTCTTTCTCGAAGCTGCCTCCTTGCTCTCCAATTTCCCCAATCTCTCGCTAGGGCACTGTCGGAGGGAGGCGAATGTTGCTTCGCGATTGGGCTGCGAAGGCCCACGACCGGCTTTACCTGTCCAATGTTGGACTGTTTTTCCCCTTTTCAATTGGTAGATTTACTATGCGCGGATGCTATAGCTGCCGGATGTAATGGTTTCACTACTTCAATATAGTTTCCTTCCTTTTGACCAAAAAAAAAAAAAGAGACAAAGACGATCCGCTTATGGAGTCAGATTCGATTCAATTCCGCCTCCAGCGCGAATTACTGCTGCTAGAGAACCAGCTCTTGTTTTTCGTCTTGAACAAGTTATGTGAGCTGACTAAGGGTCTCATCGATATCGCCACCAGGTATTTCAATTCCGAACTAGGAGACTCGAGCCGAAATCAGATTCTTAGCGAGAGCAAACATCTTCTGCATCTAATGCACACGTGTTGGACTGCCAGCTTGCCTAATGGACGTCGGCAAAACCACAGAACCAAGCTGAACATGTTTGTGTCCACGGCGACAAAGCTGAGGGAGTCCGGAGTCAAGTCAAGGGTGAGGCAAGCGTGCGACCTGATGGATCTCAAATTCGAGGAGGAGATACTCGAGATACCGATCGTGATTGCAGAGGACACCACCGAGTCACTAATTCGAAACCTAATCGCGTATGAGCAGCATCTTAAAGGCGGAGAAATCAACTATGTAACGGAGTATATGTCATTCATGGATTGCCTCAGCAACTCTTCAAAAACTCTTCAAAGGACGTCAAGCTGCTCCGCCTAAGTGGGATTATTAAGAACCTCTTGGGCGATGATGAGGTAGTTGCGCAGAGGTTCAACAAGATGGGTGACGGAGTCACCCTGTCTAATTTCTATTACTACGATGACATCTCCTATAGAGTGAATGAGTATTGTAAGGAGAGGTGGAACATTTGGATGGTGAAAGTGAGGAGGGAATATTTCCATAGTCATTGGGCTTTCTTGTCCATTCTTGCAGCCACCGTGTTGCTCCTTCTCACAGCAGTACAAACAGTATTTACCATTAACTCTGGGGAGATGACATCTCCTACAGAGTTAAATGTGATCAATGATTGCATGATGTTTTCCCTTGGACCAATTACTTGTGTTCTATAGCAAATAGTATGATCTTGGTTGTCCAATGAGGAATGAACCACGTGTTTAAAGGAAGATATAGATTATCTCTACAGTAAAAAAATTTAGTACATCACTAGAGTTTTACCATTTTATAATAGCAATATTGTTATTGATTTTGGATGATTTGTACAGTGCTTACCTAAGCTGTGGGATTCTGATTTCTAAATTTCCTTTTGCCAAAAATGGAATTTTGCTCCGTGTTGGTAGACATGTAAAGTCAAGTTAGTGGTAATAATTAAGGATGAGTAATCACAGCATGTATAGGATGTAAGAATAGCAAAAGGAGTATAGGGTACTCTCTCACGGCACTATTTGCAAAGACAAATTATGTAGGGAACATCATTCACAGTAGTGACACCATACCTCCAATCGATGACAACGACCTCAAGATTTATAGACAAATAATAATTTTCTTTTGAATTTTTTATATAATTCTTTTCCTTTTATTTCCTCCTCCTTCCTTCTTCCTCCAATTAGTCACCAGCAATGACTAGCCAAAGGGCTGGCGAGATCGAGTTTGGCCAGCCAATGGCGAGGCTCAATCTCACCTAGCCATGAGGTAAATTTCTTTAGGTGGTAAGTATTGAATTTGTGGCACTTATGTTACCTTCTAAATTTGGAAAATTTCAAATAAAAATATGAAGTGGAGCAATTTTTTCAAAAAATGGCCCAAAATAAACGTTGTCTCAAATAAGGGTCTAAAGTGGTTAGGTTAGTATCAAATAAGGATCTAAATTTTTTTCCGGCCAAATCTTCATCGGATAACTTATTCTGGCAAGTAGGGTGTGGGCAATTTTGTCCAAAAAAATCCAGCTAGGTAAAAATGCTTTAAAATCCTTGAACAAACAAAAATCCCAAATTGAACTTTATTAATTCTTCATGATATCGTTGAGTCTTCAAGTTAGTCCCCAATAGCAAATTGATCCTCCCCTTGCAAGTCTGTCGTCTCAAGCTTCATTATCAACTAGAGGAGGAGGAACGTCAATTCCATCTCCTTAGTTTAGATGGGGCTTGGGTTCTTCAATTTCAGCTCAAGTCATACACACCAAATGCCTTCTTGCCTTGTTGTCATGAGCTCTATCCTCGTCAGTAAGTGCATCCATTCCATCTAGCATCGAAGATAGGAAGAAAACACGGTACAGTCGAATATCGACGAACTTAGAGTTCAAGCTTTGAAGACTCAACAATTTCACAAAGAACTAATGAGAGTTCTATGACATCCCAGATTTTCAATCCTGTTTTCGATTAAATAAATCAGGCATTTCATCGATGCGCCTATAAGGCTATTTTCGAAGCTGATCACTCTTGAGATAACTAAACTATCTGGGAAAACAATTAAGAGATTTTAATGCAATAGACTTGAGAATTCAATTAGGAATCGGCTTCTCGACCGTGCTTATCTTTAGAGGTCATTGCAGCATAGTTAAAAATCGATTATGGATCATAGATAAGTCGGTTCGATAGAGATGTGTAGCTAAATGTGAGTGACTCCACTAAATTGGAAAATTCTCGTCAATCGGCATTAGACTGAATTTTCTATCGTTTTGGTACCCTATATCCATATTTGAATCCTCGAGATTTTCACAATAACCGAGGGTCGCCAATGTGTCAAGTAGATCCCTTTGCGGCTCGAAGAAAATCAACCACGGGTCATTTGAACTAAAAAAATCTGAAAATTACCTAATAACTCTATAAAAATAAAGTTATTTTACCTATTTTAGGCAACAATTAATGCAATATCTCTGAGAAAATATTTGGATTTCATTCTTATTATTCGAATTTTCGTTGTTTATGTAGAATAATGAGATATGGAGAATATAAGGACAAGAATGACAAAAAAATCAAGAATTCAAATCAAGAAACAATGGAAGATAGATATCAAATCAAAATCATCTGATTTACTCCCAAATTTTATGCACAATTACTTGGAGCTTGGATATATCCTCAAAATGGGAGAACATTGAGAGCTAGAGAGAGCAGTTAGGTTTTTGTTAAATCGTTTTTCATTCTTCTGAGAGTTTTTCAAGTATTTTAAAGAGAAGACAAAAGTGGTGATAGATTTCTTATTCTTTGATTCAAGATGTTGGGTTTGATATATATTTTCATTTCTTTTTCTACTATGTTCTAATTTTCTTTTGTTAGGGCTACGATGTAGCCTAACCATGATGATGTAAATTTCATGATTTTTATGTTTTACAATTGATTTCCTTCATGTGAGTTATATATTATTGTGCTTAATGCTTTTGAGTGATTGGCCACCACTTGAATAATCCGATGTGCATGTTTGAGATTGAGAAGTGATAATATGCAATTGCTCATTATAATATATAACAATGAATTAAACGTGGATAAAGATATACTGCATTATTTGTGTAGCTTTCAGTGATAAAATGATCCAAAAGACTCATTGTAAGCTGGGAATATTCATAATTTTTAATGCACTCATGTTTATTTTAATTCACATAGAGATATAGTGGATTAATAAGCTGAGTAGGTTTGCTATACCTAGAGATAGGATAGTAAATAGATTAGGAAATTCCGCTATCACATGTTTGATATCATTCTTGTATCCACAAAGTCTGAAATTCATATCTAGTGGTTATGGTGAAATCGGATGCTCTAACAAATTTATCTAATTGATTTACTATATTTAGTCTCCCAATTTTATTTTTAATTTATTCTAAATTATATTTTTATCTATTAGATAAATTTTAGAATTAATCTATTTTAGTATTTAATTAGTTTATTAATAATCGATCTCCATGGGATGATACTTTTTCTTATTATTATATTACTTGTTTAACACGCTCACTGGCATTTAGAGTTTTATGAATATTACTCAATAGCTGAGTTACGCTAAAAACGCGACAGATTGAAATTAACTGCAAATTTGAGTCCGATTTCAAAAATTGAAAGTTTTGTCATGTCACGAGTCATTTTACGAACATTGACTCATTCTTAGAAGATTTTTCTGCAAACCGAGACTTTTTTTGGGAAAAAGTCGTCATAGGGCCGTTTTTGTCCAGAAAAAGTCATGGATCATTTTTTATCACATAACTGGGTTGCGAGTGGGATCAATTGGTGAGGAAAAATACCAATTGAATCGATGAGGCGTCGGTTGATTTTTGAGAGGCCAAATTGGAGTTATTTAAGCATGAATGAGCGTCCAATTGGAGGAAATTATAAGGAAATTCGTGTGCCACCCACCACCATGCCTTGTGGACCAATGCAAGCTTTTAGATGAGAGCATGGGTGGCTGAGTTTGGTCCATGGAAGGCAGCTAGTGGTGGAGATTGGTCCTGGGGGACAAATTGAGAGAAAAAGAGACCAAGGTAAGTCCCTTGTTCCCTCTCTCTTTCCTCTCCCCTTCCCATTGGTCGACAGCCCCTTTCTTCTTCTCCATTTTGCAGTTTGAAGGCCAGCAAAACTAGAGGAGAATCAGCTAAAGCCATGGAGCAGCCTCGCCATCGCACACCACCGCCGAAGTCACCGTTCGTCGCCTCGTCTCGTGTTCACGCCACCACGCCTCGTCACGCAACCCCGATGCCTAGCCGTCTCCATCCCCGCCTCTGTCTGTGTGTCTAGGAGGCTGTCTCGGCCAACTCAGGCCGTCGTGCACTGCCGTTTCGCCACCGTTCAGCCCTGCCTAGGCCACTGCATCTCCGCCGGTCTCGCTTGCCTCAACCAACCCTGTTTCCTTTCTTTTGCAGCTCAAAACAAAAGCAAAAATCAGTGGGTTTCCAGCTTAGTTTAGGCCCGTTTTGGAAGTGTTTTGGGTTCGAAAGTTAGGCCCGCTTTAGAGAAAGTCGAGCCCTGTCGCGTCCCCGTCGATTTGCACCGACCGAATTGCCAAACAAGTGAGTTTAACTCACTAGATCTCGCTTAGTATGTTAACTACACTCAGGGATTGATTAGATTAAGTTAAGTATGATTAGGTGGTTAGATTAGATTAGTGAATTTAATTATTTGCCGATGTATGCTAGGTGGATAGTTAGTGTAATTAGTGAATAAATAGACTTTAGTATTTATTTAACGAGCCCCGGAAATTTTCTCGGTCCGTTTCAGCATCCAATTAGGCATTACGAGCCTAAGTTCGATTTATTAGCATTTATTTAATATTTTCCGTAATTATTTAATTATTTATTTATTTTCTGAAAATTAGACCGAGATAGCCGATTACCAGAATTTTATACTGGTTATTGTGGTGCAATCTGTTTATTTATTTGAGCTTTAATTTGTGTTAATTTTGCCTAATTATGACTTTAGGATATATTCCTAAATTTATTTATTTTCAGTATTTAATTGGAAAATAACCGAACGTCGGTTTACAATGCCAAAAATATTTTGATGTACCATATGAAATGGTGGGAATTATGAAAAGAAAATTATGATACTTTGGCTATGGCCAACCGTGTACCCCACACACAGCTATTTTATCGAATATGATAAAAAAGTGAGAAATTGTTGGAGAACGAACGTCAGCTCGATGACTTGGCATGTCATCTCAAAGAAAGACGTATGTTAGTTTGGCTCGATGACTAGATATGTCATCTTGGAGAATGCACGGGGGCTTGATGACTAGATATCTCACATTGGAGAATGTATGTGGGCTCGATAACTAAATATATCATCTTGGAGAATGCACGTGGGCTCGATGACTAGATTTGTCATCTTGGAGAATGCACGTGGGCTTGATGACTAGAGATATCATCTTGGAGAATGCATATTATTGATTAGAATGACCGGGGAATGGTCTAATTGACACGTAATCGACTAGGTCGATTGATCTATAAGTCAATCTGAGTTCTGAATTGATGTGATGACGTAATTCATTGAAATTATGAATTGAACTAACTTGCAGGAAGGAACTGAGGCCAAGGTAAGTCCTCTAACTCGTGATTGTGCTTAGGCAACCCTTATGGCATATTTTCTTTCTAATCGAGTTTTAGGGGGTAAAACTCGCTGAGACATTATCTCACCCCGATGTGGGATAACATTTCAGGTCCTTAGATGGCAATACCCCCAGCTCCTCCTGAGCATTTTGGTATACCAAAGGAAATCATTAAGATAGATTATCACATTTCAATACACCATCACCCTGAAGGCTTGGAATATATACTGGTGAAATCAATCGTCTGGGTTGATGTGGATGGACCCCAAAAGGTGCCCCACAAATACCGGTCATGGTATCGTCATTACAATGATGGATGAAGGGTGGGCCCTGTACCGGAATCTGATGTACCTCTATATGTTTTAGAGGTAGCATTTGGGAAGAGGACAGCAAATCCCAATGGTAGATCAGCGATTGATGCGAAAGATCCCAAGCTTGGTGATGATCCCGACTCTTCGGAGTACTCAGCCGTAGACTCCAGCTGGAGCATGGAAGAAAGAGAGATCATTGAGGAGGAGGAGAACCCAGAGGAGGACCCAAAGGAGGATCCAGGAGAGGATTGAAACCTCACCCCTGTCTGCAAACTTGTTTTCTGAACTTGTTAATTAGAACTTAACTTAGTAGTTCGCCTTGTATATATATGCATTATGGGTTGCATTGTATATAAGTGTGATTGTTCTTAAAAGTTTGACATTTGGTCCTACTTTCATATCCCATTATATTATTGTCTGGGGATTATTTATATGCTTCCGCATACATATTAAAATGAAAGAGTCGTTGATGCGTCTTGGGACGTCACATGTTAATCGACCAGTGAGGGATGGGCACTCGCTCGAGGATCGGGGCATGACAAGTTCAATTTGGGTTTTTTGTTTGTTCAAGGATTTTAAAGCATTTTTACCGAGCTGGATTTTGTTGGACAAAACTGCCCACACCCTACTTGTAGGAAAAAGTTGTTCGGTGAAGATCTGGTCGGAAATCAAGTTCGGGCCCTTATTTAATACTAATCTAATCACTTCAAGCCCTTATTTGAGACAATGTCCACTTTCAGTCATTTTTTAAGAAAACAGCTCCATTTTGAGCCCTTATTTGAAATTTTCCTTCTAAATTTTAAATTCTTTGCCCAAATATCTTGAACTTTCTTTTATCCTCTCATGATATATGAAATCAATACGCAATTGATTTGCCTGATTAACGCGCAAGTGCAACACTTAAATTACAATAAAATGCATGGTATTTTAAATGTATGATTTACTTGACTACCTAAATGAGCGAAGAAGAGTATATGCTATTGGTCACAAACTTCCATAATCACGTCAATCACTGAACTTACCAACATGGTTATGGAAGAGAGAGAGATGGTCACCTTCTTCATTTTTTATCTATATTTTTGGTCAGTGCAATGAATATTCCGAACATAGTTGTGGATCAGAAAAGGGAAGGGAATTCATGAAACTTACTTTCTTTGCTTGTAAGCGAAAGAAGAAATTGGAGTTAGAATGATGAGACTCAGAAATACAAACCTTTTATACTAACTACAAACACGCTTTATATTTAGAACTTCCAACATTCAACATCGTCGTGGCAAATAGAAAACTTTGTCATAGTTATCTAAAAATGAAACATCAAGGCCAAAAGACTAAGAAGACTACTAGAAAAAGTCAAAAATAGACTTTACGAAAGTGATGTACATGTATGTATATGGTCAGCCACCTAGTCCTATTTATATGAAATTAAGACATATTTACCCATTAAATTAATTTGCCGCCCCACAGTGACCAATAGATAGACATGCAAAATGAAATATTAGGGAAAATAGGCTAAATAACCTAATTTTAGGGCCATGATGAAGCTATTTTCCCTTGACCACTTACCTTTCATGCAAGAGGAGTCTTGGACAAGCCAAGATCACCTCCTCAATCATTTCTTCAAGTCGGCAGCCTCTCTCCCCCATTTTTCTTCCACATTTTCAAAATTACTTTAGGGAACAAGACATACCTTTGGTTTTCAAAATGGGGTGATCTTTTTTTATTTGTCTCCATTTTCTTAAAAGGATGTTCCCGAATTAATCACACGAATGAGTCCCTCATCCTTACAACCCGATGTGAGAGTTTCAAATGCCCCCTTGTCATAATAAGTCAAGGGAATGATGTTCTAAGACACGAAATAATTAAATCAGAAAAACATAAAAGGTCACCAGCATGAATGCTTTTCTCCCATTCCTTTCTCCTCTTTCGAAAAAGTGATGAAATGTCTTTTGTTTTCGAAGCCCTAAGACAAGGAAGCATGAGGAAACTTGGACTTCAGATTTCTTCTTTTATTTCATGACTGGATATCATCATCAGGTCGGTTTGGCGTGTTTCCTTATACCCTCAAAAGGTTTTATTGATCAAGCGCTTGGCAGATTTAAAAACTTTGGAAGGAAGATTTCAAAACTCAATTGCTCTAGTGGAAATAATGTCCAGAAAACAAAATAGAAAGAAAAATAAGCAAGTCCTAAAAAGTAAGAAAGGTTCCCATGTAGTAGAATATGTTAAGGAATTGAAAGAGGTTCTACTCAAACTATTAAGGAAATCCCTTATGATGTCCTGAAGATGACAAATAAATCAAAGGCTAATAACGTGTTTAATAGTTGAATAGCAGACTATGCAGATAATAGAACATGTAAAGGATATTGTCAAAGTTTGAAGACTGACAGAAGACTGAATGTAACACATGTCCAAAGTTTGAAGACTGATAGAAGACTGAATGTAACACATGTCCAAAGTTTGAAGACTGATAGAAGACTGAATGTAACACATGTCCAAAGTCTATTATGAAGATTTCCAGACTTCTGTGTCAAAATTTGAAGACTGCCAGACTTTAGTGTCAAAGTCTATCTTACATCAGAAGTCTGTCCACTCTTACAAATTCCAGACTGAACGTGAATGCAGAACCATAAAACAGATTCTATGCTGAAGTTGAACTTATTCAGACTGTGTCTAGACCTTAAAGCTAAATCTATTCAAAAGCAGATTATGTTCAGACCTTCGTCCAGATTGTAAAGTCTATTTTAGTCTAAAGACACTCAGACTTTACTTCAGACATAACGTAGCAGATTTAGAACGAAATAACTTGACAAAATGTAACACAAACCCCAAACATATAACGGCTAGTGATCTGGTTTGAATTATACATCAAGATAGATTTGATTGACTCAATCTAATCGATTGACAATTGGATCTTGAAGATAAGATCTTTCTAAATGAATAAGCTCTACTTATGGAAACTAAGATTCTGTTTGTATGGGCAATAAGAATCAATTTGGGATTCTACTTCTATCACTCAATGGCTACCAAATCTTCTAGATACAAATCTATCCAATGAGTAGATTGGAAGACGATCCTCTAGATACTATCCAACGGCTAGTTTGGAAGTAGAGGAGTATTTAAGGAGATCAAGGACCGATGAGCAAGTAAGAGACAGAGTGTAGAATTTATAATTCCAAAGTCTGAGCGACCTTCGATCATACACTTGTCTCTTGTGAGCTTAAATGTTTGTGATCGTGAAAGAAATACCAAAAAAGTGACTTAGTGAGATAGTGTGATCTACTACTAAGTGTTTGTACTCAAAGTCGTAATCTCTTGTTGATTGCATAGTGGAATCCAGCCAAAAGGCTGTTAGTGTAAGAGAGTGGACGTAGGCTTGATCTAAGCCGAACCACTATAAATTATATGTTCTTATTATCTTCCCTGAACTCCTATATTTTACTCGTAGTTCTACTTAACTGCTAAAGTCTGAACTCGCTCAAAATCTATTATTCTTCAAACTCAGTTTCAAAAGTTCATTGTTCTTTAGACTCAAATTCAAAAGAAAAAATATTTCTACTATTCTTTGCGAAAAATTTTCTTCACACATGTTCACCCTTCCTCTAAGTGTTTATACTAGTACTTTCACAAACTACTCATGCCTATTTCATCCGATAGTCCTTTAGCCATGAAGAAGTCTTCAAACGCACCACCCTAGCTATCTCTCAGCTCTATCACAATTTGTTCCCCCATAGGGATGAGTTGGTTGAACGCATCAGTGATTGTGCCAACCATCAACATCTGAAATTCGTGCGAGAGAGTTTTGATGAACAACTTCATTAGCTCGTTGTCAATAAGTTCTAGAGTGACTTGCCTGGTCAAGTTCATCCATTTTGTGGCACATTCTTTAAACGACTCACTTTTCTTCTTCTCAATACATTTGAGATCCTCACAGGAAAGAGTGGTGTCAAGGTTGAACTTGTATTGTTCAGTGAACACATCAGCCACTTCACTCCAAGTCTCGAGGAGATTTATGCTCTGTGTGATGTACCACTTTAGCGTGGGCCTAGTTAAGTTCACCTAGAATAACTGGATCATGAGAGGCATGTTATTAACAAATTGAGTCATCGGCACGTGGTACATATGCAAATGGGTTTTCGGGCAAGAGACACCATCATACTTTTTGAACTCCAGCATTTTGAACTTTTTTAGCATCTTGACGTTAGCATAAACAAATAAATCTAATGGAGGCGAATTCTATAACCCCTACAATTGCTTCAACTTTTCTTCTAGCTTCACAAAGCGTTTATCGTGCTCCATTGTCAACATGCTCCCAATCTTATCTTTCTCTATTATGACTTGAGGCAGGTCATCTTTTAATCCTAGTATGTCATCATCATTGCCCCTGCCTTGCCTACCACCAGCAGATATTTGCGGCAACACTACTTCAATGGTGTTGGAGTGGGAACGATGAATAGAATCCACCTATTTTGGGAGTTGTTGGAGTGCACTAATAACCCGCTTCATCTCACTTTTCATGCCAGCAAGACATCTTAGCATGTCTTCATCGGCCATTTTTGCTCTCACTCTCAAGCAGGTTTGGATTAGCGAATGGTCTATGATAACCTTGTTTTAAATAAATAAGCATATTTAAGCACAAGGTGTAAACAAGGAACCAGTCCATGACAACAAGCTAATCTTACCCCCTTTTTGTTTATTCACAAAAAGTTCATACATCAAGGAAATTTCCCCAAAACGAACTAGGAAAATAAATACATATGAGACGCTTGCATGGATTAGAAAGATATCCAATAAGAAAAAACATAAAACTCCCTAATAAAAACAACAAACACATGAATTCAAAACAAATTCTCAAAGGTTTCTTTCAAATGATTTGTTCCATGGTAATTTCCTCATTTCATTTTCAATTGATAAAGGAACTAAATCAACGATTAACCTAAATTGTTATGGACCGATTGAAAGTGTAGCAAGATAAGTAAATTCAATTGTATAGGAATAAAAGACTTACTTCACCAAAGAAAGTAGATTGCAACCATATAGACATGCACAGAATACATCTATTTTGATTTCTAACTAAAAAGGCTTAACAAGATGAAGTTAAAAGGGTGATCTAACCATCGTAGTTTTATGTTAGTGTCAGGTCCTCCTAACTTTGGCTCTATCTAAAGAAATTTTGGGGAAAAGAAAGGCAACTTCTATATGACGATCTCGTGTTTAAGATCGTATCTTCTTAACACCATATGATAGTAGGGTTGTATGTGCCACGTTGTAGTGCTAAAACATTAGGGCATGCATAACAATTTATAACCAAACATTTATTATAATAAAATCGACATTTATCTCTAAGCTACTATCCTACAAAAAAATACCCAAAGTTAAGGAAACATTTAAACAAGACAAAAAAAGCCTAAGTCCGCAAAAAATCAAGTCCCTAACGGAGTCGCTAAACTGTTGTGACCTCTTCAAGCCCACCCGCAGACGCAAATGCTAATTGATTACTAAGTCTAGGCTTAACCCAAGCTCTCCCAAGTCCACCAATTTGCAACTTATGGTGCAAATTTTTAATCTACAAGTTATTTTTATTTAGGAATGGTTACTAATAAGCTAGTGATGGGTCGATTAAAAACACAAGTAAAATATTTTAAGAACAAAATACTTTACTCATATGCGACCAGAAAAATTAAAATCAGGGACTTGATTACACTTACTAATCAACTAATGCCCTTTTAGTATCTAATCTTGTTTAAACCTTAGGGTTTGATTTTTTTTTTTTTGAAGAATTTTTTCATGCATTTTTAGGAGATGAATATTTTGATTTTAAGCTTTCTACTAATTTTTTTAAAAAAAATGAAATGTCAATAATTTTTTAATTACTAAAAAATATACTTTTCCATTAAAATAATATCATTTTTATACACAAAAATAGAAGAAGAAAAGGACGAGGGTCGAATCCTCGAGGTTGGAACCAACCCGGGTTGCCAACCGGCGGCCACTGGGCCTGAAACACTGGCCCAACCTAGAATTCTTTAAAAAAAAAAAAAAAAAAAAAACTCCAAAACCATTTTAAAATAAGACTAAGGCTACTTTCAATTAACATAAAGTGCCCAGCCCATATTTGTCATTCCCATTAGTCAAAAACCCCACCCGACCAACGCCCCTCGCTCGACCCGGTTCACAGCCGCCACCGCTTTCAAACGATCTTGATTACGAATAAAAGAATCCGTTATATTTATCCAGCCAAGAGATCTTCTCCAGAGGATAGGACTAAATCCTCAACCAAATACTTAGGCTCTGGATTACCTTCGTCACTGGATTAGAACAACTGTCAATGAGAATAGTCTTGAGTCTTGAGTCTTGAGTCTAGTAATCGAAAGTCTTCAGACTCTAAACGAAAGGTCCGTAATTATCCGACTAGATCGATAGAAATGTTTTGTCGGCTTCAAAATATTCTAGAAAGATTTCTCCAACAATCTCCCCTTTTTTGATGGTGACAAAACTTTCCTGTAGATTTGAACAACTTTGACCTGCAAAACATTACTCAAGCAATATGGCTATCTAATAAAGATTAATAAATCAACCAAACTCTGCATCCACAGAAAATCGGTTAGTCTTTCATGAGTAAGACCATACAGCAATACTTGATATAAATGCATAACAGTCAAATTTCAAAATCCACACCCAAGTCATACTCAAAAACAAACACACAAAAGAAACTTAAAGTCAAAGTTTAAAGAGTAGTTCAAATTGCAATTCTCCCCCTTTTTGTCATCATTAAAAAAGGTGAGAAAAGAGTCAAGTTTGCTTGGGAATGCACACAATCTGGAAATCTCCCATCGACTGTACGATGCCTTCCAGCCTCTTCAAGTCTTCCCGTAGATGAGCCACCTCTTCTCCTTTTGCATTTGTTTGAATTTGAAGAGCAAGGTCTTTCATTTGATCCGCCAGGGTAACAGAAGATACTTGTCCAGCATTCTTGGGACTTGAAGTTCACAAAGTCGAGCATAGATTTGACCCCGCATTTTTAAGAACATCAAGGATACGACGAAAATCTGCTGTATTGTCCGTCTGTGTGCTCGCATTTGCTCTCTCGGATGGAGTAAAGGCAGGCGATGGAACTTCGGTGTAATCGAGCAAATTTGGTGTTGAGGTATCATGTCCTTCCTCAGGTATTTGAGAAGCCTGAAGATTTTCTGGATTTGCTGGTGAGCGACTCACACCTTCACTATTGACAGCATGTGGTGTAGTCCTTCCTTGCTCTTCATCTCCCCCTGTCTCTAAGACCTCAAATGGGGAAGAGTGATGGTCATGCTCTTCAGAGTCTTGATTCCCTTTCTCTCTGGCTTCATCTGCAGACTTTTCTTTCACTTCCTCTCCTTCTTCTTCAGCTTCTTTCTCTTTCTCTTGTTGCTCCATTGCTTCTCTGTTCTTTTCTTGTCCCTCTTCTTCTCTCTGTTCTTTCTTATGTCGTTCTGTTGATTCAGGTACAGAACGTCTGGTCCTTTTCAATGCAGAGATAGTGAGATCTTCCTCTTCCTCTTCATCTTCATCCTCCAAGATAAGAGTTCTTTTATTTTTGGATGGAGCACCCATGGGCTCCTTCCCTTTTCTCTTTGATGCAGATGATACTGGAGTCTTCACTTTGAACTTTTCCATTGCCTTATTAAGCTCTTTCAGACGCATTTTTGTCACCATTTTCAAACCTACCACCATTTTGTCACATGGTCGAACACAAAGAGTTTGTGGAGCCTCAATATTCAAGTGTCTGAAGATCTTGGTCATAAGACCTGGATAAGGCAATTGGCCCTTGTCCTTCACCATTGCTCTGTACATGTGAAAGAGAATGGTGTGAGGGAGAGAGAATTTCTTCCCTGAATTGATTGTGCTGGTGTTGTCACATCTAATCTCTGTGCATGAGTCTTCAATTCCAAAGTCTTGTAACTGTTGTTTTATCCATAGAATTTGCGAACAACAACTTCCAAGAGCTACATACTCGCTTCGTTGTTGAGAGAGCCACGGTGCTTTGTTTCCTTGAAAACCAAGACACTGTCCTGTTTCCAAGCAACTGGCAAGTTCCCGAAGTGCTCTTTCTATCAACTCTGCAACCGGCCAGATCTGCGTCTAAATATCCTAGAAGATTAAAGTCTCCCTTCTTAGGATACCAAAGACCGATGCTTGAAGATGAAGCAACGTATTTAATAATACATTTCGCAGCACTGAGATGAGATTCTCTAGGATTTGATTGAAACCTAGCACAGATGCAAACACTCAACAAAATGTCAGGTCTAGAAGCAGTAAGATAAAGAAGTGAACCAATGATGCTCCTATACAGCTTTTGATCGACTTTCTTCCCTTCTTCATCTTTGTCTATCTTCAAAGAACTTGACATCGATATGTCGGTCTTTTTGCACTTTTTTAGTCCAAACATTTTGACAAGATCATTAGCATATTTTTCTTAACAAATAAAAGTTCCTTCCTTCAATTGTTTTACTTGAAGTCCAAGAAAGAATATTAACTCTCCCATCATACTCATTTCAAACTCATCCTGCATAGACTTAGAAGATTTCTTGCACAGACTTTCATTAGAGGATCCAAAAATAATATCATCCACATATATTTGAACAAGTAAAAAGCTTTTGTTTTCCTTTTTGATAAATAAAGTAGTATCTACTTTACATTTGACAAAACCATTCTGTATTAAGAACTTACTTAGTCTGTCGTACCAAGCTCGAGGTGCTTGCTTTAAACCATACAATGCCTTTTTTAGTCTGAAGACTGAGTCTGGCTTCTTTGGGTCTTCAAACCCTGGTGGTTGTTCCACATAAACTTCCTCATGGATAAATCCATTTAGGAACGCACTTTTGACGTCCATTTGGAATAACCTGAAATTTTTATAACAAGCAAACGCAAGTAATAGTCGAATAGCTTCTAACCTTGCTACTGGTGCGTAAGTCTCATCATAGTCTATTCCTTCTTTTTGCGTATATCCCTTGGCCACGAGTCTTGCTTTGTTTCGTACGACTTTTCCTTTCTCATTCATCTTGTTCCTGAACACCCATTTAGCTCCAATAATGTTTTACCTTTTGGTTTAGATGTCAATCCCCAGACATCATTAATGTTGAACTGTCTGAGCTCTTCTTGCATAGCTTCAATCCAGCTTTCATCAGATAAAACTTCTTCTATGCTTTTTGGTTCAACTTCAGAAATGAGAGCCACAGCACTAGACTCTTCACGCCTTTTGGATCTGGTACGAATTCCTTCATTAATTTTGCCGATAATGAGATCTTTGGGATGACTGGACTTGTGTTTCCAGTTACTATATGATTTTTCTGGATGATGATCTCTTTCTTTATTTGAATCTTCACAAACAGCTTGACGCTGGTCTTCCAGAGTCTGAGATGCTTTTTGAGTTGTAAATTTTGGAGAGTCTGGAGTAGGTTCAGACTCTTCATAATGAGTCTGACTAGATTCATCTTGCATAGAATCTTGAAATTTGACATTCATTGATTCCTCCACGCTCCGGCTCTTCTTGTTATAGACTCGTAGGCTTTGCTTGATGTAGAATATCCAAGAAAGATGCATTCATTTGATCTTTCTTCAAACTTACCAACTCGATCTTTTGCATTTTTCAATATAAAGCATTTGCAACCAAACACATGAAAGTATGAAACAATAGGCTTCTTACATTTGAATAACTCATAAGGGGTTTTCTCTAGAATATGTCTTAAGAAGACTCTATTGACGATATAGCACGCTGTTGAAACAGCTTCAACCCAAAATCGTGAAGAAATCTTACTTTTAATTAAAAGAGTTCTAGCCATTTCTTGAAGAGATCTATTCTTTCTTTCCACAACTCCATTTTGCTGAGGAGTATATGGAGAGGGGAACACATGCTTGAAACTAGATTCATCACAAAATTTTGTAAAATCTTGATTTTCAAATTCACCTCCATAATCTGTTCTTATTCTTGAGATAACACATCCTATTTCATTTTGAACCTTTTTAGCAAATTTTTCAAAATACGAGAAGGTTTTGGACTTACTTGCAAGGAAATATACCCAAGTAAAGTGGGAGTAATCGTCCACAATTACTAGGCAATATTTCTTACATCGAATGCTCTAGGTTCTAGTTGGTCTGAAGAGATCCATATGCAGCAACTGCAGTACATGATTAGTGGAGACATGATTTATTGACTTAAATGAATTTCTTACCTGCTTTCCCAGAATGCATGGAGTGCATGGATCAGACTTTTGGTATGGTAATTTGGGTAGACCTCGAACAAGCTGCTTTGATGAGATTTTGGCTAATTGCTTCATGTTGACATGACCAAGCTTTATGTGCCATAAACTTGCTTCATCTTGCATTGAGATTAGGCACTGTGATTCATTTGGTTTCACATCCAGAAGATAGATATTTCCATGTCTTCGACCCATGAAAGACTGAGTAGAGTCTTTTCTTGGTTCCAACATATTCCTTCTTGAAAGAAGATCTTAAAACCAGTATCACACAATTGGCGATCTTTGAGAAGATTGTAATTGAGTCATTCTACTAGGGAAACATTACTTATTGTGAGATTTCCAATTTTCACAGTTCCAAATCCCACAATACTTCCTTTGATGTTTCCTCCAAATGAAACTTTTCCACCATTTACTTGAACAAACTTTATGAAGCAATTTGAGTCTCCTGTCATGTGTCTTGAGCATCCACTTTACCTTTTTCTTGGCGAAAACCTGCATTTAAAAGAGAGTCTCAAGCTTTCTTTGGTACCCAAATTTTCTTGGGTCCATTGGTATTAGTAAGATAAACAGTACTGGCCCATGCTTTCTTAACAGATTTCCAAACCATAGGACACTCTTTTTCAAAGTGATCTAGACTTTTGCACTTTGAGCACCTGAGAGCATTTTGACCTACAGACTTTACAAAAACTTTCTTGAAATGATTTTTGTAAGCTTCTTTCGAGGGTCTTTGCTTAATTCTTTCTTTTACTTGAGGAAAATCAATCAAGGAAATTGATTATGCTGTCATACCTAGACCGGACTTATTGAAGTAAGGTCTTTGAGTTGAAAGAATTTTTTCAAGTTTCTCGGACCCTATTGAAAATTTCTTTGAGATACTTGATAAGTCAGTTTTTAAAATGGCATTTTCTTTCAAAAGACTATCTTCATTTTCTTTATGAGTGAAAACATTCAAATCTAAACTTTTAACTCTTCCTTCTAAAACGTTTTCCATTTGTTTTCTGGTGAGTTTTCCTTTTAAGTTCGGAAATTCTTTTGAGAGAAGTCTTAAGACTAAAACACAGTTCATCAATATATTTAGAAACTTTGACAGGAATTTTAAAATTACTTGCCTCAAATTCACTGCTCGAGTCGATCCGAGTCTAAGTCTCGAGTCCGATTGCGCCATTAGACATATGTTGGCATATTCATCATCACTTTCTTCACACTCGTATCACTCCGTGTTTCGACTTTGAGAGCTTTTCGAGACTTTTCAGCTTTTCCTTTCTTCTTCTTGAAGAAGAGGACAGGTTGGGTCTGATGTGTCCATTTTTCTTACATTCAAAGCAAACTACATCTTTGTTTGGCTCCTCATCATCAACAAACTTGGTCTGTTGTCTTTGAAAGCTTTGTTTCTTTGAGTTGAACCTTCTTCCTTTTCTATTCAGTTTTCAGAATCTTCTTATCATGAGAGCAAGCTCCTCATCGTCCATATCATCTTCAGAATCTGTATAATCAGAATCATCATTTGATTTTAATGCAATGGATTTCTTACCTTTTGGATCTTCGTCTTCATTAATTCGTTCCACTTCATAAGACTGAAGAGTTCCAATCAGCTTGTCGACAGATAGTGGCATGATTCTTTGCGTCTCTCTTATTGAAGTCTTTATGTGATTCCAATCCTTGGAGAGTCCACGCAGTAGTTTGTTTACCTTCATGGAATCAGAAATCAGTTGTCCTTGATTTCCAAGACCATTGACAATATCTGTAAAACAGCTAAACATGTCAGTTATAGATTCTCCCGGTTTCATTTTGAAGGCTTCATATTGACCGAGGAGAATGTTAATTCAGTTTCCTTCACTGTCTGTTTCTTCATAGGTGATATGTAATCTATCCCAAACTTCTTTTGTTGTAGCACAAGAAGATATTCTGTTATATTCAGTTGGTGACAAAGCACAATATAAGGAATAAATTGCTTTTGCGTCGAGTGCTTGTCTCTTGATTATCTCTTCCTAAGTCATTCCGCTGGTCTCAATAGTTTCTTTCCCTCTTTCAGAGACGGATGCAGCTGTAGGAGTAATTCCTTTTTCTACAACGTCCCATTCCAGAGGATCCTTTGATCGTAGGAAAGCTTTCATCTTGTTCTTCCAGATGTTGTAATCCTTTCCATCAAAGTAGGGTGGTGCAGTATTACTTTGCCCTTCCATCAGCCCTGGTGCTAGCATACTAGCTATGGATCTTTTACTCTGAAGTAAAACACTTCAAATAAAGTGAGTACACGAGCTCTGATACCAATTGATATAGCTAGTAAGTGCCTAGAGGGGGGGGTGAATAGGTATATAAAAGATTTTTCTCGTTAATCGCACAATACTAGACGGTTAATAGAATTGAGACAATCGGCAATCAAAGTAAGACTCGAGAGAAGGGAAGAGAGAATTGAACACAATGTTTATAGTGGTTCGGCTTATTTCAAGCCTACGTCCACTCTTTCGCACCGACACCCTATTGGCTGGATTCCACTATGAACAAGAGATGTTACGGCGTTGTTCTCCCTTGATTTCTCGGTGTAGATGATCTACCATACTCGCTCAAGGTATCACTAAGTATAGACTCTCTCTTGTGAATACAATTTCGCTCAATATGAATCGACTAATAATCAAGGTACTTGGACTGGAATTTGTCTATCGAGCATGCACTAAAGTAACTAAAACGTCTTCCTTCTATACTCCTTTATGTCATCATACCCGTTGGCACTTACCAAAGGAATTCCTCCAATCTACCCATTGGACGGAATCAATCAAGAAGATCATTCAAGGTAATAAAGGAACCTGATGATAGCCCATCAATCTTGTTCGCCCATACAACCAGGATCTTGGTTTCCAAGAATAGAACCTTCCAAGAATATTTTCATCGACCATCGGATCTTCAAACAATCTTGATTACGAATAAAAAAATCCGTTATATTTATCCAGCCAAGAGATCTTCTCCGGAGGATAGGACTAAATCCTCAACCAAATACTTAGGCTCTGGATTACCTTCACACGGATTAGAACAACTGTCAATGAGAATAGTCTTGAGTCTTGAGTCTTGAGTCTTGAGTCTAGTGATCTAAAAGTCTTCAGACTCTAAACAGAAGGTCTGTAATTATCCAGACTAGACTGATAGAAATGTTTTGTCAGCTTCAAAATATTCTGGAAAGATTTCTCCAACAACATCAACTACTTTACGGATTATGTGACCTTCATGGATTGCCTCATAAACTCTTCAAAGGATGTCGAGGTGCTTCGCCGTGCAGGGATTATTAAGAACTACTTGGGCAATGACGAGGTAATTGCGCAGATGTTCAACAAGATGGGTGACTACGTCACTCTATCCAATTTCTATTACTCCGAGATTTTCAAAACTGTGAATGCATATTGTAACAAGAGGTGGAACGTTTGGATGGCAAAACTAAGGAGGGAATATTTCCATAGTCCTTGGGCTTTCTTGTCCGTTCTCGCAGCCATCGTGTTGCTCCTTCTCACGGCAGTGCAAACAGTATTTAGTATTCTTTCTTATACAAAGCAAAGTTGAATGTGATCAAGGCTGGTTTATATATTTCCCCCGGACCATCTCCTTTGTGTTCTATAGTCAATGGTATATTCTTGGTTTCCCTATGAGGACGAACCACATGTGCTTAAAGTTTGATATTAGATTACTTGGACAGTGAACTACATCAATTACAGTCTTAACCATTTTATAGTAGCAATATTGGTGCTGATTTCGGGAGATTTCTTTTGTACTTACCTAACTATGGGATACGATGGTTAATTCCGCTTATTCTAGGCAGAAATCAAAAGTTCCTTTCGCCAAAAATAGAATATCATTTTGCGTTTCCACATGCAAAGTTTGATAATGAATTTGAATTGTCGATGGTCAAACGTGAAACGTGACTGTCCATTATTAGTCTAACCAAATATTTGTAATTTATGAAAGAAATAACAATTTTACCATCTACAAACTCAACAGAAGTTGGCACTTGTTTTTTAGGTGTCACAAGTGGCCGTAAAACAGTTTATAAGTAACTAACTAAATAACAATTTCACCATCCACAAATCCAATAGTACATTACCACTTGTTTTTTAACATTTTACAAGTGGATGTGTAACTATTTGCAAGTTTCCAATCAAATAACAATCTTACCATCCACAAACCTAATGGTAGATCACTACTTTTGTTTTAGATTTTACAAGTGGGTGTGTATTTGCTGCAGTAGATTATGAGTTCTTACATACTTTTCTAGTAGGATTGTTTAATGATGTAACACAAACTATACCTCTATAATGTCTTAGTAGATTATTAACATTGTTTTCATTAACATTGTCTAATGTAATTCTGTTCTATATTTTGATAGTCATTTAGTGACAAATTGCATAGAAAATTAAGGATTAAACTTGCCCCTAAATGAAAATAATATAATTAAATTTCATACCATATAGTTTTTAGGAGCATTGATCACTCATTGCATTGAACCAGCAATGGTGAATAGACCTCATCGATCACATGGATTGAGCCGATAGTGAAGCAAAGTTCGGCCAAGCACGGGGGCACAGTGACCAAATACTTTAGCCCAGAATCAGCATATATGAGCTTCTTAAGTTGGTTAAGCCCATTAAAGTTAAAGACCCTAAGTTTAATTAGAATGAACCCTAAGTAGGTGAAGGTCTGCCAAATTGAAGCCCACGGAGAGCTGGCCGAAATTTTCAATGATGGGACAGGCTGAAACGAAGCTCAGTCCAATCTGATTTCAGCTCGTTTGACTTAGGCCCAGAGAATTACAACCCATATTAAGGTCTAAGCCGGTCTAAACCTAGGTCATGCCCTATATATTCAAACATATACCTCATAACCTAGAGGTCTTCGACCGAAAAAAAAAAAAAAGGTCGGGAAAGCAAGAAGAGCAAAATAATGCACTCGAGGGTATGGTCAACTTGTTCGAGGACGTCTTTGTGAGTGCTATTAATGAAGGACCATTGGAGGGAATTGGCACAAGGCCGCTAAAGTAAAATCCTTTTAATTTTCTCCATATTTCTAGGATTTTACTTTGTAAGAATTGATTGTTGCACTTTCCATTCGATAAAATGTAATTCGATTGATGAAAGTCAATAAAATTACAAATTTATGTTTGGGGCATGATGTGATACACAAAATTAGCCTGGTGATGATATCCAACCTAAAGAAGAAAATATGATCCAAGAAAGGTTATGAGGCCGAGGCTTCCTCATGCTTCCTCGTCTCACAATTTTAAAAGAAGAATGGAAAACCATTTTGAAATCGTTTCTTAGAACTGGCTCCAATTTAACCTTGTTTGTTTTTTTGATTCATGTACTTTATGCTTTAGATATGATTCAACGCGCAATGGTGTAGGGATGGTCCAATCCAATGTGATAGACACCAATAATGATGATCATGATGATCTAATTTATAATCCACTAAAGTGCAACGTAGTTGGGAACAACATGAAAGGCCCAGGCCTCTAGGGGTTCGACATGGATTACTAAGTCTAGAGTTAGTTGAACTCTCTCAAACCTATATTAATTTGCAACCTAGGTTCAAGTTCTTAACATGCAAATTAATTTCATTTAAGAGTCGCGACTAATCTAATTTTTAGTGGGTGAATTAGAAACTTAAGTAAAATACTAAGAGAATACTTTACTTCTACAAATTAGAGATTATGGATTCATGGACTTGATTACATTATATTATTCTAACGTTCTTTTGATACATTTTCTCTTTTATTTTCAAAAATATTTTGCAAGCAACTTGAATTAATATCAAACTAACCACTAACGTATGAGGTGTTCATGTGGGTGCTCAACTATTAATGTAGCACTCAATAATCAAGGCATTAAATATATTGCAAGAATAGAAAAGAAGTACTTACCTCGAAGCAATGCAATCCATAGCAACAGTAATGAAAAAAACATATTCAATCTAAATATGGCTTCTAATTACTATGCAATTTTACTCAAATCTTTTTAGGGTTTTCTCTTATTTAAATGAAAACTAATCCTTATGCAATGCATGAAATTCTAGCTATTCTAAGATGGCATGCAATTGAAATAAAACTATATGACATGCTTTCGATGTCTCTAAACATGCAATCTCTAAAATGACATATAACTTACTTAAATGACCTAACTCTAATGACAAGCAATAATTAATATGCAACCTATACATACAATTTCTAAATGACATGGAATTTATGCATCCAACTCTATATGACATGCACATTATATATATATTGTATTTTCGATGAAATTTGGTATAAATAAATAAATAAATATATATATAGTATTTTCGATGAAATTCGGTATAAATAAATGCCATTATTTAAACATGCAACCTTATCAAAGAAAATAATCTAATCTATCTTAAGACGATGTTTCTAGTTTTTTTTTTTATAAATAAATTCGTAATTGAAAATTACTCAAATTAACTATTAAGATTAAGCTATCATCTAACTTAAACTAGGACATAAACTAAGTGAAATCCTAATCTGAATTGGAAATATATCATAATCTTCTAGAATCTACTTAAATATGCATCCTATCCAAACTATCCTAGTTTAACAAGAAAATCTTATATAATATGCATTCTAGCTTATTCTAATTCCACCAAAAATTAATTGGTGGTGATTCCTGAATAATTGATTTTGCATTTTAATTAATTCGAAAGTTGTGAATCAATATAGGCTTGGAAGAACTTGAGCTAAGCGGAAGCTTAGTAATCCCTAGCCATTCCCTAAATGATTTACTCGAGGAAAACTCGCAACAATTACCCATTAGTTTTATCCTGTGGATCTTACCCATTTGACATTGGCCACACACTAGTTGTGACATCCCAGATTTTCACTCCTGTTTTCTACTAAATAAATCGGGCATTTCATTGACGCACCTATAGAGCTGTTCTTAGAGTTGATCATTCTCGAGATAACTAGACTATCCAAGGAAGTCATTAGGGAATTTTAAGGCAATAGAGTTGATAATTCGACTAGGAATCAGCTTCTCGACCGTGTTCATCTTTAAATGCCATTACAGCACAGTATAAAATCGATTTGAGGTCAGAGATAGGTCGGTTCGACTAAGATATGTAGTTGATCGTGGGTGACTCCACTAAATTGGAAAATTCTCATCGACTGACACTAACTTGATTTTACTATCATTTTGGTACCCTGTGTCTGTATTTGGATCCTCAAGATTTTCACGATAATCGAGAGTCGTCCATATGTCTAGTGGGTTTATAGTGGTTCAAAGAAAAATCGACCACAGGTCATTTGCACTAAAAATCTCTAAAAACTACCTAGTAGCCTAGGTCATGCTAAAAATGCACCGAATGGAAATTAACCGCCAATTTGAGTCCGATTTCAGAAATTGAAAATTCTGTCATGTCACAATAAATTCTAGGAACGTCGACTCAATCTCAGAAGATTTTTTTGCAACCCGAGACTTTTTGGGAAAAAGTCATCACAAGGCCATTTTTGTTCAGAAAATGCCAGTAATTATTTTTTATTACGAAATTGGGAAGTAAGATGGATCCATGGGTGAAGAAAAATGCCGAGATGACCAATGTTGGCTTGATTGAATTTATAGAGGTCAATTGGGATTTAATCAAGTGAATTGAAGAGTCCAATTGAAGCCAAATACTTACAAATTCGTAGCTCCCCCTTCACCTTAGTCAAATGGACCATTTCATGGGTTGTGAGGAGTGTATGTGTGGCTCAATTGCAGCCATAGAACCTTGACTTGATGGACAAGCTTAAGGGGACAATTTTGTTGAAAACTAAGGCCAAGGAGCCCTCCAACCTTATCTCTCTCTCCCTCTCTCCCTCATTGCCGTCCACCCCATCCCTCTCTCCCTCCATTGTCTTGTGTGAAGCCAATAGCTAATAGGATAAGACTAGCGGCCTGTCACACGCCTGTAAGCCATCGCCGTCGCCGCCGTGGCCGGGAATCGCCACTTCGCCTCCACCCACGCTGGGCCGTACGAGCCGTCCGCCCCTCTTGCCCCTCACGCCGTCCAACCTCCTCGTTCGCCTCTGTCCGAGCACCTAGGTGACTGTTTAGCCGCTGCAAGTGGCTGTGGAAGCCCACTAGAGTTCCATCAAGTCCCCGTTTGGACCGAAACCACCCCCGTTGTCCATCCTCGATCCTTGCCTCACCATTTCAGCCTTGTTTTCCTTGTTTTCAACCAAGAACATAAGGGTTCTTAGTGGGTCTCACAACAACTTGGAAGGCCATTTTGAGGTGTTTCCGACCTTGGATCCTAGGCTTGCTTTGGAGAAAAGCAACCCTCGCTTCGTTCTCGACGTTTCAATTTGAACGGATTGTTAAACGGGTGAGTTTTGCTCACTAATCCTTGCTTAGTGTGCTAATGATGCGTAGGGGTTGATTAGATTTAATTAAGTGTAATTATGTGGATAGATTATGTTAGAATAATTAAATGAGGGATTTACCTATGCATGTTAGGCAAATGGTTAGCGTAGTTAGCAAGTAGACAAGTCATATTATTTATTGAACGAGTCTCGGTAATTTTCCAGACTTGTCTCGGCTTCCAATTAGGCATTACAAGTCTGAATTGGATTTATTGCTATTTAATAGTTAACCTTTGTAATTATCTAATTATTTATTTATTTTTCGGAAATTAGACTAGGATAGCCGGTGACCAGAATTTCGTGCGAATCACATTAGTGATCTCTGTTTATTTAACTGAGTACCTGATTGCGCAAATTGAGTGAAGTTGTATGGATGAGTATTTTATTTTAATATTGATTAATTTTGGCAAGTAAATGAGAAATTGATTTCATTGTATCATGTCGACTCGAAAGACATAGTATTGGCTTGATGATTCAATATGTCACCTCGGAGATTGCACGTGGCTCAGTGATGAGTGATATCGCCTCGGAGAATGTACGTGGGTCGGTGACTAGATATATATCACCTCGGAGAATGCATGTGGCTCGATGATAAGAAATATCGTCTCGGAGAATGCACGTGGCTCAGTGACTAGATATATATCACCTCGGAGAATGTACGTGGCTCGGTGATTGGTTCTATCAGTTAAGATTGGATAATAATGGCTAGAATGACCGAGAAATGGTTAGGTTGACATGTAATCGACTAGACCGATTGATCGACGTTTCGATGTGTTGTGATTGATTGGGTGGCTATTGAACTGTATTGAATTGCAGGTGGAATCTGAGGTTAAGGTAAGTCATCTGACTTGTGTTGTGCATAGGCAATCCTCGTAGTGTATTGGCCTTCTAATCGAGTCTTAGGGGGAGTAGAACTCGCTGAGACATTGTCTCACTGGTTATTATATAACCATTTTAGGCTCTTAGATGGCAGTACCTCCACTTCCTCGTCCTTCTATGCGTTTTGATATTCCCGAAGAGATCTCAGAGATAGCGTACCACTTCCATATTCATAACCACCCCGAGGGACTGGAGTACATACTAGTTAAGTCGACTGTCTAGGTTGACGTAGGTAATGATGCCTTGAGGCCGCATGAGTATCGGTCGTAGTATCATCACTACCATGATGGGCGAAGAGAGAGTCCCATACCGGAAGATAGTGTGTCCTTGTACATTTTGTAAGAAGCGTTTAGAGGAGGGACGGCAGATCCTCAGGATGGGTCAATAGTGGATGCTAAGGATCCTAAATTCGAGAGCGATCTTGAATCACCAGTTTACTCAGCCGGGGGTGTTAACTGGAGTGAAAAGGAAGGAGAGATAGTCGATCAAAAGGAGGATCAGGAATGGGAATGGCCGATGGAGGAACCTGAGGATGAGCCTAAGGTGAATTTTGAGGAAGAAGAGCTCGAGGATGAACCTGAAGAAGAAGAAGAAGAATCTGAAGAAAATGATGATCTAGAGGAGGATTCAGAGTACAACCCTAATGAGGACTAAGATCCCATTGTATTTGCAAACCTGGATTATGGACTAATGTATGATAGATCAGACTTCTGTGAATAGTATTATATTATATACTATGAGGTTTGCTTTGTATAAAAGTGTGGTTGTGGTTTTTAGTTGTAAAAGATATAGCCCTACTTTTCTATCCTATTGTTTTATTGTCTGGGGATAATTTTATCTACTTCCGCATGCATATTAAAATGAAAGGATCGGCGATGCGGCCTGGAGCGTCGCTATTAATTGACCAAGGTAAGGGATAAGTGCGTGCCAGAGGATCGGGGCATGACAGTAGTCGCTTCAAAGTATATCAAGAACCCTTAAAATCTTTATTGCCATGCATAATGTCAAGCTAGGTACTAAGAGAGTGTCATGGCACGTGGGAATTTAGTTACCTCAGCAACAGTTGGACGACTGTTTTAGAGGGGTATCTCAAGCTAGGCTTATCGTTTGACCCTAGTTACTCTTAGGTTGGGCTAGTAAGCCTGGTGGGCCAAGTATATTGGACTTAATGGACTTGGATTGGGCTAAAGGCCCAACCGGGCTCTCCTAGATAAATCGGTGGGTACCAGTCGGCAGTCGCTTAGGCAAGCTCTCGGGTCTTTGTCAATCGAAATTTACACCGTTTGGTCCGAGGTCATATTAGCATGATGTCTCTAGACAACAAGTGTAGAAGAAACCTAATTTCAAAAATGAATGCGCGATGACGAAATGACGATATATATATTTTAGGGGAATAATTTTGACATTATCAGCAAATTTGACCCTCAAACCTGGCGAAATGCATGAATGATTTCCAATTTCTCGGCGCGGTGTCCAAGATCCTGAAGTTACAATGGGTCTAGTTACTAAATGCGGAGGTTCATAGATAAAATGGGAACGTGTGATGGTGCAGTATCTCTATTGATGATCGAATGTCTAATTCCATCGTTTGACAGAGAATTCGATCTCTAATCTTCACGAAATTCATAGAAATGAAATCTCTGTATTAAGAGAGTATAATGCCTCTAGTTTCTGTGTGTAGAAGGAATACAGTAAGAAAACTAGATGCAGGATCATGTAAAATTATTATGTTTTCTTGAAGGTCGAATTCTGCCATCATTGGCGAATTCAATAACCCCTAAGCTTTGTTCAAACGCGAGTTGCATGATGAATCTACAGGCAAAATGAAGGTGTTAATAGTGAACATCTATTCTATCATATGCACCGCGTCGTGAGGTGATTTCCTTTAATTGGCGAGAATTAATTTTGTGGTATTTGTGTTACCTTCTAAATCTCCAATGCCTTTGGTATTATTTTCCCAAGCACACTCTTTGCTCGAATTATTCATGAATATATCAATCCTTTTATATTCTTTTGACTTCTCATGATGGATGAAATTGACGCACAACTGGTTTCTCCAATTAACATGAGACACTTGGTTTTCATGTTAATTGGAGAAACCAAAGAAGCGGAGAAAAACAAAATCCCAAGTGCCACAACTTGGCATGGGAGGATACATAAGTGCCAAAATAAAAAAAAAAAAAAAAAAATACTTAAGTGCTAAAATTGGAGAACAAAGAAATACTTAAGTGCCAATAGCGAGAATTTTCGGCCAAATAGCTAACGTTACTTTTTCCGACGAAAATTTCAAATGATGTGACATTTCTTTAAAAATATTTTTATTCAATTTTTATTCAATTTTCTTTTAAAATTCGATTGAAAAAAAAAATAAAAGCTAAAATTTATTGAAAATACTATATTAAAAAAAAAAAATGGCAAGGCTTGCTTTGATGGGTGTTTCGCTGCCACCCATCGCCGGAGGAGCCAGCAACTGTCACCGAGCTCGAGCAAGGGCGCCTAGATCTAGGGGACGACGACAACCCTCTCTAGTCCTAAGCCAGCGTTGGCATTGCCCTCGCCCGAGCTAAGAGAGGATTGTCAACCCTCGCTTGGGACCAATGAGGCCTCACCCTGCTTGGTTGACGTTGTTTAAGGGTTTTTAATTTGGGGTGGAATATGGAGGACAACATCCTTTTAGACAAGGATTGTTAAACGGACATTCTAGCTAAACACATAGACTAGTTCTATTAATAAAATGATACCACATCGGATTTCCGACGAGCATCGCTGAAATTCACACTTAAGTGTTTAATTTTCAAAAAAGATAACACTTAAATGTACCTTTATGAAAATTTTGACACTTACATATCTCCGGTGCCAAGTTATGGCACTTGAAGGTGTTCTTTAGCCATTTAAAAAAAAATGGTACATGCTATTGCAAAAAAGGGAAGGAACTACATGTAACTTATTTCATTATATGAGATATTTATAGATGAGTGGAATTTAAATGATGAGACTCACAAATATCAACCTTTATTCTAACCACATAGACGCTTTCATTCATCGTCATCAACCTTTGTCACGTCATGGCCAAAAAAAAAAAAACCTTCGTGGAAAATAAAAATCAAGAGCAAACGACGACGAAGGCTAATTGAAAACGTCAAAATTTGACTTTTGGAAAATGATGGAGAAGTCAACCCCAAGTGGCATTTATATAAGTGATCAGAAGTTATCTCAAATGATGACAAAAAAATAAAGCAAAAAAAGAATTGTGAAATTTTTTTACATATTTTTCTATTTTGATAAACAGCACATGAATATATTTATAAGCTTTATTAGACAATTATCTAGGTAAGAAACCAATCAAGTTATGGATAATCAATGCATCATTACGAGAGTTATGAAAATCAAGGAAAATATCTTAAATTATTTCTCAAAATATCCTAAGTATCTCTAATATGAAGTAGATCGTTCCCATATTATTCTATGCCACGACAAAAAATTAGCAAAGACTTTGGACGGAGTCCTACATTCTCGCTAGAAACGAAGTTTCATGATATTGACTACTTTATATAAATAAATAAATAAATAAAGCAATATTTACAGCTTGTTATGCTTGCGATAAGGTATATCCATGGAGATATAGATTTAAATAAGTTCGTTTGTCAAGAGTTTTCCTCTTGAAAGTGTTTCTCAAGAAATTGTTACAACTTATGAGGTGAGCTATTTAGACATTAAATTAAATATTCATCTGACAATTTAAGTTTTTAAAATAATTGATAATGATTCCACAAAATGTCACAAAAGTAATGATAGATTTATGAATAAAAACTGTCATATCATACTAGAATGTCTCCTAACATTTGGATGTCTGTGGTATGAACTTCGCTAATCAGCTATGTGGGCTCATGTTTCTTGGCATTGGAGGTGGAATCATCGTTATTGAGCCGCAATGTATCTGCCGATTTCCTTCCCGTCCTGAAATTTGGTAATTGCATGCATCAGTACCAAAACAACCAAATAAGCATCCTCAATGCATAAGTAAAACCATTCATCTGAAATATACCATATTCAAATCAAATGCTTAATCGCTCAACTCATACTTGGGGTAGATAAAGCCATATTCGAAGTTTCTTTTGTCCTTAGGCACTAACTTTAAAATTGTACATTATATCAATATATCCAGGAATATTGATTCTCAAACTAATGGTGACGCCACATGTGCACTTCTTTAGGATGGTTTGGAAGTGAACATTACATATAAGTTATCTCTCTAAGTTCTCTCTCTCTGATTAAATTTAGACTTTTGGGTTAATTAACTTTTTAATGGTCTTAATACCAACACATTTACAAATTTTAATTTTGTTTACCGTATTCATTCCATTGTTACATGAATGTTTCCTTTTTTTTACTTTGCACTAGCACTGTATGTAACATAAAACACAAATAAAAACATGTAATTATGTTATTCGTTAAAGAATAATGGAAGAAAATGAAATATTTGCATATCCTTTTCACGATGGTCCTTCCTATAACCTAGACAAGACAAAGATGCAAAAGTATGTTTACTTTAAGAGGATACATCTAGATAAGGAAATGTAACTTTTACTTTGTATTTTTGCCTTAAATGTCCTTTCTAGTCATTTCGTTACTTTTGCATTCTAAACAAACATGGAGGAGTCATATTCAGGAATCCACAGGAAATTATCATATCAGTTCCTAAAGTCAATATATTTTTTTTTTTCATCTCGAACACTATCCTTATACAAATACAAAACGTGAATTTCTGGGTTGTACTTCGTTCATAAAATAGAAAGGTTCACAATTTGTACAGAGAACACGGTTCTGATTTTTAATCATAGATGTAAACTACCAAGGTAGATTCCTTGACTATAAAATAAAAAGAAAAATAGGAAAAAGAAAATGAAGTCTTAGTACCTTTGGAAGGGTCATAGCCGAGGCTCTGGAGGTGACGATATTCTTGACACAGAGCACAGCAATGGCAACAGCAATGAACATAACAATCGTCGCATGCATTCTGTTGCCATCTGAATTGAGTCTTCAACCTTCTACGATTGCAGCAACCGCAGCAGCAAGCTCCTCCCAGAAAACAACCCGTCAAAGTAGCAGCTAAACAGTAGAGTGCGCCTTTCGCAACACAAGCTGCAACAAAACGAATATAATAATATTATCGTTGTTGATTTTTATCATTTGAGGTAAATTACTGTAGCGACCCTCGAAATTCTCAAGTGAGACATGTGCAATTTGAGGCAGGGACGCGAAATAAACTTTACCAGAACCTACCTTTGATGAAAGAAGAAAGAAGACCATAGCAAGCGATGTTGGATATTTCAATTATTTAAAACATTATTTCAAGTATGAAATGGTTATTACTGCTCGGAAATGTAGCACGCATTCACAATTTTTCAAACACAGACTTGTAGATTTAACTCAAAAAATTGCACACGCCACCGATCAAAGCCTAACCATCTGTCTCTCTGCTCTCCACAGCTCATTACCATGCCACCTGAGCAACTCCTCCTCTCTCTCTCTCTGCTTTACTCAGAGGTCTACGATGGTTGCATATGTCGTCCTGCCTCAGATTGAGATTGCAGGATATACATGGCTGGAGTTTGCAATTACGAAAAGGTTGATGGTTCGTGGAGGTTGAGGATGAGGGATAATGGGTTTGTGAAAAAAAAAAAAAAAATACTAATTTACAAATACATACATGAAGATCCTTCGTTCGCGAACACCGCGATCCTCCCAAAAGTGACGCATGGGCAAAAAAGCGTTGTGCAACCTGAAACACGTACAACAATGTCATACATATCACAGCATCCATGAACTATACTTCAAATTATAGAACTTTGAGAAGACAAAAAGAACAACAGCTGCATGGATCGTCGCAACAATGAAAAATATCGGATGACCAAGTGACGGAGTTTTTCTGTTGCTCCGGAAGATGATGATGGTGGTGGTGGTGGTGGTGTTCCTGAAGATAATTAACGGGTAAACCGGTGCCGACCGTGTATCCTTGAGAACGAGGAAGAGGGTTCGATTTCTGGGACGACATGGTTATGTCCTTTTTAGCTCAGCAAGATGTGGAAGATAATGATGGCCGAGTACTGGGGGTTAAATAAGTGTAGGATCTTCGTGATTGGAAAAACTCCAACGAAAGTGTGGTGTGTTTCTAAGATGATCACAAGTGGCTTCGGTCTTATTTATTATAATGGGCAAGCTTTGATTCTATAGCTTTTCTAACGCAAAGCGATGGCTCGTTTAGTCTACGCGGTAGTCTTGCGATAAGTGTACATATGGTCGTGCTAACACGTTATCAGTTTTGTTGACCGAAATTGCGCTGCTAAAAAGCTCAAGACGCGAATATGGACTCATTATTTACTAATGCGATTTGTGGAAAGACTTGCCAAGTTTTTTTATATGAATGATATGAGCCTAAAGTCAACACTACCCATTCCACCGTTCCTACCAACCCGTCAGTCTAGAAATAAGCGTCCCTCTAATTACTAAACATACGGGCTTTATCAGACTTACCCATATCTTAAAAAATAAATAACCTTGCTAACACTAACCCCACCATTACTCTTTGTGAAAAACAGTGTCTTTGTTACCACAAAGTGCGATGGAAATGCAATTCGTAATTAGAGACTATTTCTCAAATAGAAAATTCTCAATTATAAACACTATTTCTTTCTTCTAGAGAGGAAATGAAATCAGTAAGAACTAATTGCTGCGAGTGAACTTTTTTCAAACTTTGAATTACTACTTAAATATAAAACTCATTTAAGGAGTAAATAGAAACTTTACTAGATCTTTTTTCTTGATTAAATTCGTCATGTTTTTTACCTGGTTTCATCTAGAGTTATTTAGAATTAGACCTCATCAAAGTGATTTTCTCTTTAATTGCCATTTATAGATCACTTATTTTTACTGAATTGGGAAGACAAATTTGTATTCTATTACGTAAAAATCATGTTAGATATCATTTTAGTTGTAACAACGTGAAAAAAATTTAAAGAGTGACAGGAAACCGATAAAGCAAAGAGAGAATAATAAGAAGGTCAATGCTAGCCTAATGGTGCCGTAAGTGCTTCAAACTAATGGTGCATTTTGTGCCTTTAGTATCACTTCAAAAGCAACAGGCTATGGAACACTTGATTAATTAATAATTTAGCTTGATTAGTAGAAGATTGCAGACTTTTTGTGGATCAGAGAAATGAACAATTTTTTTAATTTAATAACTTAATCTTGTTATAAAATCTTTAATAATTTAGCTTGATTTGTAGAAGATTGCAAACATTGTGTGGATCAGACAAATGAACAATTTTTTTTTTTTAATTTAATAACTTAATATTGATATAAAATCTATTTCACCTGAGATAGCTTCAAATCCACGTAGCAAATTTGAAGAGCAAATTTTAATTCGGAAATAAAATAAAAATTAACAAATTTCATTCAAAATCCCACGATTTCCCTAAGAAACCGGGAAATAATGGAGCCGGAGGGTGGGGGTGGTTTTCAAGACTGCACCGTTACTATGCCAAGCTTTTTCCAAAAATAAACTAAAAGAAGATCACAATTATGAACTATATATAATTTTTCCATGGCCAACACTTTTTTATTTTTTATAATCCAGCGCAATTAGGCTAATTAACTGAAGGCCCATTAGAACATTTTATCAGCCCTTGAACTGATTGAATTCGTTTTATTTACCTATACAAGTGACCCTAACTCAGAATAGTTTCATGGAGTAAGTGAAATTTGAATTTTTAACTTTCAGTTCCTAACTTGGAAATCTACTGACGCCCTGACCAATCATGTCAATCCACAGGATTGGCCTAGCATCTTTATTTTTGAAAGCGATATCTAACATGATTTTTACATAATAGAATACAAATTTGTCTTCACAATTCAGTAAAAATAAGTGATCTACAAATGGCAATTAACGAGAAAATCTTTTTGATGTGGTCTGACTATAAATAACTCTAGATAAAATGATAGAACATCAGTTGTCTACAAAGATTATGACGTTCTATCTACTGGTTGTAGTAACTAACCGGTAGCTAGAACGTCATAACCTTTGTAGATTTCTTTGAAGTTCTGTACCGTGGTCAATTTTCACACATCATCTTTCTAGTATCAAGCCAACGCAACTTGTGAAAGACATCATACGTCGTTCTCGTAAACTCAAGTTTTAATATTTCTTTGTAAGTCATCCTTAGCCCTTTGCCTGTTCATCAAGTTTCATGAACTTCTAGTTTAGTGCAGTACTCAAAGTAATTTTTATGCAGTTGGTAAAATCTAAACAATGGTAAAAGTAATTTTTATGCAGTTAGTAATTCACCTATTGCGCGCGTAAATGTTGTCTCAATCATGAAGGCAATTATAATATCTAGTCAGTAGTGGGAACAGAATTTTTCCGGTGTGGGTTTTGTGAAGTGGACAATGCAACTTGTGAAAGACTTCATATGTCATTTTCATAAAGTCAATTTGTGACGTCTCCTTTTATGTCTTTCTTAAACCTTTTCCTCTTCATCAAGTTTCATGAACTTTTAGTTTATTGCAATCCCCAAAATAGGTATTGCTCAAATACGTCCTTAATCACGCTAATCATTTAATCACCAATATGGATATACAAGAGAGAAAGATGGTCACATCCTTCAATTTTTTGTTCGGTGCAGGGAATATCTCAACACAGCTGAGGATTTGAAAAGGGAAGGAAATACATGAGACTTCATTAGGCAAGATATTTATAGATGAGTGAAGTTAAAAGATGAGACTCACAAATACCAACCCCTTATTCTAACTACATACACGCTGTGATTCATCACCATCAACCTTTGTCATCGTCAAGGCCAAAAAAAAAATATAATAATAATAATAATAATAATAATAATAATAATAATAATAATAAATAAATAAATAACCTTTGTGGAAAATAAAAGTCACGAGCAAACGATGACGAAGACTTCTTTTCGGTCGGTTGATGACGAAGACCACTTAGAAATGTCAAAAATTGACTTTTGGAAAATGATGGAGAAGTGACCAAGCGGCATAAGTTATCTCAAATGATGATATACGAATAAAGCAAAAAAAAAAAAATGGTGGAATTTTTCTGTATGTTTTTTGTGTTTTGATAAATAATACATGAATTTATTTATAGGTTTTTTTAGATGATTATCTAGGCAACAAACCAATCAAGTTATACACAATCAATACACCATTATAAAAGATATGAAAAATCAAGAAAAATACCTCAATTATCTTTAAAACATGTACTAAATATCTCTAATATGATGTACTTTTGTCATGGATAAAACTTCCAGCCGGAGACCCCCCTACTTACCGGCAATGCCTGTGGTTTGAGTCCGCCACAGTTAGCTCCCCATTCCCTTCCATTTGCTATGTAGATGAACTCATGGTATGGAACGAAATTTTTTTAATGTTGCTTTGGTCGAAAAACCACAGCCGAATTAGAATGAGTTTGTCTTGATTGTTGCCTATGATAGACCAGCGGCGGTCGATATGGTGGTCCGGTGGTGGTCAGAATGGACGACTGACAGAGGGTGATCCAATGATGGCCGCAGCTTCAACGAAAGCTTGTCCGAAGGAGGCGTCGTTCTTGGTGCAGGCAAGCTCGGGAAGAATACGACGAGCCCTCGGGGAAGAAGATGCAGGGACATAATAAAATTATATAGGAAAAAGAAATTAAAAAAAATATAAAAAATGTCATAATGAAGCTTGGGTGGGATATGTTTGTTGGGGCCGGCAAGGTTGAATTAAAGACGAGCTGATTAGAAAGTCCAATGATTTAGACTGAGGTGTTAAGGGCTCAATTAATTGGGCCGAGTATGCAAATTGGGTTAAGAGAATCGGTTGGACCGAACTGAGCGTGTGGGCTGACTGCTGATTGGGCTTAGAATGACTAGAGATGGGGAAATTATTCTAAAAGCTGTTTTTAAAATAGTTGATAGTGACAATTGATAATGATCCTATAATATTTCATAAGAACATCTTCGGGGCATAGAATACACCATAGTCATACCTAATTTCGATCCCCACATCGATCTCAAAATTGTTCAAGAATCAACTATTTTTCTCAACTGGTTGAGCACCATCCCCTCTTCAAACTTCTTTGACAACATGGGTTGTGGCCCTTGCCTCAAGTTTGGGTGAGGATTGTCTTCTTGCTATAGACGCTGTAGGTTTGGGCTAGGATCGCTGCCATCGTTACTGAAGGGGCGAGGGTCGCTAGTGCCAATGTCGCAGATGACCTTGCAAGCAAGTGGTGAGGGCTGCCACCTCGCCTGGTTTACTCGCCACATACGCGCGCACAAGTGTTGTTTTCTTTTTCCAGGACGTGAAGGTGGTGGCAAGGGCCACATTGGCTTTGGCTGACTCCGGAGAGGGGATGCGGCTCCTCAACGGTGTAAGGGTGGCCGCCACAACGCCACCGCCTCAACTGGAGCCACCACGGTCCATCTCAACTTCGGCTTTTCCTCTACTTGATTCTTCCTCTTTTTCTAATTTTTTTTTTTCAGATTTTTAATTTTCTAAAATCTTGAGATCAATTTTTGTGACATCCCTGGATCTCCTATATGTTGTTTTCACTCAACTTGTTTATATTTCAAGAATTGTAAAAAATAAATTTCAGTTAAACCGAGTCATAAGAAACTGAGCTACTCGGCTCTATTATCATAAACTTGGTTTCTTTACACGTGGGGAAGATGAGATTGAGAGGGGGATCTTTACAAAAAAACACTATAAACCACGAACACTAACTATCCCGCCTCTCATTGGTTATATACATGTTGTTAAACAACCAAAAACAAAAAGTCCTCCCACACGTCCAGCACCTCTCTGCACCTCCTACTCCGCAGGACTACCACCTTGCCCTGGGCCATCATCATACAGTGTCAAGGGTCCCACCAGCCGTCCATCTACCCGAGCGTAAAGGGCGACGAAGACCATATATGTCGGCCCCGTAAGCGCCCCCGTATCTATTGTCAAACAAGAGGTGCATTTGACAAGTACCACTCCCGGGAAATGGCGGTCCTGGAAGTCCTCTTGCTGCCAAACAAAGTCGGCGGGGGAGCCATAAAGGATGGCCGTCGTGGCAGCAAGCGGGGTAGGCAGCGCAGTAGACATCTTCTACTTTGAAGAAACAACATAATAACAAGTGTGAGTTTTTAAAATAAAAACTCAGCAAGTGGGCGGTTAGTCCTAACTGGGATTGGCCAAAAACAGTGCAAATAAGTAAATAAAATCATCAAGTTATTAAATCCATAGAAACCTAGCTGCAAGAATCACCCAGGGGGAGACGACACTCCACCCTGAACCCCCTCGCACCCAACCTGGCATCACGAGGTCCCCTGAGAAGTTGTTCAACCCTTCTCAGACCTCTGGAGAGAACACCATTACTTCTTTTCATCCCTCTCCAGGCATCCCGACACCCGGGGTCTCACATTGGCTCATTAGCCAATCATACATTCATAGTTCCACCTTGTTGCAGCACCAACAATCTCAACCAATTAAGAATCCAATACAAAAGACAACAACTAACACATATAGTCAGATCAAGCAATTTATGAACAAAAAGGAGCAGTTTTGTTCGCAGACATAAAAAGTACATCAATCCTTGTCAGAATATTACGAATTTTTGACACGTTATTGATAAGAGCTAGAGGAACAAATCTCAAGAAGAACACTAAGTCAGATTCCATAGGTACCGAGGGTAGAACTTCGATTTTCCTCCTACCTAGCATTCTGTAAAATTCCAGATTTCATATTTTTGTAGGAAATTTTTTTTCGAGGGTCATACTTTGTTCTTTTCTCTGAATTTTGGATATGTTATTCATGAATGTGGCATCCCAAAATTCAAGTCACCCTCTAGAGAAATTAAAGCCTATGATTAGGTAATGAAATTACCTATGATCTATGTGTTAGCCATTAGTTTTCTTAAGGCTAGGTGTTATTGTGCTTGTGTTTATGAATTTTGAATTTAGGACTATAGGATAAATTAATAATCTATGCTTGGCCGTGCACTTTATAAATTAAATTTCAATAAATGAAATGTCATAAGACTTTGGCCATGTGGAAAATTTAAAGTTTAAAATATTTATAAAAGAAATTCAAAAAAAAAAAAAAAAAAAAAGAAGGGGAAAAGAGGGTCAAAATTCGATTGGGCCTTAAGCCCAAGAGTGGAACTTTAATGGGCCAAGTTGGCCGGCCCATTGAAGCCCACAAGGGGGCTGTCGACCAGCCCAAGAGTAGGCCCAAAATGGCCGGCCCAAGCCCAAGCCCAAAAGCCCATCTTGCATGTGTTGTGACAAGTGGCAAGAGGGGTGGCATGCATTGGGCATTGGGGAGGCAAGCCAATGATGAGGAAATGGGGGGATAAAAGGGAAGAAGAGGAGAGAGAATGGCTGGTTAGCCATTCGGCCAAGAGAGAAATTTCGAGAGAGAGAGGAAGTGGCCGAGAGAGAGAGGAGGAGGAATCGCCGTCCGTCCGCTCGTGCTGTTCGTGAGGTCTAGAGGCAAGTTGGGAATCCACTTTCTACTCTTGCACCAATGTTTTCGCATGAACTGTTTGGAGTCAGAAACTTGTTTGAGCTTGCATGTGTGTTTAGAGTCCGAATTTGGCTTCAATTTCTTCATGAAAGTTGTATCTAACATCTTGTACTACAACATACTAAAATTTGATGGAAAATTATGGAGATTTGAGGGGTCAAACTCTCGTCTTACGGAGATGTCAGATCTGGAATGTTTTCGCATGAATCCGCTCGAGTCAGAATGTTGTGAGAACTTGCATGCATTTTATAGTTCGATTTTGGCTTTGATCTCTTGATTAAAGTTGTACCTAACATCTTGAAATACAACATACTAAAATTTCGTGGAAAATTATGGATATATGAGGGGTCAAAGTCCTATTCTACGGAGACCCCAGATCTGTGAAGTTTTCACTGACCTCCTGTTGGATTCTTGGTTGCATGTTGGTTTGTGATGAAAATATGACTTTGATGTCTTCATGAAAGTTGTAGGTAACATCTTAAACTACAACATACTCAAATTTGAAGAGAAATGAACAAGTATAGCCTAGTAAATCGGCTAGATCTTGGAGACGATGGTTCTGGTGGTGTGTTCCGAGACACCCGAGTCTTCATGGACTTAAATGGTGACCATAATTTGGTTATTTGACCTAGATCTCTTCATGCAACTTGTAAAGAGCACCTTTATACATAACATACTCAAATTTCAGAGGAAACGAAAGAGAATAGATGGGTGAAACCTTAATATTTCGGAGATGTGTATTCTGGACGATGCGGTAGTAGTTCCAGAAGCTTCGTGAGCTTGTATAAAATAATCTAAAAAGAATTTGGCTTGGAATTCTTCATGAAAGTTATACGAAAATGTCTTGGCTATCACCCTGTAAAATTTCGTAATTTTTGGAGGCCGTATGAGTATTTTAATCGAATATATTTGGAAACTGTGCATTCTGGTCATTATCCGAATATCATGTGCTATTTTGTGGAAATTGTGAAATTGTGTGAAATTCAATTTGGCCATGAATTTTGTATGAAATTGTCATCCTATTGGTTTTTTTAATGATTGTTTGAATATTATGATTTTGGGAAAATCATAGATATTAAATTTAATATTTATTTATGAAAATAAATAAATATAATAATAAAATTAAATAAAAATAATAATAAAATAAAAAGGGATTATTTTATTGGCCATAAATTCCATTGAATTTATTTATAGATGATTATGCATTGTTACATGTACAATAAGACACTGGTGTATGGATGATCATGAATTGTGATGCATGTGTGAATCATATGCCATGTAATAATGAGATCAAAAGGATGATGAATGTGGATAATGATAAGCGAGTAAGAGGTGATGGTGGAGGATGATGGCCGGAATGTATAGAGATACATTGCCAGAATGCCCCGGGAGTGTCGGGATGCCCGGTGGTATACGGTACGTAATTCCAGGGGAGGCCTGGTGGTATGTTGGTACATAATTCCGGAAGCCCTGTCGGAGGTCTTTGCCCGAAGGGGATGCCTCGCGATGCCAGGATTGGGGTGCAAGATGCCTGGCTAGAAGGGTAAAGGCCGGAAGCCCTGTCGGAGGTTTATGCCCGAAGGGAATGCCTCGTGATGCTAGTTGAGATGCGAGATGCTCGGAATGTGGGGGTCCGGAAGCCCAGTGGCCTGGGAGGCTGAATGCTGGGAGCCCTGTCGGAGGTCTTTGCCCAAAGGGATGATGAAATTGATGATTTGAGAAATGGGTGATGTGGTGATCAAATTTAAAGATAAAGATGAAAATAAACCCATGGCATGATATGCATGATGATATGCATGATGACGATGATATGTGATGTGATATGATGATCACCCATGGTATGATATGCATGATGATATGCATGATGATGATGATATGTGATGTGATATGATGATCACCCATGAGATGATATGCATGATGATATGCATGATGATGATGATATGTGATGTGATATGATGATCACCCATGGCATGATATGCATGATGATGATGATATGTGATGTGATATGATGATCACCCATGGCATGATGTCATGATGATGACATGTGTGATATGATGATGTCATGATGATGATGACATGTGTGATAGGATGATGTCATGATGATGATGATATGTGTATGGTATGATGGTGTCATGTATATGATGATGATGACATGTGTGTGATATAATAATGTCATGATGACGATGATATGAGTATGACATGATGATACACATGTATGTGTTATGATTGTGGTGATGATGCATGATAGTATATGCATGGCTTCAAGGTAAGTTACGCCTGCAATGCATGTATGATTTGTATGATGCATTGAGTTGTTATTGGATTCATTTACCTGCTGAGTGGTTGTACTAACCCCTTTTGGGGACCAACATTTCAGATTAGTAGATGGGTTAAGCGGTTATATATGACTGCGAGGAGAATGATAGCAAAGGAGGGAACCTTTGGATGCCGACACTGGTTGATGAACCTTAAGCATACGATTGTGGGAGGAGATGTCGGTTATCTTTTGAAGTATAGTCGAGTATAGAAGACTGCGGCATTTTGATGTACCGACTAAAAATGTCCATCTGCTCTATGTAAATAAACGTGTTCGGTTTTAACTTATATAAGATGTTTAGTAGGTGTGCATCATTTTCTGAATATAGGGAAGGGAGTTGTTGGATGTGCTTCCGCATATAAATTGCGCAAGGGACCGATCGAAAATAAAAATAAAAAATGTAAACCCCCAAGTTGTATGGACCCGCTACAATTGAAATGGTATCAGAGTGACATGTTATTAGGAAAAAGTGAATGGTAAGCGAACTGTGGCGACCCTAATCGGATCGGGGGCCGTTGAGGGGTGCCACAATGAAGACGTGCTCTAAAACTTTCATCAAGGGTTCGAAATCAAATTGTAGTCAGATAATTACAGAAAATCTAAAATGTCGCCTGAGGTCACACTGATTTTCACAAAAACAGTTCACTAGTTCACAAAACTCCTCCTATATATTAGATTTCGACCTCCAGTCATTATACTCTTTGTCCATACACACAATACACCTTACCACAGTATCTAGGAGTAGTCATAGTATGTTTTCAATTAAATTGATGGAACTAAACCAGCCCTCCTCCGCGCCCAACAGAAAAATGAAATAATTTAACACTTAGCGATTCCCCTTTCGATACTACTACCCCTCAATCACCCCCATCCTCAATATTCATGCTCAAAACTTAGCCCGAGGAAGCCACTCACGACGCTTGAGGTTCGTGGGTTGCCGACTTGGTTAGAACCGAACACCATAACCCACCGGCAATGGCTGAACACAAAAACCAGAATCCTTTTTAACCAACTCTAATCAAGAACAGCATTACATTACTTAATTTTGAGTCCATCAACCCAAAACTCCTCAACGCTAACAAAATAACAGCTCTAGAAACATCACAACTCTCTGGATACAGCGACCCGCCGCTCGAGGAAGGTCGAACCCAGAAAACGGAGTTGAAGAAATCATGTAACAAAAACAGGAATAGAGAACGCACGCACAAATGGTTCCCTCTGGTTTACCCATCAGACAGCAACCAGCTTCCCCATCCACCGATCTCAACCATGGACAGGGCTTTACTAGCCATCCCCTGCACCCCCAATCGCAGCTACCCAACCCTAAATCCACATGCAGCACCACGCGAGCCAAATCAGGGACACGAGACTACAAGAACAGCCCACTTGCCTGGATACTTCGTCAATGGAAAGGTGAAGGGGGCGTCGGGCAGCTAGGGCTTCGCAGTCGACGGCGGAAGCTCCGAATGGAACCAAACGGCGATGATTCTGATACTGAGTGAAGGCGCCGGTCGTGAAAGGCCGTGATGAGGTTGGGCTCGGTGGAGACGAACGAGCGAGAGGAAAGGAAGGTGGTGTGTTTCGGTCAAGAAAACGCAGATGGGGTGGGTTCTTCGTAAAGAGAGAGAGAGAGAGAGAGAGAGAAAAAAAGAAAATGGAATACTTGTAGTCCCCCTTCTTTGACAACATCTAGACGCAACGTGGGGAAGAGCGGAACAAACGTTTTTTTTTTTTTTGACTAAATGTTTCTTCTTGAGTTTTGATTTATTTTTCTGGGTTATTATTATTTTATTATATTATTTACATATATACATATACATATATATGTGTATATATATATATATATAAAATCTTAAATACGCTTAATCTACTAATGAAATTTTGGGCGTCACAAATTCTTCCCCTCTTAGGAAATTTCGTCCTCGAAATTATACACTAACTAAACAAATGTGGGTATCGTTGACGGATTTCTTCTTCTCTTTCCCATGTCGCTTCTTCAAGGCCATGATGTCGCCATAACACCTTAACTAGTGGAATCACTTTTGTCCTCAACACTTGCTCTCTTCGTCTCAAAATTTGCACAGGTTCTTTTGTATAATTCACGTTTTGATCCACTTCAATGGTCTCGTAGTCCAATACATGAGTAGGGTCAGGGTGATATTTTCTTAACATGGAAACATGAAACATGTCATGTATGCCTGCTAACTTTGGAGGTAATGCTAATCTATAGGCTACTTCCCCAATCCTATCAAGTATTTCAAATGGTCCAACAAAACGGGGACTCAACTTGCCCTTTTTACCAAATCTCGACATGCCTTTAACCCGTGAGACTTTGAGAAAAACTTTATCTCCCACAACAAATTCCAAAGGCCTTATGCGTTTGTCTGCATAACTTTTCTGTCGACTTTGGGCAGTCCTTAGTCGCTCCTTAATAGTTTTTACAGCATCTACTGTAACTTGGACTAATTCCGGCCCAGTTAATCTTCGCTCGCCTACCTCATTCCAGCATACTGGAGTTCTATAGGCTCTCCCATACAGTGCCTCAAATGGGGCAACTCCAATACTTTGCTGAAAACTATTATTATACGCAAATTCCGCCAAAGGTAATTTTTCATCCCAATTCCCTTTAAAATCCAACACACAGGCTCTTAGCATGTCTTCCAAAATTTGGATTACCCTTTCAGATTGTCCGTCAGTCTGAGGATGAAAGGCTGTAGTAAACTGGAGCTTAGTCCCTAAAGCAACTTGTAAGCTCTGCCAAAGTTTCGAGGTAAATCTTGGGTCCCAATCAGAAGTGATAGTCACGGGAACACCGTGTAGACGGACAATTTGTCTCACATATATTTCTGCGTACTTATCAATTGAATAATCTGTTCGAACTGCTATAAAGTGAGCAGATTTGGTTAGACGATCCACTACTACCCATATCGAATCATATCCACTAGAGGTCCTTGGGAGTCCTTGCACAAAGTCCATAGTAACATGCTCCCATTTCCATTGTGGAATATCTAGGGGTTTCAATAGCCCGGCGAGGCTTTTGATGTTCAGCTTTCACTTGTTGACAAGTCAAGCATTGAGAAACAAACCTAGCGATGTCATTTTTCATACCATTCCACCAGTAGTGTTGCCTCAAATTTTGGTACATTTTTGTACCTCCGGGGTGGATGCTATAAGCACTCTTATGTGCCTCTGACAATATCTCCCTCCTAAGTTCCTTATCTTTTGGCACACAAAGACGTCCTCGATATCTGACAATTCCGTCCTCAAACAACTGAAATCCCTCCTTACTTCCACTTTGCACTTCATCCCGAATTTTTAACAGTCTTGGGTCCGACTGTTGTAGGATTTGTATTCTTTGGATCACCCGCGGTTCAATTCTCAAAGTTGCCAATACACCTGAAAGGTGATCTACCTCTAATCTAAATTCGAAGTTGGCAATAGTCTCTAAAAGATTCAATTCTTTCACCCTTAAATGTGTCATACTCACTGCCGACTTACGACTAAGGGCATCTGCCACTTTATTAGCTTTCCCTGGATGGTACACTATCTCGCAAACATAATCCTTAAATAACTCCATCCATCTTCTTTGCCTCATATTTAACTCCTTTTGCGAAAATAAATATTTCAAACTTTTATGGTTGGTGTAAATTTCAAATTTCTCCCCATATAAATAATGTCTCCAAATTTTTAATGCGAGAATAATCGCAGCCAACTCTAAATCATGGGTAGGATAGTTTTTTTCATAAGGTTTCAGTTGTCTCGATGCATAAGCTATGACCTTTCCATGTTGCATCAAGACACAACCGAGTCCTTGGTGGGAAGCATCACTATACACCGTGAATCCACCAGATCCTAAAGGTAGGGTTAAAATTGGTGCCAAGGTCAATCTTCTTTTAAGTTCCTGAAAACTTTGTTCACACTTATCATTCCATTCAAATTTCACACTCTTCTTAGTTAAGTGGGTCAAGGGACTTGCAAGTCGTGCGAATCCTTCTATGAACCTTCGATAATACCCTGCAAGCCCTAAGAAACTCCAAATCTCTATCGGTGTAGTGGGTCTTGGCCATTCAACTACGGTCTCAATCTTCGCTGGGTCCACTGTTAATCCTTTTTCCGACACCACATGACCCAAAAATGCTACTTGGTCTAACCAGAACTCACATTTACTAAATTTAGCATATAATTTGTGTTCTCTAAGGGTCTGTAGCACAATTCGTAGGTGTTCCTTGTGCTCTTCTGACCCTTTTGAATATACCAAAATGTCATCTATAAAAACAATCACAAAGTGATCCAAATAAGATATAAATATCATATTCATAAGATCCATGAAAGCAGCAGGTGCATTGGTCAGACCAAAGGGCATAACTAGAAATTCATAATGCCCATACCGAGTCCTAAAAGCTGTTTTGGGGACGTCTTCCTCTCTAACTCTTAATTGATGATACCCAGACCTCAAATCAATTTTTGAAAAGACCGAACTACCAGCTAGTTGATCAAATAGATCATCAATCCTTGGTAGGGGGTATTTATTCTTAATTATAACTTGGTTCAATTTCCTATAATCAATGCAAAGACGCATTGATCCATCCTTCTTTTTCACAAACAGGACTGGTGCCCCCCACGGAGATACACTCGGTTTTATAAATCCCTTATCTAATAATTCTTGCAGCTGGATTTTTAGCTCCTTCAATTCTGTCAAAGACATCCAATATGGAGCTTTTGATACAGGTTCCCTCTCTAGAAGTATTTCAATAGCAAACTCAACCTCTCTGTCTGGGGGTAATCTAGGGAGTTCTTCTGGAAAGACATCAGGAAATTCACGTACTACACTAATTTCCTCTAGCTTCGCCTCTTCCTTTTCTTGATCCTTAACCATTGCTAAATATCCTTGACATCCCCCATCTAAGAGTCTATGTGCTTCCATTGCCGAAATAAAAGTCATAGAGAGAGTCAGTTGGTTTCCCAGGAACTCATAATGAGGTTCGTCAGAGGGGTTAAACTGAATCCTTTTTTTCTATAACAATCTACAATGGCTCACTGCTTACTAAGCCAGTCCATGCCTGTCATAGTCATACATACCTATTTCTACCAAATCGATAGAATGTGTCCTTCCCCCTATTGAGATTTCACAATTTTTACAAACTAATGTAGACAATACTTCATCTCTTAGTGGTGTGGAAACACTGAGAGGTGTTACAAGAGGTGTCACTTCTAGATTATGTAATCGCCTATATCTTTCAGCAATAAAGGAATGGGTTGCGCTTGGATCAAATAATGCGTAAGCCTTTTGATCATTCAAGGAAATCGTACCTGCGATAACGGTCTCGGAAGCTTCCGCTTCCTCCTGAGTCATTGCATACACTTTTCCTTTTGCTGGCGGTCTTTGCGTCCTTCCTGGTGGAAGTGTTCCCCTTAGGCGTGGCAACGCATGAAGTAACTGATTATTGTTGGCTTGTTGTCTCCCTTGAGGACATTCTCTTTTGAAATAACCCTCTTGTCCACACTTATAACATCTCAAGGGATCGAGGCAAGGCCCTAGTCCATGTCGCCGGTTACATCGTTGACACAAGTCATTTTGAAATATAGCCCGATTCACGTATTGTCCCTTACTTGTCCCTCCAGAACTTCCATAAGCGGGCCTCTTCTTGGAACTCCAAGGTGTATCCCAAGATGGAAAAGGTCGCTTGCTGCTACGCACGTCCCTTGTGGCTCCTTGCAGCCCCGATCTGACCTTTTCCCTATCCTCCATCTGCTCTCTAATGAGTTCTTGCTCGACCCATTGGGCTCGAGCATACCCTTCATTATAGTCTCTTATACCTAAAGGCACTAATTGTTTCCTAATATTAGTCCTTAGGCCATTCAGAAACCTCTTTGCTTTATCCTCGGGATCCTCAATCAACTTAGGAGCATACCTAGAAAGTTCTGAAAATTTTGCCTCATATTGGTCCACAGTTAGTCCCTCTTGACTCAATTGGACAAACTCAGTAATCTTTCGATCCTTCGTACACTCAGAAAAATGTTTCTTGTAAAAAGCTTTCACGAACTCATTCCATACCATTTCCATACCTGTTGGAAATACGGTATCCTTCGATGCTTTCCACCAATACATGGCGTTCCCCTCCAACTGATATTCAGCAAGTGTCATCTTGTCTTGGTCATTGCAACCAAGCAATTTGAAAATTCTTTCCATACTATCAATCCATTGCTCCGCTTCCTCAGGACGTCCTATTCCTGAGAATTTTGGTGGCTTTAATTTCAGGAACTGCTCTACCAGTCCCTAGGTGCGATGCTCCGTCAGAAGTGGCTGTTGGGGTGGCGGCAGAGGTGGTTGTTGCAATGGAATTTGGGCCTGTCTCTCCACCAAATTCCCCAAAGAAACCAAAGCTTGCAACACATCCTCCATCCTCGGCCTTGTCCTTGATGTAGCCGCCCCTGACTCAGTCGCTTCTCTCCTTGGCGGAGATGAGCTCCTCGATCGCACCATCTTTCTCCTAAACTTTCTGCACATTACCCACATTAGGGGTTAGAGATTTATGCTATTAGTTAAAAGTAACGTAATATTCTCACGTTACTCGAACCACACAGTCATAAGACTAACTGCTCAAAGCAATAATTGTCCCAATTTACATAGACAATCATGTCTAAACACTCAGGTACACTAGCATTCATCTAAAATCTTAAACCTTATCACTCCAACTAAATCCAAGCTCTGATACCACTCAATGTGACATCCATGGATCTCCTATATGTTGTTTTCACTCAACTTGTTTATATTTCAAGAATTGTAAAAAATAAATTTCAGTTAAACTGAGTCATAAGAAATTGAGCTACTCGGCTCTATTATCATAAACTTGGTTTCTTTACACGTGGGGAAGATGAGATTGAGAGGGGATCTTTACAAAAAACACTATAAACCACGAACACTAACTATCCCGCCTCTCATTGGTTATATACATGTTGTTAAACAACCAAAAACAAAAAGTCCTCCCACACGTCCAGCACCTCTCTGCACCTCCTACTCCGCAGGACTACCACCCTGCCCTGGGCCATCATCATACAGCGTCAAGGGTCCCACCAGCTGTCCATCTACCCGAGCGTAAAGGGCGACGAAGACCATATATGCCGGCCCCGTAAGCGCCCTCGTATCTATTGTCAAACAAGAGGTGCATTTGACAAGTACCACTCCCAGGAAATGGCGGTCCTGGAAGTCCTCTTGCTGCCAAACAAAGTTGGCGGGGGAGCCATAAAGGATGGTCGCCGTGGCAATAGGCGGAGTAGGCGGCGTAGTAGACATCTTCTACTTTGAAGAAACAACATAATAACAAGTGTGAGTTTTTAAAATAAAAACTCAACAAGTGGGCGGTTAGTCCTAACTAGGATTGGCCAAAAACAGTGCAAATAAGTAAATAAAATCATCAAGTTATTGAATCCATAGAAACCTAGCTACAACAATCACCCGGGGGAGACGACACTCCACCCGAACCCCTCACACCCAACCTGGCATCACGAGGTCCCCTGAGAAGTTCTTCAACCCTTCTCAGACCTCTGGAGAGAACACCATTACTTCTTTTCATCCCTCTCCAGGCATCCCGACACCCGGGGTCTCACATTGGCTCATTAGCCAATCATACATTCATAGTTTCACCTTGTTGTAGCACCAACAATCTCAGCCAATTAAGGATCCAATACAAAAGACAACAACTAACACATATACTCGGATCAAGCAATTTATGAACAAAAAGGTGGAAAATTCGATTTAGGCACCGAGGGTAGAACTTCGATTTTCCTCCTACCCAGCATTCTGTAAAATTCCAGATTTCATATTTTTGTAGGAAAATTATTTCGAGGGTCATACTTTGTTCGCTTTCTCTGAATTTTGGATATGTTATTCATGAAGACGTGCTCTAAAACTTTCATCAAGGGTTCGAAATCAAATTGTAGTCAAATAATTACAGAAAATATAAAATGTCACCTGAGGTCACATTGATTTTCACAAAAACAGTTCACTAGTTCACAAAACTCCTCCTATATATTAGATTCCGACCTCCAGTCATTATACTCTTTGTCCATACACACAATACACCTTACCACAGTATCTAGGAGTAGTCATAGTATGTTTTCAATTAAATTTGATGGAACTAAACCAGCCCTCCTCCGCGCCCAACAGAAAAATGAAATAATTTAACACTTAGCGATTCCCCTTTCGATACTACTACCCCTCAATCACCCCCATCCTCAATATTCATGCTCAAAACTTAGCCCAAGGAAGCCACTCACGACGCTTGAGATTCGTGGGTTGCTGACTTGGTTAGAACCCAACACCATAACCCACCGGCAATGGCTGAACACAAAAACCAGAATCCTTTTTAACCAACTCTAATCAAGAACAGCATTACATTACTTAATTTTGAGTCCATCAACCCAAAACTCCTCAACGCTAACAAAATAACAGCTCTAGAAACATCACAACTCTCTGGATACAGTGACCCACCGCTCGAGGAAGGTCGAACCTAGAAAATGGAGTTGAAGAAATCGTGTAAAAAAAACAGGAATAGAGAACACACGCACAAATGGCTCCCTCTGGTTTACCCATCAGACAGCAACCAGCTTCCCCATCCACCGATCTCAACCATGGACAGGGCTTTACTAGCCATCCCCTGCACCCCCAATCGCAGCTACCCAACCCTAAATCCACATGCAGCACCAAGCGAGCCAAATCAGGGACACGAGACTACAAGAACAGCCCACTTGCCTGGATACTTCGTCAATGGAAAGGGGAAGGAGGCGTCGGGCGGCTAGGGCTTCGCAGTCGACGGCAGAAGCTCCGAATGGAACCAAACGGCGATGATTCTGATACTGGGTGAAGGCGCCGGTCGTGAAAGGCCGTGATGGGGTTGGGCTCGGTGGAGACGAACGGAAGCGAGAGGAAAGGAAGGCGGTGTGTTTTGGTAGAGAAAACGCAGATGGGGTGGGTTCTTCGTAAAAGAGAGAGAGAGAGAGAGAGAGAGAGAGAGAGAGAGAGAGAGAGAGAGAGAAAAGAAAATGGAATACGTGTAGTCCCCCCCCCTTCTTCGACAACATCTGGACGCAACGTGGGGAAGAGCGAGAACAAAAGTTTTTTTTTTTTTTTTACTAATTGTTTCTTCTTGAGTTTTGATTTATTTTTCTGCGTTATTATTATTTTATTTTATTATTTACATATATACATATACATATATATATGTATATATATATATATATAAAATCTTAAATATGCTTAATCTCCTAATGAAATTTTGGGCGTCACAATATTATCCTTTTAATTTACTTTAATATTTTTTCCTAAAATGGTTGACATGAAAACCACATTGCCTCTCTCTTCGAAAAACAATACAAAATTATTAACTAAATTGGATAGAGTTACTATTAACTAAATTGGATGGAGTAAATGGAAAGATTTGATTGCACAAATTTAATAAGTTTTAAATTTTCATTGCACATTTTAAAAGTTTTTAGGACCCAATTGCACTTTCACGATAAGTTTTAAAATTTTTAGCACACTTATCACAATATTTAATTGTTATAGATATTGAAGTTGATGAAACATTTTAATCCTATAAAAAATTGTCTAAAAGGAAGTTCAATATCCAACTCAATGCGCCATGTTTTACTCTAGCACCGAGCGCAAATGGAAATACTTCATGCTAATTGAATAATAATTCAGAACGAAATAAGATTCACATACTAAATATACGACAAAGCATGTTTAGCTCCTGATCATCATATGTCGTGACAAATGGGAAGAACCAGGCTCCAAAAGATGGAAAATGTCACGAGCTTAATGACCATACTAATTGGGGAGAGTGGCTTGTATGGACAAAGGCGAAATTAAAGAGCTTTTATCTACAACATATAAATATAGAAAGCTTGGTTCTAGATAATTAATACATTGATAACAGAGCTCTTGCACTAAAGTCAAACCGTCCAATGGAGATTTTATCAAGAATTCTGGAACTCCATCGTTAAAACGGAAGAGTTATTTGATTTGGAGGGTCAAATTAGTTTTGATTGATCACTCAATGAGTCGATTAATTACACATCACCGACTCTGTTTTGTGAATATTCCTTTAGTTCCCGAAGATTAATTCACAAAAATTATATTTGTAAAAAAAAATCGTATATTCGAGTACATAGGAAAATGGGTCGTTAACTTACTGCATATATACACGTATAGTTGAATTCGTTTTATCTTTTTCAAAGAACATGAATGTTGGAGAAGTGGAAAAATTATACTTCTTATCGAAATAACTGTACAAGTTCGTGGCTTCTATCTTACAAGCCTTTAACTTTTCCATTATTTTGATTTTATTCCCTTTTTTATCTTGAAAACCTTTTAACTTCACTGTTTTGATATCCTTCCCTTTTTCTCGATCGATTTGCATTTTTTATCAGTCCACATTTACAATGAATAATTTTATGTTTGCTAAAATTACTAATGACCTCTTTATACATTGCATGAATCCATTTTAATTTTTCAAGAAACATCAATGATGGACAATTAAGCTTTTTTTTTTATCTAATTAATGTAAATGATAAAATAATATGTGCAGGGGAAATGGTAAAAGAATTGAATCATGTGATGGTATGGCCCAATCACAAAGTTCTATTTTACCCAACTTTCTTGTTGTCTATAGTTATCGATTATTAAGTGCCACACGGTGGGACCATGCAAAATCCATACATCGTGACCTTTGAATGCAATATGGACAGTTTGTTTAGCATTCATGTCAGATTTACATTTATGTGACTACATGAATGTCAATAAAACAGACGAACAAGAGGAATTTGTATTCAAGTATATGTGTGCATGTGTATGCACAAGTTTTACATTACCTTGAGCATTTCCATAAACAGAAATCTCAAGCAAATAACTCCGTTCCAGTATTCCCATGTGAAGTTTTTGCACAAGAACTTTCCTTGTCCATTTTTCGAGGTAATTGTAGAAGGAATTTTTCCAAAAAAAAAAAAATATGCGCTTTCAGAGATGATCATCTCATGACAATACCAAACGAAGTGACAAGCAAGCCCATCGGCCACATCAGTTCAGATGATAGAATTACGATAGATGAGGGGGACGCGGATTCCAACTCTTGACCATCTCGAGGAGGATCACTAGTTTCCTATCACAAGAAAATCAGGAACAAATTGAATTCACTGAGTGTGCCATTAGCGTTAGCCTTCAATTGGAGAGATTAAAAAACTTGAAAGATTCATACTATAATTAAATTGAAAACAAGTAATGAACATAATCTTCAAGAAATGGAACTCTACTTAACCAAATGCATTTGGCTGTACATGAGATGTTGCAAAAGAAGTAAAGAAGAAAGTGATCCTCATGATGAATAACAAATGGAATTAGACATGCAACAAACTTCATGAAAGGCAGTGCGAAGGCGACACACGACACACGAAAGACATCATATTCAAGAACAGGAAACTTGAGATACCGGTCTTGAGTGTACAGGACCACACAAAGTCACAATTTCAAAACCTAATCGTGTATGGGCAGCATCTTCGAGGCGGAGACATCAAGTACTTTACGGATTATGTGACCTTCATGGATTGCCTCATAAACTCTTCAAAAAATGTCAAGGTGCTCTGCCGCGCAGGGATTATTAAGAACTACTTGGGTGATGATGAGGTGGTTGCGCAGATGGTCAAAAAGATGGGTGACTCCGTCACTCTATCCAATTTCTATTACTCCAAGATCTTCAAAAATGTGACCGTGTACTATAACAAGAGGTGGAATGTTCGGATGGCAAGATTAAGGAGGGAATATTTCCTTAATGCTTGGGCTTTTATTTGTTCTCACGGCCGTCATGTTGCTCCTTCTTGCAGCAGCTAAAATATTATTTAATATTCTTTCTTATAAAAAAACAAAAATAAATGTGATCAATGTTGGTTCATATATTTCTCACAATTTATTGAAATACCTAAAACATTTTATATGCAGCTGGTAAAATCTCAATACGTAACTTTCAACTCCTAACTTGATAATCTCACAACCCACTGTGCACCAATCTAAAGAATGGGGCCAGCATCTTTATATTTGCATTTATCACAATTATAAAAGTTGTCTCCCCCGTGAAGGCAATTATGGTTTCTAGATGGGTTGGCAGAACGTAGGGCTCTTCCACGCAGGACTCTTTCCACATGTTTCATGAAGTTCCGTGAAATGGTTCCGTTTTCACATGGTACAAGGCAACTTGTGGATGATTTCATCTTCTCCGTAAGTCAATGTTTGGTGTTTCTTTCATAGTCTTTCTGAGACCTTTGCATCTTCATCCAATTTATTGCAGTAACCTCCACTATCAACTCTCACATCTATTTGAGAGTCCAAAGACTACCTGCAACGTGGAAGCGAGACGTGACCGAGGGGCAGAGGCGAAGAGGAATCACCTCATCTTCTTTCCTTTCTTTTTCAGCATTTTCTTAGCATCAGTCCTCGGATGCAGACAACCATCCCCCACTTACCCTCTATGAAGCACGGACACATTGCCCGTGCTTCCGTGTCGTGTCCGACACGTGTCGGAGCGTGTCGGACACGTCGACACGCTCAGACACGGTCGGACACGCGGTCAACTTTTCTTGCCATCCGTGTCGACGCGTGTCCGGAAGACTTTGGGTGGAGGCGAGGGAGGGGGAGGAAGCAGAGGCCGCGAGCGACAGCGAGAGATGGCCAGAGAGAGGAAGAGAAGAGGAAGGGATCGGGGCCCGAGGGGCGCCGAGCGGCGGTGGCGGCGGTGGCAGTGGCGACGGCATCTCCTCCTCCTTAGCATCGCGTTTGCTCCATCGTCGAAGCTGAGAAACAATACGAGGTGCGAAAGGGGAGCGACTTCTGCTGTCTGCGTGTTTGTCTTGGTCTGGTGTTTTTTGTGCGAGCAATAGAAGGAGGAGGAAAAAGAGGGTTGCTAGGGTTTGTGATAAGGAAATAAAAAATAATAAAAAGGGGGACGATGGCGTGTCTTTTGAGTTTTGGGGGAGGGGAAGTGAGGCCGACAGCTGTCTGTCGAGTGGTTTTGGGAGGAAAAAAAGTAAAATAAGTTTGGGGTGGAGGGAAATGGACAAAGGAAAGAAAGAGTGGATTTGGGAATTTTTTTTTATAGAAAAATTAAATAAATGAAATTGAAAAATAATTTCGAAAAGTAAAAGTATTGAATTTTGAATAATGATAAATTTTGATCATTCTAAAAAATTATGAATTTATTTAAATAAATTGATTATAATTTTTTATTAATTATTAGTTTTATCAATAACTTTTGTTAAAATTAAAAAAATGTTTCGCATTTATTAATATTATTAGTGTAAATTTATTATAAGCTTTTTAATTATTTATTTATTTATGAATTTGAATCAAATTAATTAAATTAAAAATATTCATTTAATATTCAACGTGTCGCAACGTGTCGGAATTCCCTATTTTTTAGAAATGGCGTGTCGTGTCGTGTCGCGTGTCGATGCTACATAGCTTACACCGACATCCTCGATTCACAAGCCAAACTTTTTCTCTCCCCGAAAAGTCATTGAGAGAGGTGAAATGGAAGGAGGGTCATTTTTTAATATCAGCGGACCCATGAATTCCGCTCTTAACATCCTCATCCAAGAAAATATCAACGGCCTCTCATGTGCTAGCTTGAGAAATAAGAACGGCTTTAAGGTCCCGTTTGTTTTGACTTTCGAGGAATGTCTTTGCAAAATTGGTGAAGGGAGTTTTTCGAATGTAAATAGTGTTTGGTGAATTGTAATTGTAAAGTGTATTGAAAGACAACTTCGAACAAAATACTTTTTGGTAAAAATTGTATTTGTAAAAGACTTGTTAAATTAAAAAAAACAAAAAGAAATTGTATTTTTTTTTGAAGTCTGACCACCGACTGGTTAAATCTGGTTGCCGGCCACCGAATTTGACGGTTAGACCACCGGATTTGGCCCCCAAATGTCGTCGCTTGAGGTCACACAACCCCAGGTGTCGGCTACCTAGGTTCGGTCGACTGCCTGGGGTTGTCCGACCTCAGGTGGCGGTCACCTGGGGTCGCCCGACCTAGTCGACGACCGCCTGAGGTCGCACAACCCCAGGTGACGGCCGAACCCAAGCCGGCGATACTTGGGCAGTTCAGCCGTTGCGCAAACCCAAATGTCACCCGCCTGGGTTCAGCCGTCGCCTGGGGTCACGCGACCTCAAGTGACCGCCTAGGTCGCGCGATTTAGGCCATCACTCGCCTGGGTCACGCGATCTAGGCATCACCTGAGGTTTGACGACAATCGCTAGGGTCAACCCTTAGGCGACAGTCGCCAGCACGCGCGACCCCTTGGCCGACGGTCGTCGGCCTCCAATCAGCTGTTCCGTGCGGTAGTCTTTGGAAAAGATGAACAGTAACCGATGTTAAGACTTGCATTCCAAAAATGCAACTTCCCATAGTACCTCAAAACCTATTTTGGACTAAATAGAGTCATTTGAAGATGCAATTGTATTTTCTCAAAGTTAAACAAAAACGCGAATCAAACGTGTTTGCATTTGGCCAAGAGACTTTAGAGTCCTAAAGTCCATTTCAAATGTTGAACCAAACAGGCCTAAGAGTGCGACACATATTGCATATGGGCCCAATTGTCAAGGCATTGAAAGCTCTTCTCTCCGCACACATGCTCTCTCTCTCTCTCCTCTCTCTCTGTCTTCTCCCTCCTGCGGTGCACGCTCTCTGTCTCACTTGTTTTGAAGTAGAGGCAGAGGTTGCACAGTGATTCATCAGATGAGCCACCGCGCCCTCACCTGACCAACAAACTCGATGGCAATGATGGATGGTACCTTTCTATGGGGAGGCGTAGGTGGAGCAACGTGGTGGTTCGTTGGATGAGCCACCGCGCTTGACTGACGAACTTCGCAACGACAAAGCCAACCCTGAGGCAAAGCCATGCGGTGACGAGCCACCGTGCCCTCGTCCGACCGACGAGTCATAGTGCCACCCCTCTGGCTCCGCCATCGTTGAGTCGCTACCCTTCCCAACTACTCTCTTTCTCTCCCTTCGAGTCATGATCGAACCCTCGTTCGATGAACCATCGCGTGGCCTCTGCTTCCTCCATCATGAAGTTCATTGGTCGACCACGGTGGTTCATCGGCCAGACGATGGCTTGGTGATAGCAAGAGGAGGCGGTGCAAAAGGGAGGCAGAAGAGAGAGAGCGCATACATAAAGGAGATAGAGAAAAATGCGCACTGTAAAGGGGAGAATAGAGAGAGAGGAAAGAGGAGAGCTTTCAATGTCCTGATTAATTGGGGATCACACACGACTTTATCACTGATGGTGCATTTGGTAACGATTCTGATCTCGGAAATAATTTTTGATCGAAATGATTCTTTTTATTCTATTCACGGGAATAGAACGCATTTGGTAATTGTATAAAATTTCTAAGTCCGGAATAGAAAATAACATAAATGCGTTTGATAACTATATAAAATTTATATTCTAATTTTAAAATTTTTTATCAAATTATAGAAATTCTATTAATTAATTAGATTTATACTAAGTAATAAACATATTAACTAATCAAATTTTTATTAAATAGGAAATAATAAACTATAGTATAAAATACAAATATAAATACTAAATAATAAATTAAAATACAAAAGTAAATATGTATTCTATAAATAGCAAAATTTCAATTCATACTTCAAATCATTTTTTATTTTTTAAAATAAATTTTTTAATTTTTCCTTTTTTTTTTTTTTTTTCTTTTCATTTTTTTCCTATCTTCCTCCCCTCCTTCTTCTTCTTCTTCAAGCTGGCCGGTTGCCGGCCTTGGGACAACAGCAACCGGCCAAACGAGGACCGACCACCTCACCGGAGCGTCGTCGGCCCTCGTCGGCCGAGCCTCGCTAGCCTTGCCCAACCCTGCCGAGGCTCGGCCTCACTAGATCTAGCTGGGTTGAGCCTCGCCTGTAATATCCTAATTTTTTACCATGTTTCGATTTAAATGAAATGAACTTTTCATCGATGCGCCTATAGTTTTTTTCTTTGAGCTGATCACTCACGAGATAACTAATCTATCAAGTGAAGCCGTTAAGGAATGTAAATGCGACCAACTTGAGAATTCGACCAGAAATCGACTACTCGACCGTATTAATCTGTAAGGGTCAATACAGCACCGTTAAAATTGATTAGAAATCGGAGATAGGTAGATTTGATAGAGGCATATAATTAAAGTGTGGGTGATTTCACCTGATTGCAAAATTCGCATCGAATGGCACTAATTTGATTTTTCTGTCAATTGTGTACCTCGTGCCTGTAATTGAAACATTGAGATTTTTACGACAACTGAGAGTTGTCAATGAGTCGAAGATAGACAATGTGGATCGAAAATAATTGACCACGGGGCAAATGCGCTAAAAATTCTTAAAAGCTATCCGGTATGTTAGGTTTCGCTAAAATCGCGTCCGGTTGAAATTAACCACGAAATTGAACTCGATTTCAAAAATCGAAAGTTGTGGCATGTCACGATTTATTTTAGGAACGTTGGCTCATCCTTTGAAGAATTTTCAACAAGTCCCGGATTTTAGCGAAAAATGGAAATTCAGCGAAATTAGTTTAAGAAATTCGGATCGGCTAAATTGAGTGCATTTTTTGCCTTCAAGTTGGATCAAATGGTGAAGAAAATTGTGGATTTGGTGTGGGTACCTTAGCTGGTATTTTTGGGGACCAAATTGGATTGGACTGGAGTGAATTTGGTGTGAAATTGAAGTTGTGACACTTGAAATTCGTAGACCATGGGGGTTGGAACATTTTGGACCCCCCCTCCTTGGCTTGTTGGAGAAGTTTGAGTGGGAAAATGGGTGTTGGGATAAGGTTGTGGATTTTGGAGGCTTCCACTCAAGTATTTGAGATATTTTCCTTGACTTTGTGGCTCCTTTGTTACCCCTACAACAGCAGCAGCCTCTTCTTTTTCTTCCTTGCTTCTTTGCTCTCCATTGTTGCTGAAACAAGACTAGAGAACCAGAGAAACCAGCCAGCACCTCCCTGCAAGTTGAGCTAGCCCGGCCGAGTAGTCTGCAGCCTGCCGGTGTCACTGTCCACCCACCAACAAGCCCAAGTTAGCTCGCGTGACTCCAGCCGCTCGACGTCTCCCGTGCGCATCCCCACTATCTCTGAGCCGTCCCCGTTCGTGCCCCTGGCCGCTTGTCGTCATTCCAGCCGTCCAAGCCGCCATCGTCTACCCCTGTTAGTGCTGCCATCTAACTTGGCCCGTTCCTGTGCCGTCCTAGCTCCCTTGACTTGCTACTCCGGCCCATCACTGAATCGAAGTTCCAACTTAGAGTTGAAGCTTCGTGAACTATTTTTGGGCCCTTTCGAGCCTCCTCAGGTGTCGCCGTGGGCCCGAGTCTTACTTGTCTCCACTCTACCGTCGCCGTCGCCATGAACTCATCGGTTTGCTAATTCTGTAAGTTTACTTTCTAAACCTTAATTAAGAGGTTAATTATGCTTAGGGGAGGTTTAGATTAGTCTAAGTAAGGTTAGTGTATTTATTTAGCTTGTTTCGTATTAGATGATTAGATTAGTTTAGTTAAAGGTTAATTAGATTATGTGATTTTGTTAACTTAGTAGATTATTTAATTATGTCCAATTAGGTGGTTAGATTAGTGTATATAGCTTAATTAGTGATTTATTTAATTATTTTGGTAATTTATTTATTTATTTATTTATTTCTAGAAATTATACCAAAATAGTCGGCTGTTAGAATTTCGTGCTGATTGTCGTGGTACAGTTAGTTTGTGCAATTGGATGCTGATTGGTGAATTTTGGTTATTATTTCAAATTTTTGGAATTTTGGTCTTTAATTAGGAAAATACTAGGTGTTGGTTTTTGGTGCTGAAAAGGTTTTTAGTACTATTTAAAATCGTGGAATTTCAAAATAGGAGAATAACATGCTTTATGGTTCGATTTGACCGTATGTTTATAATATGAAGAAAACATGCCAAGCATGTTATTTAAATTGAGGCATTTGAGTGCAAAGCGCAATGTCTTTAGCCGGACCTGGATGTACGTGTGATCATTATAAGAACCCGTCACAATCATTTACGCCGGGTGATGCTCCTATATGGAATGCCTCACTTCAACGGATGTCGGATCGCCGTAGAGGCCGAACTGATGCTTCTTCGAGAATGCCATCTAGAGATAGATGTTGCCGTGCTCGATGGGGTGAGACGATGCCTGGTTATGCCGGAAAATCGCCGAACATCAAGTAGGTCGTGCCTGTTGGGCCACAATTAATTGGAACGCTTAACTGAGAGAGATGACCTCGTTTGATTATGAGACAAAATTGTGTGGCACGGAATGAAATGTGTCATAACGATTGACCTTATAATTGGAATCCTTGTGATTGATTGGTTTATTAAAGTGAAGCATTTCAATTATCAAGTGCATTTATTGTATGCATTTGTTATATGAGCTGTGACAACGTGTAGGAATGTGCCGAGACGAGGTAAGTCTTATATGATGTGTGCATAGGTTATCTCTAGGTGTATTTCCTTCCTAATTGGGGTTTAGGGTGCAGATTCGCTGAGATTTTTATCTCACCCCGTCGTGAGTTACCTTTTTTAGGGCCGTAGCATGGAGGACCCGGAGCCGATGATTGCAAAGTCTAGAGTTTAGATGGCTCAGTAGCCCTTTCTAAGTTTAGCCTCCTGTATATCTAAACTATAGGACAAACCTGGTTTGTTTATAAAAGTATGTTGTAAAATTTGGATGTCCTGCTTTACTATCCCATGTTTATTTGTTGTCTAGGGATTGTTTTAATTTGCTTCAGCATGTGCATGAATCGTTTGGGTCAGCAATGCATCCTGGGAATGTCGCAATTTAGTCGACCACCGAGGGGTGTGCGCACATTCGAGGTTCGGGGCATGATATCACCGGTGGCCAGGCAACCTCGCCGGGGTTGGGCGAGCCTCGGCAGGGCTTGGCGAGGCCCGCTTGGCCACCGGCGAGGCTCGCCCAGCCCTGTCACCAGATCTAGCGAGGCCGAGCCTCGCTGGTGGCCAGGCGGGGCTGGCAAGCCTTGCCGGTGGCTAGGCTTGCCTGGCGAGCTTGTCGGACTAGTTGCCGGCAACCGATGGTCGTGGGCGGCAGACGACGAACGGTGGTGGATGGCAACCACAGCGGCAGTGGTAGATGAAGAAGAAGAAAAGGGAAGAAGAAGAAGAAGAGAAAATGGAAGAAGAAAAGTAAAAAATGGGCTTGATTCTTGAATTTGTTCTCGAGAACAAGAATCAACTTTCTTTCTTTTTTTTTTATTCTGTTCCAAATCTACTTCTGAGAATAAAAAAATAGAAATTTATTCTCGGAAACAAAAATTTTACCAAATACGATTCTGTTCCAAGACTACTCCCGGAAATAAAGAATCAGAATCAGGGACTGTTTGGATGGTTACGAAATAGGCGCTGATTCACTCTCTAAAAAGTGATTGAGAGATGTGAAATGGAAGGATGGTCGTTTTTCAACATCAGCGGACCCCACGAATTCCCCCGTCTCCGTCTATCATTGTTTACTCTGCGGGAAAGAGGGGGATCCATTAAAGTGAAAACCTTTCTCTATTTTTTCCTCTCTATATAAGAGCACTTCATCAGTAGGATGTGAAGAGAATGGAGAGAGCCGTGTGAAGAAGCTCCTTTCCTTGAACTCTCTTTTTTCTCTAGTTTGCTGATCGGGGGTCCTCTTGAGCTTGACAACAATGGCGGCGACGTTGAGGCCTGAGCTCCCTCTGCTCCTGTTCACGCTCCTCTACTTCCACTGCTCCTGTTCGCGGTCCTCTGCTTCCACGTTGCAGGTATACCCCACATGCTCTCTCTCAATCTCTCTCTCCCCCCCATATTGCAAGTAATCCTTGGACTAGACTAAGTGACGAGAAGAGAGGTGTGACGGAGGTGGGCACGAAGGCAAGCAGCGTGGTGAGCGGCCGATTGCTTGGGTCGCCGAAGCTTTAGGTCACCGACAAGGATGATGAAAATAGATTGTCATCTTCCTGCACTTCTGTTAAGTGGACCTCCTAATATTTTAAATGGATCAAAAATTGATTGTAAGTTCTCATCCATTTAAATTAGATTCAGTTTTTGGACCCAATTTTACTTTTTAGGTGGGTTTTTAAAAATGTTTTACCCATATGCAATTGATATAGATAAAATATGAGTCCGGAAATGGATTTATGACGCATTTTAATACCCCTACAGTAGAACATAGGATCCTTTACAAATGTTAAAAAAAAAAATCCATGAAGAATTTTAGAATGGTCAATTTTCGGATAATAAAATGCAACTTGTGGGATCGTCCTCATAAAGTCACTTTTTAATGTTTTCTTTTGTCTTTCTTAGCCTTTTGCCTCTTCATCAACTTCCAGGAACTTTCAGTTCGTTGAAGTAACTTCCATCTTCAGAATTATTGACGAGCTAGGCCAAAAGAGATCAATGGAAGTGTGTTTTCTTTTGTGGGGTCTCAAGTAAAACGTGTTTGTATTTGGTTTTAAAAGTTGATGTTTGGTGGAGTCTCATTTTATCTATACCCAAATCACGGAATACACAATCCCATGAGAAGAGAAGAATTGGTCTAGCTTGGCGAGAAGAATGAGCAATCACCAATTCAATCAAGTAAGTCATCATGAATTTCCCTCCCCTTTTTCTGATCCTCCACCGTTAGATCATTTTTGTAATTTTTCCCAATATATTGATTTGTTTAAATTCGATGCCAACTCCACATGTTCATCTCCGGTGCTTAGTTAGCATTTTCCATTAATTAATCACACCCAAATGCAGAATATGTCTTGAAAATTTATTCAGAAATTAGTTTTCTTTTTATGAGATGGGCGCCCCGCGGGGCCCCCAAGGGGGATGGGGATGTTTGGAGATTAGTTTAAGGGTTATATATTTCCCAAAAAATAGTATGATGACCAAAATAAAAACTGGCAAGAGTATATACAAGGACATTTTTCATCAATAGCCCTTAATGAAAGGGAAGCACATGAAGAACCATTTTAAGAACATTAAAAACCATTTCTTGCTTTACTCCGTGCTTATTATCACATTAATTATGTTGTAACCAATACAGCATGCTGGGATCTATAAGCATTCCAGGGTGCGAGATCATGTCTCAATCCACATTGAGGAGATGCTTCGCAGTGTGCCTCCCACTTCACCAAAGCATAGTATATTTAGGGTTCATCATCAACTACGCGAAGTCAACGAGAAAGCCTATGAACCAGTAATTCTAGCTATCGGCCCTTATCACTATGGAAATGACAAGTTCAAATTCATGGAGGAGCAAAAACTGCGATATCTGCAGCAATTGTTGAAGAGGAGAAACGAGGGGAGCGTCGACAGGTATGTGCTGACTCTCAGGGAACTGGAACAGCAGGCGCGTAATTGCTATGCGGACACCATCAACCTCTCCCATGAAAAGTTTCTTGCAATGATGCTCATTGATGGCTGCTTCGTCGTTGAGTTCTTCCGTAAGCACAACACGAGGAAACTGAGAGACCAAAACGACCCGGTTGTGCATCATCGGAGGATTCGACCCAGCATTAGGCGCGATTTACTGCTGCTAGAGAACCAACTCCCACTTTTCATCTTGAGCAAGCTATATGACCTGACTAAAGGTCCGGACGAGCCTCCTGAGTTCATCTATGTCGCCAGTAAGTACTTACTAGACCCTGGCCGAGATCGGACGATTGACAAGCAGACGGAACATCTTCTGCATCTATATCACACGTGGTGGACTTCTGGTTTGCCTGAAACGGCCCGGCTAAACTGCAGACAACTGAGACCATTCATCTCCTCGGTGACAGAGCTAAGGGAGGCAGGAGTCAGGTTTAGGGCTGCGCGAGGGAAAGAACTGAGCGACATCAAATTTGAGAAATGGGACACTCGAGATACCGGTCTTGAAAGTAGTGGACAGCACCGAATCAAAATTTCGAAACCTGATGGCATACGAGCAGCATCGTCAAGGGAGAGACGTCAACTATTTTACGGATTACATGAGCTTCATGGATTGCCTCATAAACTCTTCAAAGGATGTCAAGGTGCTTCGCCGTGCAGGGATTATTGAGAATGCCTTGGGTGATGATGAGGTGGTTGCGCAGATGTTCAACAAGATGTGCGACAATATCATTTCATCCAGTTCCTATTATTCCGAGATCTTCCAAAATCTGAAGGCACATTGTGGCAAGAGGAGGAACGTCTGGATGGTTAAACTGAGGAGGGAGTATTTCCATAGTCCTTGGGCTTTCTTGTCCGTTCTCGCAGCCATCGCGTTGCTCCTCCTCGCAGCAGCACAAACAGTATTTACTGTTCTTTCTTAAACAAAGTAAAGTTAAATGTGATCAGGCTGGTTCATATATTTCCCCCTGGCCATCTACTTGTGTTCTGTAGCCAAAAGTATTATCTTGGTTTTCCAATGAGGACGAACCACATGTGCTTAAAGAAAGATAGTGAAAAGTATTTATGAAATGAGGTCCACAAATCTCTCTTCATTTGGAACTAGATGATTACAACAGAAAACCAACAGGACATTAGCAACCAAGTTGGTATACGGTTCAAAAAGAAAAGAAAAAAGAGGTACAACCAACTTAGATGATTACAATAGATATGGTAGGATCACCCTACGAAGTCTCCTCTTCCCATAAAAATATTCAGCTGGTTTTCTGATCATGCTTGACCTAAAAAAAGAGTTACAATTCAACTTCGACTACAACCAAAAGAAAAAACACGCAGCAGCTTCGTCTCTCTAAACGATTTGATGGAATCCACATCAATAGTAGGAGAAGTTCTCTGAATGATATTATCAGCAACCTCTGAATCAGGATGGACACTCCCAAAAACAAAATCAGCTTTTGGAGTGTCTCCTGATCAGCTATACTTGCATTAATAGAAAGGCCATGCTACTCTGTAAGAAAGCAGCAAACCACTGAGCTTCATAACATGAGCCTTATTTTGCTAATAAATTTGTCTAAGACAGCCGAAGTGAGGGAAGCAATTGTTCCATGGGAAGCCTTTATCGGAACAACATTAAATTCTCATAGAAATCAACCAACATTTAATAACAGAAACGCAGCTATAATTCCTATTAGGATGGTCTAAAGCACATTCATTCATGTCAGCCAATGAATTTAGCAAGGAGGTAAGTTTATTCACCTCCTTTCTCTGCACATTTGATTTGATGCATTTAATAACAAAACTATAAATAGGTTAAAGTCTCTAAACACAGACTCAATAAATAGCACATCCACCAAGCATTCATCCCTGTACCAACATTTTCCAAATTGCACAACATATCTCTCCTTCCCACCAAACCAAGCACAATGCACCCAATGACACAACAACATCACATGATGAGTAGATGGTACATCCATCAAAGGTTAAAAGCCACAGGTTAGCATGTCCAATAAGTCTTAAAAGCAAACATGTACATGAAATATGTATAATAACCCCATGTGGCATTTCTCATGTGATTAGCATGCACATAGGAGTTAGTTGAATCTTCATTTATATCCGACCGAGAAGACACTTCCTCCCTTGCCGCTTTAGGCTTTTTTTTTTTTTTTGACCATTTGTTTTGATTGTTGTTGCAACCTAACCTCGGGTGCACCACTTAGGGTTGACTAATGGATTATTAAGCCTAAACTTAGCTCGGGCTTTCTCAAGCGTATACAAATTTACGACTTAGGTTCAAGTTCTTAACATGCAAATTTTTAATTAGGAGTTGCCACTAATCTATTTTTGGTGGGTCGATTAGAAATCTAAGTAAAGTAATAAAATATTTACTTTACTCCTACGAACTAGAGATTTATGAGTTTGGGGACTTGATTACACTAGATTTTTCTAACACCATTTCAGTACCTTTCTCTTTTATTTTGAAAAAATGTTTTGTAGGTAACTTGATTTAATTTTAATTTACTTTCCTAACATATGAGGTAATCATGCAGGTGCACAAACCACAAATTTAACACCAAGATAAAGCAGTGAATAAATTGCAAGAGGACTTACCTCATGACATCGAAAGCATCTGTAATGTTATATAAGAATTAATATCGACAGTCCTAGATATAGTTTCTAATTAACACGCAATCACTCAATTTTTAGGATTTTCTCTTATTTTAAATGAAACTTAGAAATTACATACAACGCAATGCAATGATGTACAAAGAACGCCTTAATCCTAGGTTTTCTTTTTTCTTTTTTATGAAATTCGAAATTAAAATTGTCCAATAATTAAATGTGCAATCTAAATTAACCAAATGACCTAATTCTAATGATGGGCAATTTCTAATTAAATGGACCTAGTAACAATTACTAAATGACGTGCACTTCATGAACCTAATTCTATATAGCATATGCGCATGATTTTTTGTATTTTTTTATAAGAATTCGTAATTAAAAGTGCTAAAATATAAAAATCTAACTAAAATGAGATATTATCTATTTTAAGTTAGAAAATAGACCAATCTGAATCCTATCTTAATCTAGAAATTTATCTTGACATGCAATTTAATTCAAAGATATTATCTAACCTAGATACCATCTAAACATGCATTTGAATTAAAAAAAAAAAATCTAACTATTCTATCATGCAACTCTATTTAGAAAATCAATTTTAGGGTCCGTTCGTTTCACGGATGTTTATGAAAAACATTTTCTTAGAAGTCATTTTCCAGGAAAATAATTCTATTTTCTAGTCTTCTACGAAACCTAAACTTTAAGTGGAAAATATTTTCCACCATTCGTTAGCAAATTTAATTGTTTGGGAAAAATTATCAAGAATTGAATTTTAATATTTTTAATTGACCAACAAATTATTTTTACTATTTATTATTTTAAAAAAAATGAATTTTAAATTATTTTTATTTTTAAAAAATTGAAATTTTTTTTTTTTTATTATTATTCTTTCTTTTTCTTTTTTTTCCTTGTTCTTTTCCTTCCTCCTTCATTCTTCCTCCTCATTCCTTTGCCGCCGCCTCCTTCTTCCTCCTCCTTCCTCCACCGCCACCTCCCCGATGATGGCCGGCCGCTCGACGGCTAACCAAGACCCGGTCGCCGATCCGGCGAGCTCGAGGCTTGGCCGATCTCGCCTGAGCTCGCCAAAGTTTCGCTTGGGCTCGGCTAGTTGCGAGCTCGTCGGATTTGGTGGTGAAGCTTAGGCTCGCTTGGATGGGGAGCCCGAGCTCCGCCGCCAAATCTGGCGAGCTGCGAGCTTCGCTCTAGGCCGGCGAGAGCTCCACCTTGCCTAATCTGGCGAGGCCCAAGCTCGGCTTCGCCAGATTTGGCTAGGCAAAGCCTCACCGGCCTGGGGTGAGGCTCGAGCTGGCTTGCAGTCGGTCGTCGGCCGCAGCCGATTGCCTAATACTGCCGTGGTCGGTCATCGGCCATGGCCAAAGAAGAAGAGGAAAAGGAAAGAAAGAAAAAAAATAGAAAAGGAAAAAAAAATTAAAAACTTGATTTAAAAAAGAAAAGAAAAAGAAAGCATAAAAATAAAGTGAAAATGTATTGGTAAAAAAGAAGAAAGATGGAAGAAGTTATGAAAAATATTTTCCTCACTTTTAAAGACGGTTTTTTCTAATAATAGAAAATATTTTCCTTAACTAGTTCATTTTCCGTGAAACGGATATCAGAAAATCCGAAAAACGTTTTCTCGGAAGCCATTTTCCGTGAAACGAACGGACCCCTAATCTACATGCTATGTAAATGCAATTTTTATTTTTATTTTTTAGGATAAACAAAACAATTAAAAGATAAGCACTAAATCATCCACGGTCATCAAAGATATTATCCATCATTTGAATTTGGAAACAATATCTAATCAAGCTTGATTAATTCGCTAATAAAATCGATAAATTGATCGAAACCTTAAAGATCAAAATATCAATTTTATTATCGTGTAATTAATGATTTTATTTAAAGCCTTATAGATGGAATATAAAATCATGTATGGTTGCAAATTAGACGATATATCGGGAATTTCAAACATGCATAAAAAAATAAAAAAAAATTCAAATAAAGAAACAAAACAAAACAAAATAAAATAAAGAATAATCTACCTAGTTTTGAATTTTTGTTTCCAAATCCGGCTTAATGATGGATGTTGCTCATGATGGAGGCTTGGCGTTGCTCAAAGGCGGGTGGCTGTGACGGCGGGCCGCTGAGGACAGAGAGTCGCTGTTGATCGGAGCTCCGGCGAGGGGCGGCGAATGCACAGCGAGAGAGGACTGGGCTACTGGCGCGACTGGTGCAGCAGCGGAGGGTGAAGACCGGCTCGGCAGAAGGCTGCTGTGGGCGTCGCTCGGAGAGGGACACAGCGGCTGCGTCGCGGCTGGGGGCGGAGGCGCGGAAACCAGCGGTGACGTTCGAGCAGTGGCGGGCACGGCAGAGTAGGGACAGCGGCGGAGCTAGGCGCGGGACTCGGGCGACGGCCGCAGGCGGAAGGCGGGCGGTGATCAGGCGCGATGGCGAGCTGCGGGGGCGTCGACGATGGGCTGAGGTGCGAGCGTTAGGCGCTGGGTCGCAAACGGAAGGCAGGAAGCACTCTGGTGCAGCAACGAACAGTTGTGTCGCGAGTTCCTGCAGGGGCGCGAAGGCGGGAGGCGCGGTGACCGGCGCGAGCTGCTGGCGTCGCGGGTTGTTGCAGCGGGCAGAGTAGGAGCAGCGGCGCTGGGTCGTGGCTGCAGCGGGCGTCGGTGCTAGCGAGGCGAAAGTGACCAGCGAGGCGGGACGCGGGAACAGCGACGGGGGCCTGCGCTTCAGACGGCTGCAAGGTGGCAGAAGATCGGACCGCTAGCGACACTCGCGGGTTCCGCAGGTGGAGACCCGGTGGTGCAGTGCGGAGATGGCCGGTAGCTCGGGGGACGCCGGCGAAGGGGGCTACGAAGAAGAAGAACTACAGTAGCTCTTTTTTTTTTTTTTTACTTTTCCCTGCTGGCCGCACGTCACTTCTCTCCCTTTCTCATTTTTTGGCTTTTTCCTTCTTTTTTTCTCTCTCTTTGGCTCACGTCACTTCCCTCTTCCTCTGCTGTCTCTCTCACGTCTTCTCTCCCTGCCCCTTTTCACTTTTCCCTTTTTGTTGACTTTTTCTACTCAAGAAAACCGACGGAAAAGCCTCCTTTCTTCTTCTTCTTTTTTTTTGCTGATTTTTCAAAAGAACGAAATCATCAACCGAGAAGCCCCCTTTCGTATTGAATTTTGAACTTCCAAAAAAAATGAAGGTAAAGACTCGAAAAATAGAACCGTGCGGCTGTTTATTCAATGTGTGGCCTCCCCTCTTATGTATTGTAGCAACTTATTTATAGATGAGTGGACTAGGATTTTAAATCAACATCCATGAGGATTTTTTCTGAACGTAATATTTATTTTTGATACATATTGCTAAAGATTCAGGATTGCAAGAAATTTTTTTCTTAAATTTCAAATCTTGCAAAGATAAGCTCGCAATATTTTTATCACACTTGCCCTATCCGTAGATATTGAAAAATTTCCATTATATCTCGGAAAATTTCAAATCTCTATTATTTTTTTTTTGGTAATCCCGGGAACCTCCGTACGCCGTTTCGCGGTGGAGTAAACCCTGGAGGGAATAGAGTCACCACCACCCTTGCTCCCCGGGTAAGTCGTGGGTTCATTTTCAATAAGGCAGACGACGCAGGGATTCAAACACTGGACTTATCGTGAAAGGAACCAGCACCCAACCACTACGCCGCCACCAGAGGTGGTTCAAATCTCTATTCTTCACAAGATAATTTTGGTCAAAAAACAAATTTGGGCCAATTTACTCCCTTCGTTGGCTTATTCCAACCTGTTAATTTAAAGGTCAGAATTACTGATTCGAACCCATCTATCACTAGTCCAATACAAATGCAATAAAAAAAAATGCACCTAAAACTATATGATATGCAATGTATTTTTTTTTTTTTTTTTTTTGGGATTAAAAATTAATCCATAATTTTTAATGTGATGAATGAATGATTGAATCGCCAAAATTTAGGTGTCAATATTTGTCGTTCTTTGAAGGTGAGCTCGTAGAGGTTGCCTTCAAAGATAAATTGAGACTTAAATTTTGACTATGCACATGCATTGAATGATTTTAAAAAAAAAATGAATTCCATTTTAAAATGCAATTTGTATGATGCTTAGAAATGCTAATGCAAATGATAAAAGAACCCACCTGGAATAACTTACCTGAATAACTTACCTTCAAGGAGGGGAGAGTAACTCAAGATAGTTAGTGTTACATGTCCAGGACCTGTACATTTCTACAGTCGTCCAGAATAGTAACAAGGTTTTGTAAGAAGACTGTTTTCCTAGATTCCGTACATTTCTACTCGCCTAGTATGGCAGCAAGGTTTTGTAAGGAAAATGCTTTCCTAGGACCCCTACCTTTCTACGTTCGCCCAATATGGTAGTATTTGGTTGTCTAGGACCCGAACCTTTTACGGTCGTTTGAATGAGAAACAACTTTTTCAGGACCTGTACCTTTCTACGGTTGCTTGTTAAAACAACAAATATTGTCTAAGTATCGAACCTTTCTACGATTGCCTAAATAGGGATTCACTTTCCAGGACCTGTACCTTTCTACGGTCTCCTGAATGGGGAACAACTTTTCTAGGACCCATACCTTTCTACGGTCGTCTGTTAAAGCAACAAATATTATTTAAGACCTGTACCTTTTTACAATCGCCAAAACTGAGATTTTGTTTGACTAGGACCCGAACCTTTTTTCAGTCGCCTAGCATTGCAGCATTAATCATCTGACTAGGATTCGAACTTTTCTTCAGTTGCTTTAATTAGACTAAATCTTGGAGAAGAAATCTTTGGGGATAACTTGACCAAGTCGAGTGTCAATCTCTTAAGCACGCCGATTTGATAGGGGGACTCTAAGTTACAGAAGCACGCCAAGTCAAGAACTCTGGTCTACGAGAGCATGCCGTGCCAATTAAAAGAGACATTGGGTTATAAAAGCACGCCAAGTCAATGAAAAAGGGCTCTAGGCTACGAAAGCACGCTAGGTTAAGAACTCCAGGCTACGAAAGCACGCTGGGTCTATTAAAATGGACATCGGGCTACGGAAGCAAGCCGAGTCAATGAAAATGACTATGGGCTACGGAAGCACGTCGGGTCAATATAAAGGAAATTCGGGCTACGGAAGCACGTCGGGTCAATATAAAGGAAATTCGGGCTACAGAAGAACGTCGGTTCAATAAAAGAGACTCTGGGCTACGAAAGTACGCTAGGTCAATATAAAGGACACTGGGTTACGGAAGCACGCTGAGCCAGTGAAAAGGGCTTCGGCTACAAAAGCACGCCAAATCTCAAAGTTTCAAGGAGCAACTTAAATGTTAATGTTGACACATAAATTTCGCCATTTTACTTAAAAATTAATTGCATACAAAATTAGGAATTAGTCGCTAAAAAAACAAAAAAAACAAAAAAACAAAAAACAAAAAAAATACAAAAAAAGGGGGACACGTGAGGGGCTAGGTCGGGCCGAATCTGGCCTTGGCCCAACCCGGTCCTTCTCTTTTCCCCTCTCTCTTGCGTGTGCGGCCCGGCCCAGTCGCCCTCTCCTTTCGGCTTGGCCCGCGCTCCTCTCCTTCCTCCTCTACCCATCATCGCATGAAACCCTAGAGGAAGAGGGGAGAAATAGGGGGAAGGAAAGGAGAGACAGAGAGATGGAAAGGAGAGATAGAGAGATCGAAAAGGAGAGAGGGAGACGGAAACATAGAGAGAGAGAAAGAGATAGTTAGAGAGAGAGAGAGAGAGAAATTGGCGTCGTGGGGAGGCCTCACCGCCTCAACCCAACACCGTTCAAGCCATTGCTCCTAGTCCCCTCATCGCGTCGCCACCGCTACTGCAACCAACTCCGTCGCTGACGCTGCAGCGACCACCATCAGCTCGAAGCCGTGATGCCGCTATACTACCTATAGCCTCGATGACCACCGTGCCAGCAACCGGAGCCCTCTTTCGCCGGACACCGCCGCTCCGAGCCCCCCTTGACCTTGTCGCTCCCTCAAGTCGTGCTGCCACCGATCACACCAGCTACCACTTGTTTCCCCGGAACCCAGATCTAAAGTAGATGGAGAAAGAGCAAGAACAGAAGATAGAGAGAAACGAAAGCAGGTGCAGTAGAGGAAACGAAGGAGAAGGAGCCTCTGGGCCACCACCACCATCACCGATGAGCCACCCAATCGACACCGTTTGCCACCACCTTCCCTGGAACCCAGACTTGAAGCAAGAGAGAAAACATAGAGCAAGGAGGAGCAGAGGAGGAGAAGAGGGGCCTCTCGCACCGCCATCGACCACCGCCATGCTGCTTCCCCCCGCCGTCAACCACTACTGTGTTGCTTCCTCTTGCCGTCGCTCGTAGCTGCTGTTTCGCCACCAGATGCCGTTCGTCGGCTGCATCCCCTCTTGCTTGACGCTGTTCAAGCCTCCTCGTTGCCGCCATTTTCGCCACTCGGAACCCTATTCGCCATCCACCATGTCGCATCATTTGTCGCGTCGCCGCCATCAAAGGCCCAACCAACCCCTCCGGTGCCACGGGTCACCGAGCTCGAGGGTTCTAGAATTCGGGTCACGCGAGCTGGGCCGGGTAAGATTCTTGGGTAGGTTTTTTTTCGTTTGGACTTGTCACAATGAGCCATCTGACTTTTGGGGTTTTGGTTTTGTGAGCTTAGGCTGGTGTAGTGTGGGCTTGTAGGCCTGGTTTGTTTTAAAAAGAGAGGAGGGGACCTCTTGGGCTGGGCCCAAGCCTCGGGCCCACTTGGGCCTGCCGGACCGAACTCGAGTCCGGTTGGAGACCAGACCCAACCCGTGCAGACCGGGCTGAACCCGGTCCGGTCGGACCGGTGTACTCGGTTTGGCCCATAAAAAATATATTATTTTTTTAATTTGTTTAAAATTTAATAAAAATTAATTTTAAAAAATTTCGAAAATTTAAAAAATGCAGGGTTTGGTTAGGAATTGCCATGTATTACCTTTTTAGTGTAATTATGCTTTTATTTACTCATATATGGATTATATTGCATGTTTAGTTTGCATATTTAATTATATTGAATTGCACGTGTTTAATTTTATTGCAATCAGAATCTTGATAGCTATGATTATTATCTTAATGATTGCACACCCGCATGATCACCTCATATGTTAGTGGATAGGTGTAAAATCAATCCAGACTACCTGACAAAAATCATTTCTTTTGAAATGAACAAGATTAGGTACCGCAAGGGTACTAATTGGTTAAATAGTGTAATCAAGTCCCCGACCCTAGATTCTCTAGTTGCGTAGGGAGTGAAGTATACTCTCATACCTCATTTGGTTTCTAGCTAACCCCAACAGACTAATGGCGACTCCTTTTTGCAAAATTCCTAAAAATATCCCAATGTCACGCGAGGTATGGGCTTGGGAGAGCTCGTGCCTAATCATGGATCTTAGGTCCGTTCTTTAGGTAATACCCCTAAACTTGTTCCCTCCCTCGAAGGATAGGTCGGGACAGCTTAGCGACTCCGCTGGGGATTCAGTTTTAAACCTTAGAGGACTTGGGCCAAATAAATCTTATTCAAAAATATTTTTGTTTGATAGCGAGGATTCCAGGTACGCCCTTACATTAAATGTGTTAAATGTTTTTGCAAAATATGAGGTATAAGGAGAAGTGTTTGCTCACCTTTGTCTTGCAGGGAGACATAGGAATGTATGGTTTATTTTTTATGTACAAAGTGTTGTTTGCCTATAAATTATTGTTGTGCATATATCCTTTGCATAGCACTACACCTTAGCACGCACAACCTGTCGCCGAACTTGGGTTGTATAGGATCACTTAGGATGATGTTGATGTGGATATCACTCCGACTACAAGCATGTAGTACGAGTTGCTCATCTCAGCCCCGAAATTTCTTTCTTGATATCAGAGGTCCCCACCCTGGTCTGCAAGCATGTGACACGGGTCGGTTCTTTAACAAAGCTGAAGTCATGGGTAACACGACCTAGTCGCAAGCTTGTTAGTTCAGTCCTGTGATCCCATGGCTCCATTTTGGGCCGTATAGAGTAGAAATCGAACCACATCCCATGTGCATGTCTATGTAATTAAAAAAAAAAAAAAAGAGAGACAAAGTTCGGCACCCATTGTAAGTATCATTTTTCTTTTTATTTGCTCATTTGTTATTGAACTTCCATATTGAAATTCACGAATATCAATCGATTGCCCTCGGTGTTGTAGGCTTATAATTGAAAAAAATTGGCAATCGCTTTTGACAATGAACATTGAATGCAAGTTTTAAACACTTTGATTTGGCCCTATTGAACACATGGTTTTGTTTAAATTTCTAGTTATGGGCTCAAAATCACATTTAAAAAGAAAAACTTTCAAGTTGTGATTTTATATTGGGGCACAAAAATTGAAATTGCATTTTTTTTTATCAAATTCTCTCATTCTCACATTTTGGGACTAAAATGCAAATCATTTTGTGTACAAATTTCTCAAAATAGAAGTCACTTCATTTTTCTAGGAGTAAAATCACAAATCAATCTTTCAAAAATCAATGACACTTTTGCATAGGAAACTTTTGGAATAAAAAGTGGACATTCAATTGATGGCTGTGGATTGATTATTTAATGATGTCTTTTCCTATGATAAAATCTTGGCGAAATACTAAAACCCCGTAATAAGGACTATGGCGCATGTACTGTCGCCTTGATTTTGTTGTAAAAGCGACCTCATTGAAAGATCATTTTCTCATTCACATACTTACATCGTTGTCTTTTTGCAGGTTATGCGTGATACTCCGAGACATTTTCGTGTTTGACCACATAAAGAAGTGAATTTTAGAGTTAGGATAAGAGTTGATTTTTACTCTTATCTATACAAGAGTTTCTTGTATTTTATTATTGTTCTCATTTTTGTTAAGAATCATATTTTCCATTTTGGGTTTTGATTGTGAACCCAATTGTTGTTTTCGTAAATCATGCGACGCAAAATTTTTTAATAATGGAATTCAATTTCATGAGAATCATCCTTTAAAAAAAAACAACAAATTCAGAAGTGTTTTAAGCAAAATTTTACATCCACCTTCCAAAATGAATTTCAAGAAAACTTTGCTTAAGACCCTCTCTTCACGTGGTCGTTTTCACGAGCTCGTGGAACTCAAGGAGCAAACATGCATCAAAGGAGACATCAAGGGCGTGCATGCTTGTGCTTTTTTTTTTTTTTTTTCTGTTTATGAACAAAAATTTTGTTTTTTTTATTGTTTCCGGGAACAAAAAAAGAACAAAAACATGTTTCTTTGCGTTTTTGTTCAAAATCTGTCTTTTTGTTCCTCGAACAAAATTGGAACGGAAATAAGGAACAAAAAAAGTTATTTTTGGTTCCGGAAACACTTTTTGAAGGCCCAAAAAGAACAAAAACACAAAAAACTTGTTTCCTTTTTGTTTCTCGCTTTCGTGCCCTGCACCCTCTCAAGTCCCTCCTTTTTTCGGTGTCTCTCATAGGTTCCCCACCGTCGAGTGATCCGGCGCCTCCTAACTCGTCATTCTCTCCGGTGCCGACAATTGCTGCTCCTTCACCAGCTGAAGCTTCTGATTCGAGGTAAGTTTCATCCTTCACTAGCTGCTACTCCTCCTTCACTGTTTGACGAAGGCTTCAGTGAGAGTCACCCCTCGCAGATCTGGGCGACAGCTGCTCGGGGCTCGAGTGTGATGGCTCGCTTGAGCCAGCGCTTGCCTAGATCTGCGAGTTGCTCGCTCGAGCGAGCCCTCACGCTCAAGCCCCAAGCAAGCATTGCTCGCCCATATCTACAGCAGCGTCTGCTTGCTTGAGTGAGCATCGCTGCTTTGCTCGCTTGAGCAAGCATTGCGAGCAGAGCAGCGATGGTTGCTCGGGGCTTGAGCGCGATGGTTCACTTGAGCCAGCGCTTGCCTAGATCTACAAGACGCTTGCTCGAGCCACGCTTGCCCAGATCTGCGAGACGCTCGCTCAAGCGAGCCCTCGTGCTCCCTGAGTGAGCGTTGTGAGCAGAGTAGCAACGCTCTGCTCACTTGAGCGAGCATCGTGAGCAGAGCAGCAATGCTCTCCTCGCTGGAGCGAACAAATTGCAAGCAGAGCAGCAATGCTCTGCTCGCGAGAGCGAGTGTCACTCCTTTGCTTGCTCGAGCAAGCATTGTGAGCAGAGCAGCAACGCTCTGCTCGCTCGAGCAATTCACTGCTTTGCTTGCTCGAGCGAGCATTGTGAGCAGAGCAGAAACGCTATGCTCGCTCGAGCGAGCGATCTGGCGGTAAATTTCTTTGGACTATGCTAAGGAACTATGAGCTCATCCAAAATCACCACGAGAGCTATCTTTTTGATAGAGATGGACTATAGTTGAGAAACTTATAGGGGAAACACTGAAGGATTGGAGCCACTTTCAAGAACTTCTTTCTGTGTTTGAAGGTAAGAACCAAGGCTAATGTTGCCTTGTGTTGGACGAATTTCATGGTTGCATATTATATCTAGCATTACACTGAAATGCTTAGGTTGATCATTTGGATTTCACAGCTCAAAGACAGGTTGGAGAGAGTGAGAGTGCTAGTATGAACAAAATAAAGGAGTTAGGGAAGAGAATAAGAGCACAATATTTATAGTGGTTCGGCTTAATCCAAGCCTACGTCCACTCTCCCACGATAACAGCCTTCTTGGCTGGATTCCACTATGCAATCAACAAGAGATTACAACTTCGAGTGCAAACACTTAGTAGTAGATCACACTATCTCACTAAGTCACTCTTTTGGTATTTCTCTCACGATTACAAACGTTTAAGCTCTCAAAAGACAAGTATATGATCGAAAGTCGCTCGACTTTGGAATTATAAATTCTACGCTCCGTCTCTTACTTGCTCATCGGTCCATGATCTCCTTAAATACTCCTCCACTTCCAAACTAGCCGTTGGACAGCATCCCGGAGAATCGTCTTCCAATATACCCATTGGACAGCTACGTATCTAGAAGATTTGGTAGCCGTTGAGTGACAAAGGTAAAATCCCAAATTGATTCCGATCGCCCACACAAACGAAATCTTGGTTTCCATAAGTAAAGCTTCTTCGTATAGAAAGTTCTTATCTTCAAGATCCAATCGTCAATCAATTAGATTGAATCAATCAAATCAATCTTGATGTGGAATCCAAACCAGATCACTAGCCGTTGTATGATTGGGCTTGAGTTACGATTCATCGTAACTGGATGTAAAGTCTCGAGTCGTAGACTTTACAATCTAAGTCCGGCAGTCTTCGGACTTTGAGTCTTGAGTCGGCGGTCTTCGGACTTTGACACGAAGTCGGATATCTTGAGAATATACTTTGGACATGAGTTACGTTCAGTCTTCGGTCGTCTTCACACTTTGACAATATCCTTTACATGTTCTATAATCTGCATGGTCTATTACTTAACCATTAAACATGTTAGTAGCCTTTAATTTATTTTGTCATCTTCAAAACATCATAAGGGATTTCGCTAACAATCTCCCCCTTTTTGATGATGACAAAACAATCTCTGAATATGCAGATTTGTAAACATGCTTTTAAATTTAAATCAAAGGATATCAAAAGATAGCAAATAGATTGAGCATAACAATATATAGAAAAATAATTGCAGCTCAATATTATGCCATAGATAATATCAACCAATCAGCACATATGCATATTCATATATTCTCCCCCTTTTTGTCATAATCAAAAAACGATAATAATGGATTCACGTAGAGAATGATAACAAATATTTTGCATGAATCACAATTTCCAAAAATCAGCTTTTATAAAGTAAGTCTAATATTAAAGATATGCAATATAGCTCACTTCGATTATATCAGCAAATATCCAATAAAAATCACGGATGCATCATAAAATTCACTTATCCTTTTTTTTTGTCATAATAAAGTGATAATATCAATACAAGATTTATTAATGACAAAAGGTAATAAAAGATGCACTAACCGGATTTTTTAGATAAATTCTGACACATTTACCTTTCCTTTCATTCATAATAAGATCACGATCAATCCAAAAATATTTTTCCATAATTGATCAAAGCTCCCCCTCAATTTGTTGCCTTTTTGAGATGATCACGATTCTTTTCCTTTTCTTTTGAATTTGCTTTCTCCCCCTCGATTTCCTCATCGGATTTTGAGTCTGTGTCCGAGTCAGACTTTGATTCTGAGTCTGTGTCTGAATCAGACTCAGATTCTGAATGTGCCATTAAGCATAAATTTCCTTTCCATCAAAATATGGTGGCCTTGTGTTGCTTTGCCCTTCCATAAGTCCTGGTGCCAATATACTAGCCATAAAAGATCTTTAGCTCAAAAGTAAAAAACACTTTTATAAACCGAGCACTTGGCTCTGATACCAATTGATATAGCTAGAACGAGTACCTAGAGGGGGGTGAATAGGTATAAAAATGATGTTTCACTTAAATCACACAATACTAGATAATCGATGGAAATAAACGACAATCGAAAGACAGAGAGAAGGGAAAAGAGAATTGAACACAATGATTATAGTGGTTCGGCTTAATCCAAGCCTACGTCCACTCTCCCACGATAACAGCCTTCTTGGCTGGATTCCACTATGCAATCAACAAGAGATTACAACTTCGAGTGCAAACACTTAGTAGTAGATCACACTATCTCACTAAGTCACTCTTTTGGTATTTCTCTCACGATTACAAACGTTTAAGCTCTCAAGAGACAAGTATATGATCGAAAGTCGCTCAGACTTTGGAATTATAAATTCTACGCTCCATCTCTTACTTGCTTATCGGTCCATGATCTCCTTAAATACTCCTCCACTTCCAAACTAGCCATTGGACAGCATCCCGGAGAATCGTCTTCTAATATACCCATTGGACAGCTCTGTATCTAGAAGATTTGGTAGCCGTTGAGTGACAAAGGTAAAATCCCAAATTGATTCCGATCGCCCATACAAACGAAATCTTGGTTTCCATAAGTAAAGCTTCTTCGTATAGAAAGTTCTTGTCTTCAAGATCCAATCGTCAATCAATTAGATTGAATCAATCAAATCAATCTTGATGTGGAATCCAAACCAGATCACTAGCCGTTGTATGATTGGGCTTGAGTTACGATTCATCGTAATCTGGATGTAAAGTCTGAGTCTGTAGACTTTACAATCTGAGTCTGGCAGTCTTCAGACTTTGAGTCTTGAGTCTGGCAGTCTTCAGACTTTGACACAGAAGTCTGGATATCTTTAGAATATACTTTGGACATGAGTTATGTTCAGTCTTCTAGTCGTCTTCACACTTTGACAATATCCTTTACATGTTCTATAATCTGCATGGTCTATAACTTAACCATTAAACATTTTAGTAGCCTTTGATTCATTTTGTCATCTTCAAAACATCATAATGGATTTCCCTAACAGAGAGTAGTTGTTTAGGTTCATTCGGAGCAAGATTGAACTTTTCACATTTCCTTTTATTGTAGTGTTTGAAATATGACTTATATTTTGACATGGTAGGTTTCTCACAATGCTCTTTATTTTATTTTGAGCATTCTGTTTCATTGATCATTGATAGTCATAGTACTATGTAGTTCTTGTAGCTCAAAATACAACTTATGATATGTTCTATACAAGTTAGTTCAAGAATTGTCAATTTTGTCATTATAGTCTTCTCGGCTTGCATCTCTTGAGAATGATTTTGTGTATGGCATGTATAGTATTATGTTATTGATTTAACTCATAACTCATATGCTACTCAACCGGTCAAAGATTAAATGGCATTTGAGAGACATGCATTCAGTGCAAAGTGGACCGAGTCTGTAACCAACCTATTTATCGGTTTGTTGGTGGATGAGGTCAAAAAGGGAAATCGCACCTCTTCTACTTTCAACAAAGCGGGGTGGAAGAATATATAGACTGAATTCGTTATATAGACAAGATGCCAATATAGCATGGTCTAGCTGAGGAACAAGGTAAACAAACTGAGAAAACAGTATAGTAGTTTTCAGAAACTTATGTCTTAGTCTGGATTTAGTTGGGATAATGTGAATAAAAGAGTTGTTGTCGACGATGTAAGTATATGCGAATCTCACATCAAGGTATCTTTTTAACTTTTTGGTCATTTTGATGTCATTATATATGTAAATTTTAAAATGTATGATTATATTATATTGCTGAAATGTCATTATTGTGAAAATTGTAGGAGAATGTTGAGTGGGCAAAATTCAAGAAGGATGGATTTCCTCAGTATCCCAAGCTATGTATTGTATTTGGTGGTATATATGCTACTGGGGAATATGCCATAGAAAATGCTCAAGATTTGACGGTGTCAGAGGAAGATGATAATGGTGATGGCAATGTAGGCAGTGATAATAGTGGTGGCAATGCATATGGTGATAATGGTGGTGGCAATACATATGACTTTAGTGAACACCGCATTGATGAGAGAGTCTTTACACCAGACAATGCTGCAACTTCAATTCATGGAAAGCACAAATTGGATAGGACTCCAAATACTAAGAGGAGAAGGAAGAGTAACCAAGCCAGTATTGATGACACTTGCAAAGCCATACAAGAATTTTTGAAAGTTAGGTCAAGTCAATCTGGTAGTGGCTCTACGTCAGGGGTTACGCCATCACCTGTAGACCCTTTCTCCGTATCTGTTGTGATCGATATTCTAGTTAGTATGCTTGAGATAGAGCAAGATGTTTACAATAAAGTAGTGGAACGAGCATGCGGTAGTGCCTCATGGAGGGAGGCTTTCATTAAATCCCCACCTGGAAGGAGAAATGGACTTCTTTATTATCTTTAGTAGATGTTTGGAAATATATTATGGATTGAATGGGGTTTCATTAGACTGTATACCTTATGTTATCCATTAATATTTAGTTTTTAAAGATATTAGTGTTGAGACTCTTGGTACTTATGTGTAACGGCATATTCTATTGAGACTATATGACTTATGTTATTGACTGTTATTGGATATATTTTCAAAATCTATATTGATGTTTTTATATTTTTGTGATGGTATAGGTACTATGGAAGGGGGATCAAATAGTGTGTCTAATGAGTAGGTAGAACCAGCTGAACAATTCTTGGATGATGATGATCTTCACATATTGCTAGCGTGGTTGTGCACGGTTGCGATTGACATGTCCGTGTATACGAGAGAACCTATTAGGGACTGTAAATTATCAGGATCCGAATGGATAATGGAGATTGTTTATGGACATTCAGATAGGATATATGAAACCTTTAGGATGGAGAGACATGTTTTTTTGAATTTATGTGATTTAATGAGGGTAAGAGGTTGATTGAAAGATAGTCGATTTGTTCGAATAGATGAACAAGTTGGGATATTCTTATCTTTGGTTTGTCACGGTAGCTCAAATAGAGATTTATGTGAGAGATTTCAACATTCTGGATAAACGATCAGCAAGTATTTCAACAAAGTGTTGAAAGCAATTATCAAACTTTCAAAAGAGATAATCAAACCACTGTCTTTTGATGTCATCCGACAAGAAATTCTTATGGATCCTAGTCATACACGCTACTTCAAGGTATGATTTCTATATCAATTTTATACCGTCAAATACATGTAGTTCAGAATCTTATATAATCTTAGATTGGTAATAAATTGACAGGATTGCGTAGGTGCTATGGATGGCACCCATATAAATGCTATTGTCTCGGTGTCTCAGCAGGTTCGATTTAGAGGCAGGAAAGTGATTACCACCCATAATGTATTGTGTGTTTGCTCATTTGATATGAAATTTACTTTTATGTATAATGGATGGGAAGGATCGCAACGATTGTCAAGTGCTTTCGGTAGCACTTGAAACTCCTCAATTGCAATTTCCCTGACCACCACTTGGTATTTACTTTGTTTATATAGACATTTGTGATTATATTATGGTTGAATATCACAACAAATTTATATATATCATGTTGTAGGGAAATACTACGTGGTAGATTCTGGTTATGCAGCACTTCCGGGATTTTTAACTCCATTTAGAAAGGAATAGTATCATCTCAACGAATATAGAGGGAGTGGGAGACGGCCAAGAACAACAAGAATTGTTCAACTATAAGCACTCTTCACTAAGAAATGTAATTGAGAGGTCATTTGGGGCATTAAAGAATCGCTTCACCATTTTGAGACATATGCCTCCATTTACAATTCAGAAGCAAGCACTTGTTGTAATTGCATGTTGTGCTCTTCATAATTACATTCGTGATCAAGATAGGATAGATAGAAACTTTTCCCTATATGGAGATCCGGAGTATCCATTTGGACCTACAGAAGTGGAGGTTGCATATGATACATCACATGAGCAGGCATTTGGGATAAACATGCTTAGGATAAGTATTGCAAATAAAATGGCAATGGATCATACTATGTGTGAGATTTGTTGACTTTGTGTTTCCAACTTTTGTAATATTGTTTTTAAGTATTCATTGTGATGAAGTTGAACAATGAACTATATTGCTTCATTATTGTGATGTCATGTATGAAAGGATCCATGTTGAGATCTATAAGATACTCTTCTTTTTGCTAGTTCTTATTGTACGAACTTTACTTATAAAATTTTCTTTCAAGTATGCACATATGACCATGTTGAAAATGTTTTTCTTCACTCATCATGATCAAAATTAAATTGATGAGCATTTCATGAGAATGAGAATTCAATACCAAGTTTACACTTTATAAAAAAAAAAAAAGCACTTGAGAAAAATTTGATACAAACTTTACTTACAAAATTTTCTACCAAGTATGCACATATGATCATGTTCAGAATGTTTGTCTTCACTCACAATGAACAAAATTAAATTGATGAGCATTTCATGAGAATGAGAATTCAATACCAAGTTTACACTTTATTAAAAAAAAAAAAAAAAAGAGCACTTTTTGAAAAATTTGGAACAGAAATTTTGTACAGTTACCAAACATGTTTCTGTTCTTTTTCTATTCCAGGAACATAAATTGAGTGCAGTTACCAAACGTATTTATGTTCTTTTTCTATTCCAAGAATATAAATTTTTTGTACTTACCAAACACATTCTTTTGTTCAAAAACTGTTCCCTGGAACATAAATAATTTTTTATATTTCTATTCCCTGGAACAATTTTTGAAGAGAAATACAAACAAATGCACCCCAAGAGTACCAAGTTTTCTAAGGGCATGCATGGTTGTGTTCTTTTCTTTTGTTTATGAACAAAAATTCTGTTTTTTTGTTTCCGGGAACAAAAAAAGAACAAAAACACGTTTGTTTGTGTATTTGTTCAAAATCCGTTCTTTTTGTTCCTGGTACAAAATTAGAACAGAAAAAAGAAACAAAAAAAAAAGTTGTTTTTTTGTTCCACAGACACTTTTTGATGATGGCCCAAAAAGAACACAAACACAAAAAACTTGTTTCTTTTTTGTTTCTTGTTTTCGTGCCCTCTATCGTTCACCTGCACCCTCTCTTTTCCGCCATCTCTCACAGGTTCTCCACCGTCATCCTCTCCGGCGCCGACAGCTGCTGCTCCTTCACCGGCTGAAGGTTCTGATTTGAGGTAAGTTTCATCCTTCACTGGCTACTGCTCCTCCTTCATCGTTTGACAAGGGCTTTGGCGAGAGCCACCGCTCGTAGATCTAGGCGACGACTGCTCGGGGCTTGAGTGCGACGGCTCGCTTGAGCCAGCGCTTGCCTAGATCTGCGAGACGCTTGCTCGAGCAAGCCCTTGCGCTCGAGTCCCGAGGGAGCGTCTCGCAGATGCTCACCTAGATCTATGGCAGCGTCTGCTCGCTCGAGCGAGTGTCGCTGCTCTGCTCTGCTGCTTTGCTCGCTCGAGCAGAGTAGCGACGCTCATAATCGATTACCTGGTTACAATGTAAGAACTTGTGCTTGGTTGGGATATTACATAGGAATTTCTGGTTTTCTACAGAAGGTGGAACTTTGTGGGATGATACATGTTTTGGCATCCAACTACCGTAGTTTAATTAAGCATCATCTATGCTTTCCTTAACATAAGTTTCGGACACTGTTGTTTTCATTATTTACCAATTTTGTTCTCAGTATTTGCGTCTTCTTACCTTCTGTAGTGACAATGCTCACCCCATAACCTCGTTGACCTTGCCATGCTCTGTTTCCATGAGTTCATGAAACTTTATTTCTGTAAATATATTTATAGGGTGTCAAGGATGAAGTAGAAAGGCGGAAGATGCAGTGTGTGCATAGTCTGGTCCAAATTACACAAGATTTACTTCTTTTTTTAAGCTCAAGGCAACACGAAAAACACTCTACTCATATTTTAGTGAAATGACATAGATTCTTCAAATATCATGAGGTACAATATAGTTGCCTCTCTTATATGTTTATTTTGGTTTTAAATTATGATGAGTTAGAAGTCTCATATTTTTCCTTTTTGATCGATTGCTCTGTAAACATACTAGGCACCATTACATGAAGGATGTGAACATTTTCATCGCTGATCCTGGTGACCAGAATGCCATTGTTGCAGTTTCTGCTTTAGCTAGAGCAATGAAGGAAATGCATAAAGTAGCCATTCTACGCTGTGTGTGGAGGCAAGGGCAAGGAAATGTTCTTGTGGGGGTTTTGACACCAAATATTTCTGACAATGATCACGTGGTATGTTTCAATATAGAGTTGTTTATTTATAGTTCTTTGATCTTCTCCCCCTTTTTGGTTTGTGTGAGGCTTCATCTAACGTGCGCATACTCTTTTATGCGCAGCCCGATTCATTTTATTTCAATATACTTCCTTTCGCTGAGGACGTTCGGGAATTTCAATTCCCCTCTTTCAGCAATCTTCCAGCCTCATTACTGCCAGATGAAGAGCAGCAGGAGGCTGCAGATAACTTTGTGAAAATGCTGGATCTTGCACCTTCTGATAGAAAGGAAATGTTGCAGCCTAATTTTACACCGAATCCTCTTTTGGAGGTGAGGTGATCACTTGTCTAGTTTTTTTGTAAAACCTTATAGCTAAACTACAGGTCACTCACCTGCTCCAGATAGGCTAAATTCCATACCATTTATCTTGGTTTCAAATGAATGGATAACCTGCTTGCAATTTACAAACATTGGTTTGACTTGTAGTAACTTCGCAGTGTGGAATTTGGGGGTTTCCATGAACCTACGTAACAATTCCAAATGCTTACAAATAGCTTAATATGTTTCTAGATTTGGCTACAAACTTCTGTCAATTAGAAGTATTTGTTAATGTGAACAGTCACTGGTAGATTTCTATAACATTTGTATTCAAGGGGTACGGAGCTTCAACTTTTCCCACTTTTGTGATAAACCTTTCAATAGCTTATTTTAAACTTGATGGACTACTTCAGAATCCACATGGCCTTCGGAGGTGGTTGGATTGGTTAATTTTCTCAAGAAAAAGTAAGAATGGTTATGGCATCAATGGTTGATAATTGCTGCTCAATTCATGGTACATCTTGTGCAGGAACCGAAGCAGTTCAATGATTTCTTGCACCAGCTCTGCAAATTCTGCCTGCAAAACGATCTTCGGAGTTTCTGCGATTTCCTTGCCACCAAAGTGTTCACGTTGATCTCCAAGACCGAAGCCGCAGACAGGTATCAAATCTTCCTGCATCATGCTTCTCTAGATATTGTTGAGACCAATTCCTTTTTCCCTCCTTCCTATTCATTTGGTTCCTATGCAAAGGCTCATAAATCGTTCTTTCTACATGAGCAGCGACGTCACAAAGGAAGAGGCTAGAAGCTTTTTGGTGAAAAGCGAGCCGAAGCCAGAATGAGAATTTAGTTTCGTCTCTTCAATGGTCATGACTAGTAGTTTCAATCCCATGATCATGTTGATCATTTTGTCCGTTGGGCAAGATTATTGTAAATAGATGGCGACGAGATCATATTTAGCTGTATGATGTTTAACTGTTTGTACAGTTTGTTCTGCCTGTGCTAAATCTCAAGGGTAATGGGGTCTGCTGGTACTTTAAATTGTGTAATCAAGTTGAACATTCTTTCCGCCTCCTAAAGATCTCTCCACACTCCTTACATGTCGGGTTACGGTTTAACTTCTCGTGGCAATACATGCGCAATCGAATTGTGCAAATTCATCAGCCTTCATGCACGCGCTGCCGGCGTGCGAACTTATCGGATCTACACTCTCCCTGTAAATCAATGAATTTTGGATAAAGATCTTTGAAAAGCTGTTAAGCATGGAAGGTCAAATGAAGCGCATAATAGTAATAGGTATTAGATTATGAAAACCTTAAAATTAAGGCACGACCATGAAAAAGAAAACAAATTCCGATATTAAAATTTGGTACAAACTTTACTTACAAAATTTTCTTCCAAGTATGCACATATGACCATGTTCAAAATGTTTATCTTCACTCACCATGAACAAAATTAAATTAAGGCACGACCGTGAAAAAGAAAACAAATTCCGATATTAAAATTTGGTACAGACTTTACTTACAAAATTTTCTTTCAAGTATGCACATATGACCATGTTCAAAATGTTTATCTTCACTCACCATGAACAAAATTAAATTGATGAGCATTTTCATGAGAATGAGAATTCAATACCAAGTTTACACTTAATTAAAAAAAAAAAAACACTTGGAGAAAAATTTGGAACATAAAGTTTTTACAGTTACCAAATGTGTTTCTGTTCTTTTTCTATTCCAGGAACAAATATTGTGTACAGTTACCAAATGTGTTTCTGTTCTTTTTCTATTCCAGGAACAAAAATTTTGTGCGATTCTAAACGCGTTCTTTTATTCAAAAATTATTCCCTGGAACAGAAATAGTTTTTTCTATTTTTGTTCCCTGGAACAATTTTTGAACATAAACATAAACAAACGCACCCTAACATTCCAACAAATGCGATGGAGCATTATTAACTTTTGCTCATCTTAAACAAAGAAAGATCCAAATGAAATAGATGGGCAATATTATCCATTCCTCCATAAGGGACACCTTGGGATGTTGATTGCCCGACTTTGGAAAAGGATGTATCTCGTTCCTAAACTTGAATCTCTTCAGTATAAAAAATGACATGTCCTTTTCTTTGATACAGGACAGATTCGAACAAAACAAAGGTTTGTCAAATAAAGAGGGGGAGAGCAGCGTTTAATTTAGAAAAAATCTCTTATCTCCCCATCAATGAAGTGTGCTGGAACAATATTGCCAAATTCATCAAGAATGATGTATCGTTCCTCAGTTGAACCTAACTAAGAATAGAGATAACTCGTTTCATCTCCCATTCTTACAGGGTGATAAATGGAAAAAAAGTTGCACATTGACTGTAGAAGCGACGCCTTCTACCATGGAATCAGGAAAACATCAAACACTTAAAGGAAAATGCAAGTGAAGGGTAATGTCGAGTTACCAAATATTCACAAAGGTGAATCCAAAAGATGTTAGCGCCCAAAGGATGAAAGCGAATTGAAGGGTAATAATGTATCATTTCTAATATTTCAATCCCTAAAGATTTTTGCACTAACATATTCTTTAACATTCTTTACAGGGTTATTGAGTCACCATGCCATAGGTAACTACCATTCTTGTCAAATTTTTTTTAAAAAAAAAAAGAAGAAAAAAATGGAGAATTTCCATTACAAAAAAAAAAAAAAAAAAAAAAAACTTTGGCACTTTCCTAGAGACAAGTACCTAAATGAATAATTGAGAAAATAAATTTCTACAAACTTTTGAGCATCATTTTTGTCTCAAAATTTTTTTCTCGTTTTGTGGATTATTCATTTTGAATCAAATTTCCCTATGGAGATTGATCTAATCAGATGATCTTGACATAATGAGATGGAGACGTTAACCATGCCAAATAAGAAGTGATTAGAATGAAGAAAGACAAGCCCATTTTCAAACACATCCTTCAAACACTTTTGAGAGTTGAGTGAAAAACAACATTCTCTTAGGACAAAGGATTCATTCGCATTGAGCGCAAAGATCGAAATGATAAAGGCTTTTCCTTAATCAATCCCAAGCATTGCACTAATCTCTTACTACCATTTTGGGCAGAATAAGGATGATCATTCAAAGTACCCCTGTCGAGAATGACCTTGTATTGGGGCGGCATAAGAGGTTACGATTGTGTCGTAGAGCAAAGGATTGGGAAATGTTCTATTACTTTCACTTGTATCAATCTTCTGGTGGTAACTTCAAAGAATTTCTCATTAGAGCTTGACTCATCCTAATGTGAAGAAGAGCATTTCATTCTCTATCCAGACACTGATACCCATTACTTCAACCAATTTGGGTCTGATTGTTCATTTCTGAACCCCGAGCGGTGATCATCTCCCTTCACTGGGGCAAGGCATAGAGATTGACCACATGCAATTGACATTTACGAGAAAACGTGTAAAGCATCTCAAAAGTCATAAGAGCTCTAAAAGTAAAAATAATAAAAGTTCGACAAAATTAGGGGGTATGAAAAAGTATTGTGCCTAATAAAAGAAAGGCCAATGCCCGTCAAGAAAAAGAGCCAAAAGGCTGCATCTTATGTGAAAAAACTATCAAAGTCCAAGTGCCTACGTAAAAAACCATCACAAGTGCAAAGGAAATTAGAAAAAAATGGGCAAAGCTCCCAAGCAAAAATGATTAGTCAAGGGATTTTCGAGATATGTTGTGTTTCAAAAGCCAAATAATTTCAAAAGATCGAGTGACTTAGTCACGGTGCCATGATGATCACCGACTCTTAAAAACTCTCTTGAAAATTTTAAGTCTTTCGAGCCTCTCCCAAGCTAACATTACAACCCTCTTCTGAAGTCTCTTCTGATTAGGATGGTTTGAGTGAAAATGAGAATACTACAAAGAAGTTACTGTTTGAAGGAGTGGAGGTAATTCTATCTTGTCTTATCTTCCAAGTTCTCGACTTGTAAACCCGATGAAGATGGCGACAAATGTTCCTTTATTAGCCTCAAAGCAATAATCCCTTTGTGTAAGCCCATGACTAAATCTATACTGCGGTCTTTTCAAAAGACTTTTTTGATCTATCAGATTGTGCTCATTGCGAATGTTTCTAAAAGCTTTTGACATGGGTTATGTGAGATACCTTCAACACTCAGTTACTTCCCACGCGAATGGACAAGATTAAGCAGTCATTTTATCGAGAGTGTGTGAGAAACCATTTCTGACTAAGAAGCTCTAGTTTGGCATGCTTAATGAGCCTTTTTCACAAGTCGTAGTCATTCTGATAAGAACTTGACTCTTAAAGAATTTGATGATTAATGATACATCCCGGAGCAAGATGACAATTTGTGCCACATAATACTGATTGACATTGAATGTTTTTTAAAGCAGTCGAACGTAGCTTGATTAGCTTGTTCAATTAATGCTGCAATATTGACAATACGTCTCTTGATGATGTCTCTAATAACATTTGCTCAAGTTGAGTTTGACAGGATTCCTCAGTGAAGACATGCAATTCCAAGGAGTAAGTGGGTGCTTCCCTAAACCATGTCATCTTCAGAGATTCATGGTTAGCCTTAAACCATGCCATCTCCAAAGATTCACGGTCAACTTTAAACTATGTCATTTACAAAGGTTCATGGGTTTTCCTCAAACCATGTATTTGTAGCCCGATCGAAACCCGTTGTTACACGATGAGACCTCACTTTTCTTTCTTCTACTTCTGTAACTCGGGATCTCTTTTTCTCTCTTATGACATGAAGTGCTTCTGTAGCCCGGGGTCTCTCTCTTCTTATGACATGGAGCGCTTTTGTAGCCCGGGATCTTTTTCTTATGACACGACGTGCTTCTGTAGCCTAGGGTCTTTCATTCTTCTTATGACACGGCGTGCTTTTGTAGCTGGGGGTCTTTTTCTTATGATATGGCGTTTTTCTATAGCCCGGGGTCTCTCATTCTTCTTATGACATGACGTGCATCTGTAGCATGGGGTCTATTCTTTTCTCTTATGACACGATATGCTTCTGTAGCCTAGAGTCTTTCCTTCTTATGACATAGCGTGCTTTTGTAGCCCGGGGTTTTTTCTTTCCTTTTATGACACGGCGTGCTTCTATAGCGCAGGGTCTTTCCTTCTTCTTATGACACGGCGTGCTTCTGTAGCCTGGGGTCTTTCCTTCTTTTTATGACACGACGTGCTTTTGTAGCCCGGGGTTTTTCCTTCTTCTTATGACACGGTGTGCTTTTATAGCCTAGAGTCTCTTATTCTTTTTATGACACGGCGTGCTTCTGTAACCCGGGGTCTCTTATTCTTCTTATGACACGACGTGCTTCTATAGCCCGGGGTCTCTTATTCTTCTTATGACACAATGTGCTTCTGTAGCTTTAGAACTTCTTCTTTTTCCTCTTATGACACGGCATGCTTCTATAGTCTAGGATCTTTTTCTTTCCTTTTATGACACGGCGTTCTTTTGTAGCCCATGTCTCTTCTTCTTTTTATGACATGGCGTGCTTCTGTAGCTCAGGATCTTTCTTCCTCTTATTGACAAGACGCGCTCCCACAGTTATGAGTCCTTTCCCTCAACCTAATATGTGCTTATGCACCTAGGGTCTTTCTACCGCCGAAATAATTTAGGTGTCTTTTGTTTTTTAATGGAACCTCTTCGAGCTCCCATTCAAAGATGGACAGCTGTTGACACATAAATTTTGTCATTTTACTTAAAAATTAATCGCATATAAAATTATGAATTAATACATTTCTCTAACGCCCTTTCTGTACCTTTCTCTTTGATTTCAAAAAAATGTTTTGCAAGCAACTTGAGTTGATTTTAATTTACTTCCCTAACATATGAGGTGATCATGCAGGTGTGCAAACCACTAATTTAACATCCAGATAAAGCAGTGAATAAATTGCAGAAGAACTTGCCTCATGGTATCGAAAGCATCTACAATGTTAGATCAGAATTCATATCGATAGTCCTAGATATGATTTCTAATTAACACGCAATTACTCAATTTTTAGGAATTTCTCTTGTTTTACATGAAGCCTAGAAATTACATGCAATGCGATGCAATGACGTATAAAGAATGCCCTAATTCTAGGTTTTCTCTTTTCTTTTTTATGAAATTCGAAATTAAAATTGTCCAATAATTAAATGTGCAATCTAAATTAACCAAATAACCTAATTCTAATAAATGACAATTTCTAATTAAATGGACCTAGCAATAATTACTAAATGACGTGCACTTCATGAACCTAATTCTATATGACATGCGTATGATTTTTTGTATTTTTTATAAGAATTCGTAATTAAAAGTGCTAAAATATAAAAATATAACTAAAATGAGATATTATCTATTTTAAGTTAAGAAATAGACCAATCCGAATCCTATCGTAACCTAGAAATTTATCATGACATGCAATTTAATTCAAAGATATTATCTAACCTAAATACCATCTAAACATGTATTTTAATTATAAAAAAATCTAACTATTCTATCATGCAACTTTATCTAGAAAATCGGTAGAAGTACACCTCAAGTGCCATAACTTGGCACAAAAGGACACTTAAGTGTCATAACTTACGAAATGTATACTTAAGTGCTACATTTGAAGAAAAACGGATCACTTAAGTGCCACATTCGAAGGAAAACGAATCACTTAAGTGCCACTTCGGCCAAAATCCGACCAAAACGCTGATGTGTCAATTTTTCGGTGAAGTGAGTGCAAAATGACGTCGCTTTGCAAGCTGACATGGCCAAATAATGCAAAAACAGCGTCGTTTTGGGCTGACATGGTAAAAAAATAATATAAAAGATAATTAAATTAAATTTAGTAAAAGAGCATGAATTGACCTAGACTTAGAACCAGGGAAGGAAAGTAAATTTCCTGCAGGTATGCATCCCACAGTGGGCGAACAACCCGTTCAAGCCTTTCAAGGACAGCCTTTTAGCGTAAAATCACTCAGCCCTTTAGTTTAGAGTCTAGAGACACTCAAATATGCGAGGATGGAAACGTTTCTAATCTACCCAAGCTGCATTTCTTGGCGGATCCTACCAAGCTGGAGAAGAGGAGGGATTTAGAAAGCCATGGAGATGTTTTCACAAAACACTCACTTTACTTCAAGGGACTCTACCCAACACATTACACCTTCCTCATCTTTTATAGACGATAAGAGGTCACAAAGACACTCACAAAGACCAAGCTCATGGGTCCAGATACAAAAAAAGGCACCGGAAACTTTCGGGAGGGAATTATTCGCACACTATGAACAGTGACTGTACTGTGAACAATCCTTTCCATAGTCTAGGGCTACAGTAAAAGTGAACAGTGACTTGCTACAGCGAAATTGTACGGACTCAACAGTCTCGTTCATCACGAGCATTGTAGCTACAGACTGAGTCGTCTGAGTTGCATTCTAGAAGATGTTCCTCATATTTCTATTCAAGAGCTTCAAGATCTTCTGATGAGAGGATTTGATTTAGCTGTCATGATGAGGATGCTTCTACATGAGCTCAATGGGATGCTTCTTCTTTAGCCAAGTTTGTATTGTTACTTGTAGTGTTGGCAGGAATGCTTGGCTGAGGCCAATCGGATGGTTATGCATAGAAGGATGTGTCCATATTTTGGAATAAGGACGAAGGACCTGGATTATAGGGATCTTGGGAAAGAGGACCTCCAAAGCGTGCATAGGGGTCTTGAGTAGACTGGACAATATCATCTTCGCTTGTCACTTCATGATCTTGAGATGATGCCGCTTGTCTATATTGCATGAGTGCTTCCTTAACTTCTAGTGCTAGGTCATAATGATCCAATGTAGTTAGTACATTATTCCAAACCTCTTCGGGAATGGTTTTGTTTTCCTGGGACAAGATTCTCTAGAGTTCTCGGTACTGGTGTTTACAAAATCTAACAGATCTTGGATAAGATTTGTGAATCCGAGCTTCTTGGCTATCTAAGTGAGGTCTATAGGATGTGGTTCCTATTTCCTGTGGACTGTTGAGGATGTTGCCATTGTTTTTGAAAAAATGCCATGGACGTCGGAAAAACAGGATGGTATGGACTTCAGGATTTGGGGTCATGGTTCTCATTTCTCTTTTCAAGAGATGTTTCCAGTGAATAGGTTGATAGAACCAATTAAGAAATACTAAGAGATTCTTATCACTTTCTTTTTCAGCATTTCTTCTGAGTAAGAATATTCTTGTAAGGTTGGCAATGAATCTTCTGATTGGAATTTCAATAGCTATTAAGTACTTATTGATTAAGTACCATAATAACGTCTTGAGTTGATCAGGGAAATCATCTTCTTTCCAGATAATGGGATGAATGAATGGATAATTCAAATTTAACCCGAAATGATAAAGAATCGAAGCTCCATTGAATCTGAATAGATTTGTGTGGCATTGCCACATGAGGTTTTCCAGGTTATTAGCGAGACTATTATTCTGGATTTGTTGAATAATCTCCTGGGCATATTTCCAACTTGTCAAATCTTTGATCTTTTCAATCTTATATTTCACGCCATGATTGAGCATATGAAAAGCAAGCCTCTTGATGTACATGTTGATTTCGACTAATGCTTTTGGTCTTGACAAGAAGTCGGCAAGCACATTATTCTTTCCAGGAATATGAATGGTTTTCAAAATAATATTAACAAATTTAAAAAAAAATTAAAAAAAAAAAGAGGGGTGGGGGAGGCGATTGAGGGCTGCCGGGAAGAGTTGACGACAGAGGGGAGGCTCGGCCGCGAGTCGTCTAGCCCCGGCTAGGGGCCGGCTACCCCGGGCGGCCCCGGCGGTGAGGGCTCGCGAGCCCTCGCCCTAGATCGGGATGAGGGTCGCGAGCCCTCCCAGATCCGGCAAGAGTCGGTAGCCCTTGCCTAGCCTCACACCGGTCGGCCCGAGGTTGCCGGCCGGCCAAGGCCCAACAACCCTAGCCGAGCTTTCCCCCCTCTGTCGCCGACCTTTTTTGGCAACAACGAAAGCGAAACGGCGCGCCCCCGAATTTTTTTTATATTTTTATATTTTTAGAATTTTTAAAAATTTGTAACATTTTTCAAATTTTTTAATATTAAAATTATTATTTTTAAATATTTTAATTAATTTTAAATTAATTTTTATATTATTTTTTACCACGTCACCCCAAAACGACGCCGTTTTTGCATTATTTGATCATGTTAGCGTGCAAAAACGACACCGTTTTTGCATTATTTGACCATGTTAGCATGCAAAACGACGTCATTTTGTATTCACTTTGCCGGAAAAATACCACGTATGCAATTTGGTCGGATTGTCACTTAAGTGATTTATTTTCTTTCCAATTTTGGCAATTAAGTGTCAATTTTTTCTAGGGTCCACGTCTTCTAGAAAATCAATTCTAATCTACATGATATGCAAATGTAATTTTTATTTATTATTTTTTATGATAAACAAAACAATTAAAAGATAAGCACCAAATACCACTCATCGCGGTGGCTCAGTGTGTAGCAGGGCACTCCAGACTTCCATTGAGGAGGTGCAGTGTTGAAGCTCCTGCAATCTGAGAGTTGCAGAAATGCTAGCTTTGAGTTCTTGCGACTTACCCACAGTGGCACGTGTGTGGTGGGTAGAACGTGTTGCCCCAAGTGGTTTACCTCCGGCTGCCGGACGTGCGGGGTTCCCTGGGTCATTAAAAAAAAAAGAAGAAGCACCAAATCATCCACGGTCATCAAAGATATTATCAATTTTATTACTAGCGTGATTAATTATTCCATCTAAAGCGCTTATAGATGGAATAAAAAATCGTGTGCGGTTGCTAATTAGACGATATATCGGGGATTTCAAACATGCATCAAAAAATAAAAATAAAAATTCAAATAAAGAAACAAAATAAAATAAAATAAGATAAAGAATAATCTACCTAATTTTGAATTTTTGTTTCTAAATCCGGCTTAACGAACAATGGAATGTGGCTCACGATGGAGGCTTGGTGCGGCTCAAAGGCGGTGGCTATGACATCGGGCCACTGAGGACGGAGAGTCGCCGTCGATCGGAGCTCCGGCGAGGGGCGACGAACACACGGCGAGAGAGGACCAGGCTGCTGGCGCGACTGGTGGGCGGAGACCTGCTCGGCGGAAGGCTGCTATGGGCGTCGCTCGAAGAGGGACACAGCGGCTGCGTCGCGGCTGGGGGGCGGAGGTGCGGCAACTAGCAGCGACGTACGAGCGGTGGCGGGCACGGCGGAGTGGGGACAGCGGCGGAGCCGGGCGCGGGACTCGGGCGTCGGCCGCATGCGGAAGGCGGGCGGTGCTCAGGTGCGGTGGCGAGCTGCGACAGCGTCGACGACGAGTTGAGGTGCGGGCGTCAGGCGCTAGGTCGCGGGCGGAAGGCAGGAAGCGCTCTGGTGCAGAAGCGAGCAGTTGCGTCGCGAGTTCCTGCAGGGGCGCGAAGGCGGGAGGCGCGGCGACTGGCGCGAGCTGCTGGCGTTGCGAGTTGTTGCAACGGGCAGAGCAGGAGTAGCGGCACTAGGTCGTGGCTGCAATAGGTGTCGGCGCCGGCGGGGCGACGGTGACCAGCGAGGTGGGGCGCGTGAACAGCGACGGGGACCGGTGCTTCGGACGGCTGCAGGGCGGCGGAAGATCGGACCGCTATCGGCACTCGTGGGTTCCTCAGGTGGAGACGCGGCGGTACAGCGCGGAGATGGTCGGTGGCTCGAGGGACGCCGGCGAAGGGGACTACGAAGAAGAAGTACAGTAGCTCTTCTCTTTTTTTTTTCCTTTTCCCTGCTGGCCGCACGTCACTTCTCCCCCTTTCTCCTTTTTTGGTTTTTTCCTTCTTTTTCTTTTTCTCTTTCTCTCGCTCAAGCCTCACGTCACTTCCCTCTTCCTCTGCTGTCTCTCTCACGTCTTCTCCCTCTTACTCTGCTGCTCACGTCTTCTCTCCCTGGCCCCTTTCAACTTTTCCCTTTTTGTTGACTTTTTCTACTCAAGGAAACCGATGGAAAAGCCTCCTTTCTTCTTTCTTTTGCTGAGTTTTCAAAAGAACGAAAAAAAATCATCAACCGAGAAGCCCCCTTTCGTATTGAATTTTGAACTTCCAAAAAAAATGAAGGAAAAGACTCGAAAAATAGAACCCTCTCTTTTGCAGCCGTGTATTTAATGTGTGGCCTCCCCTCTTATGTATTGTAGCAACTTATTTATAGGTGAGTGGATTAGGTTTTTAAATCAACATCCATGAGGATTTTTTCCGAACGCAATATTTGTTTTTGATACTTAATGCTAAATATTCAGGATTACAAGAGAATTTTTCTCAAATTTCAAATCCTGTAGAGATGAGCTCGCAATATTTTTAGTTATACTTGCCCTATCCGTAGATATTGAAAAATTCCCATCATATCCAGGAAAAGCAAGAAACACAATATTGAAGGGTAATAAAATTCTAATCACAAACCAAGAACTCTTAACAGGAATCTTGACAAAGCAAAAAGGCACTCGAGTAAGGGCATAACCAAAGAGCAAGAAAAACACCATAAAGGAGGTGAACAGAATCAGAAAAAAATAACAGACAGTATAAATAACAATGGATTTGAAACAATTAGAACTCATAATCACTCACCTAAGTTGCAGCAAAAGCTCAATTTGGATCAATCTTGGTCAATAATTGCGGATTTGGCAAGGAATCGAGAGAGATAAAAACACGAACAAAGAATCCTAAAATTTTGTCCAATTTGACTGAAGCAATTAAGAGAAAGCCCAAAATAGCACCATTGTGGTCTAGGTAAGCTATCAAAATGAATAGCTACTAGAGAAACGGTTACTGACAATGGTTTAAGTATATGCTTTTAACAATTGGGCATTGTAAGCCAAATATTAGTGTAATTAAACCAAGGATCTAAGAAAAACTACAAAAATGGAAAGCGGGGCATATCATGGGTACAAAGCTAATTTTCAACATAACCAAGGATGTTAAGGATTCTAGCTAATGCGAAAGACTTCAAGTATCTAAAAGTTTAAACAAGCAGTATAAAGTATGGCTCTCTTCCAAGGATATATATATATATATATATATATATATATATATATATATTCAGGAAGAAGCAATGCAATCACAAAGTTGAAAGGGAAAAGTTATTCATATAATATACTACTTGACATAGTATATTAATTAGTTGAGTAACCTCACTGGATAAAATGGACAACTTGAAACCTCAAGAGAATATAATCCGTTGGAGAACAAATACCCGCTATTCATTCCATCTAAAGAAAAGGAGGCCGTAGGATTCTGTAATAGAAGCAAACAAAGACAAATTTTCCACTCTTTCATTGAAATTAAAGAGGCTGGTCCTTCTTTACCAAAAAAAAAAAAAAGAGGCTGGTCCTACACTCAAGGCTCTTAAGCCTATTATGCTTCAGAGATCAATCTTACACCAAGCTGATAAGGAACTGTAAAATTGCCCTTACTCTTTCGTAATGTTCCACAGTAAGTCTCCATCCATGCAAGATGAGTGCAAATACTAGATATTCATTTGAAAGAGTAATCCTACAAGTGCAAGAAAGAAGGAGACTGCAGGTTAGATTGAACAACATACTTGGCCCCAAACCCCAACAACTAATTTCTCAAAGCAAAACAGTAAAAAATCATCAACGAAGGGCCTTTTGAATACTGTAAGAAAAGTGGATGACAAGTTAGAACAATGTTCTTAGATTATATAAGAAACATCAACTACCTTTCACCAATTCTCAACTCTTTACCTGCTTTTCTTAGCACAATTAAGTCTGTTTTACATGGCTAGCCATTATATGGAATTATCTCTGCTAGGAGTCCGTTTAGATAGCTTCTTTCAGGAAGGTTCAACACTAGCCCTCTTCGACGATATATCCGAAATTTGCATAGGCACCATGCAAAAGCTGAGGAGAGAAACTGCTTGACCATATATAGAAAAGGCAAAGGAGAAGAGAAGGAGGAGGGGGAAGAAAAAAGAGGCCAAAGCTGAGAAAAATGTCCCTAGGAAGAGCGATCTACTCAACAAAATCCGAAAATGTTTCACATGGTCAAATTGGATAAAAATATTGTAGAGTAATTTTCCTCAACTTGTGTTAAGCAAAGTGGCATTGAGAAGAATGTGTTATGAGCACTCAAACATAAATGGTGTCAAAGTAAATAGTCATTCAATGATTTAAATCCTTTGTCAGAGTTGTTGGTGGCTGAAGGTGATGTTAAATTGTATATCTATATCAACACCGAAAAAATCCTTCATAATATTTGTGTGTAATTCAGCCACTTATAAAACATTATTTGGGATTTTGTTGACATTTTGCTCAGTTCTGCCTCGTTTTCCTTCCTCCTCTTCTGCATTTTCTTCTCCTTTCTCTTTTCTTTCACTCTTGCTGCACCATCCTGTGAAGTAGAAAGATCGAATCATAAAGTTAAAATCAAGGGCCCAGAATGAAATGCTCAACTGTGTCAATAGAGCAAGTTGAGAAAGCAAAGGCCAACTAATGTAATAAACACTACTTTTCTTTTCAGTTTCATTTTTTTTTTTTTTTGGTTTCATTGCAGCCTGGTTATGCTACAATATGCAGCAAACCATTTCAATCCCATGAAGTCAATTACCCGCCTGTCCTACGACAATTCAGAATCCATGGACACATAACTTCCCCGATCATCAAACAAACATACACACTTGCAGCAAAAATCCAAAGAAAGCTTCATAAAAGATCTCAACTACCAGTAATCCGAAACAGCACTTCACCAAAATGACTCGCGCCACTTTTGATAAAAGAATTTTCACTTAACCTCCCTTGAACAAACAAAATTAGAGCATAAAAAGGCAGAAAAAACACCAGCTGATCATTCGCCAGCTGAGTAGAAATGTCCACAGATAAAATTCTGGAAAAATCACTTCAAGTCCTGAGCTCAGGTCGATTGCGAAACCAAGACTCAAAAGCCAATTACCCATCGACCATTTGTCCTTCCTCGCGAATCCACAACTAAAAAATGTAGACAAAAAAACCATTAACAAATAGCAACCATGTAAAATACATCGAGACGCACCATGACAAAACCAAACCAGACGAAACAACGGGGAGAATTAGGGCAAATAGGCAGCAAGAGGCGAGAGGCAAATTGGTACCTGAAAAACCGTTGAGGCCGAGAGTGAGTGTGATGGACTGACGAGCACCGAGGTCGTGAGTTAAGGGGAGAGAGAGAGAGAGAGCGGTCATGAGAGAAGTCTGGAGTTGATTGATGGTTTTATTTATAATAATAAAAAAAAAAGATTTAAATGGGTAATTTCACACCTAAAATAGAAAACCGGACCGACATCCACTGGGGTAAGTATGTGCTAAAAGTTGTGTACGATGCTCACTTTTGTGCCAAAAAGTTTGAAAGATGATCATTTTAGTGCAAACTCCGATAAGATTGACCGGAAATCCGACGTGACATTTTTTTATTAATTTTTAAAGTTGATGTGGCTCGTTGGAGAGTATAGTCAGCATCAAAACCACAAAATGACGCCGTTTGGTGTCTTTCCCCCAACTTAGAATCCTAAATCCCCAAATTGAGAGAGAAGGCATGTCATCTTCTTCTTCTTCCCTGAAGAACAACACCAGCAGCGACACCAGCAACGGCACCAGCAGCGCACCAGCAGTGGCACCAGCAACGGCATCGGTAGCAGCAGCAGCAACGGCACCTTCGACTCCTCTTCTTCCTCCTCCTCCTCTACCCTTGCCTCCTATTATTTCTGCGACTTCTTACTTGAGCAACAATCTTAGTCTCTCCTTGCTCACCTGGTCGAGTAACTACGATGGTGGCCGAGCGATGGCCAACGAACGATGGTGGCCAAGCGGCGAATGACAAAGAAGCCTTATATCACGTTCTGATCCTTAAGCACGTGCATATTCCTTACCTTGGTCGATTTTAAATGCAATATCCCAGAACTATGTATCGCCGACCCTTTCATTTTCATAAGCACATGCGAAAGCAATTATAAATCCCTAGACAATAAAGCAATGGGATAGCAAAGCAGGGCCATATTTCATAATGAAAATTCACAACCACACTTTTATACATAGCAAAATCCATAGTATTTTTCCATACTATTCACAAAGGTCTGATCTCGCACCTCTCTACAAGAACACGAGGCTGGGATCTCAATCCTCATCTGAATCGTACTCAAGATCCTTCTCTAGATCATCTTGTTCTTCAAAATCTTTTTCCTCCTCAGGTTTCACATCAGGGTTCTCAAGATCCTTCTCTGGATCATATTCTTCTTGAAAATCTTTTTCCTCCTCAGGTTTCACATCAGGGTTCTCCTCCTCAAGCTCCTCATCAGGGTCCTGAAATGATTATATAATAACCATTGAGACCATGTCTCAACAAGTTCTACCCCTTAAGACTCAATTAGTAAATCAATACACCAGATGGATGTCTAAGCACAGTACGAGTCAGAGGACTTATCTTGGCGTCAGTCCCAACCTACAATTCAAGGTTATACACAGATGCCTCGAATATCACATCAAATAATCAATCAATTCACGATACTAGATCAAATCATTGATGGATCGACCTAGTCGATTACGTGTCAGTCGAACCATTCATGGTCATTTCAGTAAATACTATCCATTCTTCCAAATAACCACCCGGGTTACCGAGCTAGTATTTTATACGATTCATTCTTCTAAATGACCTTATAAGTCACAACGTATATTCATCATAACGCCCATCCTACAAAATAACCCATTTGGTTACCGAGCCGTTATGGCATGTCGTCCATCTACAAAGTGACTTATAGGGTCACCGAGCTGACATTGGATACCGTCTATTTACAAAATGAACTATAGGGTCACCAAGCCGGTATTGGATACCGTCTATCTACAAAATGACCTATACGGTCCTCGAGCCGGTATTTCGCGTGATACTTCGAACGTATAATCAATTTGTCCCATTTTTAATCTTTTCTGACAAAAGTACATGTGTGTGTGCACATGGTTGGCCTTAGTCAAAATATAATATTTTTCCTTTCCATAACCCCCACATTTTTTGTAGTCCACTCAAATCCTTTTGGCATTATCAACCGATGCCCAGTTATTTTTCAATTAATAACCAAAGATTATTCAATTAAAGAGTAATTCCCAATTTCACAAATAATTCAATTCAACACAAAATAAAACTCAATTAAATAAATGGACTGCGCCATGACAATCAGCATAAAATTCCGATCGTCGGCTCTCCCTGCCTAATTTCCAGAAAATAAATAATTAAATAATTAATTTTGAAAATTAATAAAAATCCAATTTAGGACCGTAATGCCTAATTGAAGCCCAAGATGGGTCGAGAAAAATCCCGAGATGCATTCAATAAATAATAGTACGTCTCTACTTGCTAATTGCATAATTTAATTACCTAACATGCATCACAATTATCTAATAATCACTAATCCATTCTAATCTAACTACCTAATTATACTTAATTTACACTAATCAACCCTTAAGCATAATTAGCAAAACTAAGAAAGCACTGGTGAGTAAAACTCACTTGATTAAAAGCGGAGACTGGATCACCGCGACGGTGACACAACAGCGGTTGAAACCCGAACTTTTGGCGGCGTTGTCGGACACTCGGGTTGGGCCTAAAAGCCTCGCAAGCCCACAGCAAAATACTGGGCTTTGTTGATGGGCTTGAGATTGCTGAATTCTTGGGCTTTACTTGCTGGGCTTCAAAGTCTGGGCTTGTCTTTAGATGGGCCGATCTTTGCGAGCTGGGCCGAGCAACAAAAGAAATTGCTGGGCCGAACTCCAATAGGCTGAAGACTTCAAATAGGCTGCTGCTTATGAAGTTCACGGGCTGGACTGCGGAAATAGAACCCGCTGGCTTCAAGTGGGCTAGACTATTAAAACCTTGGGCCAAGTTGCTGGCTTTGCTGGGCCGGTGAAATGTGTAAGCTACTGATGGCTTTGCTAGGCCGAAGACCGCAGGGAATCATGGGCTCGCTTCATGCGATTCACACGGCAAGATGGAGACAACAAGCTGGGTAGACCGATGCAGCAACGGACGAGGATTCACTGGGGTTTGACTTCGTGCCGTTCCAATGAAGACACGAAGAAGCAGCCATGTCCGTGGCTGCGTGGAGGGATGGAGCGGCTCCTATTGGGCTGTTTGTGGATTTCTTTGGGCGGTGGGGGTTGACGTGCAGCGTTGAAGGCCGTGTGGAGCTAGACGAACAGCAGCAGCTTCAGTCAACGCCTGGGACTTCGCTTGAAGAATTTTGCTGAAGTTGACCAAGGAAAACAAGAGATGGTGGAGCAGGGGTGAGCTAGTCGCATGAGAGGGGGCAGAGATCAAACGGTGGCTTTGGGGGAGAGCTTCGTGGGCGTGGGGTTGCGGATGAGTGGCAGCTGCATGGATGGAAAGGAATTGAAGCTGTTTCGGTGGAAATGGCAGAGAGGCTCTGTCGGTGAAAGGGGCAGAATTCAGAAGAAAATGAAGAAAAGCAAGAGCAGAGGGGGAGTTGGCGAGGACGACGTGCGAAGAAGAAGGGGGCGTGCGTGAGAAGGAAGCCAAAGTGGGGCCCAAAGCACAATCTCATCCCTTTCATTAATTCCATGTCCCCCTATTTCTTTCCACAATTTAAATTCCCCAATAATATCCAAGTCAATGCCAAAGTTCCACCTCATTAAACTTGCCTCCAAATTTATTTAATAGAACTTCAATTTCCTCTCCGACTTCTCCAAATTGAGGTCTAGTTTCAATGAAGAAAAATCCCGAACAATTTTCTATAAGCCCCCAACACTCACAGGCTAGGCTTGGAAGTCCAAATTTCATTTAATTTGGCCATCCGAATTTCCACTATTTTTCCACAACGTCCGAACGATTTTTCCATAAAAGTTTCGGAATCTCTAAAAATTCCTCGGAGGATGAGTCGACGTCCCTAAAATAGGTTGTGACATGACAGAACTTTCAATTTCTGAAATCGGACTCGAATTTGCGATTAATTTCCATTTGGCGTGTTTCTAGCGTGACCTAGGTTACTGGATAACTTTTAGAAATTTTTAGTGCAAATAACCCGTGGTCGATTTTCTTTGAGTCACAATGAACCCACTCAACTCATTGATGACTCTCGTTTATCGTGAAAATCTCAAGGATTCAAATATGGACATATAGTACCAAAATGATAGAGAAATCAATCTAGTGCCAATCGACGAGAATTTTCCAATTTAGTGGTGTCACTCACGATTAACCACACATCCGAGTCGAACTAACCTATCTTTGATCTCAAATCGATTTATATTTGTGCCGTAATGACCTCTAAAGATGGACACGGTCGAGAAGTCGATTCTTGGTTGAATTCTCGAGTCTATTGCATTAAAATTCCTTAATGGTGTCTTTGGATAGTCTAGTTATCTCAAGAGTGATCAGCTCTAAGAACAGCCCTATAGGTGCGTCAATGAATACTTGATTTATTCAATAGAAAACAGAACTAAAAATTTGGAATGTCACAACTCTTCCCCTCTTATAAAAATTTTGTTCTCGAAATTTAAACCTTACAATACTTAAGCAAAAAGGTGGGGGTACAACTGTCTCATTGACTCTTTAGTCTCCCACGTTGTTCCTTCAGTACCGTGGTGTTGCTAGACCACTTTAACCAACGGAATGGTCTTTGTACGTAGAACTTGCTCTTTACGGTCCACAATCTGAACCGGGCTTTCAACGTATGACACTCGGTCATCCATGTCCAATTCCTCGAAATTGAGCACGTGAGTTGGGTCAGGCTCATACTTCCTCAATATTGACACGTGAAAGACGTCATGCACTTGCGCCAATATTGGCGGCAACACAAGACGATACGTTAGGTTCTCGATTCTCTCAAGAATCTCGAACGGACCTACGTACCTCGGACTCAACTTTCCTTTCTTTCCAAAGCGCAAAGTTCCCCTAATTGGTGACACCTTTAGAAAAACGTGATCACCAATTTGGAATTCCAATAACTTTGACGCTTGTTTGCGTAACTTTTTTGCCTACTTTGAGCGGTCTTTAATCTATTTTTGATCACTGCCACGGCTTCCATTGATTGCTGAACCAACTTTAGGCCTGTAATCTTTCTCTCACCCACTTCATCCTAACACACTGGTGTTTTGCACACTCTGTCATACAATGCTTCAAATGGAGCCATATTGATGCTCTGCTAATAACTGTTGTTGTAGGCGAACTCTACCAGGTGTAGCTGATCTTCCCAACTTCCTTTGAAGTCTATTACAAAAGCTCTTAGCATGTTCTCGAGGGTTTGAATTGTCCTCTCGGACTGACCATCCGTTTGAGGATGATATACCGCATTGTACTGAAGCTTGGTACCTAGAGCACTCTGCAAGCTCTTCCAAAAAGCTGCAGTAAACCTCGGATCTCTATCGGAGGTTATTGTAACCAACACTCCATGTATACGAACCACCTGACGTACATATAGGTCTATGTATCTATCCAGACTCAGGTCCTTTTGAACTGCAATGAAGTGAGCCGACTTTGTCAGTCTATCGACTACTACCCAAATCGAATCATTTCCTCTTTGACTCCTTGGTACTCCTGTCACAAAATCCATCGTGATATATTCCCATTTCCATTAAAGGATCGCGAGAGGTTGTAGAAGTCCTCCCGGCTTGCAAAGGTGGGCCTTTACTTGCTGACACGTTAGATACTTGGCAACATGCTTGGTGATGTCTGCCTTCATACTTGACCACCAATGGTGTTGACGTAGATTGTGATACATCTTAGTATTTACAGGATGAATGTTGTAATTGCTACGATGCACTTAAGATAAAATATCTTCTTTAAGCTCCACATCGTTAGGTACAACTAAGCGTCCTCGGAACCTCAGTATTCCATCATTGGAAACTTGAAAATCAGCCTTTCTTTTCTTAATGTCCTCTTGAAGTATCTTCTGTACATCCAGATCTGTCGGTTGGAGTAGCTTGATTCTGACCTGGACGTTCGGTTCAATTTTGAGGGTGGCCATAAGACTTGAAATGTGGCTTACCTCAAATTTGAATACTAAATCTCGAGCTCTTTCGATTAAGTTCCACTCCTTAATCAGTATATGAGCAATTGAAGACTTTCGACTCAAAGCACCGGCGACCTTATTCGCCTTTCTCGAGTGATATAGAATATCACAGTCGTAGTCCTTCAGTAATTCCATCCATCAACGCTGTCTCATGTTCAACTCCTTTTGAGAGAACAGGTACTTGAGACGCTGATGGTCCGTGAAGATCTTAAACTTTTCCTCACACAAGTAATGCCTCCAAATCTTCAACGCAAAAATAATCGCCACGAGCTCTAAGTCATGCGTCAGATAATTCTGTTCATGAGTCCTCAACTGACGGGAGGCGTATGCAATAACTCTACCATGTTACATCAACACACAACCCAGTCCTCCGAATGACGCATTACTATAGATCTCGAATCCTCCAAGACCAGATGGAATCGTCAGTACAGGTGCGGTAGTAAGCTTTTCCTTAAGCTCTTGGAAACTACTCTCGCACTTGTCTGTTCATACAAAATTTTCCTCTTTCTTTAAATGTTTTGTCATTGGTGATGCTAATGATGAGAACTATTGCACAAACTGTCTGTAATAACCTGCTAAACCTAGAAAACTTCTGATCTCTATCGCTGTAGTCGGTCTTGGCTAGTTGATCACGGCTTCTATCTTGCCCGGGTCCACTGAAATTCCTTCACCTAAGATCACATGCCCTAAGAAAGCAACACGAGTTAACCAAAACTCGCACTTGCTAAACTTAGCGTACAATTGATGGACTCTTAGTGTCTGCAGCACTAGTCTTAAATAACTCTCATGCTCTTCGTCACTTTTTGAATAGACCAAAATATCATCAATGAACATGATCACAATTTGATCTAGGTACTCCTTGAATACCCTATTCATCAAATCCATGAAGGCAGCATGAGCATTCGTCAACCCAAATGGCATCACTATGAACTCATAGTGACCATATCGAGTATGAAATGCTGACTTAGGAATGTCCTCCTTCTTAATCCTCAGCTGATGATATCCTGTCCTCAAGTCAATCTTCGAGAAAATCGATGCTCCTTGTAGCTGATCAAACAAGTCATCAATCCTTGGCAGTTGATACTTGTTCTTGATCATCACCTGATTAAATTACCGATAGTCGATGCACAGACGCAACGAACCATCTTTCTTCTTTACGAACATAACTAGTGCTCCCTAAGGTGATGCACTAGGACGAATAAATCCTTTGTCCAATAATTGTTGCATCTACACCTTCAATTCCTTCAACTCAGATAACACTATCCGGTAAGGAGCTTTAGAGATTGGCTCTGTCTCGAGAGCTAACTCAATCACAAACTCTATCTCTTTTTTTGTTGGTAAACCTGGCAATTCTTTTGGAAAGATGTTTGGAAATTCTTGTACCACAGTTATGTCTTCCATTTTCAGCTCCACAACTCTCGTATCCACGACAGTTGCCAGGTAACCTTGGCAACCCGTCCAACAGACGAGTTGTCTCTTGCGACAAGATCAGGACAATCGAGGGTCCTCCTTGATTCCCGACAAATTTGAAGCTCTTACCCTCTAATGGGTCAAACTAAATCGCCTTGCAATAGTAGTCCATTAAAGCTCGTTGTTTGGTGAGCTAGTCCATGCCAATTATCAAATCAAAATCATACATGACTAGGACTAACAAGTCTATTTTTCCCACTCGCTCACCAATTACTAACTTGCAACCAGAACAACCTAAAGCAGCAATCACTTTATCCTTCAATGGTGTAGATATGCAAACTGCCGACTCCAATAATACATGACTTAATCCTAACAACTTAACATACTGTTCAGCAATAAAAGAATGAGTTGCTCTAGAGTCGAATAAAGCGTAAGCAGGTTGGTCGTTTAGTGAAACCATACATGTGATCACGTTAGACACAGCTTCCGCCTGACCTTGTGTAATTGCATACACGGTGCCCTGAACTAGAGGTCTCAACTGTCCTCCTTGTGGCACATTATGACGGGCATACCCTCTTATTTGTCTTACGGTGGCGGCGGTGGCGGCTGAGGTTGTCCTCTTGATTTCCTTGGACAATTCCTGGCTATGTGGCCCTATTGACCACATTCGAAACATGCTCCCATCCTAGCTGGGCACGGATTCGCACCATGCCATCTTCCATAGAAACAACACAGACCATTCAAGTTCAATCCTAATTCTTCAATTCTGCCTTTCCTGTTAGGTGGAACTTGGAATCTATTTCTAGGCATGGGTCTCTTTCCTTGACGAATCCCTTCTCGATGGAAGCTGAATCTCGATCCAGATGAGGTAGCTTGTTCATTTAAACCTTGCTCTATCATCTGAGCTCGACGATAGACCTCTCTGAAATCTTTCAAGTCTAAGGGTAGCAAAGGTTGTTTCAATTTAGAACGAAGACCACTTCTGAATTTTCGAGCCTTCTCTTCAGGGTCTTCTATCAATCTAGGAGCATACTGTGACAGTTCTGCAAACTTGACCCCATATTGGTCAACTGTCATGCTCCCTTGGTGGAAACGATGAAACTTCTCTATCTTTTGTTCCCTAGCGATACCTGAGAAGTATTGCTCATTAAAAGCTCTGAGGAATGTGTCCTATACTTGGACCACACCTTCCGGGAACACAATGTCCTTGGCAGCTTTCCACCAAATATTGGTGTTACCTTGAAGTTGGTACACAGCTAGTACCACCTTTTCCTCTTCATTGCACAATACCTTCTCCAGATCCTATATCCATAGAGATGCGGCCTCGGGGTCTCCGATACCAATGAATCTCGGCGGTTTCATGTTTAGAAACTGTTCCACTAACTGGTGGATTGGCCTCCCAGTAGCCACAACTCCTATAAGAACTTCAGCAAGGGCGACGGCAGGTGCAGCAGCAATAGTAGCAACAACGGTGGCTTGAGCGGTGGCTTCCACAGTGGTAGCTTGATTATGAGCCTCTCGATCCATTCTATTACCCAAGGCTTCAAGTACACGCATGATCTCGTTGAACCTGGGATCATCAGGGGCTACTACCCCATCACCAATAGGAGGTGGTGCTACTCCACTAGCATTGGCCTATGCCTATGCCCTACCTCTGCCTTGAGTATCGATCTTGGTTGGCGCCCTACCCTGAGTCACGGCCCTACTGGCCCTCTTAGCAGGAGTTCTCAGCTCCTGATCGCTCATGGTGTAACTTTAATCAACTAACACCTACTTTCAATTTAACACCGAATTAGAAACAAAGCGATCCAAACAACAAGCAATTCTAGCACTCAGCTAACATAGACATGCACTAGTATGAATTTAAATGCATTTCCTACTACTATCCCAAGACCCATCGTTCCTTATCACTCTAATCTTGAACTTCGCTCTGATACCACTTAAATGGGATGTCACACCCCAATCCTCATGCACGCGCACATCCCTTACCTTGGTCGATTTTAAATGCGATATCCCAGGACTATGTATCATCGACCATTTCATTTTCATAAGCACATACGGAAGCAATTATAAATTTCCAAACAATAAAGCAATGTGATAGAAAAGCAGGGCCATATTTTTCATACTAAAATTCACAACCATACTTTTATATATAGCACAACTCATAGTATTTTCATACTATTCACAAAGGTTTGATCTCGCACCTATTTACAAGAACACACGGCTCACACAAAATAGGATGGGATCTCAATCCTCATCCAGGTCGTACTCAAGATCCTTCTTTGGATCATTTTCTTCTTCAAAATCTTTTTCCTCCTTAGGTTTCACATTAGGGTTCTCCTCCTTAAATTCCTCTTCCTCAGGCTCCTCATCAGGGTCCTGAAATGGTTATACAATAACCATTAAGACCACATCTCAACAAGTTCTACCCCCTAAGACTCGATTAGTAAACCAATACACCACATGGTTGCCTAAGCACAACAAGAGTCAGAAGACTTACCTTGGCGTCAGTCCCAACCTGCAATTTAAGGTTATACACAGATGCCTTGTATATCACATCAAATAATCAATCAATTCACGACACCATATCAAATCATTGATTGATTGACCTAGTCGATTAGGTGTCAGTCGGACCATTCTTGGTCATTCCAGTAAATACTGTCCATTCTTCCAAATAACCTCTCGGGTTATCGAGCCAGTATTTTATACGATTCATTCTTCTAAATGACCTAATAAGTCACCGAGTATATTCATCATAACATCCATTCTACAAAATAACTCATCTAGTTACCGAGCCGCTATGGCATGTCGTCCATCTACAAAATGACCTATAAGGTCACCGAGCCAACATTGGATACCGTCTGTCTACAAAATAACCTATAAGGTCACCGAGCCGCTATTGGAGACCGTCTATCTACAAAATGATCTATATGGTCACCGAGCCAGTATTGGATACTGTTTGTCTACAAAATGACCTATATGGTCACCGAGTTGGTATTTCGCATGATACTTCGAACGTATAATCAATTTGTCCCATTTTTATTCTTTTTCTGACAAAAGTACACGTGCGTGGGCACATGGTTAGTCTTGGCCAAAATATAATATTTTTCCTTTCCATAACCCCCACATTTTTTGTAGTCCACTCAAATCCTTTTGGCATTATCAACTGATGCTCGATTATTTTTCAATTAATAACCAAAGATTATTCAATTAAAGAATAATTCACAATTTCACAAATAATTCATTTCAACACAAAATAAAGCTCAATAAAATAAATGGACTATGCCACGGCAATCGGCATAAAATTCTGGTCGTCGGCTATCCCTACCTAATTTCCGGAAAATAAATAATTAAATAATTAATTTCGAAAATTAATAAATAATTACTAAAAATCCAATTTAGGCCCATATGCCTAATTGAAGCCCAAGACAGGTCGGGAAAAATCTCGAGATGCATTCAATAAATAATAGTACGTCTTTGCTTGCTAATTGCACAATTTAAATGCCTAACATGCATCACAATTATCTAATAATCACTAATCCATTCTAATCTAACCGCATAACCCTACTTAATTTACTCTAATCAACCCTTAAACATAATTAGCAAAATAAGAAAGCATTAGTGAGTAAAACTCACTTGGTTAAAAGCGGAGACCGTATCACCGCAACGGCAGCCGAAACTCGACCTTTCGACGGCGTCGACGGACACTTGAGCTGGGCCTAAAAGCCTCGCAAGCCCACATCAAAATGATGGGCTTGGTTGATGGGGTTGAGCTTGCTGAATTCTTGGGCTTTACTTGCTGGGAATTGAAGCTGTTTTGGTGGAAATGGCAGAGAGGCTCCGTTTGTGAAAGGGGCAGAATTCAGAAGAAAATGAAGAAAAGCAAGAGCAGAGGGGGAGTCGGCGAGGACGACGTGCGAAGAAGGAGGGGACGTACGTGAGAGGGAAGCCAAAGGGTTCCATTAATTTCATGTCCCCCTATTTCTTTCCACAATTTAAATTCCCCAATAATATCCAAGTTAATGCCAAAATTCCACCTCATTAAACCGGCCTCCAAATTTATTTAATAGAACTTCAATTTCCTCTCCAATTTCTCCAGATCGAGGTCCAGTTTTTGATGAAGAAAAATCCCAAACAATTTTCTATAAGTCCCCAACACTCATAGGCTCGTCTTGGAAGTCCAAATTTCCTTTAATTTGGCCCGTCCGAATTTTCGCTATTTTTCCACAACGTCCGAACGATTTTTCCGTAAAAGTCTCAGAATCTCTGAAAATTCCTTGGAGGATGAGTCGACGTTCCTAAAATAGGTCGTGACATGGCAGAATTTTTAATTTCTGAAATCGGACTCGAATTCGCGGTTAATTTTCATTTGGCGAGTTTTTAGCGTGATGTAGGGTACCGAATAACTTTCAGAAATTTTTAGTGCAAATGACCCATGGTCGATTTTCTTCAAGCCACAATGAACCCACTTGACTCATTGGCGACTCTTGGTTGTCGTGAAAATCTCAAGGATTTAGATACGGACATAGGGTACTAAAACGATAGAGAAATCAATCTAGTGTCAGTCGACGAGAATTTTCCAATTTAGTGGTGTCACCCATGATTAGCCGCACATCTCAGTCGAACCAACCTATCTCTAATCTTAAATCGATTTATTTTTGTGCCATACTGACCTCTAAAGATGGACACGGTTGAGAAGCCGATTTCTCGTTGAATTCTCAAGTCTATTGCATTAAAATTCCTTAATATTTTCCCTAGATAGGTTAGTTATCTCGAGAGTGATAAGTTCTAAGAACAACCCTATAGGCGCGTCAATAAAATGCTTGATTTATTCAGTAGAAAACAGAATTGAAAATCTGGGATATCACACCTTAATTTCAATCTCCATATGAGTTATATGGCGTCGTTTCTATGAGAATGTCCAGGTATGACGGCAGAATTGATATAGCTAGTGCTAGTACCTAGAGGGGGGGTGAATAGGTATATAAACGATTTTTCGCACAATACTTAGACAATTAAGGAATTGCAACAAATAACATTCAGTCGTAAGACTCAGTGAATGAAAGAGAGAATTAAACACGCGGTTTATAGTGGTTCGGCTTGATTCAAGCCAACGTCCACTCTTCTACACTGACAGCCAATCGGCTGGATTCCACTATGAACAAAGAGATGTTACAGCGTTGATCTTCCTTGATTTCTGGGTGTAGATGAACTACCACACTCACTCAAGGTATCACCAAGTATAGACACTCTCTGTATACAATTTCGCTAAGACTGTATCGACTAATAATCAAGGTGCTTCAGACTCTGGAATTTCTCTATCTATCACACTCATTGAACAACTAGAACGTCTTCCTTTTATACTCCTTTATGCCATCATAACCGTTGGCACTTACCAAAGGAATTCCTCCAATCTACCCGTTGGACGGAATCAATCAAGAAGATCATCCGAGCTATTAAAGGAATCGACGATAGCCCATCAATCTGTTCGCCCATACAATCAGGATTTTGGTTTCCATGAATAGAACCTTCCAAGAATACTTCGTCGATAATCGGATCTTCAATTGATCTAGATACGAATCAAAGAATCCGTTGTATTTGTCCAGCCAAAAGATCTTCTCCAGAGATCAAGATGAAATCCTTAATCATAATCCTCGATTTGGATTTCCTTCGACACCGGATCGATAGACTGTCAATGAGAATAATTTTGAGTCTTAAGTCTTGAGTCTTGAATCTTGAGTCTTGAGTTATGAGTCCGGTGGTCGAGAAAGTCTTCGACGCAAATAACAGACTAGGCGATGGAAACGTTTTGTCGCTTCAAAATCTTCTAGAGCGATTTCTCCAACAATCTCCCCTTTTTGATGATGACAAAACTTTCCCGTAGATTTGAACAACCTTGACCTGCAAAAACACTTCTCAAGCAATATGGCTATCTCATAAAGATTTAATAAAACAACCGAGACTCGCATCCACAGAAAATTGGTTAGACTTTCATGAGTAATACCATATAACAACACTCGATATAAATTGCCAACAGTCAAGCATCACAATCCACAGCCAAATTCAGTCCATACTCAAGTTCACACAAGTCATACTCAAAAAAACTTAAAAAAAAAACTCACAACCACAAAAACAAATTTAAAATCAATGTTTGAAAAAGATGGTTGGTTCAAATTTCTTCTCCCCCTTTTTGTCATCGGTAAAAGGTGAGAAAAGAGTCATGTCTCGCTTGGGAATGCGCACGATCCGGAATTCTCCCATGGATGTACTATGCCTTCGAGCCTCTTCAAGTCTTCCCGTAATTTTGCTACCTCTTCTCCTTTGGCATTGGCTTGAATCGCAGAGCGAGGTCTTTCATTCCGTCTTCCGGGGTAACTGAAGATGCTTGGCCAGCATTCTTGATGGCTTGAATTTCATAGTCCAGAGCATAGATTTGGCCCCGCATTTCCATAAGAATATCAAGAATACGATGAAAATCCGCTGAATTGTCTGTCTGCATACTAGCATTTACTTTCTCGAGATGGAGTAAATGCGAGACGATGGCGCTTCCGTATGACCTTGCAGATTTGATGATGTATCATGATGTTCTTCAATCAATGGAGACTCTTACGGAGCAGCATGAGGTGAGGATTTTTCTTGCTCCCCAACTCCCCCGTCTCTAAGACATCAAAATCTTGCTCGCCAACTCCCCGTCTCTAAGACATCAAGATGGGTGGAGTGATTATCATGCTCTTGATTCTTTTTCTCCGATTCATCGGCAGACTTTTCTTTCTCTTCTTCTCCTTCTTCTTCTTTTTCTTTTTCTCTTTGCTCTTCTTCTTCTTCAGCTTCTATCTCTTTCTCTCTCTGCTCTTCTTCTTCTTCATCTTCTTTTTCCTTTTCTCTTTGCTCTTCTTCTTCTTCATCTTCTTTTTCCTTTTCTCGCTGCTCTTCTTCTTCTCTTTGCTTCGATCGAAGTTACGTTGATCGAGATACGTAACGTCTAGTCCTTACCAAAGTGCAGGAATAGAAAGATCTTCATCGTCTTCTTCATCCTCCAAGATGAGAGTTCTTCTCTTTTTGGATGGAGTACCAATGGGCTCCTTCCCTTTTCTCTTTGATGCGAAGAGAGCGGAGTTTTCACCTTGAACTTTACCATTTCCTTGCTAAGTTCTTTCGGATGCATCTTCGTCAACATATTCAAACCTACCACCATTTTATCGCACGGTCTAACACAGAGAGTGTGTGGCGTTCGATATTCATGTGTCTCGAAGATTTTTGTCACAAGATTTGGGTAAGGCAATTGTCCCTTGTTCTTCGACATTGCTCTGTACATATGGAAGAGAATAGTATGAGGCGAGAGAGAACTTCTTCCCGAGTTGATTGCATACATCAATTTGGCTTCCGAATTGGATACATCGAGTCTTTGATGTAGACTTTGGCCTGATACAATTGATCACAATTTTGTGCAGCACAATATTGATGGCATTCATCTTCGAGTAGGTAATCTTCGCCTCGTATCTCCGTTTTTGACAAGATCCGGAGTAGCACGAGCAATCGAGACTTTGATTGGTTGATAACGTCCTCGTTCAACACCAATTATGTCCGCCAAGCATGTCCACATCTATCACATAATCCGATCTCGAACACTTTGAATGATATTCTATTCGTATCAAGAAAACTAAGATTCGAATAGAAATATGCAGTCAAGTGTGCATAACCATCAGTGGTATCGGTGCAAAACTTCTCAAGTTGAAGCAGTTCGAACTTTTCCCTTAGGTTCACATTAATTGCATCCAGGAAATCAAAATCAACACTCCTGGGGTTTATCACTCCTCGTTTCAACAGACTGAAGAACAGCTTCTCCTATTCATTCGATCTAAACAATTCCATCTTCTTTCCCTTCACCTTTGCAGCAATGCCCATTCTCGGTTGAAAATCACTAAACATTTTATCATCTTCGATCCCCTCATTAGGAATCGGTCTGAAACACGAGGGTCACTTGGAATGTTCGCAAGTGACTCTTGCCCTTACCTTTGGGAGCAATTCCCAATTCCTCCATTCGCTTCAAAAATCTGTACTCATTTCCATAATTCTTATCTTTAAGGAAGGCATCTATATAATTCGAGAGGAGAACCAGAAACTTTCAACGCACGATAGAGCATGTAAATAAATGAGGGTTTTTGTACTCTCACGGGTTCAACGTCCTCTAGAATGACTTCCTCTCGATGATGACCCGCACCTTGTGGGGTAGATGGTGAGTGATGAGGTGGAGAAGGAACAGGACTCTGTTGCTGTCTCGACAAATCATCTTCCTCGGTGAGATCGAAGTGCGTCGGTCCCTCCTTCATTCTTTGTGGACCCCGCTTGCGATCCTTGACGACTTTCTCGAAGAAGACATCTTTTCTTGTCAATGGAAGATTCCTTCACTTGCTTTCCTAAGGAAAAACGACAACTTTCTCGAGTATGAATACGAAGTAGAAAACAGGGTTGAGAGAAGAATGCCTTTTAGGGTTTTGAGAATCGAGTAAAAAGAGAAAACTGTGTATATATAACTCAGTTTTGAAAAGGAAAGAGCAATCGTTACGAAGAGAAGTGAACAGTCGTCTTTCTTTAAAAAAATAATAACTGCCATTTTAAAAGAGATTATCCCTTTTTGAAAAAGGCATGTTTTCGGAAATTAAAGATTATATCAATCAAATATAACGAAAGATCGTACCTTTTCGAGATTAAAAGAATAACTTACAGTCTATACAATGAAGGTCTCGAGTCGAGAATTCGTAGTTCGAAAGATAGAGTCTCGATTGATGGAAATTCATCGGACTTTAACTTCTTCGAGCTTCAAAATGTTGAGTCTGGGTACGGATGAAATCGAACTGATTTTTCTCCAATGGCTTTGTGAATATATCCGCTAGTTGACTTTTTGAATCAACAAATTGAATTGAGATTTCTCCATTTTGAATATGATCTCTAATAAAATGATGTCGAATCTCTATATGCTTTGCTCTTGAATGAAGGATTGGATTTTTGGTGAGATTGATTGCGCTGGTGTTGTCACATCTGATCTCAGTGCATGAGTCTTCAATCCCAAAGTCTTGTAACTGTTGTTTTATCCATAGAATTTGCGAACAGCAGCTTCCAAGTGCTACATACTCTGCTTTTGTTGTAGAGAGAGCTACAGTGCTCTGTTTCCTTGAAAACCAAGACACTGTCCTGCTTCCAAGCAATTGGCAGGTTCCTGAAGTACTCTTTCTATCGACTCTGCAACCGGCCAGATCAGCGTCTGAATATCCGGAAGATTAAAGTCTCCTGCTTAGGATACCATAGACCGATGCTTGAAGACGAGGCGATGTATTTAATAACACGTTTTGCAGCCTTGAGATGAGATTCTCTAGGATCCGATTGAAACCTAGCACAGATGCAAACACTCAACAAAATGTTAGGTCTAGAGGCGTAAGATAAAGAAGTGAACCGATGATGCTTACATACAGCTTTTGATCAACTTTCTTCCCTTCTTCATCTTTGTCTATTTTCAACGAACTTGACATTGGTATATCAGTCTTTTTGCAATTTTCCAATCCAAACCTTTTGACAAGATCATTAGCATATTTTTCTTGACAAATGAAAGTTCCTTCCTTCAATTGCTTTACTTGAAGACCGAGAAAGAATGTTAATTCTCCCATCATACTCATTTCAAATTCATCCCGCATAGACTTTGAAAATTTCTTGCTGAGACTTTCATTTGGGGATCCAAATATGATATCATCAACATATATTTGAACAAGTATAAAACTTTTGTTTTCCTTTTTAATAAATAAAGTAGTATCAACTTTACCTTTGGCAAAACCATTCTTTAATAGGAACTTACTTAGTCTGTCGTACCAAGCTCGAGGTGCTCGCTTTAAACCATACAGAGCCTTTTCGGTCCCGAAGAGGCGAGTCCGGCTTCTTTGGGTCTTCAAACCCCGGAGGTTGTTCCACGTAAACTTCCTCATGGATAAATCCATTTAGGAAAGCGCTTTTGACGTCCATTTGGAATAACCTGAAATTTTTATAGCAAGCAAACGCAAGTAATAGACGAATAGCTTCTAACCTTGCCACGGGAGTGTAAGTCTCATCATAGTCTATTCCTTCTTCTTGCGTATATCCTTTTGCCACGAGTCTTGCTTTGTTTCGTACGACTTTTCCTTTTTCATTCATCTTGTTTCGAACACCCATTTGGTTCCGATAACGGTTTTACCTTTTGGTTTAGATGTCGGATCCCAGCACGTCATTGATGTTGAACTGCCCGAGTTCTTCTTGCATGGCTTCAATCCAGCTTTCATCGATAGAGCTTCTTCTATGCTTTTGGTTCAATTTCAGAAATAAGAGCTATAGCACTAGACTCTTCACGCCTTTTGGATCAGTGCGGATTCCTTCATTAATTTCTCCAATAATGAGATCTTTAGGATGACTGGATTTATGCTTCTAGTTCCGGTTGATTTGACTGGTTGAAGATCTCTTTCTTTATCTCGAGTCTTCTCGAGTAGCTTGATGCCGATCTTCCAGTCCGAGAAGCTTCTTAAGTTGTAATCTTTTGAGGGTCCGGAGCGGGTTCACACTCTTCATCGAGTCTGACTGGATTCATTTTGCGTAGAGTCTTGGAATTTGACATTCATTGACTCCTCCACGGATCGGCTCTTCTTATTATAGACTCGTAGGCTTTGCTTGATGTAGAATATCCAAGGAAGATGCCTTCATCGATCTTTCTTCGAACTTACCAACTTGATCTTTTGCATTTTTCAATATAAAACATTTGCATCCGAATACATGAAAGTATGAAACAATAGGCTTCTTTCCTTTGAATAACTCATAGGGGTTTTCTTTAAAATAGGTCTTAAAAAGACTCTATTAATTATATAGCATGCTGTTGAAAACAGCTTCAGCCCAAAATCGAGAAGGAATTTTGCTTTCGATTAAAAGAGTTCTAGCCATTTCTTGAAGAGATCGATTCTTCCTTTCCACCACTCCATTCTCGAGGAGTATATGGAGAGGAGAATACATGTTTAAATCCGAGTCATCACAAAACTTCGTAAAATTTTGATTTTCAAATTCACTTCCATGATCGGTTCTTATACTTGATATAACACATCCAATTTCATTTTGAATCTTTTAGCAAATTTTTCAAAATACGAGAATGTTTCAGACTTATTTGCAAGAAAATATACCCAAGTAAAACGGGAGTAATCATCTACAATAACTAGGCAATATTTCTTTCCTCCAATACTGGGTTCGGTTGGTCCGAAGAGATCCATATGCGTAGCTGCAGTACATGATTAGTAGAGACATGATTTATAGACTTGTATGAATTTTTACCGCTTTCCCTGAATGCAAGGAGTACACAGATTCAGTCTTTTGATAAGGCAATGGGTAGACCACGAACAAGCTGCTTTGACGAGATTTTGGCTAATTGCTTCATATTAATATGCCCAAGCTTTCGTGCCACTGAGACTTGCTTCGTCTTGAATTGAAATTAAGCATTGCGAATCTTCCGGTTTCACATCTAGGAGATAGATATTTCCATGCCTTCGACCTTTGAAAGGCGAGTAGAGCCTTTACCGATTCGAACATGTTCCTTCTTGGAAGAAAATCTTGAATCCAGTATCACATAGTTGACTCGATCTTTGAGAAGATTGTAATTGAGTCCTTCTACTAGAGAAACATTGTTTATTGTGAGATTTCCAATTTTGACAGGTTCCAAATCCCACAATATTTCCTTTGTTGTTTCCTCCAAATGAAACTTTTCCTCCGTTCACTTGAATAAGCTTTATGAAGCTATTTGAGTCTCTGTCATGTGTCTTGAACATCCGCCGTCAAGATACCATTTTACCTTTTTCTTGACGGAGACCCGCATTCAAATGAAAATCTCAAACTTTCTTTGGTACCCAAATTTTCTTGGGTCCTTTGGTGTTAGCAGAATAATCATTATAAGGCCATGCTTTCTTAACAGGCTTCCAAATCATAGGACACTCTTTTTCAAAGTGATCCTTATTGTTACACTTTGAACATCTTAGAGCATTTCGACCTACTGATTTTACAAAAACTTTCTTGAAATGATTTTTGTAAGCCTCTTTCGATGGTCTCTTTTTAATTCTTTCTTTTACTTTAGGAAAATCAATCAAGAGAATTGTTTCGCTGTCATACCTAGACCAGATTTATTGAAGTAAGGTCTTTGAACCGAAAGAACCTTTTCAAGTTTTTCAGATCCTATAGAAAATTTCCTTGAAATATTTGATAAGTCAGTTTTTAGAAAAGTATTTTCTTTTAAAAGATTATCTTCTTTCTCTTTAAGAGTCGAAACATTCAAATCTAAACTTTTGATTCTTTCTTCTAAAATGTTTTCTTTTTGTTTTAAAGCTAAGTTTTCCCTTTTTAGCTCGGAAACTCTTTTGAGAGAAGTCTTAAGACTAAAACACAGTTCATCAATATATTTAGAGACTTTGACAGGAATTTTAAAATCACTTACCTCAAATTCACTTTCGAGTCCGATCCAGATCCGAGTCCGAGTCGATTGTGCCATCGCATTACGATTGGCATATTCATCCTCACTTTCTTCACACTCGGTATCACTCCAAGTTTCGGCTTTGAGTGCTTTTGAAACTTTTCAGCTTTTCCTTTCTTCTTCTTCGAAGAGGACAGGTTGGGTCTTATGTGTCCCTTTTTCTTACATTCGAAACAAACTACATCCTTGTTTGGTTCCTCATCATCAACAGACTTGGATTGCTGTCTTTGAAAATTTTGTTTCTTGGAGTTGAACCTTCTTCCTTTTCTATTCAGTTTTCTGAACCTTCTTATCATAAGAGCAAGCTCCTCATCGTCCGCATTATCTTCGAATCTGCATCATCGAATCATCATTTGATTTCAATGCAATAGATTTCTTACCTCTTGGATCTTCGTCTTCATTGATTCGTTCCACTTCATAAGATGAAGAGTTCCAATCAGCTCATCACAGATAGTGGCATAATTCTTTGCGTCTCTCTTATTGAAGTCTTTATATGATTCCAATCCTTAGAAAGTCCACGCAGAGCTTGTTCACTTTCATGGGATCGAGATCTTTTGTCCTTGGTTCTCAAGACCATTGACAATATATGTAAAGCGACTAAACATGTCAGTTATAGGTTCTCCTGGTTTCATTTTGAAGGATTCATATTGACCAAGAAGAATGTTGATTTTGGTCTCCTTCACTCGATCTGTTCCTTCATAGGTGATGTGTAATCCGTCCCATACTTCTTTTGCTGTAACACAAGAAGATATTCTGTTATATTCAGTTGGTGACAAAGCACAATATAAAGAGTAAATTGCTTTTGCATCGAGTGCTTGTCTCTTATTGATTTCTTCCTGAGTCATTCCACCGGTCTCAATTGTTTCTTTTCCTCTTTCGTAAACCGATGCAAAGAAGTAGGAGTGATCCTTTTTCCACAACGTCCCATTCCGGATGATCCTTTGATCGCAGAAAGGCTTTCATCTTGTTCTTCCAGATGTTGTAATCCTTTCCATCAAAGTAGGGAGGTCTGGTATTGCTTTGCCCTTCCATCAGCCCGGTGCCAAAGCATACTAGCCATGGATCTTTTCTTGTGAAGTAAAACACTTCAAATAAAGTAAGAACACGAGCTCGATACCAATTGATATAGCTAGTGCTAGTACCTAGAGGGGGTGAATAGGTATATAAACGATTTTTCGCACAATACTTAGACAATTAAGGAATTGCAACAAATAACATTCAGTCGTAAGACTCGGTGAATGAAAGAGAGAATTAAACACGCGGTTTATAGTGGTTCGGCTTGATTCAAGCCTACGTCCACTCTTTTCGCACCGATGCCCAATCGGCTGGATTCCACTATGAACAAAGAGATGTTACAGCGTTGATCTTCCTTGATTTCTGGGTGTAGATGAACTACCACACTCACTCAAGGTATCACCAAGTATAGACACTCTCGTATACAATTTCGCTTTCGATGTATCGACCAATAATCAAGGTGCTTTGGACTGGAATTGCTCTATCTATCACACTCATTGAACAACTGGAACGTCTTCCTTTTATACTCCTTTATGCCATCATAACCGTTGGCACTTACCAAAGGAATTCCTCCAATCTACCCGTTGGACGGAATCAATCAAGAAGATCATCCGAGCTATTAAAGGAATCGACGATAGCCCATCAATCTTGTTCGCCCATACAATCAGGATCTTGGTTTCCATGAATAAAACCTTCCAAGAATACTTCGTCGATAATCGGATCTTCAATTGATCTAGATACGAATCAAAGAATCCGTTGTATTTGTCCAGCCAAAAGATCTTCTCCGAGAGATCAAGATGAAATCCTTAATCATAATCCTCAGATTTGGATTTCCTTCGACACCGGATCGATAGACTGTCAATGAGAATAATTTTGAGTCTTAAGTCTTGAGTCTTGAATCTTGAGTCTTGAGTTATGAGTCTGGTGGTCAGAAAGTCTTCAGACGCAAATAACCAGACTAGACTGATGGAAACGTTTTGTCAGCTTCAAAATCTTCTAGAGCGATTTCTCCAACAAGAATGACGTCGTTTCTCGAGGAGAATGGAAACCAACGTCGTTTTAAAGCCATTGCAACTTCTTTTTTTCAAATATAAAAGTCACGTAATTAATCTGACCAGAATTTCTCAGCAGTGGCACCGGAGTGATAATTTTTTCTTTGATTTGGCACTTAAGTGATCCGACGGAAACTTTTGGCTCCAAAGTGAGCGTCGTACACAATTTTGGCATTGATAGTGTACTTACCCCGACATCCACTTATTCAAGTTTTTAGGAACCGAAAATCGGTCTTGTTCGGTCTAGGCAATTTTGATTTGGACAATTCCATTTGCTCATCCCTACTGCTAACAACAATACTTCACTCTTATCAAGTTTTCGTGTTAAGCTAGGTGAAGGTACATTTCCTAAAAACTGTAAAAACATTATAAAATGGTTAAAAATTCAGGCTGGACTAAATTGCCATAAAATTAAGGATTTATACCATGAGATCATTAAATTAGTGCCATTGTGATAAATTTATCCAAAATTAATTTTGGACCACAAAAAATTTCAAATTAGTACATCTATAATAAATTTACCTCAAACTAATTTTTTAACCATATAATACCCCAAACCGGTACATTTGTGACAAATATATTATCAATTACTTTCTATTAAATTTGATTAATATTACAGAAAATTATAAAACTATTACACATGTGACAAACTGAGGGTAAACCTCAAACTGTTATACCCGTCAACCATCACGTGTCATTCGATTTAGCAATTTGATTGTAAAATTTAATAAAAATTGACGGAGTTTTTCGTGATATGAACTTTAAATTAAAGCGTATCCACACTAATGTACCAGAAGCAAAATCATATTAGTTGGGATAAGTCACGGGACCTAATCCTTAAATGTTGAAGTAGTAAACACAAATGCTCCTCTTAAAGGGCAGAATCAAACCACGGATCACTCCCAATAATGATAGTAAAAATATCATAAAAGGAAGCATATTACGTGCGTAAAATGTCGAGAGTTTGTCCACTCGCCCACATTTACCAAAGGCAAGCTCATATGATGGTGAAATTTAAGACAACAATCAAAATCTTTTATATGTATACACCTCCACAATAGACATTGCCGCAACCTCGTACACTGGTTTTTGTGACGTGGACTCGGCAAAAATTTCATCAAACTCGTAGGTGTTTCTATTTCAGTTACTCTTTCCCAATTTCAGGATTTTCAGCTAATCATAATAATACATAGGACTTAAATCAGTGCATCATGCAACAGAATAAACCACCCGTATATTGCCAATGCGTCTTTTGCTTTCTACTTTCTAGGAGCAATATACAAAAATTGCTTACCCTTAGATAAAAGTAAAGAGTACTTTTTCCTTTAATGTTTTTTGCTCAAATATAAATGTTATAAAAAGTTTGCATTTGAAGGTACGTGTCAACAATTAAATATTCTAAAAATTTTGAAAGTTTCAAATTAAAAAAAAAAATGTCAAAATTTGTGAATCGCTAGATTTAGATTAAATAAACAGAAAAACAATTTAGATAATTACCAAACGAGTCGCTTGCAATCAATAGACTATACATATAATGGAAATAGGACTTGGATGATTGGCATACCCTAGTAAATTATATTTTCTTGAGTTAAATGCCAGTAAAAAAAAGTAATACTTTTAAGTAAATAGAACAAGAATGAACCAACAAGGTGTGGCGCCGATGGTAAGATAGTCTGCTATTTCTGTGACGTTAGATTTGGGCCTTGTTATGATTACGCTAGGAAGAAAACTTTATGCACCAGGTTGATGAGGGGAGGGCAACCTTAAAATTGTCGGAAGGGGGTGCACTAGTCATGTTGTGCAAAAGCTAGTCGGGAACCATTTAACGTGAATCTTCGACTTAAGGTGGTGATGAACTATATAACATTTCTTGTAAATTGCTGGGTGATCCTGAATCTCAACTTAGGCTCCATTTGTTTTATGAAAAATCACGTTTCCAGAAAATGTATTTCAAGAAGCCATTTTTCAAGAAAATAACCATATTTTCCGGTGTTTGAGTGAAACCTGAAAATAGGCAAGAAAATATTTTTCATTGTTCAGTATTTGATCTGATTTTTGGGAAAAATTACCAAAAAATCGAATTTTAATTTTTTAATCGACCAAAAAAATTATTTTCATTTTTATTTATTTTTTTTTTAAAATTGAATATTTAATTATTTTCTTTTTTAAATTGATTTTTTAAAATTTTTCATTTTTCATTTTTCTTTCCTTTTCTTTTCCTTTCTCCTACTTCCTCCTCCTTCTTCCTCTTCCTTCCTCTGTTGCCATGTGCCACGGCGATGGCCGACTGCTCGATGATCGACCAAGACATAGAGTGGCTAGCTTGAGGCTTGGTCAATCCAGGCTAGCCCGAGCTTCGCCGAGGGTGGCAATCTCATGGCTCGCCAGATCACGACAATGGCTGACCAAGGAAGAAGAAAAGAAAAGGGAAGAAAAAGTCAAAGAAAAAAATGAATAACTCAATTTAAAAAAAACAATAAAAGGAAAATGTGTTTGGTGAAAGAAAGTGAGATGGAAGAAGTTACGAAACATTTTCCGTAACTTCTTCCACCTCACTTTCTTTCCCCACTTTTAAAGGTGTTTTTCTAATAGCGGAAAATATTTTCATTTACTAGTTCATTTTCTATTAAACAAACATCGGAAAATCCGAAAAATATTTTTTCGAAACTTATTTTTCAAGTAATATAATCTTTAGTCCGAGTAGACCACTTAGCCTTTCTTCAAACATGAGGTTAATAATTCAATGTGGATAGGATTTCTCCATTAATCAAAACAATAGTAGTCTTTGTCATTTTCTCCTATCCTAGGCATTTTTCATGGAGGAAATTTGCCATGTCCGTGTAAGGCACTATAGGGCGCGGATTCGTCATGCCATGTATTTATGCCTACCCACTAGTGCAAATCGGTGTTATTAGTCATGCCAATTCACTAAGGAGAGAAGAAAGAAAGAAATTTTTACATTCACATAGTTTTTATTTCTCCTTAGAAATTTTATGACATGCTTCGCATACATCAAACTAACCTCAAGAAAGGTAAAGTTGTTCAAAATAAAGCTAAACTTGTTTAACAAGGATATTCTCAAGAAGAAGTGACAAAGTTCGATTATTCCAAGATACCAATTCAACCTATGGCTTATGGCTAGGAACTGGCTTCCCACCCAGGTGTTGCTACTTTCTTATGGTAGAATTGACAACGTGGTATATGCCTTCTGCAGTTCTAGACCTGACTCTATTGACCACTTATTCTTTGGATGTCGCATCACTTCTAGTCTGGCGTCCTTCTGGGCTGCAAGATGCAATCTTCCTTGGTGGAATAGGGCATGGCAAGATAACTTCCTCTGGGCAATGAATACCTTCTCGGGCAAAGAGTTTCATCACTCCATTGCTAGAATTCGTTTGGTGCTTTATGCCACTTGATCTAGAATAAGAGGAACTGTATCCATTTTAGGGAGTAGACGGTGGCGATCCCGGCCCTAAAGAACCACCTCATCGAAGTTGTCAAGGATAAAGCTTTGACCTTTAGCAATGTAACTAACACTTATAGAAATCGGAAATGCAGCGTTGCTGGGAGTTGGACCCCTCCATCTTTTCTCCTGCCCCTGTCTTGTAGATGGTGGTGGTTTGGCGTACACTGCTGGATGCTAGCCGTGGAATACTAGGTTGGCTTCTCAGCTGCTGGTTGTCCTCGGGTGCCTCGAGCTGGCATACCTTGGTGGGTGATTCGGACTGTGATCATCTGATGCTGCTGGCTGTCTATTGCTGCTCTGTTGCGGGTCAGATTCCGTGCTGTGGTGGTCTTGTGGCTCCTACGGTCTTTTTGAGCAGGATTGATGTTGATCTCTTCGGTAGGGTTTCTAGTCAGATGCTTTGTTCGGCTGTTGCGGTGCAGTTCCTGTGCTTCTCTTTGCCGTTGACTGGTTTCGACTCTAGCTTGTCCTTGGATGATTGGCTGGTGGTGGCTGTGTCAGTGTAGCGGTTAGATCCTCAACTTTTGGTTGTTGTGTTGTTTCCTTGTAGCTTCTTCTAGCGGTGCCCTGTTTGGCAGCCCCTATTGTTTTGTCAACACCCTTCTACTCGTTCTGACCTGTTGCCATTACGAGTGTAAGTTTTTGGTGCCGGACTTTTTTGTATAGTTGTGGTTAAAGCTCAATATATTCTTACCTTACAAAACAAAAACAAGAAGAAGAAGAAGTGACATAAGAAGTGACAAATTATGATGAGACATATACACTCATTGGGTGATTAGAAGCAATACATATTTTATTTGCTATGCCTGTATTATGATTCCAAGTTATATCAAATGAATGTGAGTGTCTTTCTAGATTTTTTTATTAAAAGATAAAGTTCTATCCAATTTGGTAAACGGAACCACTATATTTCTTCCAGCCATCCGAAGGCATTAGGCAAGGTGATCCATTGTCATCATACCTATTCATAATCATGGCGAATGTCCTCACCTATCTTTTGAGTCAAGCTATTGCGGATGGAAGTATCATGGGGACTAAATTGAATAGACATTGCCCTACTTTTTCTCTTATTTTATTTGCGGATGATGTGATTTTTCTTCTTGGATGATAAAATTAGGGAATGTTAGAACTTGGCAAACTCACTAAATCAATATTGCTTTGCTTCAGACCAAGCGATTAATCTAAACAAGTCCGTTATCTACTTCAACTACGGTGGTTATCCTTAGAATCTAAAAAGAAAGATGGCGAATGAATTGAAAGTTCCAATCATTGAGAAGATCGGGAAATATTTAGGAATTCCTTCAGATTGGCGTAGTCAAAGAAACATATATTTGCTTCGACCCTTACAAGAGTCTGTATGAAGCTAGATGGATGGAAAGTAAAATTGATGTTGAAGGAGGGCAAGGATGATCTAATTGAAACGGTGGTATAGACTCTACCCCAATATGCTATGCTTATATTCAAACTCCATGTTGGAACACAATGTATAGTGAAAGTCGATTTTCTGCTTTACAGCGAGTTTACTCTCTCGATATGTTGTTCTGAATGGACATCTGATTTTGTTCTTTTTCCCCTTTTGGCTCCGGGCGAAAATCATTTAAATCGTTGGTGGTAGCTTACTGTACTTGCAATTTGTACTTGTTGCACTGACACACTCTTGTCTAGTGTCAATTACCGAAACGGTCATGGTTTGCAGAATAATTGACCTGCCTCATAATGAAATTGGTTTGCACATCACCACATTATACTGCGATTGGGAATGAGAATGCAGTTGGTGGTCGAGATTGCACAAGAAAAAACAAAGGTAATTGAAGAAAGTGCTCATGAAAAGGACGCGAAGCAAGAACATCTTATTGTTCGGCCCAAACTTGCCTGAAAAAAAATGAAAGTAACAATATTTGAAAAGGGTACATCTCTAACCTATGCGTCTACTAATTAAGTTCTAGATAAAAAGACCAAGGACAAGAAATGCTTTATAGCAAATACTGAAGGGATAACGATTCAGTGGTTTCCACATCAAAGGAAATCGAGGCTGCAGTCAAGTGGAGAAGCGCACCATGTGTCTTGTCAAGTTCATGGTGCAACAACAAAAAGAGGCTGCGTATCACGAAACAAATGTTAAGACTGAGTCTGGGAGCATAACTACCGCACGAATAAATGCTGGGATGAGCGAACTTACCATGTCTACACTGACTGGTTTGCCGTCCTCTACCAATATTTCAGCTACCATTCAGTCTAATCAGCCTGAGAATCCATAAAACCAGAGATTAGTGAGACTACGAAGCAAAATTATAATCCGTTGCTGGAACAGTCAAGTGTCAATGTTGGATGTATGCTCTAAAGTTACCATATAATAGTTACATATTAGGAATTTCAGTTATACTGTCAATCTTATTATTTAATGCAAAAAATGTATTCATTCATTTGTCCAATTATTTATATGTATGAATGATTTCACACGATCAATTGCAATTGGGCCTATTTTTAAGAAGTTAAGAATATGTGTGATGGGTTCACAATTAAACTGAATTTTCAAACCGTTCTCGGTCTATGGATCATTGAGTGGATATTAATGATTCTTTTGAGACCCTTGTGTTATTAGCTTCACCATTAAGTGTTGGATGCTTAAGGGAATAACAAGTCAAAAGTCATTGAGTATTATGATACTCAAGTTAGAACACTGATGCTTATAGCAAACAAGTTCACTAAACATGACATGCATAAAACGATTAGTGACATGGAAACTTTTAGCATGGTCAATGTCTAATCGTCCATGATTTGGTCTTGTGTAAATAATCCTTATACCTGAGGCATAGCATTGACTTGCATGTTGGATGGCTATGGTTCACAAGTGCGCAATGTTGTCGGCTCATTGATCTGTCTCTGTACTCGATGATCATAATTCATTCATATATGAAGTTACATGTGTGCGTAATATAGAATTTGTCTCTTTGTTACATACAAGGTACAATGATGATGTCCTATGCAATCTAATAATGACACTACATTGAAATGCTCAGCCAAGGTTGTAATCGAGATTGAACTATTCATGTTTCATATAAAATGCATGTTAATTAAGTTTTTGCATATAATTGAATTGGTGACTTGACAAATATTCTATGGTCTTTGTTTGACTAAGACATAATAACACAAAGGGATTGAATTACAATTTAGCCAAAGCTGACAGGTTCATTATGTTCTTAAAGCATTCATACTGTCTGGGTAATTATGACATATTGTTAAATGTCAATCATGACTTGTAGGATCTATAGATTAATTGGGACAATCAATTCTCTTGGAGTACTGAGTGCTAGTGCAAGTCTTACTATTATTTCAATGATGAACCCAAAAATGTCACACACCATAGTCGATTCAGGATGATGTGGAGCAAGAGAGATAATATCACAAATAAGTTTGCAATAACGACAATGAAATTGAGTTGAGCTGAAATTAAATTAAATGAGATTTAATTTAATTTTTATTTTAGTCATGAGTGTACGTGCAGACGATGCACACACACGCCCAAGGTGGACACATATTTATGTGCCTAAAATGCACACATGAAGATCATGCCATTTTATGTTTTAATTTGTAGGATTTATATAAAAATAAAATAAAATAAAATAAAAGTGCACACACATGGTCAGCAACTGTGCTGACATGAGAAGCACACGGTCAGCAACAGCAACAACTGCCGACAGTTGCTGATCGCAAAATAAAATAAGGATCGGCAACAGTTGCCGTGGGGTGTGTGATTGTGCAATGTGTGCGTGAGACAAAAAGTTTTTTTTTTCGCCGTGACTAAGATATCAATAGTGCGGCGAATAATCTGAGCACAATTTTTAGTGGTGATTACCCAAGTTCTTCCTTCTATTTGACATGCGATTGGTGATGTGTTTAAACTAGAGATCTCATATTTGTGGGCCTCAAACTGAAGAACATTTAAAACACACTATGAGAGATAATCTGTTTAAACCCCTTTATTCTTAAGATTTTTTATTAAAATGCACGTACAATGCTTTCGGAGATACATGTGTAGTAAAATTTTATAAAAGCTTCCGTTGCGTTTATATTTATTTTACCTATGCTGTAAACCCCAACAATCAAAACACCAAAGTTTGAGCTTGAGAACACAACAAAAACAAAATAAAAATAAAAATAGCGCATGCAACACGATTGCATTACTATTTCACAATATTCATTTTGAGCAAAAAGATGCTCTCTCTCTCTCTCTCTCTCTCTCTCTCTCTCTCTCTCTCTCTCTCTCTCTCTATATATATATATTTATATGTATGTGTGTACATATATGTATACAAGAGCATAATAAACTTGGTTACTCATGCAAAAGATAATGTTTTTCTGCGTCGATAAAAATCTTCGCAGAGAGGAAACTGTGGGATTGACCAAGCATCTTGCGTGTTACATTTTGGCTGTTTATATGTGGCCAGTCCACTTGGTGGGTACAGTGATATAGCTAGTGCTAGTACCTAGAGGGGGGGTGAATAGGTATATAAACGATTTTTCGCACAATACTTAGACAATTAAGGAATTGCAACAAATAACATTCAATCGTAAGACTCAGTGAATGAAAGAGAGAATTAAACACGCGGTTTATAGTGGTTCGGCTTAATTCAAGCCTACGTCCACTCTTCTGCACTGACAGCCAATCGGCTAGATTCCACTATGAACAAAGAGATGTTACAGCGTTGATCTTCCTTGATTTCTCGGGTGTAGATGAACTACCACACTCACTCAAGGTATCACCAAGTATAGATACTCTCGTATACAAATTCGCTCAGATCGTATCGACTAATAATCAAGGTGCTTCTACTGGAATTTCTCTATCTATCACACTCATTGAACAACTGGAACGTCTTCCTTTTATACTCCTTTATGTCATCATAACCTTTGGCACTTACCAAAGGAATTCCTCCAATCTACCCGTTGGACGGAATCAATCAAGAAGATCATCCGAGCTATAAAAAGGAATCGACGATAGCCCATCAATCTGTTCGCCCATACAATCGGGATCTTGGTTTCCATGAATAGAACCTTCCAAGAATACTTCGTCGATTATCGGATCTTCAATTGATCTAGATACGAATCAAAGAATCCGTTGTATTTGTCCAGCCAAAAGATCTTCTCCAGAGATCAAGATGAAATCCTTAATCATAATCCTCAGATTTGGATTTACTTCGACACTGGATCAGATAGATTGTCAATGAGAATAATTTTTGAGTCTTAAGTCTTGAGTCTTGAATCTTGAGTCTTGAGTTATGAGTCTGGAGTTATGAGTCTGGTGGTCAGAAAGTCTTCAGACGCAAATAACCAGACTAGACTGATGGAAACGTTTTGTCAGCTTCAAAATCTTCTAGAGCGATTTCTCCAACAATCTCCCCTTTTGATGATGACAAAACTTTCCTGTAGATTTGAACAACCTTGACCTGCAAAAACATTTCTCAAGCAATATGGCTATCTCATAAAGATTTAATAAAACAACCAGACTCTGCATCCATAGAAAATTGGTTAGACTTTCATGAGTAATACCATATAACAACACTCGATATAAATGCCAACAGTCAAGCATCACAATCCACAGCCAAATTCAGTCCATACTCAAGTTCACACAAGTCATACTCAAAAACTTAAAAAAAAAAAAAAACTCACAACCACAAAAACAAATTTAAAATCAATGTTTGAAAAGATGGTTGGTTCAAATTTCTTCTCCCCTTTTTGTCATCAGTAAAAATGTGAGAAAAGAGTCATGTCTCGCTTGGGAATGCGCACGATCTGGAATTCTCCCATGGACTGAACTATGCCTTCGAGCCTCTTCAAGTCTTCCATTAATTTTGCTACCTCTTCTCCTTTGGCATTGGCTTGAATCTGCAGAGCGAGGTCTTTCATTCTGTCTTCGGGGTAATCGAAGATGCTTGGCCAGCATTCTTGATGGCTTGAATTTCATAGTCCAGAGCATAGATTTGGCCCCGCATTTTCATAAGAATATCAAGAATACGATGAAAATCTGCTGAATTGTCTGTCTGCATACTAGCATTTACTTTCTCAGATGGAGTAAATGCAGACGATGGCGCTTCTGTATGACCTTGCAGATTTGATGATGTATCATGATGTTCTTCAATCAATGGAGACTCTTCTGGAGCAGCATGAGGTGAGGATTTTTCTTGCTCCCCAACTTCCCCTGTCTCTAAGACATCAAAATCTTGCTCGCCAACTCCCCCTATCTCTAAGACATCAAGATGGGTGGAGTGATTATCATGCTCTTCAGATTCTTTTTCTCCAGATTCATCAGCAGACTTTTCTTTCTCTTCTTCTCCTTCTTCTTCTTTTTCTTTCTCTCTCTGCTCTTCTTCTTCTTCTTCAACTTCTATCTCTTTCTCTCTCTGCTCTTCTTCTTCTTCATCTTCTTTTTCCTTTTCTCGCTGCTCTTCTTCTTCTCTTTGCTTTGATTGAAGTTCTGTTGATCGAGATACAGAACGTCTAGTCCTTACCAGTGCAGGAATAGAAAGATCTTCATCGTCTTCTTCATCCTCCAAGATGAGAGTTCTTCTCTTTTTGGATGGAGTACCAATGGGCTCCTTCCCTTTTCTCTTTGATGCAGAAGAGAGCGGAGTTTTCACCTTGAACTTTGCCATTTCCTTGCTAAGTTCTTTTAGACACATCTTCGTCAACATATTCAAACCTACCACCATTTTATCGCACGGTCTAACAGAGAGTGTGTGGCGTTCGATATTCATGTGTCTGAAGATTTTTGTCACAAGATTTGGGTAAGGCAATTGTCCCTTGTTCTTCGACATTGCTCTGTACATATGGAAGAGAATAGTATGAGGCAGAGAGAACTTCTTCCCTGAGTTGATTGCATACATCAATTTGGCTTCCGAATTGGATACATCAGTCTTTGATGTAGACTTTGGACCGATACAATTGATCACAATTTTGTGCAGCACAATATTGATGGCATTCATCTTCGAGTAGGTAATCTTCGCCCGTATCTCTGTTTTTGACAAGATCCGAGTAGCACGAGCAATCGAGACTTTGATTGGTTGATAACGTCCTCGTTCAACACCAATTATGTCCGCCGGCATGTCCACATCTATCACATAATCCGATCTCGGACATCGAATGATATTCTATTCGCATCAAGAAAACTTAGATTCGAATAGAAATATGCGTCAAGTGTGCTTAACCATCAATGGTATCGGTGCAAAACTGCTCAAGTTGAAGCGGTTCGAATTTTTCCTTAAGTTCACATTAATTGCATCCAGAAATCAAAATCAACACCCCGGGGTTTATAACCCTCGTTTCAACGGATCGAAGAAATGCTTCTCCTGTTCATTCGATCTAAACAACTCCATCTTCTTTCCCTTCACCTTTGCAGCAATGCCCATTCTCGGTTGAAAATCACTAAACATTTTATCATCTTCGTTCCCCTCATTAGGAATCGGTCCTGAAACACGAGGGTCACTTGGAATGTTCGCAAGTGACTCTTCAGCCTTACCTTTAGGAGCAATTCCCAATTCCTCCATTCGCTTCAAAAATCTGTACTCATTCCCATAATTCTTATCTTTAAGGAAGGCATCTATATAATTCGAGAGGAGAACCAGAAACTTTCAACGCACGATAGAGCATGTAAATAAATGAGGGTTTTTGTGCTCTCACGGGTTCAACGTCCTCTAGAATGACTTCCTCTCGATGATGACCCGCACCATGTGGGGTAGATGGTGAGTGATGAGGTGGAGAAGGAACAGGACTCTGTTCTTTGTCTCGACAAATCATCTTCCTCGGTGAGATCGAAGTGCGTCGGTCCCTCCTTCATTCTTTGTGGACCCCTGCTTGCGATCCTTGACGACTTTCTCGAAGAAGACATCTTTTCTTGTCAATGGAAGATTCCTTCACTTGCTTTCCCAGGGAAAAACGACAACTTTCTCGAGTATGAATACGAAGTAGAAAACAGGGTTGAGAGAAGAATGCCTTTTAGGGTTTTGAGAATCGAGTAAAAAAGAAAACTGTGTATATATAACTCAGTTTTGAAAAGGAAAGAGCAATCGTTACGAAGAGAAGTGAACAGTCGTCTTTCTTTAAAATAATAATAACTGCCATTTTAAAAGAGATTATCCCTTTTTGAAAAAGGCATGTTTCCGGAAATTAAAGATGGTATCAATCAAATATAACTGAACGAAAGATCGTACCTTTTCGAGATTAAAAGAATAACTTACAGTCTATACAATGAAGGTCTGAGTCTGAGAATTCAGAGTATGAAGAATAGAGTCTGAAGGATAGAGTCTAATTGATGTAGATTCTTCAGACTTTAACTTCTTCAAGCTTCAAAATGTTGAGTCTGGAACGGATAAAATCGAATTGATTTTTCTCCAAAGGCTTTGTGAATATATTCGCTAATTGACTTTTTGAATCAACAAATTGAATTGAGATTTCTCCATTTTGAATATGATCTCTAATAAAATGATGTCGAATCTCTATATGCTCTGCTCTTGAATGAATGATTGGATTTTTGGTGAGATTGATTGCGCTGGTGTTGTCACATCTGATCTCAGTGCATGAGTCTTCAATCCCAAAGTCTTGTAGCTGTTGTTTTATCCATAGAATTTGCGAACAGCAGCTTCCAAGTGCTACATACTCGCTTCGTTGTAGAGAGAGCTACAAAGACTCTGTTTCCTTGAAAACCAAGACATTGTCCCGCTTCCAAGCAACCGGGTTCTGAAGTACTCTTTCTATCGACTCGCAACCGGCCAGATCGGTGTCCGAATATCCAGAAGATTGAAGTCTCCCTCCTTAGGATACCATAGACCGATGCTTGAAGACGAGGCGACGTATTTAATAACACGTTTTGCAGCCTTGAGATGAGATTCTCTAGGATCTGATTGAAACTTAGTCTGACGTACCAAGCTCGAGGTGCCTGCTTTAAACCATACAGAGCCTTTTTCAGTCTGAAGACTGAGTCTGGCTTCTTTGGGTCTTCAAACCCTGGAGGTTGTTCCACGTAAACTTCCTCATGGATAAATCCATTTAGGAAAGCGCTTTTGACGTCCATTTGGAATAACCTGAAATTTTTATAGCAAGCAAACGCAAGTAATAGACGAATAGCTTCTAACCTTGCCACAGGAGCGTAAGTCTCATCATAGTCTATTCCTTCTTCTTGCGTATATCCTTTTGCCACGAGTCTTGCTTTGTTTCGTACGACTTTTCCTTTTTCATTCATCTTGTTTCTGAACACCCATTTGGTTCCGATAACAGTTTTACCTTTTGGTTTAGATGTCAGATCCCATACGTCATTAATGTTGAACTGTTTGAGCTCTTCTTGCATGGCTTCAATCCAGCTTTCATCAGATAGAGCTTCTTCTATGCTTTTTGGTTCAATTTCAGAAATAAGAGCTATAGCACTAGACTCTTCACGCCTTTTGGATCTGGTGCGGATTCCTTCATTAATTTCTCCAATAATGAGATCTTTAGGATGACTGGATTTTTGCTTCCAGTTACTGGTTGATTTGACTGGTTGAAGATCTCTTTCTTTATCTGAGTCTTCTCAAGTAGCTTGATGCTGATCTTCCAGAGTCTGAGAAGCTTCTTGAGTTGTAATCTTTTGAGGGTCTGGAGCAAGTTCAGACTCTTCATCGAGTCCGATCGGATTCATTTTGCGAAGAGTCTTGGAATTTGACATTCATTGACTCCTCCTGACCGACTGGCTCTTCTTATTATAGACTCGTAGGCTTTGCTTGAAGTAGAATATCCAAGGAAGATGCCTTCATCCGATCTTTCTTCGAACTTACCAACTTGATCTTTTGCATTTTTCAATATAAAACATTTGCATCCGAATACATGAAAGTATGAAACAATAGGCTTCTTTCCTTTGAATAATTCATAAGGGGTTTTCTCGAATAGGTCTTAGAAAAACTCTATTGATTATATAGCATCTTTGTTGAAAAACTTCAGCCCAAAATCGTGAAGAAATTTTACTTTCAATTAACGAGTTCTAGCCATTTCTTGAAGAGATCGATTCTTCATTTCCACCACTCCATTTTGCTGAGGAGTATATGGAGAGGAGAATACATGTTTAAATCCAGAGTCATCACAAAACTTTGTAAAATTTTGATTTTCAAATTCACTTCCATGATCAGTTCTTATACTTGATATAACACATCCAATTTCATTTTGAATCTTTTTAGCAAATTTTTCAAAATACGAAAATGTTTCTGACTTATTTGCAAGAAAATATACCCAAGTAAAACGGGAGTAATCATCTACAATAACTAGGCAATATTTCTTACCTCCAATACTCTGGGTTCTGGTTGGTCCGAATAGATCCATATTCAGCAGCTGTAGTACATGATTAGTAGAGATATGATTTATTGATTTGAATGAATTTCTTACCTGTTTTCCCAGAATGCATGGAGTGCATAGATTGGTCTTTTGATATGACAATTTCGGTAGTCCTCGAACAAGCCGTTTTGATGAGATTTTGGCCAATTGCTTCATGTTGACATGGCCGAGCTTTCTATGCCATAAGCTTGCTTCGTCTTGAATTGAAATTAAGCAATGTGATTCATCTGGTTTTACGTCTAGGAGGTAGATATTTCCATGTCTTCGACCTTTGAAAGATTGAGTAGAGTCTTTACTGATTCCAGAACATGTTCCTTCTTGGAAGAAAATCTTGAATCCAGTATCACATAGTTGACCGATGCTGAGAAGATTGTAATTGAGTCCTTCTACTAGAGAAACATTGTTTATTGTGAGATTTCCAATTTTGACAGTTCCAAATCCCACAATATTTCCTTTGTCTGTTTCCTCCAAATGAAACTTTTCCTCCTTTCACTTGAATAAGCTTTATGAAGCTATTTGAGTCTCTGTCATGTGTCTTGAACATCCGTTGTCAAGATACCATTTTACCTTTTCTTGACGGAGACCCGCATTCAAATGAAAATCTCAAACTTTCTTTGGTACCCAAATTTTCTTGGGTCCTTTGGTGTTAGCAGAATAATCATTATAAGGCCATGCTTTCTTAACAGGCTTCCAAATCATGGGACACTCTTTTTCAAAGTGATCCTTACTTTTACACTTTGAACATCTTAGAGCATTTCGAGCTACATATTTTACAAAAACTTTCTTGAAATGATTTTTGTAAGCCTCTTTCGATGGTCTTTTCTTAATTCTTTCTTTTACTTTAGGAAAATCAATCAAGGGAATTGTTTCTCTGTCATACCTAGACCGGACTTATTGAAGTAAGGTCTTTGAACCGAAAGAACTTTTCAAGTTTTTCAGATCCTATAGAAAATTTCCTTAAAATATTAGATAAGTCAGTTTTTAGAAAAGTATTTTCTTTTAAAAGATTATCTTCTTTTTCTTTAAGAGTCGAAACATTCAAATCTAAACTTTTGATTCTTTCTTCTAAAATGTTTTCTTTTTGTTTTAAAGCTAAGTTTTCCCTTTTTAGTTCGGAAACTCTTTTGAGAGAAGTCTTAAGACTAAAACACAGTTCATCAATATATTTAGAGACTTTGACAGGAATTTTAAAATCACTTACCTCAAATTCACTTTCTGAGTCTGATCCAGAATCTGAGTCCGAGTCCGATTGTGCCATCGACACGATTGGCATATTCACCCTCGCTTTCTTCACACTCAGTATCACTCCAAGTTTCAGCTTTGAGGGCTTTTCGAAACTTTTCAGCTTTTCCTTTCTTCTTCTTCAGAAGAGGACAGTTGGGTCTTATGTGTCCCTTTTTCTTACATTCGAAACAAACTACATCCTTGTTTGGTTCCTCATCATCAACAGACTTGGATTGCTGTCTTTGAAAATTTTGTTTCTTGGAGTTGAACCTTCTTCATTTTCTATTCAGTTTTCGAACCTTCTTATCATAAGAGCAAGCTCCTCATCGTCCGATCATCTTCAGAATCTGCATCATCAAAATCATCATTTGATTTCAATGCAATAGATTTCTTACCTCTTGGATCTTCGTCTTCATTGATTCGTTCCACTTCATAAGACTGAAGAGTTCCAATCAGCTCATCAACGAGATAGTGGCATAATTCTTTGCGTCTCTCTTATTGAAGTCTTTATATGATTCCAATCCTTAGAAAGTCCACGCCGTAGCTTGTTCACTTTCATGGGATCGGAGATCTTTGTCCTTGGTTCTCAAGACCATTGACAATATCGTAAAAACGACTAAACATGTCGGTTATAGGTTCTCCTGGTTTCATTTTGAAGGATTCATATTGATCAAGGAGAATGTTGATTCTCGGGTCTCCTTCACTCGATCTGTTCCTTCATAGGTGATGTGTAATCGTCACATACTTCTTTTTCTTTGTAACACAAGAAGATATTATGTTATATTCAGTTGGTGACAAAGCACAATATAAAGAGTAAATTGCTTTTGCATCGAGTGCTTGTCTCTTATTGATTTCTTCCGAGTCATTCCACCGGTCTCAATTGTTTCTTTTCCTCTTTCAAACCGATGCAGCAGTAGGAGTGATCCCTTTTCCACAACGTCCCATTCAGGAGGATCCTTTGATCGCCGAAAGGCTTTCATCTTGTTCTTCCAGATGTTGTAATCCTTTCCATCAAAGTAGGGAGGTCTGGTATTGCTTTGTCCTTCCATCAGCCCTGGTGCCAGCATACTAGCCATGGATCTTTTACTCTGAAGTCAAACACTTCAAATAAAGTAAGAACACGAGCTCTGATACCAATTGATATAGCTAGTGCTAGTACCTAGAGGGGGTGAATAGGTATATAAACGATTTTTCGCACAATACTTAGACAATTAAGGAATTGCAACAAATAACATTCAATCGTAAGACTCGGTGAATGAAAGAGAGAATTAAACACGCGGTTTATAGTGGTTCGGCTTGATTCAAGCCTACGTCCACTCTTCGCACCGACCAATCGGCTGGATTCCACTATGAACAAAGAGATGTTACAGCGTTGATCTTCCTTGATTTCTTGGTGTAGATGAACTACCACACTCACTCAAGGTATCACCAAGTATAGATACTCTCGTATACAAATTCGCTCGGGACTGTATCGACTAATAATCAAGGTGCTTCGAGACTGGAATTTCTCTATCTATCACACTCATTGAACAACCTGGAACGTCTTCCTTTTATACTCCTTTATGACATCATAACCGTTGGCACTTACCAAAGGAATTCTTCCAATCTACCCGTTGGACGGAATCAATCAAGAAGATCATCCGAGCTATTAAAGGAATCGACGATAGCCCATCAATCCCGTTCGCCCATACAATCGGGATCTTGGTTTCCATGAATAGAACCTTCCAAGAATACTTCGTCGATTATCGGATCTTCAATTGATCTAGATACGAATCAAAGAATCCGTTGTATTTGTCCAGCCAAAAGATCTTCTCCAGAGATCAAGATGAAATCCTTAATCATAATCCTCGATTTGGATTTACTTCGACATGGATCGATAGATTTGTCAATGAGAATAATTTTTGAGTCTTAAGTCTTGAGTCTTGAATCTTGAGTCTTGAGTTATGAGTGCGGAGTTATGAGTGCGGTGGTCGAAAGTCTTCAGAGACGCAAATAACTAGACTAGACTGATGGAAACGTTTTGTCAGCTTCAAAATCTTCTAGAGCTATTTCTCCAACATACAGGCCAGTGCTCTTAAATTGACCGGGCGCAAAATATGCTAAAGCTGACATATCGCCGATCAACCATTGCAGCCACATTCGTTTAGAGGGATGTGATCATGTTAAACATTATTATGTAGGTAAATGACACATATGGACATGAATTCCGCGTAGTCAACACGACCTAAGAAGAGGTCGTGGCTGTAGGTTCAATTCTCCCAAAATGCAAACTTACACTCCAGAAGAGGTCAATTTCATTGGAAATTAATAGTTTCCCACATAAGCAAGAAAGAAATCATAGCTTGAGGTTGAGTTTGGGTGGACTTCACTACAGTTTTTGATTCAGAAACGCAAATGACTAGACCAAAGAATGCTGAACCAAAAAGCTAGGTCACTTATTTTTTGGAAGTAATTTCTGTAATATGCGAAAATGCAATCCAACATCTCCATAACTAGAACCAAGAATACATATATAATCGAGTAGAGAAATTAATGCATCTAATTTGGTCCATCGTTCTTGATACAAAATAAAGACAATCCAAACTCAAGAACTTTTCGTCTATTACCCTCTATATCACTGGCTTAATGAGACAATCACTCACCTTTAGCGCTTAGGAAACGCTCCTTTGTGAGGATAATTGTGAGTGTTAGGGTTAGATGAGAGACTTAGCACTATTTATAGAGTTTTTAGTCAGGCTCTCTCATTATGGACCGCGCTCAACTTGGCCTATATTAGTCAGTCCCATATTAGACTAATTAAGAAACCTTCTATCTCACCTTAGATCAACCCTATAAAACAGCAAATTATAATATCAATTAATGTAGCATACATTAGAAAAAATCTCACATTCTCTCACTTGGGCTATATTAATTGAAATTGTACTGTATGTGCACACCTTAGTGTAAAGATAATTCTTAATAGTCAATCATATCCCATAAAGTCTCAAACACTGAATCATGGTGATAATTGTATGTACACACACAGAGCCTTTCATGGTCATAAGTGCTTTTAACTTTATTGATATGGATTCAATATTATAGTATGGCAAATGGATAATACCTCTCATAGAGAGATTCCATTTGTCAGTTACATTTTTTTTAATCATAAGTGCCATTAGAAAATTTCTTTATGGTTTTAGTGAACCCACATATGTCTTATTTTTATAGTTAACATCTCTTTATATGTGACAAGATATATGTTTAATGTTAATAACCAAATACCCTTAGCCTTTACTCAAGATTTATACAATACCTTGAGACTTTATCAACATGTATTCAATATAATAAAAATACATTCATAAATACTTTATTGACCATTCTGTACCGTTTCTTTATGGTCAAGAACTTGACTGTCATATATTTGAATGCCTTGAGACCTCTATTTTTGTTAATAAACAATATTGCAGAGTTATTATCTCAATACAACTGTATGGGCCTATTCATAAAGTCAAATACGGTCAACTCCCTACTGAGGTTCCGGAGCCTAATATCCTGAGTAACAATTGAAAAGCATGCTACAAACTCCGCTTATATGGTAGATGATGACATATATTTCTATTTACTGCACCTCATGCTGATAAAAAGATGTATTTTGTTGTCGACTTCATGTCATCCTAATAGCCAGCAAATACATCTGAATTATTTACTAGCTTTAGGATATGAACATGTGTGTAAATCATTATATAATCTTTTGTCTTTTTTAGGTACCTAAAAAACCTCATTGGCAGTGACCTAGTGATTATGTCTAGAATTTAACTAATATTCGTCTAGAAGTTCTGTCGCAAAAACGATATTTGGTTTAGTGCAAATTTACGCATACATGATGCTTTCAAGTGCACTAACACAAGGTACATTATTCAATTGGGTTTTCTCAATGTCTCAATGAGGACAATGTGATAAATTCAGTTTATCACCCTTAATGACAGAAGTAATTCATGGATTGTAGTGATGTATACTGAATCTTTTTAAAATACGATCAACAAATATCCTCTGAGATAAAACCCAATATATGGCGAGAACGATCCTTACGGATTTCGGTGTCAAGGACAAAAGATGCCTCATCAAGGTCCTCCATATCAACATTTTTCGATAATATCTGCTTTGTCTCATGCAATAATTCAAGATCGCTACTTGTAGGCAAGATATTATGTATATAGAGTATAGGAAAAATAAATTTCCTCCCTTGACCTTGTAGTATATATACTGATTTATTTTGTTCTTAATTGAACGAAGTGACAACATCATGAAACTTTAATAACATTGTCTGAAAATTTGCTTGAGGCCATAAATAAGACTTTTTAGTCTACACATAAGCTTACCTGAATCATCTACTACAAAACCTTCAGGTTGCACCATATTTATTTCATTATGAAGGTATTCATTTAGAAATATAGTTTTAAAATTTATCTGGCTTAACTCCATATCAAAATGAGCTACTAATGCCATGTTCACTCTAAAACAATCTTTAGAAGAGATTAGAAAAAATATTTCTTCATTGTCCACCCCTCTTTAAGAGGGAAACCTTAGTTATCTGTTTGACTTTAAACTTCCCAATCTTTCTTTGAAGTCCTTTGTAGTCTTGTACACCCATTTGAAACTGATGAGCTCATGATGTTCACGCAACTCAATAAGTTCCCAAACACTATTATGTTTTATAAATTGCATCTTGTCTTTCATCGTATCTAACCACAGATTTGATTAAGGACAATAAACATAATATGTATAAGTCATTAGATCGACCATGTAGTAAATATTGTAGTCATGCCCTCATAGATAAACTATATAGTCTGATGGTATAACTGATCATTTCTTTCTAACAGATCTCTTAAGTGGAGCTACAACTAGTTCATCCTGCACCTGAGATGCTTGAGAAACTTCATTAGAAACTGTCTCAATAACAGTATCCTAAACTTTAATAGGCTTAGTCTGTGGTGTAGAAGACTCCACAATTGTCTATATAGGTAAAGGTAAAGACACAGTGATTTCCACCGTACTATTATCCTTACGTCAAACTCTAGAAACTTTACCGTCTATGATTCCATAATTCTTGTACCTTCATTTGGGTTATAAAATCGATACCTATTCGAATGATCTGAGTAAGATATGAAATAGTATTAAGTTGTTTAGAATTCCAACATGCTTAATATCAGATTATATAATCTCACTTCTGTAAGACACCCCAAACATTAAGATGGTTTAAGATAGTTTTACGTTAAGTCCATCACTCAAAGAAATTGAACAATTTTGGTAGAAACATGGTTTTGTAGCTTTCAAAGTGCCACCTCACAGAAAATCAGGTAAATTAGTGCTATTAATCATACTCCTCATAATCTCCATAAGGGTGATATTGCGCCTTTTAGCCACACCATTATATTCAGGATTTTCGGGTATGGTAAATTAAGTTACTGCCCCATAATCTTCCAATTATTTGACAAAAATGTCTTTTTAAAATATCAAACATTGCCATGCTTGCCAAAATAATCATCACCAAGATTAGGTCTAACAACCTTTAAGCCTTATTCCAATTGTTTGTCGATTTTAGTCCAAAGATAAACAAATTGAGTTTATCTAGAGATTCAGACTTTTCCTTAATCAAGTATAGAAGAAATAATCATCAATGATTGTGTTAAAATAAAAAAAATTAGACGAAATGTTACCATATAGGGTCCATTGATATAAATGTAAATGACCTCTAATAGGTCAAAACTTCATACTGCAGTTTTATTTTTTCAGGGAAAATCTCAAATAAGGACCCAAGTGAGTCTATTTTCTCAAATAAGGACCCAAAGTAGTCGTTGTCTCAAATAAGGACCCGAAGTGGCTAACAAGTCTCAAATAAGGACCCAAACTCGCCAACCAAAGAGCGTGTGACATTTCCGATGGCCAGAATATGGGCAATTTTGTCCACAAAAAAAAAAAAAAATAGATAGAAATTAACAAACCCTAAAGACAAAACCCCCCAACTCTTCACGTTCTTTTGACTTAAAAAAAAAAATCTTTATGTTCTCACGTATTTCTTCTTCTACTCTTCATCTTCTTTGTTCTTTGTCCTCTCTCACTTGGAGCACCGAAATTTTCTGTTAATGGAACACGAATTGAAACACAACAAGAATTTCCTACCTTTGTTTCTTCACATCTTCTTATTTTGTTTTCTTTCTTCGTTTCTTTCTAACAAAGAAGAAAAATCTTGAGTAAAGCCACATTTTCGTTATTGAGACACTCGTGTGTAACACGAGGGCCTCGATTCTTCATTATCTTTTCCTAGGTTCGCCATACACTTTGATTCACACTCCTGTTCAACCGAGGTCGGTTTTGTTCAAATTGGTGCAATCAATCATTCGTTCGTCAAAGTGGTTGTAACTTGTTGAAGCAACATGTCGACAAGTCGCGGGCATGTGGTGGAATATCACATAGATGGTAGCGAGGATGGTGATGGTAGGAGAAATTATTTTGTTTTATGGTGTTCTTTTTGCTTGTTTTGTTGGATTTCTGAGTTAATGTCTCTTTTGTCCAAAAAAATGCATATGAGTTGTGTCCAAATGAGAGGGGACAAAGAATGTAAAAGATGAAGAGCAGAAGAAAAATAACGTGAAGAGTTTGCGGGTTTTGTTTTAGGGTTTGTTAATTTCTATCTATATTTTTTCGGGACAAAACTGCCCATATTCTGGCCATTAGAAATGTCACATGTTCGCTGACCGGTGGGTTCAAGTCCTTATTTGAGACTTGCTAGCCATTTCGAGTCCTTATTTGGAACAACGGTCACTTCGGGTCCGTAAATGAGAAAGTAGGCTCACTTTGGGTCCTTATTTGAGATTTTCTCTATTTTTTTTTTTTATCTTAGTGATCTTACTTCTGTAATAATCTACGCAAAGTCTTTAGGTAACTTTTAAGAATAGATAAAATGTCGACATTGTCAACTTTTCTACTCTTTCTTTAGATATGTGACCAAGACGTTACTACATGAGATTATTCCTTAGGCAAAAGTTTTTTTGAAAACAACATTTTCAACCGTATATGCGACGTATATATCATTGAGAGTTCAACAAGATTTGTATAATTCATTGGACATAATGTAATACTCAACCTTATTTGAATTAAAGAACATCAAAATAATTATTTTTTTTTAATTTCATAAATACCTACATATATTCAAACCTGATAAGAAAACTAAGTTCTATGTCAAAGAATGTATATAAAATGCATTTCTTAATATTAGATTAAAAACAAAATATAGAATTAAAATGATATATCCAACGAACTCAACGTTGATTTTATCGTTGTTTCCCACGATAAGCTATTATTTATCATAATTTGACTTCTTTAGATTTATGAATCCTCATATGGAAAACACAACAAATTTGTTGCACCATTATCTAGCCATCAATAACTAGACGAGGCTTCTAATAGGTATTGGATTCATAAATAATGCCAAAAAATCATTACTCGCATACTCACACTTGGATAACCAAATTTTTGTATATTTACTACAATCTATCTTTATATGACATTTCTTCTTAAAAAAAAAAAAAACAAAGGTCCCCATCATTTGAAGGATGCTTTCTTAGGATCCAGATTGTCAGAATGATCGATGATTTCATACGTTCATTTATGAATATGATTTTTAGACTTTGAATTTACCATCCTTAGAACATAATTTCTAACCTCATCAGAATTATCATACTTTATATTGAAGAGTCATTGTAGATATGTCATAATCTCGGCATTAGATAAGACACGATTTCAAGTTACCAAGGTTGTCATCATCTTTTTAGTAATGTAGTCAGTTGGTAAACCATTGTTTTTTAAGGGTTCATAAATGGAACGCTTTATGGATAATAAGCAAATTCAATTACTCTTTTCCCAAATAGAAAATCTTTTTTCCACTACTTAAAGTTTGAACTAGCAAGAACATCAATAGTTATGAAGTTATTAATTATAAATAAGATGACAAAAATAACAAACAATCTATGTAATTAGCATCATGTGAGTATTGTACAACTTGAAGATGTACAAGTAAACATTTTAGGGAGTTACATGTATTATCATATAATTACCTTTGGGCAAAATACATGGCATGCCATTGTATACTCCCTATATGACAACGGCCATGAGAGTATATTCAAATCTTCATGATTCATCACCTTTGGGTGTATGAACCACTAGGATCAATCATTCTTTCATCATATGGTTATTCCCTCCATGAACTAATACACAATCACCTCATTTGGGAGTATAACCACGTATTAGAACATGAGACATCCCATCATTATATGATATTGATATTTCTCAAATCCAATCAAGTGTACAATTTCATTGGTTACAACCCAATTGAAATATTGAAACTCTCTCATACTAGGCATATCAACTTTACTTCTCACATACACTACATACATGTGATTTTAACTCTAGTGACATTAGCAATTTATCACTAAAATCACATATCATGCTAATTACATTACTTTATTCATTTATACAAGTTAAATTTTATATAAATTATCAATGAATCATACTCTACACAATCTTTAAGTGATAATATACATGTGAGCTTGCACCTGCATTTTCAAAATTATAGAAAAATACAAGAAAATACCCTAAAATACCCACACACAAAAAACCCATATTTAGGGTTCCATACATATTTTCACTTCCATAAAATTATCAAAAATAAAAAATAAATATATCATAGTGTAGAGCATCTCCATACAAGCACATAGACTCTAAAAACGCTCTAATCGGAGTCCGAATGCACCTGTACGCTCGTCAAGAGTGCGAGGCGTGTGTAGCACACACATCGCACGCCTGAATCAATATGATCGTTGGTTTGACCGGTTAGACTGATTCGATTGGTCAATTAGAAACTGGGTGGTGCAGGTCAACAGCTTGGGTCATAGTCAATCGGGTCAGGTCAAGTCAACGAGTCGGATTGTGGTCAACGGGTCGGGTTGGATCACTCGAGCACGAGTTGTTGACGTTAGCATGACGTCAGCCCTTGTGCATGAGAACGCGTGAAAGCTTGTGGCCACGGGTGCTTGACCCACAACGGCACGTGGGGGCGCATGCGGCCTCCCCCAGTGGTGCGTCACTCATGGTTTTGCTCGTCTTGACGAATTCTTTATGTTTATATAATTAATCGATTTTTGTTGCACAAAAAATCACCAAAAAGGGCAAAAAATATACGTCGATGTTTTAATTTATGGAGGTTCTAATACCACATGAAATATGCGAAAACATAACCTAAATCTCCATAACTAGAACCAAGAACACATATACAATTAAGAAGAGAGATTAACGCACTTGATTTGGACCATCGTTCTTAATACGAAATAGTGACAATCCATACTCAAGAACTTTTTCTCTATTGCCTTCTGTATCACTAGCCCAATGAGATGGCTCCTTACTCTTAGCGCTTAGAAAACGCTCCTTTGTGGGGATAATTATGAGTATTAGGTTTAGCGAAAAGATTTGAGCACTATTTATAGAATTTCCAGCCGAGCTCAACTTGGCCCACATTAGCTAGCCTTATATTAAACTAATTAAGAAACATTCTATCTCACCTTAGATCAATACCGTTAAATGGTAAATTACAATATTATTTAATGTAACCAACATTAGGAAAACTCTTACAATTTCTTTTAGTGCTAGAGAGGAGTAAAGTGACCTTCATGATTTGAATGGGAAAATGATAAAAATAGATGTCTACATACCTCAATTTCGTTTATCAACTTCATGGCTTTAATAATATACATCACAGAGCATCCATGAACTATACTTAAAATTATACAACTTTGAGGGGACAAAAAGAACTACACCTGCATGGATTGTCACAACAATGACATATATTGGATGACCAAGTGTCAGATTTTTTATGACGATGATGGTGGGGGAAACCGATATTGACCGTGTATCCTTGAGAATGAGAAAGAGGGTTTGATCTTGGGGATGACATGGTTATGTCCTTTTAAGGTCTCCAAGATATAAAAGATGATGATGGCCAAGCACTGGGGGTTAAATAAAGGATAGGATATTTATGATTGACTCTAACGAATGTGGGTTTTGTTGATACATAATTTTTAGTCGATGCGTCAAAAGGTAAAAAAAAATTCGAGATTAGGGTTTCCGATTGCAACGGAGCCCATTTCTCGATCAAAAAGTGTCGTTTTCATTTCTTTCATTTCCATTGTTATTTTTAAGCAATTTCCTAGTCATTTTCAAGAAAAACCTGAGAAGTAAAACGGTTGATTTTTGGGTTGACTTTTGGTCAACCATTTGATCAAAAGTCAAGCCAAGTAAAAAAGTTAGCTTTTTGCCCAAAATAGCCTTAATTTCACTTTAGTCAAATCATTTTTTTCAAAAGTTCAAAGATTTGACTAAAAAATTAACTTTTTAGGAAAAAACAACTAAATGATTGACTTTTGATCAAACATTTGACCCAAAAAAAGGGAAAAATCAAGAATCCTCAAAACACATTTTTTAATGTTAATTTGACTTTTGTGTCGAAAATTCCACAAAATTCGATTGAGAACATTGTTTTCCGAATTTTTCGGTTTTAGGTTCTAAATCGACAAAAAACAAAAGTACTTTTGTTGTAGCCGTAATTAGGCATAGTTCCTTTTATGACATTTTGTCTATGGACTATTTCTAATCAACTCATTCATTTAATTTTGAGAATTGTCATGCCAAAAGGCGAATTGTCATTTTAAACCATAGTTAGGGGGTCTAAATCGATCCTTCATGATTTCTAAACGGACAATTCTTTTCCACTCATTTTTTTGAGATAAGTCCAAATCCAAGGTTTGTTTTGAGAAATTCACATGAGAAATTCCTAATTAAAGGAATTTCACTCTCTTGAACGTAAGAAAATCAAGCTGTCAAGCTTTAATTGGAGAAATTTAGGTTGGCCCATTCAACATTATGGTTTTTTTTTTTTTTTGGTCGGAAAACAAATATTATATAATCAAGTTAAAGAAACAGAGTAGCCCGTTGAATGGGCTTCAAAAAACAGAAGATCCATAAGCGAAATGGGAGGGGACGTAGCCCAGTCCGATGGTAAGGTGCCATTACAGTGTCGTACACTTGAGTTAGGGAAAGAAGAAAGCTTGGCTACCGCTTTTGCAAGTAGAGCTCTCGCCTCCCATGGTGTCGAATGCGGATCATGGACAGCTTCCACCAGCACCAGACAATCAGATTCCATCACAAGGTGATCCTGATCCTTACCATGTTGTAGTAGATGATCGAGAGTGATGAGGAATGCTTGGATCTCACTTTGCAAGGCTGAAGCTGCTGGGAAATCACAGGTAAAGCCGTATAGAAAAGTGCCTAAGTGATCTCTGTAAATGCACACCATAGCGCCTATTGTACTAGAGGGATGATAGGTCCCATCTATGTTGATTTTCACCACGCCAGGATCTGGTGGTCGCCATAGTAGATCGAATTGAGGAGTAGATCGACCTGTTCACGTCAGTGGTTGTGTGGAGAGTTGTGCTATTCTGACCTGGGCAAGGGTTACATCCATGACTTGAAGGTGATTGAGACGCTGTAGGCAGAATATGAACCTGTTGCGCGCCTTCCAGATGTGCCACAAGAGAGAAGCAATTGTCTCCAAGCTAGGATAGGTACATCGTTGTTCGATTTGTGCCACTAACCACGCATCCATCCTTGTGATTGACTATGGTGTGATTTGTATACGAATCTGTGGATGTGACCATATTCGGTGCATCCATGGACATAAAAGAAAGAGGTGTTCTATAGTTTACGGTGTGTGGTGAGAGCAGAGAGGGCATGTCGGATCAGTGGTGATACATCGTTGGAAGAGATTAGCTTTCTTTGCTAAGGCATTATGGCATAATGACCAGAGGAAAGGTCGAATTTTGGGGGTAAGTTTCACAGCCCAAATGGATTTCCATAGTAGCTTGGGGGGTTGATAGGAGGATGATGGTAGGTGTTGCTGATGGTTGGGAATGACTTGTCTGATGGTGTGATAGCCGATTTTCACAGTATATGTACCATTTAATGTCCCAGTCCACATAAGCTGATCAGTAGTGTATTGAGGTCTTACTTGGATTGTAAGTATTTCTTCGACTATTGAGGCATCAAAGCGCTGGTTTAGTAGGGGAATATTCCAATTGTTGCTTTTCGGGTCCAATAGATCGGCCACATTCATCGGGTCACTCCTAGCAACAGGGCCTCCTATAAGTCCTCTAGGGAGCCATCGATCTTCTCGGATTTTAATAGTTTGTCCATTGCCAATGGACCATTGTAGGTGAGGTAATATGGAATCCCTCCCAAGTAGAATACTCCGCCATCCCCAGGATGGTCTGGCTCCCCTATCGGCATGCCTAAAAACCTATAAGTGGAAATAAAGCCCTTTAAAAAGGGTGCTCTATAAAGATGTTGGGTGCTAGATTAACCTCCATGCTTGTTTTTCGAGCATGGCTTTGTTAAATTCTGTGAGATCACATAAATCCGAGACCCCCACTGTCCTTTCTACGTTTGAGAACATCCCAATTTTTCCAATTGATGCTTGATTTAGTACAATCTCTCTGCCACCAAAACCGAGCAATTTTCTGTTCAATGAATTTGCAAATGGACATATGAATTTTAAAGATGGACATGGCATACTATGGAATCGCTTGTACAACAGTCTTGAGTAAAATTTTCTTTCCACCCTTAGATATCAGATTTTCTTTCCATCCTTCTAGTTTGGCATTCACCCTTCCCAAAATCCAAGCAAACATCTCCCGTTTAGATCTTCCCCAATCATATGGTATACCTATTTGCTAGTCCTATCAATCACAGGTATTCGAAGTGCACTTGCTAAATTTTCTTGTAGACTAAGAGGACAGGCTTTGCTAAAGAAGATTCCGGATTTATTCCTATTAACAGCTTGACCAATAGCAAAGCAGTATTGATTGACTATGTTGGCTAAATTCTGACATTCAAGTAATTTAACATCTAGAAAAAATATGACATCATTAGCAAAAAACAGGTGAGATAGAGTAGGACAACACTTGTTCAACTTGATGTCGTTGAGATGGCCTATGGTAATTGCTTGGTGTATAAGATGTGATAGGATGTTCGCCAATGAATAGATAAGGGGGAAAGAGGATCTCCCTATCTGAGTCCTCAGGTTGGTTGGAAGTATGGTGAATGTTCACCATTGAATTTAACACTAAAAGACACTGTCGTTATACATTGCATGATCCACTATACCCATGTAGCATGAAAGCCTAACGTGAGGAGATAATCTTGGAGGAAATCCCATTCAACCCGGTCATATGCCTTTTGCATATCCATTTTTAGGACAGCTCGAAATTGGCGCTTGCATTTTCTAACCTTAAGCTGATGAAGCACCTCTTGGACGATTAAAATGTTATCTTGTATTTGGCGTCCACTCACAAAGGCGCTTTGCTCCCTGGAAATAAGCTCAGGTGGGTAGGGCTTTAGGTGATTGGCGATCACCTTAGAAATGATTTTATAGGCATAATTGCAAAGGCTTATGGGACGGTATTGGTCTAGTCTTTTAGGGTGTGGTACCTTGGGGATTAGGGAGATGATGGTTTTATTTAAATCTGGTGGCATTACTCCATATAGGGAAGAATTGCTTCACGAATGAAAAGATCTCGTCTTGGAGTATATCCCAATGATTTTGATAGAAAAGTCCATTCAAACTGCCTGGGCCTAGAGCTTTAGTAACCCCCAATTGGAACGTAACATGTTGAACCTCCTCCCTGGTGATAGGAGCTGTCAAAGACATGTTCATTTCATCAGTAATAACCCGTGGGCATTGATTCAGAAGAGGCCCATAATCACAATGTCCCATTGTCTAATATAGATTTGAAAAGTAATCCGTTGTCATCTTCTTTAAAAGTCGGAGATCGCACACCCAACCGTGATTGTCGTCCTGTACTGATCTTATTGCGTTGTCTCCTTTGAATGGTAGTTGCATGAAAGAATTTAGTATTTTTATCTCCCCACCTTAGTCAGTTGATCCTACAGCGCATCGCCCAATACTGTTCTTTTTGTTGCCATAATTTCTGAATTTGCTCTTTCGAGTGAGTAACCAATAGTGCATCATAGTGATCATGGGTTTGATTGATGTGACCTTGAAGTTGCTGGTGCAAAGCTGCAAGTTGATGATGTCCCTTGTTGAATTTTGATCTGCTCCAATGAGCTAGTGCAAAGGAGACTGCCTTTAGTTTGGATGGAAGGGTGGAGTTCGGTAACTATGTGAATCTCCATGACCGAGCAACGATTTCACAACAATCCGAGTCTTAGATCCAGAAAGCTTCGAAATGAAGGGCCGATGTTGTCGACAGGGTAAGGCTTCAGTGATTAAGAGCAAGGGGCTGTGATCCGACCCCATAGCAGGTAAAGCAAACGCTTCAGCTTCAGGGAAGGTGAGACGCCAATCCAGAGTACACGAAGCCCTATCCAATCTTTCCTTGACAAAGTCATCATCAGCTCTATGATTCATCCAGTTTAAGGTACATCCCTTACTTTCTATGTCCGTGAGTGAACAATCATGTAATACATCTCGAAAAGATTGTATTATATGAGAATCGACCAAGTGCTTACCTACTTTTTTCCCAATGATAGAGTATTTCATTGAAGTCACCGACACAAATCCATGGTAGGGTGTTAGAGGCGCTAATAAGTCGTACGGTTGCCCATAGCAGTTGGCGTTGCTAGAAAGTAGCCGGAGCATGAAGGCAGGTGAGTAGCATTGGAGTACCTCCCATTATATCAGTGCATATGACATCAAAAAACTCCGAGGTAGAGCATTCCAAAGTTATAATAAGATGGTCAGTCCAAAATAAAGCCAACCCACGAGCTAAACCAATGGGGTTGAGCAGAAAAGAGCTAGGATACTTGAGTCTCTTTTGCAGTCGTTTGACTACGACCTCTTGGTTTTTAGTTTCCATCAAAAAAATAATGTTGGGCCTCTCTTTAGCCACTAAGGCCTTGAGGGATTGAATTGTCAGGGGATTGCCCAGACCCTGGTAGTTCTAGCTCAAAAGTTTCATTTATCACTTGGTGGCTTTTTTGGGCAAGCCACCATAGCCCATTTGCCAGCTTCTTCGGCTTCCAAGATGGGAGTATCCATGAGTTGTGTCTCATCAAGGTCTTCATGGTGATTTAGTCGTGGTTCATAAGGATTATACCTCTTCAATTTTTTGGTTGTGCCTGCTTTGGTATTAATTCTATTGTGCTTTGTCTTCTTGGGGTGAGAGGAGCCACTGCCAAGTCTTCAGGATGCTTCATCTTGGCAGAAACCAGATCCATCGTAGCTGTTATTGGAGGTTCTGAAGGCTGACCTGCAGGAGTGGGACGCTGGATGAATTTGTCTGTACTCTGAATGAGTGGCAGAGCTGGCGGCTGAAGAATTCCTATGTTTCTATCAGCGTTGGAAGGTTGCATCGTGACCAGGTGGGGGAGTTTCTGGGATGACCTCTTCTGGCGGTTCGGGTATGTCTTGCGAAGCATAGAAAGTTTTCTAGTATGGACTATGTTCCCGAACTTCCGCTTGTAACCATTGGCAGTACGCCATTTTTCTTTGCCCATCATCTTAGCTTCATCAAAAGGATAATCCTTATAGTACATGGCATAGTGCCCAAGCTTGCCGCAGGAGTAACAAAAATGTGACAGGTGTTCATATCGAAAATCTAGCCATAATGTTTTTCCATTAATTTTGATCAACTGGCCTGTCGTCAAAGGTTCCTACACCTTGAGTTCGACCATTGTTTTCCTAGCTCGGAGGGAAGTACCCTCCTTATTTTCTATTCAGACTTCCAGTACTCTGCCTATGTGTCTAACAGCCTTTTCTATCATATTTTCGGAACACCATTCCAACGGAAGACCAAAGACTTGCACCCAGAATGCGCAAGTGGAAAAATCATAATAATGCAGCGGTGTGTTGGGAACCCAACACTTAAAGATAACCAAATGGCTAATGAAAAGCCAGGGGTCCCCATCCAAAAGCCGTTGTTTCTCCACCTCAGATTTGAATTTGACTACATATAACCCTGCTTCCCATGAGGATAGTTCGACCTAGTCTGTTCTCCAAGCACGCCTTAATTTATTTTGGAAAGCTTGAAAGTTTATGGATGGATTGGATAGAATTTTACCTATCAATATCAATTTGCATTTTTCAACTTTGTCTATAGGTAGTGCATCATCCCAAACTTCAATCCCTTGTTCTAGCCAGAGACGGCCCATTCGAGAGAATAGGGCAACAAGGCGAGATGTTTCTTCCTGGTCTTGATTGTCCATGAGGTCAGGGGACAATGCCTCTGACTAGAGAGCCTATCTTGGAGAAGAAATTCACATGCAGATGGGTTAGGGTACAGCAGGAAGCAGCGACCGACGATATGGAAATTCCAGGCAAGCGATTGAAAATATACCATTCATGAGAGTTGGGTCGAGGTGATTGAAAACTAAATCCCACCTACCAGCAACGAGGATGGCGAAGATTGGGTCAGTAATCGGAGAGGGGTGAAAATTGGGAGGGGAAGGTGATGGAACCAGGTGGGAACACTTCCAGAATAGAAGTCCGAACAATTGAGAGCAACAACTATGGAAGAAGCGATGAAAGGAAATACTGGGTTGAAAAACAGGGGAAGAGACGAAGGTGGAACAAGAATGGTGAAGTTAGGGTTTAGAATCTTAAACTACCATGAAGGTAGAGAAACGACTCTACATTTCGAGAGAAAGTATTAACTTCTACATTTCTTCACAGCTGCGGGGAAGACCGACATCCACGTTGATCTTATCTCTAGCCGGTTCATTTGCTTGAACCGGCTCCTATCTGGTGGTTGTTGGACTCCCAGCCACCGTTGATTGGTTCATATAGAGGTCCCCAACCCTCTAGTGGTCGGGGTTTGAAGAGTTGGTCACCCGAGCATCTCCGGCGACCATTTCCTTCAATCAGCATTGAAGACCTATCCAAATAGAGACCGATTCTGCTCATAGGCTGAACTGGCTATTCAACCGCTTCCTTTGGCGATCCACAGTGATCGAATCTGTTCATTGAAGTTTTGATCATGCTTCGACAATGATCACTTCGTCTGATTGTGTCCAAAATCAAGGAAAATGAGAAAAGATAGATTCTCGAACTTGAATTTGATAAAGCGAGATTGGCATATCCGATCGGGGCTAAGATTCAAGATTAGATCCATATAATATGCTTTGATTTAAAAATAATAAGGTTGTTTGATGATTTGCTGAGATTGAAGTTCATTAAGGATGGGTTTGTGGTTGATTGAGTGTGATTAACGTTGATATGCGATTTTCGTGCTTCTCTGCATAGCTTACTATTTGGCTTAAAATGAGGTATTAGATGAGCTTATTTGACCTTGACTCATTCTAGGCTTAGAAAGTACACTTCGATATCTTCGATTTGATAGGTCACACAACCTGAATAGAAATCTTTTGACCCTCAAAAAATACCTCAGAATCCAGTCAATTCTGCAGTAGTTTAGGTTGATTTTTTGTTCTGGTTTTATACCAATTTTTTTTTTTTCGTGTTGATTTTTGTGTTCTGAATTTGGAGAAGTTTTCTCATGAGATTTGTTCCAAATCATCTCGAGTATAACATATATTTTGTCTATATTTTTTGGAGGTGTTTTGATTAGGCAAAATCATTTAAAACTGACTGCATGTTATTCAACCCTGCATTGCATCCAAATTGAGTTTGTGTGAGTTTGAGCTTGTAGATGAACTAATTAAGTTTGACATTCTTCATTAGACTTGTAATGCATGTTTTAAGGATTCTAGGAAGGTAAGATTCATATGGATCGCTCGTCGTTTGGTGTGTCAATTGCATACTCAAATACATTTAGGTACTGCTGCAATTAGGACATTTCATGATATGCATCTGTTTTAATATTTTCACCTAGATTTCTGTGATCTCCATTAGGTTTTGACATCTTAACAAAAATTGTTCGTCATTTTGTACTCTGCATATAAAATTTTTCATTATATTTTTCAAACGTCATTAGGTAATCAAAATCAAGTATGTTCTGTGATATTTGTATTAATTTCGAGGCTTATCATAAAGTCACTATAACACATTTATTAGGGTCTCTTAAAGACCAGATCATGCATCAATGCTTCGTGACTTTTGAAATGTGCATTACAAGCTTAGCGTCCATATGTTGTGCGTCATGATTGAACATCATTTGACATGTGAATGTCATGTGTTAATTAGGTTAGTTGCATTGGGAAAACATCAAACCCGTCATTTTAATTTTAAGTCATTTTGCATTGCCAATGACTCGTATAATTCTTTCATATCCCGACCTAGGGTTAGATGATTACCCAAATCATTTGTCACATCTAATCCTTTGTCGTATGCGAATTTCATGCCACTTATGCATTATTTACGTGACTTTAGAAATCATAAATGCATATTATGTGTTGACTTGTTAATGGCTACCATGCACTTTTTTACATATGCCAATTTTTGAGCATCAAATTGACCTTGATTGAATTTCGACCCTTCTAGGAAGTCATAGGACTCGTTTAGATCTTTTGAATGCCACTAGTTTTGAGCAATTTTCTTGTCGTTAGGACCACTTTCCATTTTTTTTTAAAAAAAAATTTTGTCTAGAAATTTGACTTAGATTAAATTCGGAACTCTGTTTTTACCGCTGTTTAGTCGGTCTTTTGCTATTTTTGTGTGATTTTTTGGGTAGAGATTCTTGAGTTGGACTCTTAAAAACTTTTGTTTGTCACATTTTGGACTATGTTGTGGTGAAATTTTATATTTTTCAGATTATGTTTGATAGGTTTAATCTCAGTCTCATTGTTACTTTACATTGCTGTGTTGTGAAAATTCTGATGCGACATCGAACTTCATGAATTTTTTAAAAATGCTTACATAACTCATTTTGGAAAACTTTCTCAACAAAGTTTGTTTCTTATGATGTCGTGCATATTGTGTAATTTTCTTAAGGACAAATCATCAATGGGTCCTTTCCAATTTAGTTGATTCTGTCTGTCTTGTCTGTGATGTTCTGTTGTAAACCCTTATTGTGATTTCTTTTTAGGATTTTTTAGGATGACTTACATGTGGAATTAGGATTCATTGTCTTCATGAAATCCAATCCAAATTCCTTGATCTTCATTTTCAGAATTTTTCAATAAATGAAATGATTTTTTGATCGCATTTTCTACAAAATTGATTTGAAATGTTGATGTTGCACACTAAAATGAATTTGGTACATTTGATGCTTCCAACATCAATTGTTTAGAATCCTTTAGACCTTTTGATTTGACATTGGAATCTTTATGGTCTGGACCGTATTTAAAATGCATGCAATGTATGTGAGTGCTGTTGACACCTAATTTTGGAAAAATAAAATTGCATTTTTGAACAAATAAAATGAAAAATAAAAAAAATGGATGAAATCGATTTGATTGATTATGCATGGAAATTTGAAATTTGATGGATATTCAGATTTTGATAAATGCAAAAACAATTAAAAATCAGGTGAACAAAGGGCAAGAATTTTTATAAAACGGAATAAATCGGAGCAAAATCGAGCTGATTGTGAAATCACGCTCTGATTTGCAGCTTTGATTTAATGCGACGGAAGATGGAAACTCGAAAAATACCATTCAAAGCGGCCCTTCGGAATTAGTATAAAAGAGAGTTTCATTTTTTGTAACGAGGGGGCAAAATTTTCGAAGAAATTGAGAGTAAAAAGCTCCGGAGAAGTTCGCACAAAAAAAGCTTTGAGAGAAAAAAAAAAAAAAAGTCAGCTTTTCCTTCTGTGGAAAAAGCTGAAAAAGAAACAGAGGGGAAGAAAGAATTCGTACAGAGAGTAGGCGTCAGGTGAGAGAGAAAAACCAAAAAGAAAAGAAAAAGAAAAAGACGTGTGCATTGTGCTTCTTCTTTGTGGATTCCTTCTCCGTGAAGCCACACGCCACTCCGCTGCTGTACTGACTTCGCCCACACCGCCTCGCGCCGGCCACCGCGCCTCCTTCACCGCCGCTCGAACTCCCCTACGACGCCAACAGCAGCCAGCCCCGCGAGCCCCCTCGCCGCCGAACCCAATCTCGCCGCTTGAGTGCCGACACCTACAGATTTGAGCCCGTCTCCACTCGATGCCACACCTCGGCGACTTGCGACCATCACACCCGCAAAGAACCGCCCGTCGAGCCACGGCGCCTTTGCCCGCGCATCCACTTCTGCAGACGTCGCTCGCCTCCGCCTATACCTCCGTCCGAGCCCCATTCAGTCGCCACGCCACCTCTGCCGTGTCTGCACCAGTGAAAACGAACGCCCTTGAATTCCGACAACGGTGTCTCCATAGCCGCGAGCACCCTCGCGCCCACCACCGCAACCGTTGACACCGCCGGATCTGCAGCCAACACCCCCGCGACCCGAGCCCCCCGCGATTCGGAGCCACCATCGTGCAACCGCCGCCGCCGCGTTACCCTCCCCGTGCCCGGACCCACACCATCCGTGACCCGGAGCTGCCACGGTGAGACCACCACGACGCCGCAGCCTCGACCCGCACGGCCCGCCGCTCCGACGCTCGCCGATCCGCCTCCGCCCGCACCGGACCGCAATCACCCTCGCCCGCCACTGCAGATCGCAACTCCAGCACCACCAGAGCCCGTGCACCGCCTCGTCGCTGACGACTAGCAGTCCTGGCGCTGTTCAGCCCTCGCCGGAGTCCTAACGCCGTTAGCCGACCTCCTGCCTCCCTCCGGCGTCACCCTCTCGTCTCCTTTACTTACCTAGGTAGTTTTTATTATTTTTACTTTTACATTTAACTTTTACTTTTTACTTTCTTTACAATTTAGTTTATTTTATTTGTTATGTTATTTTTGTTTATTTCATTTGATAGCATTTTTAGTTTAGGTATTTAATTTGTAATATTGGATGTTAATATCTGTAATTTTTGTAGGCATTATCCGTAGGGATTTTGTCCGAAACTATTATAATTATTAATTTGATCCGAGAGACATTGGATCATTTTTTAAATTATTTTAATTGTTGGGCTTCTTAGTGAGATTTTTAATTGTTAAATCACAATAATTATTTAATTTGGTCCGTAAGACTTCGGATCGATTTGTAATTATTTTGATTTCTTTGTTGTGATAATTAGGTTAGAATAACCGTTAATTTGACCTATGAGACAATAGGTTATTTTTTTGATTATTTTAATCCTTCATTGCTTGATTTTGTTGATAGCTTAGATTTAATAATTACTTATCTTTAAAAAAAACTAAAAAAAAGCAAAAATCAAAAAATCAAAAACTTGCTTGAGCATATAGGACATGTAGGTTTAATAAATTAGACATGTAGGTTTAGTAAATTATTATTTTTTGGATTATATTTTTTAGAATTGCATCTTTAGATATCTTTTTAAAATAGGTTAGGGTCAATCTTAAACAACCTTTTTTTTAGAGTCTTAGATAAAATTGGCATATTTTTATATTCTCATTTTTTAAAAAATTAAAATTAAAATTAAACAATAGTTTTTAAGATAGGATAGGGTTTAAGTCAAATTAATCCCTAGAATAAATTAGAAAATTATTCCTTTTTAGATAGATTAATTAGAATCTTTATAAATTCTAAATTTCAATAATAAAAAATCCAAAAATACTAGGTGCATGTTAACTAGTTTGCATAATAGGATTATTTAATCGAGCTTGTTAATTAGTGAAATTAGGTCATGAGGTGCATAATAATTAGTTTGCATAATAGGCCCGTTTAATTAAAATTTGCATATTAATAAGATCAAGTCATTTAGTTTAAAAATGCATTTTCATAAAAGAATTCTAATTTTTAAGAAAACCCAAAAAAATGATTGCTTGCTTTGTGTGATGCAATTTATTATTTTTTATTTGAATGTTTTAATAATGGATGGGCACCCGTATGGTCACCATTTGCATGATAGTAATTTAGGTTAAAATAAATCAGCTGCCTGCAAAAAAGCATTTTAAAAAATTAAAAAGAAATGGTACCGAAAGGGCATTAGAAAATTCTAGTGTAACCAAGTCCTCGTACCCTTAGTCTCTGGTTCGTAGGAGTAAAATAAATCTCCCTTTATTTTACTTAGGTGTCTAATCGACCTACCATAAACCGATTAGTGGCGACTCATAGTTAATAATCATTTGCATGTTAAATATTTGAAACTTAAGTCGCGAATTGGTACAGGCTTAGGAGAGCCCGAGCTACGTTTAAAGACTTAGTAGTCCATTAACCTAGTTTTAGGTGGTGCACCCGAAATTTAGGTCGCGACAGCTTGGCGACTCCACTAGGGACTTGTGTTAAAACATTTAGTGGACTTAGGTCAATTTTTCTTTTTCTTTTAAAAATATTTTTGTTTGGCAGCGAGGATCCTAGGTACGTCCCTAACATTTCTAAGGTGTTAAATGTTTTTGCAGATGGAAGGTATAAGGGGAGTAGTCTATGCTAACCTTTGTCTTGCAGGTTGGAGTATGGGATTAATGATTTATTTTTCCATGATTAGAAGTGTTGTTTGCATTTAAACTGTTGTGCATGTTTTACTGCTTTTAATACTACACTATTGCACACACAACTTGTGGCCGGACCTAGGCTGCGATAGGATTTCTATGATAGTGTTGAGAAGAATACTTCCTCCAAAGCGAGATTGCTATGTAGAGATTGACATTCGCTTCCCCGAAAGTCTTTTCATAGTGTCGAATGTGTTTGTCCATATCCGCAAGACTCGTGACTATTGGACATTCCATTCGACTGAGCCGGAGTTAGGGGGACCTGACACGTTAATGTGAGACTGCAACAGTCAGATCATCCTCTTAGCTCCACTTTGTTAAACCGTCTAGATAGAAATCGAGCCTCACATTTCATGCGTGTGTCTATGTGCTTGTCATCCCTTCTGGTGAAAGTAAGTTGTCTAAATTCTTACTTCGCAATTTACTTACTTTATTGCAATTTTTGTCGGTCCATGACAATAGATTTCGTCGCGTCTTGTTTTATATGCTATGGGGAGGACCGACGTACAATTCATTTCCACTCCCAAAAAAGAGCTCAAGATGTGGCTGGATCAGTTAGATCAAAAGGGCCAGAGGTATGTGAAGACTAGGATTGCCCGACTGCTCCCACTATTGGAGATCAACATCCACTCTAGTGTGATACAAGCACTCCCTCACTTCTGGCATCCACAAACTTCCACCTTCATATTTGGTGAGTATGAATTGACTCTAACACTTGAAGAATATAGTGTTGCCATTGGAATACCCCTGGAAAAGGAACTTGTTAGACCGCCTATCGGTATAGATTCTATTTCTGAATTATCACAGTTTTTAGAAATCGAAACCGAAAGAGTATGAAAAGTTGTTAAGGCCAATTGTTTTGCATGCCCATTTTCGTTTTTGGAAGGCTGCTTTGCAAGGCAGTTAATGGTGTCAAAAGCTAGGATCTTCATGTTAGTATTTTTCGGGCTAATTGTTTTCCCTATTGAAGAAATGCCATTAATCCTTTAATTTCATGGGTGGTTAATCGTGTTTGTGATGGGTTAAATTATGTAAATATGGTTTTAGCTAAAACATTTTTGTCATTAAACCGTTTCAAACAAAATGAAGAAAAGACCATGCGTGCCTTCCTTGAACTTTTGCAAATATGGTTTTTCTCCCACATAAGAGGATTTGGGCACCTCATGAAACAATTTAAGATTGATGATTTTAGGCACCCCATACAAAAATTTGCGGTCTTAGAGCGTTTTTCTCTAAATAAACAATATGCTTGTTGGATTAATTTTTTGAAAAATCCTAATCCTAAGGCATTCCTATGGAATACTAAATGGTTTCGAGTTGATGAGGCTCGTTTCTCACACAAGCATGATGAGCCAATCCCGTTGCTGGGTCTTTCTGGTGCGACTTCTTATTATCCATATAGGGTGGCCCGCCAGTACAAATCTCTTCAGGAAGTTCGTCCACCACTCAAGACAGAGATGTTCCAAGTTCGTTTTATTTGAACAGACTATAACTACTTCAGCGAGATCCGGATGATCATTACCGCTTGGAATGAATGCCACCCAGAGAATATTTTGGTGCCTAAAAGACTGAAAGGCGAAGAGGAAGTCCACCATGCGTCGGCATTCTACATTCAACAACACCGAATTCTTGCGGCCTTACGTCCAGTGGTCCCTGATGTGACTGAGAAGCCCACTCAACGAGCACGAATTGAGCATCTTAAGAGGAAAGTGGAAATGATTGAAACTGAAAATAAGAAGCTTCGCAAGGCGTTGGAATCCGAAAGCATATAAAATGAGATCTTTTGAATTTTGATTCTTAGTCCAATGTCTAGGGAGCTTGATTTCGATTTTCAATTCAATGTTTTTAGTTCAATGTTTAGGGACTTGAATTTCAATTCTTAGTTTATTGTTTGGTTTAATGTTTCTAGTAAATTTTGAATAAAATCAAGCGATTAGACCATTGTCATGGGCCATTTTCTATTTTGTCACTGGTTCTTACATTACCTCATTTTCTCCTCTAGGTGGCAACGGATCCTCCACGCTCACCCATTATCACGCGATTAAGAGCAAGAATGGCTGACTAAAGCGAAATGCGCGATCGCGTGTCCTCCGTGGAAGATCAACTCAAACAGTTAGCTGCCCCCATGCAACTTTTAATAGCTCAACTTCAATCCCTCCAGGTGAATCCAAATCCTCCACCCGCTCTCCCTGAGATAGTAGTCCCGAGGAACAGGGCCCAAATGAGTGATGACAAAATGCCTGATCTGAAAGATGACATGGTCTTTGTTGGAAAGGCCAACCTAGACAGTGTTCCCAAGACAGATCAGGATGAGCGCATTGCAAAGCTGGAGGAGAAAGTGAGACAGCTGCAAGAGTCACAAAGCTCACTCCCGTTCAACCTCTCAGTCTATGAGAAGGTCAAAATGCCGAGTAAGTTCAAAATGCCAGAATTTGAGAAGTACGACGGGACATCTTATCCGAAAATCTCATTTGCAAATGTACCACGTGCGCATGGCCCAGCACGTCAAAAATGAGCCTCTCATGATCCAATCGTTTCATGCGAGTTTGACCGGGCCCGCACTAAACTGGTTTGTGATGAAGAATGTAAACCTCCTCGGAACCTGGAACGAGGTAGCGGACGCATTCCTTAAACAGTACAAGTTCAACATGGACATCACGCCTTCTAGAGAAGACTTGGAGAGGATGGAAAAGAAAAGGAGCGAGTCATTTAAATAGTATGCTGTGAGATGGAGAAACCTGGCGGCCCAAATTACTCCTGAGCCTACTAATAAAGAGTTGATGAAGTTGTTCGTAAAGACTCTTCCATCTGAGTTCCGTAACCGAATGGCCAGTACGTATGTCAAGAGCTTCAATAAGCTTATTCCTATAGGAGAACAGATCGAGATGGGGATAAGGGAAGGATGGTTTTCTGAGCCATCTACTAAAAGGTTCTCTGCCAAGAAAGAGAAGGAAGCGGCCGTGGATGTGAACGTGGCTTATAGCCAAGAAAGTGCCAAACGTGCCCCAGCTGTACAAGTGAACCCAGGACAGCAACAACCTGCTAGCCGTCAATCATTCGCCCAAGTGAATAATAGAAGGCAGTTCTCTCCTCTCCCTAGGTCTCCATCCCAAGTGCTGACAGTCCTCTGAAAGAAGGGTTTGCTTACTAGTGAACCAAAGCGCCCTAACCGTGAAGGCATTCGTGGTTACGACCCGACAAAGAAGTGTGACTACCATAACAGTGAACTGGGGCATTCAACTGATGAATGTTCCACCCTCAAGCACAAGATCCAGAATCTCCTGGATAGAAAGGCCTTTTCATTTCAGACTGCTCAGCCGAACGTTAAAAAAAATCCGCTACCAGAGCATTAGAGTAAGTGAATGCTATCCTGGAACCTAAAATCAGATGGATCAGGAACTTAAAGGTGCACATGGCAAATGCCTACAACGGGCTAGTGAGAGGTGGGTATTACCGATGTCAGGAAGATGTCCCTCTATTGGTGATGAGAGAAAGAGTTGCCAAAATGGTGGATGATGGCATCATTGTGTATGCTGATCATAACTGCATAGTTTCTACTATCTCCCACCTCATCATCGATTGGGAGGAAGAGCAGGCTACATTTGATGCTGACAAGAAAGATGTTGATCCTTCGCTTGTAGACATGCCCCCATTAGAGGATGCATCTCACGAAGAGATAGTGATAGAGGTGCCTCAGCCGTATGAGTATGTCAATAATAAGGCAGTGCCTTGGTCCTATGACCTGGATGTGGACCTTGTTACAAGGTCTGGACGGACCTAGGGTCAAGCTAGTACTCAACCTGCAAAGCCAGTCACCGATGAAGAGGCTAAGGAGTTTCTGGCCGTAATCAAAGCAAGTGAGTATAACGTGGTTGACCACCTACGAAAGATGCCCGCTCAGATCTCCCTACTCGAGCTCTTGATGACGTCCCCCGTGCATCAAAAGTCACTAATGAAGGTGTTGAGTGAAATCCATGTGCCAGAGATCATGGAAGCAGACAAGCTGGAAGAATTCGTGGGATCGGTCCTTCTCAAGGATTTGATTGCCTTCTCTGATGAGGAATTCCCTCTCGAAGGCAGGGGACATAACAAAGCACTCTAAATATCCGTTAAGCACAAGTCTTCTCATATGTCCCGAGTGCTCATCGATAATGGGTCCACTCTAAACATTTGTCCCTTGACCACTCTTCATCGCCTTAAGGTAGACCCGTCAAGGATACATGCCGCGAATACTTCGGTGTGAGCTTTCGATGGAACAAAAAAGGAGGTGATCGGAGAAATCCATCTCGATGTCCAAATAGGGCCGATCATCTTCAATATTCCCTTCCAAGTACTGAACATCCCTACTGCATTCAATTTCCTGCTAGGTCGTCCCTGGATACACACTGCTGGAGCAGTACCATCAAGTCTACATCAAGCTGTGAAATTTGTGATCGAAAAGAAGTTGGTCACTGTGTATGGTGAGGAAGACCACTGGATCTATCATGAGACGGCTATCCCCTATGTAGAGCCGGATTCCCAGTTTAAATCAAGTTACCACTCATTCGAATTGGTGTCCACCATACATGCTTCTTGAGGTTCATCACCGCCTACCCATGAAGTATCAGATGCTACTCTCATGGTGGGAAGAGTAATTGTTGGGAATGGCTTTGTCCCTGGCAATGGTCTTGGGGGAAATGGTCAGGGCATTCGAAACCCCATTGAAGCCCCTCAGAGGTCCCGTTCTGCTGGTTTAGGGTACCATGGACGAGGTGGGGGAAATTCTGAAGGACGACGATAAGAAAGGTGAAGCTCGCCACCTGACCAAGGGCGAGGGAGGCAAAACCCACTACCCCTAAGCATTCATGAGACATTCCCTGGTCCTCCAAGAATGATGCATGATGAAGCGGAAGTGATAGACACTCTGGGGCAGCCTAGTGGCAAGTTTGATTACCTGGTGAAGTATTCGGCCCCTCCTAGCTACTACATTGATCCTAGCGAGATAGTCCCAGATGGATGGGGTGGCATGGATGATCCGACACCCCCGAAGGCAGAGAACCCTGATGATGAGCTGGAAGGAGTTGGAAGCTTATTTGACAACCTCATCATATGAACCATTAATTAAGGACCCCTTGAAGAGATGGGCCTTGGCCCACAAGAGTAACTCTTTTACTGCTTTTGCACATTCCTCCGCGTGAGAATTTTTATTATTTTCTGAATGATGTTTTCAGTTTCTTCTTTTATTGATTGAGTGTTGCATTTTTTTTTTCATTCAATAAATGTAATCGATTGATGAATTTCGATGAAATTACAAATTTTATTTTGAGGGCATGATGAGGTACACCAAATCAGGCCGGTGATGATATCCAATCGATAAAAGAAAAGAAAATTCCAAAGAGAACTCTAAGGCCTAGGCTTCATCATGCTTCCTCATGTCAAAATGTTTCAAAAATGTTTTTGCCAAATAATTTTTTTTAAAAAAATATAAAAAAAGCAAAGATGCTTATTACTCTGTTTGCTTTCTAATTTGTCTACCTCATGTTTCAAGAACAATCCTAAGGCATGCAAAAGTGTGGAAATAGTCCAATCCATTGCAATACGTGCTGATAATGATGATCCTGAAGACTCGATCGAAGATTCCATTGAAGTGCAACATAGCTTGGAACAACATGAAAAGGCTAAGGCCTTCACATCTGAGCAGACCGTCACTATTAATTTAAGTGACACTGAAGAAGCCAAAGAGGTGAAAATTGGGGCAAGTCTCCCCAAAGACGAGGCGGAGCGCCTAATTCAATTACTAAAGGAATATCAAGACATTTTTGCATGGACCTATGCTGACATGCCTGGACTAGACCCGTCAATCGTGGAGCATTCCCTACCTACTAATCCAGACGTGCCGCCTAAGAAGCAAAGGTTGCGGAGGACTAAACCTGAGCTCTCGAAGAAGATAGAGGAAGAGGTGATGAAGCTTTTGAATGTGGGATTTATTAAAGTCTCACAGTACCCCGAATGGGTGGCTAATATCGTGCCAGTAATGAAGGACAGTCGAGTTCGAGTTTGTGTTGACTATTGGGATCTAAACAAGGCTAGTCCAAAGGATGATTTCCCATTACCACACATAGATGTCCTTGTGGATAGTACTGCTGGCTTTGAACTATTCTCATTTATGGATGGTTTTTCTAGGTACAATCAGATAAGGATGAAGGAAGAAGACAAGGAGAAGACTGCATTTATTACCCCGTGGGGAACCTTTCATTATAAGGTCATGCCCTTCGGACTCAAGAATGCAGGGGCAACCTACCAGCGAGCCATGGTCGCCTTATTTCATGACATGATGCACCAGGAGATTGAAGTCTATGTTGATGATATGATTGCAAAGACCCGACCAGGAAGAAGCCACATCGAAACATTGAAGAAGTTGTTCAATCGACTTCATGAGTTCAAGCTTCGTCTAAATCCCGCTAAATGAGTGTTCGGAGCAACATCCGGAAAATTACTTGGATTTATTGTGAGCAGTATAGGGATTGAGATCGACCCTTTCAAGGCTAAGGCCATATGTGAATTGCAACCTCTGTCAACGGTGAAAGAAGTCTGGAGCCTTTTAGGGAGATTGAATTACATAGCAAGATTCATTTCCCAACTCTCTGAAACTGCCAAGCCATTCTTCAAGCTCCTAAAGAAGAATGCACGAATCAACTGGGATGATGAGTGTCGAGAAGCGTTCAACAAGTTGAAGCAGTACCTGATGAATCCACCAGTTCTCGTCTCGCCATCACCGGGGCATCCCTTGATTCTCTACCTCACCATTCATAGTGAGTCATTGGGTGCAATGTTAGCTCAGGAAAGTCCTGTGGATAAAAAAGAACGGGCCATTTATTACTTGAGCAAGAAGTTCACCATATCAGAGTTGAAGTATTCTGATGTTGAAAAGACTTGTGTGGCATTGGTGTGGGTGTTGCATAGGTTGCGACAATACACATTACATTATCAGACATTCCTCGTGACTGAGAACGATCCTATCAAGTACTTACTTGATTGGCCAGTTTTGGTGGGTAAGTTGGCCAAATGGCAAATTTTGATTTCCGAATTTGATGTGTAATTCATGCCACAGAAGTCGGTTAAAGGCCGAGCGATCACTGATCTACTAGCCGAGAATTCAGGAGTCCCTAATGATGATGACAGTTTCCTTGATGACTGTGTCTTGAGTGTAAATGAAGACTCATGGAAGATGTTCTTTGATGGAGCTGTAAACCTATCTGGTTCGGGTATTGGGGTAATTCTGATATCTCCATATGGACAACACCATCCAGTAGCTGCAAAATTGATATTCCCATGCACTAACAATGTAGCAGAGTATGAAGCTTGCATCCTTGGGCTTCAGGCCGCAATTGAGATGGGTGTGGCTAAGATAAAAGTGTTTGGAGATTCTGCACTAATCATACTGTAGACCATGGGAGAATGGAAGACCAAGGATGCCAAGTTACTCCCATACCACAAGTATTTAGAAAATCTGGCGAAAGAGTTCGAGGAAGTTTCGTTTGAATACTTGCCGAGGTCTCATAATCAATTTGCAGATGCACTTGCAACATTATCCTCTATGCTGCAAGTCACTAATGGATTTGGAGATTGAGCCTCTGAAAATAGAAGTTTTGCCGAAGCCGGCTTATTGCATGATTGTGACTAAAGAACCTGATGGAAAACTATGGTATTACGATATCATGAATTACTTTAAAAAAACAGGAATTTCCCGAAGGAAGCACTCAGGCTAATAAGAAGTACATCACAAAGATGGCCTCGAAATTTTTTGTCAATGGTGATAATTTGTACAAGAGATCTTATGATTCTGTCTTGTTACAATGTATAGATGCAGTCGAGGCCACTCAAATCATGCAAGAAGTGCACGAGGGAGTATGTGGTCCCCATATGAATGGACACATGTTAGCCAAGAAGATTATGAGATTAGGCTACTACTGGCTCACACTGGAAAGTGACTGCATCCGGCATGTTCGGAGTTGTCACCGCTGCTAGATTCATGGAAATAAGATAAATGTTCCTCCAACTGAGCTGCATCAGTTTTCTGAGCTATGGCCTTTCTTAATGTGGGGGATTGATGTGATTGGCCCAATCAATCCTAAGGCTTCAAATGGGCATCGATTTATTTTGGTGGCGATAGATTATTTCTCCAAATGGATCGAAGCTACATCCTTTGCAAGTGTCACTGCTCGTAATGTTGTGAAGTTTGTCAAACGTGACATAATTGCTCGCTATGGTGTCCCTAAAGCAATCATCACAGATAATGGGACCAATTTGAACAACAAACTTGTTGATGAGTTGTTCGGAGAGTTCAAAATCAAGCATCTGAATTCGTCTCCTTACCGCCCTCAAATGAACGGGGCCGTTGAAGCGGCCAATAAGAACATTAAAAAGATTTTGGCTAAGACAGCCGTGAATTATCGAGATTGGCATGACAGGCTACCCTTCGCACTGATGGCGTACCGGACATCGATCCGCACTTCCATTGTGGCAACCCTGTTTACTTTGGTGTACAGCATGGAGGCAGTTCTACTTGTAGAAGTGGAGATTCCTTCTCTGAGAGTTTTATCCCAAGTGGATTTATCTGAGGCAGAATGATCAAAACAAAGATTCGAGCAGTTGAACTTGATCGACGAGAAAAGACTGAAGGCTCTCTGCCATGGCCAAACATATCAACAGAGAGTAGCCAGATCTTTCAACCGGAAGGTGCGGCCGAGACATTTTGAGGTAAATGACCTAGTCCTAAGGAAGCTGTTGCCAATCTTTCCAAATCTTGGAGGCAAGTTTGCTCCAAACTACAGCGGCCCATATGTGGTAAAGAAGGTACTTCCTGGCGGTGCCTTGATCTTGGCAAAAATGGATGGTCATAAGTTTTCCACTCCTGTTAATTCAGATGCTGTCAAGAAGTATTACCCATGATAGAATTTGTCATGTCATGTTTTGAACTGCAAGCATTTCAATGATGAATAAATTGCTTCAATGAGTTCAATTGTCCAAATTTATTGCAAATCTTGCATTTTTCTCCCTTGATGAATTGTGTGAGATAAATTGAATGTGTCAAATGAGATACTTTGGAATGATGAAAGGCAAGCCTTGTTCCATACACTGTTTCATACACTAACCCCAAGTGAGTTGTGTGAAAAATTCCATGCCCGCAAGGAAAAGAACTATCTCACAAAGGGTACGTCAACCGAGGTGATGAGAGGCATTCGTTTCTCTATCCCAAACACTACAGGTGATCCATTGCTCAACCCCTTTGAGCCCCATACACTTATGGAGATTCTTTTAAAATTACCCCCGTCAAGGATCATCACATACTGGGGCAAATTTAAAATGAATGGTAGGAATCTTTTTGCTCACACTTGCATCAATCTTCGAGCATCGCTTTTGCAGTGCAACTTACGCAGTAATTCAAGTGCTTTAGGATGACGAAGAGCAATTCTTTCTTTATCCTACACACTTTTGACTATTGCATAGCCCATTTGAGCCTATAAATTCATTTCATGTCAAACCCAGTTGGTGACTATCCCCCACACTGGGGCAAGATGAAAGACAATAATTCAAGTAGCATGATCTAAAATGCTCATAAAAGAAGACTGTGTAAGTCTAGAAAGAAGAAGTGCAAAATAGGGGCATGAAAAAGCAGTGGGCCTGGTAAAAGCAAGGCCAATGTCCAAAAAGAAAAATCAAACACTTGAGTCGTATCCCCAATAAGGTGATACCAAAAAAAAAAAAAAACTCTCAAATGCTGTTGCAATCAATGGAGTTGTGATAAAAAATCTTCGATAGTGGAGAAGGAAAGTGGTGGAAATGTCAAGCCTTTAACACCAACTTTAACCCCCTTTAACACCTTTTTGAGCCTAAAAATCCTTTCATTTCTCAACCCATGAGCCAAGCCTACGTTACGTCCCTTGCAAAGTCTCTTCAGATTAGGGCACTTGAATTAACCTAGGAGTTCACATGTTTTAAGCATCGCTCGAAGAAGTGCGAGCAAGATTATTCATTTCTCATTTTGTAGGGTTCTTGACTTGTAAACCAAGAGATGATCACAGAATATCACTCATTCTTTCAAAAAGCCTTGACTCAAAGAGTCCCTTTTGTTAAGACGTTGACCAGGCCCACATTACCGTCCTTGTTAAAGACCTCTCAGATTGGTAAGGTCGTATCACTTGCGAGATTGCACAAAACCTTGTTTGACATGACGATAGAGAGATAGAGTGATTGCCAAAATCCTGCGTCAAAGGTCAAGATGAAATAACCATTTTGATAAGGATGAGAGAAAAGTCCTTTCAGACCAAAAGATCTCTCATTTGACACATTCATGACACTCATGTGTTCAGATTGGAATATTCTTTTAGGCGATGCAAGATTGATAGAAATCATCACGCATGAATCTCATTTGAATTAATGCATGTCTATGAATACATATTGCTTTTCCTACAACTGTGTTTTGCAGGAAACGCATCCCCAAGGAACAGAGATGTCACCAGGTAAGTATATCTCTATCCATATCTTAAATACTTGTCATTGTACCGGTATTCCCTTTCAAGCACCGGCACTCGATGGAGTTCCCCCCAAAGAATTTTCCCAGATTAATCAGGCGACCATAGAATTGTACGGGTCCTGAAAAAATAAACCTCTGTTCAAGCGACCGTAGAATGGTATGGGTCCTAGACAACCTCAGTGCAGGCGACCGTAGAATGGTACGGGTCCTAAACAACCTCAGTTCAGGTGACCGTAGAATGGTACGGGTCCTAAAAAATCATTTTTTCGTCAAGGCGACCGTAGAATGGTATGGGTCCTAGAAAACAGATCCTTGTTTAGGCAACCGTAGAATGGTACGGGTCCTAGACAACACTCAGGCAATCGTAGAATGGTATGGGTCCTGGAAAATCATTTTTTTGTTTAGGCTACCATAGAATGGTACGGGTCTTAGACACAACCAAACAATGCTATACTAGGCGACCGTAGAATGGTACGGGTCCTAGGAAAGTAGTCTTTTTGCAAAGTCATGTTACTATTCTTGGCAACCGTAGAATGGTACAGGTCCTGGACATGTAACACCAATCTATCTTGAGTTATTCTACCATCCCCGAAGGTAAGTAATTCCAGGTAAGTTCCTTTATCATTTGCATTAGCATTTCCATGCATCATATAAATTTCATTTCGAAATAGGATTCATCTTCCCAAAAAAAAAAAAAATCATTTAGTACATGTGCATGATTAACATTTAGGTCTCAACTTGTCTTCGAAGGCCACCTTTACGAGCTCACCTTCAAAGAGGGGCAGCTGTTGACACCTAATTTTGGAAAAATAAAATTGCATTTTTGAATAAATAAAATGAAAAATAAAAAAATGGATGAAATCGATTTGATTGATTATGCATGGAAATTTGAAATTCTGATGGATATTCAGATTTTGATAAATGCATAAACAATTAAAAATCATGTGAACAAATTGCAAGAATTTTTATAAAACGGAATAAATCGGAGCAAAATCGAGCTGATTGCGAAATCACGCTCTGATTTGCAGCTTTGATTTAATGCGACAGAAGATAGAAACTCGAAAAATACCATTCAAAGTAGCCATTCGGAATTAGTATAAAAGAGAGTTTCATTTTTCGTAACGAGGGGGCAAAATTTTCGAAGAAATTGAGAGTAAAAAGTTTCGGACAGAAGTTCGCACAAAAAAAAAGCTTTGAGAGAAAAAAAGTCAACTTTTCCTTTTTGTGGAAAAAGCAGAAAAAGAAACAGAAGGGAAGAAAGAATTCGTACAGAGAGTAGACGTGAGGTGAGAGAGAGAGAAAAACCAAAAAAGAAAAGAAAAAGAAAAAGACGTGCGCATTGCGCCCACACCGCGTCGCGCCGGCCACCGCGCCTCCGTCACCTCCATTCGACCTCCCCGCGACGCCAACAGCAGCCAGCCCCGCGAGCCCCGCCTCGAACCCGATCTTGCCGCTTGAGTGCCGACACCGCAGACTTGAGCTCGTCTCCACCCTACGCCATGCCTCGCCGACTTGCGAGCATCACACTGCAAAGAACCCACCCGCCGGTCACGCGCCTTTGCCCACGCTTCGCTTCGCAGACGTCGCTCGCCTCCGCGTGTACCTCCGTCCGAGCCCCATTCAGTCGCCACACCACCTCTGCCGTGTCTGCACCAGTGAAAACTAATGCCCTTGAATTCCGACGATGGTGTCTCCACAGCCGCAAGCACCCTCGTGCCCACCAACACAACCGTCGACACCGCTAGATCTAAAGCCAACACCCCGCGCCCGGACCCGAGCCCCCGCGATTCGGAGCCACCATCGTGCAACCGCTGTCGTCGCCTTACCCTCCCCGCGCCCGGACCCGCGCCGTCCGCAAACCTGAGCCACCACGGCGAGACCAACGCGACGCCGTAGCCCCGACCCACACAGCCGCCGCTCCGACGCTCGCCGATCTGCCTCCGCCTGCACCGGACCGCGACCACCCTTGCCCGCCGCTGCAAATCGCGACTCCAGCACCACCGGAGCCCGTGCACCACCTCGTCGCTGACGACCAGCAGTCCCGGCGCTGTTCAGCCCTTGCCGGAGTCCCAGTGCCGCCAGCCGACCGCCTACCTCCCTCCGACATCACCCTCTATCTCCTTTACTTACCTAGGTAGTTTTTATTATTTTTACTTTTACTTTTTACTTTCTTTACAATTTAGTTTATTTTATTTGTTATGTTATTTTTGTTTATTTCATTTGATAGCATTTTTAGTTTAGGTATTTAATTTGTAATATTGGATGTTAATATCTGTAATTTTATTAGGCATTATCCGTAGGGATTTTGTTCAGAACTATTATAATTGTCGCGACCAATTTTTTCGGGGGTGAACCACCTAGGGTTTGGCTAATGGATTGTTAAGCCTAAACTTAACTCGAGCTCTCCCAAGCCCGTACCAATTCATGACTTAAGTTCAAGTTCTTAACATTCAATTGATTTTCAATTAGGAGTCGCCACTAATCTATTTTTGGTGGGTCGATTAGAAACCCAAGTAAAATAACAGGAGAATTATTTTACTCCTACGAACCAGAGACTATTGGTACGGGGACTTGGTTACGCTAGAATTCTCTAACGCCCTTTCGGTACCTTTCTTTTTATTTTGAAAAATGTTTGGCAAGCAGTTTGGATTGATTTTAAATCTATTTCCCTAACATGTGAGGTGGTCATACGGGTGCACAAACCACCAATTTAACACCCAAGTAAAGCAATAAATAAATTGCAGGACTTACCTCAAAGCAACGAAAGCATCTACAATGTTAAATTAAAATCCACATCAACAACCCTAGATATGGTTTCTAATTAACACGCAATTTTTATTTTGTTTTCGCTTAATTAATGAAAATCATGCAATATGCAATGCAATGCCACTAATTTAACATGAAATGATATGACATGGCAACATGACTTAGCTATATGACCTAAGCAATATGATATAACTAAGCATGTAATATATCCTGAAGCATGAGATGGATTTATTCTAAAAATAATTTTTTGTATTTTCCATGAGATTCGAAATTAAAGAAATGCAACACTTAAATATGCAATCTAAATTAATCTAATGACCTAATTCTAATGACGGGCAATTTCTAATTAAATGAACCTAACAAAAATTACTAAATGACGTGCATTGTATGAACCTAATTCTATATGATGTGCACATGGTTTTTATTTTCCTAATAAGCATGCAATTTATTCTAAAGAATGGAACTAATTTATTCTAAGACATTTTATTTTTTATTTTTTCATGGAATTCGGAATTAGGAAAAATGTGAAAATTGTGTAACTAGATTAAGATTCTATTTAATTTGCATTAGGAATTAGGTTAAGCCAAATCCTAATTTAAACTAAAATATTATCTTAACCCAAATAATCCTAAAATGCAATCTATCTAATATCTAAACTTAAAATGAAACATGAAATTTTATCCTAATATGCAATGACGTGCAAAGAATGCATTTATTCTATATGACATATGCATGATGACCCTTTTTGTTTTTGTTTTATTAATTTCGAAATTAAGAATTGTCAAATTATTAAACATGCAACCTAAGTAAAAAAAAAAAAAACTAGCAACCTAAATTGATTGATTTGATTTTTTTGATTTTTGAAATTCGAAATAAATAAATCTCTTATTCTAGACATGCAAAATAACCCTAAAACAAGTAATATCCTAAGATGCATCTAATCTAACTCAAATGTTTTTTCTTTCTTTTATTGGAGCAAACAAATAAAGGCATCAAGAACAACACGGCAACAAATCCAGCAAAATATCATCCATGTCCATTTAATTTTGGAAATAAATTGACGAATCATATCTCGCACCCGAGATCGGATTGGCCAATTTTAGACAAAATCACGAATCGTATCTCGAGCGTGAGATCGGATTGGTGATTTTTCCGTGCAATTACGGGTCATATTTCGAGCATGAAATCGAACCGTCAATCATATGCACGTTGCGAAATTAGGAAGATTTCCTAATTTAGAAGGCTACTCGAGATTTCACATATATTAGCATATCAGAAATTTCCATCATGGGCATCAACGAATATATCAAATAAGGAAACTGAATTTTCGAAAATCAAAATAGATAAGATTTTTATCTAATTCGAATATTGGCTTCCGAATTCCGATCCTCAAACGGCTACTCACGATGCAACGTGGCGGTGCTCGGTTGCTCGAAGATCACCCGATGGGCTCCACGAGACCTGCGAAACAAAAATTTGTAAGCTCGGCAAGGGACTCGTCAATGGACAGCGTATCTTGGTCTCCCACTGTTGGTTTTGTGGAATTTGGTGACGCAAGGAAATCCACTAGTCTTCTGACAATCCCACTGATTGTCAAACTTTGACCTTCTAAAACCCACACTTAAATTTTCAACCTCCAAGGAAAGACTAGCGTGCTTTGTGCAAGGTGTGGCTGCTTCGTCGTTGATGTTAAAAGGACCACCGAGATCGCGGGTTTCACTGAGAAAAAAAACGTCAATGCTGTTGGAGATTTGCTGCACGGTGTGGACTCAACTTGACATGATGACGAAGAAGAGTGCCGCTGCAAAAGATTCGCCAGTGGACAACGACAGATTGGCAACGCAAGGGTGCGACACGAGGCTAGTGTGCACGTTAGGATATCGCGACTTCCCCTTCTTCTCTCTTTGCGAAAGCTTCCGCTATCTCTTTCTCGGGTTGAACCAATCCAGCCAGGGAACACCGCTTCAAAGTCTTCACCCCTTTTTCTGTGTGCTTTTGGTTGCTCTCCTTCTCTTTCTGGATTGTCTTTTGCAAAGTGATGGCGTGCCAATCAAGAACGTCCTGATGAAGGCGCCTAGGCCAGCAACGTGAGATGCAACCCAATAACTCTAATGGCCGTGTATTCTCAGTCGTGTGGCCTCTTTCAACCCTAGGTATTTTTTACCTATTTATAGGGCACGGATTAGGGTTTTAAAATTTTCCAAATTCATCTCCACGAAGATTTCTTTTCGAAACGTAATATTTGTTTTTTTCAATGAAATCTTACAAAGATAAATCCATAAAATCTCTCCGAGGATATGGGCTTGGCCGATTTGCTTTCTTCGTGGGCTTAGCCCGACTCATCAAGTTAAAGTTCTGAATCATCAATTTGAACCCATTTGTCACCGGCCCAATGTAAATGCAATTTAAAATAAATGCACCTAAAACTATATGCTATGCAATTAATTAATTAACTAATATTTTTTAGGGGTTAAAATTAATCCCTAATTTTTTAATGCAATAAATAATTAAACGGGTAGCTAAAATTTAGGTGTCAACAATAATTATTAATTTGATCCGAGAGACATTAGATCATTTTTTAATTATTTTAAAAATTGTTGGGCTTCTTAGTGAGATTTTAATTGTTAAATCACAATAATTATTTAATTTGGTCCGTAAGACTTGGATCGATTTGTAATTATTTTGATTTCTTTGTTGTGATAATTAGGTTAGAATAACCGTTAGTTTGACTCGTGAGACAACATGTTATTTTTTCGATTATTTTAATCCTTCCTTGCTTGATTTTGTTGATAGTTTATATTTAATAATTACTTATCTTTAAAAAAAAAACTAAAAAAATCAAAAATCAAAAATCAAAAACTTGCTTGAGCATATAGGACATGTAGGTTTAATAAATTAGACATGTAGGTTTAGTAAATTATTATTTTTTGGATTATATTTTTCGAATTGCATTTTTAGATATCTTTTTAAAATAGGTTAGGGTCAATCTTAAACAACTTTTTTTAGAGTCTTAGATAAAATTGGCATATTTTTATATTCTCATTTTTTTAAAAATTAAAATTAAAATTAAACAATAGTTTTTACGATAGGATAGGGTTTAAGTCAAATTAATCCTAGAATAAATTAGAAAATTATCCCTTTTTAGATAGATTAATTAGGATCTTTATAAATTCTGAATTTCAATAAAAAATCTAAAAATACTAGGTGCATGTTAACTAGTTTGCATAATAGAGTTATTTAATCAGAGCTTGTTAATTAGTGAAATTAGGTCATGAGGTGCATAATAATTAGTTTGCATAATAGGCCCATTTAATTAAAATTTGCATATTAATAAGATTAAGTGATTTAGTTTAAAAATGCATTTTCATAAAAGATTTCTAATTTTTAAGAAAACCCAAAAAAATGATTGCTTGCTTTGTGTGATGCAATTCATTATTTTTTATTTGAATGTTTTAATAATGGATGAGCACTAGGTGTGGTCACCATTTGCATGATAGTAATTTAAGTTAAAATAAATCAACTACCTGCAAAAAAGCATTTTAAAAAGTCTTATTTTTCTTTCTCGATGTTTCGAGCATATACAAACCTTTTGAAGCATCACATAAACCACACACATGCATGAAACCATCTCATTTTTAGAAATGCCTGTGATTGTAATTGGTGCATGCCCATTGAATAAGGCCCCACGGCCTGCATGCATGTTTAATTATTGGTGATGCATGTGATTGTTAGATCTATGTTTAGATATGATGCTTGATTCTGTGGTAAATCTTGGGATTCACCTCAAACATATCTTAGGGACTTATAAGCATTAGTGGTTATGCGAGAACACAAATGGTCACTCATGGCTTTAAGTCATAAAAATAAATGGGATAGACGTCTAGAGGGACCGATGTATGAATTGCAAAGGCTGACCCCGAGGCCCTATTTGTTCATTTGTATATCCGATTTCATTTGTTTGGTTGTTCTTGGTCATTTTGTGTGTTTGTTGACTGTTTTGTTGTGAATAATTGTTTCTTTTCTATTGTATGTACCTAGTTATAGTTCCTAGTTTAGAACTAGATTAGGCCCTTGGAGGTGGAAGCTCATCAAGACGTGAAAATGGTGAAGGTCAACGTCCATTCCGATTTTATTTTTTTTGTACTCATTTTCCCGATATATATTTCGGGTTTTTCATTTGTATAAACACCCAAACGAGTTGCGGGTTCTTTTCTTTTCTTTATTTCCTTTGAGCTTTAGGTTTGCATGCTAGGTTTCCTGCTTTCCTCAGTGCTTTACTTGGTTGTTTACTTACCGTTTTGTCTTTAAATTCAATTGTGTGCTTTCTTTTCTATTTTGTAGACATAGAATTGCACGAAAATGACCATCCATGCATGATCATTTAGTTTAGGTTCATTGATTTCGAAAAAAAGTAAAAAGACACACCCGATCACCTTAGGCAACACAACATACTGTTAGATACTAAAATGGCACTAATAGAAATATTAGCGTAATACAAGTCCCAAAACCTAGATATTTAGTTGCGTAGAAGTCGAGGGCTAACTTCTGACCCTTGATTGAGTTTTCTAGCCAACTCCCCAAAAACGACACTAGTGATGACTCCCGTTTTTATTAGTTCGTTTAAACAATTAATTAATAAATAAACCCGCTGTGAGGGATATGGCCTCAACAAGGTTTACCATAGTTTAGCATACTTGATGTGGCAGTAAGCCAAAGGATAAAGTGATGCCATCTCTATGGGTGAAACGTATTATCAAGAAGGCTATCATAGTAAAAGTACCCCTAAATTTGATATCCATACTCGATCTTCTCCCCTAAGGTGTGTCGCCCGTATAGGTATGAGTCACAACATCTTCTACTGTACGTAGGGTATGAGTTTGAGAGAACTTGTGGCTGTGATTGAGCGAACTCACAAATGGTTCATTCCAAAAGGCGGGTGATAACGTTTTTGTGGATGTGAACTGTGAGGGAACTTTTGTGGTCAAATACTCCTAAATTCGATTTTTCCCCTAAGGTGTGTCGCCCGTATAGGTATGAGTCACGACATCTTCTACTGTCGTAGGATATGAGTTTGAGAGAACTTGTGGCTGTGATCGAGCGAACTCACAAATGGTTCATTCCAAAAGGCAGGTGATAACGTTTTTTGTGGATGTGAACCGTGAGGGAACTTTCGTGGTCAAATACTCCCAAATTCGATTTTTCCCACATTCATTGGAGGATTGCGAGGAAGGTCAGGTCGCGACTGCTATTTTTGTTTTTAAATGGTAGTACTTCTCCAAAATGATTTTTGTTGACTTGAAAATTGGGTTGCTCAAAAGCTCAGCACACGAATATGGACCACATGAATTACTAATTTGACTTTTGACCCAAAAAAATTACTAATGTGACTTGTGGAAAAACTTGCCAAGTTAATTAACTGAGTCGATTTGACGTTTTCCTAGTCTTCTTAGTCTTCTCTACTCTTAGTTCCATGAACACGCACTTGCAGTCGTCTCAGCCCTCTGGTAGCGCAGCCTAAGGATGGATAGTGATTGATAAGAATGCTGATGGACGACACTGCCCACTCCGTCGTTCCTACGAATCCGTCAGCCTAGAAAAAGCGTCCCTCTAATTCCTAAACATGCGGGCTTCGTGGAACTCTGCTCCATCTGGAAAAATAAAGAACCTTGCTAAAGCTAACCCCACCGTTACACCCTATGAATTACGGTGTCTTTTTAACTACAAAGTGTCATGGAGATTTAATTGGCAACCAGAGACTATTTGTGAAATAGAAAGTTCTCAGATAAGGACACTAATTCTTTCTTCTAGAAAGGAAATGAAACCAATAAGAACTAATTATTGTGGGTGACATTTTTTTAATCTTTGAATAACTACTTAAATATAAAACTCATTGGAGGAGTGAGTAGAAAGTATACTAGACTTTTTTTCTTGATTAAGTTTGTCATATTTTTTATTTAGTCTTGTCTAGAGTTATTTAAAATTAGACCACTTCAATGTGATTTTCTCGTTAATTGCCATTTGTCGATGACTTATTTTTGCTGAATTGAGAACGCAAATTTGTATTCTATTATGTGGAAATCATGTTTGATATCATTCTTTTTGTAACGGTGGGGAAAAAATTAAAGTGTGTCATGAAACCAGTAAAGTGAAGAGAGAAAAATAAGAAGGACAATGTTAGCCTAACGGCTGTAAGTGCTTTAAACTAATTGTGCATTTTGAGCCTATGGTATCATTTTAAAAGTAACATGGTACAGAACATTTGGTTAATTAATAATTCAGCTTAATTAGTAGAAGATTGCTGGCATTTTATGGAAGAGAGAAATGAATAATTTTGTTTAATTAAAAGGTTCATATTGATTAAAATATATTTCACATGAGAAACTTCAAGTCCATGTAGCAAATTTGAAAGGCAAATTTTAATTCTGAGTAAAAGAGAGAGAGAGAGAGAGAGAGAGAGAGAGAGAGAGAGAGAGAGCAGATTCCACTCGAAGTCCCACCATTTCCCAAGGAAACCGGAGGGAAATATGGGGAAGACTACACCGTTGCTCTACCAAGCTTTTTCCAAAAATAAACTAAAACAAATCAGGATTATATATTCAATGGCCAACACCTTTTTATTTTTGATAATTTAGGTGGACAAGCGCAAGTAGGCCAATTGAAGGCCCATCAGAACAATTTATAAACCCTTGAACTCATTAAGTTAGGGTCTTTTGCCTGTGAAATTTGAATTTGTGACTTTCAGTTCCTAACTTGGAAATCTACAGACCCCCAACCAATTGTATCGATCCATAGGATTGGGCCAGCATGTTTATTGTTGAAAGTGTAATAAGTCGTCTCCATCGTGAAGGAAAATATAGTATCTAGCTAGTAGCTGGAAACAACATAATCTTTCTAGATTTTCTATGGAGTTTTGTAAAGTGGTTGATATTCGCATAGTACAATGCAACTTGTGGAAGACTTCATACGTCGTTCTCCTAAAGTCAATTATTGATGTTCCCTTGTAAGTCTTTCTTAGCCATTTACTCTTCATCAAGTTCCATGAACTATCGATTTATTGTAATACCCAAAATAGTTTGCACTTAAATGGTAAAATCTGAACATGTGGCTTGGAAATCTCCTGACGAGCTGATCAAGTGGTTGGCTTTCACATAGTACAATGCAACTTGTAGAAGACTTCATACGTCGTTCTCCTAAAGTCAATTATTGATGTTCCCTTGTAAGTCTTTCTTAGCCATTTACTCTTCATCAAGTTCCATGAACTATTAATTTATTGTAATACCCAAAATAGTTTGCACTTAAATGGTAAAATCTGAACATGTGGCTTGGAAATCTCCTGACGAGCTGATCAAGTGGTTGGCTTTCACATAGTACAATGCAACTTGTAGAAGACTTCATATATCGTTCTCATAAAGTCAATTTGTGCCATCTCCTTCTAAGTTTGTCTTAGCCCTTTGCCTCTTCGTCAAGTTCCAAGAACTTTCAGTTAATTGCAATCCCTGAAATAGCTTACACACAATTTATGGAATGTAAACACGTGCCTTTCAATTTCCAACTTGGAAATTTCCTGATGTGCCAATCGATTGTGCATCGAGGATTAAACCGGCATCTTCATTACGTTTGTTATAAGTGTACAAGTAGTCTCCATCGTGAACAGAATTATGATATTTAGCTGGTAGCTTCAAAGCAGGACTCTTTCCAAATGGTCGGTTTTCACTTAGTACAATGCAACTCGTGGAAGACTTCATACATCGTTCTTATAGTCAACTTTTTTTGTTTCCTTGTAAGTTTTTCTTAGCCCTTTGTCTCTTCATCAAATTCCACGAACTATCAGAGTCAATTTTTGTTGTTTCCTTGCAAGTCTATTTTAGCCTTGTGCCTCTTCATCAAATTCCATGAACTATCAATTTATTGTAATAATTAGAGCAGTTTGCGTGTAGTTGGTGGAATTTAAATCTGTGACTTACAAGTCCTAACTTATATATCTCTTGGCACTCCAATGAACTGCGCCAATCCAAATAATAGAGCAATGCAAATTATGAAGGACCTCATACATCGTTGTCAAAATGTCAATTATCGATGTCTCCTTATAAGTCTTTCTTTGCCCTTTGCATGTTCATCAGTTTCCACGAACTTTCAGTTTACTGCGATACGCATCCTCAGAATTGTTAATTACCAAGGTCGATGTTGATGAATGAAAGATATTTCTTACGATGATATGCCAATAGCATATCGAAGACGGTGGGGAGGAAAACCGATCACTGGGATCAATAAGGCAGATAGAGACGGTAGCTCTTTGCATTATTCAATAGCAGAATAGTCAAAAATTTCTCTATTGCTCTAGTGTGTTGTATGTATGTACATATTCAACTCTAAATGCTGCTTTAGTGTATTACAAATGAATTATCGCATAGCTAATAGCTATTGATTAGTGCTGCTCCATTTTTGGTTTACTGTGTTTGCAAATTCACTGAAGATAATGGTCTACTGCTGAATATGTGATCATCATGAAATCTCTTAACATCAACGCTTTTGATGCTCTAATTTACATACACAGCATCAGCTTATACTAACAATCATAAGGCTTAATGAAAGGGAATCACATGAAAAACCATTTTAAAAACACGACAAACTATCATCTTGCTTTACAACATGCTTATTATCACATTAATCATGTCGTAACCTATATATACATAATGTTAGACACAATGAGTAATCCGAGACGCAAGATGATGTCTTAATCTACATCAAGGATATGCTTTGCGGAGTGCCGCCAATCCTGCCAGAGCATAGCATATTTAGGGTTCGTAATCAACTGCACAAAGTAAACCACAAAGCCTATGAACCGGAGATTCTAGTTGTCGCCCTTATCACTATGGAAATGACAAGTTCAAATTCATGGAGGACCAAAAGAAGCGGTACGTGCAGCAGTTGCTTTGGAAAAGAAATGAGAGTGTCGACGGGCATATGCCGACTCCAAGGGAACTGAAACAATGGGCGTGTGATTGCTAAGCAGAAACCATCTATTGCTCCCCAAAACAGTTCCAAGCGATGATGCTCATTGATGGTTGTTTCATTGTCGAGTTGTTCCATTAGTTCATTACGGAGGAATTGAGAGACAAAGACGACCCGCTAATGAAGGCAGATTGGATTCGATATTGACTCCAGCGCAATTTACTGCTTCTCGAGAACCAACTCCCGCTTTTCATCTTGAACAAGCTACATGACCTGACTAAAGGTCCGGATGAGTATCTCGAGCTCATCGATAAAGCCACCAGTTATTTCGACCTAGGAGACTCGAGCAAGCCGATATCCGACTCTTCACGAGAGCAAACATTTTCTCCATCTAATGCACACATGTTTGACTTCTGGCTTGCCTAAGGTGCCCGACTAAAATGGCAGAGCCCCGCCGATGAAAGAGAAACTCGTGTTCATGTCCTCAGCGACGGAGCTCAGGGAGTCCCAAGTCAAGTTAAAGGCAGTGCGAGGGCGGCACATGAAAGACATCAGATTGAAGAACTGGAAACTTGAGATACCAGTCTTGAGTATACAGGACCACACCAAGTCACAATTTCGAGACCTAATCACCTATGAGCAGCATCATCAAGGCGGAGACATCATCTACTTTACCAACTACATGACCTTCATGGATTGCCTCATAAACTCTTCAAAGGATGTCGAGGTACTCCGCCACATAGGGATTATCAGGAACTACTTGGGTGATGACAAGGTGGTTACACAGATGTTCAACAAGATGGGTGACTATGTCACTCTATCCAATTTCTATTACTCCGAGATCTTCAAAAATGAGAATATGTATTGTAACATGAGGAGGAACGTTTGGATGACGAAACTAAGGAGGGAATATTTCCATAGTCCTTGGGCTTTCTTGTCCGTTGTTGCAGCCATCATATTGTTCCTTCTCGTAGCAACTCAAACATTATTTAGTATTCTTTCTTAGAGAAAGCAAAAATAAATGTGATCAATGCTGGTTAATATATTTCTTACAGTTTATTGGAATACGTAAAATAGTTTACATACAATTGGTGAAATCTAAATATGTAACTTTCAGCTCCTAACTTGATAATCTCTGAACGAGTTGTTCAACTGCACCAATCCAGAGAATTGGACCAGCATCCTTATATTTGCAATTATCACAATTGTAGAAGTACTCTTCGTCATGAAGGCAGTTGTGGTTTCTAGCCAGTACGTAGAACTTAGGGAAAAGTACCAAAATAGTCATAAACATTTTGTATTGGTACCAATTAAGTCCTAAACTTTTTAATTGGACCAATTAGTCCTAAACCTTTTCACATTAGTACCAATTCAGTCCATCCGGCTAATTTAAGTCAGAAAATGCTGATGTGGCCGCCGACAGTCTTATGTGGCGCCACGTGGCCAAATGTTATAATTTTTTTATATTATTTTAAAGATTTTTTAAATTTTCTTTTCTTTTTTTCCTTTTCTTCTCTTTTTTTTTTTTCTTTTCTCCTTACCCTTGGCCGAGGAGGTCACCGGCCGGCCAACTATCGTCAGCCACAGGCTAGTCATGGTGAGGGCCCCCATGCCCTCGCCGGCCATTGACGAGGGCCGCTGCGCCCTGGCCGGCCATAGGTGAGGGCCGAAACCCTCGCTTGTTGGCTGGCGAGGGCCTCTTCGCCCTTGTCGGCCACAAGCAAGGGCGCGGCAGCCCTCGCTCGTGGCGGGCGAGGGTGCGGCGGCCCTCACCTGCATCCGTGAGAGGGCGCGGTAGTGGGGCATCTCGTCTCCTCCAGCTGCGAAGCATCTCTCCCTTCTTCTCTCAATCAAGCTCAACAGTACTCTCTCTCTCTCTCTCTCCCGCCCGCACGCACCCACGCACGCACGCACGCTTCCTTCCGCAAGCGGTCGTGTCTTGCTTGAGACATGTTTGTGAGAATGCCGACACGAGCCCTGACCACCATCCCTTCCTTTGCCGATAGCTATGAGGCTTGAAATCGTGGAGGGCCATACCCTCACTTGGATCTGGGTGAGGGCCGCCGCACCCTCGCCCGCCACGAGCAAGGGCTGCCATGCCCTCGCCTATGGCTGACGAGGGTGCAAAGGCCCTCGCCTGGATCTGGGCAGGGGCCGACGCCCACACCCGTGGTCGGCAAGGGCGTGGCGGCCCTCACCAGTGGCCAACAAGGGCGCCGGGCCCCTCGCCTTGACCAGCTCGTGCCCTGATGGTTGGTCAGCCGGCGAGGTGTAAGGAGAAAAGAAAAAATATATAAAATTTTGAAAATATATAAAAAAAAAATTATAAAATTTGTCCACGTAGCGCCACATAAGACTGCCGGCAGGCCACGTCAGCAATTTCCGGCTTAAATTAGCGAGATGGACTTAATTGGTACAAATGTAAAAAGGTTTAGGACTAAAATGGTCCAATTAAAAAGTTTATGATTGAATTGGTACTAATGCAAAAGGTTTATGATTATTTTGGTACTTTTCTCGCAGAACGTAGGATTCTTTCCGCGTGTTCCATGACGTTTCGTGAAATGGTCAGTTTCTACAGGGTACAATGCAACTTGTGGATGACTTCATGCATCTCTCTCCTAAAGTCAATTTTTGGCGTTTCTTTCTTAGTCTTTCTGAGACTTTCGCATCTTCATCCAATTTATCGACGACCAGATTGATGGACCAAAATAAAAGGTGTTTGATTTTTGTATAAATAGATGGTGCATGCGGAGTCTCATTTTATCTCTACTTCCCTGAAAAACAATCCCACAAGAAGAGGACTGGATACTACGTGATAGGAGCTGGTCTAGCTTGGCCAGAAGAATGAGCAACCACCAACGTAATCAAGTAAGTCTTTACGAATTTCCCTTCCCTTTTCTGATCCTTGACTATTGTGATTATTTACATTGAGGGAAAAAAAGGGAAAATTATTGGTAGACAATTTTTTAATAATTTTTTATTTGCTTGAATTTTTAATTATTTATTTCTTTTATTCTCTCTCTCTCTCCCCCCTCCTCCTCCTTTTCCTCCTTCTTGCAACCAGCCAGAGTGGAGGGCCGGCCACTAGACTCAGGCGGCTAGCCAATGGCGAGCTTGCCTTGCCGTCGCTAGGCAAGGGCGAGCTTGCCTAGCCACTGACGAGCTTGAACTCGTTAGATCTTGGCAAAGGCGAGATCGCTTAGCAATTGCGAGGCTCATCTTCACTGGATCTAGCGGAGGCTCGCCTTGCCGGTGGTTGGGCGTGCTCGCTCTCACCTAGATCCAATGAGGATGAGCCTCACCGTCATTGGGCATGACACTTAGAAGACTAAGAAAGAGCGAAGAGTACTCGTTGACGAATCTGTGGACGGCATTGCCGAACATGGACAGCCTCAAGTTCATGGCAGCAAAGAAGCCCTTATTTTGGTTCTTCTTCGGACTCCCCATCCCTATCTCTCTCTCTCTATAGCCCACCCAGCGACGGCAAGGCTCACCCTTGCTAGATCTAGGTAAGAGCGAGCTCGCCTAACCACTAGTGAGGTCGAGCTCACCGATCCACTGGCAAGGCTCACCCTCGCAGATGCCTGGGCAAGCTCGCCCTCGCCTAGCGATGACGAGGGGAGCTCACCATTGGTCGGCCGCTTGAGTTCAACATCTTGCCCTCCCCTATTGCCCGTCACCGAAAGGAGGAGAAAGAAAGGGGAGGGGGAGGAAGAAAAAAATATAGAAAAAAAATGGAAAAAAAGAAGAAGAAAAGATAAAAAAAAAAAAATATTAATTAAAAAATTCAAAACATAAAAAATTATTAAAAAATTGTCCACCAATGTCGGCCAGCATCCACGTTAGCGCCGATCGGCCAAATTTAGCCCGATGGACTGAATTAGTACAATTGGAAACGATTTAGGACTGAAGTGGTAAAAAATAAGTTGGCACAATTGCAATATGTTTAGGACTTTTTTTGATAATTTTTCGCAAAGAAAAATTGAAGGATGAGACCATTTCTTTTTAATTCCAAATTATGGTCCATTAATTAACATGATTTTGGGAATCACTAAATTAAATTATACACATTAGATCTTCTTCGGGGCACTGAAATTACGTTAATTGACACTTCGTAATCTGACAAAGTCGCTCGTGCATCAACTTTGTCTTCTCTTGATTCAGTTACCAAATACTTTCATCCTTCTAGAGAGAGGTACACATAATTTCTAGACTTATGCCTGCCATTTAATCAGCACCAGACCTAGGGGGCCACCGGGCCAGTGGTGGCTGCCTCCCTAGGTCCAAAAATTCCTTATATTCTTAGGTAGAAATTCCCAAAAAAAAAAAAAAAGAGAGAAAGAAGAAGAAAGAAGAAGCATTTACTGGAAGCTTGTCTGGCCTTCTCTAACCTCATATTCTCAATTCCCACGCGTTTAATGATATCTCTGTATTTTATCTTGGTTCAATTTCATTCCAATAATTCTTCTTATGTAGTTTAAAATTATTCAATGCGGTTCTTATGCCTTCAACATGGATGGCAAGTAGCTGACGATAAGAACACACAAAATAAATTTGAAATTCAGATTAGTGTCTAAAAGATTGCTGGAGAAATGAAATTTGGGGACTCTTGTTCTCAAAACTATTCTAGAGAGCACCCCCCCCCCCTCCGGATGCATTTGGAGATTACTTTAAGGATCATATATTTCCCAAAAAATAGTATGATGACCAAAATTAAAAACTGGCAAGAGTATATACAAGGACAGTTTTCGTAAGTAGCCCTTAATGAAAGGGAAGCACATGAAGAACCATTTTAAGAACATGAAAAACTATCATCTTACTTTACTCCGTGCTTATTATCACATTAATTATGTCCTAGCCAATACAGCATGCTGGGATCTATGACCGTTCTATGGTGCAAGATCATGTCTCAATCCACATTGAGGATATGCTTCGCGGTATGCCTGCCACTTCACCAGAGCATAGTATATTTAGGGTTCATCATCAACTGCGCGAAGTCAACGAGAAAGCCTATGAACCAGTAATTCTAGCCATCGGTCCTTATCACTATGGAAATGGCAAGTTCAAATTCATGGAGGAGCAAAAACTGCGATACCTCGCAGCAATTGTTGAATAGGAGACGGGGGAGGGAAGCGTCGACAAGTATGTGATGACTCTGTGAACCTGAACAAATGGGCGCGTAATTGCTATGCGGAAACCATCGACCTCTCCCAAGAAAAGTTTCTTGCAATGATGCTCATTGATGGTTGTTTCATCGTTGAGTTGCTTCATAAGTGCATTTTGGAGAAATCGAGAGACAAAGACGATTCAGACAGGCTTCGATACTACAGCTGCCGCTATTTAGACGATCCACTTAGGGAGTCAGATTGGCTTCAATACTACCTCCGCCGCGATTCTGTTGCTCGAGAACCAACTTCCTTTTCGTCTTGAGCAAGCTATATGACCTGACTAAAGGTCCGGACGAGCATCACGAGTTCAACGTAGTCGCCATCGAGTACCTTACATGTGAAGAAGGAGGCCCCGACCGAAATTGGACGAGGGGCAACTGGGAGCATCTTTTGCATCTGTACTATGGGTGGCGCACTCATGGCTTGCCTGAAAAGCCCCTGCCACACTGCACACTAGTCATGCCCTCGGCGATTGAGCTAAGGGAGTCAGGAGTTAGGTTTAGGGCTGCGAAAGGGCGCCACCTGGGCGACATCAAATTCGAGAATGGAACACTCGAGATACCGGTCTTGGATGTAGAGGACGACACCGAATCAGAATTTCGAAACCTGATCGCATACGAGCAGCTTCATCAAAGGAGAGACATCTATTACTTTACGCATTACGTCAACCTCATGGATTTCCTCATAAACTCTTCAAAGGACGTCGAGATACTTCGCCGCACGGGGATTATTAAAAACTACTTGGGTGATGATAAGGCGGTTGCACAGATGTTCAACAAGATGTGTGACGAGGTCCTTATATTTGGTTCCTATTACTCCGAGATCTTCCAAAATGTGAAAGCACATTGTGACAAAAGGAGGAATGTCTGGATGGCAAAACTGAGGAGGGAATATTTCCATAGTCCTTGGGCTTTCTTGTCCGTTGTCACAGTCATCGTGTTGCTCCTACTCACAGCAACACAAACAGATATTTACTTGTTCTTTCTTACATGAGGTAAAGTTAAATGTGATCAATGCTGGTTCATATATTTCCCCGAACCATCAACTTGTGTTCTATAGCCGGTAATACTATCTTGGTTCTCCAATGAGGACGAACCACATGTACTTAAAGATAGTGAAAAATGTTTGTGCTTTAAATGAGGTCCACAAATCTCTTCATTTGGAACTAGATGGTTACAACAGAAAACCAACAGGACATTAGGAACCGAGTTATAATATGGTTCAAAAAGAAATGAAAAAAAAGCTAGAGCCAAGTTAGACGATTAAATAGGTATGGTAGGATCACCCTACGAAGTCTCTTCTTCCCACAAAAATATCCAACTGGTTCTCTGATCATGCTTGATCTAAAAAAAGAGTTACAATTCAACTTGGATGACAACTCAGAAGAAGCAGCTTCGTATCTCTGAACGATTTGATGGAATCCACATCGATGGTAGGAGAAGTTCTCCAAATGATTTTATCAGCAACCTCTAAATTAGGATGGATACTCCCAAAAACAAAATCAGCCTTTGGACTGTCACCTGATCAGCTATACTTGCATTAATAGAAAGGGCATGCTACTGTCACGGGCCAAAAGATGGACGACCCGAGAGGTTCCCGCAGTAAACCCCGACTCGCCCGTGACCTCCTACTCTCACTGGATTCCCACCAAGTCTTCTCCCGAACATTGCAAGGACGGGCGATACCGTCATTGAGCCATACTAGGGGAGTTTGTTCCTTTCATTTATGTCGGTAGATGGTAGACGACATTATGTCAGTAGTTGAGGCGGTGTGATCTCGTCTGCCGGTAGACTTCTATATCAATGGATGTAATCCGAGGCCCTCAACTATAAAAGGGGTGTCCTCCTTCAGTTGTAAAATCCACTACTTCCGCAATATAAAGCAAGTCTTCTTTCCAGAGCTTCTCTCTCTAGATTCCTTTCTCTCTCTATGATCCGGGTAAGGCGAGTGTGTGAGCGTTCCAACCGAGTAAGGCTTGGCTTAGGTGCTTTGGTGATCCAATCCGATCCTAAAGTGCCCGAGTCGCCGCACGGTCACGATCCCAATCGACCGGCCCGTGACAAGTGGTATCAGAGCCTAAAGAGAGATTCGTTTCCAAGAGATTGAGGAGCGCCAACTGTTCGAAAGAATGTCAAGCCAAGATGCGAATATAGTTGGAGAGGCCGTGCCAGTCAAAGAGAACCGCGGCCGACCAAAGAAAAGGGATGCCTCGACGGATGCTGTGGCCACGTTCAATGAGAAGATCGGGAAGGTCCGGAGTGCTGTGCTCGAGCTCATGGAAGGTCTTGTCGACGTACGAGACTGGATCATGGAGGTTGAGGGCTCGCTCCGTGAAGACTTTACGACCAGCATCAACCAAGCCACGGCTCCACTATTCGATAAGGACGAAATGCTCAAAGCATTGATCGATGGTTTGAACGAGCGCGTCCAAATAATCGAAGAGGTAAGCCCATGTAGGGACGAGGTCGAAGCCATGAAGGCCGAGATCCAATAGCTCAAGACTGAGCTTGCCCTATGCAAGCTCAGCATCACGAACGGTGCAGGGCCTACTCAAACGGTGACCGAGATCGAGATCCCGAAGCCAAAGGAGTTTAAAGGCAACCGGTCCGCGCAAGACGTGGACAACTTCATATGGAGCATGGAGCAATACTTCAGCGCCGTCAACATCCGAGACGAGTCGACCAAGGTACGAACCGTTTCCATGTTCCTGTCTGACACGGCGATGCTGTGGTGGTGCAATAGGTGCGATGAGATTCGACGAGGCGCTGATCCCGTGTGCACATGGGACGACTTCGTGCGAGAGTTCCGGGACTACTTTTTCCCCGAGTTCGCTCAACAAGAGGCCCGAAGCAAGCTCCATCGCCTCGAGCAAAGAGGCGCGATCCGAGAGTACGTGAAGGAGTTCACGGAGCTCAAACTCCAGATTCGCAACCTAAGCGAAGAGGAGGCTTTCAGAGCGTTCATGGATGGACTGAAGCCATGGGCACAGCTCGAGTTGAAGCGGCGGGATGTGAGTAGTCTGGCGCGTGCACTGAGCATGGCCGAGTCTCTCGTCGACCTCACCAAGGTTGAGCCGAGGAACAACCGAGCAAGAGACTGGAGGTCAGATCGACCCGAAGACGACACGAGAAGCACTCCCCGAGCCGCGCATGATCAAAGCGGCTGAGCCAAGGCGTGGGGAGAAGGGACTTCTAAGCTATCCTTCCAAAGAGGTCGACCACTGATCGACTACGCGAGTAAGTTCGATCAACCTCCACCCTCTCCTTGTTTTATTTGCAAAGGTCCGCACTGGACCCAAAAGTGCCCGAAGAGGGGACGAATCAATGCCCTCCTTGCCATCGAGGAAGAAAAGGAGGAGACAAAAGAAGACAAGCGGCAGATCCGGATTGGAGCTGTGAGGAAGATCAACTCAGTCCAAGCCCGATCGCCGACCAAAGGAGAAATCGCTCCAAACACCGACATGTTCTTTGTGGAGGTCGAAGTGGGTGGCCGAACACTTTATGCTTTGGTCGACACCGGCGCATCCAACATGTTCATGTCGACCAAGGTTGCAAAGGCCTTGGGACTGCACGTGGAGCCATCCGAGAAGTCGTACAAGCCGATCAATTCGGGCGACTTCCATGGTAGGATCAACACCCGACGTGGATGTCAAGATCGGCGGATGGAAGGGACGAATGGCATTCGAGGTAATCCCTCTTGACGACTATGATCTCATACTTGGGATGCAGTTTTTCCATAGTGTGAGTGCCATGATCGACATGAGGACCAAATGTATGATGATCCTCGACCAAAAGTGCCCGTCGATGATCCCCATGATCAAAGGGGTGGTCGACACCAAGACCATCACGTCGATCCGACGCCTCGACAAGAGCTTGAAGGCTGTCATGCGCATCAACAAGCTGTCCGAGGTAAAGCCGAAGGTCAAGTTGGATCCGACCCCAATTCACGCCATGCCAATCCAAGCACTCTTCCCCGAGGTTGAGTGTGCACCGCGTGCTCCATCCAAGCCAAAGACCGAGCCGCGCCCCAAGTCCGACTTCATCATCGAAGGCTGCGGTCCTTCGTTCATGAGCGTCCGAGCGAAGAGCAACAAGCGCAAGAAGGATCGTGCCAAAGCCCGCAAGGCTGCCCGCCAAGCCGAGAGCGACGAGGACGTCGCTCGATTGAGTGGGGGAGAATGTCACGGGCCAAAAGATGGACGACCCGAGAGGTTCCCCAGAGTCGACCCCGACTCGCCCATGGACCTCCTACTCTCGCTCGGATTCCCACCAAGTCTTCTCCCCGAACATTGCAAGGACGGGCGATACCGTCATTGAGCCATACTATGGGAGTTTGTTCCTTTCATTTATGTCGGTAGATGGTAGACGAAATTATGTCGGTAGTTGAGGCGGTGCGATCTCATCCGCCGGTAGACTTCTAAATCAATGGATGTAATCCGAGGCCCTCAACTATAAAAGGGGTGTCCTCCTTCAGTTGTAAAATCCACTACTTCCGCAATATAAAGCAAGTCTTCTTTCCAGAGCTTCTCTCTGTAGATTCCTTTCTCTCTCTACGATCCGGGTAAGGCGAGTGTGTGAGCGTTCCGACCGAGTAAGGCTTGGCTTAGGTGCTTTGGCGATCCAATCCGATCCTAAAGTGCCCGAGTCGCCGCACGGTCACGATCCCAATCGATCGGCCCGTGACACTACTCTATAAGAAAACAGCAAACCAATGAGCTTCACAGTGTCAGCATTATTTTGCTGATAAATTTGTCTAAAACAGCCCAAGCGAGAGAAGCAATGGTTCAATGGGAAGCCTTATCGGAACAACATGAAATTCTCATAGAAATCAACTAACATTTAACAACAGAAATGCAGGTGTAATTCCTATTAGGATGGTCTAAAGCACATTCATTCATGTCAACCAACAAAATATGCAATTGTAATAAAAGGTGGAACATTTAGATGGCAAAACTGAGGGAATATTTCCAAAGTCCTTGGGCTTTCTTGTCCGTTCTCATAGCCATCATGTTGCTCCTTGCAGCAGCTCAAACATTGTTTAGTATTCTTTCTTATAAAAAGCAAAAATAAATGTAGTCCTAGAATGATTGACCACCAAGGTCGAAAGAGATGAATGACAGTGTGTTTTCTTTTGTAGGGATCCCAATTTAGTTCTAAACTTTCCAACATTGTCAATGTAGTCAAAAATCTTTATATGAAATTTCAATGTAGTCCTTCTAACCAATTGCTACTAGAAAAATCGCAGATGTGTCGATCCCTAAGTTGTCCACATCGGTGTGCAACGTAAGACAACTAGTAGTGACTGGACGCCCCATCAGCAATTTTTGGCAACAATAGGCAAAAAAGCTACATTAGACTTCCACGTAAAGAATGAGGATTAAAATTGACTTTTGGAAAATGATGGAGAAGTGTCCAAGCGGCATAAGTTATCTCAAATGATGATATACGAATAAAGCAAAAAAAAAAGGTGGAATTTTTCTATATGCTTTTTGTGTTTTGATCAATAATACATGAATTTATCTATAGGTTTTTTTAGATGATTATCTAGGCAACAAACCAATTAAGTTATGCACAATCAATACACCATTACGAAAGATATGAAAAATCAAGAAAAATATCCTCAATTATCTTTAAAAAATAGTCTAAATATGTCTAATATGATGTACTTTTGTCATGGATAAAACTTCCAGCCGGAGACCCCCCTACTAAACTGCAATGCCCGCGGTTTGAGTCCGCCACAGTTAGCTCCCCATTCCCTTCCATTTGCTATGTAGATGTTTTCATGGTATGGTACGAGAAATTTTTAATGTTGCTTTGGTCTAAAAACCGCAGCCAATTAAGAATGAGTTTGTCTTGATTGTTGCTGATGATAGACCACCGGCAGCCGATATGGTGGTCCAGTGGTGGTCAGAATGGACGACTGACGGAGGGTGATCCAATGATGGCCGGAGCTTCAGCGAAAGCTAGTCCGAAGGAGGCGTCGTTCTTGGTGCAGGCAAGCTCGGGAAGAAGACGACGAGCTCTTGGGGAAGAAGATGCAGGGACATAATAAAATTATATAGGAAAAAGAAAATAAAAATAGAAAATAAAAAAAATGTTAAAAATGTCATAATGAAGCTTGTGTGGGATATGTTTGTTGGGGCCGGCAAGGTTGAATTAAAGACGAGCTGATTAGAAAGTCCAATGATTTGGACTGAGGTGTTAAGGGCTCAATTAATTGGGCCGAGTATGCAAATTGGGTTAAGAGAATTGGTTGGACCGAATTGAGCATGTGGGCTGACTGCTGATTGGACTTAGAATGACTAGAAATGGGTCGTATTGTTGTTAAAAGCCTGAGTCCGGGCATAACCACATTAGGACCGGGCCCTAGAGGCCGGTCCGAATCCTAACCCAACCCGGATCTTTAGGGTCCGGTTCAAACCAGTAATCAGACCGAGTTCCCTGGCCTTGTCCGAAGTCCATTTCCCAGAATTAATAAAAAGTAATACAAAATTAAAAATTCAGAAAAATTCAGAAAAATTCAGAAAAAAAGTTTAGAATTTAGATTTTGTCTAACTTCATTAGAATTTTAGTGTTAATTCCAGTTTAAAACTAGTTTAGCATAATAAAAGATGAGAAAATCTTTTGATAAAAAACTTAACCCAACATTGAAAAATTCAAGGCTCCACAATAGGACTTTGAATCCTTTTTAACTTTTGAGAGACAATGCTAAGTCACTTTATGTCACGCCTAGAGCCCTGAGCATGTGCACATCCCTCAGCGGTCAACTAAAATTTGCGATGTCTCAGGACGCATCGCCGACCCTTTCGTTTTATACACATGTGGAAGCAAACTAATAAACCCCCGACAACAATCAAACATGAGATAGAAAAGTAGGACAATCAATTTTCACAAAATACACTTTATATACAAGCCAAATTAGCCTTACAGGTCTATACACATAAGTCCAACCCAATGAGGACTACTGAGCCACTTATGCTCCGGACCCTTTAGCCTTAGGCCCCGAGTTCTCCATCTAAGAACTTGAAAATATTTAATTACGACATGGTGAAATAAAAATCTCAGCGAATCAACACCTTAAATCCGATTAGGATGAGAATTCACTCAGAGGTAGCCTAAACAGGCGTCACACAAAACTTACCTCACCTCAGCACGTCTCTGCAGATTAGTGCGTCACATATACACTTATAAACACAGTAAGCATAATCAATAACTGGAATATATCATTTCATCACAGCCAATCACATAGGTCCCTTGTGAATTTGTATCCAAACTTCAACATTGCTCTTTCAGACCCTCAGCTGCTCTCCTTTCTAAAAGTTCTAGTCCAGCTCACTGGAGCTCCTCAAACTGCTGATTCTGTAGCTGCAACACTACATTACCAAATGGTTTATCGAGTGCAGAACCATGCCCTTGATCTTAACTTCAATAATGGTAATGAAGATGCATTGTTTATCTCTATGCAGAATGACCAGGCATCTTGTATCCATGTTCCTAGACAGATCCCAAAGGATACGTTGGCCAAGCTCCTTCCAGAGACTTGGATCACCAATTACGAAAAGCTACATTAGCATAACAAGCATTTCCAGTCCACGGACTCAGAGTTCGTTAGGAAAAAAGATGGAACTGTTTCCATCAAATTTGGTAAGGAAAAAGAAGAAAGTCCCTCTATCTTCCAAACCCTCTTCATGATTGAATCATGCGTTCCTCAATCAATTTCCAAGCCAGATCCAAAAAAGCTTGTTCGACATTTTGACGGTGATGGACATCATATCCATTACTATAAAGACAATTATGGTCATTGTTTTTGGGATCCTTTTTGTCAATGTTCTTATTGTACAAACTCTCCTGACGAGGTAGATCCTCTTGCAAGATCTCCACATCGACGAAAAAAACCGAAGAATAAGGTGTACCAAAGGTACTTAAACTGAGATCCTTCTGTTGATACTCTTGGTGAGTGTGACAAATACCAATTTATGGTTTCTTATGCTCCACCTCCCCCACCAAAGTTCAACACTACACCCCAAGTTTCACCAAATCCACCAAAATCACCTCCACCATCTCCTCCTCAGAAAAAACAAGCTCTCTCCCCGTTTTACAAGCCAATCCTAAAATGGGCTAAAAAACATTCTTACCCACTTGAGATTCCAGCAGCAACACCATCCACTTCTTCTATTGCTATGTTCCATGATACATATTTTCCTCATCTTGTTAAAGAAAGTTCAAAACTTTCATTTCCTGCTCCAGAGGAATTCATTGATCCACATAACAGATATCTTCATGTCCCAAAAATAGCAGCCCCCACTGATGTGGATGAACATGGTAGACAGAGAAAGACTCCTGCTGCTGAAGCTGTTCTAAATTGACAATCAGAGACATTGTTGGCACAAAACAATGCCTTCAAGGCAATTGATTCCAAGATTGGAAATGTGCAACAAGATCTCCGAAGGCATGATGAAACCACCAAAAAGATACTTTTTGAGTTCCAAAAAATGCTTCATGCCTTGGAATCAGGACAACATTTTGGGTATCATTATCTTGAAAGCCCAAAGCCAGAGATAGAAAAGCTCAAGAGGCAGATACAACTCCTCGAAGAAGGAAGGTTTAGACCTTTCGATCCACTGGCACCTTCTTTCAGAACTGGGTATTTGCCTCCACCACCACAGACGTCTATTTTTGCTGTCATTCCGGAAAATCCCTTCAGAAAAGAACCACATATGGCAGAAATACGAAATCACCTCAAAAACCTGCAGAAGGACAAAGGAAAAGAAAAAATGCCGCCTACAGAATCAAGTTCGATTGTTATAAGAGAAAGGGCAAATCAGATGATGTTATCCAATCCATTAGAATCTTTTCTAAAGGACTTGGGTACTCAACAACCTGATCCTGTTATTCAACAGCCTGACCCTGGCATACCGGAAAAACAGACTCTGTTCCCAGTCGAGCAAACTTCTCTTGATACTAAGTCAGATTCAGTATCATTTTCTTCTTCTTCATCCTTCTCAATTCCTACAGCTGATTCTCTCCCTATTGCGCCAGTAACTTCATCAATATTCATGGCTGATCCTCCAGATGATGAAATGGAATCAAACTATTCTGAACCAAAAAATGTTCAGACAAGCAATTCTGCATAGCATGTATTTATAGCATCAAAACAGTTTTTCACCATTGATGATATTTCTTATCATAAATGGCCAGAAAGACTTGAGGAATTTCATACTTGGTTGAATACTCAATCCATCACCAACCATGATATGAATGATGTCCTCTACAACTTTGTCACAAGGTTCACAGGCAGCTTTAAACTCTGGTGGACATCAATTTCAGAACAAGACCAGATCCATTTCCTAATGTCACCCAATTTCGGCCATGCCATTACTCTCTTATATCATGTCTTTGTGGGAAAACCCACTGATCTCATAGAGATAAAAAAAAGAGAATTTTTCGACAGAAAATGCTGCTCCCTCCAGAAGAAGTATCTTGATAAGCATTATCGAGTGATGCTTCAGCTTTTTTATCAGATTGGCGCAGATCCAAATCTGAAGCATGTTTTCCTTACTTCCATCCCTAAAGAACTATCCCAGATGGTTGAAGATCTTTCTTCGGAAAACAAAGGAGAATACAAGATATTCCATTGGGAGAAATCCAGCAAGAAGTCCATCTATGCCTCGAAGAATTATGCTTAAAATGCTAGATGGTCCGTACCTACATCACAGATGACAAGTGCCTTGAATCAGCTTGTTCTCGCCAGAAGCTAAAAATTATATGCTCTAAGCAAGACTGTGATGGTACTTGTGGCAAATTTTCCCGGAAAAAGAAACATTACAAGAAGTTCTGGATAAAGAAATCCAAACATGGCTTCAAGCATCTCCGGAAAAAGAAAAAATGGCGATACCTACGCAAAAGGAAAGATCGCACAGCCACAAGAAGTCAAATCGATGCTTCATATGCAATCAGAAAAGACATTTTGCAAAAAATTATCCTCAAGCAAGAAAAGGTCAGAATCGACTAATTCATCACATTGAGAATGAAATAGGTATTTCTCTTGAAAATGATGACATTGAATCTGTATTCTCTGCTGATGAAGAACCATCTAAACAAACTCTTTGTGTCATCCCATTTTACTAAACTCCCAGTGAGGCTGAGTCAGATTCAGAATTTGAAGATATTTTTCACATATCCCCACACTCCAGAACTAAGTCTTGACATATTTTCTAGTCAAACTCACTATCCCCATTTCCCAATAAAAATCCTCACGTCGAAGTTTGCCAGACCAATCACTGTTATTGCTCTCATTGATACTGGAGCAAGTTGTTCCATACTAGACACTAAAGTCTTGCCTGAAGAATATTGGACTCCCTATGTCAGATATTTCAACTCTGCTTCTGGAGATACTTTCTCCACGAGTGTCAGAACCACTCCAGTGACTGTCCAGTTTTTTCCTCAGTGTTCTATAACTACAAAAATCTTTGGATCAAGTCTTCCCAATAAAGATCTGATAATTTGGTGGGATATCATGACTCAAATCTCTCAACTTCGCATCATCCCTGGAAAAGGTCTCAGATATAAAGATCAATTCTCTGAGCTTGTCAATATTCAGAGATTCTTTTCCATCCAGATGAGTCTATTAGATCAAATCATGCAAAAATTGTTAGAATCTTGTTCAGAATCCCATTCGGAATTCGCTCAAAAGTGTTCCCATCATTTATGGGAAAATCCAGAATTCTTTGTTCGCCTTCCTTTAAAAAAGAATGAAGATATAAATCCAACTAAGGCGAGTCATATGGGAATGAAGCCAAATCACTTGGCTTTAGCTCAAAGGGAATGATCAGAACTACTACAACAAGGTCTTATTGAAATCTCCAATTCTCAATGGGCTTGCGAAGCCTTTTATGTCAATAAGCATGCTAAGCAAAACAGAGGGAAAATAAGACTGGTAATCAACTACCAACCTCTTAAAATTTTTCTCCAAGATGATAAGTTTCCTTTACCATCCAGAGACTCTCTCTTTGCTGGTCTAACCAAAGCCCATATCTATTCCAAATTCGACCTCAAAGCCGGATTTTGGCAATTGGGTATCCACCCTGAAGACAGATCCAAAATATGATTCTGTATCCCGAACCAGCACTTCCAGTGGAAAGTTCTCCCTTTTGGCTTAAAGGTAGCACCATCCCTTTTTCAAAAAGCCATGTGTCGTATTTTCCAACAAATCTTGTCAAGTGCAGCCGTATACATTGACAACATTCTGCTCTACAGTCCTGATGAGTAGTCACACTGTCAACTCTTTGAGTAATTTGCAGAAATCGTGAAGAAACATGGTATCATGCTTTCTCAAAGAAAGATGAATATCGCCTAGACAGAAATCGAATTTCTTGGTATGCACCTTAACAAAGGTACATATTACCCAGGGCCACATATCGCTCAAGAATTACTGAAGTTTCCTGAAGATAACTTCACAACAAAACAAGTTCAGCAATTTCTCGTGATAATTAATTATCTTAGGGATTTTGTCCAAAACATTGCAAAACTCTTGATTCCTTTGCAATTCATGCTGAAAAAGAATTCCCCACCTTGGGGAAAACCCCAGACTAAAGCAGTCGCTAAGCTTAAGGAGCTTATGCAGAATCTCCCACCATTGCAAATACCATCAACAAGAAAAAGAATTCTTCAAACTGACGCCGGTGATGAATACTAGGCAGCCATCCTCTTTGAAGAAATTGATGGTAAGAGACACCTCTGTGCTCACAAAAGTGGAAAGTTTTCTCAAGCTAAAATGCATTACCACTCCACTTTTAAAGAAATCCTAGCATTAAAAAATGGAATAAAAAAGTTCGAGTTTCATCTCATCGGTCATCACTTCCTGGTAGAATTAGACATGTCATCTTTCCCTCAGATTACCAAGTTTAAACAAAAACAGATCCCAATTTCTCAACTGCTTCAATGAGCTGAATGGTTCTCAAAATACTCTTTTGAAACCAAACATATTCCTGGAAAGAAGAATGTGCTTGCTGACTTCTTGTCAAGACCCAAAGTACCAGCCGAAATCAACATGTACATCAAGAGGCCTGCCTTCCATATGCTCAATTATGGAGTGAAATATAGGGTTGAGAAGATCAAAGATTTGTCAAGCTAGAAATATCCTCAGGAGATTGTTCAACACATCCAAAATGACAATCTTGCTGAGAACTTGGAAAATCTCATGTGGCAATGCCACACAGATCTATTCAGATTCAATGGAGGTTCGATTCTTTATCCTTTTGAGTTAAATTTGAATTATCCATTCATTCATCCCCTTATCTGGAAGGAAGATGATTTCCCTAATCAACTCAAGACGTTATTATGGTACTTAACCAATAAGTACTTAATAGCTATTGAAATTCCAACCTTAAGATTCATTGCCAACCTAACTGTGATATTTTTGCTCGGAAGAATCGTTGAAAAAGAAAGTGATAAGAATCTCTTAGACTTTCTTAATTGGTTTTATCATCCTACTCATTGGAAACATCTCTTGGAAAAAGAACTAAGAACCTCGACTCCAAATCCTGAAGTCCATACCATCCTGTTTCACCGACGTCCATGGCATTTTTTCACAAATAATGATACCATCATCGATGCCCCACAGGAAATAGGAACCACATCTTACAAACCCCATCTGAATAGCAGAGAAGCCCGGATTCACAAATCTTATCCAAGATCTATTAGATTTTGTGAACACCAGTACCAAGAACTCCAGAGAATCTTGTGCCAGGAAAACAAAACTATTCCTGAAAATGTTTGGAATAATGTACCCACTACGTGGGATCATTATGACCTAGCACCAGAAGCTAAGGAAGCACTTAGGCAATACAGACAAGCTGCATCGTCTCAAGATCATGAAATGACAGGAACAGATGATATTGTCCAATCCACCCAAGACCCCTATGCACGCTTTGGAGGTCATCTGTCCCAGGATCCCTACGAACAAGGACCTTCATCTTTATTCCAAAGCATGAACACATCCTTTTATGCACAGCCATCCAACTGGCCTCAGCCAAACATCCTTGCCGACACTCAAGAAGATGACAACACAAACTGGGCTGAAGAAGAAGCATCCCATTGGGCTCATGAAGAAGCATCATCATCATGAAGGCTGAGCCAAATCCTTTCACCTGAAGACCTTAAAGCCCTTGAACAAAAATATGAGGCACACCTCCTAGAAGATAGCTCAAATGACTCAGTCTGCAGTTATAATGCTCGTGACGGACGAGATCGCTAAGTCCATACAATTTCAATGTAGCAATTCACTGTTCACTTTTACTGTAGCACTAGGCTAGGAAGGTACCGCTCTGCGCATTCATCATTCATAGTGTGCGATTAATTCCCTCCCGGAAGTTTCCGGTGCCTCTGTTTGTATCCGGACCCATGAGCTTGGTCCTTGTGTGTGTCTTTGTGACCTTTTATCGTCTATAAAAGGCAAGGAGGGTGTATTGTGTTAGGCAGAGTCCCTTGAAGTAAAGTGTGTGCTTTGAAAAAATCTCTCATGGCTTTCTAAATCCCTCTTCTTCTCCAGCCTAGTAGGATCCTCCAAGAAAAGCAGCTTGGGTAGGTTAGAAACGTTTCCATCCTAACATCTCTGGGTGTCTCTAGGCTCTGAACTAAAGGGCTGAGTGGTTTTCTACTAAAAAGCTGTCCCTGAAGGGCTTGAACGGGAGTTGTTTGCCCACTATGGGAAGGCATATCTGTAGAAAAATTTTTGTTTGTAGGGATCCTGGGACAGAGGACCTTCATCTTTATTCCAAAACATGGACACATCCTTTTATGCACAGCCATCCAATTGGCCTCAGCCAAACATCCCTGCTGACACTCAAGAAGATGACAACACAAACTGGGCTAAAGAAAGAGCATCCCATTGGGCTCATGAAGAAGCATCCTCATTACCATTATTGAAGTTAAGATCAAGAGCATGGTTCTGCACTTGATAAACCATCTGGGATAGTTAATTATCTCAGGGATTTTGTCCCAAACATTGCAAAACTCTTGATTCCTTTGCAATCCATGCTGAAAAAGAATCCCCCACCTTGGGGAAAACCCCAGACTAAAGCAGTCGCTGAGCTTAAGGAGATTATGCAGAATCTCTCACCATTGCAAATACCATCAACAGGAAAAAGAATTCTTCAAACTGATGCCAATGATGAATACTGGGTAGCCATCTTCTTTGAAGAAATTGATGGTAAGAGACACCTCTGTGCTCACAAAAGTGGAAAGTTTTCTCAAGCTGAAATGCATTACCACTCCTCTTTTAAAGAAATCCTAGTAGTAAAAAATGAAATAAAAAAGTTCGAGTTTCATCTCATCGGCCATCACTTCCTGGCAGAATTAGACATGGCATCTTTCCCTCAGATGACCAAGTTTAAACAAAAACAGATCCCAAATTCTCAACTGCTTCGATGGGCTGAATGGTTCTCAAAATACTATTTTGAAACCAAACATATTCCTCGAAAGAAGAATGTACTTGCTGACTTCTTGTCAAGACCCAAAGCACCAGCCGAAATCAACATGTACATCAAGAGGCCTGCCTTCCATATGCTCAATTATGGAGTGAAATACAGGGTTGAGAAGATCAAAGATTTGTCAAGTTGGAAATATCCTTAGGAGATTGTTCAACACATCCAGAATGACAATCTTGCTGAGAACTTGGAAAATCTCATGTGGCAATGCCACACGATCTATTCAGATTCAATGGAGGTTCGATTCTTTATCCTTTTGGGTTAAATTTGAATTATCCATTCATTCATCCCCTTATCTGAAAGGAAGATGATTTCCCTAATCAACTCAAGACGTTATTATGGTACTTAACCAATAAGTACTTAATAGCTATTGAAATTCCAACCAGAAGATTCATTGCCAACCTAACCAGGATATTTTTGCTCGAAAGAAATGTTGAAAAAGAAAGTGATAAGAATCTCTTAGACTTTCTTAATTGGTTCTATCATCCTACTCATTGGAAACATCTCTTGGAAAAAGAACTGAGAACCTCGACTCCAAATCCTGAAGTCCATACCATCCTGTTTTTCCGACGTCCATGGCATTTTTTCACAAATAATGATACCATCATCGATGCCTCACAGGAAATAGGAACCACATCTTACGAACCCCATCTGAATAGTAGAGAAGCCCGGATTCACAAATCTTATCCAAGATCTGTTAGATTTTGTGAACACCAGTACCGAGAATTCCAGAGAATCTTGTGCCAGGAAAACAAAACTATTCTCGAAAATGTTTGGAATAACGTACCCACTACGTGGATCATTATGACCTAGCACCAGAAGCTAAGGAAGCACTCAGGCAATACAGACAAGCTGCATCGTCTCAAGATCATGAAATGACAGGAACAGATAATATTGTCTAATCCGCCCAAGACCCCTATGCACGCTTTGGAGGTCCTCTGTCCCAGGATCCCTACGAACAAGGACCTTCATCTTTATTCCAAAGCATGGGCACATCCTTTTATGCACAGCCATCCAACTGGCCTCAGCCAAACATCCCTGCCGACACTCAAGAAGATGACAACACAAACTGGGCTGAAGAATGAGCATCCCATTAGGCTCATGAAGAAGCATCCTCATCATCTGGTAATGTAGTGTTGAACTCTGGTGGGGGAGGTGGAGCATAAGAAACCATAAATTGGTATTTGTCACACTCACCAAGAGTATCAACAGAGGGATCTCCGTTTAAGTACCTTTGGTACACCTTATTCTTCGGTTTTTTTCGTCGAGGTGGAGATCTTGCAAGAGGATCTACCTCGTCAGGAGAGTTTGTACAATAAGAACATTGACAAAAAAGATCCCAAAAACAATGACCATAATTGTCTTTATAGTAATGCACAGGATGTCCATCACCGTCAAAATGTCGAACAAACTTTTTTGGATCTGGCTCGGAAATTGATTGAGGAACGTATGGTTCAATCATGAAGAGGGTCTAGAAGATAGAGGGACTTTCTTCATTTTCCTTGCCAAATTTGATGGAAACAGTTCCATCTTTTTTCCATCATTATGATACGTCACATTTTGTGCTACACAATTTTACCGCATAATAAGGCGCAACTATCTCAACCACTCAATCATATTCTAGTTTTTACTACCCATCGGTCACGGTCAACTCCCCATTCGGCGGTCATCCGACATAACCGGGCGTAATCTCGCCCCATCGAGCACGGCAACGTATAGAACTCCCGCCTAGACGGCATCCCAAAATGGGGCACCGGTCCAACCTCCACCGCGACCGGCTTCCGGACTCCTGTCGGGCATCCAATAAAATTGGACATCATCCCCAAACTCCCGTTGGGTGACAGGTTCCGATAGTAACCACATGCACATCCATACTTGGTCAAGAATATCGTGCTTTGCACTCAAATACCTCAATTTCAAATAATGGACTTGGCTCATTTTCTTCGTATTAAAAATCATCCCGATAAAATAATTGTGCGTAATCACGCATTTAAATCGAACTAGTAAGCATAGTACCATCTCATTTCAAAATTCCACAATTTCATATACTATATAAACATTTTTGGCATCAAAAACGGACACCCGGTATTTTTCTATTTAAATGCCAAAATCAAATTTTTGCAATAGTAATTCATAACAACAACCAATCACCCAATTGCACAATTAAGCAATCAATTTCACATACTAGTAAGCATAAGCTTTAAGCATACCAAAAGTTTAAGCATACCAAAAGTCAATTACATCACCAAATATGTTTATCTAGCAAGCTAGATATCAAGAACAACCACAAAACTACAATCGGCCATAACCGGCAGAAACTGATACTACTCACACGTCTCCAAATTTAATTCATGATCATGTAGACATACATACTCACGCAATCTGTTAACACGTCTAAAGGGAATGAAATAAGCCAGATGTGATTTTTGTCCATTAGAAATTGATAGAGCAACCTGAATCTCTCACATGCTTTTTAATGCAATTTCTTAGACGAATGAAATAAAAGTTTGAGAACTCAAATACATAAGTAGCACTAAAACTCCCATCATCACTAACTTGCTAATTGTAAGTCTCTAGCTATAAAATCACATAACGTGATTATATTAACTGCAGAAATTATATAATTGACATAAAAATATTCTACATGTAAGCGAGTTAAAGTATCAGAGATTTGATCATAAGCTACTTACTACTTACTAGTCTGATCCTTATATTTCAAAACAGACAATGCAAATGCGAGTGGCTCCCCCGTCATTTAGGGAAAAAAAAAATTCAAATGCCTATGCCGTGTTGAGTGCTTACTCTAAAGAAAAACAAAATATATTAAAAAAAAATCAAAATCTTGTCTGTTGTACCTTGCGCTATTATCGACAGCCAGATGTCCTCTGCTTCTCCATCTTCTTCTGTCATGTGCATTAATAGCCTTCTACTGTGGAGGCTAATTGAAGTGAACTCCTAACCACTTTGCAATTGCTATCAAGGTCCTTCGTTCCATTCCCATTGGCCATAATTTGATTTCCTCCCATAAACATAGCAACAAATGAGGCTTAAGGTTTCGACTTTTGTGCATTCAGAATCGCTGGGATCGTTGCTCTAGTTTTATCATGTAATTTTGATTATAATTAATATCTTAAAGAATTTCAAACTAATATACGTATAATAAATTTACTTCAAATTAATTTTTTGATCATAAAAAAATTCCAAACTAATATATCTATATCAAACTTATCTTGACTAATAATAAAAAAATCCTAAATTAATATATTTGTGATAAATTTACCATAAAATAATTTATTCAACTGCTAAAAATTCTAAACTGGTACATTTATGATAAATATATCATCTGTTAAATTAGATTAATACCACAAAAAATTATATAAATGTGACAAATAGAGAGTAAAATCGCAAATTGGTATACCGGTCAACTATTACGTATAATTTAACTTAGTAATTTGACAGAAAAATTTAATGAAAACTAACGTAGGGTTAATTCGTCACTAATATAACAGTTTGGGGTAAATTTATTAAAAGTGTATTAGTTTAGATATTTTATGATCAAATAATTAGTTTAGGGTAAATTTATCATAAATGTGCCGATTTGAGATTCTTTATGATATCAACCCTTTTCATTATGATTACCTCCCCTAATTTGGCTGATGTTTCCTTTTTTTTCTTTTTTCTTTTTTCTTTTGTCATACATGTAACATAGATTTAGCACACGTGATTGCCATATAAAAAAAAAAAGGACACATGGCATGTCTCTATTTGAAGAAGCTTTTCTGTGTTTTCAAGATATCATTTTTCAAAAAGCACATATTTTGCGAAACTACAATACCTACATTTTGCCGCCATAATCATTGGCCGAGAAAAAAAGGTCATGAATATATTTTGTATATATAGATCAAGAAATTAACAGTGCTTCTCACACAAATAGCTCTCAATTCTCCATCATGCAAGAAAGGATGCCGATTATACTCAACTCACCAAATATACAGAGACTTAGACGAAATTCAAGAATCTATTTACATAAAATTATAAAAAAAAAAGTTAACAATTAATGTCAACAATTCAAGCATCTATTTCCTCCTCTCAAAGAATAATTACCTTCACTCATTTCATTCATGGAAAAAATAACTAACCCTTTTATTTTTAGAGACAATCTCAATCTAGTATCTTTTTTTTTTTTTTATAAACGCATTTAATTTCGTGAGCTCGTAGTAAGACAACAAAAGTATGATTAGAGGATTATGGTAAAAGAAAAAAAGTGGAAAACATAAATAAGATTACAGCAATGGTGGCTTTTGAATGACCGATAAAGTCAGTAATAGGAAGAATGGAACCGAAACCTCTCAATCAACAACTTTTTTTCTTTTTGTGACCCAGGGAGCCCCGCACGGCCGGCAGCCAGAAGTAAACCACTGGGGGCGACACGTGCTAGCCACCACACACGTGCCACCGAGTAAGTCGCCAAGAGACTCAAAGCTAGCCTTCCAGCAACTTGCGTTGTAGGAGCTTCGAACACTAGACCTCCTCGATGGAAGTCTAGCGCCTACCCAGCTGAGCCACTGTGGCGGGTGGTCTCTCAATCAACAACTTTTGTCCAAGAAAATTTCCGTAAGCATTTGGTTCACCGGTTGTACCTAGCAGTGAGCAAAAAAAAACTCAACCGGATTGGAAATTTCATAATCAGATTCGATTTGCAATTTTAGATGTAGAACCACCTATTTAGACCGAGATTGTATATATATTTTTTGTTTTGACAAAGGAGGACTATAGTTTAGTGGTAAGTAAGGGCGCGCATGACAAAATTTCTATTTCAAAAACTAATTTTTGGCCAGAAATTTGATTTCTCAATTTCTATTCCCCGGGCAAGTTTCTAAGTAAAGAAACTCGTTTGATAACAACTCAAAATTTCTATTTCTAGAACAGAAATCCATTTGATAACAGAATAAAATTTCTATTTTTAGGAATAAAAATTGATTAGATAACAACATAGGAAATCCTCAAATACAAAATAACAATTGAAATAATACTAAAACAACATAGGAAATCATCAAATACAAAATAATAGTCGAAATAATACTAATACATTACAAAAGTTGAAAATACAATTTCATGGGATTTCCGATATATTATTATCCCTTGCCATTTTATTGGCAATGGTATTCCCAAGAGTATTTATTTGGTTTCCCTCCTCGGTCAATGTATCGTTTATAAGCTCATCCCGCATAGGTTCAGACAAGTACTGTGGAAGCATGAATATGGGTGCCATCAATGGCGCCTATATGCCCTGTCATATTATCAAAGAATAATATTATACAATATTATCAACAAAATAAAATTGATGGTGTAAAGGTATATGAGAATTCTACCTTGAAGTAACGTTTATGATTAGGAACCAATTGAGGGAAGGTCGGTTTATTTTGATTCTCGAATTGAATCAGTCCAGTTGTTCATCCCTAATTTCTTTATTGTTGCTCAATGAACCTTTAATGGCTCTTGCATAGCAAAGAGAGAGATTCTCTTGAATCTCTTGCCTTCGAATTAAAATTCAAGATTGTGTAACAATCTAATTATTTTGATTTTGCAAGAATTTTGAATCCATAAAGAAACAAGGTTAAATTTCTAGGCACATTTTTTATTCATCTATTGCATAAGAACTTTTTCTTCAACTGGCCATGCGCGTGCCCTTTCTAGGAGGAAAGAGCCCCATTATTTTTAAGTAAGCATTTAAGAACTTTAGTCGTTTTTAAAAATTGGGGACCCATTCGATTGCCTTTCATCCTAATGAGGAAGTTATAAAAAAAAAATTAAAAAAACAACACGAGCAAAGTAAGAAAAAGAAAATTAGCAATAATTTGTGAAGTTGTGGTTATGAGTAAATTAAGTTAGCAAGAAAGCACAAGGTTCTTTTATATGGTCTGATTTCAGCTTATGATTTCTATTTCAGAAACCGAGAAGTTAAAAGCTTGTGATTTCTTTATTTCTTTATTTCTGGAATAGAAATCTATTTCAGAAATAGATAAATTACTTAAACGGATTGCCCAAACCCGTTATGAGAAACAGAAAAACAGAGAAATCGAAAAATAGAAATTTTGTCATACGTGTCCTAAGAATGCCATGTCATGGCCTCGGAGACTTGGGCTCAAAACCCAGCAGCCAAATATCTTTTCTTTATATATTTATCGTTCATGAGATATATATATATATATAATTATAAAGCGCTACAACTATCTAAAGTTCAATATATAAAATGGCAATCCGTTTAAAGCTACGAATAGCATTTATTTTATTAAGTGAAAACTTTTCTCGTGAAAACCTTTTTAGGTAATGATTCAACATTTACACAGAAGTAACGTTCTCAAGTCTCAGCTGTGCAAGGCCTGAGTCTTACATAACAAGCCGTGCGAGTACACAATTTGGCTGGTACGATTATTCCACCGCACAAGTTCTTTCATGGCCTTCTCGATTTCTCTCACTTCTCTTAGCAAGCTACTCATGCAGTATCCTCCGTTTTGCTTTTGATCACGTTCTCAGCTTCGACACCATCACAGCCACCACTGATTTTGGGGAGCACCTCTCGCGAATGCCAAAGATAAGAGCCCAACATCTTCTCAACATCACTTTCATCAAAACACGACCAGTTTCCAATTGGTCGAATTGATCCATCTTGGGTAATTACCGATTTTATGTGGGAATTGGTTCACTTTGGAACTGATCACCACTAGGTGTAGTCACTTTGAGCGGTTATTTGAGAGGGGGAGATGGAAGTGGGCATTTTACGTAAACATTTGACTCTCCGGTTGAAGTTATTTTCAATATAACCGGAATAGGATGACTTTTGCTAGGAACCTCCGTTACTGAAATATGATTGACGTGCCATACATCGAGCCACGCTAATTAGTCTAATTTGATGTAAATACCATCGTACCTAGATTATCATCGTCTCTACCCTTTGGAGTTGTTGGTTCTTTTTGAGCTTGCGACTAGAGGAATGGAATTGACAAGTCAGAAGCTAAAGCATGTGGAAATGGCGGTGTGAAATGGGGGTGCAGAAAAAAGGGAAAAAGACCCAAAAGTTGCGGTGGCATCAACCCCAGTAGATACGCCCAGTGTCCACAAGATCTTGTACGGTTTGATTATTCGAAGGGCGCATTGATCTGTGCTACCAAGATGTTATCTTAAGGCTCGAGTTGCGATACGGAATTATGGAGAGAGCGGCTGGACAAAAAAATGCTGAAATCACCACCCGTGGTGGTGGCGTAGGTGGTTGAGCAAGGGAACTTTTCACGAGAGGTCTCAAGTTCGATTCACGGCGTCGTCGTTGCTTGATCTTGCTAGCCGTGCTCGCCCGGGTGCGTGGGTGGTGGTTTCCTGCGTGCCTCCTCAGGGTTTACTCCCCGGTTGCCGACCGTGCAGCGGGTTTCCTGGGTCACCAAAAAAAAAAAAAAAAACTGCTGAAATCTTTTTGAGATTTGCTTGTGCAATTAACTTACAGACACGGGGCTCGCAAATGTTTGGTGTGGTGAAAAAGACGCATGGGGTCCACCAAAAAGGGCCTTAAAGAGAAAAAAATTGGATTAGACCCAAAAATTGTGTTCGCATCGACGTTTACCGCAACCCAAGTGTTTGGTGGTGTGAAAGGAAAAGACGCTTGGGGTCCCAAGAAAAGGCGACTACAAGGGACAAACGAGGATAGACCCCAAAATTGCGTAAATTTTGAATATGACATTCCCGACGTGATAAATTTAATCGATGGTCATCGAAACTGTATCTTTGCGTGTAAATTATCTATAACAGAAATTAACAAACTTTCACATTCAGGATTTTTCAGTGTCGTAAATAATAAATGATTTAAAAATATTTGGTTGACAAATAATTATATATAGTGCTTAGAATAATTAATCAATAAAAAATATTTTCATAATCAACAACATTTTACATCTAAAGGTATTTTCACAAATGATAAAAGCGATAATTTTTCATGAAAGTGTTTTACCGATCGTTGATTTTATTAAAAATGTTTTCATTATTAACAATTTATGCCTAATATTTTTATCGATGAAGAATGTACTTTTCATTCGTTTGTTGATGTAACTTATACAGATATTAATTTTTGGCAAATTATTCTTCCAAACGTTGAGTTTCAAGTTTTGCTATTACCAGTTGACCTAATAACCATGAAAATATACACATTAATGGGGTTTCTATTTCTGTCGCCGTTCTAAACCAAGTTGAATTCTTACTCTATAGTTGCTGAAAATGACTTTATATTTTTGGACCTCTTTAGTAAGATAAGATAAATTTCCTTTTCTAGATGAGAAGGGTATTGAAACTTTTGGGTCGACTATATCCAATGAATGCATATGAATCGATTCATTGCCATGGCAAAATACAAAGGAAAAGCAAGAATCGTTTATACCGACTGTAACTCAATAGAAAAGCTGAAGTTAAATTTCACTACACCTAAAGATTCACACCTGTTCTACTTCTATTTGCTAAAAAAGAAAGAGAGGGCAAAGAAATTGCTTAAGGATGAGCTGATCGATTTTTAGTATACCTTAATATGTAACTCAAACAAGGAAATCTAAAGGCCAACCACTGAGATCCACATATGGCCCCGTTTGGCTCAATATTCCCAAGGGACTTTCCGCCTCGAAAGCCCTTTGGGGAAAATATTTTGCGTTTGGTTTACACTTTTGAGTTTGCATTTGCCAAATGCCAAGCATTTGGAATCGAAAGCCAAAGCAAACCCAAAGCAAGTCCGGATTTGCTTTGGGCTTTCAGCATTTTCGGAATGCTAGTTTAGGGTTTAATGAATTTTTTTCTTTCTAATATTGCCCTTATTGATAATTATATTTTCCCATTTTGCCCTTCAAAACACTGTTCATCTTCTTCCTTGGACTTCCGTGGACTTGCTGCTCGGCCAAGTTTCGTGGTGGGCGGTGCTCGGGTGCGAGTGGCCGGATCCGGCCGCCGAGGGGCTAGATCGGCCGCTAGAAAGCCTCGCCGAGGTCGTGCAACCTCGTGCAAGGTGGCCTAAGGTTGGGCGACCTCGGGCGTCGCCGGGTCGAGCGACCCAAGCGACACCACCCGAGGCCTCGCGATCTCGGGCGACACCCGGGTCGCTCGACCTCGTGCACGACCTAGGGGTCGAGCGACCGGGCGGTGTCGCCCGAGGCCGCGTGATCTCAGGTGGCGTCGCCTAGGTTGCCGCCTGAGGCTAGGGTTGTCGCCTGAGGCAAAGTTGCCACTTGAGGTCACGCAGCCTCATGTGGCTGGGTTGCACGACACTTGAGGTCGGCGGCGATGACGGCAGCGCCTCCCTCCCCTCACCGTTGTCGCCGCCGCCAGCTACCTCCTCACCACCACCACCAGCTCCCCACAACTTTCCCCTCACCATGCGATCTCCTCCTCCCTTTTTTTTTTTCTCTTCATTTTTCATTTTACTTTGAAATAGCTTTGCAAAACATACACAAAAAATTGGTTTCCAAACACACTTCCCTTCCCAAAATACTTATTCTCTCAAAGATACTTAGGGAAATGCAAAGCCATTTCCCCAAAGTTATACCACTGTTGTGCTGTAGCATTTTGCTTTTGACACCGAGCAAATGAAGTGACAACAAAGATATACTCTTGCCGAGGGCACCAAGGAAACTTGAAGGCAAAATTGGAAGAACACAGATTTTCAAACTTTGACCAGATACCTGACCAGTTAGTGGCAATATTGATGTGCTTAAAGGAAGATATTAAATGACTTGTACGGTGAAAAGTATTTCTACGTCAATTAGAGTCTCAATCATTTTATAGTGGCAATATTGGTGTTGATTTTGAGAGATTTCTTTTGTACTTACCTGACTATGGGAGACAGCGGTTAATTCCACTTAATCTAGGTAGATTTCAAAAATTCCATTTACCAAAAATAGAATTTCGTTATGTATTTACACATGCAAAGTTTAATAATAAATTTGAATTATTGATGGTCAATCGTAAAATGTGACCGTTTATTATCAGTCTAGCCAACTATTTGTAATTCATGAAAGAAATAACAATTTCACCATCCACAAACTCAATAATAGTTGGCAGTTGTTTTTTTAAATGTCACAAGTGGCCGTATTACTGTTTACAAGTAACTAACTAAATAACAATTTCACCATCCACAAATCTAATACCACATTACCACTTGTTTTGTAGATTTTACAATGTGGCTGCTGGAAATTTTCTTTAATTATTCTTAATATTTTTTTTTTATTTTTTGCTTTTTTTTTTACCGCCTCACCCTTAGCCGCGAAAGCCCTAGGCAAGGCCACGATGTCCTCGCCCGCTCTAGGCAATGTCTAGCTCGGATGGCCATGAGTGACATTGCCCAAAGTGGGCGAGGGTCATCATGGCCTCACTAGCGATTGGTGAGGCCTCGACAACCTCGCCCATCATTGGAGAGGCTGTGATGACCCTCGCTTGCTCTAGGTGGTGTCACCTGCGGCCTTGTCTAGGGCCTTCACGGCCAAGGGTGAGGCAGCTCTCACCCAATCTAGACAAGGTTGATACGGTTGATGAGGGTCGGTGGTGACCCTTGTTGGTCCAAAATGAAAAAAAATAAATAAATAAATAAATAAATATTAAAAAAAAAGTTCAAAAATGTTAAAAAATACAAAAAAAAATCCACATAAAATTTTTGGTTGGAATTGGTACTGAAATAATCAATTTTTCTTTGACGTGGCACTCAAGTGAGTGAAACAAAAAGTTTTTGCACTCAAGTAAGCGCCGTACGGAAGTTTTAGCAATCATACTATTCTTATGCCCATGTTTCATCAATGTATATATCACTTATATCATGAATGAATGCCCATTCACAAAGATTACCATGAATGAATGCCCATTCATGATCTATCGATTCATGTTTGGCATACAAGACTCTGACTCACCCAATACTAAAAAATAAAATGCAAACTTCAAATTAGTCACGATAAAGATGTAATGAATGGGGCACCCTAAGACTGGATTGGTCACCCTTAGATAAAAGTAAAGAGTACTTCTTTTTTACTTTTTCTGCTAAAATTTATTATATTATAAATGTTATGAAAAATTTACATGTGAATTCACGTGTCAACATTTAGCTTTTCTAAAAGTTTCAAATTAGAGAAAAAGTTCAACATTTGCGAATTGCTAGATTTAGATTAATTAAAAAGTGAAGATCAATTCAGATAATTACCATGCTAGTCGCTTGCAATCAATAGACCATACACATAATGAAATTGAACGTGGATGATTGACAAACCCTGGTAAATTATCTTTTCTTGAGAATGCCAGTAAAAAGTAAGACTTTTTAAGTAAATAGAACATGAACGAACCAATAAGGTGTTAAGTCAGATGGCAAAAAAGTCTGCTTTTCTTGTGATGTTAGATTTAACCCCACAGAAGATCTTATGCACCGAGTCGACGTGAGGGAGGGCGACCCTAAAATCATCGGAGGAGGTGCACTAGTCATGGTGCGCGAAAGCTGATCAGGAACCATTAAACCTGAATCTTCAACTTAAGGTGATGATTAACTATATAACATTTATCGTAAAATGCTGGATAATCCCGATTCTCAACTTAATATAACGACATTTTCAAGTAATATAATATTTAGTTTGAGTGGACTACGTAGTTTTTATAGTAGTATTTGTCATTTTTCTCCTATGCTAGGCATTTTTCACAGGGAGAATTTGCCATGTCTGGGGTAAGGCAACATGGGGCGCAGATTCCTCATGCCATGAATCCATACCTATCCACCGGTGCAAATCGGTGTAATTAGTCCTGCCAATTCACTAAGGAGAGAAGAAAGGAATATATTTTTTACATTCACATAGTTTTCATTTCACCGTAGAAACTTTTTTTGACATGTTTCATATACATCAAACTAACCTCAAGAAAGGTAAAGTTGTACAAAATAAAGCTAAACTTGTTCTACAAGGATATTCTCAAAAGCTAAACTTGTTCTACAAGGATATTCTCAAGAAGAAGTAATAAATTATGATGAGACATGTGCACTCATTGGGTGATTTACATCTATTATTTGCTATACCTGTTATTATGATTCCAACTTATATCAAATGAATGTGATAGTATCTGTCTAGATTGTTTTATTAAAGATAAAGTTCTATGTAGAGCAATCACCAGACTTTGAAGATCCTGGATGAGAAAATTGTGCTTACAAAGCTCTGAAAAGCTTTACACGGTCTCCAGCAAGCTCCTTGATTGGTATGAGATATGATGTAGTTTTGTAATTGACTACAGTTTTGAAACAAGTAAAATAAACACAACTTTGTTAATAAAGAAGAAAGACGAATATATTTTGTTAGTGCAAACTTATGTAAATGACATGATCTTTGGTTCCACTAATGAGAAATGTGCAAGAATTTTCCCAAGTCTACGTAAAGTGACTTCATAATGAGCATGAGGAGTGAACTTCTTCTTGCTCAAATTTCAAGTAAAACAAATGAAGCATAGAATTTTTATATATCAAGAAAATATGTAAATATATATAAATATATATAGGTCAAGAAGTTCGGAAATGAAAATTTGAAATTTTTTTAAAAAGATTACTCTCTGTTTGTCCTATTGGATTAGATATAGGAAAAATACAGTATAGTATATTTTATCGAAAGATAGTATTCTCTGGCATTACCCCAATATTTTCATCTAGTAGACATCATTAATGCAGAAAAAAAGAATTCTTATGCATGAGTTTTATTTGCATATTGGGTATAGGCTTAATAGGAATAACTAACTCGAAAAAATGAACTCACCATTAATGGCAAGTGACAGATAAAAACTCTCCTTTATATGGGATAAGTGCACCTACTTATTGTATAAGTGCAATCGAGTCCTTAAATTTTTCTAAAAAAATTATAATTAAATCCTAAAACTTATTAAATTAATACAATCTAGGTCATCTATTAGCTTTATCCAAATTGGTAATTAGAAAAAGATGTTTGCCCGTTTTCTTTTTAAAGAAAGGAAAAACTTCATTTCAAGATTTTCGTGGAATTGTTTGCTCCTGAATCTCAAGCTCTCTCCTTATTCCACCAACCACTAAAGTAGATCGCTTCCGGTCGAACACGACAGTCCTTGGAAAGTATGAATGGAGTTCATAAGTCTCGATTTTTTGTAAGGATTTGAGCTCACTAAACCATCATATGACAATAACAAATTCAAAGCACATTAAAAAATGCAAGTGAAAATATTGACTAGATTTGAACATGATCCACCTCCTCCTGTTATAGTCTTAGAACTATGAGGTTCTATAGGACTACTGTTAATTGTTCTAAAAGTTACTTCTAAAATAGTTTAAAATGATAATTGGTAGCGGTCCCATAAAATTTCATAAGAACATCTTCAAGGCATAGACCTCAGAAATTGTTTGGGAACCAACTGTTTTTCTCAATTGGTTGAGCGCCACCCGCCTTCAATCTTCTTTGACGACATGGGTTGTGGCCCTTGCCTCAAATCGGGGTGAGGATTGTCTTCTTGCTGTAGACGCTGTAGGTCTGGGCTGGGATCGCTGCCATCGTTACTGAAGGGGCGAGGGTCGCTAGTGCCAAGGTCGCAGATGACCTTGCGGGCAAGTGGCGAGGGCTGCCACCTCGCCTGGCTCACTCACCACACCCGCGCGCGCGCGTTGTTTTCTTTTTCCAGCACGTGAAGGTGGTGGCAAGGGCCACGTTGGCTTTGGCTGAGTCCGAAGAGGGGATGCCGGCCCCTTACCAGTGTAAGGGTGGCCACCACAACGCCACTGCCTCAACTGGAGCCACCACTGTCCTTCTTGACTTCGGCTTTTCCTCTATTTGATTCTTCCTCTTTTTCTGATTTTTTTAAAGATTTTTATTTTTCTAAAATCTTGAGATCAATTTTATCCTTTTAATTTACTTTAATATTTTTTCCTAAAATGGTTGACATGACAACCACATCACTGCTCTCTCTTCGAAAAACAATAAAAGATTAGCTTCTTTCATTAACTAAATTGAACGGAGAAAACTAAACAATTTGATTACCCCAATTTAACAAGTTTTAAATTTTCATTGCAAATTTTAAAAGTTTTAAGGACCTAATTACACTTTCGAGACAAGTTTTAAAATTTTTAGTGCACTTGTCACTATATTTAAATGTTATAGATATTGAAGTTGATGAAACATTTTAATCCTATAAAAAAAATGTCTAAAAAGGAAGTTCAATATCCAACTCAGTGGGCCATGTTTTATTCTAGCACCGAACGCAAAGGGAAATATTTCATGCTAATTGAATAACATTTCAGAACAAAATAAGATTCACATACTAAATATACGACAAAGTATGTTTAGCTCCTAATCATGATATGTCCTGACAAATGGGAAGAACCAGGCTCCAAAAGATGGAAAATGTCACCAGCTTAATGACCATACTTATGTGGGAAAGTGGTTTGTATGGACAAAGGCGAAATTAAAGAGCTTTCACCTGCAACATATAAATATAGAAAGCTTGGTCTAGATAATTAATACATTGATAGCAGAGCTCTTGCTTAAAAAACCGTCCAATGGAGATTTTATCAAGAATTCTAGAACTCCATCGTTAAAACGGAAGAGCTATTTGATTTGGTGGGTCAAAATAGTGTTGATTGATCACTCAATGAGTCGATTAATTACACATCATCGACTCTGTTTTGTGAATATTCCTTTAGTTCCAGAAGACTATACGCAAAAATTCTATTTGTTAAAAAAAATCGAATATTTATGGAGTAAATAGGAGAATGGGTTATTAACTTACTACATATACACGTATAGTTGAATTCGTTTTATCTTATTTAAAGAACATGAATGTTAGATAAGTGGAAAAATTAAACTTCTTATCTAAATAATTGTACAAATTCGTGGTTTCTATCTTACAAGCCTTTAACTTTTTCATTATTTTGATCTTATTCCCCTCTTTATCTTAAAAACCTTTTAACTTCACTGTTTTGATATTATTCCCTTTTCTTGATCGATTTGTGCTTTTTATCGGTCCACATTTATAATTAAGTAATTACATGTTTGCCAAACCTAGATAATTAAAATTACTATTTACCTCTTTATACATTGCATGAATCCATTTTAATTTTTCAAAAAACATCAATGACAGACAATAAAGCTTTTTATCTAATTAATGTAAACGATAAAGAAATATGTGCAGGGGAAATTGTAAAAGAATTGAATTATGTGATGGTATGACCCAATCACAAAGTTTTATTTTATTCAACTTTCTTGTTGTTTATAGTTATCGATTCTTAAGTACCACACGGTGGGACCATGCAAAATTCATACATAGTGACCTCTGAACGTGATATGGACCAGTTTGTATAGCACTCATGTCAGATTTACATTTATGTGACTACATGAATGTCAATAAAACAAAAGAACAAGAGGAATTTGTATTCAAGTATATGTGTACATGTGTATGCACAAGTTTTATATTACCTTGAGCATTTCCATAAATAGAACTCTCAAGCAGATAACTCCCTTTCAGTATTCCCACATGAAGTTTTTGCACGAGAACTTTCTCCATCCACTTTTTGAGGTAATTGTAGAAGAAGAAAAAAAATCCGTGCTTTCGGAGATGATCGGATGATAGAATTACGGTAGATTCTGACTCTTGACCACCTTGAGAAGGATCGCTAGTTTCCTATCACAAGAAAATCATGAACAAATTGAATTCACCGAGTGTGCCGTTAGTGTCAGCTTTCAATTGTAGAGATTACAAAACTTGAAAGATTCGTAGTTCAATTAAATTGAAAACAAGTAATGAACATATGGAACTTTGCAGAACCAAATGCAATTGGCTGTATATGAGATGTTGCAAAAGAAGTAAAGAAGTGAATGATCCTCATGTTGAATAGCAAATGGAATTAGACATGCAACAAATTTCATGAAAGGCAGTGCAAGGGCACCACATGAAAGACATTATATTTAAGAACGGGAAACTCGAGATACTAGTCTTGAGTGTACAGGATGACATTGCGTCACAATTTCAAAACCTAATCGCATATGAGCAGCATCATCAAGGCGAAGACATCAAATACTTTACGGATTACGTGACCTTCATGGATTGCCTCATAAACTCCTCAAAGGACGTCGAGGTGCTTTGCTGCACGGGGATTATTAAGAACTACTTGGGCGATGAGAGTGGTTGCACAGATGGTCAACAAGATGGGTGACTATGTCACTCTATCCAATTTCTATTACTCCGAGATTTTCAAAGCTGTGGATGCATATTGTAACAAGAGCTGGAATGTTTGGATGGCAAAACTAAGAAGGGAATATTTCCTTAGTCTTTGGGCTTTCTTGTCTGCTCTCACGGCCATCATGTTGCTCCTTCTCACAGCAACTAGTATTCTTTCTTATAGAAAGCAAAAATAAATGTGATCAATGCTGATTCATATATTTCTTGCAGTTAATTGAATTACCTAAAATACTTTCCATGCAGTTGGGAAAATCTTAATATGTAACTTTTTGATTCCTAACTTGATGATCTCTTGACATTTTGGTTGACCGCATCAATCTAGAGGATTGGACTAGCATCTTTATTTACTTGCATTTATCACAATTGTACCAGTTGTCTCCATCGTGAAGCCAATCATGGGTTCTAGCTGGGTAGGTAGAACGTAGGGCTCTTTAATGCATGACTCTTTCCACGTGTTTCATGAAGTTTCGTGAAATGGTCCGTTTTCACGTAGTACAACGCAACCTGAGGATGACTTCATCCGTCTTTCTCCTTAAGTCAATATTTGGCGTTTCTTTCTTAGTCTTTCTGAGACCTTTACATCTTCATCCAATTTAGTGCGGTACACAGTACCCTCCACTCTCACATCTATTTGAGAGTCCGGGACCACCTGCAATGTGGCAGACAGACGTGACCGAGGGGCGGAGGCGAAGGAGAATCACCTCCTCCTCCTTTCTTTCTTTTTCAGCATTTTCTTAGCCTCGGTCCTCGGATGCAGACAACTATCCCCCACCGACTCTGACATCCTCGATTCACGAGTCCAACTTTTGTCACTCTGTTTCTCTCTCTGAAAAGTGATTGACAGAGGTGAAATGGAAGGAGGGTCATTTTTTAATATCAGCAGACCCGCGAATTCCACTTTCTCCGTCCATCATTATTTACCCTTCCCGGAAAAACGAGCATGAAAAGAAGGGGAGCCATTAGAGTCGAAACTCCATTGCTAACCTAAATAACACTGATACTCTTCAACAAATTTCGTATCATATCTGATATTTCAACATGTATCCAACACATTTTAATACGTTTCGACACGTGGTTAACGAATATCGAAAAATTCGACATATGATCAACTATTTATGATACGTTTCGACACATGAGTCCAAAATTTCCACACACATGAAATCAATTTTAAAAATTTCAATACTTGATAAGTCAAAATACAAATATATGAAAAAAAATAATGAATATAACAAAAACAAAGGGAAAAGAAGAAAATTATTACTCTCAAGTTTCTTACTTCTGAGTTCTGACCTTCCCATGAGTGACAATCAAATGCTCCTCTTCTCGTGCGAGCATTGCTCCTCTTGCCAGTGTCTTTCTAGATTACTTTTTTCTCCAAATTTTATGGATTATTGCAATAGAATATAATCAAATTTGTCAAATTAAAATAACAAATAATATTAACAAATGTTGGACCAATGTTTTTATTATAAACTAATTCTTTACTCTTTTATTATTATTTATTTACTTATTTTTGTATTTAATATATAACATGTCGAAACGTATCGAAATTTTATATTTTTTTAAAAATGACGTGTCGGCATGTCGTGTCCTATCATGTTGTGTGTCGCATGTCGCATGTTCATGTTGGTTCTACCTAGCTGCTACCTCTATATCTCTGTTTTTTCCTCTCTATATAAGAGCACTTCATTAGTAGGATGTAAAGAGAGTGGAGAGAGCGAAGTGAAGAAGCTCCTTTCCTTGAACTCTCTTTTTTCTCTGGTGTGCTGATCGGGGGTTCTCTTGAGCTTGACAACAATCGCAGCAACGTTGAGGCCTGTGCTCCGTGTGCTCCTGTTCGCGCTCCTCTGCTTCCACATTGCAGGTATACCCACATGCTCTCTCTCTTTCTCTCCACACTGCAGGTAGTCCTTGGACTACTTAGATTAGACCTAAGTGAGGAGAATGTTACGGAGGTGGCACGGAGGCGATCGGCGGAGACGAGCAGCCGGTTGCTTGCATCGAGGAAGCTTTAGGTCATCAACGAGGATGATGAAAATGGGTCGTCGATCTTTCCAACACTTTCGTTAAGTGGGCCTTCAAATATTTTAAATGGATCAAAAATTCGTCATAAGTTCTGGTCCATTTTTGACCGATTTAATCAGATTTAATTTTTGGATTCAGTTTTAGCTTGATTTTCAAAAATCTTTGACCTATATGCAACTCATATAGATAAAATATGAGTCAAAAAATGGGCTCATGATCCATTTTGAGACTCCTACAGTAGAATGTAGGATTCTTTACAAATGTTAAAAAAAAATTCATGAAGAATTTTGGAATGTTCAATTTTCGGATAGTATACTGCAACTTGTGGAAGACTTCATACTCGTTCTCATAAAGTCACTTTCTAATGTTCGTTACAGTGACTTCCATCTTCAGAATTATTGACAACCAAGGTCAAAATAGATGAATGAAAGCGTCTTTTCTTTTGTGGGGTCTCAAGTAAAACGCGTTTGTACGTGGTTTTAAAGGTTGATGATTGGCGGAGTCTCATTTTATCTATATCCATATCACTGGATACACAATCCCACAAAAAGAGAAGAATTGGTCTAGCTTGGCGAGAAGAATGAGCAATCACCAATTCAATCAAGTAAGTCATCATTTCGACCAAAAAAAAAAAAAGTAAGTCATCATGAATTTCCCTTCCCTTTTCCGATCCTCCATTGTTAGATCATTTTTGTAATTTTTCCTAATATATTGATTTGTTTAAATTATATGCCAGCTCCACATGTTCAACTCTGGTGCTTAGTTAGCATTTTCCATTAATAATCACACAGAAATGCAGAATTTGTCCTGAAAATTTATTCGGAAATCACTTTGTTTATTTCTTTTCTTTTTGTTTTTTGAGGTGCGCCCTGGGGGGCGGGGCCAGGGGGTGGATGTTTGGAGATTAGTTTAAGGGATATCCATTTCCCAAAAATAGTATGATGACCAAAAAAAAAATGGCTAGAGTATATACAAGGACATTTTTCGCAAGTAGCCCTTAATGAAAGGGAAGCACATGAAGAACCATTTTAAGAACGTGAAAATCCATCATCTTGCTTTACTTTGCACTTATTATCACATTAATTATGTTGTAGCCAATACAGCATGCTGGGATCTATGACCGTTCCATGGTGCAAGATCATGTCTCAGTCCACATCGAGAGTATGCTTCGCAGTATGCCTCCCATTTCACCAGAGCATAGTATATTTAGGGTTCGTCATCAACTGCGCAAAGTCAATGAGAAAGCCTATGACCCAGAGATCCTAGCCATCGGCCCTTATCACTATGGAAATGACAAGTTCAAATTCATGGAGGAGCAAAAATTGCGATTCTTGCAGCAATTGCTTGAGAGGAGAAAGGAGAGCGTCGACAGGTATATGCCAACTCTCAGGGAAATGGAACAAAGGGCGCGTAATTGCTATGCAGAAACCATCGACGTCTCCCAAGAAAAGTTTCTTGCGATGATGCTCATTGTGGCTGTTTCATCATTGAGATGTTCCGTAAATACATTATGACGGAACTGAGAGACGAAAACGACCCGGTTATGCATGATTTGGGGGGGATTCGACCCAGCATTACGCGCGATTTACTGCTGCTAGAGAACCAACTCCCACTTTTCGTTTTGAGCAAACTATATGACCTGACTAAAGATCCGGGCGACCAGATTGAGTTCGGCCTTGCCGCCAGCATGTACTTCAAAGGCCCCAAAGAAAATCGGACGATTGGCGAGGAGACGGAGCATCTTCTGCATCTATATCACACGTGGCGCACTTTTGACTTGCCTGTAACGCCCTGGCCAAAATGCATACCAGTTAAATTCTCGGCGACAGAGCTGAGGGAGTCAGGAGTCAGGTTTAGGGCTGCGAAAGGGAACAAACTGAGCGACATCAAATTCGAGAATGGGACACTCGAGATACCGGTCTTACAAGTAGAAGACGACACCGAATCAAAATTTCGAAACCTGATCGCATACGAGCAGCATTGTCGAAGGAGAGACAATCGTCTAAGGAGAAACATCAACTACTTTACGGATTACATTGACTTCATGGATTGCCTCATAAACTCTTCAAAGGACGTCGAGCTGCTTCGCCACGCAAGGATTATTGAGAACTATTTGGGTGATGACGAGGTGATTGCGCAGATGTTCAACAGGATGGGTGACAAAGTCATTGTATCCGGTTTCTATTACTCCAAGATCTTCCAAAATGTGAATGCACATTGTGACAAGAGGAGAAACATCTGGATGGCGAAACTAAGGAGGGAATATTTCCATAGTCCTTGGGCTTTCTTGTCTGTTCTCGCAGCCATCGTGTTGCTCCTTCTCACAGCAGCACAAACAGTATTTACTATTCTTCCCTACACAAAGTAAAGTTAATGTGATGAATGCCGATTCATATATTTCCCCCGGACCATCTACTTGTGTTCTATAGCCAATAGTATTATCTTGGTTTTCCAATGAGGACGAACCAGATGTGCTTAATGAAAGATATTGAAAAGTATTTATGCTTTAAATGAGGTCCACAAATCTCTCTTCATTTGGAACTAGATGATTACAACAGAAAACCAATAGGACATTAGCAAGGACATTAGCAACGAAGTTGGTATACGGTTCAAAAAGAAAAGAGAAAAGAGGTACAGCCAACTTAGATGATTACAATAGATATGGTGGGATCACCCTACGAATTCTCTTCTTCCCACAAAAATATCCAGCTGGTTCTCTAATCATGCTTGACCTAAAAAAAGAGTTACATTTCAACTTGGACTACAACTAAAAAGAACACGTAGCAGCTTCGTATCCCTGAACGATTTGATAGAATCCGCATCAATAGCAGGAGAAGTTCTCCAAATAATATTATCAGCAACCTCTGAATCAGGATGGATACTCCCAAAAACAAAATCAGCCTTGGGACTGTCTCCTGATCAGCTATACTTGCATTAACAGAAAGGCCATGCTACTCTGTAAGAAAACAGCAAACCAATGAGCTTCATAACATCAGCTTTATTTTGCTGATAAATTTGTCTAAAACAGCCCCAAGTGAGGACAACAATAGTTCCATGGGAAGCCTTATCAGAACAACATTAAATTCTCATAGAAATCAACCAACATTTAATAACAAAAATGCAGGTATAATTCCTATTAGGATGGTCTAAAGCACATTCATTCATGTCAGCCGACAAAATATGCAATTAGCAAGGAGGTAAGTTTATTCACCTCCTTTCTCTGCACATTTGATTTCATGCATTTAATAACAAAACTAGAATTAGCTTAAAGTCTAAACACAGACTCAATAAATAGTACATCCACCAAGCATTCATCCTTGTAACAACATTTTCCAAATTGCGCAATACATCTCTCCTTCCTACCAAACCAAGCACAATGCACCCAATGACACAACAACATCATATGATCAGCAGATAGTACATCCATCACAGGTTAGAAGCCACAGGTTAGCAGGTTCAATAAGTCTTAAAAGCAAACATGTACATGAAACATGTCATGTGGCACTTCTCATGTGATTAGTATGCTCATAGGAGTCAGTTGAATCTTCATTGATATCCAACTGAGAAGACACTTCCTCCCTTGCCGCTTTTGGCATTTGTTTTTTTATTGGGTGTTTGACCATTTGTTTTGGTTGTCAATGCAAAATATAATCCATCTCTTCCGATGAGCATGTAAGAAGAAGAACCACAACTTGTAAAGGTAAGAAACACAATATTGAAGTGTAATAAAATACTAATCACAAACCAAAAACTCTCAACAGGAATCTTGACGAGGCAAAAAGGCACTAACTCTTGTAAGGGTATAACCAAAGAGCAAGAAAAACACCAGAAAGGGGGGTTAACAGAATCAGAAAAAACAATAGACGGTATAAACAACAATGGATTTGGAACAATTAGAACACGTAATGACTCACCTAAGTTGAAGCAAAGCTCCATTTGGATCAATCTTGGTCAACAATTGCGGATTTGGCAAGGAACCGAGAGAGATAAAAACATGAACAAACAGCACCACTGTGGTCTAGGTAAGCTATCAAAATGAATAGCTACTGTGGTTTAAGTCTATACTTTTACCAATTGGGCATTGTAAGCAAAATATTAGTGTAATTAAACCAAGGATCTAAGGAAAAATACAAAAATGGAAAGGGGGCATTTCATGGGTACAAAGTTAATTTTCAACTTAACCAAGGATGTTGAGGATTCTTGCTAATGTGAAAGACTTCAAGTATCATAAAGTTTAAACAAGTAGGGTAAAATATGGCTTCCAAGGATATATATATATATATATTCAGGATGAAGCGATGCAATCACAAAGTTGAAAGGGAAAAGTTATTCATATAATATATTACTTGACATAGTATATTAATTAGTTGAGTACCCTCACTAGATAAAATGGACAACTTGAAGCCTCAATAGAATATAATCTGTTGGAGAACAAATACTAGCTATTCATTCCATCTGAAGAAAAGGAGGCCGCAGGATTCCATAATAGAAGCAAACGAAGACAAATTTTCCCCGCTCTTTCGCTGAAATTAAAGAGGCTGGTCCTACACTCAAGGCTCTTAGGCCCATTATGCTTCAGAGATCAATCTTACACCAAACTGATGAGGAAATGTAAAACTGCCCTTGCTCTTTCTTAATGTTCTGCAGTCGGTCTCCATCCATGCAAGATGAGCACAATACTAGATATTCATTCGATCTGAAGAGAAGGAGGCCGCAGAATTTCATAATAGAAACAAACAAAGATTTGCATGCTCTCTGGCTGAAATTAAAGAGGCTGATCCTACACTCAAGGCTCTTCAGCCCATTATGCTTCAGAGACCAATCTTACACCAAACTGATGAGGAAACTGTAAAATTGCCCTTACACTTTCTTAATGTTCTGCAGTCAGTCTCCATCCATGCAATATGAGCACAGGGACAAGACGAACACTGACATAGAGAAGAAAAGTTCCATTCGAAAGCTGCTTACCCAACATAAAAGCAGTTTCACTCTAGAGTCACCCATTATAAATTTTACAACTGGATACATATTTCTCCTATCAAATTAATAAGTGAGACCAAATAAATTCACAATAAATATTAAAGCTGGGCAACCTTTGTCACACCCACAAAGGTTATCTAGATCGAGATGCTAAGTAAGGATCCTTTCGAAGACTTCGAGATCAGATCAAGATCATTAGATCCTACATATTTGAAGTATTAAATTCTTGTTTAAATCATTCCAATTAGATGCATATTAACCTTAAACAGAGGGATACTGAAGCTTAAATGTAGCATTCTCATGTGAGAGATTGCTCTAGCTTAAATTCTTGGTTGCCAGTTTTTCAACTAACAATTAGAGCACCATGTCAAAGATGTAAAAGCATAAAATTTCCTTGCCCCAATTTTTAAGGTGTATTAAATAGGATCACAATAAAATAATCACCATAATAAGCAAGAAGAAGGCTGCCAAGAAATTACTTTCCTACCTTTTCCGAATTTCTAATCCTTATTTTGTCCTTCTCTCTCTTGGAATACATATTGTCTCTTTCTTTATTTCAAAGGATAAAATATTATTTACCTCAATCTGGGACACACTCTCCAATTTACCTCTTGCCCCCCCCCTTTCCCCCCTCTAACAAACCTCACTTTCACTGGCTATTCTAGGTTTTCAACTGTTTAAAGTTTAAGGTCAGTTCTAATCAAGTATACATCCAAAGAAATTATGCCATAAGGCCAAGTCAAATCGTGCGCCAATTTCTCAAGGATGTTAGAGGTCTGTCTCATCTGGTTGCAGAAGGACAGAAGCTGTCTCTCTCATCTCCAAAGGATGGCACAGTCTAGAAAGCCAACGGTGGTTGATGCGCATCTCATCATTTATTCAAGACTGAAGAAGAAGAAGAGATGGTGTCTCTGCACTTCTTTGCTTTCTACTGGTCATTCATCTCCATCCCTTTTTCTTAATTCTCCAAGCCTTATATTTTCCAAATGGAGCCTGAACATGATTAAGAAGAAAGTCCCACATGCACTAGGGGACAGAGACCCCATTTCATATGTGCTACAGCTAAAAAAGCAGAATTGCTTTCTAAAGCTTGAACACTGGAATCATAGTTGGGATCGCCATCCTAAGATACATATCACAACCCCTGAAGACTACCATTTTTCTTAGAATCCAAATTATTCAAAGTTTTTGAGTCATAGAATCGAATGATCGTGATCTCACAATCTGGATCGCGATCCTAACAACCATGCACACACGCATGCACGCATGCACGCACAGAAAAGAGTCTTGTGATGGTGTGAAAGAAAGTACAACAAAGAGGAGACTACAGGTCAGATTGAACAACGTACTTGGCCCCAAACCCCAACAGCTACTTTCTCAAAGCAAAACAGTAAAAAATATCAACAAAAGGCCTTTTGAATACTGTAAGAAAGTAGATGACAAGTTAGAACAATGTTCTTAGATTATATGAGAAACATCAACTACCTTTTACCAATTCTCAACTCTGTACCTGCTTTCCTTAGCACAATTAAGTCAGCTTTACATGGCTGGCCATTATATGGAATTATCTCTGCCAGGAGTCCGTTCAGATAGCTACTTTCGGGAAGGTTCAACACTAGCCCTCTTCAACGATATATTCGGAATTTACATAGGCACGATGCAAAAGCTGAGAGACAAATTGCCTGACCATGTAGAGAAAGGCAAAGGAGAAGAAAAAGGAGGAGGAGGAAGAAAAAAGAGGCCAAAGCTGAGAAAAATGTCTCTAGGAAGAGCAATATGCTCAGGAAAATCCCAAAATATTTCACATGGCCAAATTGGATGGAAATATTTGAGAGTAATTTTCCTCAACTTATGTTAAGCAAAGTGACATTAAGAAGAATGTGTTACAAGCACTCAAACAGAAATGGTGTCAAAGTAAATAGGCAAACAATGATGTAAATCCTTTGTCAGAGTTGTTGATGGCCGAAGGTGATGTTAAATCGGATATCTATATCAACACCGAAAAAATCCTTCATAAACTAAATGGGTGGTTCCGCGTCTGAAATAAGAAACCTGACCGGTATTCAGTTATTCAAGTTTTTAGGAACCGAAGATCGGTCCGGGCGGTTCTGATTTGGACAATTTCTTTTTGCTCATCCCTACGGCTAACGACAATACTTCACTCTTAATCAAGCTTTCATGTTTAATTGGCGTTGGGTGAAGGTACAATTACTAAAAACTGTAAAAATATTATAAAATGGTAAAAAATTTCAGGGTGAAGTTAAGTGCCATAAAATTAAGAGTTAATATCACGAAAACCATCAAATTAGTACGTTTGTGATAAATTTAGCGAAAATTAATTTTCGACTGTAAAAAACTCCAAATTAATATACATGTGACAAGTTTACCTAAACTAATTTTTTTTATCACAAAAAATCTCAAATTGGTATATTTGTGATAAATACACCCTTAATTAATTTCCGTGAAATTGGATTGATACCAAACTATGACAAACTAATTATAAAAACTCAAACGGTTATATCCGTCAACTATCACGTGTCATATGACTTGAAAATTTGACGGTAAAATTTAACATAAACTAAAAAATGATAAATTTGTTCTTGGTATACTGGGTTTGATTTTTGTGGTCAAAAAATTAATTTGAGGTAAATGTATTATGACCGTGTCGGTTTGGGCTTTTTCATAGTATTCTAAATTAAAGTATATCCAAACTAATGTATAGGAAGCAAAATCACGTCAGCTAAGACAGGTCACGAGACCTAGTCCTTAAATGAAGTAGTAAACACGAATGCCAGGTATAGTCTAACCAGGATCCCTAGCAATAATGATGCTAAAAATGTTAGAAAATTAAGCATATTAAGTGCGTAAAATGCCAAGAGTTTCTCCATTTGCTTATATTTACCAAAAGCAAGCTTGTCATGAAATTTAAGACAACAATCAAAATCTTTCATACGTACGCACCTCCACAACAGGCAAAAATAAATGTTCCTTCTCACAGTAGGGCAAATAGTATTTACTATTCTTTCTTACACAAAGCAAAAATAAATGTGATCATATATTTCTCACAGTTTATTGGAATACAAAGAATAGTTTACATATAGTCTGTGAAATCTAAATATGCAACTTAATAATCTCTTAGCACAATTTTCAACCACACCAATCCAAAGAATTTGGCAAGCATCTTTATATATGCATTTATCACAATTGTTCAAGCTACCTCCATCGTGAAGACTATTATTTTCTAGCTAGCAGGTAGAATGTAGGACTCTTTCCACAAATTCCGTGAAATTTTGTGAAATGGTCCGTTTTCACATAGTACAATGCAACTTGTGGATGACTTCATATTTCTTTATTGTAGTACCCTCTACCGTCGGAGTACTGACGACCAAGGTCGATGGGCCAAAGAAAAATGTGTTTGAATTTTTTATAAATGGTTGGTGTATGCGGTATTCTCATTTTACCTCAAGGTGATAGTAGTAATTTCATGCTAGGGAATTGTAAATCACAATAATATTTGAACAAAGGATTATTTTATTGGCATCTGTTTAATTAAATGGCTGACGAGGATGAGCCTCTCGGGCTTCGGAAATCCGGGCTCGAAAAGCCCAAGCCGAAATGCATCTCTACGCGACAACGCAAGGTTTCTTATTCTCTCGCTCTCGCCATGTACGATCGCATGTTTTCACGCATCCAACCTGCTGATTCTTCCTCCACCGTTCGCCTCAACATCTGTTAGCATCGTCGCCCTCTTCTCTCTCGCTCTCGCCATGTACGATCGCATGTTTTAACGCAGAAAAAAGAGAAGAACTGGATACTGCGTGATAGTAGTTGGTCTAGCTTGGCGAGAAGAATGAGCAACCACCAAATTAATCAAGTAAGTCCTGCGAATTTCCCTTCCCTTTTCTGATCCTTGACTGTTGTGATTATTCACACTGAGAAAAAAAGAAAATATAATGTTGAAGGATGAGACCATTTCTTTCAATTCTGAGTTATGGTCCATTAATTTAACATGATTCTGGCAAGCACTTAAAATTAAATCATACACGTTCGATCTAATTCAGGGCACCGAAATTACGTTAACTAACGTGTCTCAGCTAGACAGTCACTCAAGCATCAATTTTGTCTTCTCTTGGTTCAATTACCGATTGCTTTCATCCTTCTAGAGAGGGTTAATCACACAAATAATTTCTAAACTTATGTCTACCATTTAATCAGTAGTACCAGGCCAGTGGCAGCCTTGCCTCCCTAGGTCCAAAAATTCCTTATATTCTTAGGTAGAAATTAATTTTTTTAAAAAGCAGTCATTTATATGTTATTTAGCTAGAAGCTTGTCTTACCTTCTCTAACCTGAAATCCTCACTTCTCATCGTGTTTAATAATATTTCTGTATTTTATCTTGGTTGAATTTCATTCCAATTTTTCTTCTTATGTAGTTTAAAACTATTCAGCGTGGTTCTTATGCCATCAACATCGATGGTAAGTAGCTCACAATAAGAACACCCCAATTAGTTTTAAAATTCACGTGTTAGTGTCTAAAAGGTTGTCCTTGCTTGGTGGCTGGAGAGAGAAAATTTTGGGACTCAAATTCTTGAAAGGAGACCTGGATCCTTAGAATGCCAAAATTTAGTTCGGGAGGACACTTAAGTGTCAAAAGTTAGGAAATATATTTAAGTATCAAAATCGAAGCAAAATGGATTAGTCAAGTGTTAATGGTGAGAAAATCTAGTCAAAATGCTAACGTAGCATTTTTTTATGAGACAAGTGAAAAATCACGATGTGGCTAAATAAGCAAAAACACTATATTATTTTGCATGCTAATGTGGCTAGTAAGCTGAAAACGACGTCATTTTCCTTTGAATTTGAATTTTAATATAAATATTACTTAAATTAAAATTAAAACTGAAAAAATTTTAAAAATAAAAAATAAAAGGAGGGTTGCGAGAACAGCGAGGGCTATGCAAGCCCTTGCCACCGCCTCACCACTATCACCCGGAAGGGCCAGCGATGGTGGGGGTAGAGTCAATCGAGGTCGCCGGGCCCTAGTGGTGAGGGCTCGTAAGCCCTAGCCCAAATTCGGGGTGAGAGTTGCAGCCCTCTCCCAAATCCAACGAGGGTCGCTGACCCTCGCTTAATAGGCCAAAGGCCAACATTGGTTGGGGGTCCTGCCAAATCTAGGGGAGGGCTGCGACCTCGCCCTAGAGTTGGGCGAGGGATTGTAGGCCCTCACCACTGGTTGGCCGAGCTGGTCAAGCCTTTGCTAGGGTCAACGACCCTGATCAACCATTCCCAAAAGTCAAAACTCGTCCATAGAGCAAAAGGGGGTTCTTCGAAGCTCAAAAGTAAAAAGCCCATACAGCTGTTAATTTATTCTTGGAGCAATATTACAGGGTTCATAATTTTTCCTCAGCTGTCCATCCGTTTGTATTGAATGTCCACACCACGTGTTCAACCACGGTGCTTAATTTGCATTGTCCATCGATATTCGCACAAAAAAACGAATTTGTCCTGAAATTTATTCAGAGATTAGTTTTTTTTCTACTAGTTTTTGAAATTTAGTTTTAAGAATTATACGCATCACGAAAAATAGTATGATGACCAAAAGTGAAAATTGAAATAGTTCATTAGAGCGCATTTCTTGTAAGTTGCCCTAAATCAAAGGGAAGCACATGTAAAACAATCATCTTGCTTTACTAAGTACTTATTATCGCATTAATTATGTCGTAACCAATACAGCATGCTGGGATCTATGACCGTTTCTTGGTGCGAGATCATGCCTCAATCCACATCGAGAATATGCTTCGAAGTACGCTTCCCACTTCGCTGGAGCGTAGTATATTTAGGGTTCGTCATCAACTGCGCAAAGTCAACGAGAAAGCCTACGACCCAGAGATCCTAGCCATCGGCCCTTATCACTATGGAAATGACAAGTTCAAATTCATGGAGGAGCAAAAACTGCGATACCTGCAGCAATTGCTTGAGAGGAGAAAGGAGAGCGTCGATAGGTATATGCCAACTCTCAGGGAACTAGAACAGCGGGCGCGTTATTGCTATGCAGAAACCATCGACCTCTCCCAAGAAGAGTTTCTTGCGATGATGCTCATTGATGGCTGTTTCATCGTTGAGTTCTTCCGTAAGTACAATAATATGATACCGACAGACAAAGACGACCCGGTTATGCGTGGACGTGGGATTCTAAATGGCATTAGGCGCGATTTACTGCTGCTAGAGAACCAACTCCCACTTTTCGTCTTGAGCAAGCTATATGACCTGACTGAGGACGAGCATCATGAGTTCAGCAAAGTCGCAATCAAGTACTTCCAGGGTGAACGAAAAAGCCCCGGCCGAAATTTGACGATTGGCAGCAGGGAACATCTTCTGCATCTATATCATGCGTGGTGCACTTCTGGCTTGCCTGAAACGCCCCAGCCGAACTGCATACCAGTCATCCCCTCGGCGATTGAGCTAAGGAAGTCAGGAGTCAGGTCAGTCATGCCCTCGGCGATGGAGCTAGGGGAGTCAGGAGTCAGGTTTAGGGCTGCGCAAGGGTGCGAACTGAGCGACATCAAATTCAAGAACGGGACACTCGAGTTACTGGTCTTGTATGTAGAGGACGACACCGAATCAAATTTTCGAAACCTGATCGCTTACGAGCAGCATCGTCAAAGCAGAGACATCAACTACTTCACGGATTATGTGACCTTCATGGATTGCCTCATAAGCTCTTCAAAGGACGTCGAGGTGCTTCGCCACGCAGGGATTGTTAAGAACTACCTAGGCGATGACAAGGTTGTTTCACAGATGTTTAACAACATCGGTGACCATGTCGCTGTATCCGATTCCTATTACTCCGAGATCTTCCCAAATGTGAATGCATATTACAACAAGACGTGGAACGTCTGGATGGCGAAACTGAGGAGGGAATATTTCCATAGTCCTTGGGCTTTCTTGTCCGTTCTCACAGCCATTGTGTTGCTCTTTCTCACAGTAGCACAAACAGTATTTTCTATTCTTCCTTACACAAAGTAAAGTTAAATGTGATGAATGCTGGTTCATATATTTCTCCCGGACCATCTACTTGTGTTCTATAGCCAACAGTATTATCTTGGTTTTCCAATGAGGACAAACCAGATGTGCTTAAAGAAAGATATTGAAAAGTATTTATGCTTTAAATGAGGTCCACAAATCTCTCTTCATTTGGCACTAGATGATTACAACAGAAAACCAACAGAACATTAGCAACGAAGTTGGTATAAGGTTCAAAAAGAAAAGAGGGAAGAGGTACAACCAACTTAGATGATTACAATAGATATGGTGGGATCACCCTACGAATTCTCTTTTTCCCACAAAAATATCCAGCTGGTTCTCAGATCATGCTTGACCTAAAAAAAGAGTTACAATTCAACTTGGACTACAACTAGAAAGAACACGCAGCAGCTTTGTATTCCTGAACGATTTGATAGAATCCACATCAATAGCAGGAGAAGTTCTCCAAATGATATTATCAGCAACCTCTGAATTAGGATGGATACTCCCAAATACAAAATCAGCCTTTGGACCGTCTCCTGATTAGCTATACTTGCATTAATAGAAAGGCCACGCTACTCTGTAAGAAAACAGCAAACCGATGAGCTTCTTAACATGAGCCTTATTTTGCTGATAAATTTGTCTGAAACAGCCCCAAGTGAGGACAGCAATTGTTCCTTGGGAAGCCTTATCAGGACAACATTAAATTCTCATAGAAATGAACCGACATTTAATAATAGAAACGCAGGTATAATTCCTATTAGGATGGTCTTAAAGCACATTCATTCATGTCAGCCAACAAAATATGCAATTGGCAAGGAGGTAAGTTTATTCACCTCCTTTCTCTGCACATTTGATTTCACGCATTTAATAACAAAACTAGAATTAGCTTAAAGTCTAAACACAGACTCAAGAAATAGTACATCCACCAAGCATTCATCCTTGTAACAAATTTTTTTCAAATTGCACAACACATCTCTCCTTCCTACCAAACCAAGCACAATGCACCCAATGACACAACGACATCATATGATCAGCAGATAGTACATCCATCACAGGTTAGAAGCCATAGGTTAGCAGATTTAATAAGTCGTAAAAGCAAACATGTACATGAAACATGTATAATAACCCCATGTGGCACTTCTCATGTGATTAGTATGCTCATAGGAGTTAGTTGAATCTTCATTCATATCCGACTGAGAAGACACTTCCTCCCTTGCCACTTTTGGCATTTGTTTTTTTATTGGGTGTTTGACCATTTGTTTTGGCTGTCGATGCAGAATATAATCCATCTCTTCCGATGAGCATGTAAGAAGAAGAACCACAACTTGTAAAGGTAAGAAACGCAATATTGAAGGGTAATAAAATACTGATCACAAAAAAAAAACTCCCAACAGGAATCTTGACGAGGCAAAAAGGCACTAACTCTTGTAAGGGCATAACCAAAGAGCAAGAAAAACACCAGAAATGGGGGTGAACAGAATTAGAAAAAACAACAGACGGTATAAACAACAATGGATTTGGAACAATTAGAACTCGTAATCACTCACCTAAGTTGAAGCAAAGCTCCATTTAAATCAATCTTGGTCAACAATTTCGGATTTGGCAAAGAACCGAGAGAGATGAAAACACAAACAAACAGCACCACTGTGGTCCAGGTAAGCTATCGAAATGAACAGCTACCAAAGAAACGGTTACTCACAGTGGTTTAATTCTATGCTTTTACCAATTGGGCATTGTAAGCAAAATATTGGTGTAATTAAACCAAGGATCTAAGGAAAAATACAAAAATGGAAAAGGGGGGCATATCATGGGTACAAAGTTAATTTTCAACTTAACCAAGGATGTTAAGGATTCTTGCTAATGTGAAAGACTTCAAGTATCATAAAGTTTAAACAAGCAGGGTAAAATATGGCTCGCTTCCAAGGATATACATATATATTCAGGTAGAAGCGATGCAATCACAAAGTTAAAAGGGAAAAGTTATTCATATAACATACTACTTGACATAGTATATTAATTAGCTGAGTACCCTCACTGGATAAAATGGACAACCTGAAGCATCAAAGTGAATATAACCTGTTGGAGAACAAACACCAGCTATTCATTCCATCTGAAGCAAAGGAGGCTGCAGGATTCCGTAATAGAAGCAAACAAAGACAGATTCTCCACACTCTTTTGCTGAAATTAAAGAGGCTAGTCCTACACTCAAGGCTCTTAGGCCCATTATGCTTCAGAGATTAATCTTACACCAAACTGATGAGGAACTGTAAAATTGCCCTTACTCTTTCTTCATGTTCTGCAGTCAGTCTCCATCCATGCAAGATGAGCACAAATACTAGATATTCATTCGATCCGAAGAAAAGGAGGCCGCAGAATTCCATAATAGAAGCAAATAAAGACAAGCTTTCCATGCTCTTTGGCTAAAATTAAAGAGGCTGATCCTACACTCAAGGCTCTTAGGCCCATTATGCTTCAGAGATCAGTATTACACCAAACTGATGAGGAAACTGTAAAATTGCCCTTACACTTTCTTAATGTTCTGCAGTCAGTCTCCATCCATGCAATATGAGCACAGGGACAAGACGGATACTGACATAGAGAAGAAAAGCTCCATGTTAAAGCTGCTTACCCAACAGAAAAGCAGTTTCACTCTGGAGTCGCCCATTAGAAATTTTACAACTAGATCCATATTTCTCCTGTCAAATAAATAACTAAGATAAAATAAATTCACAATGTATATTAAAGCTGGGCAACCTTTGTCATACACACAAAAAGGTTATCAAGATCGAGATGCTAAGTAGGATCCTTTTGAAGTCTTCAAGATCAGATCAAGATCATAAGATCCTACATATCTGAAGTATTAAATTCTTGCTTAAATCATTGCAAGTAGATGCATAGTAACCTTTAAAAGAGGGATAGTGAAGCTTAAAGGTAGCATTCTCATGTGAGAGATTACTCTGGTTCAAATTCTTGGTTGCCAGTTTTCCAACTAACAATTAAAGCACCATGTCAAAGATGCAAAGGCATAAAATCTCCTTGCCCAAGTTTTTAAGGTGTATTAAATAGGATCACAATAAAATAATCACCATAATAATCAAGAAGAAGGCTGCCAAGAAATTACTTTCGTGCCTCTTCTGAATTTCTAATCCTTTATTTTGTCCTTCTCTCTCTTGGAATACATATCGTCTCTTTCTTTATTTCAAAGGATAATATATTATTCACCTCGATCTAGGACACACTCTCCAATTTAACCCAACCCTCCCAACTCTCTCTCTCTCTCACAAACTCACTTTGACTGGCTATTCTAGGTTTTTCAACTGTTTAAAGTTCAAGGTCAGTTCTAATCAGTATACATCCAAAGATATTATGCTACTAGGCCAAGTCAAATCATGCGCCAATTTCTCAAGGATGTAGAGGTCTCTCTCATCTGGTTGCAGAAGGAAAGAAGCTTTGTCTCCCTCATCTCCAAAGGACAGCACAGTTCAGAAAGCCAACGGTGGTCAATACCCATCTCATCATTTATTCAAGACTGAAGAAGATGAAGAGATGGTGTCTCTGCACTTCTTCGCTTTCTACTGTTCATTCATCTTCATCCCTTTTTCTTAATTCTCCAAGCCTTATATTTTCCAAATGGAGATTGAACATGATTAAGAAGAAAGTGGCACATGCGTTAGGCGACGGAAGCCCAATTTCGTATTTGATCCAGCTAAAAAGGTAGAATTGCCTTCTAAAGCTTGAATAGTGGAATCGTAGTTGGGATGTCCATCCTAAGATACAGATCACGACCCCCGCAGACTACCATTTTTCTTAGAATCCAAATTGTTCAAAGTTTTTGAGTCGTAGGAACGAATGATCGTGATCCTAACAACCATGCACATACGCACGCATGTGCACACAGAAAAGAGTCTTGTGATGGTGTGAAAGAAAGTGCAAGAAAGGAGGAGACTGCAGGTTAGATTGAACAACATACGTGGCCCCAAAACCCCACAGCCAATTTCTCATAGCAAAACAGTAAAAATCATCAACAAAGGGCCTTTTGAATACTGTAAGAAAAGTGGATGACAAGTTAGAACAATGTTCTTAGATTATATAAGAAACATCAACTACCTTTCACCAATTCTCAACTCTTTACCTGCTTTCCTCAGCACAATTAAGTCTGCTTTACATGGCTGGCTATTATATGGAATTATCTCTGCCAGGAGTCCGTTCAGATAGCTTCTTCGGGAAGGTTCAACACTAGCCCTCTTCAACGATATATCCGGAATTTGCATAGGCACCATGCAAAAGCTGAGGAGACAAACTGTTTGACCATGTCGAGAAAGGCAAAGGAGAAGAAAAGGAGGAGGAGGAACAAAAAAGAGGCCAAAGCTGAGAAAAATGTCCCTAGGAAGAGCAATATGCTCAACAAAATCCCAAAATGCTTCGCATGGCGAAATTGGATGAAAATATTATAGAGTAATTTTCCTCAACCCGTGTCAAGCAAAGTGACATTGAGAAGAACGTGTTATGAGCACTCAAACAGAAATGGTGTCCAAGTAATAGGCATTCAATGATGTTAATCCTTTGTCAGAGTTATTGGTGGCCGAAGGTGATGTTAAATTGGATTTTTATATCAACACCGAAAAAATCCTTCATAATATTTCCGTGTAATTCAGCCATTTATGCAACATTATTTGGGATTTTGTTGACATTTTGCTCAATTCTACCTCTTTTTCCTCCCTCCTCTTCCGCATTTTCTTCTCCTTTCTCTTCTCTTTCTCTTTTGCTGCACCATCCTGGGAAGTAGAAAGATCAAATCATAAAGTTAAAATCAAGGGCCCAAAACGAAATGCTTAACTGTGTTAATAGAGCAAGTTGAGAAAGCAAAGGCGAACTCATGTAATAAACACTGCTGGCAGAACAAGTTGCATAGGGATTTTACTTGTATTACATTTCATTTCAGAGAAAGAAATAATACTCAAAATCTAAACCAAGCTTCCACTCATCGAGTTCACCTCCTGATTAAACTTAGGTTCATTCTCAATTTTAACAGCAAATCAGTTCCAAGTCTGGAACCTAGAACCTACCCTATCAGGAGTTGTTCCCAATTTTGAAACCGGGAACCAACCCCTGTGGACCCTAGAACAGACTTTGAAACCGAACCTGCCAGTTTCAAGTTGGTTTCAGGTTCCACCATGAACCAGCCACTTCTTCTTTTCTTTTCAGTTTCATTTTTTTTTTTTTGTTATCGTTGCAGCTTGGTTATGCTACAATATGCAGCAAACCATTTCAATCCCATGAAGTTAGTTACCTGCCTGTCCTACGACAATTGAGAATCCATTGACACATAACTTCCCTGATCATCAAACAAACACACACACTTGCAGCAAAAATCCAAAGAAAGCTTTATAAAAGATCCCAACTACCAGTAATCCGAAACAGCACTTCACCAAAATGACTTTCGCCACTTTTGATAAAAGAATTTTCACTTAACCTCCCTTGACCAAACAACATGAGAGCATAAAAAGGCAAAAAAACACCAGCTGATCATTCGCCAGCTGAGTAGAAATGTCCACAGATAAAATTGTGGAAAATCACTTCAAGTCCTGAGCTCAGGTGGATTGCGAAACCAAGACTCAAAAGCCAATTACCCATCGACCATCTGTCCTTCCTCGCGAATCCACGACTCAAAAATGGAGACAAGAAAACCATTAACAGATAGCAACCATGTAAAACACATCGAGACGCACCATGACAAAACCAATCCAGACGAAACAACGGGGAGAATTAGGGCAAATAGGCAGCAAGAGGCGAGAGGCAAATTGGTACCTGAAAAACCGCCGAGGCCGAGAGTGAGCGTGACGGAGCGACAAGCCCCGAGGTCGCGAGTTAAGGGAAGAGAGAGAGAGCGGTCATGAGAGAAGTCTGGAGTCCGATTGAGGGTTTTATTTATAATAAAAAAAAAAGATTTAAATGGGTAATTTCACACCTAAAATAGAAAACCGGACTGATATCCACTTATTAAAATTTTTAGGAACCGAAAATTGGTCCCGTTCGGTCTAGGCAATTCTGATTCGGACAATTCCATTTTTTTTTTTTTTTTTGGTCGGAAAAGCGGAAACTATGTTTTCTTGTTCGGAAAAATGATACTTCACTCTTTATCAAGCTTGGTACATTTCCTAAAAACTGTAAAAACATTATAAAATGGTTAAAAATTCATGCTGGACTAAATTGCCATAAAATTAAAGATTTATTCCATGAAAAATAATTAAATTAATACGTTTGTGATAAATTTATTCAAAATTAATTTTGGACCATAAAAAACTTCAAATTAGTACATCTATGATGAATTTACTTCAAACTAATTTTTTAACCACAAAATACCCCAAACCGATATATTCGTGACAAATATATCATCAATTACTTTCTATTAAATTGGATTAATATTACAAAAATTATAAAACCAGTACACACATGACAAACTAAAACCTCAAATGTTATACTTTCAACCATCACGTGTCGTTTTTACTTAGCAATTTAATAATAAAATCTAATAAAAATTGACGGAGTTTTTCGTGATATGAACTTTAAATTAAAGCGTATCGGATGGGACAAGTCATGGGACCTAATCCTTAAATGTTGAAGTAGTAAACACAAATGCTCCTCTTAAAGGGCAAAATCGAACCACGGATCACTCCCAATAATGATAGTAAAAATATCAGAAAAGTAAGCATATTAAGTGCATAAAATGTCGAGAGTTTGTCCACTCGCCCACATTTACCAAAGGCAAGCTCATATGACGGTGAAATTTAAGACAGCAATCAAAATCTTTTATATGTGTACATCTCCAAAATAGGCGTTGCCGCAACCTCGTACACTGGTTTTTGTGACGTGGACTCGGCGAAAATTTAATCAAACTCGTAGGTGTTTCTATTTCAGTTACTCTTCCCCAATTTCAGCATTTTCAGTTAATCATAATAATACATAGGACTTAAATCAGTGCATCATGCAAAAGAATAAACCACCCGTATATTGCTAATGCGTCTTTTGCTTTCTAGGAGCAACATACAAAAATTGCTTACCCTTAGATAAAAGTAAAGAGTACTTTTTTCTTCAACTTTTTTGCTCAAATATAAATGTTATGCAAAGTTTGCATTTGAAGGTACGTGTCAACAGTTAAATATTCTAAAAATTTTGAAAGTTTCAAATTAAAAAGAAAATGTCAAAAATTGTGAATCGCTAGATTTAGATTAAATAAAAAGTAAAACAATTTAGATAATTACCAAACGAGTCGCTTGCAATCAATAGACTATACATATAATGGAAATAGGACTTGGATGATTGACATACCCTTGTAAATTATCTTTTCTTGAGTTAAATGCCAGTAAAAAAAAGTAATACCTTTTAAGTAAATAGAACAAGAATGAACCAACAAGGTGTGGCACAGATGGTAAGAAAGTCTGCTATTACTTTACCCGGGGGGGAGGGGGTTGCACTAGTCATGTTGTGCAAAAGCTAGTCAAGAACCATTTAACGTGAATCTTCAACTTAAGGTGGTGATGTACTATATAACATTTCTTGTAAATTGTTGGGTGATCCGGAATCTCAACTGAGGCTTCATTTGTTTCATGAAAAAAAATCACGTTTCCAGAAAAATGTATTTTGAGAAGCCATTTTTCAAGAAAATAACCATATTTTTCAGTGTTTGAGTGAAACCTGAAAATATAGAGGAAAATATTTTCCATTGTTCAATATTTTATTTGATTTTTTTGGGAAAAATTACCAACAAAAAAATCGAATTTTAATTTTTTAATCGACAAAAAAATTATTTTATTATTTTATTTATTTTTTAAGAAATTGAATTTTTAATTACTTTCTATTTTTAAAAAATTGATTTTTTATAATTTATAATTTTTCCTTTTTTCTTTCATTTTCTTTTCCTTTCTCCTACTTCCTCCTCTTTCTTCCTCTTCCTTCCTCCGTTGCCATGTGCCACGGCGATGGCCAGCTGCCCGATGATTGACCAAGACACCGAGTGGCTAGCTCAAGGCTTGGTCAATCCAAGCTAGCTTGAGCTTCGCTAAGGGCGGCAATCTCATGGCTTGCTAGATCACGACAATGGCCGACCAAGGAAGAAGAAAAAGAAAAGGGAAGAAAAAGGAAAAGAAAAGAAAAAACATAACAATAAAAGGAAAATGTGTTTGGTGAAAGAAAGTGAGGTGGAAGAAGTTACGGAAAATGCAAGCGCCAATTTTGAGCCGTCCACTCACAAAGGCGCTTTGCTCCCTGGAAATAAGCTCAGGCAGGTAGGGTTTTAGGTGATTGGCGATCACCTTAGAAATGATTTTATAGGCATAATTGCATAGGCTTATGGGATGGTATTGGTCTAGTCTTTCAGGGTGTGATACCTTGGGGGTTAGGGAGATGATGGTTTTATTTAAATCTGGTGGCATTACTCCAGATAGGAAGAATTGCTGCACTGATGAAAAGATCTCGTCCTGGAGCATATCCCAATGATTTTGATAGAAAAGTCCATTCAAACCATCTGGGCTCGGAGCTTTAGTAACCCCCAACTAGAACGTAGCATGTTGAACCTCCTCCCTGGTGATAGGAGCTGTCAAAGACATGTTCATTTGTCAGTAATAACCCGTGGGCATTGATTCAAAAGAGGCCCATAATCACGATATCCCACTGTCTGATATAGATGTTTTTTTTTTTGGTCGGAAAGTCTGATATAGATTTGAAAAGTAATTCGTTGTCATCCTCTTTAAAAGCAAGGGATCGTGCACCCAACCATGATTGCCGTCCTATTGCATACTGATCTTATTGCATTGTCTCCTTTGAATGGTAGTTGCATGGAAGAATTTAGTATTTTTATCTCCCCACCTCAGCCAGTTGATCCTAGAGCGCATCGCCCAATACTGTTCTTCTTGTTGCCATAATTTCTGAATTTGCTCTTTCAAGTGAGTAACCAACGGTGCATCATAATGATCATGGGTTTGATTAACATGACTTTGAAGTTGCTAGTGCAAAGCTGCAAGTTGATGATGTCCCTTGGAGAATTTCGACCTACTCCAATGAGCTAGTGCGAAGGAGACCGCCTTTAGTTTGGATGGAAGGGTGGAGTTCGGTAACTGTGTGGATCTCCATGACCGAGCAATGATTTCACAACAATCCAGGTCTTGGATCTAGAAAGTTTCGAAAATGAAGGGCCGATGTCGTCGATAGGGTAAGGCTTCAAAGATTAAGAGCAAGGGGCTGTGATCCGACCCTACAGTAAGTAAAGCAAATGCTTAAGCTTTAGGGAAGGTGAGACGCCAATCCAAAGTACACAGAGCCCTATCCAATCTTTCCTTGACAAAGTCATCACCAGCTCTATGATTCATCCATGTAAAGGTACATCCCTTACTTTCTATGTCCATGAGTGAACAGTCATGTAATACATCTCGAAAAGATTGCATTGTATGAGAACCGGCCAAGCGCTTACCTACTTTTTCCCAATGAGAGTATTTCATTGAAGTCACCGACACAAACCCATGGTAGGGTGTTAGAGGCGCTGATAAGTCGTAGGGTTGCCCATAGCAATTGGCGTTGCTGGAAAGTAGCCGGAGCATGAAGGCAGGTGAGTCGCATTGGAGTACCTCCCATTATATCAGTGCATATGACATCAAAAAACTCTGAGGTAGAGCATTCCAAAGTTATAATAAGCTGGTCAGTCCAAAATAAAGCCAACCCACCAGTTAAACCAATGGGGTTGAGTAGAAAAGAGCTAGGATACTTGAGTCTCTTTTGCAGTTGTTTGACTACGACCTCTTGGTTTTAAGTTTCCATCAAAAAAATAATGTTGAGCCTCTCTTTAGCCACTAAGGCCTTGAGGAATTGAACTGTCAGGGGATTGCCCAGACCCTGATAGTTCCAACTCAAAAGTTTCATTTATCACTTGGTGGCTTTTTTGGGCAAGCCACCATAGCCCATTTGCCTGCTTCTTCGGCTTCCAAGATGGGAGTATCCATGAGTTGTGTCTCATCAAGGTCTTCGTGTTGATTTAGTCGTGGTTCATAAGGATTATACCTCTTCAATTTTTTGGTTGTGCCTGCTTTGGTATTAATTATGTTGTGCTTCATCTTCTTGGGGGTGAGAGGAGCCCACTGCCAGGTCTTGAGGATGCTTCATCTTGGCAGAAACCAGATCCATCGCAGCTCTTGTTGGAAGTTCTAAAGGCTAACCTGCAGGAGCGGGACGCTGGATGAATTTGTCTGTACTTAGAATGAGTGGCAAAGCTGGCGGCTGACAAATTCCCTTGTTTCTATCAGCATTGGGAGGCTACACCGCAACCAGTTGAGGTGATGGTGGGGGAGTTTCTGGGATGACCTCTTCTGAAGGTTCAAGTATGTTTTGCTACACGTAGAAAGTTTTCCAGTATGGACTATGTTCCCAAACTTCCGCCCGTAACCACTGGCCGTATGCCATTTTTTCTTTGCTTGTCATCTTAGCTTCATTAAAAGGATAATCCTTACAGTACATAGCATAGTGTATGAGCTTGCCGTAGGAGTAACAAAAATGTGACAGACGTTCATATCGAAAATCTATCGATAATGTTTTTCCATTAATTCTGATTAATTGACCTGTCATCAAAGGTTCCTGCACCTTGAGTTCAACCCTTGCTTTCCCAGCTCAGAGGGAAGTACCCTCATTATTTTCTGTTCGGACTTCCAGTACTCTGCCTATGTGTCTAACGACCTTTTCTATCATATTTTCAGAACACCATTCCAACGGAAGACCAAAGACTTGCACCCATAATGTGCAAGTGGAAAAATCATAACAACGCAGCGGCGTGTTGGGAATCCAAGACTTAAAGATAACTAAATGGCTAGAGAAAAGCCAGGTGCCCCCATCCAAAACTTGATGTTTCTCCACCTCAGATTTGAATTTTGCTACATACAACCCTGCTTCCCGTGAGGATAGTTTGACCTGGTTTGTTCTCCAAGCACACCTTAATGTATTTTGGAAAGCTTGAAAGTTTATGGATGGATTGGATAGAATTTTACCTACCAATATCAATTTGCATTCTTCAACTTTGTCTATAGGTGGCGCATCATCCCAAACTTCAATCCCTTGTTCCGGCCAGAGGCAGCCCGTTCGGGAGCATAGGGCAGCAAGGCGAGAGGTTTCTTCTTGGTCTTGATCGCCCATGAGGTCAAGGGACAGTGCCTCTCACCAGAGAGCCTATCTTGGAGAAGAAATTCACATGCAGATGGGTCGGGGTACAGCAGGAAGCAGTGACCGACGATATGGAAATTCCAGGCAAGCGATTGAAGATATACCATTCATGAGAGCTGGGTCGAGGTGATTGAAAATTGAATCCCACCTACCAACAATGAGGATGGCGAGGATTGGGTCGGTAATTGGAGAGGGGTGAAAATTGGGAGGGGAAGGTGATGGAACTAGGTGGGAACACTTCTAGAATAGAAGTCTGGACAATTGAGAGCAACGACTGTGGAAGAAGCAATGAAAGGAAATATCGGGTTGAAAAACAGGGGAAGAGACGAAGGTGGAACAAGAATTGTGAAGTTAGGGTTTAGGGTTTTAAACTACCATGAAGGTAGAGAAACGACCCTACATTTCGAGAGAGAGTATTAGCTTCCACGAAGGTTCAATATTATGGTTTAATCTCATGAATCGATGTCTTGTGACATAAATTCAAGGACAATTTAAAGGCATTAGGTTATCCTAAGCAAGAGTAATTAGTCAAATAAATTTATTGCAATGTTAATTGAATTCAATTTCAATTAATTTGCAATTATGGGTAAAGAATTGCAGTATTGTTCATTTTAGCCATTAATGCTTGATTGTATGTACCCATGGTTTTGGTCTATTGTTTTTCACAATAATCACTCAATTAAGTCTATAGAGAACATAGATTGCATTTATGGGGTTTAATTTGCTTAATTTGATTTAAATCAGACAATTTCTCCTCGAATCGGACAAGTTTTCTTTTCAAGTTAGTCCTTGAGGAACCAAATCACATAAATTTTGAATCCACAAGGACCACTTGAACACAATCCAGCAAGAACCAGCCAAAACTGATCAAGAACCAATCAAGAACCGATTGAACTAGTATGAATAGGCTTGACGAGTCTGACCAATCGCTGGTGAGGCAGGCCGGTTCGGCCCCTTGCCGGTCGATTCTAGACCTCTAGTAACAAGTTTCAAGATCCTTGCTTCACGAACTTTGCTCCCATGCCTTTGCATTTTCAAGATTTCATGATTACCCCATAAATTTCGGAAATTTGTGATTTAGCCCTTAATTAGACCCTTAAGTGCAATTATCGTTTTAAATCCTAATTTTTTGAGAATCAAACCCATCCGATTGATCATACGACACATCTTAATGGTGTGTAGCCTTTTTAAAATTTAATTTGGCCATTAAATCAACTTTTTGACCGTCGGATCGATCCGATAGCCAATATTTGCCAATTTGGGACTGGGATAAAAGGGATTTTCTCTCCATTTTGAAAAGGAGGACACATTTTCTGCAGAATTTTATCTTTCTAAAATGAACTCTCTCTCTCTCTCTCTCTCTCTCTCTCCCTCCCTCCCTCCCTCCCTCCCTCTCTCGCCAACTCTCTCTTCCCTCCTACGCGCGCGGCCACCGCTCGTCAACGTACGCCCCCATGTCGGTGGCCTTGCCGATGCCTCCACCACCTTTGACATCCCTCTCTCTCTCATGGAGCTGATTACAGCTCCCTTCAATCCCGGCAATGTTTCTTGCTTCCATCCGGCGGCTTCTTCACAGCTGCGGGGAAGACCGACATCCACGTTGATCTTATCTCCAGCCAGTTCATTTACTTGAACCGGCTCCTATCTGGTGGCCGTTGGACTCCCAGCCACCGTTGATCAATTTGTATAGAGGTCCCCAACCCTCTAGTGGTCGGGGTTTGAAGAGTTGGTCACCCGAGCATCTCCGGCCACCATTTCCTTCAAACAGCATTGAAGACCTATCCAAACAGAGACCGATTCTGCTCATAGGCTGAACCGGCTGTTCAACCGCTTCCTTTGGCAATCCACAGTAATCGAATCTGTTCATCGAAGTTTTGATCATGCTTTGACAACGATCACTTCGTCCGATTGTGTCCAAAATCAAGGAAAATGAGAAAAGATAGATTCTCGAACTCGAATTTGATAAAGTGAGATTGGCATATCCGATCGGGGCTAAGATTCAAGATTAGATCCATATAATATGCTTCGATTTAATGATAACAAGGTTGTTTGATGATTTGCTGAGATTGAAGTTCATTAAGGATTGGTTTGTGGTTGATTGAGTGTGATTAATGTTAATATGCGATTTTCGTGCTTCTATGCATAGCTTACTATTTGGCTTAAAATGAGGTTTAGATGAGCTTATTTGACCTCGACTCATTGTAGGCTTAGAAGGTACACTTCGATATCGTCGATTTGATGGGTCGCACATCCCGAATAGAGATACTTTGACCCTAAAAAAATACCTCAGAATCCAGTCGATTCTGCAGTAGTTTAGGTTGATTTTTTGTTCTGGTTTTATACCTTTTTTTTTTCGTGTTGATTTTTGTGTTCTGAAATTGGAGAATTTTTCTCATGAGATTTGTTCCAAATCGTCTCGAGTATAACATAGATTTTTTCTAGATTTTTTGGAGGTGTTTTGATTAGGCAAAATCATTTAAAACCAACTGCATGTTATTCAACCCTGCATTGCATCCAAATTGAGTTTGTGTGAGTTTGAGCTTGTAGATGAACTAATTAGGTTTGACATTCTTCATTAGACTTGTAATGCATGTTTTAAGGATTCTAGGAAGGTAAGATTCATATGGATCGCTCGTCATTTGGTGTGTCAATTGCATACTCAAATACATTTAGGTACTGCTGCAATTAGGACATTTCATGATATGCATCTGTTTGAATATTTTCACCTAGATTTGTGTGATCTCCATTAGGTTTTGACATCTTAACAAAAATTGTTCGTCATTTTGCACTCTGCATATAAAATTTTTCATTAGATTTTTCAAACTTCATTAGGTAATCAAAATCAAGTATGTTCTGTGATATTTGTATTAATTTCGAGGCTTATCATAAAGTCACTAAAACACATTTATTAGGGTCGCTTAAAAACCAAATCATGCATCAATGTTTCGTGACTTTTGAAATGTGCATTACAAGCTTAGCGTCCATATGTGGTACGTCATGATTGAACATCATTTGACATGTGAATGTCATGTGTTAATTAGGTTAGTTGCATTGAGAAAACATCAAACACATCATTTTAATTCTAGGTCATTTTGCATTGCCAACGACTCGTATAATTCTTTTATATCCTGACCTAGGGTTAGATGTTTACCCAAATCATTTGTCACATCTAATCCTTTGTTGTATGCGAATAACATGCCACTTATGCATTATTTAAGTGACTTTAGAAATCATAAATGCATATTATGTATTGACTTGTTAATGGCTACCATGCACATTTTTACGTATGCCAATTTTTGAGTATCAAATTGACCTCGATTGAGTTTCGACCCTTCTAGGAAGTCATAGGACTCATTTAGATCTTTTGAAAGCCACTAGTTTTGCGCAATTTTCTTGTCGTTAGGACCACTTCCCATTTTTATTTTTATTTTTAATTTAGTCTAGAAATTTGACTTAGATTAAATTCGGAACTCTGTTTTTACCCCTGTTTAGTCAGTCTTTTGCTATTTTTGTGTGATTTTTTCGGTAGGGATTCTTGAGTTGAACTCTTAAAAGCTTTTGTCACATTTTGGACTATGTTGTGGTGAAATTTTATATTTTTCAGATTCTGTTTGATAGGTTAAATCTCAGTCTCATTGTTACTTTACATTGCTGTGTTGTGAAAATTCTGATGCGACATCGAACTTCATGAATTTTTTAAAAATGCTTACATAACTCATTTTGGAAAACTTTCTCAACAAAGTTTGTTCCTTATTATGTCGTGCATATTTTGTAATTTTCTTAAGGACAAATCATCAATGGGTCCTTTCCAATTTAGTTGATTCTGTTTGTCTTGTCTGTGATGTTCTGTTGTAAACCCTTATTGTGATTTCTTTTTAGGATTTTTTAGGATGACTTACATGTGGAATTAGGATTCATCTTCTTCATGAAATCCATTCCAAATTCCTTGATCTTCATTGTCAAAAATTTTCAATAAATGGAATGATTTTTTGATCACATTTTCTACAAAATTGATTTGAAATGTTGATGTTGCATACTAAAATGAATTTGGTACATTTGATGCTTCCAACATCAATGTTTAGAATCCTTTAGACCTTTTGATTTGACATTGGAATCTTTATGGTATGGACCGTATTTAAAATGCATGCAATGTATGTGAGTGCATGATATATGAGTCCCAGACTAGCCTTGATAATTAAATGCGTTCCAAACTTGAGATGTCCCTTTGTCCAAAAGTCTTATTTTTCTTTCTCGACATTTCGAACATATATAAAGCTTTTGAAGCATCACATAAACCACACACATGCATGAAACCATCTCATTTTTAGAAATGCCTGTGATTGTAATTGGTGCATGCCCATTGAATAAGGCCCAAGGGCCTGCATGCATGTTTAATTATTGGTGATGCATGTGATTGTTAGATCTATGTTTAGATATGATGCTTGATTCCATGGTAAATCTTGGGATTCACCTCAAACATATCTTAGGGACTTATAAGCATTAGTGGCTATGCAAGAACACAAATGGTCTCTTATGGCTTTAAGTCATAAAAATAAATGGGTTAGATGTCTAGAGGGACCGATGTATGAATTGCAAAGGCTGACACGAGGCCCTATTTGTTCATTTGTATATCCGATTTCATTTGTTTGGTTGTTCTTGATCATTTTCTGTGTTTGTTGACTGTTTTGTTGTGAATAATTGTTTCTTTCTATTGTATGTACCTAGTTATAGTTCCTAGTTTAGAACTACATTAGGCCCTTGGAGGTGGAAGCTCATCAAGACATGAAAATGGCGAAGGTCGATGTCCACTCCGATTTTTTTTTTTTTTGGTACTCATTTTCCCGATATATATTTCGGGTTTTTCATTTGTATAAACACCCGATGAGTTAGAGTTCTTTTCTTTTCTTTATTTCCTTTGAGCTTTAGGGTTGCATGCTAGGTTTCCTACTTTCCTTAGTGCTTTACTTGGTTGTTTACTTACCGTTTTGTCTTTAAATTCAATTGTGTGCTTTCTTTTCTATTTTGTAGACATAGAATTGCACGAAAATTACCATACACGCATGATCATTTAATTTAGGTTCATTGATTTCGAAAAAGTAAAAAGACATGCACGATCGCCTTAGGCAACAAAACATACTGTTAGATATCGAAAGGGTGCTAATAGAAATATTAGCGTAATCCAAGTCCCAAAACCTAGATATTTAGTTGTGTAGAAGTCAAGGGATAACTCCTAACCCTTGATCGAGTTTTCTAGCCAACTCCCCAAAAACGACACTAGTGATGACTCCCCTTTTTATTAGGTTGTTTAAACAATTAATTAATAAATAAACCCGTTGTGAGGGATATGGGCCTCAACAAGGTTTACCATGGCTTAGCATACTTGATGTGGCAGTAGCCCAAAGAAAAAAGTGATGCCATCCCTATGGGTGAAACATATTATCAAGAAGGCTATCATAGTAAAGGTATCCCTAAATTCGATATCCATACTCGACCTTCTCCCCTAAGGTGTGTCGCCCATATAGGTATGAGTCACGACATCTTCTACTGTACGTAGGGTATGAATTTGAGAGAACTTGTGGCCGTGATCGAGCGAACTCATAAATGGTTCATTCTGAAAGGCGGGTGATAATGTTTTTGTGGATGTGAACTGTGAGGGAACTTTCGTGGTCAAATACTCATAAATTCTATTTTTCCCACATTCGTTGGAGGCTTGCGAGGAAGGTCAGGTCGTGACAGCTTTTTTTTGTTTTTCAATGGTAGTACTTCCAAAATGATTTTGTTGACTTGAAAATTGGGTTGCTCAAAAGCTCATCACACGAATATGGACCACATTAATTCCTAATTTGACTTTTGACCCAGAAAAAATTATTAATGTGACTTGTGGAAAAACTTGCCAAGTTAAATTAACTGAGTTGATTTGACGTTTTCCTAGTCTTCTTAGGCACTGTTTGATAACCATCCAAACAGTGTCGATTCTGATTTTTGTCCCTGCAATTAGTTTGGGACGAGAATCGCATTTTGATAAAATTTTGTTTAGGGAACAAATTTGTTTCCAGAATCGGTTTGGAATGAGAATCAAGAATAAAAAAGTTGATTCTTGTTCCGGAAACAAAATTGAGAATCAAAACTCTTCTTCTTCTTCATCGACCGCCATCCCGCGACCGCCACCCGCCGCCGCCCGCCACCGGTTGCCGCCGCCCGTCACTGGTCGCGAGCAACCGATGCTGGCAAGCTCACCAGGCTAGGGCGAGGTCCGGCGAGCTCGTTGGTGGCCAAGCGGGCCTCATCTAGCTGCCGGCAAGGCCGAGCCGACGAGGGCCGGTGATCGCCCGAAGAAGATTTAGAATAGGAGAAAAAAAAAAAAAAAAAGGAAAAAGAAAAAAAGAAAAAAAGGAAAAATGAAAAAATTATAAAGATTATTTAAAAATTAAAATAAATTGATTTGGAACAGAATCAATGAACAAAGTACCAAATGCAATATTCTAGAATCAGAAATTTTATACAGTTACCAAATGCGTTATTTTACTCATAATCGGTTCTAGGAACAAAATAAAAGATAATCATTTCCAATCGAATTCGTTTTCGGAAACAAAATTGTTACCAAACGTGCCATTAGTCTTCTCTACTCTTAGTTCCATGAACATGCACTTGCAGTCGTCTCAGCCCTCTGGTAGCGCAGCCTAAGGATGGATAGTGATTGATAGAATGCTGATGGACGAGACTGCCCACTTCATCGTTCCTACGAATCCGTCAGCCTAGAAAAAAGCGTCCCTCTAATTCCTAAAAATGCGGGCTTCGTGGAACTCTGCTCCATCTGGAAAAATAAATAACCTTGCTAAAGCTAACCCCACCGTTACACCCTATGAATAACGGTGTCTTTTTAACTACAAAGTATCATGGAGATGCAATTGGCAACCAGAGACTATTTGTGAAATAGAAAGTTCTCAGATAAGGACACTAATTCTTTCTTCTAGAAAGGAAATGAAACCAATAAGAACTAATTATTGTGGGTGACATTTTTTTAATCTTTGAATAACTACTTAAATATAAAACTCACTGGAGGAGTGAGTAGAAAGTATTTTAGACGTTTTTTCTTGATTAAGTTTGTCATGTTTTTTATTTAGTCTTGTCTAGAGTTATTTAAAATTAGACCACATTAAAGTGATTTTCTCGTTAATTGCCATTTGTCAATGACTTATTTTTGCTGAATTGAGAACGCAAATTTGTACTCTATTATGTGAAAATCATGTTTGATATCATTCTTTTTTGTAACGGTGGGGAAAAAATTAAAGTGTGTCATGAAACTAGTAAAGCGAAGAGAGAAAAATAAGAAGGACAATGTTAGCCTAACGGCTGTAAGTGCTTTAAACTAATCGTGCATTTTGAGCCTATAGTATCATTTTAAAAGTAACATGGTACAGAACATTTGGTTAATTAATAATTCAGCTTAATTAGTAGAAGATTGCTGGCATTTTATGGAAGAGAGAAATGAATAATTTTGTTTCATTAAAAAGTTCGTATTGGTTAAAATATATTTCACATGAGAAACTTCAAGTCCATGTAGCAAATTTGAAAGGCAAATTTTAATTCTGAGTAAAAAAAAAAAAAAAGAGAGAACAAATTCCACTCAAAGTCCCACCATTTCCCAAGGAAACCGGAGGGAAATATGGGGAAGACTACACCGTTGCTCTACCAAGCTTTTTCCAAAAATAAACTAAAACAAATCAGGACTATATATATATATATATATATATATATATATATTTATTTTTATTTTTTAATGGCCAACACCTTTTTATTTTTGATAATTTAGGTGGACAAGCGCAAGTAGGCCAATTGAAGGCCCATCAGAACAATTTATAAACCCTTGAACTCATTAAGTTAGGGTCTTTTGACTGTGAAATTTGAATTTGTGACTTTCAGTTCCTAACTTGGAAATCTACGGGCCCCCAACGAATTGTATCGATCTATAGGATTGGGCCAGCATATTTATTGTTGAAAGTGTAATAAGTCGTCTCCATCGTGAAGGAAAATATAGTATCTAGCTAGTAGCTCAAACGACATAATCTTCTAGATTTTCTATGGAGTTTTGTAAAGTGGTTGATATTCGCATAGTACAATACAACTTGTGGAAGACTTCATACGTCGTTCTCCTAAAGTCAATTATTGATGTTCCCTTGTAAGTCTTTCTTAGCCATTTACTCTTCATCACGTTCCATGAACTATCAATTTATTGTAATACCCAAAATAATTTGCACTTAAATGGTAAAATCTGAACATGTGGCTTGGAAATCTCCTGACGAGCTGATCAAGTGGTTGGCTTTCACATAGTACAATGCAACTTGTAGAAGACTTCATATATCGTTCTCATAAAGTCAATTTGTGCCATCTCCTTCTAAGTTCTTCTTAGCCCTTTGCCTCTTCATCAAGTTCCAAGAACTTTCAGTTAATTGCAATCCCCGAAATAGCTTACACACAATTGATGGAATGTAAACACATGCCTTTCAATTTCCAACTTGGAAATTTCCTGATGTGCCAATCGATTGTGCATCGAGAATTGGACCGGCATCTTCATTACGTTTGTTGTAAGTGTACAAGTAGTCTCCATCGTTAACAGAATTATGATATTTAGCTGGTAGCTTCAAAGCAGGACTCTTTCCAAATGGTCAGTTTTCACTTAGTACAATGCAACTCATGGAAGACTTCATGCATCGTTCTTATAGTCAACTCTTTTTGTTTCCTTGTAAGTTTTTCTTAGCCCTTTGTCTCTTCAGGAGACGTGCCGTAGCTGTATAAATCCGTGGTTTCTATCTTACAAACCTTTAACTTTTTCATTATTTTGATCTTAATCCTTTTTTTATCTTAAAAACCTTTTAACTTCACTATTTTGATATTATTCCATTTTCTCGATCGATTTGCGCTTTTTATCAGTCCACATTTATAATTAATGATTACATTTTTGCCAAACATATATAATTAAAATTACTAATAACCTCTTTATACATTGCATGAATCCATTTTAAATTTTCAAAAAAATCAATGACGGACAATTAAGATTTTTTATCTAATTAATGTAAACGATAAAGTAATATGTGCAGGGGAAATGGTAAAAGAATTCAATTATGTGATGATATGGCCCAATCACAAAGTTTTATTTTACCCAACTTTCTTTCTTGTTGTTTATAGTTGTCGATTCTTAAGTACCACACGGTGGGACCATGCAAAATTCACACAATGTGACCTTTGAATGCAATATGGACAATTTGTTTAGCATTCATGTCAGATTTACATTTATGTTACTACATGAATGTCAATAAAACAAAAGAACACGAGGAATTCGTATTCAGGTATATGTGTACATGTGTATGCACAAGTTTTACATTCCATAAACAGAACTCTCAAGCAGATAACTCCGTTCCAATATTCTAATATGAGGTTTTCGCACAAGAACTTTCTTCATCCATTTTTCGAGGTAATTGTAGAAGGAAATTTTCAAAAAAAAAAAAAAATCCGCGCTTTTGGAGTTGATCATTTCACGACAATGCCAAACGAAGCGACAAGCAAGCTCATCAGCCACATCTGTTTGGATGATAGAATTACAGTAGATGATGGGGTTGCGGGTTCCTACTCTTGACCACCTTGAGGAGGATCGTTAGTTTCCTATCACAAGAAAACCAGGAAAAACTTGAATTCACCGAGTGTGCCGATAGTGTCAGCTTTCAATTGTAGAGATTACAAAACTTGAAAGATTTGTAGTACAATTAAATTGAAAACAAGTAATGAACATAATCTTCAAGAAATGGAGCTCTGCAGAACCAATGCAATTGGCTGTATATGAGATGTTGTAAAAGAAGTAAAGAAGTGAATGATCCTTATGTTGAATAGCAAATGGAATTAGACATGCAACAAATTTCATGAAAGGTAGTGCAAGGGCGACACATGAAAGACATCATATTCAAGAGTGGGAAACTCAAGATACCGTTCTTGATTGTACAAGACCAAACCAAGTCACAATCTCAAAACCTAATCGTGCGTGAGCACCATTGTCAAGGCGGAGACATCAAGTACTTTACGAATTATGTGACATTCATAGATTGGCTCATAAACTCTTCAAAGGACGCTAAGGTGCTCCGCCGTGCAAGGATTATAAAGAACTACTAGGGCAATGACGAGGTGGTTGCGCAAATGTTCAAAAAAATGGGTGACTACGTCACTTTATCCAATTTCTGTTGCTCTGACATCTTCAAAAATCTGAATGCGTATTGTTACAATACAGGAGTTGGAACGTTTGGATGGCGTAACTGAAGAGGGAATATTTCCATATGCCTTGGGCTTTCTTGTCCGTTCTTGCAGCCATCATGCTGCTCTTTTTCGCAGCAGCTCAAATATTATTTAGTATTTTTTTCTTACAGAAAGCAAAAGTAAATGTGATCAATGCTAGTTCATATATTTCTCACAGTTCATTAAAATATCTAGAACAGTTTACACGCGCCTGAGTTGATGAGATCTTCCTTGCGGTGCCCGGCAAGGCCGAGCCAATTTAGAGAATTGGGCCAGCATATTTATATTTGGATTTATCACAATTGTTTAAGTCATCTCGGTCGTGTGACGCAATTATGGTTTCCAGCTGGGTCGGTAGAAAGTAGGGCTCTTTCACATATGACTCTTTCCACGTGTTCCATCAAGTTTCGTGAAATGGTCCATCTTCACACGGTACAACGCAACTTGTGGATGACTTTCATCCGTCTCTCTCCTTAAGTCAATATTTGGCGTTTCATTTTATCTATATCCATATCACCAAATACACAATCCCACGAAAAGAGAAGAATTGGTCTAGCTTCGGGAGAAGAATGAGCAATCACCAAATCAATCAAGTAAGTCATCATGAATTTCCCTTCCCTTTTCCGATCCTCCACTGCTAGATCATTTTTGTAATTTTTCCTATTATATTGATTTGTTTAAATTCGATGCCAGCTCCACATGTTCAATTTTGGTGCTTAGTTAGCATTTTCCATTAATAATCACACCCAAAAAAAAAAAAAAAAATCTGGCAAGAGTGTATACAAGGACATTTTTCGTAAGTAACCCTTAATGAAAGGGAAGCACATGAACCATTATTAAGAAGATGAAAAACCATATTCTTGCTTTACTCCGTGCTTATTATCACATTAATTATGTTGTAACCAATACAGCATGCTGGGATCTATGAGCATTCTGGGGTGCAAGATCATATCTCAATCCACATCAAGAATATGCCTCACGGTATGCCTGACACTTTGCCAAAGCATAGTATATTTAGGGTTCATCAACCGCGCCAAGTCAACGATAATGCCTATGAACCAGTGATTCTAGCCATCGGCCCTTATCACCATGGAAATGAAAAGTTTGAAATCATGGAGGAGCGAAAAAAGCTATACCTGCAGCAATTGCTTAAGAGGAGAAGGGAGAAGAGCGTCGACAAGTATATGCAGATTCTCGGGGACTGGAACAGCAGGCGCGTAATTGCTATGCGGAAACCATCGACCTCTCCCAAGAAAAGTTTCTTGAGATGATGCTCATTGATGGCTGTTTCATCGTTGAGTTGTTCCGTAAGCACATTACGAATAAGCTGTCAGCCAGAGACGACCCGCTTATGCATGATATTGGGATTCAAAACAAAATTAGGCGCGATTTACTGCTGCTAGAGAACCAGCTCCCACTTTTCGTCTTGAGCAAGCTATATGACCAGACTAAAGGTCCGGGCGACCAGAATGAGTTCAGCCGTCACGCCAGCATGTACTTCGAAGTCCCCATACAAAATTGGACGATTGGCGAGGGGACGGAGCATCTTCTTCATCTATATCACACGTGGTGCACTTCGGCTTGCCCGAAAGGCGTCGGCCAGATTGCATACCGTTAAATTCTCGGCGACAGAGCCGAGGGAGTCGGGAGTCGGGTTTAGGGCTGCGAAAGGGGACAAACCGAGCGACATCAAATTCGAGAATGGGACACTCGAGATACCGGTCTTGAAAGTATCTGACTGCACCGAATCAAAATTTCGAAACCTGATCGCATACGAGCAGCATCGTCGAAGGAGAGACAACTACTTTACCGATTACGTTAACTTCATGGATTGCCTCATAAACTCTTCAAAGGACGTCAAGGTGCTTCGCCACGCAAGGATTATTAAGAACTATTTGGATGATGACGAGGTGATTGCGCACATGTTCAACAGGATGGGCGTCACTGTATCCAATTCCTATGACTCCGTATCCAGTTCCTATTACTCCGGGATCTTCGAAAGTGTGAATAAGCATTGTGACAAGAGGAGCAACGTCTGGATGGTGAAACTAAGGAGGGAATATTTCCATAGTCCTTGGGCTTTCTTGTCCGTTCTCGCAGCCATCATGTTGCTCCTTCTCACAACAGCACAAACAGTATTTACTATTCTTTCTTACATTAAGTGAAGTTAAATGTGATCAATGCTGGTTCATATATTTCCCCTGAACCATCTACTTGTGTTCTATGGCCAATAGTATTATCTTGTTTTCCAATGAGGACAAACCACATGTACTTAAAGAAAGATAGTGAAAATTATTTATGCTTTAAATGGGGTCCTCAAATCTCTCTTCATTTGGAACTAGATGATTACAACAGAAAACCAACAGGACATTAGCAACCAAGTTGGTATGTGGTTCAAAAAGATAAGAGAAAAGAGGTACAACCAACAACCAACTTAGATGATTACAATAGACATCGTAGGATCACCCTACGAAGTCTCTTCTTCCCACAAAAATATCCAGCCGGTTCTCCGATCATGCTTGACCTAAAAAAAGAGTTACAATTCAACTTGGACTACAACTAAAAAGAACACACAGAAGTTTCGTATCTCTGAACGATTTAATGGAATCCACATCAATAGTAGGAGAAGTTCTCCAAAATATTATCAGCAACCTCTGAATCAGGATGGATACTCCCAAAAACAAAATCAGCCTTTGGACTGTCTCCCGATCAGCTATACTTGCATTAATAGAAAGGCCATGCTACTCTGTAAGAAAATAGCAAACCAATGAGCTTCATAACATCAGCCTTATTTTGCTGATAAATTTGTCTAAAACAGCCCAAGTGAGGGAAGCAATTGTTCCATGAGAAGTATTATCGGAACAACATTAAATTCTCATAGAAATCAACCAACATTTAATAACAGAAACGCAGGTATAATTCTTATTAGGATAGTCTAAAGCACATTCATTCATGTCAGCCAACACAATATGCAATTAGCAAGGAGGTAAGTTGATTCTCCTCCTTTCTCTGCACATTTGATTTCATGCATTTAATAACAAAACTAGAATTAGCTTAAAGTCTCTAAAGACAGACTCAATAAATAGTACATCCACCAAGCATTCATCCTTTTAACAGCATTTTCCAAATGGCACAACACATCTCTCCTTCCTACCAAACCAAGCACAATGCACCCAATGACACAACAATATCACATGATCAGCAGATAGTACATCCATCACATGTTAGAAGCCACAGGTTAGCGGGTCCAATAAGTCTTAAAAGAAAACATGTACATGAAATATGTATAATAACCCCATGCGGCACTTCTCATGTGACAAGTATGCTCATAGGAGTTAGTTGAATCTTCATTCGTATCCAACCGAGAAGACACTTCCTCCCTTGCCGCTTTTGGCATTTGTTTTTTTATTTGGTGTTTGACCATTTTTTTTGGTTGTCAATGCAAAATATAATTCATCTCTTCCGATGAGCATGTAAGAAGAAGAATCACAACTTGTAAAGGTATGAAACGCAATATTGATGGGTAATAAAATACTAATCACAAACCAAAAACTCTTCACAGGAATCTTGACGAGGCAAAAAGGCACTCACCCTTGTAAGGGCATAACCAAAGAGCAAGAAAAACACTAGAAAGTGGAGTGAACAGAATCAGAAAAAGCAACAGACAATATAAACAACAATGTATTTGGAACAATTAGAACTCGTAATCACTCAACTAAGTTGAAGCAAAGCTCCATTTTGATCAATCTTGGTCAACAATTGTGGATTTGGCGATGAATTGAGAGAGATAAAAACATGAACAGGGATTCCTAAAATTTTGTCTAATTCGACTAAAGCAACCAAGAGAAAGCCCAAAACAGCACCACTATGGTCCAGGTAAGCTATCAAAATGAATAGCTACTAAAGAAACGGCTACTCATAGTGGTTTATGTATATGCTTTTACCAATTGGGCACTGTAAGCAAAATATTGGTGTAATTAAACCAAGGATCTAAGGAAAACTACAAAAATGGAAAGGGGGGGCATATCATGGGTACAAAGCTAATTTTCAACTTAACCAAGGATGTTAAGGATTCTTGGTAATGTGAAAGACTTCAAGTATCATAAAGTTTAAACAAGCAGGGTAAAATATAGCTTATATATATCGGGGATTTCCAGGCCAGTTTACCAACAAAACCAGCCTAAACCAGTCCTAGAAAACACAGATTCTCCTCATCATTCTCCTACTTATTCACAAATGATAGATGCTGAGCTTAATGTTTTAGAAAAACATTTTGAACCAAACAAAGCTTTTCTTAATAAAGAATTTAATTCTGAAAACAATAGACAAATCAGAGAATGGTTCTTCAAAACCATTGCTGATAAAGTAAAAGACATCAAACAAAAATATTACGATTACATATATGAATATGAAGTCCATATATTCTTCTTTGATTGGTTAGAAGAACAATTTCTCGAACCAAAAGAAATAGTTGTCTTAGATCATCATTATAAATGGAAACTTGATAATTGTGAAACCATAGAATCCAATCATCCACCTCTTAGGAGAATAAAAATACAACATGGAGATAGTGAGGTAACAGCTACTCCTTTTAGGCTCCCAGACAAAGGAGACTCTCTTTTCACTCATAAAGTTATTGAACAAAACCATTATACAAATCAACATTTGTTTACCATAGGAAAACAGTTGAATAGGATAGAATCCACCATCTAGAATCCTACTCAACTCATCACACCACAAGTTGATAAACTCAAAAAATCCATTTTCAAAGCTTTTGAATTTCCAAAAAACCTTACTCCGGAGTTTGCCAAAGCCATAGAACAAAAGAAAAAACTCCTAGGAAAATCATAGCTAGAGCCTACTCCTATACTAGACACTCCTAAATTCCAAGGACTAATTATTAAAGACACCCCAGACGAACCTACTATTAGCACCCTGACCAAACCCTCTAGTGACTTTGATAATGAATCAGTCCCTAAGATTAATAGACTCAATTGGAGACAACCCCAAAAACTTTATTATAGTAGAGCTACCCCACCTGACATCGCCCATGAAGAGTCGTCGCAAAAAACACAGAACAAGTACTCTCCTAATGCCATTTATGAATGGATTATAGATGGTGTTGCCGAAAGTAATATCATGAATATTTTGAATAACATGGTAATGTTTGGGAATGCCTACAAAACACAACAAGATGTTTCTGATCATGCTGTTGCTAATCTTTTAGTTGCCGGATTTACTGGACAACTAAAAGGTTGGTGGGATAATTATTTGACCGATGAACAAAGAATACAAATTTTAACTGCTTATAAAATAGACGACTTTGGACAACGCATGGATGACGATCAAGGACATCTCATCCAAGATGTGGTTAATACCCTCATATACTCTATTTCACAACATTTCATAGGAGACCCTTCACACATTAGAGATAGGAACCAAGATCTCCTATCCAATATGCATTGCAAATCCTTAGGAAGATTTAGAGAATACAAAGAACTTTTCCTTCAAAGGATTCTTGTCGGACCAAATTGCAATCAACCATTTTGGAAAGAAAAATTCTTAGCTGGTTTACCCCAAATTATAAGTGACCAAGTTAAAGATAGAATTAGAGAAGAATACAGTGGTCAAATTCCTTATGATCTTCTTTCATATGGAGAAATAATCTCCTACATTTACAGACAAGGAACACAAATGTGTAATACAATCAAATTACAAAGACAACTCAAGGAAGAGCAATATCTCACCAACAGAAGCTTAGGAGATTTTTGTGCTCAATACAACCCCTCTTATAATGAAAAAACAAAACCAAAATGTAAGGGGACTTGTCCTTCTGAGAAAGAAATAAAGAAACATCACAACAAACCCCAACCTCGTAGGAATAAACAAAGACACCAAAATAACCAAAATAGACCTCATACTGATAAGAAAAATTTTAAAGACATTAAATGCTATTCTTGTGGTAGAAAAGGTCATATTTCAAAATATTGTAGGATTAATAAAAAATTGAATGAACTCTCTCTTGATGACAATACTCTTAACCAGTTAAACAACATCTTCATAGAAAATGGTGATACTTCTTCTAATGAATTTCTTGAGGAAGAAGGTCTTCAGATTAATGAAATAGATTCCTCGTCTGACTCTGATTATGAAGACGCCTCTCCAGAAAAACCCGTTCCTGAAATAAGCATGTTAACAAAAGAAGAATAATTTCTCCTTAGCACCGCCGATAAGATCACTGACCCAGAAGCCAAAAAAGAATACCTAGATAGACTACATTCTTCCTTGAATATTACTTCCAAACCCAATACTTCCTACAGTTTAAAAGATATTTTGAATAGAAACAAAAAACCTCAGTCCAAACCCGTCAATATAAATGATCTCCAAAATGAAATAAAACAACAAAAATTAGAAATTCAAGCCTTGAAAGCAACACAACTAGAAATGAAACAAGAGATTTCTGACATCAAATCTCGTCATAAAAGGAAAGACAAAATTAGAAGACCAAAACGAAATCACCAATACATCAGATACTTCAGACCCAGCCTTTCTTATGTTATTAACAGAAATAACATCTAGGAAATGGATAATAAATATTATGATAAAAATCAACAATGAGTTTATTATTGAAACAACAGCACTCTTTGATACAGGAGCTTATCTCAATTGTATCAAAGAAGGCCTTATTCCAACAATATACTTTGATAAGACTTCTGAATCTCTAAAATCAGCTTTAGGTGATAAACTTAATATCCAATACAAATTACCAGAAGTCTTAATAATAAAAGATCAAATGTCTTACAAAACATCTTTTCTTTTAGTAAAAAATATGAGACAACAGGTAATTCTTGGAACACCTTTCATACAATTAATCCAACCTTTTACAGTTACTAGCGAAGGCATTGAAACCCATGCTCTAAACAGAAAAATCATCTTCAACTTCATAACAAAACTGCAGAAAAGAAGCCTAAATATTTTACAAGAACATTCTATTTCAGAAATAAATTGCCTTATAAAAGACAAAGAAAACCAGCTTGAATTCTTAAAAGAAGATTTAGAATTCAAAAGAATATAAGAAAATCTTATAAAACCAAACATCATAGAAAAGATGGCTTCCCCACAAAGACACATAGAAAAAACTATATGCTCTACTCTACCCAATGCCTTTTGGGAAAGAAAGAAGTATATTGTTGATTTACCTTATGAACAAGATTTTTTTGTAAACAAAATACCTACCAAAGCTCGCCCAACTCAAATGAATCAAGAAGTTTTGAAATACTGTCAAACAGAAATACAAGATCTCCTGAATAAAAAGCTCATAAGAAAAAGCCAATCACCATGGAGTTGTTCTGCTTTTTATGTCAATAAAAATGCTGAACTAGAAAGAGGAGTTCCCAGGTTAGTTATTAATTATAAACCTCTTAATACAACTCTTAGGTGAATAAGATATCCTATACCCAATAAAAAAGATTTGCTAAACAGACTTTGTAGATCAAAAATATTTTCAAAATTTGATATAAAGTCAGGATTTTGGCAAATACAGGTCAGTGAAAAGGATAAATACAAGACAACCTTTACAGTTCCTAGCATAAAGAGATTAGGATCGGAGTACTATATGAGAGAAGAAGGAAGTACAAGAGATAAACAGATCTAACAAGAAAGTAAAGGGACAGTATAAGAACTAAATAAAATCGCGAGAATTAAAAATAATGTAAAGACCAAAACAAATATATAAAATATAAAGTAAGAGTATGCATAAACAAAAACCAACCATGAAGGTGGTATGAACTTGTATTATATAAAGCTGAAAAGCTGAAATTACATGTATTAAAAGATGCAGAAACTAAAGTATCAAGTCATCCACTAGGGCGGTAATCCGCACTCCAGGGAATGCTGATGTTTGTATTACAAGAAATGGCTAACCAACTATCATGTAAGTTGGTAACCTCTGTATAAAACTATGTATTTGAAAACTAACTTACTTTGAAACTAGGGGGTACAAGGTAAGAAAGCTTGAGGCTTGAAAGGATGAGAGTTTACAAGAGGGTGAGGAGGAAGAAGAGAGAAGAGAGGTCTGAAAATTTCGAGTCCCCTCCTTTAGTGTCGAGAGGGTGTATTTATAGCAATAGATCGGGGATTTTCGGGTGCTACAAGTAAAAGTGCTACTGTACTTATTCTTTGAAGGGTGTAAATTGAATAGTGAATAGTGAACAATGTATGCGTATCTTGCTATAGTGTATAGCCTTTGCGCTGCTGTAACAGTGCCAGCATGTGATGTCTTGATTTTAATCTCTGTCTAGGTTGATCCCGTAGCAGTCATCTTCATTGGTATTTCCACTATGATGTGACTATGAGGATCCGTCTGTTTTGTCTTGAGATTTGGAGGATCCACATTATGATCCTTCTGCTTCAGAGAGCATTATTCTGAGGATGTTGCAGTATTCCTCCTTGCTCTGGACTGCAGCCAGTGCTACGCTTGCAATGGATTTTTCTTGTAGAAAATATGTATTTGATGGGACTGTGGTTATTTGATTTTTGGGGCTATTTAGCCATGTATTAACCGCAGCTTCGGATCCTTGTTCATGTCTATTGAATCCATCCCACCATTTGGTCTTGTATTTTCAGACGAGTATTGGTATTGAATTGGTGGATGTAGTGTATTCAAACTCCCAAGCTGTCGTCCATGAGATTTTGAATATTATGAAAAAATGCATAAGGCATGGGAATCTTGAATCATGTTGATTTGGTACAAAGTGTTTACGAAATGTTTGGTATCCTTGATTGGCTGTGGGGTGTAGTATAATATCCAAAGGACCAAAGAAATCTCACCAGGAGCTAAACCAGTTTGGTAGGCTTTGTCTTGAGAAGTTGTCTTTGAAGAATACTAACCAAGTATGTTAGAAATTTGTATTTTGTCTGTAGAAAACATTCCACCAAGCTTGTTGGTAATCCCAGTAGGTATAGGAGGAGGAATATGGTAAGATTTGGGTAAGTCTAGTTTAGAATTTTCTGGGTGTATGAGGTGATTCTCCCCAGTGTAAGGGGTGTATGACTTTATTGATGGATATGGTGGAGTATAGGATGTTTTCTGTATTGGTTTTGTCAGTAAAGTGAGTAAACCTTGCCGTTCTGTCTCCACTAGGATTTGCTCATAATAAGCAAGGGTTTTGTTTGTATTGTGTGGTTTGAAAAACTAGTTTTTTGGGAATATGTTTTTTGCGAATTTGTTTGGATTATCATCGTAAAATCCATCTTCTACAATCAGTATTTTTTGAAAGGATGTTTTGGGAAAAAATTTTGATCTTTGAGAATGAGGGGTTGCTTGTGGCCTAATAACCACCTCATTCGAAATTCTTTTGTATTCCGTTTGTTTTTGTGTAGCAAGCAGGGAAGGATTGTTACTTACCTCGATGGTACTAGATGGCTCTTTCTTTACGTCTTTTTGTAAAGACTGGGCAAATAACAAATATTGTTTCTTTTGGTAGCATGTCGGCTAACTGATTAAAGGCTAGCATGGGTTCAAATGATATGGGTTCTATTTTCAAAGGTGTTTGATGTAAGAATGTCTGGTTGTTTTCTGTCATTTGGAGCCATGTCTTGACGGATGTTCAACCTTTTGGCTTTGGTGGTGTATTGGAGGGTTCGACAGTGGCTTTGCCTTTGCCTTTATCTTTGTCTTTTTTGGACCTTGGCATATTGGTATCCCCTGTAAAAATTCTCTTGTGAGAAAATCAAGTAATGAATTTGAAGAACCATTTATGAATTCAATGTCAAAATCAAACACTAAAAGTATGGCTTGCCATCTGGCAAAAATCTGTTTTGATGCAATGTTTAAGACGTCCTTTTGTAAAATGTCTTTGGCTAATTTGCAATCAATTCTCAAGAGAAATTTTTTATTCAATAAATCTCCTTGGAATTTTGATATAGATAAAACTATAGCAAGTATTTCCTTTTTGATTGTCGAATAATTTTGCTGAGTGGAATTCCAATGTTTTGATATAAACTGAACAACTTGTTCTTTGTTGTTTTTAACCTATTTAAGAATACCTCCATATCCTAATTCTGAAGCATCAGTCTCAACTATTTTGAAAGTAGAAGGATCAGCAAGATGTAAGCATGGTATATCTTTAACATGAATTTTGATTTGTTTGACGATGTTAGTATGGACGGAGGTCCATGGTGGAGGATCCTTTTGTAACCGTTGGTGTAAGGGTTTACAAAGGATATTTATATTGGGAAAGAAATCTAGAATATAATTGAGACTACCCAAGAATCTTTGCAATTGAGTTTTGTCTTTAATCTCATATGGAAATTTATCAGTAAAAGAGATTGATCTTTCTATGGGAGTGATGGTGCCTAAATGAATGTAATGACCTAAGAATCTAATCTTGGTTTTGAAGAGTGCAATTTTAGTAGGAGAGACTACAAGACCATTTTGTATGATTATTTTTATGAAAGTAGATAAATGTTTGAAATGTTGTTCTATATTGGAAGAGAATACTAGAACATCATCTATATAAACATGATGTATTCTGAATAAGGATTGAAAATGTCGTTCATAATTCTTTGGAATTCTGAAGGGGCATTTTTGAGGTCGAATGGCATAACATTCCATTCATATATATATATATTCAGGAAGAAGCGATGCAATCACAAAGTTGAAAGGGAAAAGTTATTCATATAATATACTACTTGACATAGTATATTAATTAGTTGAGCACCCTCACTGGATAAAATGGACAACTTGAAGCCTCCAGAGAATATAATCTGTTGGAGAACAAATACCAGCTATTCATTCCATCTGAAGAAAAGGAGGCCGCAAGATTCCGTAATAGAAGCAAACAAAGAAAAATTTTCCCCGCTCTTTTGCTGAAATTAAAGAAGCTGGTCCTACACTCAAGGCTCTTAGGCCCATTATGCTTCAGAGATCAATCTTACACCAAACTGATGAGGAACTGTAAAACTGCCCTTGCTCTTTCTTAATGTTCTACAGTTGGTCTCCATCCATGCAAGATGAGCACAAATACTAGATATTCATTTGATCTGAAGAAAAGGAGGCCACAAAATTCCATAATAGAAACAAACAAAGACAAACTTTCCACGTCTTTGGTTGAAATTAAAGAGGCCGATCCTACACTCAAGGCTCTTCGGCCCATTATGCTTTGGAGATCAATCTTACACCAAACTGATGAGGAAACTGTAAAATTGCCCTTACACTTTCTTAATGTTCTGCAGTCAGTCTCCATCCATGCAAATATGAGCACAGGGACAAGACAGACACTGACATAGAGAAGAAAAGCTCCATTCAAAAGCTACTTACCCAACAGAAAAGTAGTTTCACTCTGGAGTCGCCCATTAGAAATTTTACAACTGGATCAATATTTCTCCCGTCAAATTAATAAGTAAGACCAAATAAATTCATAATAAATATTAAAGCTGAGCAACCTTTTTCACACACACAAAGGTTATCAGGATCGAGATGCTAAGTAGGATCCTTTCGAAGTCTTCGAGATCAGATCAAGATCATAAGATCCTACATATTTGAAGTATTAAATTCTTGCTTAAATCGTTCCAATTAGATGCATATTAACCTTAAACAGAGGGATAGTGGAGCTTAAATGCAGCATTCTCATGTGAGAGATTGCTCCGGCTTAAAATCTTGGTTGCCAGTTTTTCAACTAACAATTAGAGCACCATGTCAAAGATGTAAAAGAATAAAATCTCCTTGCCCCAGTTTTTAAGGTGTGTTAAATAGGATCACAATAAAATAATAACCATAATAAGCAAGAAGAAGGCTGCCAAGAAATTACTTTCTTGCCTTTTCCGAATTTCTAATCCTTTATTTTGTCCTCCTCTCTCTTGGAATACATGTTGTCTCTTTCTTTATTTCAAATGATAAAATATTATTTAACTCCCGCCCCGCCCCCACCCCCTTCCCCCTCTAACAAACCTCACTTTCACTTTGGCTATTCTAGGTTTTTCAAGTTTGTTTAAAGTTTAAGGTAAGTTCTAATCAGTATACATCCAAAGAAATTATGCTATAAGGCCAAGTCAAATTGTGCGCCAATTTCTCAAGGATATTAGAGGTCTCTCTCATCTGGTTGCAGAAGGACAAAAGCTATCTCTCTCATCTCCAAAGGATGGCACATTCCAGAGAGCCAACAGTGGCTGATGCCCATCTCATCATTTATTCAAGACTGAAGAAGAAGAAGAGATGGTGTCTCTGCACTTCTTTGCTTTCTACTGTTCATTCATCTCCATCCCTTTTTCTTAATTCTCCAAGCCTTATATTTTCCAAATGGAGCCTGAACATGATTAAGAAGAAAGTCCCACATGCACTAGGGGACGGAGACCCAATTTCATATTTGCTCTAGCTAAAAAAGTAGAATTGCCTTCTAAAGCTTGAACACTGGAATCGTAGTTGGGATCGCCATATTAAGATATAGATCACGACCCCTGCAGACTACCATTTTTCCTAGAATCCAAATTGTTCAAAGTTTTTTAGTCATAGAATCGAATGATCGTGATCCCACAATCTGGATCGCGATCCTAACAACCATGCACACACGCACGCACGCACGCACGTGCACACAGAAAAGAGTCTTGTGATGGTGTGAAAGAAAGTGCAAGAAAGAGGAGACTGCAGGTCAGATTGAACAACGTACTTGGCCCAAACCCCAACAGCTACTTTCTCAAAGCAAAACAGTAAAAAATATCAACAAAAAGCCTTTTGAATACTGTAAGAAAAGTATATGACAAGTTAGAACAATGTTCTTAGATTATATGAGAAACATCAACTACCTTTACCAATTCTCAACTATGTACCTGCTTTCCTCAGCACAATTAAGTCTGCTTTACATGGCTGACCATTATATGGAATTATCTTTGCCAGGAGTCCATTCAGATAGCTTCTTTCGGGAAGGTTCAACACTAGCCCTCTTCGACGATATATTCGGAATTCGCATAGGCACCATGCAAAAGCTGAGAGACAAACTGCCTGACCATGTAGAGAAAGGCAAAGGAGAAGAAAAGGAGGAGGAGGAAGAAAAAAAAGGCCAAAGCTGAGAAAAATGTCTCTAGGAAGAGCAATATGCTCAAGAAAATCCCAAAATATTTCACATGGCCAAATTGGATGGAAATATTTGAGAGTAATTTTCCTCAACTTATGTTAAGCAAAGTGACATTGAGAAGAATGTGTTACAAGCACTCAAACAGAAATGGTGTCGAAGTAAATAGGCAAACAATGATGTAAATCCTTTGTCAGAGTTGTTGATGGCCGAAGGTGATGTTAAATCAGATATCTATATCAACACCGAAAAAATCCTTCATAATATTTCCGTATAATTTAGCCACTTCTAAAAATTTTTTGGGATTTTGTAGACATTTTGCTTAGCTCCGCCTGTTTTCCCTTCCTCCTCTTCCGCATTTTCTTCTCCTTTCTCTTCTCTCTCTCTCTCTCTTTTGCTGCACCATCCTGTGAAGTAGAAAGATCAAATCACAAAATTAAAATCAATGGCCCAATATGAAATGCATAACTATGTTAATAGAGCAAGTTGAGAAAGCAAAGCCGAACTCATGTAATAAACACTGCTGGCAGAACAAGTTACACATGCATTTTACCTGTATTACATTCCAATGCAAGACATAATGCTCAAAATATAAACCTAACTTCCGCTCACCAAGTTCGCCTCCTGATGAAACTCAGGTTCATTCTCAATTTTAACAGCAAATGGCTAGGATGATCGGTTCCAAGTCTGGAACCTAGGATCTACCCTATCAGGACCCATTCCCAATTTTTGAAACCGGAAACTGACCCTGTGGACCTTAGAACCGACTCCAAAACTGAACCTGCCAGTTTCAGGTTCCACTAGCAACCAGCCACATCTTCTTTTCTTTTCAGTTTCATTCTTTTTTGGTTTCATTGCAGCTTGGTTATGCTATAATATGCAGCAAATCATTTCAATCCCATGAGGTTAGTTACTGTTGGTGGTTATAAGTTTGAGAGAGAAGAAGCGGTTGCTTGAAGTATTACACCAAGAGACGTCAAGTTTGGAACGCTCAACAGTGTTACCTCCAGCGTAGGGAAACCCTAGAGTTTTTATATGCATGTTATTGTGCTCCGGCCCATATGGACCCAAATAACCATGCTTTCACCTATTGGGCTTATATGTGAACATATTATTTTTGGACTATATTAATAATATATCAAACAATATCCTCCTATGTTCACCATACAACACAATCCAATAAGGTGGTCAGTGTAATGTTCACACAAACATGAATTATCCACATTAGTCCAAGACAATCAACTCGGATCGGTCAAAGAGTATTTCAGCAGTAAAGTATTAAACTAAATCATCATTCTTATCATAAATCTGTTCTAAGATTAACAAAATCCAAATCCCAAAATAAATCTCAGACTCAGTTCACAACCAATATATGCATAATAGTCAAATAAAAGTAGGTCAGTCAAAATAGTCCAAGGCCTTACAAATATAAGAAACAAGCATAATAATGTCCACAAAATAGAAATAGCAAAATGCAAGCCTCAATAAATGGACTTCATCAAAATAGGCAATAGCAGGTAAACTGTCAAGTCCCTACACACTTTAAATGATATATATTCATTCATCAAGTAGGTCATCCTGGTCAGGATCCCACTCATTAAGCTCTCCTCCATCTCTGCCATCCCCCTTTAGAATGTCAAATATGAATTTCATATTATCATGAATTCAATCATTTGAATAAAAACTTAGCAACATTCCATCAGGCAGAGAAGAACATATATTGATGTCATAAAGCATCATAATATCATGTTCATAAGCATCAATCAAGTTTCATATATTATGAACAAGACCTAAACAATGTGATTTACAAAGAGCCATCAACTTAAGTTTATTTGTAGGAGAATAACTATTGTCTAGTTTAAAAGAACGTGACCAATAGTCAAGTCACCTACAATAACCTAGTCATGTAATATCAAGTTTCAATTAAGAACAAGACCAGTAGGCTTCTTATGTAAACAATTGTTTCTATGTTTCAATTTGGAATGTCACAGTTACTGATTTCTTAAAGTCAAATAATCTAGCATTAATTTTGGAATGAGATCATTTAACCAAAAAGGATAGTCCAACCTAGTTGAATTGTATCATCAAGTTTGAAATGACACAATTTTCCTCGATAGAACATTTGAATTAGGTTAAAGTCATCCTCATCAAGTTTAGAATGAGATAACTCACCCTTTTCAAATTAGTCAGTAACTGTAAACATCGATGGAACATATAAACTGTGCTTATCATTATAGCCAATAAAGAAAGATTCGATAATTCAAAACACACAATTAGAAGGTAAGTAAATGGTAGTTAAGACTTGCCTATATAGTCTTTAACCCCAGTTCCCCCACTGTTTTGAATAATCGATTTTTAGGCATACCTTTGGTGAGAGTATCGGCTATGTTATCCTTCGATCTCACATCAATCAAGGTGGTAACCTCTTGTTCTCTCAGATAATTCAACAACGCATGTCTCAGTCTCACATGTCTTCTCTTTGAATTAAAGAGAGCATTCTTGATGACTTGGACAGCTGCTCGATTATCACAGAATAGGCTTAAAGAATTAATCTTTAGCTGAGTCAAAGGAATATCCATAATCAAATTCTTTATCCACTCTGCCTCTTCACCGGCTGAGGCTAAAGCAAAAAGTTCTGATTCCATAGATGACAATGCAATACAAGTCTGTCGTTTGGATTTCCAAGTAATAGCAGCTCCACCCAAAGTGAATACATATCCACTAGTGGACTTACTATTTCCAATATCTGAGCACCATGAGGCATCAGAATATCCATCCACAGTTGGAGGATAACTAGAATAATAGAGAGCATAATTTTAGTACCTTTAAAGTATCTCATTAGCCTATCGAGGGCATCCCAATGCTCTTTACTAGGATTACTAGTAAAACGACTCAGCATGCCAACTGTAAAAGCTACGTCGAGTCTAGTGCAACTCATAGCATACATGAGACTACCAAGCAGTTTCGAGTACTTCAACCGATCCACGTTGGTCCCTTCATTAGGACTCAGTCTGTTATTATAATCACATGGTGTCTTACTCGGTTTACACTTATTATATCCCCAAGTAGAAAGTAGCTACTTAATATAATGAGTCTGGCTAAGGGAGATGACTTGCCGGTTAAAGCTTACTTTCATACCAAGAATGGTATTAACAATACCAAGATCTTTCATGTCAAATTCTTTAGCTAAAGTAGCTTTCACGTCACTCACTACAGAATGATCAGAACTAAGAATTAACATGTCATCAACATACAAGCAAATGATGACTATCTTATTTGACATAGAACGATGGTAAAGGCATTTATCTGAATAACTAAACTGAAAGCCATAACTCTTTACCACTTTGTCAAATTTAAGATGTCACATCTTAGGTGCTTGTTTAAAACCATACAAGGATTTATTCAACTTACAAACTTTGTCCTCAAGACCTTTCATAACATATCCTTCCAGTTGTTCCATGTAAATTTCCTCATTTAAATCCCCATTTAAGAAAACTGTTTTTACATTCATTTGATGCACTACAAAGTGTTCAATAAATGCCGAAGCAAGAAGAATTCTTATAGCTAATAGATGACACACAGATGAATAGACATCAAAATAGTCTATTCCACTATGTTGTTTTATAGCCTTTAGCTACTAAACGTGCTTTGTATCTGGCTATTGATCCATCAATATTCAGTTTCTTCTTCAACACCCATTTGCAGCCTATACCTTTAGCCCTTTTTGGCAAATTTACTAGCTGCCAAGTGCGATTTTGCAACAGAGAGCTCATTTCATCATCTATGGCTTCTGCCCACAGTAGAGATTCCCTAGATCTCATTGATTCCTGATAAGAGAATGGATCATCCTCAAGATGGTAAGCAATAAAGTCCTTACCAAAACTTTTGGGAATTCTCTCTCTTGTAGATACTCTAACTGGAATCGGTTTAATAGCCAACTGTGTGGAATTAGTGTCAGAAGGGTCTGCTTCAGATTCTACAGGAGATTCTGAAATCATATATGTAGATCCAGAAACATTCAAGCCTTGATCTTTGAGAAACTTGTTTTCGAAGAACACTGCATCTTTAGATTCTATCACTGTGTTAGTAAATAGATCTAAAGACCTATTTGCAGCGCTATATTCTGCACTACCTAGATATATACAAATAATGGTTCTAAATCCCACCTTAGGTTTCTTAGGATCTGGTATACTTATATAAGCAATACAACCCCAAGTCTTAAGAGTAACATATATACAAGAGTGTTTATGCCATATCTCATAAGGTATCATGGACAACTTAGAGTGCAGCAACCTGTTCAAGATGTGATTAGCAGTTAGAACTGCTTCTCCCCAGTAAGAGGAAGGCATGCCAGCTGTAAGTAACATAGAATTTAACATTTCAGTTAACGTTCTATTCTTACGCTCGGCAACACTATTTGATTGGGGTGAATAAGGAGCAATGGTTTCAAGTATTATACCTTCTAAAGTACAAAATTCCTTGAACCTTGACATAGTGTATTCTCCTCTTCTATCACTCATAAACCTCTTAATTTTCAAGTTGAGTTGATTTTCTACTCTAGACTTGAAAATCTTAAATTTTTCAAACGCCTCATCTTTCGATTTCAACAAATAGACATGACAATATCTAGAAAAATCGTCTATGAATGTTATTAGATACTTCCGACCACCTTTAGTAATGTAATTTCTAAAGTCACAAATATCATAATGTATTAACTCAAGAAGTTGTGTGCTTCTAGAAACCAACTTAAAAGGTTTTCTAGTGATTTTAACCTGTGCACACACTTCACACTTGTCAAATCGAATAGAAGTATCTACTGGAATGTTGTGAGTTTTAGTTAGATGTTGCATTTTCTTGTAATTCACATGTCTAAGTCTATTGTGTAGCAACTTTGGATCAATCAAAGTAAAATTCACATGATTTATGCTATCAGTATTTAAACTCAATCTATACATACTATTAACCATGAACGCACAACCAAAATAATATGAGTTAACATATAAAGTTACCTACCATTCATAGTTGAAAAAGACATACCAGCTTTATCAAGTAAACTCATAGATATCAAATTCTTCTTAAGTAAAGGTACTACTCTAACATGTTTCAAAGTTAGTAATTTACCCGAAGAAAGTACCAAATTTGCAGTTCCAGCATGAGTCACCTTTGCCTCACCATCATTGCAATTTTCCACAGTCTTTTTCACTTCTGTGATCTCAGTGAGTAAGTTCTTGTCATTTGTAGCATGACAAGTAGCGCCACTGTCCAACCACCACTCAGAAGAGACGCTGGCCTTTTCATTCTTCGTCATTCCAATGAAGGCTCGAGGCTCAGATCCTCTAATTAGCATATTGGCTTCATTATGTGGTGTGTCATTATTTGGCTTACTCAGCAACTTACACTCTGCTACCCAATGACCCAACTTTCCACAGTTATGGCACTTGCCCTTCTTCTTCCTTTTGAAGATAATTGTTTTGGCCTCTAACTGTAAAAATGATTCACCTTTTGGTGACTTGGACTTTTTTTAAGGTTTATTGGAGTGTAAAACTAAGTTGGCAACTAACTTTTGTTGTCCGACTTGTTCCAAACCCTTCCTAGTAATATTTTGATCCTCAATGTGAATATACCTCTTTAATTCATCGAGTCCCATCTGTACCTTCAGTTTGTGCATTTCAGTCTTGAAAGAACTCCATTCAGTTGGTAGTTTGCTCAACATAAGACCGACAAAGAGATTATCGGACATATCAGAATTATCATCTTTCAGCTTGTTCCTCATGTTCTCAAATTCAACTAACTGAGAGGTGATGCTTGAATTCATAGTGAATTTAAGGTCAAAGAATTTTTCCATTAGGAGAGTTTTAGATAGCCCCTCTTGTTTTTGGAACTGAGCGTTTAAGTGATCCCATATCTCTTTCGCCGTCTTATACTCACTATAAGTCATAACCATATTAGGATTTAGAGAGTTCAACAAGTAATCTCTACAAAAATCCTCATCTTTGTTCCATTGATATTCATCCACATCTTCAATGGTAGATGCAAAATCACTCAATACAGTATAGAATATGTCACGTTCTTTCATGCCAAATTGAACATGTAATTTCCATTTTAATCAAAGCAAAGTGTTAGAAAGAGTGCACCTTGAAGTCCTCAGAGCAACAAAGTCGAATAACTCCCCTAACCTTGATCAAACCACTCTGTAGAGATGGAATTTGCCAAAACAAACCCCAAAAACAAAGCTGGAGCACCCAAAAACCTTGAGATGGACTACCCTTGTCGCTGAAACTCGCTGGAAATTTCCGCCGAAGAAATTCGCTGAAATTTCGTCCCCGAAATTCGCTAGAAATTCATATGGAAACTTCCGGTTCCGTAACTTCTCTGTCCGACCTTCGATTGATGCGAGTGACTACTCAAAACGTTCGTATCAACGAGTAGAACAAAGCCCAAGTGGTTTCACCCTCTAAAATTAGCTATAACTTTTTTATTCTTGAATCAAAGATTTCAATCACCCGAAAATCTTCAAAGTTAGATCCCGACCAATATCACCATCGAAATCGAAAGTAAATTACACCTGTGAGTTTGTCTTGACGAAATCTTCAAGAAGACACCTTACTCGCTCAAATCCAACACACGAACATAATACTTCAAGATTGTTGGAGGTTATAGGTTTGAGAGAGAATAAGCAGTTACTTGAAGTATTACACCAAGAGACGTCAAGTTTGGAACGCTCAACAGTGTTACCTCCAGCGTAGGGAAATACTAGAGTTTTTATATGCATGTTATTGGGCTTCGGCTCATATGGACCCAAATAATCATGCTTTCACTTATTGGGCTTGTATGTGAATATATTATTTTTGGACTATATTAATAATATATCCAACAGTTACCTGCCTGTCCTACAACAACTCAGAATCCACGGACACATAACTTCCCTGATCATCAAATAAACACACACACTTGTAGCAACAATCCAAAGAAAGCTTCATAAAAGATCTCAACTACCAGTACCCTGAAACAGCACTTCACCAAAATGACTGCTGCCGCTTTTGATAAAAGAATTTTCACTTGAAAAACCTTCGAGGTCGAGATTGAGCGTGACTGAACTGCGAGCCTCGAGGACGTGAGTTGAGCGAGAGAGAGAGTTCATGAGTCGAGCGAGTTGAGAGAGATAGAGCGTGCGTGAGTCTGAGCCCGCTTTCGGGTTTCATTTATAATAAAAAAATAAAAAAAATAAATGGGTGGTTCCGCATCTGAAATGAGAAACCGTACCGGTATTCACTTATTCAAGTTTTTAGGAACCGAAGATCGGTCCGGCCGGTTCTGATTTGGACGATTTCTTTTTGCTCATCCCTACGGCAAACGACAATACTTCACTCTTAATCAAGATTTCATGTTTAGTTGGTGTTGGGCGAAGGTACATTTCCTAAAAACTATAAAGTAATTATAAAATGGTAAAAAATTTCAGGGTGAAGTAAAGTGCCATAAAATTAAGAGTTAATATCACGAAAACCATCAAATTAGTATGTTTCTGATAAATTTAGCGAAAATTAATTTTCATCTGTAAAAAACTCCAAATTAGTATACATGTGACGAGTTTACCCCAAACTAATTTTTTTTTATCACAAAAATCCCAAATTGGTATATTTGTGATAAATACACCATTAATTAATTTCCGTTAAATTGGATTAATACCACAAAAAACTACAAAACTATGACAAACTAAGTATAAAAACTTGAACGGTTATATCTATCAACTATCACGTGTCATCTGACTTGAAAATTTGACGGTAAAATTTAACGTAAATTAAATAATGATAAATTTGTCACAGATATACTAATTTTGAGTTTTCTGTGGTTAAATAATTAATTTGAGGTAAATATGTTATATGACTGTACCAGTTTGGGTTTTTCATGATATCCTAAATTAAAGTGAATCCAAACTAACATATAGGAAGCAAAATCATGTCAGCTAGGACAGGTCACGGGACCTAGGCCTTAGATGAAGTAGTAAACACAAATGCTACTCTTAAAGGGCACAATCTGACCAGGATCTCTACCAATAATGATGCTAAAAATATCAGAAAAGGAAGCATATTAAGTGAGTAAAATGTCAAGAGTTTCTCCACGTGCTTATATTTACCAAAAGTAAGCTCGTATGACAGTGAAATTTAAGACAACAATCAAAATCTTTCATACGTAAGCACCTCCACGACAGGCTTTGCCGCAACCTCGTACATTGTTTTTGCGACGTGGACTCGGCAAAAATTTCATCCAACTCGTAGGTGAATGTATCCTCGTTAGTCTTCCGCAATTTCAACATTTTCAGCTAATCATGCTAATACATAGGACTTCAATCAGTGCATCATGCAAAAGAACAAACCACCTGTATATTGCCAATGCGTCTTTTGCTTTTTAGGAGCAATATACGTAAATTGTTTACTCTTAGATAAAAGTATTTTCTTTTGAAGAGCAAAGAGTATTTTCTTTTTACTTTTTTTGCTAAAATTTATTATATTCTAAAAGTTATGATAAATTTGCATTTGAAGTTACGTGTCAACATTTAACTATCATAAAAGTTTTGAAAGTTCCAAATTAAAAGAAAAATAGGTCAAATTTTGTGAATTGCTAGATTTAGATTAAATAAAAAGTAAAACTCGTTTTAGATAATTCCCAAACAATTCGCTTGGAATCAATAGACCATACATATAATGGAAATAGAACATGAATGATTGACATACCCTAGTTAATTATCTTTTCTTGAGTTAAATGCCAGTTAAAAAGTAAGACTTTGTAAGTAAATAAAAAAGGAATGAACCAATAAGATGTTGGGTCAGATGGTAAAAAGGTTTGCTCTTCTTGTGACGTTAGATTAGGGCCTTGCTAGGAGCATTCCTGGAAGAAAATCTTATGCACCAGAAAGATGAGACAGAGGGTGACCATAAAATCGTCCAAGGATGTGCAGCAGTCATGGTGCGCGAAAGCTAATCGGAACTATTTGACCTGAATCTTTAATTTAAGGCGACGATTAATTATATAATATTTCTTGTAAAATGTCGGGAAATCCTGCTCAACTCAATATGCCTAAAAGGGAATTTCGTTTTGTGTCAGTAAACATGTTAAGTCGATAACAAGTTTCAAATATCGATGCTAAGTCGACTTAACAAGTCTCAAATATCGATGCTACTTCGTAAAACATGACCCTTAGTTATAAGCTTGGTTACTATTTGTAACTTATGAAAGAAATAACTATTTTACCATCAACAAATTCAGTAACAGATTGGCACTTATTTTTAGATTTTACAAATAACCGCATAATTGTTTGTAAGTGACCGATCATTTACCAATCTAAACATCCACCAATCCAGTAGTAGATTACCACTTGTTTTTAGATTTTACAAGTGGGCGCGTAATTATTTGCAAGATACCCATCAAATAATAATTTTACCATAAAAGACCTAAGCTTACTACTTATTTTCAGATTTTACCTTAATTTTGTCCATCAAATAGTGTTGATCACGCAATGAGTGGATTAACGACACATCATCAACTCTCTTTTGAGAAAATTCCTTTAGTTCCCGAAGATTAATTCGCAAAAATTCTCTTTTGTGAAAAAAAAAATTGAATTTTTATGGAGTAAGTTGGAAAATGGGTTATTAACTTACTATATATACACACGCATAGTTAAATTAGTTTTAGCTTTTCTAAAGATTGTCAATGTTAGATAAGGGAAAAAGAAAACAAGCTTCATATTTTTTGTCTGATCCAATCCCATATATATTTTACAAGCTACTTTGTGTGCAAAACCCTACTTCCTCACTTGTGCGTCCCCCCAGCTCACGAGAAGGTAGAGAATTGAACTCCCCACCCTATCCTTCCTCTGGAGGTGATGATATTCTTGACACCGAGCACAACAATGGCAAAAGCAATGAACATAACAACCGTCGCATGCATTTTGTTGCCATCTGAATTGAGTCTTCAACCTTTTACGATTGTAGCAACCGCAGCAGCAAGCTCCTCTAAAAAACAACCCGTCAAAGTAGTGGCTAAACAATAGAGTGCGCCTTTTGGAACACAGGCTACAACAAAACGAATATGATAATATCATCGTTGTTGATTTTTATCATTAAAACGAACATGTTTGAGCCATTATTTCAAGTCTCTGATACCAGAGATCATTGAAATGTTAGATTTTCCTCTCTATAACCTATTTTGGTATAGCAAATTTTAATAAGACTAAGCAACTGATAGGTATAACCTACCTTTTTATAGGCTAGAAAGGGGACCTAACAAACCTTAATAAATAACATGTCAACTAGGCCCCTCCCATTATGGGCTTCAGTTAAACACAATTGCCTACACTTTATTGCTCAACTAGGCCTGTTATTAATAAATGCCAAAATCCAATTTAATAAGATCACTCAAGGGTTTAACAAATATCGAAATATCCATTAACCCGATTATTTAAAATATAAAATTAATTAATTAATGTAAGCACATGTTATAGGAAATTTCCAACATTCTCCCACTTGGTTTACATTAATTAACTTATTTTTATTTTGAAAAGGTTTTATATTGAAAATGACACTATCGGGTTAATAACTACAAATTTTGTTTTACGTGGCTACAACTTTAAAAAATAATATTCCAATAACAGCATTTCAAAACAAATCCAATCCTATATAATCTCAATATAGGACTATGGAGATCAATGTGTTAAGAAAATACCACAACACATGACCTTCCATAATCACATATAGTAAGCATTATATTTCCATGAATCGTGGGCTAGTAGTGTAGTAAGAAATAGTATCAACATGTGATCAAAATATACACTATTTCTTATCGGTCCTCAACGACATGAAACTGTATTAGTGCAATTTCTAAACAACATGAAATTGCATGACTATGTCACAATCCAACATAAGATCTCATAATTAGTGACATCCAGTCGTCTTTAAACTAAAATTAGTTTAAAGATATTGTTTTATACTTCTATTTCTCAGTCAACGGGAGAAAAGATAATAATAGAATAAATAATAATAATAATTAAAAATAAATGCTTTAATAGACATCATGAAAACATTATTAATCTGCATATAACTATAATATTCGGAAATACAAATTATATAGTTCCCACTAACAAAAGAAATCAAAAGAATCTGAAACACTCATATCCTTCACATGTTCTTTAAACAAAATGGGCCGTAAGCCTTTTGTTAGAGGATCAGCCAACTTGGACTCAGTTCTGATATTCTCAATCACAATGTCTCCCTTTTTTACCAAGTCTTTAACGGTTTAATATTTGATCCAATTAATATTTCAATCATGGGCATTGTTATTATTTATAGCAAAGGTAACTGCTTGTCACACATAATACAATAAGATCAACTATGGGCAATAAGCAATTTAACACAAATAATTAGTATATTATAAACTCTCATTTGGGTAGAGTGTATAATGCACAATTATTTTCCACAGCATGAAGTTTGTAAAGCAACAACAAGGAGAATTACATATAATTGTTAAGAATCCATCTCCTTTGGGCAGACAAATCATTTAAATTATACATCTTCATAATATCAATATAGAGAAGAATTACATATAATTTTCAAAACATTTATCCCCTTTGGATAGATAAATATTTTTCAATTATACATCCCCATCTTTTAAATATGGGGATTAATCTTCGTGCTATTTTTCAAATTATTATACAGAATAACCCCCTTTGGGCGAGTTATTGTATATACTAATGTTTATCAATATGGAACTCCAAAAAGTTATGCCCAAAATTGATCGAACAATATGAAGCACTTTACAACATGTGCTTCCCAAGATCATATTACATATATCAAGCAACAATTTTTTGCCACAAAATTTTTTTATTCTATTTTATTTTTTAATATTATTTTAATATTTATTATTATTATTATTATTATTATTATTATTATTTTTTTTTTTTTTTTTTTTTTATTTTTTTTAATAATTCAAACCTCCCGCGTCCAGGACCCGCAAGCAGCCCAAATCGGACCACGGCCAGACCCGCGAGGCCCAAACCCAAAGACTGATCCCCAACCTTCACACGGCCCATGCTATCCAATCCGCCGCTTGGAAACGGGCGGGCCTGTAGGGCCCAAGACCAAACTATCTCCTTACTTGGGCTCGACAAACGGATTATGGGCTACAAGCCCGCGCGACCAATGTGCCTAGGCTCACGCCTAGAAACAAAAAAAAAAATAATAATAAAAAAAAAAAACAATGGGCTTACGCTAGTAATAAGGCTCGGCCCGGCTGGAGGTTTTCTTCAACCTCCAGCCAGGTCCCAAAAAATTGTAAATCGGGTCACACGACCCGGTTTTGACCCGAAACTCCAAAAATACATAGAATAATTGATTTTTGATGAAATCTCTTCATGGTTCTTGCTTCTAACATTAATATAATTTACTAGAATGAATTAAACGAAGAAAAACGAGTAAATCTTCTACATACAAGCTTCAAAATTTCGGATCTAAGCCTCCCATGGCCGAAATTCGGTTTTCTTAAATTTACGCCCTAAAAACTTACTTTAATGCAGCAAAAGGATGCTAAAACATATATATAACAATACTCATGCAACGATTCATAACGAACATCAATCAATTGCAAGTAATTTGAAAATTTTAGAACTTTTTCATATATAAACCCTAGAATTTATAGAAATTATATATGGTTGGAAAGATCTCGACATGTAGAACAAAAGCCCTAAGGTTTTAGAATCAATCAAGCAAAAAATCCACACGAGAATATAACTTGCTCTGATACCACATGTAGAGAATTATTCATATCAATAATTGATTAATCAAGAAGAATCGGATCCATATATGACTGTAAAACACCGAAATCGATAAGCATAGCAGAATTAAAATGTACTTACTTGAGCCATTGTTTCACTTGAAGAAAAATAGATAACTATGATATTAGAGATCTATTGGAATGCCATATCTTTCTCTCTATGATCTATTTCAATATAACAGCTTTCAATGGGATTAAGCAACTGATAGGTATAACCTATCATTTTATAGGCTATAGAAGGACCTAGCAAACCCTAATCAATAACGTGTCAATTGGGTCCCTCCCATTACAAGCTTCAGTTAAATACAATTGCCTACACTTTGCTGTTCAACTAGGCCCGTTATTAATAGATGTCAAAATCCAATTCAATAAGATTACTCAAAGGTTTAACAAATATTGGAATATCCATTAACCCGATTATTTAAAATATAAAAATAATTAATTAATGTAAGCCCATATTATAAGAAATTTCCAACAAGATATACATGTGCAATTTGAGGCAGGGACACAGAACGAACTTTACTTGAACCTGGCTTTGATATTAAATTAAAACGTCAAATCAAAAGTTTAAACCAATAGATGAAAGAAGATCATATATAAAGAGAGAGAGAGAGAGCATCTAAGCCCATGGCAAACGACGTTGGATATTTCAATCTTTTAAAACATTATTTCAAGTACGAAATAGCTATTGCTGTACGGAAATGTGGCACGCATTCACAATTTTTCAAACAGAGACTTGTAGATTTAACTCAAAAAATTGCACACGCCATCGATCAAAGCCTAACCATCTGTCTCTCTGCTCTCCACAGCTCATTACCATGCCACCTGAGCAGCTCCTTCTCCTCTCTCTCTCTCTCTCTCTCTCTCTCTCTCTCTCTCTCTGTTTCTGCTTTACTCAGAGGTCTACGATGGTTGCATATGTCGTCCTGCCTCAGATTGAGATTGCAAGATAAGCATGGCTGGGTTTGCAATTACGAAAAGGTTGATATTTCGTGGAGGTTGAGGATGAGGGATAATGGATATGTGAAAAAAAAATAAAAAATACTAGTTTACAAATACATACATGAAGATCCTTCGTCCGCGAACACCGCGATCCTCCCAAAAGTGACGCATGGGCAAAAAAAGCGTTGTGCAACCTGAAACACGTACCACAATATTATACATATCACAGCATCCATGAACTATACTTAAAATTATACAACTTTGAATGGACAAAAAGAACAACAGCTGCATGGATCGTCGCAACAATGAAAAATATCGGAAGACCAAGTGGAAGATGATGATGGTGGTGGTGGTGGTGGTAGTGGTGGTGTTCCTGAAGATAATTAACGGGTAAACCGGTGCCGATCGTGTATCCTTGAGAACGAGGAAGAGGGTTCGATTTCTGGGATGACATGGTTATGTCCTTTTTAGTTCAGCAAGATGTGGAAGATAATGATGGCCGAGTACTGGGGATTAAGTTAGTGTAGGATCTTCGTGATTGGAAAAACTCCAACGAAAGTGTGGTGTGTTTCTAAGATGATCACTAGTGGCTTCGGTCTTATTTATAATGCGCAAGCTTTGATTCTATAGCTTTTCTAAAACAAAGCGATGGCTTGTTTAGTCTACGCGGTCGTCTTGCGATAAGTGTACATATGGTCGTGCTAACGCGTTATCAGTTTTGTTGACGCGAAACTGCGCTGCTAAAAAGCTCAAGACACGAATATGGACTCATTATTTACTAATGTGATTTGTGGAAAGACTTGCCAAGTTATTTGATATGAATGATATGAGCCTAAAGTCAACACTACCCATGTTGGGGTATAATACGCGAAAACGACAGGATTTTACAATTTACGTCAACACGAAATCACCAGAAAAATAAATCAGAAATAATAAGGATACCAGAAATTTACGTGGTTTGGTCCGAGTATCGGTATCTACGTCAACGGGAAGAACCAGCAGCAAATAATCCACTATAAAATAATCAACTATAATAAGAGAATCAGAGTTTATAATTACTCATATGTTCAAGTATTTCCCACGCCTAGATTTAACCCCCAAACCCAAAGCGTTTATAAATAAACAACTCACTTGGAAATATACTTATGGCACAAAAATACCGCACGTTCAAGCTCAAAATAAAACGCTTTATGTACACCAAAATCAGGACGTACGGCTTTTTCTTCAAAGTTTCTCACGGCTTGCGGCTTCCGAAACGTTGGACGTGCGGCTTCTGGTTCGGCGGACGTAGGTTCCTTTTGTTAAACCGCTTCACGCACGCCTGAAAAAGGAAATTCGTGCGTGTATGCCTGGGTGTGTGCCCAAGGTCAAAGGTTTGACCTTGGGCACCACCTATTAACCAACCTTCAGCAGAGGCTTCACGCGGCTTTCCTTTTGTGTTTTGTAGGTTTCGGCCGTCCGAGAAAAGGACAAAAAAAACTTGCAATTCTTTATGTAAATCTTCATGCAATCCAGCGAATTTTCTTCTACATGGGAAATCTTTATCAACAAAATTCGGTATAATAAATCACCATCCAAATTCAAACTCAAGACATTAATTTAACAACCCATTCCACGGTCTAGAAATAAGCGTCCCTCTAATTACTAAACATACGGGCTTTATCAGACTCACCCATATCTTAAAAAATAAATAACCTTGCTAACACTAACCCCACCATTACTCTTTGTGAAAAACAGTGCCTTTGTTACCACAAAGTGCGATGGAGATGCGATTCATAATTAGAGACTATTTCTCAAATAGAAAATTCTCAATTATAGACACTATTTCTTTCTTCTAGAAAGGAAATGAAATCAGTAAGAACTAATTGCTGCGAGTGAACTTTTTTCAAACTTTGAATTACTACTTAAATATAAAACTCATTTAAGGAGTGAATAGAAACTTTACTAGATCTTTTTTCTTGATTAAATTTGTCATGTTTTTTACCTGGTTTCATCTAGAGTTATTTAGAATTAGACCACATCAAAGTGATTCTCGTTAATTGCCATTTATAGATTACTTATTTTTACTGAATTGGGAAGACAAATTTGTATTCTATTGAAAATCATGTTAGATATCATTTTAGTTGTAACAACGTGAAAAAAATTTAAAGAGTGACAGGCAACCGATAAAGCAAATAGTAAGAAGGTCAATGCTAGCCTAATGGTGCCGTAAGTGCTTCAAACTAATGGTGCATTTTGTGGCTTCAGTATCACTTCAAAAGCAACAGGCTATGGAACACTTGATTAATTAATAATTTAGCTTGATTAGTAGGAGATTGCAGACTTTTTGTGGATCAGAGAAATGAACAATTTTTTTTTAATTTAATAACTTAATCTTGATATAAAATCTTTAATAATTTAGCTTGATTAAATAGAAGATTGCAAACATTGTGTGGATCGAGAGAAATGAACAATTTTTTTTTAATTTAATAACTTAATGTTGATATAAAATATATTTCACCTGAGATAGCTTCAAATCCACGTAGCAAATTTGAAGAGCAAATTTTAATTCGGAAATAAAATTAAAAAAATTAAGAAATTTCACTCAAAAATCCCACGATTTCCGTAGGAAACCGGGGAAAATATGGAGCCGGAGGAGTGGGGGTGGTTTTCAAGACTGCACCGTTACTATGCCGAGCTTTTTCCAAAAATAAACTAAAAGAAGATCACAGTTATGAACTATATATAATTTTTCCATGGCCAACACCCTTTTATTTTTTATAATCCAGCGCAATTAGGCTAACTAACTGAAGGCCCATTAGAACATTTTATCAGCCCTTGAACTGATTAAATTCGTTTTATTTACCTGTACAAGTGACCCTAACTCAGAATAGTTTCATGGAGTAAGTGAAATTTGAATTTTTAACTTTCAGTTCCTAACTTGGAATACTAACACCCTGAGCAATCGTGTCAATCCACAGGATTGGCCTAGCATCTTTATTTTTGAAAGTGATATCTAACATGATTTTTACATAATAGAATACAAATTTGTCTTCTCAATTCAGTAAAAATAAGTGATCTACAAATGGCAATTAACGAGAAAATCTTTTCAATGTGGTCTAACTCTAAATAACTCTAGATAAATGATAGAACATCCGTTGTCTACAAAAGATTATGACATTCTAGCTACTGGTTGTAGTAACTAACTGGTAGCTAGAGCATCATAACCTTTGTAGATTTTCTTTGAAGTTTTGTACTATGGTCAATTTTCACACAGCATCTTTCTAGTATCAAGCCAATGCAACTTGTGAAAGACATCATACGTCGTTCTCGTAAACTCAAGTTTTAATATTTCTTCGTAAGTCATCCTTAGCCCTTTGCCTATTCATCAAGTTTCATGAACTTCTAGTTTAATGCAGTACTCAAAGTAATTTTTATGCTGTTGGTAAAATCTAAACAATGGTACAAGTAATTTTTATGCAGTTAGTAATTCACCTATTGTGCGTGTACAAGTTGTCTCAATCATGAAGACAATTATAATATGTAGTCAGTGGTGGGAACATAATTTTTTCGGTGTGGGTTTTGTGAAGTGGACAGTGCAACTTGTGAAAGACTTCATGTCATTTTCATAAAGTCAATTTGTGACGTCTCCTTTTATGTCTTTCTTAACCCTTTTCCTCTTCATCAAGTTTCATGAAATTTTAGTTTATTGCAATCCCCAAAATAGCTATTGCTCAAATACGTCCTCAATCACGCTAATCATTGAATCACCAATATGGATATACAAGAGAGAAAGATGGTCACATCAATTTTTTGTTCAGTGCAGGGAATATCTCAACACCGCTGAGGATCTGAAAAGGGAAGGAAATACATGAAACTTACTTCATTAGGCAAGATATTTAGAGATGAGTGAAGTTAAAAGATGAGACTCACAAATACCAACCCCTTATTGTAACTACATACACGCTGTGATTCATCACCATCAACCTTTGTCATCGTCATGGCCAAAAAAAATAAAAAAAATAAAAAACCTTTGTGGAAAATAAAAGTCACGAGCAAACAATGACGAAGACTAATTTTTCTTTTTCGGTCGGTTGATGACGAAGACTACTTAGAAATGTCAAAAATTGACTTTTGGAAAATGATGGAGAAGTGACCAAGCGGCATAAGTTATCTCAAATGATGATATACGAATAAAGCAAAAAAGAAAAAAAAAATGGTGTTATTTTTCTATATGTTTTTTGTGTTTTCATAAATAATACATGAATTTATTTATAGGTTTTTTTAGATGATTATCTAGGCAACAAACCAATCAAGTTATACACAATCAATACACCATTACAAAATATTTTAAATATCCTCAATTATCTTTAAAAAAATATTCTAAATATCTCTAATATGATGTACTTTTGTCATGGATAAAACTTCCAGCCGGAGACCCCCCTACTTACCAGCAATGCCCGCGGTTTGAGTCCGCCACAGTTAGCTCCCCATTCCCTTCCATTTGCTATGTAGATGTGCTCATGGTATGGTACGAAAATTTTTTAATGTTGCTTTGGTCGAAAAACCGCAGCCGATTTAGGATGAGTTTGTCTTGATTGTTGCCGAAGATAGACCAGCGGTGGCCGATATGGTGGTCCAGTGGTGGTCAGAATGGACGACTGACGGAGGGTGATCCAATGATGGCCGGAGCTTCCGCGAAAGCTTGTCCGAAGGAGGCGTCGTTCTTGGTGCAGGCAAGCTCGGGAAGAAGATGACGAGCTCTTGGGGAAGAAGATGCAGGGAAATAATAAAATTATATAGGAAAAAGAAATTAAAAAAATGTGAAAATTGTCATAATGAAACTTGGGTGGGATATGTTGGTTGGGGCCGGCAAGGTTGAATTAAAGACGAGCTGATTAGAAAGTCCAATGATTTGGACTGAGGTGTTAAGGGCTCTATTAATTGGGCCGAGTACGTAAATTGGGTTAAGAGAATTGGTTGGACCGAGTTGAGCGTGTGGGCTGACTGCTGATTGGGCTTCGAATGACTAGAAATAGGGAAATTGGCAACTTGGGTCGTATTGTTGTTATAGCCCGAGTCCATCGGGCCATAACCACATTAGGACCGGGCCCGAGAGGCCGGTCCGAATCCTAACCCAACCCGGATCTTTAGGGTCCGGGTCAAACCAGTAATCAGACCGGTTTCCCTGGCCTTGTCCGAAGTCCAGGTAAAACAAAATTAAAAATTCAGAAAAGTTCATAAAAAAATTTAGAATTTAGATTTTGTCTAGCTTCATTAGAACTTTGGTGCTAATTCTAGTTTAAAACTAGTTTAGCATAAAAAAAGATGAGAATATATTTTGTTAAAAAACCGAACCCAAAATTGAAAAATTCAAGGCTCCACAATAGGACTTTGAATCCTTTTTACTTTTGAGAGACAATGCTAGGTTGCTATATATGCACTTTCATTTTGACTCTGAAAATGTTAAAATTTGCTTTTTCAATAATTGGCTATTAATTTTTACTTTTAGCATGGTTAGGTTAAATCACTATGACCATAATATACACTTATCTCTTGGACACTTAGTAGACAATAATGTTAGGGCTCATAATTGGTAAAAAGACTCTTTGTTCAATTTAACGAACAAATGATCAAGATTAGGTATTGAAAATGCATTAATTAGATAATTAGTATAATAAAGTCCCCAATTCATAAATCTCTAATTGTATAAAAAATGAGGTATCATCTCCTTTATCACTTGGTTTGTAGCTAACTTTAATAGGTTAGTGGCAACTCTTTTTTGTAGAGCTTTTAGAATCAATTTGAACTTAAATTGCAAATCCCATGTCACATGAGATATGATATTGGGAGAGACCACATTTATGATAGAAACTTCATTTGCGGTGTTGTCAAGTGAAGGTCTATTTGAGACCTTAGCTTGTATGTATCACTTGGACTGTCTCATAAACTAATACCTCTAGACTTATTCATCAAGGGCGGCCCCTCAAGAGTAGGTCGCAACAATAATTAGTCCCATGCATTTGAGTCTCTTTATTCATAGCTTTTTATGAGTCTTAATTGTGGTGGTTCTTTTAAGAGTCTTAAGGTCAGTTCCCCCAAGAGTCTATTCGGTTCTAGGAATTCAAAGAGTTTTCTCCTTTATCTCTAAAAATAGAAACGCAATCTCATCTGTAAAATAGATATTGATTTTAGTGTATGAATATTTGAGATTTCCTTAGTGTGAGCAAATAATTCTAGAGAGTGGATAACTCTTATCCTAGCTTCTTTTTTCTTTTTTTAATCCTTGAAGAGTGGATGACTCCTTGATAGTGAACTAAGAAGCCATTTATCCTTGTTTGGTAGTTTTCTTTAGCCACTAGGGGTGAGCTTTTCTATCCCGAAGTCCGATGGGCGATTCATTCTTTAAGCTTTGCTGGTGAATTTCGTCAATCCCAATCTCCTTCCTCAGCTGGTGGTGCGTCCTTTCGGCCTTGGTGGTAATCATATTCTATCTTGAATATTCATTTTTCCATTGACATCTATCCCCACACACCTTGACCTATCCATACTTTCTTTGACACCACTCAAAACATATTCGCGTCCCCGTAACTGCATCATCATTTGCTTAAAGGAAGATATTATATTACTTGTACAGCGAAAAGTATTTCTACATCATTAGAGCCTCAACCATTTTATAGTGGCAATATTTGCGTTGATTTTGAGAGATTTCTTTTGTACTTACCTGACTATGGGAGACAACGGTTAATTCCACTTAATCTAGGTAGATTTAAAAAATTCCTTTTACCAAAAATAGAATTTCCTTACGTGTTTACACATGCAAAGTTTAATAATAAATTTGAATTATTGATGGTCAATCGTAAAATGTGACCGTTTTATATCAGTCTAGCCAACTATATGTAATTTACGAAAGAAATAACAATTGCACCATCCAGAAACTCAATAATAGTTGGCGGTTGTTTTTTTAAATGTCATAAGTGGTTGTATTACTGTTTACAGGTAACTAACTAAATAACAATATCACCATCCACAAATCTAATACTACATTACAACTTCTTTTTAAGATTTTACAAGGGGATGTGGAACTATTTGCAAGTTTCCAATCTAATAACAATCTTTACCTCCACAAACCTAATGGTTTTTTTTTTTTTTTTTTTTGGTCGGTAACATAGGTATTTCATTACTTAAAGGCAGCATTACAACGGAAGTGGGCGTTACATCCTGAAGCTATAGCTTTTGCGGCTACCAAACTTTGCAACATAAAGGGAGGAAATATATTCTAGTTATGGGCCAGATCAGTTTTGCCATGGGCCCTGGCGGCCCCATTTGCCTCTCTTTTGCAGTGCTGTAGTCGCTAATTAGGGCATAGAGATAGCAAGGAGTCGAGCTCTACGAATAGCGCACGTTCTCCCCACAGCAGCGTTCGTTTAGCTTGAAGGATGTCGATCAAGACCAAGCAGTCACTTTCCATGATAATATTCTCCATGTTGAGGCCCTGTTGCAGCAAACGTTGAAGAGCCAGAGCAAGCGCCTGTACCTCGGCTTGAAATGCTGAAGCTGCTGTAAATCCTCGCATGTAAACATCGGTAAGAATCCCTTGATGATTTCTGCTTATACAAGCCATAGTGCCTTGATGACTGCCCGGAAAGTGAGATGCATCTATATTGCATTTGAGGAATCCATGTTGTGGAGGTATCCAAATGGGTGGTGATGGATGATCAGTGGAGTCCCCTGTTCTGGAGTCCCCGGATCGCTAAGTGTGTTGGGAGGAAAGGCAATGGATCCATGTTTGTGCAAGAGCGTCTACGATAGCTCACGTTGGATTTGGACAGATGCGGTGGAAGATGCAGTTGTTGCGCAAACACCAAATCTGCCACAGGACATGGGCGATCATATGCAGTCCAAGTATGAGTTTCGTCTCTATTGCTCTTGCTGTGATCCACGCATCTAGGCGATGAACAGTTAGAGGAGATACTAAGATGTTGAGCTACGAGTGATTCCAAATCCCTTTTGTCCATGAACAAAAGAAGAATAAGTGTTCAATGGTTTCTGGAGAGTTCTGGTTGCAGATTTCACAGATAGGATCAGAGGTGATATGCTTAGAAAAAAGTTGAGCCTTGGTAGGAAGAGCGTTCTGACACGCTACCCATAGGAATATACGGATCTTTTGTGCTGTGTTGAGTGTCCATATTTTACGCCAAAGTATGCTGGGTGATTGGTATGATGATGATGCTTGGTGGCCCCTCTGTGCGTCTGTTCTGCTGGCGAGAGTCTTATAATTGCTTTTAATTGTGTACTGTCCATCCTTAGTGGCTGTCCACACCAACTGATCAGTGGCATGTAATGGTTTGATTGGGATTTTTAGTATTTCGGTCATAATACTGCTGTCAAATAATTTTGATATAAGAGGAACATTCCGGGTATGTTGGATAGGGTCAATAAGACCTGCCACCAGCTCTGGTTCCTCTTGTGTAGCTGGGCCTCCAATAGGGCCAATTGGTAACCAACTATGTGTTGGAAAATATGGCTTCAAAATAGGGTAGAACAATGAAATCTGATCGAGTAAAACAACTCGGTTTTTGAGGTGTGATATCACTTTCTTTAAGGATTTATTTGTCCCACAACGTTGCTAATGGTCACCAGCAAAAATCCTCCAGGATACAACAAAGTCTCGGATGAGAATACTAGATAGCAATTCTAGTATTTCTCCAGGGTCTCTCTAGGAAAACAATCGAAAAATTAGCTGCAGTTTTTCAGAAAGAAGACTTGAAAATGACCACTTCTTTTCTTCCGAAAATTGACAAGTATATATATATATATATATGAAATAGTCTTGCAGCTATTCATGAAAAACTGCCAAATAATGAACAAACACGACCTTTAGAAATTGTTCGTATAAACATACGCGACTTTTCGGAAGAAGTCGAAAACCGAACAATTGTAACCTTTCGGAAAAATTGCAAAACCAAATAAGTAATTTTTTCCAAAGGTTGTCTTGAAAAGACACAAATAAAATTCGGAATAATAGTTTTTTTTTAAAATAGAATTTCGAATTTTCATTTTATATTTCATTTCTGAAAATTCTCAAATTAAAAGGTAACATTTGAATTAAAAATAATAAATAATAAATAAATAAATAGCAAGGGATTAATTGCGCTAAAATCGCACAATTATTTGCGCACTCGCATGCAGGTATGGTGGGGTCTAGCCCCACCCAATCATTCCTTTAACTACAAAAAGAAAAACTCACATTTTTAAACTGACCCACTTGCTCCCATATTTTCTATGTGGGATAAAGTAAAAAGCACTCATTTTGTTTTAACAAACAAAATTCCAACACTATGTTCTCGAATTTTGATGTTTCTCCCATCCCTTACCGACTATCTTACCTTAGGTAGGATGGCTTCTCTGCCACAAAGGATACTCCACCAGCCCCAAGATGGCCTCGTTCCATGCTCAGCTGATTGAAATTCTTTAGTTTGGAAGTAAAGACCCTTGAACAGCCAACACCATAACAAGTGTGGTTGTTGAAGTAGGCGCTAAGCCTACTTACCAAGTAGCGCCTTGTTGAAAGCTAACAGATCACGAAACCCTAACCCACCATTCTCCTTGCTAGTTTTTAACAACTTCCAGTTTTGCCAATGAACGCCAACCTTTCTTTTATCATTCCTCCACTAGAAATTGGAGATTTTCTGCTCAATCCTATGACAAAGGGATATAGGAATTTTGAAGATGGACATAGCGTACTGTGGGATAGCCTGTACAACCGACTTGAGTAGGATTTCCTTACCTCCCTTTGACAGTAAAAGCTCTTTCCAACCCTCAAGTTTGGCATTTACCTTTCCTAATATCCAACTAAACATGTCTTTTTTGGATCTTCCCCAATCAGAAGGCATGCCTAAGTATTTCCCATATTTCTGCAACACTGGCACCCTAAATTCTGCAGCTAGATTGTGCTGAAGACTCAATGGACAGAATTTTGGAAAAAAACATTCCAAACTTATTCCTATTGATGACTTAGCCATTTGCTAGACAATACTAATTCAATAGGTTAGCCAGATTCTGACATTCCATAAGGGTGACTTTAAGGAAGAACACTGAATCATTAGCAAAGAAAAGATGGGAAAGAGTAGAGCAAAACCTGTTTAGTTGAATTCCTCAGAGTTAGCCCATACTGATGGCTTGATAAATAAGGGTGGATAGGAGATTCACCACTAATATGAAAATGTAAGGTGATAGTAGGTCCCCCTGACGTAACCCTCTTGACAGTCGAAAGTAGCATAGTTGTTCCCCATTAAAGCGCACATTTAAGGATGTGGTAGTAATACATTGCATCACCAAGCTAACCCATGAGGGATGAAAACCCAAAGTAAGTAGATAATCATGCAGGAAATCCCATTCAACTTTGTCATAGGCCTTCTGCATGTCCATCTTGAGCATTGCATTAAAGTTACGCTTTCTTATCCTTGTCTTGAAATGATGAATAACCTTCTAGACAATTAACACATTATCCTGAATTTGACACCCACTCACAAAAGCAGCTTGTTCTACTGAGATGAGGTCACCAAGCCAAGGTTTTAGACGACCATCAATATCTTAGAAATAATCTTATAAGCATAATTACAGAGGCTAATCGGTCTAAACTGATCCAGGTTTTCAGGGTGGTTGATCTTAGGAATGAGCACCAGTACCGTCTTGTTGAGCTCAGCAGGCATGACCCTCGAACTAATGAACTCTTGAACTAATCTAAATATGTCTTGTTGAATGATATCCCAATGTGTTTGATAAAATAGTCCATTCAGACCATCGGGACCTGGAGCCTTCGTCGCGCCCAATTGAACGTTGCCTTTCTTACCTCCTCCATTTCGACCACAGCAATTAACTGTGCATTCATCTCTTCAGTCACTAACGGTTGACATTGTGCTAGTATCGGTCTGTACTCATGGGAACCCACAAAAGTATATAATTGGTAGAAAAAAATCATACGTCATCTCCTTTAGGATCAAGATTTCTCTCACCTAGTTGAGGCTTTCATCCCTTAACATCCCAATCCTATTTCGCTGCCTCTGTTGAACCGTAGTTGCATGAAAAAATTTGCTATTCTTGTGGCCCCACTATAGCCAGTTAACTCTGGACCGCATAGCCCAAAATTGTTCTTCTTGCTACCAAAAGTTTCTAATTTTCCCACGGAGATGGGCAGCTTCTTCGGTATCATTAATGGAGATGTAAGGCTTGTTAACAAGCAATTGGAGCTACTGTTGTAGTGCTGGCACCTTTAATTGAACATTTTTGAACTTTAACCTACTCCACTTTTGTAGATGATAAGAGACAATTATGAGTTTGTTTAGTAGATTGGTATTGCGTACCTGGACTGAATTCCATGTATTAGCAATCACCCCTCAACATTCCGGGTCTTGGTTCCAATAAGCCTAAAAAACAAAAGGTCGTTGGCCTCTTGAATATGGTGGTGATGTGGATATGAGAAGGGGGTAATGATCAGAACCCAGGGCCGGCAACGTGAAGACTTGGGCTTCAGGGTATAGAATTTGCCACTCCGTTGTGCACATCACACGATCCAACCGTTCTTTAACTTGTTATGGACCGTCCCTATTATTGGACCACGTAAACTTGCATCCCTTACTTTCAACCTCCATAAAGGCATAATGATTAATAACATCTCAAAATGATTGGAGTCTATACCTTTTTTAGGGATCGCCCGCCTACTTTTTCCCAAGCACATAGGATTTCATTAGTCTCCGGCGCATATCCAAGGGAGAGTGTTTGATGTGCTAATCAAGCGAAGTTTATCCCATAGCATTTGTCAATTATGGTAGGAGTATGAGGCATGGAGACAGGTGAAACGCATTAGCTTATCTTCCCCTAGATCCTGACAGATAATATCAAAAAATTCTGCCAAAGAGCTTTGGATGTCTATTGACACTGTGTCATTCCAAAAAGCTGACAGGCCTCCTGCTAGGCCTTTGGGATTACGTACAAAAGAGTGATTGAAATGTAAGCATCGTTGCAAACGCTGAAGCACTATCTCATGATTCTTTGTCTCCATTAGGAACAAAAAGTCAGGCTTTTCTTTGGCTGTCAAGGCCTTTAAAGCTTGAACTGTAAAAGGATTGCCCAAACCCTGACAATTCTAGCAAACCATCTTCATTTGTAAGGCGGTGGCTGTTTGGGGCTAGCCACCAAAGCCCCCTGATTCTCTTCAAAGGCTTCTAATACAGGTGTTTCCATTAACTGAGTATCATCAAAATTATTGGGAATGACATTTTTCATTTCATATGGGGCATATCTTTTCTACTTTTTTGCAGGTGCCAACTTGGGACTAACGCAGGTACCTTTCAATTTTTTCTATTGTGGGAAATCCATGAGATTGCTTAGCTGACCTTTCTGTTTTGCTTGTGCAGGGATTAAAGCCGTCGTAATGATGTGTCCTTTCTTTGGAAATGGTTGTTGTGGTTGCTATTGTGGCATGCTTAGGATAGGCTGAGGCTGCACTAATGGGGCAATGGTGACTGCAGTAGTAGTTGTCATTGTGGGCAGTAGAGGGACAGCCGGCAATAGAGCTGGAGGTGTCTTAGGTACGGTCTCCTCGTTCTGTTCCTGAGTGGTCGGGGGGTTGTAGAATGCAGTCCAATAAAGGCTAGATTGGCGAACCTCCACTCTTAACCAAGGACCAAAGGCCATCTTCTCTTTTCCATCCATTTTGGCTTTATCAAAAGGATACTCTTCACAATACATGGCATAATGGCCAATTCTGCCACATGAGTAGCATAAATGAGACAAACGTTCATACCAGAAATCCAACCACAACATCCTCCCTTCAATCCTCACTAGTTTGCCAGTTTTTAAAGGTTCCTTCAACTAAATCTACTTTAACCCGCCCAGCCCGTAAGGCCGAGCCTTCTTTAAAATCTACTCGTACCTCTAAGACCTTGCCAATCTAATTTATTGCCTTTCTTAGCATCATTTCCGTAGTCTATCCCAAGGGCAGACCAATAACTTGTACCCAAAATGCACAGCGGGTAAAGTCATAACAGTGTAACGGCGTGTGAGGAATCCAAGGCTTGAAATAGACTAAGTTACTAGAAAATAGCCACGGACCACCCTCCAATACTCGTTGTTTTTCACATTCTGACTGAAACTTCGCCAAATATAAGCCGCCTTCGCGTTGAGCAAAGTTGACATGGTTGGTCCTCCATACACGTTTTAAAGTACTTTGTAATGCCTAGAAATTAATTGAGGTTTGTGTGAGAACTTTACCCACTAATGTCAGTCTACATTCTTCCAAAATGGCTGGTGTTGGTTCCTCCTCCCATACTTCTATTTCATGTGCAGAGCATAGTCGGCCTAATCGTTGACACAAAGCAGCCAAGCGCACAGATTCCTCCTGATTTTCCAAAGCCATAATTCGTTGATGTTGGAAGGCAGAGCTAATTTGAAGTATAACAGCCTAGGCCGAGATCTAAAGAGAACCCTATGTCGTCGGACAAAGGGCAGCATGCTAAGTATAAACAGAGATAAATCCAGTAGAAAAGATGGAGTGAATTGACCTCGGATTTGAAGCACACACCAGGCCAATGCATGCAGCCAAGTCTTGTTTACGCAGGGGATGCCTGGCTTTTGCCATAGATTGGAACTTGAATCAAACTTCAATCTTCGAAGGTGGTGATAGAAGTAACGAGAAGCAGGGAATTCCCTCGCGGAGAGAAGGGGCAGGTGTTCAATGTGCGTGAGACAGGGTTCCGGTTGGGCGATGGTGCAAGAGAAGAAAGGAAGGGAAAGATGGAGAAGATAGAGTAGCAGTGAAGTTAGACGAAGCGCTGCATGTAGCACGAATTAGGGCAAATCGAATTGGTTCTTGACTGTAGCGCGTGGGTTTGACACGAACAAACTGAAATACCCAAATTCAAATAATCACTCTGCATTTCGAGAGAAATGATTAATTGAAAAGTGTTTATCAAAATTCATAGGTTGAGTGCCCCCATATTCAACAGCACAAACCTAATGGTTGATCACTACTTATTTTTAGATTTTACAAGTAGGTGTGTATTTGCTGCAGTAGATTATGAGTGCTTACATACTTCTCTAGTAGTCTTGGTTAATGATGTAACTTGCTATCAATACCTCTATAAAGTCTCAGTAAATTATTAACATTGTTTTAATTTTATTACCACATAGATTAGCCCGGCAAACAGTTAGTAAGTTACCAATAAAATAACAAATTTTCCATCCTTAATAGTAGATTGCCACTTATTTTCAGATTTTACAAATTAGAATGTGCTTCCACTATAAGATTTCGAATGCTCACAGTTTATTAGTAAATTCAGTTAATGACTGTAACTTACGAACAAAATAACTATTTTGCCATTATAAATTCCCGGTAGGTTAACATTGTTCCAGTTTCACGAATAGCCATGTATATTAATGCGGTCAACTATTAGTAAGTTATTGATGAAATAACAATTTTACCATACTAACCTAATACAGATTTTATAAATGGAGTTGTAGAACTTTCAATTTAACAGACAGTGTTCATCAAATTGTAGAGCCTTGTTTCGCATGATCTTCCCAAAACTGGGTAGTGATCTGCAAAAAAAAAAAAAAAAAAAAAACATGATCATGAACTTACAATATTATAGTAGAGTCGCCTCCAATTGGTTCAGAATTCTAGGTCAATTGCACACCTAAGGGGTAGTGTTTCCGTTGATATGGAGCATCCGAACTTAATCAGGCATTGCCCCCACCCCCGGTCGACTCTCGTCAAGTGACAAGTTCCGATAGTAACCATACGAGCACATATTTGGCCAAGACACTATGCTTTGCGTTTAAATACCTCATTTTCAAATAATGAACTTAGCCACTTTTCTTCGTATTAAAAATCCCAGTAAAAATATAATCATGTGTGGTCACGCGTTTAAAAGCGAACCGTCAAACTTGGTACGCTCCTATTTTAAAATTCCATGATTTTATATAGTACATACAAATCAACATAAAAAATCGACACCTGGTATTTTTCTATTTAAATGCCCATAAAACCGAGTTTTATACTAAAAATCAATACTATCATCAAGCACTCAATTGCACATCATAGCATAGATAAGCCATCAAATTCACGTATAAACTCATCCACGAGAACGAGCGTAAAATTCTACGAAATGGCTAATCCATCACCAATTACGCTAATTGTGAATAATTAAATAAATTGCAAATAATTAAGCTAATTGTGATTAATTAAGTAAATCCAACTTAATTAACCTAACCAAGTTAGTTACACTAATCTAGGATTAACAAACTAATCATCATTAGCATTAATCTAACCCCATAAGAATCCTAATCAATGATTAAGGAGTTAACTTATGGGATTAGGGTGGCGGCAGGCTCATGGCGACAGCAACGCGACAGTGGCGAAAACCCGAGACTTCCGTGTCTTGCACGGAGGCCCAATAGCGGTGGAATCGGCCCTACAAGCTCTCGGTGGAGGGCTGTTCGGTGGGGTTGGCAGCAGCTCGGTGAAGGTGGCTGAACGGCGAGCTGGACGTGGGGTGAGCTGGTGGTAGCTCGGCAAAGCGGTGGCTGGCCGTTGGTTGGTTGGACGGTGCGGCGTTGCTGGAGTTGTCGCGGGTGGTGGTGCGGTGGAGTTGGCGTGAACGGTGGGTGCAGCTAATGGCGGGTGGAGCTGCGGATGTGAGGGGATGATGCTGGTGGAATGATGGGCTGATGGTGGTGATGTGGTGGAGATGATGGGGGATGATGATGGATCACGGTCAGTGGAATTGGCGTGAGAGAGGATGGAGCAGCGGACGGCAACAGAAAGAAGAAGGGAAAATTGGAGGTGCAGAGGAGAGTGGGAAGGAAGAAGGCGTGAAGAAAAAGAGAGTGGGCAAAGAGGGGGTTCATGTATGGGAAGATAGAGAGGATAGAGAGAGAGAGGGAACTGAAAGTCAAACTAACAACCAATAGAAAGCCTAGGGAAATATCTAAACACTCATTACATTCCCCTAAAGTCTTCAGCCCTTAAGTGAAGCACCCAACCACTTAGAAATTAGCTTTAATTTCCTCCAAATAAGCCAATTTGGAGGAAGAAAAATGCCATTCTTCAGCCCATCCGAAATTCCATTTCTTATTTGTTCAAAAATCAATTTTCCGGAAAATTTTCGGACTCGACGAAAATTCTCCGAAAGATGAGACGACGTCCTATAAATGAATTGTGACATGCTCGAACATCCGATTCCTGAAACCAAATTCAATTTTGTAATTAAAATCAACCGAACGTGATTTTAGTACGACCTAATCTATTGGGTAGCTTTTAGGAATTTTAGCGCGTTTGACCTGTGGTCGATAATTTTTTATTTACATTTGTGCATCTTCGAATCATAGATGACTTTCAGTTGTCGTAAAAATCGCGAGATCTCAATTACGTGTCCCGAGTATAATATTGATGGAAAATCGAGTTATTACTGTTTGACGCGAATATCGCAATTGTACGGAACTACCTGCAATTTGACTACATAATTCCATCAAATTGACTTATACCTAATCGCAATTCGATTATAACAGTGTTGTATTGACCCTTGCCAATTATTATGGTCGAGCAGTCAATTTTTGATCGAATTGTCTAGTTTGTCGCATTTATATCTCTTAACGTACTCACCTAATAAATTAGTTAATCCGTGAGTAGTCAGCTCTGAGTAAAATGACCATAGGCCCATCGACGAAACAACCATTTCATAAATATCGAAACGGGGTCAAATTTTGGGATGTCACACTTGCTCATAGTAAAAAAGGAAAAAAAAAAAAAGAGAAAAGAGAGATAATGGAAAACACGAAAAATTTCAGAAAAAACTATTAAAAAATTGCAAAAATTGTTCATGTTAGTGCAGCTACCATCTAGGATAGTCAGCATCATAGTCAGCAATTTCTAGCCAAAAATAACAAAATGACTACATCGGCAAATTGTCAAAATGTTTATGATTAAGCTGATCAAATTAAAATGTTAATGGCTGAATTGACATATGTACTATAAGTTCAGGACATTTTTGGTAATTATCCCATCTTTTTGGACTTTGTTTTCGTTGATCTGTTCATCCAATCATGTCTCTATTTTATGGTTAACAAATTATAAATGATTCACTCACGTGGGAATTTAACTAACTATGATTATGGATGGTTTCGATATATAATATAACCCCAGCAATTGGGAGACTGACATGAGGATATTCCTTCCAATCAGTTGAAGGAAAGCATGACTCGTTGCAAAATTCATGGAAGACATGTTCAGACTAGAAATGAAGATTCATGATATTCACACCTTGTTACAATATATTCCTGAAGGATTTGGATGATAACTTATCTTGAGTTAATTTAAGTGGGCAAGGCTCATATTTAAAATGTGCAGTGGCTATGATGTAATTCTAAAAGTATATGAATTAAATTTCACTAAATGTGGAAGACTGCAGAACGAATAGTATACAACCAAATACTTGGTAACGCAAATTAGTCAAACTATGTGACTGGGTAATTTCCATATATATAGATTTAACAACCATTGAAATTCCTATTTTGAAGACTTAGCTCATAACAATAAATTATGAAATTCCAATATTATTATGCAAAAAATCACGGACTATTTCATTTAAGGGGAAAATTCCAAATAAATACCGGAAGTAGATGTTGTCTCAAATAAGGACCCATAATGACTAGATTTGTCTCAAATAAGAACTATGCTTGTCGGCCGGCCAAGTGTTCTCTGGCTGGTGAGCAAATGACATTTCCGGCGACCAGAATAGGGACATTTTTATTCCAAAAAGTTACAATTCCCAAAAACTTAAAAAAAAAAAGTAAAAAAAACAAAGCTTTATTCCTAAGAACAAACGTCATTCTTTTTCTTCCCCAACTACTTTGTTTTCCTAGAATTTGAGCGCAAGCTCTCCAGCTTGAAATCCCATGCCGCCCAGCAATTTCGACGAACAAATTTCCACCTTCATCGCCGCACTGTCGTAGCGACTTTTCCTCAAAAGCCCAATGCCTTCTCGTCCTCATCCCATTCACTTCCTCAAGAGCCCCATGCCTTCATCTTCCTCCTCTTGTTCCGAGCGATCGATTAAGTGTAAGTTGATTCATTCGCTTGGAACCTACTTGATGTTTGTTTCTCAAGAATTTGTGGTGTGGTCTTTTTTCCGGGAAGAACTAAGTGCGACTTATTATGCGTTGTTTCACTCCTCAATCAAATGCATGTGATGCGTTCAATGAAATGCCTCAAAGGCATGACTGAAAAATGATCCATGAAATTTTCAGATTCAAAAACATTTCAACATAGATGGCTTGTTTTTAATTTATTTGTTAAGAATTTAGATTCGGCTCTAGTCATATTTCATTGCATCTTCATCTTGGGATTATGTTGGTACGTCATGGTTGTAGGTTAATGTTCAAAAAATGTTAATGGCTAGAGTTGAAGGCTAATGGCCATGTTCTGGTAATTGGCCATGATTGGAGGTTGACGGTGACAATGAGAAATGACACTTACAAAATTAGTCGATTGATTAGACGGTGATCCTTTATGATAAATAAATCTGTCATTTATCTAATTGTGTGCAAATATTGAGGTTACGTTGACTAGTTTTTTCTCCGTTCAATACCTATTATTGACATTGCATCAAATGAACGAGTGTGGCAGCTTATGCTTTATCTGCTTTATGTGCATCTCTGGTTAAAGTCACAGAGAAGTTGCAGAAATCTATTTCTTCCTATTTCTTTGATATTGACTTCTTATAAATGCTTGACAGATATGCAGATGGGATAAAATGCTTATTGGACCTGACAATTTATGAGCAGCCCTGCCCTCGAAGACAAGGTGAGGATGCTGAGTGGTTACTATTTCGTAACATCCATTTGACACGTCTTGATTCCAATTGTCAATATAAGATTGCTTAAGCTCATGAGATTATGAGAATGAGTTAGTGGTACTATGAAACAGAATGTTGCCAATGACTACACCACTTGACACTCTACAGGCTACGCCAGCCACCAAGTTGATCAGCAGAAGACCTTGTCCATCTCTCTGCTACCATTGAGCTAGGGAGTGATGAGAACTCTCGCTGAGTCATCTCTACGTTATTGGAAGAACAAGACTGATTAAAGCTAACCTTTCACTAAGCAAAAAGAGAGAGAGCTCTTGGGTGTTTTGATAATTTCATGGTGGATATGTACTACCTTTTGGGATGTGGAAAGGCTGTGATTGGTTGTTGTAGGCTGTCTTTTGAGCTTTGTATTTGCATGAGTAGGATGGGTTGTGATAAGTAGATGTGGTCGTCGGAGGTTTATTTGTTTTGTAAATTCATTTGGTGTCTTCTCTTTCTTGTAGTGTTGTGCCGTGTGCACATAGTAAAATCGTGAACTCCTCTATTGTCTTTGATTGTAATGCAAGTATAGTTCAATGAATCCAGGTTATTGTAGGCATCTTTTGAGTTGATGAAGATAATCCACAAGGCCCATTTTTGTAAGTGTCATTTCTCATTGCCATCATCAACCTCCAATCATGGCCAATTACCATTACATGGCCATCAGCCTTCAACTCCAGCCATTAACATTTTTTGAATAGTAACCTACAACTATGACCTACCGACATAATCCTGAGATGAAGATGCAATGAAATATGATTGGAGCCGGATCTAAATTCTTAACAAATCAATTGAAAACAAGCAATCTATGTCGAATGTTTTCAGATCTAAAAATTTCATGGATCATCTTTTAGTCATGTCTCTGAGGCATTTCGTCAAACGCATTATATGCATTTGATTGAGTAGTGAAACAAACACATAATAAGTTGTGCTTAGCTTGAAACAAACATGAAATAGTTTTCAAGCGAAGGAATCAACTTATATTTAATTGATCACTCGGAAGGAGAGAAGGAAGATGAGGGCGTGGGGCTCTTGAGGAAGCTAATAAAATGAGGACAAGAAGGCATAGGGCTTCTAAGGAAAAGTCGCTACAACAGCGCGGCAACGAAGGCGTAAATTTGTCCGTCGAAATTGCTCGGTGGCATGGGATTTCAGGCTGGAGAGCTTGCGCTCAAATTCTAGAAAAATGAAGTAGTTGGGGAAGAAAAAGAATGACATTTCTTCTTAGGAATAAAGCTTTGGGTTTTTTTTTTTTTTTAAGTTTTTAAGAATTCTAACTTTTTGGACAAAAATGTCCCCATTCCGATCGCCGGAAATGTCATTTGCTTGCCGGCCGGAGAACACTTGGCCGGCCAGCGAGCTGAGGTCCTTAGTTGAGACAAATCTGGTCACTTTAAGTCCTTATTTGAGACAACATTCACTTTGGATCCTTATTTGACAAAATAGCTCCACTTTGGATTCTTATTTGGAATTTTCCCTTCATTTAAGGGATTTTGAGGTGGAGTGATCAGTACTTGCCATTAATAGAAGATTGGATTGATAGCCTAGATTGAAGCAAGGTTCCGCATGCGTTTTCTGAAGAATTTTGCCAAAATTGTTTACAGAGGAAATATATGGATATGAAGCATACAAAACTCAATTGTTTTGACAAACAGAGGTAAAACTCCAAATTGATATATCTGTCAATTGTTATGTATCATCAAACTTAATAATTTGATGGTAAAATTTAATGAAAACTAATTGAGAGTAAATTTATCACAAGTATATCAATTTAAGATTTTATATCATGAAAAATTTGGTTTGGGATAAATTTGTCGCGGGTGTACTAGTTTAGAGTTTTTTGTGATATTAGCCCATTCTTATTTTATGACTTTGCTTATGTTAAAATTATAATATTTCGATCTGCCTAAGCTAGAACGACCAATGAAAACCAAAACTCATTTGCTCTTGCCCGTTCAAGTTAATTATAACATAGGCGATCATCATTTCGGAAGTAAACAAGAAATCTTTCACAGGTTTTTGTTTTCTGGTCAGTAATCTTCACAGTTTACGAGCAACAATAGACCCGTATATTACTAAAATGTCTGCTTGTTAGAATATCCAACCAAAAAACTTATTTCTATAGGTGAAGGGAGAGAATCTACATTTAAAGAGCATAAAAATTTCGTACATGAACTATGTAATTTAACAACCCCTCACTTGCAAATCGGCTTAGGAACAATGATGCTTAGAATTTGAAGGATGGGGGTCGCACATGTGAAATCAACTGGGTAGAACCTAATTTTGATTCCATGTTATAATGTCCAATCCAGAAACTTAAATCTATAGGTGGAGAGAAATCACAAATATAAAAAGAGCATTTCTATAAACAAGGGACTTGAGATATTTTAACACTCCTATAAATTCGGATGTTTATGGTATGACCTTCGCTGATCGGCTTTCTGGCCTCATGTTTCTCGCCATAGGAGGTGGAGCCATCCCTATTGAGCCATTACGCATCTGCCCATTTTCTTCCCGTCTTGAAAAATTTGGGGTAATTGCATATATCAGAACCAAAAGAACCAAAAAAAAAATAAAATAAATAAAATCCTGAACTTATAAGCACAACCGTTGATCTAAGTTTATAAATATTTGACAACAAGGTATCAAGACATGGGAGCTGGACCCATGCACATTGAGTTAGATTCCATCAACAAGCTAGCCAAGAAAATTACTTTGAGTAGAAGATACGGTGATCTATATACGGAATTTGCCACATTCAAATAAATGCTTACTCACTCCGTCAATTCTTGGGCCGAACAAAGCTAGATTTGATGTTCCTTTTGTAGTCAGACGCAAAGTTTGAATCCAACAAAAAGATTCTGCATTCTATCAATTTATGGATTCTAGAAGTAGTGGTCCTACACGAGCAATTCTTTAAGATAGCTTGGAAGCGAATTCGAGATTATATATATAGTCTAGTACCCGTGGAAGGGTCGGGGCGGAGGCTTTGGAGGTGACGATATTCTTGACACAGAGCACAACAATGGCAAAAACAATGAACACAACAATCGTTGCATGTCTTCGGCTCCCACTGGAGTCGTGTCCTCATCCTTCTGCGATTACGGTAACCGCAACAGCAAACTCCTCCGAAACAACCGGTCAATGCAGCAGCTAAACAGTAGAGCGCGCCTTTCGCAACACAAGCTGCAACAAAACAAGATTTAACAATTATGCCGATCGCCTATGATCTGTCTAAGTTATGCTCTTTCATTTTTCACGACCTTATTCAATAATCAAGACAAAAACGTTGTTAATATTTCATAATTTGAGGTAAATTACTGTGGCGGCCCTCAAAGTTCTGAACTTACAAATTTGAAGCTCATTTTCAACATTCTAAAACATTTTGGGAAAGCGCAGGATGTAATGGTAGCACATTTAAAGCGGGGAGGGGGTCAAGTCAATTTACCCTGGTAATTCTGTAGTTTCTAGATGACAAAGCTTCCCCTTTACTCTCTTTAAGGAGCTACAAGCTTTTGGTTTCCTATCGAGGATGGTATGGCCGTTGCTGTTCGAAAACTTGGCATGCATTCCCATTTTTTTTTTTTTTTTTTAATCACAGACGTGTAGATCTAACTCAAGGAATTGCCCGACCCACCGCTCAAATCCTAACCATCTGTCTCTTCTCTCTACCAGCTCATTACCGTGCCGCCTGGGCTCCTCTCTCTCTCTCTCTCTCTCTCTCTCTCTCTCTCTCTCTCTGCTTGCTGCTTGCTTTACTCAGATGGTCAAAGTCGAATCCTCTGTTGTTGTTTACTCAGATAGCAGATTCCCAATATGATGCTGACGGTGGTGGCGGAAGTCGCTTGGCCTCAGATTTAGATTGCACAATATGCATAGTCGGGGTATGCAATTACGAGAAGGTTGATGGGTCTGGGGCGGTTGAGGATGAGGTTGAGGGATAAAGGATTTGCTTGTATTGGTGTATTCACAAAATTGGAATTGGTATATCTATTTAACTAGGCACGGACCGATCGCTCAGTGTAGATCTCGTCCATGACCATCGTCTTTTTCGTTCACACACATGGAGAAAAAGACTAGTTGATAAATACTTACTTGAAGATCCTGGGTCCGCGAACTCTGCAATCCTCCCAAAAGTGATGCATGGGCAAAAAAATGTTTGCCAACCTGAAACACGTACGGCATCAATATATATCACTGAGCACGCATGAGCCATACAAATTATACAACTTTGAGTGGACAAAAAAACTACAGCTGCGTGGCTCATCACAGCAACGATATATCTTGGATGACCAAGTGACACGGTTTTCCGATTGCTCCGGGTGAGGAATGGCCTCGAAACAACTGGTGACCGTGTATCTTTGAGAAGTAGGATGGTTCAGCCTTGGGGACGACATGGATATGTCCTTTTAAGTTATACAAGATATGGAGGATGACGATGACTGAACCGTGGGGTTCAAACAGGGAAGGGCCTTCGTGATCGGAAAAAACTCAAATGAACATGTGTTTCCATTTGTGTGTCTAAGATGAACACAGGTGGTTTGCTCTTCATTTATATGAACGCGCAACGTGCGCAATTCAATAGCTTAACAAACACAGATTGATGGCTTACCGTTTCTATGCGGTGGTCTGGTGTGAGCGCATATGTGGTCATGTTAACGCGTTATCCCAATGCCAATCCTTTTGCTATATTCGTTGACATAAAGATTATAGGCGACGATGGGTGACGGTCACCTAGCCGTCGCTAATGATCATTGGCCCCAGGTCTCCGGACCTTTGGGGACGGGTTTGTCGCCTGGAGATCGTCAGTGTCTAGCACGCGTCACCGGTTTTTGTGGACCATTATTATAATTTTTTTTTTCAAAAGGAAACGACAAATGAAATCAAGCTTCAGCTTCTTCCATACCGCGAGAGAAAGTCCAAGGCTTGATCACCAGCCGGAACATCTAACTTCTTATCAGGTTTTCTCATAGTTGTAGAATTAAGGGCATGAGATTGGGAAGCTATGAAATTCTATCTTCCGTATTTCTACTCACAAAGGGGATGAGATTTTCAGTTTAATCTAAACCATCTACACTTAAAAGCACTACTAGGAAAATAAAAAAGTATTCTCCCTACGATTACTCTAAATCGACATTCATGCATATCTTGTGTTTAAATTAGTGAGTTATGTTTGTCACCTAGGAATGTGATGTGGTGAATTTAATGTGAAAGTTCCTTAGTTATAGAAATGATTAACACCGCGTGTCTTAAGCTTTATGTACATAATGTAATCAAATTATAAACCTTTTAAACAATACAATCAAGACTGACCTTCAACGCAAAGTACAATCTCCTCAATATTTGAAATGGTCTAATTAAGTCTTAAGACTTTATCAAAAGTGTAATTAAGTGCTAAATGTAGATTCAAAAGTTGAAAAGTTCAATTTGAGACAATTTTTGGAGAGCTACCATCCATCAAAGGACTTGAATGTATTGTTACAAATAAGTTTAAGACTAAATTGGATCAATAAAATTAAGATTTAATTGCATTTCGTACTTGAAGGATAGGACTTCAACATATCTTTACCGTATAATTGGCACAATCATAGTTTACATCCCAGAGTATTTTTTAGCAAGAAAGTTTTTCTTTACTATTTTCCTATATACAATATTATGGGAGTAAAGTTATTTTGTCCCAAAACCAACCCAAATACAAGTCGTTTTCAAAACAGAAAGTGAGAGATTCCTTTGAAATATCACAGAAATAGGACTCCACGGAGAGAAGGAAGGGGGGAAGTGGGCGCAACAGAGTTGGCCAACGCAGCAATAAATAAAGGTTGTTGAAATATTCTACATTGCTTAGTAAATTCATGTGAATTTTATATACAATGCAACAATAAATAAATGTTGTTGAAAATATTTTACATTACTTAATAAATTTACAACACGGCAATAAATAAAGGTTGTTGAAATATTCTGCATTGCTTAATAAATTTATGTACGGTAATAAATAAAGTTGGACTTACTAACAGAGGTGACACGATATGTATGAAATTAGTCTGGTGAAGTTCGTGTACTTTGATAATGTTGTCAAATTCTAAAACCACCAAATCTTTACTTGTTCATGTGTCATCCTAAGCCTAGCGGGTCCCAATCAATTATTGAAAGTCTAAAGTTGCGGATACGATGAAGCTAATTTGCTAGTCCTGACTATAATTAGACTCCATCAAATTCTTACATGATGTTGTGAGTTACACAGTAAAAGGCCTTAAAATAATCTCTAGTCAATTGATATTAATAATGCAACTTGTATAAAGACTTGCCAAGTTATTTGAAAGTCAATTTTTGACGTTTTCCAAGTCTTCTTAGTCTTCTCCACTCCTTTTATTTTCCTTGGTCTTCTCCACTCTTCAACTTCCATGAATACGCACGTGCACTCGTCTCAGCGGGTAATTCAAATATAAGCCAACGCTACCCATTCCATCGTTCCTACCAATTGGAAATAAGCCACCCTTTAATTCTTGATGCGCAAACCAATTGCACTCGGTTTCACATGGCACAACGCAACTTGTGGAGGACTTCATATGCCGATCCGAAGGAATAGGCCGATACTTAATATTTAAATCCACTATGGGTGTACAAGTTGTCTCCATGATGAATATAATTATAATATCAAACCAATAGCTAGAATGTAGGACTCTTCCCAGAAGTTGACAGAGTTCATGAAGTTTATTTAAAATGGTCAATTTTTGTATAGGATGATGCAACTTGTGGAAGACTTTATAAGTCGTTCTCATAAAGTCCATTTTTGACATTTCCTTGTAAGACTTTATCAGCCCTTTGACTCTTCATCAACTTCGAAGAACTTTCGGTTTATTGCAGTACCTTCCATCTTCAAAAGTCTTAACGACGAAGGTTCTTAAAACGTGTTGAGTTTGGTATAAAAGGGTTGGTGTTTGCAGCAGTCTCATTTGATCTCTCCTTCACTGATAAACAATCCGACAAGAAGAGAAGAACTCAACTTGCGTGATACTGGCTGGTCTAGCTTGGCAAGAAGAATGAGCTACCACCAACTTAATCAAGTAAGTTGAAGGATTAGACCAGTCTTTTGCATTCCATATAATGGTCCATTCAATTAACATGATTATGGAAAGTTTGTGAGCAGCACTTCATATACTCATTTACATACAAATACTAATTTGTGTAGGGACCAAATTTGTTATTAAAAAAAAGTACATTATGGAGGAAAATTAAGGAGAGGCAATACTTCATGGATCATTTTTGTAATTTTCCCCGACTATCGGTTTGCTATGTTCAATGTCATCAACGTGTGTTCAACTACGGTGCTTAGTCAACCTTTTCCACCGGTATTTCATACGGAAACACGGAATTTGTCCTGAAATTGTGTTGGGAGATTAGTTTTTTGTTTACCAATTTTTGAAGAGTTTTTTCTTCTTCTTTTTTTCTTTTTCTTTTTTCAAAATGTTCAGAGTGTTTAGAAATCAAACAAGTCACGAAAAAAAAGTATGATGACCAAAATTGACAATCGGCAATATTACACACAGGAGAGTTTTTGTACGCTGCCTATGCTTTATTATGGAAAACTTTGCTCGCATGTAAAGATAATTATCATAATGAGATATAAATATTTTTAAACATATTGAAAGAGTGAGGGGGAGGAAAACCCAAATACTACTGGGATCATTAAGGTGGTTAGAGAGAATAGCTCTTACATTACTCACTAAGCAGAATAGCTAAAAATTTCTCAGGATTACTCTTTTTACATCCATGTATTTAATATATATGTATGTATCTAAGTTATATGAATGTACATATGCAATTCTAAATTCTTCCTTGGGTTATTGCTAAATAAATTATTGCATAGTTATTGATTAGTGCTCCTCCATTTTTGCTTTACTGTTTTTGCAAATTCACTGATAATGGTCCAGTGTTCAATATGTGATTTTGACGAAATCTCTTGCCAGCAACATGTAGAAGCGCCAGTTACATACACGACATAAGCTTGTCGTAACGATCATAAGGTTATATCAACATACTAAGCTGTATAGCAAAGCCACAACACAGCTTAATGAAAGGGAAGCACATGAAAATTTAAGAACACGGAAAACTATCTTCTTGCTTTATGACATGCTTATTATCACATTAATTGTGTTGTAACCAATACAGTATGCAAGAAACAATGGGCAATCTGGGATACAAGATCATGCCTCAATCTACATCAAGGATATGCTCTGTGGCGTGCCTCCAACCCTGCCAGAGCATAGTATATTTAGGGTTCGTCCTCAACTGCGCAGAGTAAACAACAAAGCCTATGAACCAGAGATTCTGGTCGTCGGCCCTTATCACTATGGAAATGACAAATTCAAATCCATGGAGGAGCAAAAAATGTGGTACGTGCAGCAGTTGCTTCAGAGGAGAAAAGAGGAAAGCGTTGACCGGTATATGCCGACTCTAAGAGAACTGTAACAGCTGGTGCGTAATTGCTACGCGGAAACCATCAACCTCTCCCAAGAAAAGTTCCTAGCGATGATGTTTATTGATGGTTGTTTCATCGTTGAGTTGTTCCGTAAGTACAATATGGAGAAACTGAGAAACAAAGACGGCCCGCTTATGGAGGCAGATTGGATTCGATACTGCCTCCAGCGCGATTTATTGCTGCTCGAGAACCAACTCCCGCTTTTCTTCTTGAACAAGCTATATGACCTGACTAAAGGTCCGGACGAGCCTCGCGAGCTCATCGATATAGCTGCCACGTATTTCGATTTTAAACTAGGAGACTCGGGCCAATGTCCGACACTTCGCGAGAGCAAACATCTTCTTCATCTAATGCACACATGCTGGACTTCTGGCTTGCCTAATGAGCCCCGGCTATCTGGCAGAGCCCCGCCAACGAAAGAGAAACTCATGTTCATGTCCTCAGCAACGGAGCTCAGGGAATCCGGAGTCAAGTTGAGTGCAGTGCGAGGGCGACACATGAAAGACATCAGATTCGAGAATGGCAAACTCGAGATACCGATCTTGATTGTACAGGACCACACAGAGTCGCAATTTCGAAACCTAATCGCGTATGAGCAGCATCGTCAAGGTGGAGTCATCAGCTACTTTACAGATTATGTGACCCTCATGGATTGCCTCATAAACTCTTCAAAGGATGTCGAGGTGCTTCGCCGTGCAGGGATTATTAAGAACTACTTGGGTAATGACGAGGTAATTGCACAGATGTTCAACAAGATGGGTGACTACGTCACTCTATCCAATTTCTATTACTCCGAGATCTTCAAGACTGTGAATGCGTATTGTAACAAGAGAAGGAATGTTTGGATGGCGAAACTAAGGAGGGAATATTTCCATAGTCCTTGGGCTTTCTTATCCGTTCTTGCAGCCATCGTGTTGCTCCTTATCGCAGCAGCACAAACAGTATTTACTATTCTTTCTTACACAAAGTAAAGTTAAAGGTGATTAATGCCGGTTCATATATTTCCCCTGGACCATCTACTTGTGTTCTATAGCCAATAGTATTATCTTGGTTTTCCAATGAGGACGGACCACATGTACCTAAAGAAAGATAATGAAAAGTCTATATGCTTTTAATGAGGTCCACAAATCTCTCTTCATTTGGAACTAGATAATTACAACAGAAAACAAAACATGACATTAGCAACCAAGTTGGTATATGGTTCAAAAAGAAAAGAAAAAAGAGGTACAACCAACTTAGATGATTACCATAGATATGGTAGGATCGCCCTACGAAGTCTCTTCTTCCAACAAAAATATCCAGCTGGTTCTCTGATCATGCTAGACCTAAAAAAAGAGTTACAATTCAACTTGGACTACAGCTAAGAAGAACACGCAGCAGCTTCGTATCTCTGAACGATTTGATGGAATCCACATCAATAGTAGGAGAAATTCTCCAAATGATATTATCAGCAACCTTTGAATCAGGATGGATACTCCCATAAACAAAATCAGCCTTTGGACTGTCTCCTGATCAAGCTATACTTGCATTAATAGAAAGGCCATGCTACTCTGTAAGAAAACGGCAAATCAATGAGCTTCATAACATCAGCCTTATTTTGCTGATAAATTTGTCTAAAACAGCCCAAGTGAGGGAAGCACTTGTTCCATGGGAAGCCTTATCAACCAAAATTTAATAACAAAAATGCAGGCATAATTCCTATTGGGATGGTCTAAAGCACATTCATTCATGTCGGCCAACAAAATATGCAATTAGCAAGGACGTAAGTTTATTCACCTCCTTTCTCTGAACATTTGATTTCATGCATTTAATAACAAAACTAGAATTAGCTTAAAGTCTCTAAACACACTCAATAAATAGTACCTCCACCAAGCATTCATGCTTGTAACATCATTTTCCAAATTGCACGATACATCTCTCCTTCCTACCAAACCAAGCACAATATACCCAATGACACAACAACATCACATGATTAGCATATTGTACATCCATCACAGGTTAGAAGCCACAGGTTAGCAGGTCCAATAAGTCTTAAAAGCAAACATGTACATGAAATATGTATAATAACCCCATGTGGCAATTCTCATGTGATTAGTATGCTCATAGGAGTTAGTGAATCTTCATTCATATCTGACCTAGAAGACACTTCCTCCATTGCCGCTTTTGGCATTTGTTTTTCATTTGGTGTTTGACCATTTGTTTTGGTTGTCAACACAAAATATAATCCATCTCTTCCGATGAGCATGTAAGAAGAAGAACCACAATTTGTAAAGGTAAGAAATGCAATATTGAAGGGTAATAAAGTACAAATCACAAACCAAAAACTCTTCACAGGAATCTTGATGAGGCAAAAAGGCACTCACTCTTGTAAGGGCATAACCAAAGAGCAAGAAAAACACCAGAAAGGCGGGGTGGACAGAATCAGAAAAAAACAACAGACAGCATAAACAACAATGTATTTGGAACAATTAGAACTCGTACTCACTCACCTAAGTCAAAGCAAAGCTCCATTTGGATCAATCTTGGTCAACAATTGGGGATTTGGCAAGGAACCAAGATAGAAAAAAACACAAACAAAGAATCCTAAAATTTTGTCCAATTCGACTTAAGCAACCAAGAGAAAGCCCAAAACAGCACCACTGTGGACCTGTGGTCCAAGTAAGCTATCAAAATGAATAGCTACTAAAGAAAAGGTTACTCACAGTGGTTTAAGTATATGCTTTTACCAATTGGGCATTGTAAGCAAAATATTAGTGTAATTAAACCAAGGATCCAAGGAAAACTACAAAGATGGAAAGGGGGCCATATCATGGGTACAAAGCTAATTTTCAACTTAACCAAGGATGTTAAGGATTCTTGCTAATGTGTAAGACTTCAAGTATTAGGAAGAAGCGATGCAATCACAAAGTTGAAAGGGAAAAGTTATTCATATAATATACTACATGACATAGTATATTAATTAGTTGAGTACCCTCACTGGATAAAAGGGACAACTTGAAGCCTCAAGAGAATATAATCTGTTGGAGAACAAATACCAGCTATTCATCCAATTGAAGAAAAGGAGGCCGCGGCATTCCATAATAGAAGCAAACAAAGAAAAATTTTCCACACTCTTTCGTTGAAATTAAAGAGGCTGGTCCTACACTCAAGGCGCTTAGGCCCATTATGCTTCGAGAGATCAATCTTACACCAAAGCGATGAGGAACTATAAAATTGCCCTTACTCTTTCTTAATGTTCGGTCGAGTCTCCATCCATGCAAGATGAGCACAAATACTAGATATTCATTCGATCTAAAGAAGAGGAGGCCACATAATTCCATAATAGAAACAAACAAAGACAAACTTTCCGTGTGCTCTTTGGCTGAAATTAAAGAGGCTAATCCTACATGCAAGACTCTTGGGCCCATTACGCTTAAGAGATCAATCTTACACCAACTGATGAGGAAACTGTAAAATTGCCCTTACACTTTCTTAGGGCGCGCATGACAACCATTCTGTTCCAAAAATAGTTTTTGGAACAAAAATAGATTTTTCTATTTCTATTTCTAGACGAGTTTCTGAGCAAAAAAATCTGTTTAATAACAATACAAAATTTCTGTTTTAGAAATAGAAATTCGCTTGATAACAGTATAAAATTTCTATTTCTTAAAACAAAATTTTCTTTTTTTGGAGCAAATGAGATGTCCATTCTTACAAATTTCATATGCTTATGAACCCATTGACCCAAATACAAAGTAAGAGTTTTTTTTTTTTTTTTTTTTATAGTAAAGTCTCCCTTTTATGGAAAAAAAAAAACAAAGTAGGAGTTGTTATATCAAATTTTCTAAATTTTCACACAAAATTCTTTAGCATCCACCTAGATAGGCAATTATGGTCAAACAATATACTTATTAATAGTCTCCATACATTAGAAAAAAAGAAATCAATATGCATTACTTTTGAGCATAATAGAAGATTCCCAAAACTCTAGTAGAATGAAGGTGGGCAACCATATTCTAATCCCTTTCATGCTAGTATGTCATGTCGATCACCACCACGGTTTATGATATCGAGCAATCGTTTTAGAAAGAAACACAAAGAAGTGTATTGGGTAATTTGTGGCAAATTTTACAAAATCGGCGAATTTTATGAAGTGTAATAGAGCTTGTCATAAAGGACCATTACAAATAAGGGAAATCCTCAAGTAGAATATCATATTACAAGAATTGAGATAGGAATCATCAAATGCAGTAGCACATTACAAAAGCAAAGATTAGGAATCTCCAAATACATTACAAAAGTTGAAAACACGATCTCATGGAATTTCCGGCATATTATGATCTCTTGCCATCTTATTGGTAATACTTTTTCTAAGCATATTCATCTTAGTAGAAAATTTCATGGAGAAATTATTTCTGATTTCTGTTCCAGAAATAGAGAAGTAGAAAATTTCTATTTATGATTTCGTTCCAAATCTATTTCTAGAACAGAAATCTATTCCAGAAATAGAAAAATGAAATAAGTTTATCAAACGGATTTCTATTCCAGAAACAAGTCTGGAATAGAAAAATTATTTCTGGAACAGAAATTCTGGTTTGTTATATACCCCCTTAATGTTCTGCAGTCGGTCTCCATCCATGCAATTTGAGCATAGGGACAAGACGGCCACTGACATAGAGAAGAAAAGCTCCATGTGAAAGCTGCTTACCAACAGAAAAGCAGTTTCACTCTGGAGTCACCCATTAGAAATTTTACAACCGGATCCATATTTCTCCTATCAAATGAATAACTAAGACCAAATAAATTAACAATAAATATTAAAGCTGGGCAACCTTTGTCACCCACGCACACACAAAAAGGTTATCAAGATCAAGATGCTAAGTAGGATCCTTTCAAAGTCTTCGAGATAAAATCAAGATCATAAGATCCTACATATTTGAAGTGCTAAATTCTTGCTTAAATCATTGCAATTAGATGCATATTAGCCTTAAAAAGAGGGATAGTGAAGCTTAAAGGTAGCATTCTCATGTGAGAGATTACTCCGGTTTAAATTCTTGGTTGCCAATTTTTCAACTAACAATTAAAGCACCATGTCAAAGATGTAAGAGCATAAAATCTCATTGCCCAAGTTTTTAAGGTGTATTAAATAGGATCACAATAAAATAATCACCATAATAATCAAGAAGAAGGCTGCCAAGAAATTACTTTCCTGCATTTTCCTAATTTCTAATCCTTTATTTTGTCCTTCTCCCTCTTGGAATACATACCGTCTCTTTCTTTATTTCAAAGGATAAAATATTATTTACCTCAATGGGACACGCCCTCTAATTTAACACCCCCCCACCACATCTCTCTAACGAACCTCACTTTCACTGGCTATTCTAGGTTTTTCAACTGTTTAAAGTTTAAGGTAAGTTCTAATCAATATACATCCAAAGATATTTTGCTACTAGGCCAAGTCAAATCGTGCGCCAATTTCTCAAGGATGTTAGAGGTCTCTCTCATCTGGTTGCAGAAGGTCAGAAGATTTGTCTCTCTCATCTCCAAAGGACGGCACAGTTCAAAAAGCCAACAGTGGTCAATGCCCATCTCATCATTTATTCAAGACTGAAGAAGATGAAGAAATGGTGTCTCTGCACTTCTTTGCTTTCTACTGTTCATCCATCTTCATCCCTTTTTCTTAATTCTCCAAGCCTTATATTTTCCAAATGGAGCCTGAACATGATTAAGAAGAAAGTGGCACATGTGCTAGGCGACGGAGGCCTAATTTCATATTTGCTCCAGCTAAAAAGGCAGAATTGCCTTCTAAAGCTTGAATAGAAAAAATCGTAGTTGGGATGGCCATCCTAAGATACAGATCACGACCCCCATAGACTACCATTTTTCTTAGAATCCAAATTGTTCAAAGTTTTTGAGTCATAGGAACGAATGATCGTGATCCTAACAACCATGCACATACACGCATGTGCACACAGAAAAGTGTCTTGTGATGGTGTGAAAAAAAGTGCAAGAAAGGAGGTGACTGCAGGTCAGATTGAACAACATACGTGGCCCCAAACCCCCACAACCAATTTCTCATAGCAAAACAGTAAAAATCATCAACAAAGGGCCTTTTGAATACTGTAAGAAAAGTGGATGACAAGTTAGAACAATGTTCTTAGATTACATAAGAAACATCAACTACCTTTCACCAATTCTCAACTCTTTACTCGCTTTCCTCAGCACAATTAAGTCTCGCTTTACATGGCTGGCTATTATATGGAATTATCTCTGCCAGGAGTCCATTCAAATAGCTTCTTTTGGGAAGGTTCAACACTAGCCCTCTTCAATGATATATCCATAATTTGCATAGGCACCTTGCAAAAGCTGAGGAGACAAACTGTTTGACCATGTCGAGAAAGGCAAAGGAGAAGAAAAGGAGGAGGAGGAGGAGCAAAAAAGAGGCCAAAGCTGAGAAAAATGCGATATGCCCAACAAAATCACAAAATGTTTCACATGGCCAAATTGCATGAAAATATTATAGAGTAATTTTCCTCAACCTATGTTAAGCAAGGTGACAATGAGAAGAATGTGTTATGAGCATTCAAAAAGAAATGTTGTGAAAGTAAATAGGCATTCAATGATGTAAATCCTTTATCAAAGCTGTTGGTGGCCAAAGGTGATGTTAAATTAATGCTCCGTTCGTTTCGTGGAAAATAACTTTTGGGAAAATATTTTCCGGAATTTCTAGTGTTCGGATGGCAGAAAATAAATGGTCAATGAAGATATTTTCCAGTCAAAGGAAAATTTCCCCATCAAATCATGGAAAATGATTTCCTCTTTTGAAAAGAGGAAATCATTTCCCGAGAGGAAATCTTTTCCCGTCGCGCGCTCTCATCTTTCATTACTCATCAGCCATTTCTGCCCTCTTTCTCACAAAACCTAGGGCTTCTGATCTCGTCGTCCTCCTCCTTCGACGCCGATGATTAGCAGCGGCAGGGCCGGCGGTGTTGGATCTCCGCCCTCACGAAGCCCTGGGTTTCTGATCTCGTCCTCCTCCTTCGACGCCGATGATTAGTAGCAGCGGAGCCTCCCCCTCGTCAAGCGGTGCTTGATCTCCGCGACGTGCCCTGCTTCCTTTTCACTGCTGGTCAGTTCATACTCTTCCATGCGTAGTTATCTTCAAGCGGCGTATGCACAAATTGAATCGTCCTCATAGATCTCTCTCCTCTTGTTTGCATGTATAGAGGGTTTTTGGGGGAGGATTCCATTGATCATTCAATTGAATGCGAGTTGGGGAGGAGGAGGAGGAGTAAGACGAGAACCAGCGAAGATGCAGCAGCCTCCGCAGATGATCCCCGTGTTGCCCTCGTTTCCCCTGACCAACATCACCACCGAGCAGATTCAAAAGGTATCTCCTCCTCTCCCTCTCCCTCTCCCTCTTCCCTCTTCCCCCAATCGAATCCTCCCCCACCGTCTATTCCTTCTAGCTTCGGTCGCTTGGTGCAATTTACCAACTACGAGTCACTAGGTTGACTACTTTCTTCCTAGGAAATTGATGGCAGGACATTGAGCAATTTGTCTCGTGCTAATCACAGATTTTCAGTCTTCTAAAGAGAAGTGGATGCATGAGTCCTGACTTCCTATGTCTGCCCATTTACGTGTCGTATTTGAACAATGATATTTGCATATCAGAGACATGAAGTATGCACGAAGATTGAACTGCATCATAGCAAATGGATGGCAAAGCTTGTGCGACCAAGTGTTGTACAGGGGTTTTTCAAGTAACATTGTTGGTTATGAAAAAACTCAATTTACTTAAGGTCATGGATTTATAACTATATCTCTAGACTCCAACATAGTACTATCACTATCATAACTATGATTGGGTATCTAATATGGTAAGTCGGGGGCAAAGTGTCTAATCTCTTGGAAAGAAACAGGGGACAGGGGCAAGTGAGCATGGAATGGAAAGTGGAGTGAAACGACCGGGGATAATGAGGAAGAAATGTGTCGTGGTAACATGTTCCCCTGTACAAACTAGTAGCTATCCTATGCTCATTGTGTGATCGTGATTCAGGGTTCGGGAAATTGTCTTCCCACTTTTCAGGCTTTGGATAAGGGACAAAAATTTCAGTTTATGGATTGAAAATAATTAGTTTAGATCAAATTGGTTACTCATTTCCCCCTCGGATGCTCTTAAGTTCAAGCTCTGAATGTATTCTTGCAAGAGAGAGGCTCTCGGATACTTGGAACGCCTCTTTCTCTTAGTGTATTGCCTTCTTTTGGTGGCATTCCAGTGATTCTTGATCGAGTTCTAGGTCCTATTGGGGAGTCTCTTCGCTATTTCGGACCATTTATTACCAATCTCAGTGTGTGCTTGAATTAGTATCTTATCCTCCTCCTCAGTCCATGTCTCTTTCTGTGGAATTCATGGATATATGCCTATATCTGTAGACTAACATATTACTATCATAATTATGATCGGGTATATATTATGGTAAGCCGTAATGTATGATTTCTAAATAGAACTTTACAATGATTAGCTGAGTAAAAACTGAAGATTTGTCGCTCTTGCCATGTATATGTACATGTCCTTCATGTGGTGTCAGCCATGTGTGGTTTTCTGATTCTTCATCAGCTTTCTTCTTTTCTATCATTCTTTTATATGATGATGGGTCCTATAATATTATGAATAATCAGTAAGATCATATGTCTTCTCACTTTAACATTTCGAGAATTGGTGGATATTTCAGCAACTATACTCGTTTGCATGATTAATACATGAGTTAAATCATATTTCTTTGAAGATGATAAATTTCTCACTTTAAACTTGATAACATTACAGATATCTACAAAGGGAAATTGATTAAGCTAGACATCCACATTGACATAGACAAAGTAAGGTAATACATTCTTACAATCATCTGCTATCCCCCATTTTTCTGGTTCTTCTAGTATTGTTGTTCTTGTATTTCATATGAATTTGTGTTTCATGATTATTATGTTCCAATATAGATGGATAACAAAATTCAAGCAGTGGTAACGGGTGCAGCTGCAGCGGTTATGACAATTATCACATTAGCTATGGATGATTATGATCATTCGGAGAATTGCATACCGAGAGAGCCTCATGTGAATTGAGATTATGAGAGAGAGTTATATATGAATCGTGTGTTATATAGTGGTGATACTCATTGTGTAGATCAAATACAGATGACGCCGAATGCTTTTTTAGACCTTTGTAAGATACTTGGTGCAAGTAACTTGTTGCGTTCTACTGTAAATGTTTCTATTATGGAGCAAGTTATGGTATTTTGTCATATCATTGGACATCATGTGAGGTTTAGAGTCATTGGGGGAAGATTTCATAGATCAATAAACACTGTTCAGAGATATTTCAAAATCGTCCTACAAGCGATTTTGAAATTATACAAGCATGTGGTGAAGGAACCAGGCAATTCCACTCCTCCCGAGATAAGTAACAGTCGAAGGTTTTATCCATATTTTAAGGTATGGGATTTGAAAAAACAAGTCTATAAATTGCTTGAGAAGTTTCATTAGTATTTGGTTGGTAACTATATTGATTATTTTAGGATTGTGTTGGAGCAATAGATGGAACTCATGTATGTGCATTAGTTCCTCTTGAAATTCAAGGAAGATTTTGTGGTCGGAAGGATGGAACAACACAAAATATATTAGCTGCCGTTACATTTGACTTGAGATTTTCTTATGTATTAGCTAGTTGGGAAGGCACATCTCATGATTCACGTATTTTGTCTGATGCACTTTCAAGGCCGAATGGATTGAACATTCCTAGAGGTAATAAAATTGAGTTTACACACATTATGTGAATTGAGATTAGTAACTTGATAATAAACTTATTTATAACTTGCAAGAAAATATTATCTTGCTGATGCTGGTTATGGAATCCAAAATGGCATCATCTCTCCCTATCATGGTGTTAGATACCATTTGAAGGAGTTTAGTGATCGCCCTCCTGAAAACGAGAAGGAATTATTCAATTCGCGGCATTCATATCTAAGAACTACTATTGAAAGAACATTTGGAGTTCTAAAGAAGCGTTTTCGAGTATTGGGTTCAGAACCTTTTTGGTCATTTAGAACACAAGTCGATGTTGTCTTAGCTTGTATCATTCACAATTTTATTATGAAAGCTGATCCCAATGACTCTATTATGGAAGAGATGAATAGACAAATGGAATCTCAAAGAGAAAATCCAAGAATCCAACTTTCTCAAAGGGAGGAAAATGAGGAAAATAGGATATGGGCATCAAAGAGGGATAGGATTGTACATGCAATGTGGATTAGTAATCAAAATATTAGAAGAAGCCAATAGTTTTACTTTTATTTCTTTTGAGTGCTTTATTTTGAACATGTGCTTTTCATTTCTTTAATGATAATCATCTCTAAATATTTACTATGTGTCCATCTTCATCATATTTTTCTTATTCTAATGTTTAAAGTTGTTACGTAGTTATCATGATGAGTAAAAGTAAGGAAAACGATGAGAAGGTCAAGCAATTTAGATGGTCGAAGCCTATGGAACGTGTTTTGCTTGAAATTCTCGCTGATGAAGCTAGTAAAGGAAACAAGCCTTCAAGTACATTCAAACCCTCTTTAATTACTGGAGTTGTCAATACAATAAATGAGAAGTTTAGTGTTTGTTGTGAGCCCGACCATGTTGAGAACCATTTGAAGACAGTCAAAAGCAATTGGAAGACGATTCAAACTGTGCGTTGCAAGAGTGGATTCAGTTGGGATGACAAGTTGAAAATGGTCATAGCTGGGAAAAATGAATTTGATCAATATGTGTCGGTAATTTTTCTCATCACTTGCTCAATACATTCTTTTAGCCAATGTTTCACATAAGCTATTTTATGTGTCTTTATATATTTACTCAGCATATAAGGGATAATTTCCTAACCATCTCAGTCAAGATTTTTAAACTTTAATGCGTTTGCTAACATGCTGGACTGAAAAAAAAAAAAAAAAAAAAAAAAAGCAGATTATTAACTTGTTACTCACCCCTGTTTCACTAAAGCCATAGGTTATCGTGTTGGTGTTGTTTCTGTTTTTGTTACAAGTGTAATGCATAATTTAATATTGACTGTCATACTAGCAATTTATATGTCTGGAAATTTTCTCAATGTCTTTTCTGCTGCGATTTTGATTTTGATTGTTGGGTTTATCTGGAATGCGACTAGGGTTGGTAAAGTTTGCTTCTTTTCTCTTTATCTTCTGCAATTTAGGTGTTCACAAATGAGGTGCTAATTCTGACATTGATAGGCGTTTTCGAAACCTCGTGCTTTAGATCTTATTGATCTTGCATCTCTTGCAAAGATGGATTGACAATGCAATTTCTATTTAGGCGTAATTGTGCAGGGAAAATGACTAAAAGAACAAACAAATGAAGGGCTTCAAACGTGTTTTTGTCATAGCTTGAAGCTTAAGTGTTGTCTGCTTAATAGCTTCTTTTTCATATCTAACCGTGGAACTAATAATTGAATGAATATTGTGCATTTACAGGTCCATCCTTCTCATGGAAAGTATTTGAATAAAATGATTGACATGTATGATGAGATGGCTGTGGTGGTTGGGAGAGATATAGCCTTTGGAAGCTTTGCTAAGCAGTTCGGAGACATCGATGCAACGGAAGTTGACTCCTCACATGTCGACTTAGGTGATGACTTCGATGAGTTGATGAAGGGCTCGAAAACATGTTCCTCTACTGTGCATTTAGAAAAGAGGTCTCACAAAAGGTGAAAAGGTTCCAACAATGATGACAAGTATGTTGCACTTTCAACACAACTTGGAGAGATGGCCTCGGCAATTAAGTCATTGGCTCATACAGATGTGGATAACTCTCAAGTCTATTACTCTCAACTCTACAATGAGGTGATGAAAGTGGATGGATACGAAGAAATTACCCTTGGATTAGTTTGTGACCATCTAATTGAAAATGAAAAAATTGGAAAAGCATTCATGGTGAAGAGTGTGACTCTTCGCAAAGTATGGGTTGATAAATTTCTAAGCAAAGGAGATCATCATTAGTGATATACTTGTCTTTGGGTGTATGGTTGGTGATCGTGATTGTGATGGTGATCGAGAACTCTTCCTTGATGCTCTGTTGACTACATCAACAAGCATTTTTGGCTAGACAACCTACTACAAAGTAGATGAAGAGATAGGTGTGTAGACATATTATGGCTGCCAAAATTCCACTGATGTGTAATTTTATGCAAGGTGCTCAGTAGAAGTCTCAAGGTAACAGAGGTAACACAAGATTTTTGATAGCTTGATCTGATGAGTTTGCTGGTCAAAAGAGTATGAATTGAATGAGTTGTTTAAAGCAGGGCTGCTTTTGCCTTTATGAAATCCATTAGGGCTGAGCACGGTTCCCGGGTTACCCGAACCGGAACCGAACCGGAGGAGGGTCCGGTTCGGTTCCCGGTTCCAAGGGGGACCGGTTCGGTTCCGGTTCCTTTTTCTAGGAACCGGAGTTCGGTTCGGTTCCGGTTCTAAGCGGAACCGAACCGAACCGAACCGAACCGAACCGGTCCTGGAACCGAACCGAACCTGTTTCGAACGGAACCTGTTTCGAACCGAACCTATTTCGGAACCGAACCGAACCGGTTACTTAGGGCAGAAAAAGCTCGACCTTGGATGTTCTAGTGACTTGTATGTGATGTTCTAGTTGAAGTTTGGCTTTGGCCTCTAAATGAAAGTTGTAAAGGACTTCTTGGAGTATAACATACTCAAATTTGGGACAAAACAAACAAGTATAAGTGGGTGAAATCGTTATTCTTTGGAAAGACTGGATCTGGAGATTTTGGGACCGACCCTTGATGAATCCATGGACTGTAAGGCAACCTTTTTGTCGAAATTTCACTTCGGTTTCTTAACAAAAGTTGTAAAGGACATCCTGAGGTACCACATAGAAAAAATTTAGAGAAAAAAAACAAGAATAGGTAGGTGAAATCGTGGTCCTTTGAAGATGGTTAGATCTGGAATTACGGTACTACGAACAGGGATTTTAACCGTCCATATTTAATTATCTAGGACGAATTTGACTTCGATGTTTTCATGAAGTATCTACCTTATGGTCTTGGCTATCACATAGTCGAATTTCATAATTTTTGAAGGTCATTTGGGTATTTAATCGGAAATGTTTCTAAAACTGTGCAATCTGATGTATTCGGATCTTGTAAGTTGCAATGCGTGGACTATATCATTTTGTATGAGGTTCTTTTGGAAATGTGTTCTGCATGAAATATCTCTCTTCATGTCTTCCCTACAACATATTTAAATTTCGTAATTTTTGTAGTTCATTTGCCTATTTAACCAAAAAAATTTCAAAAACTGTGCAAGTAGAGAATAGGAAAAGTAAATCGATTTTATCTTTTAATCCAAAATGAATTGGACTACGATTTCTTCATGAAACTTGTACCCCTAGGTCTTAAATACAACGTGTCCAAATTTCAAAATTTTCTGAGTTCATTTAAGGGTTTAATCGAAATTGTTTTCAAAACTTGTACCTCTAGACATTCTTGTTCTAGTGGTGTTTTATTTCTACTTTTTAGTTTGCTATTTGTTTTGAAATTTCTAATTATATTCTATTATTGTTGTGCAGTGCGAAGTTAATGTATCAAGATAACATGTCAATGAGAAGTTACTGTGTAGTATACACGTACATTATAGTTTTTTTTTTATAACGTGCGCATACGTTATATTTTTTTTTAGTAACGTGCGTGCACGTTATAGTTTTTTTTTGTAACGTGCGCACACGTTATATTTTTTTTGGTAACGTGCGTATATGTTATAGTTTTTTTTTTTTGGTAACGTGCGCGTACGTTATAGTTTTTTTGGGTAACGTGCGCATATGTTATAGTTCAAATTTGAAAATAACAAAAAAAAAAAAGAAAAAAAAAGGAACCTGTTGGAACTTGGAACCGACCCTGAAACCTGTAACAGGGTAGGTTCCAGGTTCTCGGTTCCCACGGGTAGGTTCCAGGTTCCTCATTTTGAGGAACCTGTACCCGAGGGTAGGTTCCAGGTTCCAGACGGAACCGAACCGGAACCTGGAACCGCTCACCCCTAAAATCCATAGGTCAACCGGGTAGTTATTATTGTCTTTTGGATTCAGACATTTAACACCTGTAATCAAATAGCAGTGTTTTGTAATTGACCCTCTGCTTGCCTAATTTATCTATGATGCTCTTCTGGATTCATACGGAGAATTCGCCACTATTTACTTGCTAATATTCCACTGATGATTACCGAGATGGGTTCCACAAATATTGTGGAAGATTTTGGAACTACTTTTTAGCATGGGTAAGAAACAGAATTAGCTAAAAAATGGCAATAGATGCGAAACATGAATCCAAACCATGTTAATTCACAAGTGTTTATTTGCTGCAGAAGCAAGAGTTAATTCACAAGTGTTTATTTGCCTTAAAACTCTATTTTAAAATGGCAATAGATGCGAAACATGAATCCAAACCATGTTAAACTATTCCCAAGCATAATGGTTAGAAAATATTTTCTTTACTGAACACCGGAAAACATTTTCCGAAACATTTTCAAGTTTTAGCTTAACACCGGAAAATATTTTCCGAAACATTTTCAAGTTTTAGCCGAACACCGGAAAATATTGTCATTTTCCTGGAAAATGACTTCCAAGAAAATATTTTCCGGAATTGGCCAATTTTCCGTGAAACGAACAAACCATAAATATCCATATCGACACTGAAAAAATCCTTCATAATAATTCCGTGTAATTCAGCCACTTATGAAACATTAATTGGGATTTTGTTGACATTTTGCTCAGTTCTGCCTCTTTTTCCTTCCTCCTCTTCCACATTTTCTTCTCCTTTCTCTTCTCTTTCTCTTTTGCTGCACCATCCTGTGAAGTGGAAAAATCCTGTGAAGTAGAAAGATCAAATCATAAAATTAAAATCAATGGCCAAAACGAAATGCTTAACTGTGTTAATAGAGCAAGATGGGAAAGCAAAGGCGAACTCACGTAATAAACACTGCTGGTAGAACAAGTTGCACATGCATTTTACCTGTATTACATTTCAGAGAAAGAAATAACGCTCAAAAGCTAAACCTACCTTCCACTCATTGAGTTTACCTCCTGATCAAACTTAGGTTCATTCTCAATTTTAACAGCAAATCGGTTTCAAGTCCAAAACCTAGAACCTATCCTATCGGGGCTCATTCCCAATTCTTGAAACTGGGAACCAACCCTTGTGGACCCTAGAACCGACTTCGAAACCGAAACTGCCAGTTTCAAGCCGGTTTCAGGTTCCACCGGAACCAACCACTTCTTTTTCTTTTTCTTTTTTCATTCTTTTCTAGTTCCATTGCAGCTAAGTTATGCTACAATATGCGGCAAACCATAGCAATCCTATGAGAAGTTAGTTACCCGCCTGTCCTACAACAATTCAGAATCCATGGACACATAACTTCCTTGATCATCAAACAAACATACACAGTTGCAGGCAAAAACTCAAAGAAAGCTTCATGAAAGATCACAACTACCAGTAATCTGAAACAACACTTTAAGAAAATGACTGCCGCTACTTTTGATAAAAGAATTTTCACTTGTCCTCCCTTGACCAAACAACATTAGAACATCATAGAAAGGCAGAAAAAAAAAAAAAAAAAAAAAAAAAAAAAAAAAAAAAAAAAACACCAGCTGATCATTCTCCAGCTGAGCAGAACATGTCCACAGGTAAAATCGTGTAAAAATCACTTACAGTCTTGAGCTCAGGTGGATTGCGAATCCAAGACTGAAAAGCCAACTACCCATCGACCATCTCTCCTTCCTGGCGTATCCAAGACTCGAAAATGGACACAAGAAAACCATTAACAGATAGCAACCATGCAAAACACATCGAGACGCACCATGTCAAATCCAAACCAGAGGAAACGAAGGGTAGAATTAGGAAAAATAGGCCGCAAGAGGCGAGGGGCAAATTGGTACCTCAAAAACCGTCGAGGCCGAGAGTGAGCGTGACTGAACTACAAGCCTCGAGGACGTGAGTTGAGTGAGTTGAGAGTGGGCGAGGGATCGTGAGCTAGACGTCTGGACCGGTTTCACATTCATGTTTTTAGGAACCGAAAATCGGTCCGGTCGGTTCTGATTTGGACGATTTCTTTTTGCTCGTTCCTGCGGCTAACAACAATACTTCACTCTTAATCAAGCTTTCATGTTTAGTTGGTGTTGGGTGAAGGTACAATTCCTAAAAACTGTAAAAATATTATAAAATGGTAAAAAATTTCAGGGTGAAGTAAAGTGCCATAAAATTAAGAGTTAATATCATGAAAACCATAAAATTAGTACGTTTGTGATAAACTTAGTGAAAATTAATTTTCGACTGTAAAAAACTCCAAATTAGTATATATGTGACCAGTTTACCCCAAACTAATTTCTTTTTTATCACAAAAAATCACAAATTGGTATATTTGTGATAAATACACCCTTAATTAATTTCCATTAAATTGGATTAATACCAAACTATGACAAACTAAGTATAAAAACTCAAACGGATATCCATCAACTATCATGTGTCATCTGACTTGAAAATTTTACGGTAAAATTTAATATAAACTAAATAATGATAAATTTGTCACTGGTATACTAGTTTAATTTTTGTGGTCAAAAAATTAATTTGAGGTAAATGTATTATGACTATGTCAGTTTGGGCTTTTTCATAGTATTCTAAATTAAAGTATATCCAAACTAATGTAAAGGAAGCAAAATCATGTCAGCTAGGACAGGTCACGGGACCTAGTCCTTAAATGAAGTAGTAAACACGAATGCTAGGTACAGTCTAACCAGGATCCCTACCAATAATGATGCTAAAAATGTTAGAAAATGAAGCATATTAAGTGCATAAAATGCCAAGAGTTTCTCCATTTGCTTATATTTACCAAAAGCAAGCTCATATGACGGTGAAATTTAAGACAACAATCAAAATCTTTCATACGTACGCACCTCCACAACAGGCAAAAATAAATGTTGCTTCTCACAGTAGGGCAAATAGTATTTACTATTCTTTCTTACACAAAGCAAAAATAAATGTGATCATATATTTCTCACAGTTTATTGGAATACAAAGAATAGTTCACATATAGTCTGTGAAATCTAAATATGCAACTTGATAATCTCTTAACACAATTTTCAACTGTACCAATCCAGAGAATTTGACAAGCATCTTTATATATGCATTTATCACAATTGGTCAAGTTGCCTCCATCGTGAAGACTATTATTTTCTAGCTAGCAGGTAGAATGTAGGACTCTTTCCACAAATTCTGTGAAATTTTGTGAAATGGTCCGTTTTTCACATAGTATGATGCAACTTGTGGATGACTTCATAGTTCTTCATTGTAGTACCCTCTACCGTCAAAGGTATTGACGACCAAGGTCGATGGGCCAAAGAAAAAGGTGTTTGAATTTTTTATAAATGGTTGGTGTATGCGGTAGTCTCATTTTACACCTAGGTGATAGTAGTAATTTCATGCTAGGGAATTGTAGATAACAATAATATTTGAACAAAGGATTATTTAATTAGCATCTGTTTAAGTAAATGGCTGACGAGGATGAGCCTCTCGGGCTTCGGAAATCCGGGCTCGAAAAGCCCAAGCCGAAATGCATTTCTACGCGACAACGCAAGGGTTCTTATTCTCTCGGTCTCGCCATGTACGATCGCATGTTTTAATGCATCCAACCTGCTGATTCTTCCTCCATCGTTCGCCTCAACATCTGTTAGCGTCGTCGCCCTCTTCTCTCTCGCTCTCGCCGTGTAGGATCGCATGTTTTCACGCAGAAAAAGAGAAGAACTGGTTACTGTGTGATAGTAGCTGGTCTAACTTGGTGAGAAGAATGAGCAACCACCAACGTAATCAAGTAAGTCCTGCGAATTTCCCTTCCCTTTTCTGATCCTTGACTGTTGTGATTATTCACACTGACAAAAAAAGAAAAAAAATATAATGTTGAAGGATGAGACCATTTCTTTCAATTCTGATTTATGGTCCATTAATTAACATGATTCGGGCAAGCACTTAAAATTAAATCATACACGTTCGATCTAATTCAGGGTGCCGAAATTACGTTAACTAATGTGTCTCAGCTAGACAGTCACTCAAGCATCAATTTTGTCTTCTCTTGGTGCAGTTACCGATTGCTTTCATCCTTCTAGAGAGGGTTAATCACACAAATAATTTCTAAACTTACATCTACCATTTAATCAGTAGTACCAGGCCAGTGGCAGCCTTGCCTCCCTAGGTCCAAAAATTCCTTATATTCTTAGGTAGAATTTAATTTTTTTTTTAAAAAGCAGTCATTTATATGTTATTTAGCTAGAAGCTTGTCTTACCTTCTCTAACCTGAAATCCTCAGTTCTCATCGTGTTTAATAACATTTCTGTATTTTATCTTGGTTGAATTTCATTCCAATTATTCTTCTTATGTAGTTTAAAGCATGGTTCTTACGCTTTCAACATCGATGTAAGTAGCTCACAATAAGAACACCCCCAATTAGTTTTAAAATTCACATGTTAGTGTCTAAAAGGTTGTCCTTGCTTGGTGGCTGGAGAAAGAAAATTTTGGGACTCATATTCTTAAAAGGAGACCTGGATCCTTAGAATGCCAAAATTTAGTCTAGTGTCAAAAGTTAGGAAATTATATTTAAGTGTCAAAATTGAAGCAAAATAGATTAGTCAAGTGTTAACGGTGAGAAAATTCAGTCAAAATGCTAACGTAGCATTTTGTTTATGAGACAAGTGAAAATGACGATGTGGCTAAATAAGCAAAAAAAAAAAAAAAACGATGTTATTTTGCATGCTAACGTGGTTAGTAAGCTAAAAACGATGTCGTTTTCTCTCAAATTTGAATTTTAATATAAATATTACTTAACTTAAATTTAAAACTGAACAAATTTAAAAATAAAAGGAGGGTTGCAGAATGGTGAGGGCTATGCAAGCTCTCCTCGCCACTGCCTCGCCACTATCACCCGGAAGGGCCAGCGATGGTGGGGGGTAGAGTCGATCAAGGTCACCGGGCCCTAGTGGTGAGGACTCATAAGCCCTGGCCTAGATCCAAGGTGAGGGTTGCATCCCCCTTCCAGATCCAATGAGGGTCGCCGACCCTCACTTAAAAGGCCAAGGGCCAACACCGGCTTGGGGGGGGGTGGTCTTGCCAAATTTGGGGGAGGGCTGTGACCCTCGCCCCAAAGTTGGGCGAGGGATTGTAGGCCCTCACCACTAGTCAGCCGGGTCGTCAAGCCTTGGCCGGGGGCCAACAACCCTGATCAATCCTTCCCCCATCATTGCCGACCCTCCTCGGCAAGGGCTGAGCCCTCGCTGTTTTGCAATCTTCATCTATTTTTCGAAAATAATTTAATTTAATGAACATTTATATTAAAATAAAATAAAGATGTAAAAGGACATAGTTTTGGTTTTTCTTTATTGACTCAACTCTCCGACAAGTCACGTAGACGAGTTATATTATTAAAAAATTATCACGTAGGATTTTCGGCCAAGATCACCAGACTTAGAAATCAGATATCCCAATTTTAAAAAAAAAAGGTGACATTTAAGTATCCCGTGCTAAGTTTGGCACTTGTGCTGTTCTTTCGCCTTCTCAAAAGTCAAAACTCGTCCATAGAGCAAAAGGGGGTTCTCTGAAGCTCAAAAGTAAAAAGCCCATACAGCTCTGTTAATTTATTCTCGGAGTGATATTATAAGGAGCAATATCACAGTGTTCGTAATTTTTCCTTAGCTGTCCATCTGCTTGTATTGAATGTCCACACCATGTGTTCAACCACGGTGCTTAATTTGCATTGTCCATCGATATTTGCACAATAAATACGAATTTGTCCCGAAATTTATTCAGAGATTAGTTTTTTTCCGACTAGTTTTTGAAATTTAGTTTTAAGAATTATATGCGTCACGAAAAATAGTATGATGACCACAAATGAAAATTGAAATAGTTCATTAGAGCGCATTTTTTATAAGTTGCCGTAAATTAAAGGGAACATGTAAAACAATCATCTTGCTTTAGTAAGTGTTTATTATCACATTAATTATGTCATAACCAATACAGCATGCTGGGATCTATGACTGTTTCTTGGTGCAAGATCATGCCTCAATCCACATCGAGAATATGCTTCGAAGTACGCTTCCCACTTCGCCGGAGCGTAGTATATTTAGGGTTCGTCATCAACTGCGCAAAGTCAATGAGAAAGCCTATGACCCAGAGATCCTAGCCATCGGCCCTTATCACTATGGAAATGACAAGTTCAAATTCATGATACCTCTCCCAAGAAGAGTTTCTTGCGATGATGCTCATTGAACAGCGGGCTAGAACAGTGGGCGCGTTATTGCTATGCGGAAACCATCGACCTCTCCCAAGAAGAGTTTCTTGCGATGATGCTCATTGATGGCTGTTTCATCGTTGAGTTCTTCCGTAAGTACAATAATATGATACCGACAGACAAAGACGACCCGGTTATGCGTGGACGTGGGATTCTAAATAGCATGAGGCGCGATTTACTGCTGCTGGAGAACCAACTCCCTCTTTTCGTCTTGAGCACGCTATATGACCTCACTGAGGACGAGCATCATGAGTTCAGCAAAGTCGCAATCATGTACTTCCAGGGTGAACGAAAACGCCCCGGCCGAAATTTGACGATTGGCAGCTGGGAACATCTTCTGCATCTATATCACGCGTGGTGCACTTCTGGCTTGCCTGAAACGCCCCAGCTGAACTGCATACCAGTCATGCCCTCGGCGATTGAGCTAAGGGAGTCGGGAGTCAGGTTTAGGGCTGCGCAAGGGCGCGAACTGAGCGACATCAAATTCAAGAACGGGACACTTGAGTTACTGGTCTCGTATGTAGAGGACGACACAGAATCAAATTTTCGAAACCTGATCGCATACGAGCAGCATCGTCAAAGCAGAGACATCAACTACTTCACGGATTACGTGACCTTCATGGATTGCCTCATAAGCTCTTCAAAGGACGTCGAGGTGCTTCCCCACACAGGGATTGTTAAGAACTACCTAGGCGATGACAAGGTTATTGCGCAGATGTTCAACAAGATCGGTGACCATGTCGCTGTATCCGATTCCTATTACTCCGAGATCTTCCCAAATGTGAATGCACATTACAAGAATAAGTGGAACGTCTGGATCGCGAAACTGAAGAGGGAATATTTCCATAGTCCTTGGGCTTTCTTGTCTGTCCTGGCAGCCATTGTGTTGCTCACAGTAGCACAAGCAGTATTTTCTATTCTTCCTTACACAAAGTAAAGTTAAATGTGATGAATGCTGGTTCATATATTTCCCCCGAACCATCTACTTGTGTTCTATAGCCAATAGTATTATCTTGGTTTTCCAATGAGGACAAACCAGATGTTCTTAAAGAAAGATATTGAAAAGTATTTATGCTTTAAATGAGGTCCACAAATCTCTCTTCATTTGGCACTAGATGATTACAATAGAAAACCAACAGGACATTAGCAACGAAGTTGGTATAAGGTTCAAAAAGAAAAGAGAGAAGAGGTACAACCAACTTAGATGATTACAATAGATATGGTGGGATCACCCTACGAATTCTCTTCTTCCCATAAAAATATCCAGCTGGTTCTCTGATCATGCTTGACCTAAAAAAAGAGTTACAATTCCACTTGGACTACAACTAAAAAGAACACGCAGCAGCTTTGTATCCCTGAACGATTTGATAGAATCCACATCAATAGCCGGAGAAGTCCTCCAAATGATATTATCAGCAACCTATGAATCAGGATGGATACTCCCAAATACAAAATCAGTCTTTGGACCGTCCCCTGATCAGCTATACTTGCATTAATAGAAAGGCCATGCTACTCTGTAAGAAAACAACAAACCAATGAGCTTCTTAACATATTTTGCTGATAAATTTGTTTGAAACAGCCCCAAGTGAGGACAGCAATGGTTCCTTGGGAAGCCTTATCAGAACAACATTAAATTCTCATAGAAATCAACCAACATTTAATAACAGAAACGCAGGTATAATTCCTATTAGGATGGTCTAAACCACATTCATTCATGCCAGCCAACAAAATATGCAATTGGCAAGGAGGTAAGTTTATTCACCTCCTTTCTCTGCACATTTGATTTCATGCATTTAATAACAAAACTAGAATTAGCTTAAAGTCTAAAATCAGACTCAAAAAATAGTACATCCACCAAGCTTGTAACAAAATTTTCCAAATTGCACAACACATCTCTCTTTCCTACCAAACCAAGCACAATGCACCCAGTGACACAATGACATCATATGATCAGCAGAGAGTACATCCATCACAGGTTAGAAGCCACAGGTTAGCAGGTTCACTAAGTCGTAAAAGCAAACATGTACATGAAACAAGTATAATAACCCCATGTGGCACTTCTCATGGGATTAGTATGCTCATAGGAGTTAGTCCAATCTTCATTCATATCTGACTAAGAAGACACTTCCTCCCATGCCACTTTTGGCATTTGTTTTTTTATTGGGTGTTTGACCATTTGTTTTGGCTGTCGATGCAGAATATAATCCATCTATTCCGATGAGCATGTAAGAAGAAGAACCACAACTTGTAAAGGTAAGAAACACAATATTGAAGGATAATAAACTACTAATCACAAACCAAAAACTCTTCACAGGAATCTTGAAGAGGCAAAAAGGCACTCACTCTTGTAAGGGCATAACCAAAGAGCAAGAAAAACACTAGAAAGGGGGGTGAACAGAATCAGAAAAAACGACAGATAGTATAAACAACAATGGATTTGGAACAATTACAACTTGTAATCACTCACCTAAGTTGAAGCAAAGCTCCATTTGCATCAATCTTGGTCAACAATTGTGGATTTGGCAAGGAACCGAGAGAGATGAAAACACGAACAAACAGCACCACTGTGGTCCAGGTAAGCTATCAAAATGAATAGCTACCAAAGAAACGGTTACTCACAGTGGTTTAAGTCTATGCTTTTACCAATTGGGCATTGTAAGCAAAATATTAGTGTAATTAAACCAAGGATCTAAGGAAAAATACAAAAATGGAAAGGGGGGCATATCATGGGTACAAAGTTAATTTTCAACTTAACCAAGGATGTTAAGGATTCTTGCAAATGTGAAAGACTTCAAGTATCATAAAGTTTAAACAAGCAGGGTAAAATATGGCTCGCTTCCAAGGATATATATATTCAGGTATAAGCGATGCAATCACAAAGTTAAAAGGGAAAAGTTATTCATATAACATACTACTTGACATGGTATATTAGTTAGCCTGAGTACCCTCACCGGATAAAATGGACAACCCGAAGCATCAAAGTGAATATAACCTGTTGGAGAACAAATACCAGCTATTCATTCCATCGAAGCAAAGGAGGCCGTAGGATTCGTAATAGAAGCAAACAAAGACAGATTCTCCACACTCTTTTGCTGAAATTAAAGAGGCTAGTCCTACACTCACAGCTCTTAGGCCCATTATGCTTCGTAGATCAATCTTACACCAAACCGATGAGGAACTGTAAAATTGCCCTTACTCTTTCTTCATGTTCTGCAGTCAGTCTCCATCCATGCAATATGAGCACGGGGACAAGACGGATATTGACATAGAGAAGAAAAGCTCCATGTGAAAGCGGCTTACCCAACGAAAAGCGGTTTCACTGAGTCGCCCATTAGAAATTTTACAATTGGATCCATATTTCTCCTGTCAAATAAATAACTAAGATCAAATAAATTCACAATAAATATTAAAGCTGGGCAACCTTCGTCACACACACAAAAAGGTCATCAGGATTGAGATGCTAAGTAGGATCCTTTTGAAGTCTTCCAGATCAGATCAAGATCATAAGATCCTACATATTTGAAGTATTAAATTCTTGCTTAAATCATTGCAAGTAGATGCATATTAACCTTTTAAAGAGGGATAGTGAAGCTTAAATGTAGCATTCTCACGTGAGAGATTACTCTGGTTTAAATTCTTGGTTGCCAGTTTTTCAACTAACAATTAAAGCACCATGTCAAAGATGCAAAAGCATAAAATCTCCTTGCCCAAGTTTTTAAGGTGTATTAAATAGGATCACCATAAAATAATCACCATAATAATCAAGAAGAAGGGCCTTTTGAATACTGCAAGAAAAGTGGATGACAAGTTAGAACAATGTTCTTAGATTATATAAGAAACATCAACTACCTTTCACCAATTCTCAACTCTTTACCTGCTTTCCTCAGCACAATTAAGTCTGCTTTACATGCTGGCCATTATACGGAATTATCTCTGCCAAGAGTCCGTTCAGATAGCTTCTTTCAGGCAGGTTCAACACTAGCCCTCTTCGACAATATATCCAGAATTTGCATGGGCACCATGCAAAAGCTGAGGAGACAAATTGCTTGACCATGTAGAGAAAGGCAAAGGAGAAGAAAAGGAGGAGGAGAAACAAAAAAGAGGCCAAAGCTGAGAGAAATGTCCCTAGGAAGAGCAATATGCTCGACAAAATCCCAAAATGCTTCACATGGCCAAATTGGATGAAAATATTATAGAGTAATTTTCCTCAACCCGTGTCAAGCAAAGTGACATTGAGAAGAATGTGTTATGAGCACTCAAACAGAAATGATGTCAAAGTAAATAGGCATTCAATGATGTTAATCCTTTGTCAGAGTTGTTGGTGGTCGAAGGTGATGTTAAATTGGATTTTTATATCAACACCGAAAAAATCCTTCATAATATTTCCGTGTAATTCAGCCATTTATGCAACATTATTTGGGATTTTGTTGACATTTTGCTCAATTCTACCTCTTTTTCCTCCCTCCTCTTCGGCATTTTCTTCTCCTTTCTCTTCTCTTTCTCTTTTGCTGCACCATCCTTTAAAGTAGAAAGATCAAATCATAAAGTTAAAATCAAGGGCCCAAAACGAAATGCTTAACTGTGTTAATAGAGCAAGTTGAGAAAGCAAAGGTGAATTCATGTAATAAACACTGCTGGCAGAACAAGTTGCATAGGCATTTTACCTGTATTACATTTCATTTCAGAGAAAGAAATAATACTCAAAATCTAAACCTAGCTTCCACTCATTGAGTTCACCTCCTGATCAAATTAAGGTTCATTCTCAATTTTAACAGCAAATCAGTTCCAAGTCTGGAACCTAGAACCTACCCTAGTAGGACTCGTTCCCAATTTTTGAAACCAAGAACCAACCCCTGTAGACCCTAGAACAGACTTTGAAACCGAACCTGGCAGTTTCAAGCTGGTTTCAGGTTCCACCGTGAAACAGCCACATCTTCTTTTCTTTTCAGTTTCATTCTTTTTTTGTTCCATTGCAGCTAGGTTATGCTACAATATGCAGCAAACCACATCAATCCCATGAAGTTAGTTACCTGCCTGTCCTACAACAATTCAGAATCCATGGATACATGACTTCCCTGATCGTCAGACAAACATACACACTTGCAGGCAAAAATCCAAAGAAAGCTTCATAAAAGATCACTACTACCAGTAACCTGAAACAGCACTTCACCAAAATGACTTTCGCCACTTGTAATAAAAGAATTTCCACTTGACGTCCCTTGACCAAACGACATTAGAATATAGAAAGGCAGAGAAAAACACCAGCTGATCATTCTTTAGCTAAGCAGAACATGTCCACAGGTAAAATTGTGGAAAAATCACATCAAGTCCTGAGCTCAGGTGGATTGCGAATCCAAGACTCAAGAGCCAATTACCCATTGACCATCCCATCTTCCTCGCGAATCCATCCACGACTCAGAAAAAATGGAGACAAGAAAACCATAAACAGATAGCAACCATGTAAAACACATCGAGACGCACCATGTCAAAACCAAACCAGACGAACCAAAGGGAAATATCAAGGCAAATGGGCGGCAAGAGGCGAGAGGCAAATTGGTGCCTCAAAAACCGTCGAGGCCGAGAGTAAGCGTAACTCAGCGACGACCCTCGAGGTCGTGAGTTGAGCGAGTTGAGAGAGAGAGGGATCGTGATTTAGAGAGAGAGAGAAGTCTGGAGTCTGACTTTGGGTTTTATTTATGACAAAAAAAATTAAATAGGTAATTCCACACCTTATATAAAAAAACCGGACCAGTATCCATTTATTCAAGTTTTCAGCAACCGAGAACTTGTCCGGCACGGTCCAAGCGATTCCTGATTCATACATGTCTTTTGCTCATCCTGCTGACAGCAATACTTCACTCTTTATCAAGCTTTCATGTTTAGCCGCGTGATGTCCATTTTCTAAAAAACTGTAAAAACATTATAAAATGATTAAAAATTTGGAGCGGACTAAAGTGCCATAAAATTAAGGTTTAATACCACGAAACCCCCAATTTAGTACTATTGCAATAAATTTACCCAAATTAATTTTAAACACAAAAAGTCCTAAACTAGTATACCCATAACGAATTTATCTCGAACTAATTTTTTAATCACAAAGAACTTCAAACTAGTATATTTGTGTCAAATATACCATCCATTAGTTTCCATTAAATTTGATTAATATTATGAAAAACTATAAAACTAGAAACTGAACATAAATCCTCAAACTGTTATACCAGTTAACTATCACATATCATCTAACTTAAAAATTTGATGGTAAAATTTAACTAAAACTAAAATGGGGGAAATTTGTCACAAGTATATTAGTTTGGAGTTTTCTATAGTCAAAAAATTAATTTTAGAAAAATTTATAATATTAATTTGGAATTTCGTAGTATCCTAAATTAAAGTGTATCCAAACTAATGTACAGAAAGCAAAATCATGTCAGCTAGGACGGTTCACAAGACCTAGTCCTTAAATGATGAAGTAGTAAACACGAATGCTACTCTTAAAGGGCACAATCTAGCCTTGGATCTCTATCAATAATGATGCTAAAAATGTCAGAAAATGAAGCATATTAAGTGCGTAAAATGCCAAGAGTTTCTCCATTTGCTTATATTTACCAAAAGCAAGCTCATATGACGGTGAAATTTAAGACAACAATTAAAATCTTTTATACGTACGCACCTCCACAACAGGCAAAAATAAATGTTCCTTCTCACAGTAGTAGGGCAAGTAGTATTTACTATTCTTTCTTACACAAAGCAAAAATAAATGTGATCATATATTTCTCACAGTTTATTGGAATACGGAGAATAGTTTACATATAGTCTGTGAGATCTAAATACGCAACTTGATAATCTCTTAACACATTGTTTCAACCGCACCAATCCAGACAATTTGGCAAGCATCTTTATATATGCATTTATCACAATTGTACAAGTTGCCTCCGTCGTGAAGACTATTATTTTCTAGCTAGCAAGTAGAATGTAGGACTCTTTCCACAAATTCCATGAAATTTTTTGAAATGGTCCGTTTTCACATAGTACAATGCAACTTGTGTGGATGACTTCATATTTCTTCATTGTAGTACCCTCTACCGTCGGAAGTACTGACGACCAAGGTCGATAGGCCAAAGAAAAATGTGTTTGAATTTTTTATAAATGGTTGGTGTATGCGGTAGTCTCATTTTACCTCGGGGTGATAGTAGTAATTTCATGCTAGGGAATTGTAAATTACAATAATATTTGAACAAAGGATTATTTAATTAGCATCTGTTTAATTAAATGGCTGACGAGGATGAGCCTCTCGGGCCGGGAACCGGGCTCGAAAAGCCCAAGCCGAAATGCATCTCTACGCGACAACGCAAGGTTTCTTATTCTCTCTTTCCTCTGCACGAAAAAAGCTGAGAGAGCAATGAGCATCCAACCTACTGATTCTTCCTCCATCGTTCTTCTCAACATCAGTTAGCATCGTCGCCCTCTTCTCTCTCGCCCTCGCCGTGTACGATCGCAGGTTTTAACGCAGAAAAAGGGAAGAACTGGATACTGCGTGATAGTAGCTGGTCTAGCTTGGCGAGGAGAATGAGCAACCACCAACGCAATCAAGTAAGTCCTACGAATTTCCCTTCCCTTTTATGATCCTTGACTGTTGTGATTATTCACATTGAGAAAAAAAAACATAAAGTTGAAGGATGAGACCATTTCTTTCAATTCTGAGTTATGGTCCATTAATTAACGTGATTTTGGCAAGCATTTAAATTAAATCATACACGTCAGATCTTATTTAGGGCACCGAAATTACGTTAACTAACGTGTCTCAACTAGACAAACTCACTCAAGCATCAATTTTGTCTTCTCTTGGTTCAGTTACCAAATTGCTTTCATCCTTCTAGAGAGGATTAATCACACAAATAATTTCTAATTTATGTCTACCATTTAATCAATAGTGGACCTAGGGGGCTACCAGGCCAATGGCAGCCTTGCCTCCCTAGGTCCAAAAATTCCTTATATTCTTAGGTAGAAATTATTTTTTTTTTTTTAAAAGTCATTTATATGTTATTTAGCTAGAAGCTTGTCTTACCTTCTCTAACCTGAAATCCTCAGTTCCCATCGCATTTAATAATATTTCTGTATTTTATCTTGGTTGAATTTCGTTCCAATTATTCTTCTTATGTAGTTTAAAACTATTTAGCATGGTTCTTACGCCTTCAACATCAATGGTAAGTAGCTCACAATAAGAACACTCCAATTAGTTTTAAAATTCACATTTTAGTGTCTAAAAGGTTGTCCTTGCTTGGTGGCTGGAGAGAGAAAAATTTGGGACTAATATTCTAAAAAGGAGACCCGGATCCTTGGATTGCCAAAATTTGGCATGGGAATACACTTAAATGTTCAAAGTTAAGAAATGTGCATTTAAGTGTTAAAATTAAAGCAAAATGGATTAGTTAAGTGTCAATGGCGAGAAAATCTTATCAAAATACTGCCATGGCATTTTTTTAGTAAGACAAGTGCCAAATGACAACGTGGCTAAATAAGCCAAAAATGATGTTGTTTTGCATGCCAACATGGCTAGTAAGCTAAAAATGATGTCGTTTTCCCTTGCATTTGATTTTTAATATAAATATTACTTAAATTAAATCAAAAATTAAAAAATTTAAAATTAAAATAAAAAAGAAAAAGAGGGTTGCAAAACAGCAAGGGTTGTGCAAGCCCTCGCCGCCGCCTCACCACCATCACCCAAAAAAGCTAGCGATGGTGGGGGTAGGGTCGGCCAGGGTTGCCGAGCCCTAGTGGTGAGGGCCTACAAACTATGGCTCGAATCCGAGGCGAGAGTCATGGCCCTCCCCTAGATCCGGCAAGGGTCACCGACCCTCGCTCAGCAAGCCAAGGGTCAACACTAGCTAGGAGGTCTTACTAGATTTGGGGAGGGTCGCAACCCCGCCCCGCAGCTGGGCGAGGGATTGTAGGCCCTCACCACCGGTCGGCCAAGGTCGTCGGGCCTTGACCAGGGGCCAATGACCCCAATCAATCCTTCCCCTACCATTGTCGGCCATTTCTAGTGACGGGGGCAAGGGCTGAGCCCTTGCTATTTTGCACTCTTCTTATGTTTTTCTAAAATAATTTAATTTAATTAACATTTATATTAAAATTGAAAAAAAAGGGGTAAAATGACATAGTTTTGGTTCTTATTTGCTGACTTAGCTCTCCGACAAATCACGTGGACAAGTTATATTATTAAAAATTTCCATGTAGGATTTTTAGCCAAAGCTGCTGGACTTAGAAATCAGGTATCCCAATTTTTTTTTTCTAAAATGACACTTACATATCCATGTGCTAAGTTTGGCACTTGCGATGTTCTTTTGCCTTACCAAAAGTCAAAACTCGTCCTGAGAGCAGAAAAGGGGGTTCTCCAAAGCTCAAAAGTAAAAAGCCCATGCAGCTGTTAATTTATTCTCGGAGCAATAATACAGGGTTTGTAATTTTTCCTCAGCTGTCCATTTGTTTGTATTGGATGTCCACACCACGTGTTCAACCACGGTGCTTAATTTGCATTGTCCATCGATATTCGCACAAAAATACGAATTTGTTCTGAAATTTATTCGGAGATTAGTTTTCTTTCTACTAGTTTTCGAAAATTAATTTAGGACTTATATGCATCATGAAACAGCCAAGAGAATGAAGATCAAGTTCAATAAGTATTTTGGTAATGTGAACAACATCAATCTCACATGGTTCATTGCATGTATACTTGACCCTCGACATAAGATGGGGTATGTGAAATAAATGATTAATCAAGTGTATGAAGGCAATCGAGAAGAAAATTTGTGAGATAGAGTGACAAAATCTCTGACATTATTGTTTGAGCAATATCATACCGATACATGCCCCCAAAGCAGCATGAGATTAAAGGGGACAAGGATAGTGAACGTTTCAATGTCTCCTAAGGTTGGTGCGGACATTATGACTGCGATGTATCTTAGCCAAACGCGACAAGAATATGTGGAAGAAAAATCTAAATTAGATAAGTATTTGGAAGAAGGATGTGAACGGTATAGCTCCACCTTTGATATATTAAATTGATGGAAAGTCATTTCTTCCAAATATCCTATTTTATCTTCCATTGCTCGAGATATTTTGGCCGTGCCCATCTCCACTGTAGCATCAGAGTCTGCATTCAGCACCGGAGGTTGAGTACTTGATGTATTTCGTAGCTCCTTGACCCCAATGATGGTAGAGGCTCTTATATGTACTCAAGATTGGCTATGATCTGAACCACTTTCACAGTCGATTGAGGAGAACTTAAAAGAACTTGAAAATTTCGAGTCAGGTGAGAAAAAAATAACCATGGATTATTTATATCTTTCAATATTACAATTGATATTTCAATTCTCATTTTCATTGTGAATCTAATGCAAAGTTGTCATCTACGACCATGGACCTAAATTCAATAGCAATTTCTCTTGATGATTGAATGTTGTCTTTAAGTTCGAAGAGGTAAATTCATAGTAGCGTAAGGGAGAAAGTGTATGTCTGGACCATTTTCTACCTTTGGTTTTAGATAGAAATGCATACAAGGCCAAGCAAGAGGTTTAGAGTTAGGCGGTAGTGTAGGATTGCTAACTAAAGATGTTTCGATGTCCAAATTGGGTTAAAACCGTAATGATTCATAGAGAGTGACTTTCTTCATTTTCTACCTTTGGTTTTATTTCCCTCTCTTCTTAGATATGTTGAGCTTAAAACAATCCTACATGTTCATAGAGAGTGACTTTCTTCCTTTTCAAGCAATGATGCAAATAGAAAACACAGAAGCGTAAGTATATATTGTGACATCAGATTCCAAAGTTGAGATCACTAATTTTATTTCAATTGTTTTGGTCAGGGTATACAAAAGAAATGAGCAGCATTGTGGTTATTGGGCTTAGCGTGCACACAACTCCTGTGGAGATGCGTGAGAAACTTGCCATTCCTAGGGCAGAATGGGCTTGAGCCATTGGAGAACTGTGTAGTTTGAATCATATAGAAGAAGCGGCTGTCCTTAGCACCTGCAACATAATGAAGATATATGTTGTCACTTTGTCTCAGCATCATGGGGTTAAAGAAGTGACTGAATGGATGTCTAATGTGATTTACTTTTGCTCCTTGCCATGACTATAATTTGGATTCTTGCAATAATTAATTGCCCTATGATACTTGTTTTATGGATGAAAAGCACTAGTTTCCTTTGAGTTCTTGTTAATCCAGGATTCTTCCTCTCTCTTTTTTTCTCTCCTTCTCTAGTGAACAGAATCCCTATTTCAGAGCTTTGTCAACACCGGTTTTTGTTGTACAATGGGGATGCTTCACAGCATCTTTTTGAAGTCTCAGCAGGTCTTGATTCTCTTGTCCTTGGAGAAGGACAATTTCCTGGACTAAATGGGTATACTTGCTGAGTGAAATGTGATGTGAGGCATAAAGACTATAGTAGAACATTCAGATGAGAAGATAAGTTGTCAGCATACCTTATCACAATTTCATATGCTTATGTCACTATTGTAAAAAAAAAAAAAAAAAACACTTAAAATCGCTATATAGCAAGTAGGACCAAATATTCCTTCTGGGAACAAATTAAGATTGGAAAAGCAAAAAGCAAGGCAATTTTTTATCCATACCAGTTGCCCATGAAACCCAGAAAGTCAAAAGTGAAGCTTTCGCTTCCTTTTGAAACCCAATTAAATTGGAAGCAATGCAAAACTCAAGCCATTTCCAAGCCCACAAAAGAAACCACGTCTCGGGACGCCATCCTCCTTCCAAAGAATTCTCACGCAACATTCCGAGCTCCCGTCCTCATTGTTGCTTCTTATCCTCCCTGGTTTCTTCTTGCTTGACTTCTCTTCGAAGAGAAGTCATCTCGCTTCTCATGATGTGATAATTTTAGGAAAGTGAAATGACTGTAACAAGGGAAGAAGGAAGAGATCTAGCTCAAAGACATAGATGAACGTCAATCAATGCTTTAAGGAGCTTATACAGAAGGCAAGCCGTCCCAAAAAAAAAAAAAAAAAAAAAAACGAAATCCAAAAGTTGAAAACCGAAACCGAAAAACTGAACCGAACCGAACCGAACCGAATGAAAGTTCGTTCGGTTCGGTTCATTATTGGTTCATGACTTATTCGGTTCGATTCGGAAAATTTCTTTAATGGTTCAGTTTGGTTCGGTTAAAAAAAAAAAGAAAAAAACTGAACCGAACTGAACCGTTTACACCCCTACAATATACAGCAAACCATTTCAATCCCATGAAGTTAGTTACCTGCCTATCCTACAACAATTCAGAATCCATGGACACGTGACTTCCCTGATCATCAAACAAACATACACACTTGCAGCAAAAATCCAAAAAAAGCTTCATAAAAGATCACAACTACCAGTAACCCGAAACAGCACTTCACCAAAATGACTTTCGCCCCTTTGATAAAAGAATTTTTTCACTTATCCTCCCTTGAACAAACAACATTAGAATACAGAAAGGCAGAAAAAACACCAGCTGATCATTCTCCAGCTGAGCACAACATTTCCACTGGCAAAATCGTGTAAAAATCACTTCAAGTCCCGAGCTCAGGTGGATTGCGAATCCAAGACTGAAAAGTCAATTACCCACCGACCATCTCTTCTTCCTCGCGTATCCAAGACTCAAAAATGGACACAAGAAAACAATTAAGAGATAGCAACCATGCAAAACACATCAAGACGCACCGTGACAAAACTAAACCAGAGGAAACAAAGAGAGAGAGAGCTCGTGAGTCGAGAGAGAGAGAGAGAGAGAGAGAGAGAGAGAGAGAGAGAGCGTGCATGAGTCTGGAGCCTGCTTTCGAGTTTCATTTATAATAAAAAAAATTAAAAAAAATGGGTGGTTCTGCATCTGAAATGAGAAATCGTACCGGCATTCACTTATTCAAGTTTTTAGGAACCGAAGATCGGTCCGGGCGGTTCTGATTTGGACGATTTCTTTTGCTCATCCCTACGGCTAACAACAATAATTCACTCTACCACCCGCCATAGTGGCTCAGCTGGGTAGGCGCTAGACCTCCACCGAGGAGGTCTAGTGTTCAAAGCTCTTGCAACGCAAGTTGCAGGAAGTCTAGTTTTGAGTCTCTTGGCGACTTACCCGGTGGCACGTGTGTGGTGGCTAGCATGTGTCGCCCCCAATGGTTTACCTCCGGCTGCTGGCCGTGCAGGGTTCCCTAGGTCACCAAAAAAAAAAAAAAAAAAACAATAATTCACTCTTAATCAAGCTTTCATGTTTAGTTGGTGTTGGGCGAAGGTACATTTCCTAAAAAACTATAAAAATATTATAAAATGGTAGAAAATTTCAGGGTGAAGTAAAGTGCCATAAAATTAAGGGTTAATAACATGAAAATTATCAAATTAGTATGCGATAAATTTATCCAAAATTAACTTTTAATGCTAAAAAATTCCAAATTAGTATACAAGTGACGAGTTTGCCTCAAACTAATTTTTTTTGCTACAAAAAAATCTCAAACTGATATATTTGTGACAAATACAATTTTTATTAATTTTCATTAAATTGAATTAATGTCACAAAAAGCTACAAAACTACTACCCATGTGACAAACTAAGCATAAAAACTCAAACTGTTATACCTATCAACTATCACGTGTTATTCAACTCAGAAATTTGATAATAAAATTTAACTAAAACTAAATGATGATAAATTTGTCATAGATATATTAGTTTAGAGTTTTCTATTGTCAAAAAATTAATTTGAGGTAAATGTATCATGACTATATTAGTTTGGGCTTTTTCATAGTATTTTAAATTAAATTATATCCAAACTAATGTATAGGAAGCAAAATCATGTTAGCTAGGACAGGTCACGGGATCTAGTCCTTAAATGAAGTAGCAAACACGAATGCTACTCTTAAAGGGTACAGTCTAACCAGGATCCTTACCAATAATGACGCTAAAAATGTCAGAAAATGAAGCATATTAAGTGCGTAAAATGCCAAGAGTTTCTCCACTTGCTTATATTTACCAAAAGCAAGCTCGTATGATGGTGAAATATAAGACAACAATCAAAATCTTTCACACGTACGCACCTCCACAACAGGCTTTGCCGCAACCTGGTACACTTGTTTTTGCGACGTGGAGTCGGCGAAAATTTCATCAAACTCGTAGGTGTATGTATCCTCGTTAGTCTTCCGCAATTTCAACATTTTCAGCCAATCATGGTAATACATAGGACTTCAATCAGTGCATCATGTAAAAGAACAATTTACCCGTATATTGCCAATGCGTCTTTTGCTTTTTAGGAGCAATATACGTAAATTGTTTACTCTTAGATAAAAGTATTTTCTTTTGAGGAGCAAAGAGTATTTTCTTTGTACTTTTTTTGCTAAAATTTATTATATTCTAAAAGTTATGATAAATTTGCATTTGAAGTTACGTGTCAACATTTAAATATCATAAAAGTTTTGAAAGTTCCAAATTAAAAGAAAAATAGATCAAATTTTGTGAATTGCTAGATTTAGATTAAATAAAAAGTAAAACTCATTTTAGATAATTCCCAAACAATTCGCTTGGAATCAATAGACCATACATATAGTGGAAATGGCAAAAGATCGTTTCAAGTGTTATAACTTGGCACAAAGGAACACTTAATTGTCATAACTTATTAAAGTGACACTTAAGTGCCACATTCGAATAAAAATAGATCACTTAAGTGCTACTTTGGCCAAAATCCAGCTAAAATACTAACGTGCGCAATTTCCGGTGACGTAAGTGCAAAACGACGCCGTTTTGCACGCTGATGTGGCTAAATAATGCAAAAACGGCGTCATTTTTGTGCTGGCATGGTAAAAAAAATAATATAAAATTAATTAAATTAAATTTTAAATTAAATATATTTAAAATATTTAAAAATAAATTTTTAATATTTTAAATAAAAGGGGAAGAGAGGGGGGAGAGGGCGGCGAGGGCCGAGCCCTTAACGCGCCGCCGCCGAGAAGGGCCGGCGACGAAGGGAAGGTCGGCCGGGGTGGCTAGCCCCTCGGCTAGGGCTTGGTGGGGTTGGCCACCCCCATCGACCCTCCCTTCATCGCCGACGGATGAGGGTTGCCTCCACCATTTTCTTTTTCTTCTCCTTTTTTTTAAAATTTTTTAAAATTTTATTTTAAAATATTTAAAAAAATTTTAATTTAATTAATTTATATTATTTTTTATCACGTCGTGCAAAACGACACTGTTTTGCACTTGCTTCGCCAGAAAATTGCCACGTCAGCATTTTGGTCGGATTTTGGCCAGATTAGCACTTAAGTAATCCATTTTGCTCCGATTTTGGCACTTAAATGTCACTTTCATAAGTAATGGCACTTAAGTGTCCCTTTGTGTCAAGTTATGGTACTCCAGTGGTCCGCACGTCAATGGAAATAGAACGTGAATGATTGACATACCCTAGTTAATTATCTTTTCTTGAGTTAAATGCCAGTAAAAATGTAAGACTTTGTAAGTAACTAAAAAAGGAATGAACCAATAAAATGTTGGGTAGATGGTGAAAAGGTTTTCTCTTCTTGTGATGTTAGATTAGGGACTTGTTAGGAGCATTCTTGGAAGAAAATCTTATGCACCAAAATGATGAGAGAGAGGGTGACCATAAAATCGTCCAAGGATGTGCAGCAGTCATGGTGCGCGAAAGCTAATCAGAACCATTTGACATGAATCTTTAATTTAAGGCGACGATTAATTATACAATATCTCTTATAAAATGTCGGGAAATCCTTATTCTCAACTCAATATGCCTAAAAGGGAATTTTGTTTTGTGTCTATAAATATGTTAAGTCGATAACAAGTTTCAAATATCGATGGTAAGTTGTAAAACATGACCCTTAGTTATAAGCTTGGTCAGTATTTGTAAATTATGAAAGAAATAACTATTTTACCATCAACAAATTCAATAACAGACTAGCACTTATTTTTAGATTTTACAAATAACCACGTAATTATTTGTAAGTGACCGATCATTTACCAATCTAAACATCCACCAATCCAGTAGTAGATTACCACTTGTTTTTAGATTTTACAAGTGGGCGCGTAATTATTTGCAAGATACCCATCAAATAATAATTTTACCATAAAAGACCTAAGCTTACTACTTATTTTCAGATTTTCCTTAATTTTGTCCATCAAATAGTGTTGATTGATCACTCAACGAGTCGATTAGTGACACATCATCAACTCTGTTTTGAGAAAATTCCTTTAGTTCCCGAAGATTAGTTCGCAAAAATTCTCTTTCGCTATATATACACACGCACAGTTGAAATAGTTTTAGCTTTTCTAAAGAACCTCAATGTTAGATAGGGGAAAAAAAACAAGCTTCTTTTTTTTTTTTGTCTGATCCAATCCCATATATATTTTACAAGCTACTTTGTGTGCAAAACCCTACTTCCTCATTTGTGCATCCCCTAGCTCGTAAGAAGGTGGAGAATTAAACTCCCCACCTTATCCTTCCTCTGGAGGTGATGATATTCTTGACACAGAGCACAACGATGGCAAAAGTAATGAACATAACAATCGTCGCATGCATTCTGTTGCCATCTGAATTGAGTCTTCAACCTTCTACGATTGCAGCAACCGCAGCAGCAAGCTCCTCCCAAAAAAAAAAAAACCGTCAAAGTAGTGGCTAAACAGTAGAGTGCGCCTTTCGAAACACAGGCTGCAACAAAACGAATATAATAGTATCATCGTTGTTGATTTTTATCATTTGAGGTAAATTACTGTGGCGGCCCTAAAAATTCTGAAGTGAGATATACATGTGCAATTTGAGGCAGGGACGCAAAATAAACTTTGCTGGAACCTGGCTTTGATATTAAATTAAAACGTCAAATCAAAAGTTTAAACCAATAAATGAAAGAGGATCATAAATATATATATGGAGAGAGAGAGAGAAAGAGAGAGAGAGCCCATAGCAAATGATGTTGGATATTTCAATCTTTTAAAACATTATTTCAAGTACAAAATGGCTATTGCTGTTCGGAAATGGGGCACGCATTCACAATTTTTCAAACACAGACTTGTGGATTTAACTCAAAAAATTGCACACGCCACCGATCAAAGCCTAACCATCTGTCTCTCTGCTCTCCACAGCTCATTACCATGCCGCCTGAGCAGCTCCTTCTCCTCTCTCTCTCTCTCTGCTTTACTCAGAGGTCTAAGATGGTTGCATATGTCGTCCTGCCTCAGATTGAGATGCAGGATATGCATGGCTGGGGTTTGCAATTACGAAAAGGTTGATGGTTCGTGGAGGTTGAGGATGAGGGATAATGGATTTGTGAAAAAAAAAAAAAAAAATACTAGTTTACAAATACATACATGAAGATCCTTCGTCCGCGAACACCGCGATCCTCCCAAAAGTGACGCATGGGCAAAAAAGCGTTGTGCAACCTGGAACACGTACAACAATATTATACATATCACAGCACCCATGAACTATGCTTAAAATTATACAACTTTCAGTGGACAAAAAGAGCAACAGCTGCATGGATCGTCGCAACAATGAAAAATATCAGAAGACCAAGTGACGGAGTTTTTCTGTTGCTGCGGAAGATGATGATGATGGTGGTGGTGGTGTTCTGAAGATAATTAACAGGTAAACCGGTGCCGACCGTGTATCCTTGAGAACGAGGAAGAGGGTTCGATTTCTGGGACGACATGGTTATGTCCTTTTAAGGTCAGCAAGATATGGAAGATAATGATGGCCGAGTACTGGGGGTTAAATAAAGTGTAGGATCTTCGTGATTGGAAAAACTCTAACGAAAGTGTGGTGTGTTTCTAAGATGGTCACAAATGGCTTCGGTCTTATTTATAATGCGCAAGCTTTGATTTTATAGCTTTTCTAACACAAAGCGACGGCTTGTTTTGTCTACGCGGTAGTGTTGCGATAAGTGTACATATGGTCGTGCTAACACGTTATCAATTTTGCTGATGCGAAACTGCACTGCTAAAAAGCTCAAGACGCGAATATGGACTCATTGTTATTTATATTGTGTGATCCCACATTTTCGGACTCACATTTTCTCTTAAAGTGGCGGTTATTCCACAAGTAAGTTTCCGCGTTTTGTACCTTTTCGTGAGAACCATCCATTTTGGTAACGGTATTGATGGGAGATGGCATAGAAAAGGAACGATCGTTCATTTCTAATGGGATAATCACAAGGTCTAACACAAACCCTCTCAATTTTGGAATACACCATTAGTATATGAGGGAATTGGGTTAGTAGAATGTGTCCAATATTTCTCTAAATTTTCAGGATTTTCTACGAACGTGAGTGTGAATAATGGCTAGAGGTTTGTCTATAATTGATCATGGTTTCCGCATTTGATTTTAACTTCTAAAACTCATTATTTACTAATGCGATTTGTGGAAAGACTTGCCAAGTTATTTGATATGAATGATATGAGCCTAAAGTCAACACTACCCATTCCACTGTCCCTACCAACCCGTCGGTCTAAAAAAAAAGTGTCCCTCTAATTACTAACATACGTGCTTCATCAGACTCACCCATATCTTAAAAAATAAATAACCTTGCTAACGCTAACCCTACCATTACTCTTTGTGAATAACAGTGTCTTTTTTACCACAAAGTGCTATGGAGATGCAATTCATAATTAGAGACTATTTCTCCAATAGAAAATTCTCAATTATAGACACTATTTCTTTCTTCTAGAAAGGAAATGAAATCAGTAAGAACTACTTGCTGCGAGTGAACTTTTTTCAAACTTTGAATAACTACTTAAATATAAAACTCATTTGAGGAGTGAATAGAAATTTTACTAGATCTTTTTTCTTGATTAAATTTGTCATGTTTTGTACCTGGTTTCATCTAGAGTTATTTAGAATTAGACCCCATCAAAGTGATTTTATCTTTAATTGCCATTTATAGATCACTTATTTTTACTGAATTGGGAAGTCAAATTTTTATTCTATTATGTGAAAATCATGTTATATATCATTTTAGTTGTAACAATGTGAAAAAAATAAAATAAAGAGTGACTGAAACCGATAAAGCAAAAATAATAATAATAATAAGAAGGTCAATGCTAGCCTAATGGTGCCGTATGTGATTCAAACTAATGGTGCATTTTGTGCCTTTAGTATCACTTCAAAAGCAACAGGCTATGGAACATTTTATTAATTAATAATTTAGCTTGATTAGTAGAAGATTGCAGACTTTTTGTGGATCAGAGAAATGAACAATTTTTTTAATTTAAAAACTTAATCTTGATATAAAATCTTTAATAATTTAGCTTGATTAGTAGAAGATTGCAAACATTGTGTGGATCACGGAAATAAACAATTTTTTTAAATTTAATACCTTAATGTCGATATAAAATCTATTCACATGAGATAGCTTCAAATCCACGTAGCAAATTTGAAGAGCAAATTTTAATTCGGAATTAAAAAAATTAACAAATTTCACTCAAAATCCCACGATTTCCCTAGGAAACCGGGGAAAATATGGAGCCGGAGGGGTGGGGGTGGTTTTCAAGACTGCACCGTTACCATGCCAAGCTTTTTCCAAAAATAAACTAAAAGAAGATCACAATTAAGAACTATATATAATTTTTCCATGGCCAACATCTTTTTATTTTTTATAATCCAGCGCAATTAGGCTAATTAACTGAAGGCCCATTAGAACATTTTATCAGCCCTTGAACTGATTTAATTCATTTTATTTACCTATACAAGTGACCCTAACTCAAAATAGTTTCTCGGAGTAAGTGCAATTTGAATTTTTAACTTTTAGTTCCTAACTTGGAATCTACTGACACCCTATGTAGCACGGACACGGCGACACGGACACGCGATACGACACGACACGACACGCGATACGTCATTTCTCAAAAGTAGAGAATTTCGACACGTTCCGACACGTTAAATATTAATAATTTATTTATTTTTAATTAATTTAATTCAAATTCACAAATAAATAAATAAAGAGTTTACAATAAATTTATACTAATAATATGAATAAATCTTACACTTTTTTTTTTTATTTCATTATCCCAAATTTATATTTATTTTTCGAAATCCCCCCTCCCCCCAAATTTACTTTTATTTTTTAATCTCATTTATTTATTTTTCTGATTAAAAAAAAATTCCCCCACTCTCTTCTTTTCCTTATCCATTTCCCCCACTCCCAAATTTATTTTCCTTTCCCTCCCCAGTCCCCACCATCGTCCATTCCCCCAGCAAAATTTATTTTTTTCCTTTCCCTCCCACAATCGTCCATTTCCCCCCATTTGTCCGTCACTTTCCCTCCCCCCAAAATAGGTACCCATAGACTCCCATTTTTTTTAATTACTTTTGAGTTTCTCAGAAACCCTAGCTCCTTTACTCCTCCTCCTCGCCGCTCGCGACCCTTCCTCTTCTCCTCCTCCCTCCTTGCCGCTCGCCGCACGACCTCCTTCCTCGCTGGTCGCCGCTCCTCGCCGCACGCACGACCCCCTTCCTCGCCGCTCGCCGCTCGCCGCTCCTCGCCGCACGCACGACCCCCTTCCTCGCCGCTCGCCGCTCCTCGCCGCACGCACGACCCCTTCCTCGCCGCTCGCCGCTCGCCGAACGACCGCCTTCCTCTCCTCTTCCTCTCACCTTTGGTCCTTTCTCCCTCACAGGGCCGGCCCTCGCCTCAGTCTAAGCTCGGCCGTCTCTCACCGTCGCTCGTGGTCTGCTCCCTCCCGGACACATGTGTCGAAATGTGTCGGGAAAAGGTTGACCACGTGTCGAAAAATTCGACACGCGTTGACCGCGTGTCCGAGCGTGTCCGAGCATGTCGAGGTGTCCGACACGCTCCGACACGTGTCAGACACGATACGTGAGCACGGACAGCGTGTCCGTGCTTCATAGCTGACACCCTGACCAATCGTGTCAATCCACAGGATTGGCCTAGCATCTTTATTTTTGAAAGTGATATCTAACATGATTTTTATATAATAGAATAGAAATTTGTCTTCTCAATTCAGTAAAAATAAGTGATCTACAAATGGCAACTAACAAGAAAATCTTTTCGATGTGGTCTAACTCTAAATAACTCTAGATAAAATGATAGAACATCAGTTGTCTACAAAGATTATGACGTTTGGTTGTAGTAACTAACCGGTAGCTAGAATGTCATAACCTTTGTAGATTTTCTTTGAAGTTCTGTACTGTGGTCAATTTTCACACAGCATCTTTCTAGAATCAAGCCAACGCAACTTGTGAAAGACATCATACGTCATTCTCGTAAACTCAAGTTTTAATATTTCTTTGTAAGTCATCCTTAGCCCTTTGCCTGCAGTACTCAAAGTAATTTTTATGTAATTGGTAAAATCTAAACAATAGTAAAAGTAATTTTTATGCAGTTAGTAATTCACCTATTGCGCGTGTACAAGTTGTCTCAATCATGAAGGCAATTATAATATCTAGTCAGTAGTGGGAACAGAATTTTCCGGTGTGGGTTTTGTGAAGTGGACAATGCAACTTGTGAAAGACTTCATATGTTATTTTCATAAAGTCAATTTGTGACGTTTCCTTTTATGTCTTTCTTAACCCTTTTCTTCTTCATCATGTTTCATGAACTTTTGGATTATTGCAATCCCCAAAATAGGTATTGCTCAAATACGTCCTTAATCACGCTAATCATTTAATCACCAATATGGATATACAAGAGAGAAAGATGGTCTCATTCTTCAATTTTTTGTTCAGTGCAGGGAATATCTCGACACAGCTGAGGATCTGAAAAGGGAAGGAAATACATGAAACTTACTTCATTAGGCAAGATATTTATAGATGAGTGAAGTTAAAAGATGAGACTCACAAATACCAACCCCTTATTCTAACTACATACACGCTGTGATTCATCACCATCAACCTTTGTCATCGTCATGGCCAAAAAAATAAAAATAAAAATAAAAATAAAACCTTTGTGGAAAATAAAAGTCACGAGCAAATCCTTACCAAAAAAAAAAAAAAAGTCACGAGCAAACAATGATGAAGACTATTTTTTTCTTTTTTCGGTCGGTTGATGACGAAGACTACTTAGAAATGTCAAAAATTGACTTTTGGAAAATTATGGAGAAGTGACCAAGCGGCATAAGTTATCTCAAATGATGATATACGAATAAAAAAAAAAAAATTGGTGGAATTTTTCTATATATTTTTTGTGTTTTGATAAATAATACATGAATTTATTTATAGGTTTTTTTAGATGATTATCTAGGCAACAAACCAATCAAACCACCGGCCGGTGGTGTGGATGGTAGATCCTTGGCCCTCCCCGATGGAGGCCAAGGTTCGGCCCCCGCGGCGAGGAGGAGGCGGCGTGTGTGGTGACTTAAGCGTGACGTTGGGGTGGTGGTTCCCTTGCTAGCGTTACCGGGGGGTTTACGGCGCATTGTCGGTGCAAGTTGGTTCCTCCTGTTCCAAAAAAAAAAAAAACCAATCAAGTTATACACAATCAATACACCATTATGAAAGATATGAAAAATCAAGAAAAATATCCTCAATTATCTTTAAAAAATATTCTAAATATCTCTAATATGATGTACTTTTGTCATGGATAAAACTTCCAGCCGGAGACCCCCCTACTTACCAGCAATGCCCGCGGTTTGAGTCCGCCACAGTTAGCTCCCCATTCCCTTCCATTTGCTATGTAGATGTGCTCATGGTATGGTACGAAAATTTTTAATGTTGCTTTGGTCGAAAAACCGCAGCCGATTTAGGATGAGTTTGTCTTGATTGTTGCCGAAGATAGACCAGCGGTGGCCGATATGGTGGTCCAGTGGTGGTCAGAATGGACGACTGACGGAGGGTGATCCAATGATGGCCGGAGCTTCCGCGAAAGCTTGTCCGAAGGAGGCGTCGTTCTTGGTGCAGGCAAGCTCGGGAAGAAGATGACGAGCTCTTGGGGAAGAAGATGCAGGGAAATAATAAAATTATATAGGAAAAAGAAATTAAAAAAATGTAAAAAATGTCATAATGAAACTTGGGTGGGATATGTTTGTTGGGGCAGGCAAGGTTGAATCAAAGACGAGCTGATTAGAAAGTCCAATGATTTGGACTGAGGTGTTAAGGGCTCAATTAATTGGGCCGAGTATGCAAATTGGGTTAAGAGAATTGGTTGGCCCGAATTGAGCGTGTGGGCTGACTACTGATTGGGCTTAGAATGACTAGAAATAGGGAAATTGGCAACTTGGGTCGTATTGTTGTTATAGCCCGAGTCCATCGGGCCATAACCACATTAGGACCGGGCCCCCAACCCGGATCTTTAGGGTCCGGGTCAAACCAGTAATCAGACCGGGTTCCCTGGCCTTGTCCGAAGTCCATTTCCCAGAATTAATAAAAAGTAATACAAAATTAAAAATTCAGAAAAATTCAGAAAAAAGTTTAGAATTTAGATTTTGTCTAGCTTCATTAGAATTTTAGTGCTAATTCTAGTTTAAAACTAGTTTACCATAAATAAATAAAAAGATGAGAAAATCTTTTGATAAAAACGTGAACCCAAAAATGAAAAATTCAAAGCTCCACAATAGGACTTTGAATCCTTTTTTACTTTTGAGAGACAATGCTAGGTCAATATACACACACTTTCATTTTGACTCTAAAAACGACAAATTGTGCGTTTTCAATAATTGGCTATTAATTTTTACTTTAGCATGGTTAGGTTAAATCACTATGACCATAATATATACTTATCGCTTGGACACTTAGTAGACAAGAATCTTAGAGTTCATAGTTGGTAAAAAGACTTTTTGGTCACTCTAATGAACAAATGATCAAGATTAGGTATTGAAAATGCATTAATTAGACAATTAGTGTAATAAAGTCCCCACTTCATAAATCTTTGGTTGCATAAAAAGTGAGGTATCATCTCCTTCATCACTTGGTTTGTAGTTGACCTTAATAGATTAGTGGCAACTCCTTTTCGTAGAACTTTTAGGATCAATTTGAACTTAAATTGCAAATCACATGTCACGCGAGGTATGATGTTGGGAGAGACCATATTTATGATAGAAACTTCGTTTGTAGTGTTGTCAAGTGAAGGTCCATTCGAGACCTTAGCGTGTATGTATCACTTGGACTATCTCATAAACAAATTAGTCACAACCCCTCAAGAGTAGGTCGCAACAATAATTAGTCACATGCATTTGAGTCTCTTTATTCATAGCTTTTTATGAGTCTTAATTGTGGTGTTGCTTTTAAGAGTCTTAAGGTCAATTCCCCCGAGAGTCTATTTGGTTCCAAGAATTCAAAGAGTCTGCTCTTTTATCTCTAAAAATAGAAACACAATCTCATTTGTAAAACAGACGTTGATTTCAGTATATGAATATTTGAGATTTTCCTTAGTGTGAGCGAATAACTTTAGAGAATGGATGACTCTTATCCTACCTTTTTTTTTTTTTTTAATTCTTGAAGAGTGGATTACTCTTTGATGGTGAACCAAGAAGCATTTTATCCTCGACTGGTGGTTTTCCTTCGGCCCCTACTGGTGAGCTTTTCTATCTTGAAGTCCATTATCCTTGGTGGGAGATTCATTCTTTAAGCTTTGGTGATGAATTTCGTCAATCCTGATCTTCTTCTTTAGCTGGTGGTGTGTCCTTTAGGCCCTGGTGGTGATCATATTCTATTTTGAATATTCATTTATCCATCGACATCTATCCCCACACACTTTGACCTATCTGTACTTTCTTCAACACCACTCAAAACACATTCACGTACCACGCAACTGCATCAACATGTGCTTAAAGGAAGATATTAAATGACTTGTACGGTGAAAAGTATTTCTACATCAATTAGAGTCTCAACCATTTTATAGTGGCAATATTGATGTGCTTAAAGGAAGATATTAAATGACTTGTACGGTGAAAAGTATTTCTACATCAATTAGAGTCTCAACCATTTCATAGTGGCAATATTGGTGTTGATTTCGAGAGATTTCTTTTGTACTTAACTAACTATGGGAGACAACGGTTAATTCCAGTTAATCTAGGTAGATTTCAAAAATTCCATTTACCAAAAATAGAATTTCGTTATGTGTTTACACATGCAAAGTTTAATAATAAATTTGAATTATTGATGGTCAATCGTAAAATGTGACCGTTTATTATTAGTCTAGCCAACTATTTGTAATTCATGAAAGAAATAACAATTTCACCATCCACAGAGTAGTTGGCAGTTGTTTTTTAGATGTCACAAGTGGCCGTATTACCGTTTACAAGTAACTAACTAAATAACAATTTCACCATCCACAAATCTAATACCACACTACCACTTGTTTTGTAGATTTTACAATGTGGCTGCTGGAAATTTTCTTTAATTATTCTTAATATTTTTTAATATTATTTTTTTTAATGTTTAATTTTTATGTTTTTTTTTTTTTTTACCACCTCACCCTCAGCCATGAAGGCCCTAGGCAAGGCCGCGACAGCCCTCACCCACTCTAGGCAACATCTAGCTCTGGATGGCCATGAGTGACATTGCCCAAAGTGGGTGAGGGTCGTCATGGCCTCACTAGCAATTGGCGAGGCCTCGATAGCCCCGCCTAGGGCTTCCATAGTGAGGGCAAGGTGGCCCTTGCCCAGATCTAGCTACGAAGGCCTTGGGTGAGGCTGTTAAGGCCTCACCAACCATTGGAGAGGTTGTCATGATTCTCGCTTGCTCTGGGCGGTGTCACCCTCAGCCTTGTCTAGGGCCTTCACAACCAAGGGCGAGGCAGCCCTCACCCAATCTAGACAAGGTTGCTACAGCTGACAAGGGTCGCTAGTGACCCTCGTTAGTCCTAAAGAAAATATAAAGGCAAAACAAATATAAAAAAAATGTAAAAAAAAATCCACTTAAAATTTTTTGTTGGAATTTGCACTGAAATAATCGATTTTTCTCTGATTTGGCACTTAAGTGAGTGAAACAAAAAGTTTTTGCACTCAAGTGAGCGCCATATGAAAGTTTTGGCATTCATACTATTCTTATGCCCATGTTTCATCAATGTATATATCACTTATATCATGAATGAATACCCATTCATAAAGACTACCATGAATGAATGCCCTTTCATGATCTATCGATTCATGTTTGGCATACTAGACTCTGACTCACCCAATACTCGAAAATAAAATGCAAACTGCAAATTAGTCACAATAAAGATGTTATGAATGGGGCACCCTAAGACTGGATTGGTCACCCTTAGATAAAAGTAAAGAGTACTTTTTTTACTTTTTTTGCTAAAATTTATTATATTATAAATGTTATGAAAAATTTACATGTCAATTTACGTGTCAACATTTAACTATTCTAAAAGTTTCAAATTAAAGAAAAAGGGTCAACATTTGTGAATTGCTAGATTTAGATTTATTAAAAAGTGAAGATCAATTCAGATAATTACCATGCTAGTCGCTTGCAATCAATAGACCATACATATAATGAAATTGAACATGTATGATTGACAAACCCTGGTAAATTATCTTTTCTTGAGTTAAATGTCAATAAAAAGTAAGACTTTTTAAGTAAATAGAACATGAACGAACCAATAAGGTGTTAAGTCAGATGGCAAAAAAGTCTGCTCTTCTTGTGATGTTAGATTTAACCCCAAAGAAAATCTTATGCACGGAGTCGATGTGAGGGAGGGCGACCTTAAAATCATCGGAGGAGGCGCACTAGTCATGGTGCGTGAAAGCTGATCAGGAACCATTAAACCCGAATCTTCAACTTAAGGTGATGATTAACTATATAACATTTATCGTAAAATGCTGGATAATCCCAATTCTCAACTTAATATAACGACATTTTCAAGTAATATAATCTTTAGTTTGAGTGGACTACGTAGTTTTTATAGTAGTATTTGTCATTTTCTCCTATGCTAGGCATTTTACACGGAGAATTTGCCATATCTGGGGTAAGGCAACATGGGGCGCGGATTCCTCATGCCATGAATCCATACCTATCCACCGGTGCATCGGTGTAATTAGTCATGCCAATTCACTAAGGAGAGAAGAAAGGAATATATTTTTGACATTCACATAGTTTTCATTTCACCTTAGAAACTTTTTTTGACATGTTTCGTATACATCAAACTAAACTCAAGAAAGGTAAAGTTGTACAAAATAAAGCTAAACTTGTTCTACAAGGATATTCTCAAGAAGAAGTAATAAATTATGATGAGACATGTGCACTCATTGGGTGATTTACATCTATTATTTGCTATACCTGTTATTATGATTCCAACTTTTATCAAATGAATGTGATAGTATTTGTCTAGATTGTTTTATTAAAGATAAATTTCTATGTAGAGCAATCACCAGATTTTGAAGATCCTAGATCAGAAAATTGTGCTTACAAGCTCTGAAAAGCTTTACACGGTCTCAAGCAAGCTCCCTGCTTGGTATGAGATATTATGTAGTTTTGTAATTGACTACAGTTTTGAAACAAATAAAATAAACACAACTTTGTTAATAAAGAAGAAAGACGAATATATTTTGTTAGTGTGAACTTATGTAAATGATATGATCTTTGGTTCCACTAATGAGAAATGTGCAAGAATTTTCCCAAGTCTATGTAAAGTGACTTCATAATGAACATGATGAGTGAACTTCTTCTTGCTCAGATTTCCAGTAAAACAAATAAAGCATCGAAGTTTATATATAAAAAAAATATGTAAATATATATAAATATATATAGGTCAAGAAGTTTGGAAATGAAAATTTGATTTTTTTTTTAAAAAGATTACTTTCCGTTTGTCCTATTGGATTAGATATAGGAAAAATACAGTATAATATATTCTATCGAAAGGTAGTATTCTTTGGCATTACCCCAATAATTTCCATCTAGTAGACATCATTAATGCAGAAAAAAATATTCTTATGCATGAGTTTTATTTGCATATTGGGTATAGGCTTAATAGGAGTAACTAACTCGAAAAAATGAACTCACCATTAATGGCAAGTGACAAATAAAAACTCTCCTTTATATGGGATAAGTGCACCTACTTACTATATAAGCGCAATCGAGTCCTTAAATGTTTTAAAAAAATTATAATTAAATCCTAAAACTTATTAAATCAATACAATCTACGTCATCTGTTAGCTTTATCCAAATTGGTAATTAGAAAAAGATGTTTGCCTGTTTTCTTTTTAAAGAAAGGAAAAACTTCATTTCAAGATTTTCGTGGAATTGTTTGCTCCTGAATCTCAAGCTCTCTCCTTATTCCACCAGCCACTGAAGTAGATTGCTTCCGGTGTTCGAATCGAACACCACAGTCCTTGGAAAGTATAAATGGAGTTCATAACTCTCGATTTTTTTGTAAGGATTTGAGCTCACTAAACCATCGAATAACAAATTCAAAGCACATTAAAAAAAGCAAGTGAAAACATTGTATAGATTTGAACATGATCCACCTCCTGTTATAGTCTTAGAACTATGAGGTTTTGTAGGATCATTGTTAATTGTTCTAAAAGTTATTTTTAAAATAGTTAATAGCGATAATTGATAGCGATCCCATAAAATTTCACAAGAACATCTTTGAGGCATAGAATACACCATAATCATACCTAATTTCAATCCCCACATCGATCTCAGAAATTGTTCAGGAACCAACTGTTTTTCTCAATTGGTTGAGCGCCACCCCCCTCCCCCTCCCCCTCTTCAATCTTCTATGACGACATGGGTTGTGGCCCTTGCCTCGTATCCGGGTGAGGATTTTGTCTTTCTTGCTGGAGACGCTGTAGGTCTGGGCTGGGATCGCTGCCATCGTTACTGAAGGGGCGAGGGTCGCTAGTGCCAAGGTCGCAGATGACCTTGCGGGCAAGTGGCGAGGGCTGCCACCTCGCCTGGTTCATTCACCACACGCGCGCGCGCGCACGTGTTGTTTTATTTTCCAGCACGTGAAGGTGGTGGCAAGGGCCATGTTGGCTTTGGCCGAGTCCGAAGAGGGGATGCCGGCCCCTCACCGGTGTAAGGGTGGCTGCCACAGACGCCACCGCCTCAATTGGAGCCACCACTGTCCTTCTCGACTTCGGCTTTTCCTCTATTTGATTCTTCCTCTTTTCTATTTTTTTTTTTTCAGATTTTTATTTTTTCTAAAATCTTGAGATCAATTTTATCCTTTTAATTTGCTTTAATATTTTTTCCTAAAATGGTTGACATGGCAACCACATCATTGCCTCTCTCTTCGAAAATAAACAAAAGATTAGCTTTTTTTCATAAACTAAATTGGATGGAGTTACCATTAACTAAATTGGACGGAATAAATGGAAAAAATTAGCTGCAGAAATTTAACAAGTTACTATTTTTATTGCATATTTTAAAAGTTTTTAGGACTCGATTATATTTTCGGGACAAGTTTTAACATTTTTAATGCACTTATTGCTATATTTAATTGTTATAGATATTGAAGTTGATGAAACATTTTAATCCTATAAAAAAATGTCTAAAAGAAAGTTCAGTATCCAACTCAATGCGCCATATTTTATTCTAGCACCGAGCCCATATGGAAATATTTCATGTTAATTGAATAACAACTCAGAACAAAATAAGATTCACATACTAAATATACGACAAAGTATGTTTAGCTCCTAATCATGATATGTCGTGACAAATGAGAAGAACCAGGCTCCAAAAGATGGAAAATGTCACCAGCTTAATGACCATACTAATTGGGGAAAGTGGTTTGTATGGACAAAGGTAAAGAGCTTTTACCTACAACATATAAATATAGAAAGCTTGGTGATGGTGAATATAGAAAGCTTGGTCTAGATAATTAATACATTGATAATAGAGCTCTTGCACCAATGTCAAACCGTCCAATGGAGATTTTATCAAGAATTCTAGAACTCCATCGTTAAAAAGGAAGAGCTATTTGATTTGGTGGGTCAAATGAATTTTAATTGATCACTTAATCAGTCGATAATTACACATCATCGACTCTGTTTTGTGAATATTCCTTTAGTTCCCGAAGATTAATTCACAAAAATTCTATTTGTAAAAATAAATAAATAAATAAATAAATAAATAAAAATCGAATATTTATGGAGTAGATAGGAATATGGGTTATTAACTTACTAAATATATACATGTATAGTAAAATTCGTTTTATCTTTTTTAAAGAACATGAATGTTAGATAAGTGGAAAAATTAATTTTCTTATCTAAATAACTGTACAAGTTCGTGGTTTCTATCTTACAAACCTTTTCCATTATTTTGATCTTATTCCTTTTTTTTTTAATCTTAAAAACCTTTTAACTTCACCGTTTTGATATTATTTCCTTTTCTCGATTGATTTGCACTTTTTACCAGTCCACATTTATAATTAATAATTACATGTTTGCCAAACATATATAATTAAATTTACGAAAAACCTCTTTATATATTGCATGAATCCCTTTTAATTTTTCAAAAAACATCAATGACGGAAAATTAAGCTTTTTTTATCTAATTAATGTAAACGATAAAGTAATATGTGCAGGAGAAATGATAAAAGAATTGAATTATGTGATGGTATAGTCCAATCACAAAGTTTTACTTTACCCAACTTTCTTGTTGTTTATAGTCATCGATTCTTAAGTACCACACGGTGGGACCATGCAAAATTCATCCTTTGAATGCAATATGGACAATTTGTTTAGCACTCATGTCAGATGTACATTTATGTGACTACATGAATGTCACTAAAACAAAAGAACAAGAGGAATTTGTATTCAAGTACATGTGTACATGTGTATGCACAAGTTTTACATTACCTTGAGTATTTCCATAAACAGAACTCTCAAGCAGACAACTCCGTTCCAGTATTCCCATATGAAGTTTTTGCACGAGAACTTTCTTCATCCACTTTTCGAGGTAATTGTAGAAGGAAATTTAAAAAATAAAAAATAAAAAATCTGCGCTTTTGGAGATGATCTCACGACAATGCCAAAAGAACCGACAAGCAAGCTCATCAACCACATCAGTTTGGATGATGAAATTACGGTAGGTGATGAGGATGTGGGTTCCGACTCTTGACCACCTTGAAGAGGATCGCTAGTTTCCTATCACAATAAACCCAGGAACAAATTGAATTCACCGAGTGTGACGTTAGTGTCAACTTTCAATTGTAGAGATTACAAAACTTGAAAGATTCGTAGTACAATTAAATGAAAAAGAAGTAATGAAAATAATCTTCAAGAAATGGAACTCTTGCAGAACCAAATGTAATTGGCTGTCTATGAGATGTTGCAAAAGTAAAGAAGTGAATGATCCTCATGTTGAATAACAAATGGAATTAGACGTGCATCAAATTTTATGAAAGGCAGTGCGAGGGTGACACATGAAAGACATCATATTCAAGAACGGGAAACTCGAGATCTTGAGTGTACAAGTCCACACCAAGTCACAATTTCAAAACCTAATCGCGAATGAGCAGCATCATCAAGGTGGAGATCAAGGTGGAGACATCAAGTACTTTACGGATTATGTGACCTTCATGAATTGCCTCATAAACTCCTCGAAGGACATCGGGGTGTTGAGGTGCTTCACCGTGCAGGGATTATTAAGAACTACTTGAATGATGACGAGGTGGTTGCGCAGATGGTCAACATGATGGGTGACTACATCACTTCATCCAATTTCTATTACTCAAAGATCTTCAAAATTGTGAATGTATATTGTAACAAGAAGTGGAACGTCTGGATGGCAAAATTGGGGAAAAGTACCAAAATAGTCAATAAACCTTTTGTATTGGTACTAATTCAATCCTAAACTTTTTAATTTGATCAATTTAGTCATAACTCTTTTCACATTGGTACAAATTTAGTCAATCCGGCTAATTTAAGCTGGAAATTGCTTACGTGGCCGCCAATGATCTTATGTGGTGCAACGTGGACAAATTTTATAATTTAGAATTTTTTTTTCAGATTTTTAAATTTTTTTCTTTTTTTCCTTTTTTTTTTCTTTTCTCCTTAACCCTTGGCTGGCGAGGTCATCGGTCGGCCAACCATCGCTGGCCACAGGCTGGTCGGGGCGAGGGGCCCCGCGCCCTCGCCGGCCTCTGGCGAGGGCCACCGTGCCCTCACTAGTAACAAGCGAGGGCGTCGGCCCTCGCCCAGATCCAGGTTAGGGCCGAAACCCTTGCCTATTGGCCAACGAGGGCGCGGCAGCCCTCACTTGTGGCAGGCGAGGGTGCGGTGGCCTCGCCCAGATCTAGGTGAGGGCCATGTCAGGCCCTCGCCTGTGGCCGACGGGGGCATCGAGCCCTCGCCTAGATCCAGGCGAGGGCCACGGCGGCCTCACCTATGGTCGACGGGAGCGTCAAGCCCTCACCTAGACCATCAGCCACGGGCGAGGCCGCTGTGGCCCTCGCCCGGATCCGGGTGAGGGCCCGACACCCCCGTTGGCCATAGGCGAGGGCTGCCGCGCCCTTGCTAGCCAACAAGCGAAGGTTTCGGCCCTCGCCCGGATCTAGTCGATGGCCGACGCCCTTGCTTGTGGCCGGCGAGGGCACGACGGCCCTCACCTGTGGTCGGCGAGGGCACGGGGCCCCTCGCCCTGACTAGCTTGTGGCCGGTGATGGTTGGCCAGCTAGCGACCTCGCCTACCAAGGGTTAAAAAAAGAAAAGAGGAAAAAAGGAAAAAAATTTTAAAAATCTGAAAAAATATAAAAAAAAAAAAATTATAAAATTTATCCACGTGGCACCACATAAGATTGCCGATGGCCACGTCAGTAATTTCTAGCTTAAATTAGCCGGATAGACTGAATTGGTATCAATGTGAAAATGTTTAGAACTAAATTGGTCAAATTAAAAAGTTTATGATTGAATTAGTACCAATATAAAAGGTTTAGGACTATTTTGGTACTTTTCCCACTAAATTGAGGAGGGAATTTTCCTTAATCCTTGGGCTTTCTTGTCCGTTCTCGCGGCCATCATGTTGCTCCTTTTGGCCTTAGCTCAAACATTATCTAGCATTCTTTCTTATAGAAAGTAAAAATAAATGTGATCAATGCCGGTTCATATATTTCTCGCAGTTTTTTGAAATACCTAGAACATTTTACATGCTATAGGTGAAATTTTAATATGTAACTTTTTACTCCTAACTTGATAATCTCTCAATGCTTCGTTTGATCGCACCAATCTAGAGCATTGGGCCAGCAACGTCATATTTGCATCTATCACAATTGGACAAGTTATCTCTGCCATGAAGGCACGTGGAACTCTTTCCACATGTTCCATGAAGTTTCCTAAAATGATCTGTTTTTACGCGGTGCAATGCAACTTGTGGATGCAACTATACTAGTTTTTACATCCATCACAATTGTACATGTTAGCTCTGCCCTGAAGGCAATCATTTTTCTAGCCAGGTAGGTGGAACGTGGGCTGTTTCACGCAGGACTCTTTCCATGTGCTCCATGAAGATTCCTGAAATGATCTGTTTTCACGTAGTGCAACGCAACTTGTGGATGCAATTTTACAAGTCGTTACATCCATCACAAATTGTACAAGTTATTTCTGCCGCGAAGGGAATTGTGGTTTCTAGCTAGGTAGGTAGAATGTAGGGCTCTTTCATGTAGGACTCTTTCCACGTGTTCCATGAGGTTTCGTGAGATGATCCGTTGTCGTGTAGTGTATTGCAACTCGTGGATGAGTTCATCCTTCTCCTTGAGTCAGTATTTGGCATGTTCATCCAAATTATTGCTGTACCCTCCATTCTCACATCTACTTGAGAGTCCAAGTACCACCTGCAATGTGGCAGACAGACGTGACCAAGGGGCGGAGCCAAAGGGGAATCACCTCCTCTTCCTTCCTTTCTTTTTCAGCACTGACTCTGACATCCCCGGTTCACGAGTCACACTTCTGTCACCGTTTCTCTCTCTCAAAAGTGGTTGACAGAGGTGAAATGGAAGGCGGGTCACTTTTTAATATCAGCAAACTCCATTTCTTCTCCGTCTATCACTATTTACCCCCTCTGCAGGAAAAAAAAACGTGGAGGAAAAGAAGGGGAACCATTAAAGTGAAAACCTTAATGACATGTTTGGTAACCTATTTTTTGGTAAGGGTAATAATATATAGAGCTAACAAAAAAATATACAAGATTCGGTGACACAAAACTTATACTAAAAAGACAATAAGTCAAAAAGAGTGGAAGGACACCGAATGCAAAAAGCCTCTAAAAAGGCGGCAAGAAAAGCAGGCTGCAAACAACAAAAACAAGGAAGAAACCAAAATAAGCCAGAGCTCACAACGGCCCGCATCCAATCCAAGCTTCAAGAATGGCAGCAAAGATAACCGGGCGAATAGACTAAGAAGAAGCAGATGACCACGTCAAAACCTCCACCCAAAGAACATCTAAGGGCTCGTAGGAGTAGAAGAGAAAATACAATGATCAATCTCCCATTTACGTTGTAATCTTCTACTTCTTGGGTTGTCCTTGACATTCTTGAAAGTTAAGTACGGCCGGAATCGCCAACATATGGCTTCTGAATAGGATGTCGTTTCTGAACTTCCAAATGATGTGGCATAAAGCACCAAACGAAAAATGGGCAATTGAGTGATAAAAATCCTTACCAATAAGAAATTTCATCGTCCATTTAAGGTTTTCAGACCAGGTCTCGTTGCGCCATGGAAGATTGCATCTTGCCGCCCAGAAATAAGCAAAGCTGGTAGTGATATAACACCCAAAAAATAGATGATAGATGGAATCCGGAGTCAGCTTACAAAATGTACAAACTACATTACCATTCCTTCCATATGATAAGAGCAAGGCTTGGATGGGAAGATGGTTCTTGGTAACCTATTAAATAGTATTAATTTCTATTCTTTTATTTTCAGGAGTAGATTTGAAACAAAAATGCGTTTGGTAAAATTTTTGTTCCAAAACAAATTTATATTTTTTTCATTCCTGGAAGTAGATTTAAAATAGAATCAAAAATAAAAAAAAAGTTAATTCTTATTCCCGAGAATAATTCTAGAATTAAGTCCATATTTTCTCTTTTTATTTTCTTTTTCTTGTTCTTCTTCTATTTTCTTGTTCTTCATCTATTGCCACCACCGCGGTTGCTTTCTCGCTACCCACCACCGTCGATCGCCGGGCAACCGGTCGAGCGAGCTCGCTAGAGGCTCGCTAGGACAGGGCAAGGTCCGGCCGAGGCTCACCCCGGGCGAGGCCTAGGCTCAGCCAACCCCGGCGAGGCTTGGCCGAACCATGGCTAGGCGAGCGGCCTTTCCAAATCTAGGCAAGGCTGCTCGCCGAGGGTTGGCGATGCTCCGGTGAGGTCGCCAGCCCTCGTCTGGCTGGTCGCCGGTCATCCCAAGGCCAATGACCGGCCACTTGAAGAAGAAGAATATGAGAAAGAAAAGAAAAAAAGAAGAAAAAGGTAATAAGATTATTTAAAAATTAAAAAAAAATGATTTGAAGTAGAAATTTTGAGCATGATACAAAATACAATTCTATTCCTAGAATTGAAATTTTTGATAGTTACCAAACAGCTTAAAATACTTATAAATTGTTCTTTGGAACATAATAAATAAAATCATTTTTTTATAAGAAATTGTTTCTGGGAACAGAAGCGTTACCAAACGCGCCATAAGACTAACCCCATATCTCTGTTTTTCCCTTTATATATTGGAGCACTTCACTAGTAGGATGTGAAAAGAGTGGAGAGAGCGGAGTGAGAAAGCCCTTTCCTTGAACTCTCTTTTTTCTCTGGTTTGCTAACAGGGGGTCCTCTTGAGCTTGACGACAATGACGGCGACGTTGAAGCCTGTGCTCCCTCTACTCCTGTTCGCGCTCCTATGCTTCCACATTGCAGGTAAACCCACATGCTCTCTCTCTCGCATATTGCAGGTAGTCCTTGGACTACTTATATTAGACCTAAGTGAGGAGAAGAAAGATGTGACAGAGGCGGCGCGAAGGCAAGCAGCATGGTGAGCGACCAGTTGCTTGTGTTGCGGAAGCTTTAGGTCACCAACGAGGATGATGAAAATGGATCGTTATCTTCCCTGCACTTCTGTCTATTTTAAATGGATTAAAAATTGGTTATAAATTCTGACTCATTTTCAACTCATTTAAATCAGATTCAGTTTTTGGATCAAATTATAGGTGAGTTTTTAAAAATCTTTTACTCATATGCAATCTATATAAATAAAATATGAGTCCAGAAATGGTTTGATGACTTATTTTAACACCCGTATAATAAAACATAGTTTTCTTTACAAATGTTAGAAAAAAATCCATGAAGAATTTTAGAATGGTCAATTTTCGGATAGTAAAATGCAACTTGTGTGATCGTTCTCATAAAGTCACTTTTTAATGTTTTGTTATGTCTTTCTTAGCCTTTTGCCTCTTCATCAACTTTCAAAAAACTTTCAGTTCATTGAAGCAACTTCCATCTTCAGAATTATTGACGATCAAGACCAAAAGAGATGAATGAAAGTGTGTTTTCTTTTATGGGATCTCAAGTAAAACGTGTTTGTATTTGGCTTTAAAGGTTGATGTTGGGCGCAGTCTCATTTTATCTATACCCATATCACTGAATACACAATCCCACAAAAAGAGAAGACTTGGTTTAAATTGGCGAGAAGAATGAGCAATCACCAAATCAATCAAGTAAGTCATCATGAATTTTCCCTTCCCTTTTCTGATCCACCACTGTTAGATCATTTTAGTAATTTTTCCTATTATATTGATTTGTTTAAGGGTTATGTGTTTCCCAAAAAATAGTATGATGACCAAAATAAAAATCTGGCAAGAGTGTATACAAGGACATTTTTCGTAAGTATCCCTTAATGAAGGGAAGCACATGAAGAACCATATTCTTGTTTTACTCCGTGCTTATTATCACACTAATTATGTTGTAACCAATACAGCATGCTGGGGCCTCTGACAGTTCCAGGGTGAAAGTTCATGTCTCAGTCCACATCCAGGATATGCTTCACAATATGCCTCCCATTTCACCAAAGCGTAGTATATTTAGGGTTCATCATCAACTGCGCGAAGTCAATGAGAAAGCCTATGAACCAGCAATTCTAGCCATCGGTCCTTATCACTATGGAAATGGCAAGTTCAAATTTATGGAGGAGCAAAAACTACGATACCTGCAGCACTTGCTGAATAGGAGACAGGGGGGAAGCATCGACAGCTATGTGCAGAAAGTCGGGGACCTGGAACAGGAGGCGCGTAATTACTATGCGGAAACCATCGACCACTCCCAAGAACAGTTTCTTGAAATGATGCTCATTGATGGCTGTTTCATCGTTGAGTTGCTCCTCCGTAATTTGGAGAGAAAGAGAGATCGCCGCCACTATTTAAACGATCCACTTAGCGAGTCCAATTGGCTTCAATACCGACTCCGCCGCGATTTACTGTTGCTCGAGAACCAACTTCCGCTTTTCGTCTTGAGGGAGCTATATGAGCTGACTAAAGATCCGGACGAGAGTCTAAATTTCAACGCAGTCGCCATCGAGTATCTCGATTATAATAATGCCGACCAAAATTGGACGAGTGGCAGACGGAGGCATCTTCTGCATCTATATTACGCGTGGTGCACTCGTGGCTTGCCTCCCAAGAACCTGCGAACAAGCAACACGGGCATGCCCTCGGCGATTGAGCTAATGGAGTCAGGGGTCACGTTTCTTGCTATGGAAGGGCGCCGCCTGGGCGACATCAAATTCAAGAACGGGACACTCGAGATACCGATCTTGACAGTAGAGGACAACACCGAATCAGAATTTCGAAACCTGATTGCGTTCGAGCAGCATGGTCAAAGCAGACCCAACAACTACTTCTCGGATTACGCGGACTTCATGGATTGCCTCATAAACTCTTCAAAGGATGTCGAGGTGCTTCGCCATGAAAAAATTATTCAGAGCTACTTGGGCGATGACAAGGTGATTGCACAGATGTTCAACAAGATGGGTGACAACGTCATTTCATCCTTTTCTTATTACTCCGAGATCGTCCAAGATCTGAATGCACATTCTGGCAAGCGGATGAACGTCTGGATGGTGAAACTGAGGAGGGAATATTTCCATACTCCTTGGGCTACCTTGTCTATTGTCGCAGCCATCGTGTTGCTCCTACTCACAGCAGCACAAACAGTATTTACTATTGTTCCTTCAACAAAGCAAAGTTAAATGTGATCAATGTTGGTTCATATATTTCCCCCGAACCATCTACTTGTGTTCTGTAGCCAATAGTATTATCTTGGTTCTCCAATGAGGACGAACCACATGTGCTTTAAGATAGTGAAAAGTGTTTGTGCTTTAAATGAGGTCCACAAATCTCTTCATTTGGAACTAGATGATTACAATAGAAAACCAACAGGACATTAGCAACCAAGTTGGTATATGGTTCAAAAAGAAAAGAAAAAAGAGGTAGAGCCAACTTAGATGATTACAATAGATATGGTAGGATCACCCTATGAAGTCTCTTCTTCCCACAAAAATATCTAGCTGGTTCTCTAATCATGCTTGACCTAAAAAAAGAGTTACAATTCAACTTGGACGACAACTAAAAAGAACACGCAGTAGCTTCGTATCTCTGAACGATTTGATGGAATCCACATCGATGGTAGGAGAAGTTCTCCAAATGATTTTATCAGCAACCTCTGAATTAGGATGGATACTCCCAAAAACAAAATCAGCCTTTGAACTGTCACCTGATCAGCTATACTTGCATTAATAGAAAGGGCATGCTACTCTGTAAGAAAACAGCAAACCAATGAGCTTCACAGTGTCAGCCTTATTTTGCTGATAAATTTGTCTAAAACAGCCCAAGCGAGAGAAGCAATGGTTCCATGGGAAGCCTTATCGGAACAACATTAAATTCTCATAGAAATCAACCAACATTTAACAACAGAAACGCAGGTGTAATTCCTATTAGGATGGTCTAAAGCACATTCATTCATGTCAGCCAACAAAATATGCAATTGTAATAAAAGGTGGAACATTTGGATGGTGAAACTGAGGGCGGAATATTTCCAAAGTCCTTGGGCATTCTTGTCCATTCTCACAGCCATCATGTTGCTCCTTCTCGCAGCAGCTCAAACATTGTTTAGTATTCTTTCTTACAAAAAGCAAAAATAAATGTAGTCCTAGAATGATTGACCACGAAGGTCGAAAGAGATGAATGACAGTGTGTTTTCTTTTGTAGGGATATTGGTTTAGTTCTAAACTTTCCAACATTGTCAATGTAGTCAGAAATCTTTATATGAAATTTCAATGTAGTCATTCCAACCAATTGCTACTAGAAAAATCGCAGACGTGTCAAACCTAAGTTGTCACATCGGTGTGCAACGTAGGACAACTAGCAGTGATTGGACGCCACATCAGCAATTTTTGGCAACAATAGGCAAAAAAGCTACATTGGAATTCCACGTAAAGATTGAGGATTAAATTAGTAAAATTGAAAAGTTTAAGTAAAATTGATATCTGTACAATAGGATTAGAACTGAATGGGTAATTATTGTGGATATAAGCATCCCTCTAATTCCTAGCCGTATATGAACAAGAAACTAAAACAACTTTACAAATATGGACTATTTTTTTTTCCATTGCCGACACCTTCCTTTTTCTGATAATCTATTTGGACGACCATAAATGATTGGCCAACTGATAGAGGCCTGTCAAAACATTCCATGAGCCTTTGAATCGGTTAAATTCCAACCTTTTACTTGTGCCGGTAGCCTAACCTAAAGCATTTGAGATGCATTTGGTAAAATCTAAATGTGTGTCACTTCCAGTTCCTAACTTGAGAATCTCCCAACATCCCAACCAATGTGCTCATGCGGGCCGGCATAATTATATTTGGGAAAAGTGTCAGAAAAGTCATAAATCATTTGCATTTGTGCCAATTTAGTTATAAACATTTTATTGGTGTCGATTCAGTCATAAACCTTTTGACTTAATGTCAATTCAATCCTAAACATTTTATTAGGGTTAATTTAGTCCTAAAACTTTTGATATAGTGCCAATTTAGTCATTCTAGCTATTTTTTGGCAGATATTACTAATGAAGGACGACTGGTGCTAACGTATACAACTTTTAATTATATTTGAATTATTTTATCATTTATTTATTTTCTTTTTCTCTTTTTCCTTTTCTTTTTTATTTTTTATTTTGTTTTTTTCCCCTCCTCCTCCTTCCTCCAGTTGATCGCCAATTAGGCGACCGACCAAAGGCGGGCATCGGTGAGGTCGAGGTCAACCTCGCTGGCTTTTAGTAACCCTCGTTGGCCACTTTGGCGAGGCTTGAGCCCTCGACAACGGTTGTGAGGGCCGCCTTACACTAGACTAGCAAGGGTCAAGCCTCACCCAGCCACTAGCAAGGGCTTGAGCCCTCGCAGGTATGACCTCGCCGAGCAAGGCTTGACCTCGCCAAATCTAGCGAGGTGGGGCCTCGCTCATGGCTGGCCAGCGGCCGCCGAGGTTGATCTCAACCTCAACCTCGACCTCGCTGGTCCTTGCCGCTTGCCGGTTGCCGAGCCAACGACTGGCTGGAGGAAGGAGGATAGGGGAAAAGAAGAAAATAAAATAAATAAATAGATAATTCAAAAACTATTAAAATATTATTAAAATTTGTACATGTTAGCATCGGCGGTGCCATGTTAGCAATGTCCAGTCAAAATTAGCCGAAATGATTGAATTTGCACTAGGTCAAAAGTTTTAGGACTAAATTGATACCAACTCAAAAAGTTTATGACTAAATTGGCATCAAAAAAGATTTAGCACTGAATTGGCACCAAGTCAAAAGGTCTATGACTGAATTTGCACTAATAAAAAGTTCATGACTAAATTAATACCAATACAAAATGTTTATGACTTTCTGAAACTTTTCCCAAATATAATTATGCCGGCCCAATCCTTTACATGAACACAGTTGGTTGGGATGTCAGGAGATCCTCAAGTTATGAACTGGAAGCCACACACATTCAGATTTTACCAATGCATCTAAAATGCTTTGGGTTAGGCTACCAACATAGGTAAAAGGTTAGAATTTAACTGATTTAGAGGCTCATGGAATGTTTCAACGAGCCTTCTATCAATTGGCCTATCATTTAAGCTCGTCCCTGTAGATTATCAGAAAAAGGAAGGTGTCGGCAATGGAAAAAAATATATAGTCCATATTTTTCTTTTTTGTCGGTCCTACTCTATTCCTACTCTAACTCTCACTCTCAAACTTTTGTCCTGCCTCCTTGCAAGGCGTGGTAGTCAAAACCCAAACCTGAAACTAAATCGTCCTCACCCCAACCTCCCACCTCCCCCTTCCATGTTGGAAAAGTGGCTGGCCACTAGGGCAAACTCCAATCAATTTCTTGTTCCTATATGTCCAGGAATTAGGGGGAGCCTTATATCTACAATAATTACCCAATCAGTCTTAATACTATTGTATGAATGCCAATTTTATCTAAACTCTTCAATTTTAATAGTTTAGTCCTCAATCTTTAAGTGAAATTTCAATGTAGCTTTTCTCCCCATTGTTGCCAAAAATTGCTGATGTGGCATCTAGTTACTATTGGTTGTCTTACGTTGCACGCCGATATGGAAAACTTATAGATCGACACGTCGGCGATTTTTCTAGTAGTAATTGGTTGGAATTACTACATTAAAATTTCGTGTAAAGATTTATGACAACATTGGCAATGTTGAAAAGTTTAGCACTAAAATTGGTATCCCTCCAAAAGAAAACACACTGTCATTCATCTCTTTCGACCTTGGTCGTCAATCATTATGAACATGGAAGTAACTGTAATATACTGAAAGTTCCTGAAGCTGGTGAAGAGGGAAAAGGCTATGAAAGACAAGAGAAAACATTAAAAAATGACTTTATGGGAACGACGTATGAAGTCTTCCACAAATTGCATTGTACTAAGTGAAAACCGACCATTTTACAAACTTAATGGAACATTTGGAAAGAGTCCTACATTCAAGCTACTAACTAAATATCATAATTTCATTTGTGATGCCGATCAAATCCTCGATGGACAATCGGTTGGCATATCAGAAGATTTCCAAGTTGGAAATTGAAAGTCAAATGTCCAGATTCCATGCGTAAGCTATATTGGGGATTGTAATAAAATGAAAGTTCATGGAACTTGATGAAGAGGCAAAAGGTTAAGAAAGACTTAAAAGGAGACATCACAAGTTGACTTTATGAGAGCGACTTAAGAAGTCTTCCACAAGTTACATTGTACCATGCGAATACCAATCAACGGCTTATTGGCTAGCAAGGTCGGAAAAGATGAATGAGAGTATGTTTTCTTTTGTAGGGATACCGATTTAGTTCTAAACTTTCAAACATTACCAATATAGTCATAAACCCCACACAAAATTTTGTATGTAATCCTTCCGATCAATTGCCACTAGAAATTGTAGATGTGTCGATGTATAAGTTGTCCACACATCAGTAATGCAACATAAGACGACTAGCGATGACTAAACGCCATGTCGGCAATTTTCAACAATGGTTGGCCAGAATGACTACATTGAAATTTCACGTAAATATTGATGACTAAATTAGCAAAATTGAAAAATTTAGATAGAATGTTCATTCATACAAAAGGGGTAGCATTGATGAGTAATTATCCTACATATAAGCGTCCCTCTAATTCCTGGACTTGTGGGAACTAGAAAATAAAGCAACTTTGCAAATATGGACTATATATGTTTTTTCCATGGCTGACCCCTTCCTTTTTCTGATAATCTACAGGGATGAGCGCAAATTAGGGGTGAGCATGGTCCGGGTTGGGCCAGTCCACCCCCTAACTCTAGGACCAACCCGCATAGTGTTGGTCCTCAATTTTTGGGATCGAGGACCAACCCTATTGAGCTTGGGACCGAGGACTGGACCAACCCAATGGGTTCGGTCCGGTTCCAAGGTCAACACGGGACCAACCAATAATTTTTTATTTTATTTTTTGTACTCCTTAAAAAAGCGATTAAGGACCAAACTGACCCAATGGGTCCAGTCCGATTTCAAGGTCAACCCAGGACCGACCAATAATTTTTTTATTTCATTTTTTGTACTTTTTGAAAGGGCAACTGGGATCGTACCGACCTAATGAGTTCGATGATGAGTGAGGTCACCTAAGAAAGGCAAGCAATAAGGGTTATGTGGGGTGAGCGTCGAACAGAAAGAGTATCGAATGTCGAGCAGGGAGCAACAAGCCAAGCGAGCATCAAGCGGCGAGCGACACGAGTGACCCAAAGCGAGCGAGGTGAGTGTCGAGTGGCGAGTGGAGAAATTGTTTCTTTCGATTTTGGAAAATTGAAAACTAAGAGGACAGATAAGACAAAGGAGAATAAATACTAGAGGAGGATGCCATAAGGTGTCTTTTTGGATGCCGTGAGGACTTCTCACAAAAACATTTTCCTCCTTCGTAAATTATGACTATTGACGCCGTAAAAGACATTAAAAACCTAAGTTGTTAAAGAATAATGTAAAATTACTTGAACTCCTCACTAAAGAGTTGTTTAATGTTGTTGACGCCGTTTATTTTAAGGTTTTCTCTATATAAAAAAAATTATATATATAGTTAGGGTTGGTCGAGGTTGGACCAGCCTGGAACTCTTAGGACCGAGGATCGACTGGCACAGTACTAGTTCAGGAATTCCATGACCAAGGACCAACCCAATCTTTCTAGGAACCAGACCAAGACCGGCAGGGTTGGGCCGGTCCAAGGTTGGTCCAAGGTTGACCCTGGACCAATGCTCACCCCTAGCGCAAATGATAGGCCAACTGACAGAAGGCCCATCGAAACATTCCATGAGCCTTTGAATTGGTTATATGCTGGTAGCCTAACCCAAAGCATTTTCCATGCATTTGGTAGAATATGAATGGTTGTGACTTCCAGTTCTCAACTTGAAAATTTCCCGACGCTCCAACTAACTGTGCCCATGCAGAGAATTGGGTTGGCATAATTATATTTACATATACTACAAATTTAACGAGTCGTCTGCATCTTGAAGGCAATTATAATATCTAAGCATTAGCTACATCATAGGATCCTTTACAAATGTTTAAAAAAAATCCATGAAGAATTTTAAAATGATTAGTTTTCGGATAATAAAATGCAACTTACTTGTGGAAGACTTCATGTCATTCTCATAAAGTCATTTTTTAATGTTTCCTTATGTCTTTTTTAGCCTTTTGCCTCTTCGTCAACTTCTAGGAACATTCCGTTCATTACAGTAACTTCAATCTTTAGAATTATCAACGATCAAGGTCAAAAGAGATGAATGAAAGCGTGTTTTCTTTCGCTGGGGGGTGTGGGGGTCTCAAGTAAAATATGTTTGTATTTGGTTTTAATGGTTGATGTTTGGCAGTGTCTCAATTTATCTATACCCATATCACTGAAAACACAATCCCACGAAAAGAGAAGAATTGGTCTAGCTTGGCAAGAAGAATGAGCAATCACCAATTCAATCGAGTAAGTCATCATGAATTTCCCTTCCCTTTTCTGATCCTCCACTGTCAGATCATTTTTGTAATTCTTCCTAATATATTGATTTGTTTAAATTCGATGCCAGCTCCACATGTGCAATTCTAGTGCTTAGTTAGCATTTTCCATTAATAATCACACGGAAATGCAGAACTTGTCCTGAAAATTTCTTTGGAAATTACTTCTTCTGTTTTTTGAGGTCGGCGCCGCCGGGGCGGGGGGTTTTTTTTGCGGGGGTGGGGGATGTTTGGAGATCTTAATGAAAGGGGAGCACATGAAGAACCATTTTAAGAACATGAAAAACAATCATCTTGCTTTACTCCGTGCTTATTATCACATTAATTATGCCGTAGCCAATATAGTATGCTGGGATCTATGACCGTTCCATGGTGTGCAAGATCATGTCTCAATCCACATCGAGAGTATGCTTTGTAGTATGCCTCTCACTTCGCCAGAGCATAGTATATATAGGGTTCGTCATCAACTGTGTGAAGTCAACGAGAAAGCCTATGACCCAGAGATTCTAGCCATCGGCCCTTATCACTATGGAAATGACAAGTTCAAATTCATGGAGGAGCAAAAACTGCGATACCTGCAGCAATTGCTTAAGAGGAGAAAGGAGGAGAGCATCGACAGGTATATGCCGACTCTCAGGGAATTGGAACAGTAGGCACGTAATTGCTATGCGGAAACCATCGACCTCTCCCAAGAAAAGTTTCTTTCGATGATGTTCATTGATGGTTGTTTCATCGTTATGTTGTTCCGTGAGTACATTATAAGGGGGATTTAAAATAGCATAGGCGACTCGCTTATGCATGAAAGGGGGATTCAAAACAGCATTAGGCGCAATTTACTGTTGCTAGAGAACCAACTCCTACTTTTCGTCTTGAGCAAGCTATATGACTTGACTAGAGATCCGGACAACCATATTGAGTTCGGCCTTACCGCCAACGTGTACTCCAGAGGCCCCACCCAAAATTGGATGATTGGCGAGGAGACGGAGCATCTTTTGCATCTATATCATACGTGGCGCACTTCTGGCTTGCCTGAAACGCTCCGACCAAAATGCATACCAGTTAAATTCTCGACGACAGAGCTAAGGGAGTTAGGAGTCAGGTTTAGGGCTGCGCAAGGGGGCGAACTGAGCAACATCAAATTCGAGAATGAGACACTCGAGATATCAGTCTGTTGGGGTTTCATGAATCATGTATAGGTAAAATTAACAAAAGAATGTAGCGGAAACAAAGAAATATTTTATACATGATTCTCCGAAGGTGTTGTTCGTTCGTTTTAATAAAAAATCGGAACATAAAAGGGAGTTAAATGAATTACCTCTCGAAGTGCATTTTAAACGAATCGGTTCGGATGTTCTTCAGTTCGAGTTTCACAAGCGTCGGACCTCTAGTTCAGACACACCAACAATGGACGTCGAACGGAAGAGAGAACTTTCGAATAATCACCACTTTGACTAGGCTAGCAATCTCATGAAGTAATTCTCCGTATCCTTTTAGTATTTAGTCACGGCCCAAATAAGAGAGAATTATTTTTCTTTCTCGCGTCTTGAAGATACAAGAACACACCTATTTTTCTCTATTTTAGCAGCCCTCTCTTGTGTTTCTAAAACACAAAACACATGCACACTTTTCTCTGTTTTTCAACAGCCCTTTAACTCTCGTCCCTCAACTACAATTTTCAAAAAATAAAACCGACCAGCAACAGTTGTTGATCGATGGATGATCAGCAACCGTTGATGATCGTCCGTAGCAGACGATCGTGCATGAGCGGTGGTTGCTCATGCACGATCTTGGCATGTATGTGTATCATATGCAGATAGGCTCGTGACTATAATACAAATTAAATTAAATCTCATTTAATTTAATTATAAATCGACAATTCGATTGCAGTAATTGCAAACACATTTACAACATTATTTCTCTCTTGTTTCACGTCATCCTAATTGTTTATGGTGTGTGACACTCCTAGGTTTATCATTAAGCTGGTAGTAAGACTTGTACTAACACATTAGTACTCCCAAAAGAATTAATTGTCCTGATTAATTTTTAGGTCCTACAAGCCATGATTGACATCTAGCAATATGTCATGGCTACCCAGATAATGTGAATGCTTTAAGAATATAATGAACCTATCAGCTTTGGCTACAATGTAATTCAATCCATCTATCTTACTATGTCCCGATCAAACAAAGACCATGGAATATTTGTCAAGTTATTAATTCGATCATATGCACAAATCTAATTGACATTGATTTTATTTGAGACATAAACAATTTATTCTCAGTTACAACCCCAACCGATGATTTCAATGCAGTGTCATAATTAGATCATATATGATATCATTATTATACATTGTATGTAACAAGGAGACAGATTGCATATTGCGCACACGTGCAATTTCGTATATGAACGAACTATGACCATCAGGTATAAAGATGGATCAACAACCCGGCATTATTTGCACCCATGAACCATAGTTGTTCAATACATAAGTTAACACCGTGTCTCAGGTCTAAGGATTACTTATACACGACCAAAGTATGAACAATTAGACATTGACCACGCTAAAAGCTTCCATGTCGCTAATCGTTCCATATGCTTCACGTTAAGTGAACTTGTCTAATACAAACACATGTGTTCAAACTCAGGCATCATAATACGCAATGACATGTGACTCATCATTCCCTTAAGTATCCAATACTTAATGGTGAAGTTATGAACACATCGGTCTCAACAGGATTATTAATATCCACTCAATAATCCATCGACCGGGAACGGTTTAAAGAAGCATAACTATAAACCCGTCACATATATTCTTGACATCTCAAGAATGGGTCTACTTGCAACTGATCTTATGGAATCATTCATAAATATAAAATAATTGAACAAATGAATGAATATGTCATTGTCATTAATTAAATAATAATAATGAAAGTATAACTGAAATCCCTAATATGTAACTATTACATAATAGTTTTTAGGCATACGTCCAACAATCTGCCACTTGCACTAAAGCCAACTTATCTGGTACCTCAAACCCATTTTGTCAATATGCCTTTCAAAAGAAGACTGGGGTAATGCCTTAGTGAAGGGATATGCCACATTTTCTGCTAAGGCAATTTTCTGCAAGGCGATATCACCTCTCCCAACAATTTTTCTGATGAGATGGAAGCGTCTCTCAATATGCTTGGACTTTTGGTGAGACCTTGGTTCTTTAGCTTGAGCTTGCCCCATTGTTGTCATAAAACAATGTAATCGGTTGCTCAATTGAAGGAACTACTCCAAGTTCAGAAATAAACTTCTTCATCCAAGCAGCTTCCTTTGCTGCTTTAGAAGCAGCTACATACTCTGCCTCAGTGGTGGAATCGGCAGTTATGCTTTGTTTGGAACTTTTCCAACCAACTGCACCACCATTGAATGTAAAGACAAACCCAGACATGGACTTATAGTCATTAGGATCAGATTGAAAATCGGAATCTGTATAAGCTATAACTTTAAATTCTCCTTCTCCATATATCAAGAATAAATCTTTAGTCCTTCGCAAGTACTTAAGATTATTCTTGACTACTATCCAGTGCTCTTCTCTTGGATCAAACTGATATCTGCTAGTAATACTTACAGCATGTGCAATATCAGGTCTAGTATATAGCATAACATACATCATGCTTCCAATAGCGGATATGCATATGGTATTTTTGCCATCTGCTCTTTTTCTTTAGGAGTGTTGGGACACATCTCCTTAGAAAGACAGATCCCTTGCCTAAAAGGCAATAATCCTCTCTTGGAACATTGCATGTTAAACCGTGTTAACACTTTGTCTATGTACGTAAACTGTGAGAGGCCAATCAATCGTCTTGATCTATCTCTATAGATCTTGATACCTAAAATGTAGGTTGCCTCTCCTAAATCTTTCATGGAGAATTTCTATGACAAGAATAGTTTTATCGATGATATCATTGGTACATCATTTATAATCAAAAGTATATCATCGGCATACAAAACTAGAAATGCAATTGCACTCCCACTGATCTTCTTGTATACACAAGGTTCATCTGGATTTTTGATGAAGCCAAACGATTTGACTACCTCATCAAAACAGATATTCCAACTTCTGGAGGCTTGTTTGAGTCCATAAATGAATCTCTTAAGTTTACACACCTTCTGTTTTTCACTATTGGATTCAAAACCCTGTGGCTGTTCTATATAGATGTCATTTTCGAGAATACCATTTAGAAAAGCTGTTTTGACATCCATCTGGAATATCTCATAATCAAGGTGTGTATCTATAGCCAACATAATCCGAATGGATTTTAGCATGGCCACAGGTGAGAAAGTTTCGTCATAATCAATTCATTCTTTCTGACAATATCCTTTCACCACCAGTCGTGCTTTGTAAGTTCCAATTTGACCTTCAGCATTCATCTTCCTCTTGAAGATCCATTTACAGTTAATTGGTATAATACCATCAGGCAAATCAATTAAGGTCCAAACTTCATTGGAATACATTGAATCCATTTCGAATTTCTTGGCTTCTAGCCATTTTCTAGAATCGATGTCCAACATTGCCTCCTCATAGGTTTTAGGATCACCAAGTTGATCACTATCATTTACAATGAATAATGGTTCAATATAATTTATTGAGTGTCTACAACGAGCATGTGGGCGAGATGTTCTCACACTTCTCCTAAGAGGTTGTGTATCAGAAGCTTCCACTGAATCAGAGATTGGTATCTGAACTCGATTGTTTGGTACTTTATTATTTTCTTCTTGTAAGATTATTTTCTGCCCAGCACCACCTTCCTGGACGAACTGATTCTCCAGAAAAGAAGTGTGCTTGCTCACCAAAATTCTTTGATCTGAATGAAAATAGAAATAATATTCAAGAGTTTCCTTTGGATATCCAATGAAGCGTCCTTGTTCAGATCTTGCCTCCAATTTTTCCATTTTCAGTTTTTTCATGAAAGCTGGACAACCCTAAATCTTAATATGATTAATACTAGGTTTCCTACTATGCCATATCTCATCGGGCGTAGTTGGAACAGATTTGAACGGCACTCTGTTCAGTATATATACAACTGTCTCAGGGGCATATCCCCAAAAGGATATTGGCAAATCGGTGTAACTCATCATAGATCGCACAATATCTAATAAAGTACGATTTATTCATTCAGATACACCATTATGTTCTGGAGTTCCAGGAGGTGTCCATTGTGACAAAATGTCATTCTCTTTAAGAAAGTCTAGGAATTCAGTACTAAGGTATTCACCTCCTCGATCTGATCGAAGAGCCTTAATACATTTTCCTATTTGTTTCTCAACTTCAGCCTTGAATTCCTTGAACTTTTCAAAGTATTCAGATTTATACTTCATGAGGTATAAATAACCATACCATGACTGATCATCGGTGAAGGTAATGAAGTAATTATAACCACCTTTAGCAGTTTCATTAATTGGTCTACATACATCTGTATGTATTAATCTTAATATGCTTGCAGTTCGCGCACTTCGTCCCATAAAAGGCGCTTTAGTTATTTTTCCTAGAAGACATGCCTCACAAGTCGAGTATGACTCAAAATTTGATGGATCAATGTACCCATCATTACTCAACTTGTTAATTTTGTCTTCTCCAATATGACCTAATCGGAGATGCCAAAAATACTTTTTATTTGGACTGTCTCTAGGGCGTTTATTAGTTATGGCATTTCTATCAATTCTATTTTGCTTATTGACATCGGTAATCGCATTACCAGACATTGTAACGGTATAAAGATTATTGGTTAATAAGCTAGAACCAACACATCTTCTATTATGATAAATAGAACATACATCATCAGCAAAAGAAAATTCATAATTCTCTTTACCCAAACAAGCTATAGAGATGATGTTCCTAACAACATTATTATAGTGCAAACAGTTCTTTAAAACCATTACATGTCCATAAGGCAAACATAAACGAAAAGTCCCTATAGCTAATGCAGCAACTCTTGCTCCATTGGCAAATGTCAGGACAATCTCATTTCGCCCTAGCATCCTGCTTATTTCCAGATTCTGTAAAGACATACAAATATATGAAGTTGCAGTAGAATCTAGAACCCATGAGCTAGATTCAGCACTAACCATAAGATTAGTTTCAATAAGTATAGACACCATACCTTCATAAGGTTGGTCCTTAGGCTTGACCTTCAAGCTCGCGAGGTACTTTCTACAATTCCTCCTCTAGTGCCCTCTAACACCACATCAATGACATTTAACCTTTATCAATCTTGGATTTTGGTTGCTCAACAGGTTTGATAGGCCTCTTCCATTTCTTTTTCTTCAAAACGGTCTTACCCTTTGAAGAAGAAGCCTTAGCCATAGCCACTACATTTGGTCTCGTGTTATGCATTTCCTTCTCATAAACTACCGGCATGCTATGTAACTCAACAAGAGTTTTCTCCATCTTATGTATGTGGAAGTTTTGGACAAAACTAGAGAAGGAATCGGGTAAAGATTGAAGGATCAAATCCATAGCTAACTCGTTGTCCATAACGAGATTCAGCCTAGCCAATTCTTCAATGTGCCAGATCATTTTCAAAGCATGATCATTAATAGATGATCCTTCAGCCATCCTCATATGGTAGAAATCTTTAGATATCTCATATCTAGAGGTTTGACCATTCTCATCAAAGTAGTCCTTTAAGTGCAAAATGATTGACCTAGCATCTTCCATAGATTCATACTTCTTCTGTAATTCATTATTCATAAAAGCAAGCATATATGACCTAACTTTTAAGCCATCGTCACGCCACTTATCATAAGTGATACGCTCCTCTTGGGTTTCACCCTTAGGAAAGGAGGTTGGCATCTTTTCATCAAGCACATACCCAATTTTTTCTGAATTGAGAACAATTCTCAAATTCCTTACCCAATCAGTGAAATTGGGTCTAGTCAAACAATTCTTATCAAATATAGAAGCGAGTGGGTTTGTGTCACCGTTTTCAGAGTAATAATACATTTGTTGTAGAAAATAAATTGTTAGCTATTGTACTTTTCATAATAACTATTTCATTTTGGTCCTTAAATGAAATAGATCCTCACGCTAAATTTATATTCGAATCTCATACTCCTTAAGATGGGAAGCGGTAATCTTTGTTGGGTAAAGATTACTAGTGGGGATTAGAGTCCCACTAGCCCAAAGTCTACCTCACCTAACAGTTATTGGTGTCCTATGAACTTAGTGAGTGAACCAGCTTATTTAACGCATCATATGCGAGTCCTAATCATAACTTCGGCCTCTAGACCATGAAAGCCTCACCTAACAGTTATTGGCATCATGATCATAGTTAAGTTTAGCCCATCGTCTCATGTAAGTATTGAAAACATAAATGATTTCCTCACCTGACAGTTATTAGAAATCATTTGGCTCCAACCTCACAGCATCACATGCGTAATGGAGTGGTTCAATATTATGAATAGTAATTAACCCCTATGTATCAATAACCGGTCAGTTAACCACTATAATATTGGATCAAACCACGACGATGGAAGGCCACGAGTCCGAAACCTGTTTCGACTTAATATTATTAATAAGGAGATTTTGGTCGTTATAAATGATCTCACTTTGCACATTAACCGGTTTAACATGCAAGATAACATAAACATAATAAATAAGTCACATAAACATCTATCCTATGTGGTGATCATGGAATTATGGTTCAATGAGTCTCGAGCCAAAGAGACCCATTTAGCCATTTTAATGTTTTAATAATATGGACCTACTCTTCACTTTTTCTTCAATCTTTGAACTCTTCAAAGACCGGGCCCAGAGAGCTCATTGGTTTAATGGCTCCTCCTCTCTTGTAGTATTTACATCGACAATTGAAATACTAAACTAAACTAAAATTACATTTCATGAAAAATTAAAATAAAATAAAAGGAAGGACGCAACCTCCATTTAATAATTATAACCTCAAAAATGAATACCTGTAATCATCATACATTCATCCATACATCAATCACATATTAGGGATTTTTCCATGATCACCACCATTCCTTGTGAGCTATAAATTCAAAATTTAAAGCTCTAGAAGGCAAAGATAAAATTCTGCATTTAATCAAATTTAAAGTCGAACAATGCAAACCATGTCAAGAAATCAATATCGATGAAACAAATTTCACGAGCGTGATTTTGAACGGAAGTTGCGTTGTCAACTTTAAATTTATAATCACGAATCATTCGCAAAATATAAACACAAAGTATAACAAATTACGGATTTTTGATTCAAAATTGATTTAGTTCTAATTTTTTCTTAGTTGATTAATTTTATCACATAAATTAATCAACTTCTATAGGCCACATAAGAACAAGAGAACCGATTCTCTTAACAAAAAATAAATTGGCCACTAGAACGCAAGAATATATTTGAACTATAAATCACTTAAATGCACGAAAAACGCCTAAGGTTGGCTTTGATACCACTGTTGGGGTTTCATGAATCATGTATAGGTAAAATTAACAAAAGAACGCAGCGGAAACAAAAATAATATATATTTTATACATGATTCTCCGAAGGCGTTGTTCGTGCATTTTAATAAAAAAATTGGAACATAAAAAGGAGTTAAACAAATTACCTCTCGAAGCGCGCTTTAAGCGAATCAATTTGGATGTTCTTCGTTCGAGTCCCACAAGCGTGAGGCCTCTAGTTTAGACACACCAACAATGGATGTTGAACGGAAGAGAGAACTTTCGGATAATTACCACTTTGATCGTGCTAGCAATCTTGTGAAGTAATTCTCCATATCCTTTTAGTATTTAGTCACGGCTTGAATAAGAGAGAATTATTTTTCTTTCTCGCGTCTCGAAGACACAAGAACGCACCTGTTTTTCTCTATTTTAGCAGCCCTCTCTTGTGTTTCTAAAACACAAAACACACGCACACTTTTCTCTGTTTTTCAACAGCCCTTTAACTCTCGTCCCTCAACTGCAATTTTAAAAAAATAAAACTGACCAGCAACAATTGTTGATCGATGGACGATCAGCAACCGTTGCTGATCGTCCGTAGCAGACGATCGTGCATGAGCAGTTGCTCATGCACGATATTGGCATGTATGTGCATCATAAACAAACAGGCTCGTGACTATAATACAAATTAAATTAAATCTCATTTAATTTAATTTCAAATTGACAATTTGATTGCAGTAATTGCAAACGCATTTGCAACATTATTTCTCTCTTGTTCCACGTCATCCTAATTGTTTATGGTGTGTGGCATCCCTAGGTTCATTACTAAGCTGGTAGTAAGACTTGTACCAACATATTAGTACTCCCAAAAGAATTAATTGTCCCGATTAATCTTTAGGTCCTACAAGCTATGATTGACATCTAGCAATATGTCATGGCTACCCAGATAGTGTGAATGCTTTAAGAACATAATGAACCTATCAGCTTTGGCTACAATGTAATTCAATCCATCTATCTTAATATGTTCCGATCAAACAAAGACCATGGAATACTTGTCAAGTCATTAATTCGATCATATGCACAAATCTAATTGACATGCATTTTATTTGAGACACAAACAATTTATTCTCAGTTACAACCTCGGCCGATGATTTCAATGCAGTGTCATAATTAGATCGCATAGGACATCATTATTATACCTTGCATGTAACAAGGAGACAGATTCCATATTGTGTACACGTGCAACTTCGTATATGAACGAACTATGATCATCAGGTATAAAGACGGATCAACAACCCGGCATTATGTGTACCCGTGAACCATAGTTGTTCAATACACAAGTTAACACTGTGCCTAAGGTCTAAGGAATATTTACACAAGATCAAAGCATGAACAATTAGACATTGACCACGCTAAAAGCTTCCATGTCGCTAATCGTTCCATATGCATCACGTTCAGTGAACTTGTCTAATATAAACACCTGTGTTCAAACTCAGACATCATAATACCCAATGACATATGACTCATCATACCCTTAAGTATCCAATACTTAATGGTGAAGTTATGAACACACCGGTCTCAATAGGATTATTAATATCCACTCAATAATCCATCGACTGGGAACGGTTTAAAGATTCAGCCTAACTATAAACCCATCACATATATTCTTGACATCTCAAGAATGGGTCTAGTTGCAATTGATCTTATGGAATCATTCATAAATATAAAATAATTGGACAAATGAATGAATACATCATTACCATTAATTAAATAATAATAATGAATGTACAACTGAAATCCCTAATATGTAACTATTACATAATAGCTTTAGGGCATACATCCAACACGGTCTTGGAAGTAGGAGACCGCACCGAATCAAAATTTCGAAACCTGATTGCATATGAGCAGCATCGTCGAAGGAGAGACATCAACTACTTTACGGATTACGTTAACTTCATGGATAGCCTCATAAACTCTTCAACGAACGTCGAGGTGCTTCACCACGCAGGGATTATTAAGAACTATTTGGGGGATGACAAGGTGATTGCGCCAATTTCCAACATAATGGGTGACTACGTCACTGTATACGGTTACTATTACTCTGAGATCTTCAAAAATGTGAATGCACATTGTGACAAGAGGAGGAACGTCTAGATGGCGAAACTAAGGAGGGAAAATTTCCATAGTCCTTGGGCTTTCTTGTCCGTTCTCACAGCCATCATGCTGCTCCTGCTTACAGCAGCACAAACAGTATTTACTATTCTTTCTTACACAAAGTAAAGTTAAATGTGATCAATGTTGGTTCATATATTTCCCCTAGACAATCTACTTGTGTTCTATAGCCAATAGTATTATCTTGGTTTTCCAATGAGGACAAACCACATGTGCTTGAAGAAAGATAGTGAAAAGTATTTATGCTTTCAATGAGGTCCACAAATCTCTCTTCATTTGGAACGAGATGATTACGATAGAAAACCAGCAGGACATTAGCAACCAAGTTGGTTTATGGTTCAAAAAGAAAAGAAATAAGAGGTACAACCAACTTAGATGATTACAATAGATATGGTGGGATCACCCGACGAAGTCTCTTCTTCCCACAAAAATTTTCAGCTGGTTCCTTGATCATGCTTGACCTAAAAAAAGAGTTACAATTCAACTTGGACTCCAACTAAAAAGAACATGCAGCAGCTTCGTATCTCTGAACGATTTGATGGAATCCACATCAATAGTAGGAGAAGTCCTCCAAATGATGTTATCAGCAACCTCTGAATCAGGATGGATACTCCCAAAAACAAAATCATCCTTTGGACTGTCTCCTGATCAGCCATACTTGCATTAGTAGAAAGGCCATGCTACTCTGTAAGAAAACAACAAGCCAATGAGCTTCATAACATCAGCTTTATTTTGCTAATAAATTTGTCTAAAACAACTCAAGTGAGGGAAGCAATTGTTCCATGGGAAGCCTTATCGAAACAACATTAAATTTTCATGGAAATCAACCAACATTTAATAACAGAAACGCAGGTATAATTTCTAGTAGGATGGTCTAAAGTACATTCATTCATGTCTGCCAACAAAATATGCAATTAGCAAGGAGGTAAGTTTATTCACCTCCTTTCTATGCACATTTGATTTCATGCATTTAATAACAAAAGTAGCATTAGCTTAAAGACTCTAAACACAGACTCAATAGGTAGTACGTCCACCAACCATTAATCCTTGTAACAACATTTTCCAAATTGCACAACACATCTCTCCTTCCTACCAAACCAAGCACAATGCACCCATTGACATAACATCACATGATCGGCAGACAGTACATCCATCACGGGTTAGAAGCTAGAGGTTAGCAAGTCAAATAAGTCTTAAAAGCAAACATGTACGTGAAATATATATATATATATATATATATATATATATATATATATAAATAAATATAATAACCCCGTGTGGCACTTCTCAATGTGATTAGTATGCTCATAGGAGTTAGTTGAATCTTCATTCATATCCAACCGAGAAGACACTTCCTCCCTTGCCGCTTTTGGCATTTGTTTTTTTATTTGGTGTTTGACCATTTGTTTTGGTTGTCAATGCAAAATATAATCCATCTCTTCCGATGAGCATGTAAGAAGAAGAACCACAACTTGTAAAGGTAAGAAATGCAATATTGATGGGTAATAAAATACTAATCACAAACCAAATACTCTTCACAGGAATCTTAACGACGCAAAAAGGCACTCACCCTTGTAAGGGCATAACCAAAGAGTAAGAAAACACCAGAAAGTGGGGTGAACAGAATAAAAAAAAAAACAACAGACAGTATAAACAACAATGGATTTGGAACAATTAGTACTCGTAATCACTCAACTAAGTTGAAGCAAAGCACCATTTGGATCAATCTTGGTCAACAATTGCGAATTTGGCAAGGAATCAAGAGAGATAAACACACGAACAAAGAATCCCACAATTTTGTCCAATTTGACTAAAGTAACCAAGAGAAAGCCCAAAACTGCACCACTGTGGTCCAGGTAAGCTATCAAAATGAATAGCTACAGAAGAGACGGTTACTCGTAGTGGTTTATGTATATGCTTTTACCAATTGGGCACTGTAAGCAAAAAATTAGTGTAATTAAACCAAGGATCTAAGGAAAACTACAAAAATGGAAACGGGGCATATCATGGGTACAAAGCTAATTTTCAACTTAACCGAGGATGTTAAGGATTCTTGGTAAAGTGAAAGACTTCAAGTATCATAAAGTTTAAACAAGCAAGGTAAAATTCAGCTTCCAAGGACGGACACACACACATATATATTTAGGAAGAAGCGATGCAATCACCAAAGTTGAAAGGGAAAAGTTATTCATATAATATACTACTTGACATAGTATATTAATTAGTTGAGTACCCTCACTGGATAAAATGGACAACTTGAAGGCTCAAGAGAATATAATCTGTTAGAGAACAAATACTAGCTATTCATTCCATAAGAAGAAAAGGAGGCTGCAGGATTCTGTAATAGTAGCAAATGAAGACAATTTTCCCGGCTCTTTTGTTGAAATTAAAGAGGCTGGTCCTACACTCAAGGCTCTTAGGCCCATTATGCTTTAGAGATCAATCTTACACCAAACTGATGAGGAACTGTAAAACTACCCTTGCTCTTTCTTAATGTTCTGCAGTCGGTCTCCATCCATGCAAGATGAGCACAAATATTAGATGTTCATTCAATCTGAAGAAAAGGAGGCCGCAAAATTCCATAATAGAAACAAACAAAGACAAACTTTCCACGCTCTTTGGCTGAAATTAAAGAGGCTAATCCTACACTCAAGGCTCTTAGGCCCATTATGCTTCAGAGATCAATCTTACACCAAAGCGATGAGGAAAGCGTAAAATTGCCCTTACACTTTCTTAATGTTCTGCAGTCATTCTCCATCCATGCAATATGAGCACAGGGACAAGATGGACACTGACATAGAGAAGAAAAGCTCCATTCAAAAGCTGCTTACCCAACAAAAAAATAGTTTCACTCTGGAGTCACCCATTAGAAATTTTACAACTGGATCCATATTTCTCCTGTCAAATTAATAAGTAAGACCAAATAAATTCACAATAAATATTAAAGCTGGGCAACCTTTGTCACACACACAAAGGTTATCAAGATCGAGATGCTAAGTAGGATCCTTTCGAAGTCTTTGAGATCAGATCAATATCATAAGGTCCTACATATTTGAAGTATTAAATTCTTGCTTAATCATTCCAATTAGATGCATATTAACCTTAAACAGAGGGATAGTGAAGCTTAAATGTAGCGTTCTCATGTGAGAGATTGCTCTGGCTTATATTCTTGGTTGCCAGTTTTTCAACTAACAATTAAAGCACCATGTCAAAGATGTAAAAGCATAAAATCTCCTGCCTTTTCCGAATTTCTAATCCTTTATTTTGTCCTTCTCTCTCTTGGAATACTTATCGTCTCTTTTTTTATTTCAAAGGATAAAATATTATTTAGCTCAACTGGGACACACTCTCCAATTTACCTCCTGCTCCCCCCCATTTCCCCCTCTAACAAACCTCACTTTCACTTTGGCTATTCTAGGTTTTTCAACCTGTTTAAAGTTTAAGGTAAGTTCTAATCAAGTATACATCTAGAGAAATTTTGCTATTAGGTCAAGTCAAATCATGCGCCAATTTCTCAAGGATGTTAGAAGTCTCTCTCATCTAGTTGCAGAAAGATAGAAATTGTCTCTCTCATCTCAAAAGGATGGCACGAGTCCCGAATGCCAACGGTGGTTGATGCCCATCTCATCATTTATTCGGGATCGAAGAAGAAGAAGAGATGGTGTCTCGCACTTCTTCGCTTTCTCTTTGTTCATTCATCTCCGTCCCTTTTTTCTTAATTCTCCAAGCCTTATATTTTCCAAATGGAGCTTGAACATGATTAAGAAGAAAGTCCCACATGCACCAGGGGACGGAGACCCAATTTCATATTTGCTCCAGCTAAAAAAGTAGAATTGCCTTCTAAAGCTTGAACATTGGAATCGTAGTTGGGATCGCCATCCTAAGATACAGATCACGACCCCTACAGACTACCCTTTTTCTTAGAATCCAAATTGTTCAAAGTTTTTGAGTCGTAGAATCGAATGATCATGATCCCACAATCTGGATTGCGATCCTAACAACCATGAACACATTCACGCATGCGCACACAGAAAAGAGTCTTGTGATGGTGTGAAAGAAAGTGCAAGAAAGAGGAGACTGCAGGTCAAATTGAACGACGTACTTGACCCCAAACCCCGATAGCTACTTTCTCAAAGCAAAATAGTAAAAAATATCAACAAAATATAATCTACTTTACATGGCTAGCCATTATATGGAATTATCTCTGCCAAGAGTCCATTCAGATAGCTTCTTTCGAGAAGGTTCAACACTAGCCCTCTTCGACGATATATTCGGAATTTGCATAGGCACCATGCAAAAGCTGAGAGACAAACTACCTGACCATGTAGAGAAAGGCAACGGAGAAGAAAAGGAGTAGGAGGAAGAAAAAAGAGGCCAAAGCTGAGAAAAATGTTTCTAGAAGAGTGATATGCTCAACAAAATCCCAAAATATTTCACATGGCCAAATTGGATGGAAATATTATAGAGTAATTTTCCTCATGTTAAGCAAAGTGACATTGAGAAGAATGTGTTACAAGCACTCAAACAGAAATGGTGTCAAAGTAAATAGGCAAACGATGATGTAAATCCTTTGTCAAAGTTGTTAGTGGCCGAAGGTGATGTTAAATTGGATATATATATCAACAACGAAAAAATCCTTCATAATATTTCCGTGTAATTCAGCCACTTATGAAACATTATTGGGGATTTTGTTGACATTTTGTTCAGTTTTGCCTCTTTTTCCTTCCTCCTTTCCTGCATTTTTTTCTCCATTTCTTCTCTTTCTCTTTTGCTGCACCATCTTGTGAAGTAGAAAGATCAAATCATAAAGTTAAAATTAGGGCCCAAAATGAAATGCTTAACTATATTAATAGAGCAAGTTGAGAAAGTGTCGCAAAGCTGATTAGAGAACCTACAGCAAACAGTAAGAGAGAAAGAAGAAGGGCGAAGGAATAGAGAAGAGGAGAAGGAGAATGTAGAAGAAAGAAACAAAGAGGGGGCTGTAGATTTTTATAGTAACAGAAACCCTACACCCATTGTATTTATATTGAATATAAACTGTATATGACAATAATACCCTTATGTAAGTAAAAAAGGAAATAAAACTCTGATAATAAAGGAAACTCAATTAAAGTAACTTAACACTCCCTCTTAAGCTGGAGCATATAGGTCACCCATGCCCAGCTTGGAACAACCAGTAACAAAAGCAAGACGAAATAATGCTTTGGTAAACATATCAGCAAACTGATCTCTAAAGGCAATGTAAGGAAGCAAACTGATCTCTAGAGGCAATGTAAGGAGTAGCAACTAGCTTCTGCTTCACGGCATCACGAACAAAGTGACAGTCAATTTCTATATGCTTAGTTCGCTCTTGAAAGATAGGATTCCCAGCAATATAAATAGCTGCGTGAGTATCACACATCATATCAATAGATTGATTAATAGAAAATCCAAGCTCCTGGAGAAGAGATTTCAACCACAACAATTCGGCCACAGTATGTGCCATAGCACAATATTCAGCCTCCGCACTAGACCTGGCAATGGTAGTCTGTTTCTTGCTTCTCCAAGTAACCAAATTACCACCAATAAAGGTGCAATACCCAATTATAGACCGTCGATCATATATTGACCTAACCCAATCAACATCAAAATAGCCAACCAAAGTGGAAGAACCATTAGATTTATAAATTAGTCCCTTACCAGGAGAGTTTTTAAGATATCGAAGAATGCGACATACAGCATCCTAATGAGCCTTCTTAGTTGACTCCATAAACTGATTGACCACACCAACAACAAAAGAAATATCGGGACGTGTAAAGGTAAGATAAATTAGTTTCCCAACTAGACGTCGATATTGATGATTGTCTTCAATTTCATTTCCATCATCAACCCCAAACTTTTGATTTGGATCCATAGGAGTATCAACTGGCTTGACAATTAGTGTACCTATCTAAGACAAAAGATCAAGAACATACTTTCGCTAAGACAAATTAATACATTTTTTACTTCTTAAAACTTCAATACCCAGAAAATACCTAAGAGTTCCCAAGTCTTTAATCTGAAACTTTTACTGCAGAAAGGACTTAACCTCAGAAATGCCAGTCATATCACTACTAGAGACAATTATATCATCCACATATACCACAAGAATGACCACCCCCGATTCCTTCTTGCGAACAAAAACAAAATGATCAGAATAACATTGGTGAAAACCACATTTGGAAATCACTGAATTGAATTTTTCAAACCATGCTCTTTAAAACTGTTTCAACCCATAAATGGCCTTATGTAGTCGACATACTTTACTACAATTCTCCCCCTGAGCAACATACCCAGGAGGTTGCTCCATGTCACATCCCAGATTTTCAAATCTGTTTTCTTCTAGATAAATCGAGCATTTCATTGACACGCTTATAGGGCTGTTCTCAGAGCTTATCACTCTGGAAATAACTAGACTATCTGGGGAAGCCATTAAGGAATTTTAAGGCAATAGATTCGAGAATTCGACTAGGAATTGGCTACTCGATCGTGCTCATCTTTAGAGGTCATTACAGCATAGATATAAATCGATTTGAGATCAAAGATAGGTCGGTTCAACTAATATGTGTGGCTAATCGTGGTTAACACCACTAAATTAGAAAATTCTCATCGACTGGCACTAAATTGATTTTTCTATCGTTTTGCTACCTTGTATCCGTATTTAAATCCTCGAGATTTGCACGACAATTGTGGCTCGAAGAAAATCGACCATGGGTCATTTGCACTAAAAATCTCTGAAAAATTACCTGGTAGCCTAGGTCACATTAAAAAGCATCGAATGGAAATTAACCGCGAATTCAAGTCCGATTTCAGAAATTGAAGAGTCTATCATGTCGCAATAAATTATAAGAATGTCGATTCACCCTCCAAAGAATTTTCAGAGATTCAGAGATTTTTACGGAAAATAGATTCGGATGTTGCGGAAAATTAACGGAAATTCGGATGGGCTCAATTGAAGGAAATTTGGACTTCCAAGCCGAGCCTTTGAGTATCAGGAACTTGTAGAAAATTGTAAGGGATTTTGCTTCGTCAAATTTGGACCTCAATTGGGGAAGTTGTTGGAGGAATTGAAGCTCCAATTTGTCAAATTCGGAGCTAGGGCAAGGGGGGTGCAACATTTGCATTCAAATTGGCTTATGGTGGGATTTACTTGTGGAAAGTAATGGGGAACATTGAGTTAATGGAGGAGATGAAATTTTTGACCTTGGGCCCCCCTCCCGTCGCTGTCTTCCTCTCTTCACCGCCTTTAACTATTCTGATTTTTGTCTTCCTTCAATTACGTGGACATCTGCAGCTCTCTCTCTCTCTCTCTCTCTCTCTCTCTCTTTCGGATCAATTCCACGGTGCCAGCAGCTGCTTATTTCCTCTCTCGCCTACCGCTCCATCATCACCCTCCTTCGTCCATCTTGCTGCTTTGATCAACCCCAACAGCGTCCATCATCCCGTCTCCCCCAAGCCCACCGAAACCAGCAAACTCTTCCATTTCCCTGCATCCGCTCGGCCTCTGCCACGTCCAAGTCCCCACCATCTTCGGTCAACCATCCAGCAACAAAGACTGCATGCAGCTCCACTGCTTCGTGTCTTCTCCAGCAGCGAAGACTCCACCGAAGCGAAGCCAATCCAACGCTCACATCTCCAGCTCGGTCAGCCCAGCAGTGTCAACGGAAGCAGCTCCTTCGTTGACTCCTCCGGCCGTCCAAGCCCCCACCGATTTCTCTCCACTTCACCACTGCAGCAACCGGTCGACACTTCATCCTCCACGAAGCAGCTCAACCCATCTCCCATTTCCTCAGCTGTTTCTTTCCCCAAGACCACGCATCCAGCAGCACCGAGGCACCGCTCCTCCACGCGTCCACAGCAACGTCCACCAGTCAATTTTAGCAAGTTGTTGACCTTGCACAGCCAGCAGTGCCAGCTGCCGTGCGTTCCCCCGCAGCTCGAACGAAGCTGCTTCTTTATCCGCGTCTTCTCTTGCTCGTGGATTTCGGCCAGCTCGGAGACGCCAGCGAATCCAGCTTCGATCTTCTCCAGCAACGTCTTCGGCCCAGCAGAAGGCCACGCCAGCTCAGCCGTCTTCGCTGTTCCCCCTGTCCGCGTGTCTACGGCCCAGCGAATTCAGCCGCGACAAGCCCAATCCAGCAGGTTTTCAACGGCCCAGCAAAGCATTTTCTTCAGCCCGCATCAGCCCAACAATTCCAGCTCACGAGCCCAAGAATCCAGCAGCAGCCCATTTGAAGTCTTCAGCCCAGCCCAATTCGGTGACTAATCTCAGCTTGGGCTGAGATTTGTTGGGCCAGTTTAAGGCCCGGTCCAAGCCCGTCGGTGTCATCGCGAGCCCAAGTTCGGCTGCCATCGCATCGTCGTCGCGGTGTTTTGGTCTCCGCTTTTAATCAAGTGAGTTTTACTCACTAATGCTTTCTTAGTTTGCTAATTATGCTTAAGGGTTGATTAGATTTAATTAAGTGCAATTAGGTTGTTAGATTTGAGTGAATTAGTGATTATTAGATAATTGTGATGCATGTTAGGCAATTGAATTGTGCATTTAGCAAGCAGAGATGTACTATTATTTATTGAATGCATCTCGGGATTTTTCCGATCCGTTACGGCGTTCAATTAGGCATTATGGGCCTAAATTGGATTTTTAGTATTTAATCATTAATTTTCGAAATTAATTTAATTAATTATTTATTTTCCGAAAATTAGGCAGGGATATTTGATGACCGGAATTTTATGTTGATTGTCGTGGCGCAGTCCGTTTATTTAATTGAGCTTTATTTCGTACTGAATTGAATTATTTGTCAAAGTGGGAATTATTCTTTAATTGGATAATTGTTGGTTATTAATTGAAAAATAACCGAGCATCGGTTGATAATGCCAAAAAAATATTTGAGTGGACTACAGAAAATGTGGGAGTTATGGAAAGGAAAATATTATATTTTGGCTTAAGGCCGACCGTGTCCCCACAGACGGCTACTTTATCGAGAATGATAAAAAAAAAATGGAATTGATTGTATGATTGGGATGGTATACTATATCGACCTACGGGCGATATGTCAGCTTAGCAGAGAGCAATATACCGTTATATTATATCAACCTATAGGTAATATGTCAGCTTAGCAGAGAGCAGTATACATTATTAGTTTTGATGGAATATGTCAGTATACTATATCAGCCTAAGGGTGATATGGCAGCTTAGCAGATAGCTGTATACTTTATCAGCTTAGATTGAGTACTATCGGTATACTATATCAGCCTAAGGGCGGTATAGTAGCTTAGCAGAGAGTAGTATACCCGATCATCTCAAAAGCGAGCTATACTATCTATTTATTAGCTTAGCAGTGACTAGTCCTAATATGAACGGACTTATAGATAGTATGAGATGAGCCGACCAAGAAAGGGTCGAGATGACATGTAATCGATTAGGTTGATTGATTACTACTTTGATCCGATGTCGTGAATTGATTGATTGAATTAAAATGACTGATGAATGATCCGATTGACATGAAATCGACTCAGTCGATTGATCGAGATATCGATCTGTAATGTGATTGCTTGGGTGCCTATTGAACTGTGCTAATATGCAAGTGGAATCTGAGATCAAGGTAAGTCCTCTAACCCGTGCGTGCATAGGCAGCCCGGTTAATGCATTGGTTTACTAATCGAATCTTAAAGGGTAGAACTTGCTGAGACGTGGGCTCAATGGTTATTGTATAACCATTTCAGGACCCTGATAAGGAGCCTAAGGAGGAGGAATCTGAGGAGGAGAACCCTGATGTGAAATCTGAGGTGAAAGAAGATTAAGAAGAAGAAGATGATCCAGAGGAGTATCCTGAGTACGACCCGGATGAAGACTGAGATCCCATCCTGTCTTGTCAGACCTGGTTTTTATGTGGATAAGTGTTAGATTAGACTTCTGTGAATAATAGTGTATTATATACTATGATGTGCTCGTATAAAAATGTGGTTGTGAATTTTCAGTATGAAAAATATAGCCCTACTTTTCTATCCTATTGTTTTATTGTCTGGGGATTTATAACTGCTACCGTATGTGCTTATTTAAATAGAAAGGGTCAGCGATACATAGACATGTGATATCGCATTCTAAAATCGACCAAGGTAAGGGATGTGTGCGTGCCTAAGGATCGGGGCGTGACACTCCATATATACTTCTTCAGACAAATCATCATAAAGAAAAGCATTCTGAACATCCAATTGATATAATGGCCAATCGACATTCACAGCAAGAGAAATAATAACACGAACAGAATTGAGACGTGCCACGGGGGAAAAAGTCTCAAAATAATCCACTCCATAAGTTTGAGTAAAAGCTTTAGCAACAAGTCGAGCTTTAAGATGCTCGATTGAGCCATCCGAATTGTACTTGATAGTGTACACCCAACGACACTTCACCACATCTTTTCCAAGGGGAAGATCAACCAATGACCACATTTGGCGAGACATCGGAGCTTCCATTTCCACATCCATAGCTTTCTTCCACTCAAGACGAGACAAAGCCTTAATGGTAGAAGTAGGAATTGTGTGAGTTTGTAATGATAGAGCAAAGTCATGTAATGGAGAAGGAAGATGTGAAAGAGACACATAACGCTCGATAGGGTAAGCCAAAGAGAATTTTTGTGTGCAAGACCGAGTACCTTGCGAAGGGCAATCGAAAGATCGTCTAGACCAGGAGACAAAGATGAAGATTGATTGGAGGGCATGGAAGAGCTGGAGACTGGTGGTGTCGTAGACTGCTTTCGTCGTTGATACACCTGCAAGGGTGGAGATAATATAGAAGGACTAACAGAATCTAGGGGAATTTGTTGTGGGATAGGAGGATCATCTATAATGTCAGTTGAAAACTCTTTACCCTCAGTAGAATAGTATAGTGTGCCATCGAAAAAAGTAACATCAGCATTAACATATTGAGTATAAGTTGTAGGATCATAACATTGATAACCCTTCTGTGTATGTGAATAGCCGAGAAAAATACATTTAGTAGCACGGGGAGATATTTATCAAAACCGGAACGTAGGTTATGAAAAAAGCAGACACCCAAAAACGCGCGAGGTAAGAGGGAATAACAGCTTGTCAGGAAATACAACACTGATTAGTGACTGATGATTGAGGACAATGGAAGGCATACGATTTATAAGGTAACATACAGTAAGGACAACATCACTCCAAAATGATTTTGGCACATTCATGTGAAATAAGAGTGAACGAGCAACTTTTAGAAGGTGACGGTACTTTCTCTCGGCCACCCCATTCTGCTGAGGGGTACAAGTACAACTTGTTATAATGCCTAGATTAGAACAAAACAAAGAAATTGATTTATGTGTATATTCTAAAGCATTATCTGATCGCAAAATTTTAAGGGATGTATTGAACTAATTAGTAACCTCACGATGAAATAATTGGAAAACATGTAAAAATTCAGAACGGTCATGAAGCATATAGAGCCACGTTAAACGAGAATAATCATCCACAAAAGTAACAAAGTACTTAAAACCATTTCTACTAGCAATACGGGAAGGTCCCTAGATGTCCGAATGAACAAGTTCAAGTAAAATAGATGCACGAGAATCATTACGACTAGGAAAAGAACTATGATGATATTTCCCAAGTTCACAGGCTTCACACTCAAGAGTAGAAATTGACTTACACTCGAGAATTATTTGTTGTAACTTAAATAAAGATAAATGCCCTAAACAAGAATGCCATAAAAAGGGGGTAATAGAACTATCAGCTAGACCATTGGTGTAAGCAGAGGAGACACCATTTAGATAGTAGAGTCCATCATGTTCATGCCCTCCACCAATCATCTTCTTTGTCTGAAGGTCCTGAAAAATGCAATGAGATGGGTAAAATGTAACTGAACAACTAAGAGCTTTAGTTAACTAAATAACAGATAACAAATTTAAAGGAAGTTAGGGAACATGTAAAACAGAGGACAAAGATAAGGAATACGTAAATGAAACAGTCCCTGATCCAACCATTTGAGTCGAGGAACCATTAGCTAAAATAACTTTTGATGAAGGACTAGAGTTATGGTGGGAAGAAAATAGTTCTTGCTTACCTGTCATATGACTAGAAGCTCCCGAGTCAATGACCCAAGAGGTGTTAGGAGACAAAGTAGAGAAGGAGGCCATGTTACTTGTACGTGCAAGAGTGGCAGTGGATGAGAAATTAGAAGCCTCTAGTTGTTGGACACGCTTGATGAGTTGTGCAATCATATCATCTTGAGCCGTAGACTCAGAAAAAAATTACCCACAGGTGAGATAGATGGGTTCATGTCGCTGTAAGACACATTTCGAGAACTCCCTTCAGACACAGCATTATTTGCAGTAACTAATTGTTGAGCCCACTTAGGCTTCCCATGCTTGGCCCAACAAGTGTCAACAATATGACCAGATTTGCTGCAGTATTTACACCGACGGCTATCTCGATCAAAACTTTGTCCACTACGTCCACCACCATGACTACGACCTCCCCCAAAACCACGACCTCTATTGGAAAATTCACCATGACCACGACCACCATTACTAGCCACAAATGCTGAATTGTCTTTAGATGACATAGAAGACGGAGGGACAATGCGTTGAATTCGACAAAATGCTTCATTCATAGAAGGAACTCTCTCGTCAGCAAGAAGCTGACTCTTCACAAGCTGTAAGTCAACATTCAAGCCAGATAAGAACTTGGCCACTTGAAATTCAGCTCGTTGTGTCTCAAGTCTCTCAAGATCAGTAGTGATGGGCTGATAAAGATTGAGTTCTTCCCACATACCTTTCAAAGAACTATAATACTCTCCAAGAGACTTGTCTCCCTGTTTAAAATTAAAGATCTTCTCATATAGTTCATAAACTCTAGATATATTTTTGTCTTGTGAGTAACTCTCCATAAGATCATCCCATATCCCTTAGCAGTTGTGAGGGACATGACATTAGCACCGATGGATGGTTCCATGATATTCCATAACCACACCAGAAGTGTATCATTCTCTCTCATCCTATCACTATAGTCTCAGAATTTTCAGCAGGAGGGTATGTGGTAAGATAATGAAGTTTCCCTTTGGCATTAATTGGAGGATCCATTAAATTTAATAGTGGTAATTTGAACATTGACACTATTTGTAGGAGCCTTAGTATCACTCATGATGATAATCTCAATATAAATATATCTACCACTAATCAAGAAGGCTGAAACTTTAGTGCAAGAAACAAAACAGCAACACTGATATATAATCATATGTAATTGGCTCCATCAATTAACCAAAGGGATGTTGAAAACTCATAAATATAGACTGTTGTATAAAAGAAAATATTTGACCATAAATCTCGATTCAAATAATTATATGCTTGACGGAAAAAAAGCAAGACCAGTCAACCATAATTAATAAAGTACTTCGATTCTTGAATCCGCTGATCAGAAAGAGTTGTAATCCTTGTTCACAAACCAAACCAGATGAATCTGATATCTTCTGATCTCATATGTATCAAGACTTGAAGAGAAAACAGATAAAAATTACTGCTTTAGGTGGCTGTGCACCAAAGAAGAAGTAGGGTTACTATGGGACTCTCAAACTAGCAATAGGATCAAGTAATCAGGTAGTTAGACTTGCTCTGATACCATGTCACAAAGCTAATTAGAGAACCTGCAGCAAACAATAAGAGAGAAAGAAGAAGGGAGAAGGAATAGAGAAGAGGAGAAGGAGAATGTAGAAGAAAGAAACAAAAAGGGGGCTGTAGATTTCTGTAGTAACAGAAACCCTACACCTAATGTCTTTATATTGAATATAAACTGTATATGACAATAATACCCTTATGTAAGTAAAAAATGAATAAAACTCTGATAATAAAGGAAACTCAATTAAAGTAACTTAACAGAAAGCAAATGCAAACTCATGTAATAAACATTGCTGGCAGAACAAGTTGCACATGCATTTTTACCTATATTACATTTCAGAGAAAGAAATAATGCTCAAAATCTAAACCTAGTTTCTGCTCATTGAGTTCACCTCCTCATCAAACTCAGGTTCATTCTCAATTTTAACAGCAAATGGCTAGGATGATCGGTATCGAGTCTGGAACCTAGGACCTACCCTGTTGGGACCCGTTCCCACTTTTTGGAACCGGGAACTGACCCTATGAACCCTATAACCGACTTTGAAACCGAACCTGCCAGTTTCAGGTTCCACTGGAACCAGACACTTCTTTTCTTTTCAGTTTCATTCTTTTTTTGTTTTATTGCAGCTTGGTTATACTACAATATACAGCAAACCATTTCAATCCCATGAAGTTAGTTACCTGCCTATCCTACAACAATTCAGAATCAATGGACACGTGACTTCCCTGATCATCAAACAAACATACGCACTTGCACCAAAAATCCAAAGAAAGCTTCATAAAATATCACAACTACCACTAACCCGAAACAGCACTTCACCAAAATGACTTTCGCCACTTTTGATAAAAGAATTTTCACTTATCCTCCCTTGAACAAACAACAGAAGAATATAGAAAGGCAGAAAAAACACCAGCTGATCATTCTCCAGCTGAGCAGAACATGTCCACAGGTAAAATCGTGTAAAAATCACTTCAAGTCCCGAGCTCAGGTGGATTGCGAATCCAAGACTGAAAAAGCCAATTACCCATCGACCATCTCTCCTTCCTCGCGTATGCAAGACTCAAAAATGGACATAAGAAAACCATTAACAGATAGCAACCATGTAAAACACATCGAGACGCACCATGAGAAAACCAAACCAGAGTGTTGGGAATAACAGATCCCCGAAAAACGGATTCAACACTAAATCGAACCCATAAATCAATGCGGAAGACGAAGCCCGGGAAATCACGTATCACCGATCGTAAAGCACACCACGGATTCGAGCGTACCTTGTTAGCGACAGATTAAGCACCGACGCCAACAAGAGGAAGAGATTTGGCCCTGTTCGATCCGATGACGCCTTGAAAGGAAGAAAAACACTTACTGTTTTTCTTTTTCTTGTTGGAGAGAGAGAGCGCACGGGAGAAGGGAAAACTTACGTACGTTGAATTGCAAAACGTTGTCTTCTCTCTCTCTCTCCTCCCTTTTATACCTTCCCCCATCCACGAGCCCTATTCCCGTGGGCCGGGCTTTTTGGGCCCAACTTGGGCGGACGGGCCTTAAGCCCTTTAATTAATAAAACCATCATCTCCCACTCGCACATGGTGGGTCGAACAGTATTCTCTTTACCTCTCTTCAACATTCATACCGGTGAATAATCCGTGCGACCAGCATACTTTGAGAGCTCGTTGCTATACATCTGTTAGGAATATATAGCAGCTCATAATGGGCGTCTCACTCTGAGTAGATTCAGTATGCAGTACCCTAGATCGATCGATCACATTTATATCTCTCTTGATCTTTTTTAAACAATGATGTATGTATTGTATTGACAATTATAATTATCACAAAGACAGTCATAATTGGTCGACCAGTGAATACAAAACCACAATGTGATTCTCTAAAATCGATCTTCCTCTTTCCTTCAAACTATCAATTTCAGTCCAGCTTGCTTTTCTAGAAATGCCCCATTAGATCGAATCACCTCATGACCATTGGCAACACCCTAAGATAACAAACACTAAATAGAAATCTTGAGAATAAGTAAGAGTCCTGAGGGGACTAAAAATTGAGGAACTCTTTTCCTCAAGAGTCTCACACGAGATTAAACTTTTTGCCACTCTTATTGGTCGTCTCATGCATACGTAGTATGAAATACGTATTACGGTATTAACTCCTTTCCTATGGAGCGTATGTCTACACCTTTCAATACCGTACAGATGATAGTTCAGACATACCTAATGTCTAACTTGAGTTCACGCATCTACTCAATCACAAAATTCATCATAATTCACATCTGGCATCATAGACAGATAAAGTAAAATATGTGGGTTATTTTACTTTCGGACATCTTTAGTATTATGTCCTCATCTTAACACTCAGTTAAGGAGACATACGTATTTTAAGCTTGAGCTCTCGATTATCACCTAGATAATAAGCTTTAAAACAGTCTCATCTCTATTTATCACATAGTAATTAGAGGCGATTACCCGTGTGAGTGGGCTAATCTTATATATGTCCGACATACTTCTCAACTTAAAATAATGCACTGAGCATTAAGATGCATAAAGATCATACAAAGATTCATAGGCATTAATAATGAAACAACACTAGTTCATAATTGTGAACAACTCAAGGAAATTACAATCCAGTACATCAGACTCTACGCAATCCTAGAGATTTTACATGACCACAAAACACATCTCTAGGTATTGGCTTTGTCATAGGATCTGCTACCATTCTATGCGTAGATATGTACTGTAAGTTCACATCCTTTCGTGCAACCATATCTTTCACAAAGTTATACTTGGTATCTATATGTTTGGTCTTGCCATGATATTTTGGATCTTTGGTGTACGCTATAGTTGCTTGGCTATCACAGTTAACCAACAATGAATTTGCAGCTTTCTCATTAACACCTAAATGATCCAAAAATCTCTTAAGCCAAACTCCTTCTTGTACCGCTGCTGATAATGCCACGAACTCAGCTTCCATCGTGGACAATGCTATACACGTTTGCTTCTTCTTTGCTCCATGATATAGCGCCATTGTTCAAGTAAGAAAGCAAATCCAGAGGTAGATTTCCTTTCATCTAAATCTCCTCCCCAATCGGCATCGAATAGCCTTCAAGTCGCGAGATCCTTTCCTTGGTAATTCAACTTGAAATCAGCAGTTCCCTTCAGATACCTTAGTATTCTCTTGACGGCTTTCCAATGTGCTAGACCTGGATTGGATTGGTATCTACTCACCATTCCAACTGCAAAACATATGTCGGGTCTTGTACACATCATAGCGTACATCAAGCTCCCAACAGCACTAGCATAAGGAACATGTTTCATTTGTTCCTTCTCTTGTGGAGTCCCCTGGACACGATCTATGGCTCAATCCTTCACCTTTTGCAATAGGAGTGTCTATGGGTTTACGAGTCTTGCATACGAAATCGTTCAAGAACCTTATTAATATATGTTTCTTGCGAAAGAGACAACGATCTCTTCGAACGATCTCTTGAAATCTTAACTCCAAGAATGTATGCAGCCTCACCCATATCCTTCATCTCAAAGTTGGAAGACGACCAAATCTTGACAGTCTTAACAAACTCCATATTGCTTCCGGCAATTAGTATATCATCAACATATAATAATATGATCATAAATTGATCCTTGAATCTTTTGATATATACACAATGATCCTCATCAATCATCGTAAAATCATATGCCATTATGGCATTATGAAAACGTATATACCATTGTCTTGATGACTGCTTAAGACCATATATCGACCTCAAAAGTCGACATACTTTTTATTCTTGGCCTTTCACTATGAAACTAGCAGGTTGTTCCATATATATTTATTCCTCTAATTCTCCATTGAGGAAAGCAGTCTTTACATCCATTTGATGTAACTCGAGATCTAGACTTGCCACTATTGACAGAATAATGCGAATCGAGGTAAATCTCACTATAGGAGAAAACGTATCTTCATAATCAATTCCTTCCTGTTGATTATACCCCTTCGCCACAAGGCGAGCCTTATGCATTTCAATCAAGCCATCAGCCTTTCGCTTTATTTTGAGAACCCATTTGTTCCCAATAGCTCTGCATCCTTTTGGAAGATCAACCAGTTCCCGGACTTTGTTTGATTTCATTGACTCCATTTCCTCTTCCATTGCATTAATCCATTTTTTTTTCCTTACTAGGGCAATTCGAGCCTCATTAATATTTCTTGGCTCATCCTCATCTTGCGGAACAACCATAAAAGTTTCCCCTTCAATGTCAAAACGTCGACGGGGAATGCTTTGGTGACTTGTTCGCCGTATGGGAGATTGTACACTTTGCACATCATTGCTCATCATGCTCCCACTTAGATTAGGTAATGATGATGTCGTCTCATCATGTGGCTGCAATTGAGAATGAATTGAATTCAATTCATCACTTCTCATATTACTCCCACTTGGACGAACTCCACTAACATCATTATCCTGATCCAATGTCTCAAATAGGGAACAATCTTCCCCTATTTGGCCCTTCTTAGGAAATTCATCCTCTAGGAATGTGACATCTCGTGATTCAAACTCAGTTATACTCCTACTTTCCTGCTCACCTATGAACACATATCCTTTCGAGTGTTCTGAGTACCTTATGAAAATACTCTTCTTTCCTCTGGGACCCAATTTCCCAAATTTGTGAAATGACTCATGTGTATAGGCGGCACAACCCCATGGCTTAAGAAAACTTAAGTTCGGTTTTCTACCTGTCCATAACTCATATGGAGTGGAAGTAACTGATTTGGAAGGCACCCGGTTAAGTATATATGCAGCAGTTAACAATGCATCACTCCAAAAGGTGATAGGTAAGTTAGCATGCGCCATCATGGACCTAACCATTTCCAGTAGGATTCTGTTTCTTCTCTCCGCAACACCATTTTGTTGAGGAGTATATGGAATAGACAACTGTCTTTCTATTCCTTTTTCATCATACAATTTTCTGAACTCATCAGATAAATATTCTCGACCTCGATCGGATCTCAATGTTTTTATTTTCTTGTCTAATTGATTTTCTACTAGGTTCATAAACCTTTTGAAACAACTTATTGCTTCAAACTTATGAGAAATCAAATAGACATATCCGAATCGAGTATAATCATCAATAAAGGTGATGAAATAAACAGCCACATGCCTTCCTCTCACATTCATTGGACCACATACATCAAAATGGACTAAATGCAGAGGAAATTCAGCTCTTTTACCTTTCCCAAATGGTTTCCTTGTCGTTTTCCCTTCTAGGCAATGCTTACATATGGACAAATCGACTTTTTCAATTGCCCAACAAGCCCTCTTTGGCTAGTCTATTCATACGTTGTTGGCCAATGTGACCAAGTCTAGCATGCCACACATTCACATCATTATCATAGGTATTAGGAAATGTGATAAGAGAATAACAAACAGTTGTATTAACATACTCAACATCTAATACAATGAAACTATCCAGAAAATAACCACAACCATAGTAATTTGTATCCAAAAATAAATCCACACCTCTATTATAGAAGTTCATATTAAAACCTAGTCTAACCAACACTAAAACAGACACTAAATTCCGACAAATCTTCGGAGCATACAACACATCGTGTAGGAACAAAGTGCATCCACCACGCATATTCAGTTAGCATATGCCAATTCCTTTCACTTCAGCTCTGGAGTTGTTTCCCACATAGATCCACTTAGTTCCAGTAGGTACTCGTCAGAATTCCACAAAGGATCCTCTATCCTTCGCTACATGGTCCGTCGCTCCTTCTTTGGCTCACAACAGTCGCGAGCATAGTGACCCTTCTTGTCACAGTTGTAGCATTTCACCCTTATAAGCTTCTTCATGCGAGGACGCTTTCCTCTATCATGTTGGTTAAACTTGGGTTTCTTCCCTGAAGGACCTGCTTCTTCCTTGCCTTTCCCTTTATCAAACCAGTTAGGGCGCTTGCGCTTGGAGCTCGAAGCTCCATGTGAGCTAGAACTAGCATGATAAAGTTCAGCATCCGGCTTAGCCGCCAAGAGGGAGTCCTCTTCCAGCTCAAGATGACGCATTGCATCCCCGAAGGTTTTGATATTATCATTATGGGTCAGGTGCACCTTCATATGCTCCCAACTCTGAGGCAAGGAATGAATCACTGCTTGCACTTGCTGCTCATCTGTGAGGACATGGCCAGCATCTTTCAGCTCATTTATCATGTTTGACATCTTTCTAAGATGTTGCTTCATGGTCTGACCATGAGGCTTCTTATAAGAGTCAAACTTGATAGTGAGCTACCTCAGTCTGGTCACCGAAGTATGACCAAATCTTGCCACCAATGCTTCCCACATTTCTTTGGCATTGTCAAAACGCCTAAACTCTCGCATGACGTCATTGTCCATGCTGCTCAGCAACGTAATGCGAGCAAGAGAGTTCTTTCGTTTCCACGCAGCAAAAGCTTCCTTATCTCTTATGTGCTATGCAGTGTTTCCTTCTTCATGTTCTACCATGGTCAGGTTAAGAGCCTCAAGTGCTTCTTGCTCTTCCAGCACATATTGGATTTTCATTTGCCAAATTTCATAGTTGTCTGCATTTAGATTTTTACCTTTTTTCAGTTCGACAACTATGCTCTTTGTGGCTGAAGCCATTGATCTAAACACATCAGACAAATATGCAAGAATTATTAATGCATATCATTTATGCATCCCTATTTGCATGGACCCATCATATTAATGAATAATTTCAAGCAAGGCTTCAGAATCAAAAGGTCACTACGTTTCCAATCATCCTCCAAAAAATCCGAACTTAGAACTATCATTAATATGATTGTCTCATGCAAAATCAATTCTATGAAGCTACAAAAACTTCTAAAACTACCCACAGCTAATTACCCACAGCAACCAGCAACAACAGAAAGCAACAGATAATTGACATACAATATAATAATGCTTTCATATAATACAACCAATAAATAGGTTGTTACATCAACAACAATTAGGTAGTAAACAATACATAAGATGTCCACAAAGCACACTTAACTAAGATCAGCCAATATAACTAACACCAAGTCAGCACACGAACTGGGAAAGATCCTCTTTTGTTCAATTTCTTGATCTTTTCCCTTGTAACAATGCAGTAATATTCATTTACAAAATCCATCACAATTTGCTTATATGAAGCAGTTCCGTTGACATCCAATATGCGATTCAACACATCTTGCCATTCAGGTGGAAGAGTGTTTATGAAAAATCGCACCATCTCTGACTATGACATAGGACGACCGTTCCACATGACCTGTTGAATTTTCCCGTTGACTTCAAGGACGTGATCAATTAAGTCACCTCTCTCCCATCGATGATCAGTCAGCTCAGCTATCAACTTAAACAGTCTATCCTTTTGTTCATCGGTAACTGCGCGAATAGGTGTGCGCAACCTTAGGGGAGGCATAGTTCCTGCAACAAATGCAGAACAAATAAGGGATCACATTATAATCCATATAGACTTAATTGAAAAAGAAACACATTTTTTTTTCGGGTCAACAGTCAACGGTCAACAGTCGTCGGACCGGTCGGACCGGAGGGGCCGGCTCAGGCGAACCGACTGCATGTGCCACGAGCGTGCACGGGCTGACGTCATGTAGACGTCAGTCGGCACGTGCTGAGTGCGTGCCGGGTCTCCGCGGTTCGAGTCAGGTCGGATCGTCGCTCGGCCAACCGACGTCATCGTTGACGTCATCGATGACGTCATCCCAGCGGTTACTAACCGTTGGGTGACGTCATGCTGACGTCAACACGTGACGTCAGCACGCGTCGGTTTGCCGACCGGCGCGTGCTGGTTCGCCGCCGGCAGCGCGCACGTGCCGGTTCGCGCCACCGGCGCGTGTGGCGCATGCGCTGGCCAATGCCAGCAGTTCGGGCGCGCCGCACCCATGCGCAGTGCCTTCTGGCTGCGCGTGTGGGCGCGTGTGGCATCTCCCGGCGGCGCACGACCTGTCATCGGACTCCTCTCGACGTCGCCTTTCTTCCTATGCCATTATAATTCGATTTCGACTTACGAAAACTCGGAAAAATGGCTGAACAGCGCTCGGGTGTCGAGATTTCTCACTCCGATCCGTACGGCCGAATTGTTTTTGCGAAAAATCAATCAAAAAACGTCAAACTGGTCGGGAAAACGTGAACTAGGGCTTTGATACCAATGTTGGGAATAACGGATCCCCAAAAAACGGATTCGACACTAAATCGAACCCCTAAATCAATGCGGAAGACGAAGCCCAAGAAATCACGCATCACCGATCATAAAGCACACCACGGATTCGAGCATACCTTGTTAGCCACGGATTAAGCACCGACGCCGACAAGAGGAAGAGATTTGGCCCTGTTCGATCCGATGACGCCTTGAAGGGAAGAAAAACGCTTACTGTTTTTCTTTTTCTTGTTGGAGAGAGAGAGCGCGGGAGAAAGGAAAACTTACGTACGTTGAATTGCAAAACGTTGTCTCTCTCTCTCTCCTCCCTTTTATACCTTCCCCCATCCACGGGCCCTATTCCCGTGGGCCGGGCTTTTTGGGCCCAACTTGGGCGGACGGGCCTTAAGCCCTTTAATTAATAAAACCATCACAGAGGAAACGAAGGGTAGAATTAGGGCAAATAGGCCGCAAGAGGCGAGGGGCAAATTGGTACCTGAAAAACCGTTGAGGTTGAGAGTGAGCGTGACTAAACTATGAGCCTCGAGGACGTGAGTTGAGCGAGAGAGAGAGGGTTCGTGAGTTGAGCGAGGTGTGAGTGAGAGGGATCGCAAGCTAGACGTCTGGAGCCTGCTTTCGGGTTTCATTTATAATAAAAAAAAATTAAATGGATGGTTCCGCAACTAAAATAAGAAACTAGACCGGTGTCCACTTTTTATTCAAGTTTTTAGGAACTGAAGATCGGTCCTGGCGGTTCTGATTTGGACGATTTCTTTTTGCTCATCCCTACGGCTAACAACCATACTTTACTCTTTATCAAGCTTTCATGTTTAGTTGGCATTGGGTGAAGGTACATTTCTAAAATACCGTAAAAATATTATAAAATGGTAAAAAAATTTAGGGTGGAGTAAAGTGCCATTAATTTAGAGTTAATATCACGAAAATCATCAAATTAGTATGTTTATGATAAATTTATTAAAAATTAATTTTCAACCCTAAAAAACTCCAAATTAATATACATGTGACAAGTTTACCCTAAACCAATTTTTTTACCATAAAAAACCTCAAACTAGTATATTTGTGACAAATACACTTTTTATTAGTTTTTGTTAAATTAGATTAATACCACAAAAAAACTACAAAACTACCGCCCATGTGACAAACTAAGCATACAACCTCAAACTGTTATACTCATCAACTATCACGTATCATATAACTCATGAATTTGATAATAAAATTTAACGAAAATTAAATGATGATAAATTTGTCATAGATATACTAATTTGAGATTTTTGTAGTAAAAAAATTAATTTGAGGTAAATGTGTTATAATTATACCGGTTTGGGCTTTTTCGTGGTATCCTAAATTAAAGTACATCCAAACTAATGTATAGGAAGCAAAATCATGTCAACTAGGACAGTTCATGGGACCTAGTCCTTAAATGAAGTAGTAAACAGGAATGCTACTCTTAAAGGGCAATCTAACCAGGATCTCTACCAATAATGATGCTAAAAATATGAGAAAAGGAAGCATATTAAGTGCGTAAATTGTCAAGCATATTAAGTGCGTAAAATATCAAGAATTTCTCCACTCGCTTATATTTACCAAAAGCAAGCTCGTATGACGGTGAAATTTAAGACAACAATCAAAATCTTTCATACATATGCACCTCCAGAACAGGCAAAAATAAATGTTCCTTCTCACAGTAGTAGGGCAAATAGTATTTACTATTCTTTCTTACACAAAGTAAAAATAAATGTGATCATATATTTCTCACAGTTTATTGGAATACGGAGAATAGTTTACATATAGTCTGTGAAATCTAAATACGCAACTTGATAATCTCTTAACACATTGTTTCAACCGCACCAATCCAGAGAATTTGGCAAGCATCTTTATATATGCATTTATCACAATTGTACAAGTTGCCCCCGTCGTGAAGCTATTATTTTCTAGCTAGCAGGTAGAATGTAGGACTCTTTCCACAAATTTTGTGAAATTTTGTGAAATCGTCCGTTTTCACATAGTACAATGAAACTTGTGGATGACTTCATATTTTTTTTATTGCAGTACTCTCTGCCATCGGAAGTACTGACGACCAAGGTCGATGGGCCAAAGAAAAAGGTGTTTGAATTTTGTATAAATGGTTGGTGTTTGCCGTAGTCTCATTTTACCTCTAGGTGATAGTAGTAATTTCATGCTCGGGAATTGTAAATTACAATAATATTTGAACAAAGGATTATTTAATTAGCATCTGTTTAAGTAAATGGCTGACAGGATGAGCCTCTCGGGCTTCGGAAATCCGGGCTCGAAAAGCCCAAGCCGAAATGCATCTCTACGCGACAACGCAAGGTTTCTTGTTCTCTCGCTCTCGCCATGTACGATCGCATGTTTTCACGCATCCAACCTGCTGATTCTTCCTCCATCCTTCGCCTCAACTTCTGTTAGCATCGTCGCCCTCTTCTCTCTCGCTCTCGCCATGTACAATCGCATGTTTTCACGCAGAAAAACAGAACTGGTTACTGCGTGATAGTAGCTGGTCTATCTCAGCGAGAAGAATGAGCAACCACCAACTTAATCAAGTAAGTCCTGCGAATTTCCCTTCCCTTTTCTGATCCCTGTTGTGATTATTCACACTGAGAAAAAAAGAAAACATAATGTTGAAGGATGAGACCATTTCTTTCAATTCTGAGTTGCGGTCCATTAATTAACACGATTCTAGCAAGCACTTAAAATTAAATCATACACGTTTGATCTAATTCAGGGCGCCGAAATTATGTTGACTAACGTGTCTCAGCTAGACAGTCACTCAAGCATCAATTTTGTCTTCTCTTGGTTCAGTTACCGATTGCTTTCATCCTTCTAGAGAGGGTTAATCACACAAATAATTTCTAACCTTACGTCTACCATTTAATCAGTAGTACCAGGCCAGTGGCAGCCTTGCCTCCCTAGATCCAAAAATTCCTTATATTCTTAGGTAGAATTTATTTTTATATTTTTTAAAGCAGTCATTTAATGTTATTTAGATAGAAGCTTGTCTTGCCTTCTCTAACCTGAAATCCTCAGTTCCCATCGCATTTAATAACATTTCTGTATTTTATCTTGGTTGAATTTCATTCCAATTATTCTTCTTATGTAGTTTAAAAATATTCAGCGTGGTTCTTACGCCTTCAACATCGATGGTAAGTAGCTCACAATAAGAACACCCCAATTAGCTTTAAAATTCACATGTTAGTGTCTAAAAGGTTGTCCTTGCTTGGTGGCTGGAGAGAGAAAATTTTGGGACTCAAAAGTTTGGAAATATATATTTAAGTGTCGAAATCGAAGCAAAATAGATTAGTCAAGTGTTAACTGTGAGAAAATCCAGTCAAAATGTTAACGTAGCATTTTTTTTTTTTTTTTGAGACAAGTGAAAAATGACGACGTGGCTAAATAAGCAAAAAAACGATGTTATTTTGCATGCTAACGTGGTTAGTAAGCTAAAAACGAAGTCATTTTCTCTCGAATTTGAATTTTAATATAATATTATTTAACTTAAATTTAAAACTAAAAAAATTTAAAAATAAAAAATAAAAGGAGGGTTGCAAACGGCGAGGGCTATGCAAGCCCTCCTCGCGCCACCTCACCACTATCACTCGGAAGGGCCAGCGATGGTGGGGTAGAGTCAATCAAGGTCGTCGGGCCCTAGTGGTGAGGGCTCATAAGCCCAGGCCTAAATCTAGGGTGAGGGTTGCAGCCCTCCTCCAGATCCGACTAGGGTTGCTAACCCTCGCTTAATAGGCCAAGGGCCAACACTGGCTGGGGGTCTTGCTGAATCTTGATGAGGGCTGCGACCCTCGCCCCAAAGTTGGGCAAGGGATTGTAGGCCCTCACCACTAGTCAGCCGGGGTCGTCGAGCCTTGGCCGGGGCCAATGACCCCGATCAACCCTTCCCCCATCGTTGCCGACCCTCCTCGAGGGCTGAGCCCTCACTGTTTTGCAATCTTCATCTATTTTTCTAAGATAATTTAATTTAATGAATTATTAATATTGAAATAAAATAAAAAGGTAAAACGACATAGTTTTGGTTTTTTTTTTTTATTGACTCGACTCTCCGATGAGTCACGTAGACGAGTTATATTATTAAAAAATTGTCACGTAAGATTTTCGGTCAAAGTCACTAGACTTAGAAATTAGATATCCCAATTTTTTTTTTAAAAGTAACATTTAAGTATCCCGTGCTAAGTTTGACACTTGTGCTGTTCTTTTGCCTTCCCAAGAGTCAAAACTCGTCCATAGAGCAAAATGGGGTTCTACGAAGCTCAAAAGTAAAAAGCTTATACAGCTGTTAATTTATTCTCGGAGCAATATTATAAGAAGCATTGACCAAAAAAAAGTATCCCATGCCAAGTTTGGCAACTGTGCTGTTCTTTTGCCTTCCCAAAAATCAAAACTCGTCCATAGAGCAAAAGGGGGTTCTCCGAAGCTCAAAAGTAAAAAGCCCATACAGCTGTTAATTTATTCTCGGAGCAATATTATAAGGAGCAATATTATAAGGTTCGTAATTTTTCTTCAGCTGTCCATCTGTTTGTATTGAATGTCCACACCACGTGTTCAACCACGGTGCTTAATTTGCATTGTCCATCGATATTCGCACAAAAATACGAATTTGTCTTGAAATTTATTCAGAGATTAGTTTTTTTTCTACTAGTTTTGGAAATTTAGTTTTAAGAATTATATGCGTCATGAAAAATAGTATGATGACCAAAAGTGAAAATTGAAATAGTTCATTAGAGCGCATTTTTTGTAAGTTGCCCTAAATCAAAGGTAAGCACATGTAAAACAATCATCTTGCTTTACTAAGTGCTTATTATCACATTAATTATGTCGTAACCAATACAGCATGCTGGGATCTACGACCATTTCTTGGTGCAAGATCATGCCTCAATCCACATCGAGAATATGCTTCGAAGTACGCTTCCCACTTTGCCGGAGCGTAGTATATTTAGGGTTCATCATCAACTGCGCAAAGTCAACAAGAAAGCCTATGACCCAGAGATCCTAGCCATTGGCCCTTATCACTATCGAAATGACAAGTTCAAATTCATGGAGGACCGAAAACTGCTATACCTGCAGCAATTGCTTGAGAGGAGAAAGGAGAGCGTTGACAGGTATATGCCGACTCTCAAGGAACTAGAACAGCGGGTGCGTTATTGCTATGCGAAAATCATCGCCTCTCCCAAGAAGAGTTTCTTGCAATGATGCTCATTGATGGCTGTTTCATCGTTGAGTTCTTTTGTAAGTACAATAATATGATACCGATAGACAAAGACGACCCGGTTATGCGTGGACGTGGGATTCTAAATGGCATTAGGCGCGATTTACTGCTGCTAGAGAACCAACTCCCACTTTTCGTCTTGAGCAAGCTATATGACCTGACTGAGGACGAGCATCATGAGTTCAGCAAAGTTGCAATCATGTACTTCCAGGGTGAACGAAAAAGCCCCGACCGAAATTTGACGATTGGCAGCTGGGAACATCTTCTGCATCTATATCACGCGTGGTGCACTTCTGGCTTGCCTGAAACGCCCCAGCCGAACTGCATACCAGTCATCCCCTCGGCGATTGAGCTAAGGAAGTCAGGAGTCAGGTCAGTCATGCCCTCGGCGATGGAGCTAGGGGAGTCAGGAGTCAGATTTAGGGCTGCGCAAGGGTGCAAACTGAGCGACATCAAATTCAAGAACGGGACACTCGAGTTACTGGTCTTGTATGTAGAGGACGACACCGAATCAAATTTTCGAAACCTGATCGCATACGAGCAGCATCGTCAAAGCAGAAACATCAACTACTTCACGGATTACGTGACCTTCATGGATTGCCTCATAAGCTCTTCAAAGGACGTCGAGGTGCTTCGCCACGCAGGGATTGTTAAGAACTACCTAGGCGATGACAAGGTCGTTGCACAGATGTTCAACAACATCGGTGATCATGTCACTGTATCCGATTCCTATTACTCTGAGATCTTCCCAAATGTGAATGCACATTACAACAAGACGTGGAACGTTTGGATGGCGAAACTGAGGAGGGAATATTTCTATAGTTCTTGGGCTTTCTTGTCCGTTCTCACAGCCATTGTGTTGCTCTTTCTCACAGTAGCACAAACAGTATTTTCTATTCTCCCTTACACAAAGTAAAGTTAAATGTGATGAATGCTGGTTCATATATTTCCCTGGACCATCTACTTGTGTTCTATAGCCAATAGTATTATCTTGGTTTTCCAATGAGGCCGAATCAGATGTGCTTAAAGAAAGATATTGAAAAGTATTTATGCTTTAAATGAGGTCCACAAATCTCTCTTCATTTGGCACTAGATGATTACAACAGAAAACCAACAGGACATTAGCAACGAAGTTGGTATAAGGTTCAAAAAGAAAAGAGAGAAGAGGTACAACCAACTTAGATGATTACAATAGATATGGTGGGATCACCCTACGGATTCTCTTCTTCCCACAAAAATATCCAAGTTGGTATAAGGTTCAAAAAGAAAAGAGAGAAGAGGTACAACCAACTTAGATGATTACAATAGATATGGTGGGATCACCCCACGAATTCTCTTGTTCCCACAAAAATATCCAGCTGTTTCTCTGATCATGCTTGACCTAAAAAAAGAGTTACAATTCAACTTGGACTACAACTAAAAAGAACACGCAGCAGCTTTGTATCCCCAAACGATTTGATAGAATCCACATCAATAGCAGGAGAAGTTCTCCAAATGATATTATCAGCAACCTCAGAATCAGGATACTCCCAAATACAAAATCAGCCTTTGGACCGTCTCCTGATCAGTTATACTCGCATTAATAGAAAGGCCATGCTACTCTGTAAGAAAATAGCAAACCAATGAGCTTAACATGAGCCTTATTTTGCTGATAAATTTGTCTGAAACAGCCCCAAGTGAGGACAGCAATTGTTCCTTGGGAAGCCTTATCAGGACAACATTAAATTCTCATAGAAATCAACAGACATTTAATAACAGAAACGCAGGTATAATTCCTATTAGGATGGTCTAAAGCACATTCATTCATGTCAGCCAACAAAATATGCAATTGGCAAGGAGGTAAGTTTATTCACCTCCTTTCTCTGCACATTTGATTTCATGCATTTAATAACAAAACTAGAATTAGCTTAAAGTCTAAACACAGACTCAAGAAATAGTACACCCACCAAGCATTCATCCTTGTAACAAATTTTCCAAATTGCACAACACATCTCTCCTTCCTACCAAACCAAGCACAATGCACCCAATGACACAACGACATCATATGATCAGCAGATAGTACATCCATCACAGGTTAGAAGCCACAGGTTAACAGGTTTAATAAGTCGTAGAAGCAAACATGTACATGAAACATGTATAATAACCCCATGTGGCACTTCTCATGTGATTAGTATGCTCATAGGAGTTAGTTGAATCTTCATTCATATCCGACTGAGAAGACACTTCCTCCCTTGCCACATTTGGCATTTGTTTTTTTATTGGGTGTTTGACCATTTGTTTTGGCTGTCGATGCAGAATATAATCCATCTCTTTGGATGAGCATGTAAGAAGAAGAACCACAACTTGTAAAGGTAAGAAACGCAATATTGAAGGGTAATAAAATACTAATCACAAACCAAAAACTCTCAACAGGAATCTTGACGAGGCAAAAAGGCACTAACTCTTGTAAGGGCATAACCAAAGAGCAAGAAAAACACCAAAAATGGGGGTGAACAGAATCAGAAAAAACAACAGACGGTATAAACAACAATGGATTTGGAACAATTAGAACTCGTAATCACTCACCTAAGTTGAAGCAAAGCTCCATTTGGATCAATCTTGGTCAACAATTGCAGATTTGGCAAGGAACCAAGACAGATGAAAACGCGAACAAACAGCACCACTGTGGTCCAGGTAAGCTATCAAAATGAATAGCTACCAAAGAAACGGTTACTCACAGTGGTTTAAGTCTATGCTTTTACCAATTGGGCATTGTAAGCAAAATATTAGTGTAATTAAACCAAGGATCTAAGGAAAAATACAAAAATGGAAAGGGGGCATATCATGGGTACAAAGTTAATTTTCAACTTAACCAAGGATGTTAAGGATTCTTGCTAATGTGAAAGACTTCAGGTATCATAAAGTTTAAACAAGCAGGGTAAAATATGGCTCGCTTCCAAGGATATACATATATATTTGGGTAGAAGCGATGCAATAACAAAGTTAAAAGGGAAAAGTTATTCATATAACATAATACTTGACATAGTATATTAATTAGCTGAGTAACCTCACTGGATAAAACGGACAACCTGAAGCATCAAAGTGAATATAACCTGTTGGAGAACAAATATCAGCTATTCATTCCATCTGAAGCAAAGGAGGCTGCAGGATTCCGTAATAGAAGCAAACAAAGACAGCTTCACCACACTCTTTTGCTGAAATTAAAGAGGCTAGTCCTACACTCAAGGCTCTTAGGCCCATTATGCTTCAGAGATCAATCTTACACCAAACTGATGAGGAAACTGTAAAATTGCCCTTACACTTTCTTAATGTTCTGCAGTCAGTCTCCATCCATGCAATACGAGCACAGGGACAAGATGGATACTGATATAGAGAAGAAAAGCTCCATGTTAAAGCTGCTTACCCAATAGAAAAGCAATTTCACTCTAGAGTCGCCCATTAGAAATTTTACAACTGGATCCATATTTCTCCTGTCAAATAAATAACTAAGATAAAATAAATTCACAATGTATATTAAAGCTGGGCAACCTTTTTCATACACACAAAAAGGTTATCAGGATCGAGATGCTAAGTAGGATCCTTTTGAAGTCTTCAAGATCAGATCAAGATCATAAGATCCTACATATTTGAAGTATTACATTCTTGCTTAAATCATTGCAGGTAGATGCATATTAACCTTTACAAGAGGGATAGTGAAGCTTAAAGGTAGCATTCTCATGTGAGAGATTACTCTGGTTCAAATTCTTGGTTGCCAGTTTTCCAACTAACAATTAAAGCACCATGTCAAAGATGCAAAGGCATAAAATCTCCTTGCCCAAGTTTTTAAGGTGTATTAAATAGGATCACAATAAAATAATCACCGTAATAATCAAGAAGAAGGCTGCCAAGAAATTACTTTCGTGCCTCTTCCGAATTTCTAATCCTTTATTTTGTCCTTCTCTCTCTTGGAATACATATCGTCTCTTTCTTTATTTCAAAGGATAATATATTATTCACCTCGATCTAGGACACACTCTCCAATTTAACCCAACCTCCCCAACTCTCTCTCTCTCTCTCTCTCTCTCTCTCTCTCTCTCTCTCTCTCTCACAAACTCACTTTCACTGGCTATTCTAGGTTTTTCAACTGTTTAAAGTTTAAGGTCAGTTCTAATCAGTATACATTGAAAGATATTATGCTACTAGGCCAAGTCAAATCATGCGCCAATTTCTCAAGGATGTAGAGGTCTCTCTCATCTGGTTGCAGAAGGACAGAAGCTTTGTCTCTCTCATCTCTAAAGGATGGGGCAGTTCAGAAAGCCGACAGTGGTCGATGCCCATCTCATCATTTATTCAAGACTGCAGAAGAAGAAGTGATGGTGTCTCTGCACTTCTTCCCTTTCTACTGTTCATTCATCATCATCCCTTTTTCTTAATTCTCCAAGCCTTACATTTTCCGAATGGAGCCTGAACATGATTAAGAAGAAAGTGGCACGTGCGCTAGGGGACAGAGGCCCAATTTCATATTTGCTCCAGCTAAAAAGGCAGAATTGCCTTCTAAAGCTTGAACAGTGGAATCGTAGTTGGGATTGCCATCCTAAGATACAGATCACGACCCCTGCAGACTACCGTTTTTCTTAGAATCCAAATTGTTCAAATTTTTTGAGTCATAGAATCGAATGATCGTGATCCTACAATCCGGATCGCGATCCTAACAACCATGCACACATGCACGCACGTGTACACAGAAAAGAGTCTTGTGATGGTGTGAAAGAAAGTGCAAGAAAGAAGGACACTGCAGGTCAGATTGAACAATGTACTTGGCCCCAAACCCCACCAGCTAATTTCTCAAAGAAAAACAGTAAAAAATCATTAACAAAGGGTCTTTTGAATACTGCAAGAAAAGTAAATAACAAGTTAGAACAATGTTCTTGGATTATATAAGAAACATCAACTACCTTTCACCAATTCTCAATTCTTTACCTGCTTTCCTCAGCACAATTAAGTCTGCTTTACATGGCTGGCCATTATATGGAATTATCTCTACCAGGAGTCTGTTCAGATAGCTTCTTTCAGGCAGGTTCAACACTAGCCCTCTTCGACAATATATCCAGAATTTGCATAGGCACCATGCAAAAGCTGAGGAGACAAAATGCTTGACCATGTAAAGAAAGGCAAAGGAGAAGAAAAGGAGGAGGAGAAACAAAAAAGAGGCCAAAGCTGAGAAAAATGTCCCTAGGAAGAGCAATATGCTCAACAAAATCCCAAAATGCTTCAGATGGCGAAATTGGATGAAAATATTATAGAGTAATTTTCCTCAACCCGTGTCAAGCAAAGTGACATTGAGAAGAACGTGTTATGAGTACTCAAACAGAAAATGGTGTCAAAGTAAATAGGCATTCAATGATGTTAATCCTTTGTCAAAGTTGTTGGTGGCCGATGGTGATGTTAAATTGGTTATCTATATCAACACCAAAAAAATCCTTCATAATATTTCCGTGTAATTCAGCCACTTATGCAACATTATTTGGGATTTTGTTGACACTTTGCTCAGTTCTACCTCTTTTCCCTCCCTCCTCTTCCGCATTTTCTTCTCCTTTCTCTTCTCTTTCTCTTTTGCTGCACCATCCTGTGAAGTACAAAGATCAAATCATAAAGTTAAAATCAAGGCCCAAAACGAAATGCTCAACTGTGTCAATAGAGCGAGTTGAGAAAACAAAGGCGAACTCGTGTAATAAACACTGCTGGCAGAACAAGTTGCACACGCATTTTACCTGTATTACATTTCAGAGCAAGAAATAACGTTCAAAATCTAAATCTGGCTTCCGCTCAACGAGTTCACCTCCTGATCAAACTCAGGTTCATTCTCAATTTTAACAACAAATGGCTAGGATGATTGGTTCCAAATCTGGAACTGGAAACTACCCTATCGGGTCCCGTTCCCAAGTTTTGAAACCAGGAACCGACCCTATGGACCCTAGAACCGACTCTGAAACCGAACCTGCCAGTTTCAGGTTCCACCGTGAACCAGCCACTTCTTCTTTTCCTTTCAGTTTCATTCTTTTTTTGTTATCGTTGCAGCTTGGTTATGCTACAATATGCAGCAAACCATTTCAATCCCATGAAGTCAATTACCCGCCCATCCTATGACAATTCAGAATCCATTGACACATAACTTCCCCGATCATCAAACAAACATACACACTTGCAGCAAAAATCCAAAGAAAGCTTCATAAAAGATCCCAACTACCAGTAATCCGAAACAGCACTTCACCAAAATGACTCGCCACTTTTGATAAAAGAATTTTCACTTAACCTCCCTTGAACAAACAACATTAGCGCATAAAATGGCGGAGAAAACACCAGCTGATCATTCGCCATCTGAGTAGAAATGTCCACAGATAAAATTGTGGAAAAATCACTTCAAGTCCTAAGCTCAGGTGGATTGCGAAACCAAGACTCAAAAGCCAATTACCCATCGACCATCCCATCTTCCACGCGAATCCATCCACGACTCAAAAAAAATGGAGACAAGAAAACCATAAACAGATAGCAACCATGTAAAACACATCGAGACGCACCATTACAAAACCAAACCAGACGAAACAACGGGGAGAATCAGGGCAGATAGGCAGCAAGAGGCGAGAGGCAAATTGGTACCTGAAAAACCGTCGAGGCCGAGTGTGAGCGTGATGGAGCGACGAGCCCCGAGGTCGCGAGTTTCGCGAGTTAAGGGAAGAGAGAGAGAGAGAGAGAGAGAGAGAGCGGTCATGAGAGAAGTCTGGAGTCTGATTGAGGGTTTTATTTATAATAAATAAATAAATAAAGAAGATTTAAATGGGTAATTTCACACCTAAAATAGAAAACCGGACTGATATCCACTTATTCAAGTTTTAGGAACCGAAAATCGATCCTGGTCGGTCTAGGCAATTCTGATTCGGACAATTCCATTTGATCATCCCCACTGCTAACAACAACACTTCACTCTTTAACAAGCTTTCGTGTTTAGCTAGGTGAAGGTACATTTCCTAAAAACTGTCAAAACATTATAAAATGGTTTAAAATTTCAGGGTGAAGTAAAGTGCCATAAAATTAAGAGTTAATATCACAAAAACCATCAAATTAGTACATTTGTGATAAATTTAGCGAAAATTAATTTTCAACCGTAAAAAACTCCAAATTAATATACATGTGACGAGTTTACCCCAAACTAATTTTTGTTATCACAAAAAATCTCAAATTTGTATATTTGTGATAAATACACCCTTAATTAATTTCCGTTAAATTGGATTAATATCACAAAAAACTATAAAACTACAACAAACTAAGTATAAAAACTCAAACGGTTATATCTGTCAACTATCACATGTCATTTGACTTGAAAATTTAACGATAAAATTTAACATAAACTAAAAAATGATAAATTTGCCACTGGTATACCAGTTTGATTTTTGTAGTCAAAAAATTAATTTGAAGTAAATGTATTATGACTATGTCGGTTTGGGTTTTTTCATAGTATTCTAAATTAAAGTATATCCAAAATAATGTATAGGAGGCAAAATCATGTCAGCTAACACAGGTCACGGGACCTAGTCCTTAAATGAAGTAGAAAACACAAATGCTAGGTATAGTCTAACCAAGATCCCTACCAATAATGATGCTAAAAATGTCAGAAAATGAAGCATATTAAGTGCATAAAATGCCAAGAGTTTCTCCATTTGCTTATATTTACCAAAAGCAAGCTCATATGACAGTGAAATTTAAGACAACAATCAAAATCTTTCATACATACGCACCTCCACAACAGGCAAAAATAAATGTTCCTTCTCATAGTAGGGAAATAGTATTTACTATTCTTTCTTACACAAAGCAAAAATAAATGTGATCATATATTTCTCACGGTTTATTGGAATACAGAGAATAGTTTACATATAGTCTGTGAAATCTAAATATGCAACTTGATAATCTCTTAACACAATTTTCAATCGCACCAATCCAGAGAATTTGGCAAGCATCTTTATATATGCATTTATCACAATTGTACAAGTTGCCTCCATTGTGAAGACTATTATTTTCTTGCTAGCAGGTAGAATGTAGGACTCTTTCCACAAATTCCGTGAAATTTTGTGAAATGGTCCGTTTTCACATAGTATAATGCAACTTGTAGATGACTTCATATTTCTTCATTGTAGTACCCTCTACCGTTGGAAGTACTGACGACCAAGGTCGATGGGCCAAAGAAAAATGTGTTTGAATTTTGTATAAATGGTTGGTGTATGCGGTAGTCTCATTTTACCTCTAGGTGATAGTAGTAATTTCATGCTAGGGAATTGTAAATTACAATAATATTTGAACAAAGGATTATTTAATTAGCATCTGTTTAATTAAATGGCTGACGAGGATGAGCCTCTCGGGCTTCGGAAATCCGGGCTCGAAAAGCCCAAAGCCGAAATGCAACTCTACGCGACAACGCAAGGTTTCTTATTCTCTCCTTCCTCTGCAAGAAAAGAGATGAGAGAGCAATAAGCATCCAACCTCCTGATTCTTCCTCCATCGCTCGCCTCAACATCTGTTAGCATCGTCGCCCTCTTCTCTCTCGCTCTCGCCATGTACGATCGCATGTTTTAACGCAGAAAAAGAGAAGAACTGGATACTGCGTGATAGTAGCTGGTCTAGCTTGGCGAGAAGAATGAGCAACCACCAACGTAATCAAGTAAGTCCTGCGAATTTCCCTTCTCTTTTCTGATCTCTGTTGTGACTATTCACACTGAGAAAAAAAGAAAACATAATGTTGAAGGATGAGACCATTTCTTTCAATTCTGAGTTGTGATCCATTAATTAACATGATTCTAGCAAGCACTTAAAATTAAATCATACACGTTCGATCTAATTCAGGGCGCCGAAATTACGTTACCTAACGTGTCTCAGCTAGACAATCACTCAAGCATCAATTTTGTCTTCTCTTGGTTCAGTTACTGATTGCTTTCATCCTTCTAGAGAGGGTTAATCACACGAATAATTTCTAAACTTACATCTACCATTTAATCAGTAGTACCAGGCCAGTGGCAGCCTTGCCTCCCTAGGTCCAAAAATTCCTTATACTCTTAGGTAGAAATTAATTTTTTTTAAAAAGCAGTCATTTATATGTTATTTAGCTAGAAGCTTGTCTTACCTTCTCTAACCTCAAATCCTCAATTCCCATCGCGTTTAATAATATTTCTGTATTTTATCTTGGTTGAATTTCATTCCAATTATTCTTCTTATGTAGTTTAAAACTATTCAGCGCGGTTCTTACGCCTTGAACATCGATGGTAAGTAGCTCACAATAAGAACACGCCAATTAGTTTTAAAATTCACGTGTTAGTGTCTAAAAGGTTGTCCTTGCTTGGTGGCTCGAGAGAGAAAAATTTGGGACTCAAATTCTTAAAAGGAGACCTGGATCCTTAGAATGCCAAAATTTAGTCTAGTGTCAAAAGTTAAGAAATATATATTTAAGTGTCAAAATCGAAGCAAAATAGATTAGTCAAGTGTTAATGGTGAGAAAATCCAATCAAAATGCTAACGTAGCATTTTTTTTATGAGACAAGTGAAAAATGATGACGTGGCTAAATAAGCAAAAAACGATGTTATTTTACATACTAATGTGGTTAGTAAGCTGAAAACGACGTCATAGCAATCACCAATTCAATCAAGTAAGTCATCATGAATTTCCCTTTCCTTTTCTGATCTTCACTGTTAGATCATTTTTGTAATTTTTCCTAATATATTGATTTGTTTAAATTCGATGCCAGCTCCACATGTTCAATTCCGGTGCTTAGTTAGCATTTTCCATTAATAATCACACGGAAATGCAGAATTTGTCCTCAAAATTTATTCGGAAATTAGTTTTTTTTTTTCTTTTTTTGAGGTGGGCGCCCCCAAGGAAGGGGGGGGGGGAGGATGTTTGGAGATTAGTTTAAGGTTCATATATTTCCCAAAAAATAGTATGATGACCAAAATCAAAAACTGGCAAGAGTATGTATAAGGACATTTTTCATATGTAGCCCTTAATGAAAGGGAAGCACATGAAGAACTATTTTGAGAACATGAAAAACCATATTCTTGCTTTACTTTGTGCTTATTATCACATTAATTATGTTGTAACCAATACAGCATGCTGGGACCTCTGACCGTTCCAAGGTGCCAAGTCATGTCTTAGTCCACATCGAGAATATGCTTCGCAATATGCCTCCTACTTCACCAGAGCGTAGTATATTTAGGGTTCGTCAGCAACTGCGCGAAGTCAACGAGAAAGCCTATGATCCAGTAATTCTAGCCATCGGTCCTTATCACTATGGAAATGGCAAGTACAAATTCATGGAGGAGCAAAACCTGCGATACCTGCAGCAATTGCTGGATAGAAACGAGGTAAGCCTTGACAGGTATGTGCTGGATCTCGGGGACCTGGAACAGTAAGCGCGTGATTGCTATGCGGAAGCCGTTGACCTCACCCAAGAAGAGTTTCTTGCAATGATGCTCGTTGATGGCTGTTTCATCGTTGAGTTCTTCCGTAAGTTCAAAATGAAGAAACTGAGAAACAAAAACGACCCGGTTATGCATGATTGGGGGGGGGATTCAATCCAGCATTACACGCGATTTACTGCTGCTAGAGAACCAACTCCCACTCTTCGTCCTGAGCAAGCTATATGACCTGACTAAAGGTCCGGACGAGCATCATGGGTTCAGCGTGAGAGTGCTAGTATGAACAAAATAAAGGAGTTAGGGAAGAGAATAAGAACAAAAGATTTATAGTGGTTCGGCTTAATCCAAGCCTACGTCCACTCTCCCACGATGACAGCCTTCTTGGCTGGATTCCAATATGCAATCAACAAGAGATTACAACTTCGAGTGCAAACACTTAGTAGATCACACTATCTCACTAAGTCACTCTCTTGGTATTTCTCTCACGATTACAAACGTTTAAGCTCTCCAAAGACAAGTGTATAATCGAAGATCGCTCGAGACTTTGGAATTATAAATTCTACGCTCCGTCTCTTACTTGCTCATCGGTCCATGATCTCCTTAAATACTCCTCCACTTCCAAACTACCCGTTGGACAGCATCCAGGAGAATCGTCTTCCAATATACCCATTGGACAGCTCGTATCTAGAAGATTTGGTAGCCGTTGAGTGACAAAGGTAAAATCCCAAATTGATTCCGATCGCCCATACAAACGAAATCTTGGTTTCCATAAGTAAAGCTTCTTCGTATAGAAAGTTCTCGTCTTCAAGATCCAATCGTCAATCAAATAGATTGAATCAATCAAATCAATCTTGATGTGGAATCCAAACCAGATCACTAGCCGTTGTATGATTGGGCTTGAGTTACGATTCATCGAATGCGGATGTAAAGTCCGAGTCCGGATGCGAGTGCAGAGACCGAGTCCGGTGATCTTCGGACTTTGAGTCTTGAGTCCGGCAGTCTTCGGACTTTGACACGAAGTCCGGCGTCTTCAGACTTTGAGAATATCCTTTACATGTTATATAATCTGCATGGTCTATTACTTAACCATCAAACATGTTAGTAGCCTTTGATTTATTTTGTCATCTTCAAAACATCATAAGGGATTTCCCTAACAATCTCCCCTTTTTGATGATGACAAAACAATCTCTGAATATGCAGATTTGTAAACATACTTTTAAATCAAAGGATATCAGAAGATAGCAAATAGATTGAGCATAACAATATATAGAAAAATAATCGCAGCTCAATATAATGCAATAATATCAAACCAATCAGCACATATGCATATTCATATATTCTCCCCCTTTTTTGTCATAATCAAAAAGTGATAATAATGGATTCACGTAGAGAGTATAATCAATATCTTGCATGAATCACAATCTTCAAAAATCAGCTTTTATAAAGTAAGTCGAATATTAAAGATATGCAATATAGCTCACTTCGATCATATATATCAGGAAATATCCAATGAAAATCACTGATGCATCATAACTTGCACGTACCATTTTTGTCATAATAAAATGATAATATCAATACAAGATTTATTAATGACAAAAGGTAATAAAAGATGCAGTAACCGGATTTTTTTTTAACAAATTCTGACACATTTACCTTTCATTCCATCCATAATAAGATCAAGATCAATCAAAAAAGATTTTTCCATAATTGATCAAAGCTCCCCTCAATTTGTTGCCTTTTTGAGATGATCACGATTCTTTTCCTTTTCTTTTGGATTTGATTTCTCCCCAATTGTCGCAGGAGATATTTTCTGATTGCACCAAAATTTGTGTAGATTCACAATCATCCTTCCCTTAAAGAATTTCCTGCAATCAACTCATTTCCCTTTTTGGTATCCATCAATTTGGATCCTTCCTTGACGTTAGAGCAAAATATAAAATCTCCATAATCAATATTCTTTCTTAATTCATCGTAACAAAGTATTCAAAGAAAGAATATTATGCACAATGATATTTTGAAAAATAAATTTTCACTTAGTCATAGACAATAAAATTAGAGAGAATAAAATCCTTGAATATCTCAAAAAAAATATCTTGCAAAATTAGTATAACGTAGAATCAGATTTTTACTTTGCAAAATATGACAATTTGAGAGCATAAAATTAAACCAAATAATCTGAATTATCTCAAATAATCACACGTACTAAATCAAATCTTAACTCACAAATCACAAAAACAAATCATACGATTCTTTCTTCCATAAAGCAAAATATGATCATTATAAAATCTCAATCAACCAAAGATATATTGAATATCAAGCATAATGAGAATTATTGCCCAAATCAAATTGAGAATAAAAAAATTCCTTACCAAATCCTCTTTCTTCTTTCTTCTTTATATCCTGCAAAAATAACTTATCTTTTCTTTGGTACCCATTTTTTCTTGGGTCCATGAGAGTTAGCAGAATATGTTGCTTTTATCCAATTTTTCTTAATAGGTCTCCAAACTTGAGAAAGATCTTGTTGCCTAAGTTGAGAATTCTCCTTTTAAGTTCGAAAAACCTTTTAAAAGAAGATTTGAGATTTGAACAAAGCTCATTTATATACTTTGAAACTTTGAGAGGAATTTTTGAATTGCTTACCTCGATTTCCTCATCGATTCCGAGTCCGTATCCGAGTCGGACTTTGATTCCCGAGTCCGTGTTTGAATCGGACTTTGATTCTCGAGTCCGTGTCCGAATCGGACTCAGATTTTGAATGTGCCATCAAGCATATATTTTCTTGATCATCATCTTCTTTCATGATTCTTTTATGGCCATTCTGCTTGTATTGATTTCTTCCATCGAATTTCCTTCCTTTTCTACTCAGCTTTTTGAATTTCTTGACCATAAAGGCAAGTTCTTCATCGTCCATGTCATTTTCTGAGTCTGTTTCATCAAAAACAGCATTAGATATTAAAGCAATGGACTTTTTACCTTCGGGATCTTCATCGTTGAGTTGTTCCACTTCATAGGATTGAAGAGTGCCAATCAATTCATCAGAGAGTGGCATAATCCTCTCGAGTCTCCCGGATTGAGGTCTTGACATGATTCCAATCTTTTGAGAGACCTCGCAAGAGTTTGTTGACCTTCATCGGGGTAGAAATTTGCTGACCTTGATATGCTAAACCATTTACAATTTCTGTAAAACGATCGAACATATCTCCAATCGACTCTCCTTGCTTCATCTTGAAGGATTCATATTGGCCAAGCAAGAAGTTTACTTTTGTCTCTTTTACACGATCGGTCCCTTCATATGTAACATGAAGTCTATCCCAAACTTCTTTTGCTGTTTCACATGAAGAGATTCTATTATATTCAGCAAGAGATAAAGCACAATATAAAGAATAAATTGCTTTCGCATCAAGCGCTTCTCTTTTGGACAACTCCGTCCGAGACATAGGAGCGGGGGGTTTGGTTTCTTTGTCTTTGCCATTCTTATTTGATGTAGACGCAGCAATGGGGTTGATTCCTCTTTCCACAACATCCCATTGTAAGAGATCTCTGGATCTTAGGAATGCTTTCATTTTGTTCTTCCATACGTCGTATTCCTTTCCATCAAAATATGGTGGCCTTGTGTTGCTTTGCCCTTCCATAAGTCCGGTGCCAACATACTAGCCATAAAGAATCTTTAGCTCAAAAGTAAAAACACTTTTATAAACCGAGCACTTGGCTCGATACCAATTGAGAGTGCTAGTATGAACAAAATAAAGGAGTTAGGGAAGAGAATAAGAACAAAAGATTTATAGTGGTTCGGCTTAATCCAAGCCTACGTCCACTCTCCCACGATGACAGCCTTCTTGGCTGGATTCCAATATGCAATCAACAAGAGATTACAACTTCGAGTGCAAACACTTAGTAGATCACACTATCTCACTAAGTCACTCTCTTGGTATTTCTCTCACGATTACAAACGTTTAAGCTCTCCAAAGACAAGTGTATAATCGAAGATCGCTCGAGACTTTGGAATTATAAATTCTACGCTCCGTCTCTTACTTGCTCATCGGTCCATGATCTCCTTAAATACTCCTCCACTTCCAAACTACCCGTTGGACAGCATCCCGGAGAATCGTCTTCCAATATACCCATTGGACAGCTCGTATCTAGAAGATTTGGTAGCCGTTGAGTGACAAAGGTAAAATCCCAAATTGATTCCGATCGCCCATACAAACGAAATCTTGGTTTCCATAAGTAAAGCTTCTTCGTATAGAAAGTTCTCGTCTTCAAGATCCAATCGTCAATCAAATAGATTGAATCAATCAAATCAATCTTGATGTGGAATCCAAACCAGGATCACTAGCCGTTGTATGATTGGGCTTGAGTTACGATTCATCGAATCGGATGTAAAGTCCGAGTCCTGGAGATGCGGAGTCCTGGAGTGCGGAGTCCGGTGATCTTGAGACTTTGAGTCTTGAGTCGGCGGTCTTGGACTTTGACACGTAAGTCGGCGGTCTTCAGACTTTGAGAATATCCTTTACATGTTCTATAATCTGCATGGTCTATTACTTAACCATCAAACATGTTAGTAGCCTTTGATTTATTTTGTCATCTTCAAAACATCATAAGGGATTTCCCTAACACAGCGAAGTCGCCATTATGTACTTCAATTCTCAACTAGAAGGCCCCGGCCGAAATTTGACGATTGGCAACGGGGAACATCTTCTGCATCTATATCACACGTGGCGCACTTCTGGCTTGCCCGAAACGCCCCGGCTAAACTGCATACCAATCATGCCATCGGCCATTGAGCTAAGGGAGTCAGGAGTCAGGCTTAGGGCTGCGCAAGGGGGCCAACTGAAAGACATTAAATTCACGGACGGGACACTCGAGATACCGGCCTTGCTTGTAGATGACGACACCGAATCAAATTTTCGAAACCTGATCGCATACGAGCAACATGGTCAAAGCAAAGACATAGACTACTTCACAGATTATGTGACCTTCATGGATTGCCTCATAAACTCTTCAAAGGACGTTGAGGTGCTTCGTCGCGCAGGAATTATTAAGAACTACTTGGGCGATGACGAGGCGGTTGCACAGATGTTCAACAAGATCGGTGACAATGTCGGTGTATGCGATTCCTATTACTCCGAGATCTTCCAAAATGTGAATGCACATTGCAATAAGAGGAGGAACATCTGGATGGCGAAACTGAGGAGAGAGTATTTCTATAGTCCTTGGGCTTTCTTGTCCGTTCTCGCAGCCATTGTGTTGCTCCTTCTCACAACAGCACAAACAGTATTTACTATTCTTCCTTACACAAAGTAAAGTTAATGTGATCAATGCCGGCTCATATATTTCCCCTGGACCATCTACTTGTGTTCTATAGCCAATAGTATTATCTTGGTTTTCCAATAAGGACGGAAGAATTTATGCTTTAAATGATGTCCATAAGTCTCTCTTCATTTGGATTTAGATGATTACAATAGAAAACCAACAGGACATTAGCAACCAAGTTGGTATATGGTTCAAAAAGAAAGGAAAAAAGAGGTAAAACCAACTTAGATGATTACAATATATATGGTAGGATCACCCTACGAAGTCTCTTCTTCCCACAAAGATATCCAGCCGGTTCTCTAATCATGCTTGACCTAAAAAAAGAGTTACACTTCAACTTGGACTACAACTAAGAAGAACACACAGGAGCTTCGTATCTCTGAACAATTTGATGGAATCCACATCAATAGTAGAAGTTCTTCAAATGATATTATCAGCAACCTCTGAATCAGGATGGATGCTCCCTAAAATAAAATCAGCCTTTGGACTGTCTCCTGATCAGCTATACTTGCGTTAATAGAAAGGCCATGCTACTCCGTAAGAAAACAGCAAACCAATGAGCTTCATAACATCAGCCTTATTTTGCTGATAAATTTGTCTAAAACAGCCCAAGTGAGGGAAGCAATTGTTCCATGGGAAGCCTTATTGTAACAACATTAAATTCTCATAGAAATCAACCAACATTTAATAACAGAAACGCAGGTATAGTTCCTATTAGGATGGTCTAAAGCACATTCATTCATGTCAGCCAACAAAATGTGCAATTAGCAAGGAGGTAAGTTTATTCACCTCCTTTCTCTGCACATTTGATTTCATGCATTTAATAGCAATACTAGAATTAGCTCGAACTCTCTAAACACAGACTAAATAGTAAATCCACCTAGCATTCATCCTTGTAACAATATTTTCCAAATTGCACAACACATCTCTCCTTCCTAACCAAGCACAATGCACCCAATGACACAACAACATCACATGATCAGTAGACAGTACATACATCACAGGTTAGAAGCCACTGGTTAGCAGGTCCAATCAGGGTTAAAAGCAAACACATACATGAAATATGTCTAATAATTCCACGTGGCACTTCTCATGTGATCAGTATGCTCATAGGAGTTAGTTGAATCTTCATTCATATCTGACCAAGAAGACACTTCCTCCCTTGCCGCTTTTGGCATTTTTTTTTTTTTTTTTGGTAAAGCGCTTTTGGCATTTTTATTTGGCGTTTGACCATTTCTTTTGGTTGTCAATGCAAAATATAATCCTTCTCTTCCGATGAGCATGTAAGAAGAAGAACCACAACTTGTAAAGGTAAGAAACGCGATACTGAAGAGTAATAAAATACTAATCACAAACCAAAAACTCTTCACGGGAATCTTGACGAGGCAAAAAGACACTCACTCTTGTAAGGGCATAACCAAAGAGCAAGAAAAACACCAGAAAGGGGGGGTGAACAGAATCAGAAAAAACAACAGACAGCATAAATAACAATGGATTTGGAACTGTGAATTTGCCCTTACTCTTTCTTAATGTTCTGCAGTCAGTCTCCGTCCATGCAAGATGAGAACAAATACTAGATACACATTCCATCTGAAGAAAAGGAGACCCCAGGATTCTGTAATAGAAGCAAACAAAGACAAACTTTCCACTCTTTGGCTGAAATTAGAGAGGCTGATCCTACACTCAAGGCTCTTAGGCCCATTATGCTTCAGAGATCAATCTTACACCAAACTAATGAGGAAACTTTAAAACTGCCCTTACACTTCTGCAGTCAGTCTCCATCCATGCAATATGAGCACAGGAACAAGACGGACACCAACATAGAGAAGAAAAGCTACATGTGAAAGCTGCCTAACCAACAGAAAAGCAGTTTAACTCTGGAGTCACCCATTAGAAATTTTACAACTGGATCCAAATTTTTCATGTCAAATAAATAACTAAGACCATACAATGCACAATAAATATTAAAGCTGGGCCACCTTTGTCACACACACACACACACACACAAAGGTTGTCAGGATTGGGATCCTAAGTAGGATCCTTTCAAAGTCTTAGAGATCGGATCAAGATCGTAAGATCCTACAAATTTTAAGTACTAAATTATTGCTTAAATCAGTGTAATTAGACACATATAAACCAACAAAAGAGGGATAGTGAAGCTAAAAGGTAGCGTTCTCATGTGAAAGAGTACTCAGTTTAAATTCTTGGTCGCCAGATTTTCAACTAACAATTAAAATACCACATCAAAGAAATTAAGAAAATGTAAAAGCATAAAATCTCCTTGCCCTAGTTCCTTAGGTGGATTGAATAGGATCACAACAATCGCCATAATAATAAAGAAGAAGGCTGCCGAGAAATTACTTTCCTGCCTTTTCCCGAATTTCTAATCTATCTCTTGTAACACATATTCTCTCTCTTGTGATACATATCATCTCGTTCTTTATTTCAAAGGATAAAATATTATTTACCTCAATCTGGGACTCTTCCCCCTATCCTTCATAGCAAACCTCACTTTCACTGGCAATTCTAGGTTTTTCAACTGTTTCAAGTTTAGAGACAGTTCTAATCAGTACATATCCAAAGAAATTATGCTACTAGGCCAAGTCAAATCGTGCGCCAACTTCTCGAGGATGTTAGGGGTCTCTCTCATATGGTTGCAGAAGGACATAAGGTTCGTGTCTCTCGTCTCCAAAGGAGAGGACAGTTCAGAGAGCCAACGGTGGTCAATGCCCATCTCATCATTTATTCAAGGCTGAAGAAGAAGAAAAAATGGCATCTCTGCACTTCTTCACTTTCTACTGTTCCTTCATCTTCACCCTTTTTCTTAATTCTCCAAACCTTATATTTTCCAAATGGAGCCTGAACATGATCAGGGAGAAAGTGGCACATGCACTAGGGGGACAGAGGCCCAATTTCATATTTGCTCCAGCTGAAAAGGAAGAATTGCCTTCTAAAGCTTGAGCAGAGGCATTGTAGTGGGATCACGATCCTAAGACACAGATTAGACCACTAGAATCCAGATAATTCAAAATTTTTGAGTCGTAGGATCATTTGATCGTGATCCTACAATCTGGATCGTGATCCTAACAACCACGCACGCACGCACGCACGCACGCACGCACAGAGGAGTCTTGTGATGGTGCAAAAGAAAGTACAACAAAGAAGGAGACCGCAGGTTGGTCCCAACCCCCAACAGCTAATTTCTCAAAGCAAAACAGTAGAAAACCATCAACAAAGGGCCTTCTGAATACTGTAAGAAAGTGGATAACAAGTGAGAACCATAATCTTGGATTATATAAGAAACATCAACTACCTTTCACCGATTCTCAACTCTTTACCTGTTTTCCTAGACACAATTAAATCCGCTTTACATGGCTGGCCATTATATGGAATTATCTCTGCCAAGAGTCTGTTTAGATTATAGGCACCATTATAAGAAGCTTCTTTTGAGAAGGTTCAACACTAGCCCTCTTCGAAGATATATCTAAAATTTGCATAAGTACATTGCAAAAGCTGAGGAGACAAACTGCTTGACCATGTAAAGAAAGGCAAAGGAGAAGAAAACGAGGAGGAGGAACAAAAAAGAGGCCAAAGCTGAGAAAGTGTCTCTAGGAAGAGTGATATGCTCAACAAAATCCCAAAATGTTTCACATGGCCAATTTGGATGAAAATATTATAGAGTAATTTTCCTCAACCTGTGTTAAGCAAAGTGACATTGAGAAGAATGTGTTATGAGCACTCAAACAGAAATGGTGTCAAATTAAATAGGCATTCAATGATGTAAATCCTTTGTCAAAGTTGTCAGTGGCTGAAGGCGATGTTAAATTGGATTTCTATATCAACACCAAAAAAATCCTTCATAATATTTCAGTGTAATTCAGCCACTTATGAAACATTATTTGGGATTTTGTTGACATTTTGCTCAGTTCTGCCCCTTTTTTTTTTTGGGTGAAAATAAGATATGTATAGATTTTGCCTAAAAAGAATACAATTTCAAAGTTCTGCCCCTTTTTCCTTCCTCCTCTTCCGCATTTTTTTCTCCTTTCTCTTCTCTTTCTCTTTTGCTGCACCATGATGTGAAGTAGAAAGATCAAATCATAAAGCTAAAATCAAGGGCCCCAAATGAAATGCTTAACTGTGTCAATAGAGCAAGTTGAGAAAGCAAAGGCGAACTCATGCAATAAACACTGCTGGCAGAACAAGTTGCACACGCATTTTACCTGTATCACATTTCAGAGCAAGAAATTAACACTCAAAGTCTAAACCTGGCTTCCGCTCACCAAGTTCACCTCCTAATCAAACTCAGGTTCATTCTCAGTTTTAACAGCAAATGGCTAGGATGATTGGTTCCAAGTCCCGGGACCAACCCTATCGAGATTCCATCACCAAATTTTGAAACGGGAACCGACCCTATGGACCCCAGAACCGACTCTGAAACCGAACCTGCCAGTTTCAGGTTCCACCGTGAAACAGCCACTTCTTCTTCTTTTCTTTTTTTTTTTTTTTTTTTTTTTTTTTTGTGTTTCATTGCAGCTTGGTTATGCTACAATATGCAGCAAACCATATCAATCCCATGAAGTTAGTTACCTGCCTGCGCTACAACAATTTAGAATCCATGGACACACAACTTCCCTGATCATCAAAAAAACATACACACTTGCAGGCAAAAATCCAAAGAAGGCGTTATAAAAGATCACAACTACCAGTAATCTGAAACAGCACTTCACCAAAATGACTGCTGCTGCTTTTGATAAAAGAATTTCCACTTGACCTCCCTTGACCAAACAACATTAGAATATAGAAAGGCAGAAAAAACACCAGCTGATCATTCTTCAGCTAAGTAGAAATGTCCACAGGCAAAATTGTGTAAAAATCACTTCAAGTCCTGAGCTCAGTTGGATTGCGAATCCAAGACTCAAAAGCCAATTACCCATCGACCATCCCTCCTTCCTCGCGAATCCACGACTCAAAAAAATGGAGACAAGAAAACCATAAACAGATAGCAACCATGTAAAACACATCGAGACACACCATGACAAAACCAAACCAGACGAAACAAAGGGAAAAATTAGGGCAAATGGGCGGCAAGAGGCGAGAGGCAAATTGGTACCTCAAAAGTCAAAAACCGTCGAGGCCGAGAGTGAGCGTAACTCAGCGACGACCCTCGAGGTCGTGAGATGAGCGAGTTGAGAGAGAGAGGGATCGTGAGTTAGAGAGAGAGAGAGAAGTCTCGAGTCTGACTTAGGGTTTTATTTATGACAAAAAAAATTAAATGGGTAATTCCACACCTAATATAAAAAAAAACGGACCAGTATCCACTGATTCAAGTTTTCACTTTTCAGCAAACGAGAACTGGTCTGGCTCGGTCCGGGCGGTTCCCGATTCATACATGTCTTTTGCTCATCCTGCTGAGTGCTGACAGCAATACTTCATTCTTTATCAAGCTTTCATGTTTAGCTGCGTGATGTCCATTTTCTAAAAAACTGTAAAAGCATTATAAAATGATTAAAAATTTGGAGCAGACTAAAGTGCCATAAAATTAAGGGTTAATATCACGAAAACCCCAATTTAAGACTTTTACGATAAATTTATCCCAAATTAATTTTTGACCACAAAAAGCCACAAATTAGTATATCCATAACGAATTTACTTCGAACTAATTTTTTGATCACAAAAAACTTCAAATTAGTATATTTGTGTCAAATATGCCATCAAACTTTCATGTTTCCGTTAATTTTGATAAATATCGTGAAAAACTACAAAACTAGAAACTGAGTATAAAACCTCAAACTGTTATATCCATTAACTATCACATGTCATTCGATTCAGAAATTTGACGGTAAAATTTAATTAAAACTAAAATAAGAGAAAATTTGTCACAAATATATTAGCTTGGAGTTTTCAGTAATCAAAAAAATTAATTTGAGATAAATTTATAATTATATTAATTTGGGATTTTTCGTAGTATCCTAAATTAAAGTGTATCCAAACTAATGTACAGAAAGCAAAATCATGTCAGCTAGGACGGCTCACAAGACCTGAAGTAGTAAACACGAATGCTACTCTTAAAGGGCACAATCTAGCGTTGGATCTCTATCAATAAAGATACTAAAAATATCAGAAAAGGAAGCATATTAAGTGTGTAAAATGTCAAGAGTTTCTCCACTTGCTTATATTTACCAAAAGCAAGCTCACATGACAGTGAAATTTAAGACAACAATCAAAATCTTTTATATGTACGCACCTCCACAATAGGCTTTGCCACAATCTCGTACACTTGTTTTTGTGACGTGGACTTGGCGAAAATTTCATCAAACTCGTTGGTGTATGTATCCTCGTTAGTCTTTCGCAATTTCAACATTTTCAGCTAATCATAATAATACATAGGACTTCAATCGGTGCATCATGCAAAGGAATAAACCACCTGTATATTGCCAATGCGTCTTTTGCTTTATAGGATCGATATACATAAATTGTTTACTCTTAGATAAAAGTAAAGAGTACTTTCTTTTCATTTTTTTGCTAAAATTTATTATATTTTAAATGTTATGAAATTTTGCATTTGAAGTTACGTGTCGACATTTGACCATTCTAAAAGTTTCATAATTCCGAATTAAAAGAAAAATAGGTCAAATTTTGTGAATGGCTAGATTTAGATTAAATAAAAAGTAAAAGTCGTTTTAGATGATTACCAAGCAATTCGCTCGGAATCAATAGACCATACATATAGTGGAAATAGAACATGGATGATTGACACACCCCAGTTAATTATCTTTTCTTGAGTTAAATGGCAAAGACTTCGTAAGTTAATAGAATAGGCATGAACCAATAAGATGTTGGGTCAGATGGTAAAAAAGTTTGGTCTTCTTGTGAAGTTAGATTTGGGCCTTGTGAGGAGCATTCCTGGAAGAAAATCTTATGCACCAGATAGATGAGAGGGAGGGTGAACTTAAACTCGTTGAGGGATGTGCAGCAGTCCTGGTGCGCGAAAGCTGATCGGAACCATTTGACCTGAATCTTTAACTTGATGCGATGACTAACTATATAACATTTTTTTGTAACATGTTGGGTAATCCAGATTCTCAACTTAATATGGCTAAAAGGGAATTTCGTTTTGTGTCAGTAAACATGTAAAGTCGATGATAAGCTTGAAATATCAATGGTAAGTCGGAAAACATGACCCTTAGTAACCGATCATTTACCAATCTAAACATCCACCAATCCAGTAGTGGATTACCACTTGTTTTTAGATTTTACAAGTGGGCACGTAATTATTTGCAAGATACCCATCAAATAATAATTTTAAGATCACCACTTATTTTCAGATTTTACCTTAATTTTACCCTTCAAATAGTGTTGATTGATCACTCAATGAGTCGATTAATGACACATCATCAACTCTGTTTTGAGAATATTCCTTTAGTTCCCGAAGATTAATTCGCAAAAATTCTCTTTTGTGAAAAAAAAAAGAAGAGTTTTTATGAAGTAAATCGGAAAATGGGTTATTAACTTATACATACACACGCATAGTTGAATTAGTTTTTGCTTTTCTAAAGAACATCAATGTTATTTGTTCAAAAAAAAAAGAAGAACATCAATGTTAGATAAGGAAAAAAAAAAGAAGCTTCTTAATTTTTTTTTTGTCTGATCCAATCCCATATATATTTTACAAGCTACTTTGTGTGCAAAACCCTACTTCCTCACTTGTGTGTCCCCCTAGCTCACGAGAAGGTGGAGAATTAAACTCCCCACCTTATCCTTCCCAAATGAGAAGGGGAGCCATTGGGGCAATCTCTAGCGGTTGTGGTTTACAATTTAGAAACCTTTAACTTTTTCAAACTTTAATTTTTTCATTATTTTGATATCATTCCCTTTTTTCAATCTTAGAAACCTTTTAACTTTTTCACTGTTTTGATATTATTCCCTTTTCTGGATTGACTTATGCTTTTCATTAGTCCACATTTATAATTAAGTAATTACATGTTTGCCAAACATATATAATTAGAATTACTAGTACCTATTTATAGGTCGCATGAATCCGTTTTAATTTTTCAAAAAACATTAATGACGGACAATTAAGCTTTTTTATCTAATTAATGTAAATGATAAAGTAATATGTGCAGGGGAAATGGTAGAAGAATTGAGTTTTGTGATGGTATGGCCCAATCACAAAGCTTTATTTTACCCAATTTTTTTATTGTTTATAGTTATCGATTCTGAAGTACCACACAGTGGGCCCATGCAAAATTCACGAATCGCGTCAGGAGACAATTACGAGAGAAAAAAGAGAAAGAAAAAGAAAATCAAAGGTAATGCATAGTGTACTTGAATGCAATATGGACGCTCTGTTCAGCACTCATGTCAGATTTACATCAATGTGAATACATGAATGTCAATAAAGAAATAGAAGAGGAGGAATTTGCACTCAAGTATATGTGTACATGTGTATGCACAAGTTTTACGTTACCTTGAGTATTTCCATAAACAGAACTCTCAAGCAGATCACTCCGTTCCAGTATTCCCATATGAAGTTATGCACGAGAACTGTCTTCATCTGTTTTTCGAGGTGATTGTAGAAGGAATAAAATCCATGCTTTCGGAGATGATCATCTCACGGCAATGCCAACCGAAGCGACAAGCAAGCTCATCAGCCACATCATTTTGAATGATAAAATTACGGTAGATGATGGGAATATGTGTTCTGACTCTTGACCACCTTGAGGAGGATCGCTAGTTTCCTATCACAAGAAAACCAAAAACAAATTGAATTCACCGAGTATGCCCTTAGCGTCAGCTTTCAATTGTAGATATTACAAAACTTGAAAGATTCGTAGTACAATTAAATTACAAACAAGTGATGAACATAATCTTCGAGAAATGGAACTCTGCCGAACCAAATGCAATCGGCTGTATATGAGATGTTGCAAAAGAAATAAAGAAGTGAATGGTCCTCATGTTGAATAACAAAAGGAACTAGACATGCAACAAATTTCATGACACAGAAAGCTATATTTAAAAGATGAAACTATGGTTTAGAGAATCACTTTAACTGTTGGAGAACAAAGTTCAGGCCGTCGCACGATGAATATCTGATCGCCCGGTTTATCTTCCTTATACGCATCCTGATTTCTATGCCAAGTCCATAATGCATATGTTGAATTCACAATCTGCAAAGGAAAAAAGCAAATATATTCTGCTCAATTGAACTATGACGTTACCAAGGTGCAGTCAAAGAAAAGTAATACGAACTTTTTGTAATTCGTGCTAGTCCATCAACTGATTCGAACTGAAACAAAATTTCTCAACTGGAAGAAGAAAAATGGCACTTAGATTGTCTAATCCAACAGCTCTTATTCAACCTTACACTCAGCTTTTTTTAGATATGGAGTTCATAGGAAGAGACGCTTCAGACTGTGAGGAGACATGGATGTATCTTTTCAGCTTAGGAAGCATGCTTTAACATGGCAAGAGTCACTTACAGCAGCAAACTGAAGCCCAGCTCAGTAAAAGTCGCTGTGGCCTCTCCATAATGACATGCCAAAAATGTTCTATGTAGACTATTCATACGGGTTAAAATCAGCAAGTGGATAGATGGTGATAATGATAATTTAAACTCCTTATAGGGTGCACATTGGTTTGGACAATTGGAATAAGTGTGAAAAAGGTGCATGACCTAAAATTTGACAACCGCACCTCAAGTATTCCATGTCCAAAGCTGCTTTCTCTGTACGCACTCCACTCAGGTTGGTTGCTCCAGCAGAATTTGCCTTTGGCGGGGCCATTGGAGAAATTCAGAGGACACAACCCTCCGAACTCGGGCGTGTTGTCCTCAGGTTTAGGACACTTTCCAGGGTCATCTGCAAAATCGACGTCGACTTTCTCGATATTGCCACCATCCCCAACTGTTATGTATAGAGGACCACATGGGTCCAGTGTATAGTTGTAGACTCTGTTCATCCTCTCATATGCATGAACCTGCAAACCAGAACTTACTTCTCATGCAACTAGCTGATAATGATAAAGAGGAAGCCGCATAGCGTTGGTTCTTCCACTTGACTTTTGTATAAATGAAAATCCAAGAATCCAAATTCTCCTCTCTTGCCACTTTGATCTATGTCTTTATTTTCTAATCTTTAGGCTAGTGGATTGCAATACTTAATGAAAAGACATCATGGTGAAATATAAATCTCAGGGTTGTCTGAGAAGAAACAGTATCTGGTAACAGAAAGAGAACATGTTGCTAGTCATATATGAGCATCACATGCAATAGCTCTGGTTTCAGTTCAACATTGTTTCAACTTTCAAGATTCTAAAGTTAAAATGAGGATTCCAATGCTAGACTAAATAACAAGAACTCACAAGAGGCGAAAGCATCGCAATGCCGTCATGAAATTATCATAAGTTCTTTCCTCCTCACGCAGGACAACAAGTGCACAGATTACAAGGGAAAGGAGCATTAAGTTTCAAAGTGCAAAAACTTTAAGCTTCCTCATGTTATGTACTTACATGGCCATTGAACACGATATCGACTTTGTATTGATAAAGAAGAGCTTCCATTTCTTGCCTCATGCATTCAAATTCCTGATAATGGGAGTTATAGCTATTGTACCACGGTGGATGCCAAGCAGCAACCACCCATGGGGTTAAGCTGCGATTCACTTGATGCAAGTCATCCATCAGCCACGAATACTGAGCGCCTGAAAGGGTGAACTTATGTCAAAACAGGGTCAGAAGGTGAAAGTTATAAATCATCCATCAGCCAGGTACATGGCTCTTCTTTGTACTGTGACTAAGTTGCAAAGTGTAATGCAGGATTTAGTCATGTACCAGTTGTCTTGTAGTCAACATAGGCTCCAAGCATAATAAAGTGTATTCCTCCAGCATTGAAGGAGTAGTAGAAACTGCTGTTGGAACGACTCTCCTCCGATGGAACGGCAAATCTTGTTAGGTACGATTGGAAGGTGATCCCATCAACTTGGGGCTCAATTTCGTGGTTGCCTTCTATGACCATCATAGGCACTCTTGATGTCAATGGCTCCATGAACCTGAAATTGAAATTTGCTCATTCTTGGTGCATTCAAATAAGGGAGTCGCAAGAGCATTATTATGTGCAGTTGCAGAGACCATAAAAATGAACGGGCATACCAAATCATCCTTGCCATTCTACCTCTGCTCTAATCCATGTATAATGTAGATCAACAAACCAAACCATCAAGTATAAAAAGAGACAAAGAAGGCAATACTCATGCAGATACAACAATATCAAGTGTGAACTACATCTTAGAAGAAGTATATGGTATTCATATTGGTGCGGCAATGTTTGGTCTTTCTGACTTCAAAATTGTTTAGCACTTGCACCATGATGGAGATGCTTCATCTTAAGCTTGTATCACAAACTATACAGAATATTTGACTGGTCTCATAAAAACAGACCCATGAAAGGATGTGAAGGCACAGAGGATTTACCTTCCCCAGCCATCCCAGCGAGGTTGATATGTCTCTCTAATGGGTGCATTTGGAAATGAACAAGAGAAGCATGAAGCGCCTTGTCCCCCAGTGGTGAGATACTGGTTTGCGTAAGTCATGTCTCCAACCATCAAAACCAAGGCTGGATCATTTTTGATCACATGATCTATGGTTGTCGAAGAATTGCTTGTGAGACCTAAATCTCCAATAACCGCTATACGAGTGGGATATGCATTCGGGCTGGGTGAGGGCATAGTCTTGAAGGAATATTCGTCGCTCATTGCTGGTACAGAACTGTCGCCGCACTTAAAATAATAAGTCGTAGCAGATTTAAGACCTGTGAATGAAAAAAAAATTTCAGTAAGCAGGGAATAAGTAATTTAAATTGTTATCAAGCAAACTGTCGGTATCATAAAATGGATAGACTGGTGTCAGCACCCGAGATAAAAGGAAAAAAGGAAAACCGGCACATGCCACATAAAATTCTTTTACATTTTAAATTGCAGGACAGCCTAAAGAAAATTTGTTAATTTGGTCAAAACCTAATGTTTGATGGAGGGTGAATTGGTAAAGCAAAGAGATCAATCTCTTTTCTATGTGATAGAACTATTAATGTATTAGTGTCTTCAGATTCTTCAAACTAATAATTGCAGTGAACACAGAAGGCAGAGTACTAAAGATCACTTACGAGCTTTCTTCTTGTAGAGAATCATTTTGCTGAAGAAGTTTTCTTTATCAGCTTTCTTCTCATAGTGAATAAATCAATTGCCATGTTGAATCCAAACATAATTGTTTTGTAATTTAGGCTGGTCTTCATTGTGAAATACTTATTACTCAAGCATTATCATACAAAATGCATGATCAACATCTTGATAACATGAGAGCAGCTTGCATGAAAAATGAACAGGAAAAAATTGACGATAATAGACAGCATGTGACACTAAGCAATTACAGATAAAATAGGGTCTATCAACTGAAGCTTCTCATTCACCTTAAAGCATCTACCTGCAGAATCCATTGAATTCGATTAAAAAAGATGGTCCCTAGACCTTTTTCAGAAAATGCTATCTTAGTTCCAGTTGCAAGGTTAAGTTCAAAAGTAGAGTGGAGCCAATTACAGTAAATGAAGGAATTCATTGCTCTCATTTAAGGAATACATAACACCAAAGGGCAAGAACACCGACAATCCAGATCATGTTTTCCCATGTGTCAGGAAAGAGCTTTAAGTTATGTAATGGAAATCAAAAACCTTGTGCCGCGTTTCACCAATTTCCAGTTACCTTCAAGTCTGACGTGATGAATAATGCCAGAAGTGTAATTCAAGAGCCCCTCGAACGGGTACAGTTGACTGTAGACAGCCGACATGCCGTCTTGCTTGCTTGTGTACTTCCCACTCTCCGTGCCATACTGAACTTCACTGGCGACGGATGATGGATCAAGCGGCGTGACATTCTTGCCAATCTGAGCATCCCCTTGAAGACACGGATCAACTCATTAACTCGACCAACATTGACATCTATTCCGACTTCTTCAAACATACAGACAAATAGATTTCACTGACCACCCCTGTACTCAATGAACTCATACGCAACGCATCACATTAGGTGTAAATGCCATACCAACTTGGTCATCGCAACAGTCCACATTACCCACATGAAGAAATGCACTAGATCACAAAAGCCAACCACTTGTCGAGTCTCTCAAGAAACATATTCCTAATTCCAAGAACCGTTAGAACCACACTCGAAGCTTGTACATATTCCTCAAGCTCGACCACTCTGACTTCACAAAACTGACAAACAACAAAATAGCGAAGGAAATCGAGTACCTGTGATCCAAGAGACCCACATCGAGCTAGGATCACTGGACAGCGCGAGCGAAATCTGCTCAGGGAACGAGGAAGTGACGTTCTTCTTGAGCCTCGGGTCATCCATCGGCAAGTCGTCGCTGCCCTTGCGGAGGGACGGGTCGAGGCGGCGGGTGACGGGCTCGAACGGACCATCGAGGGTGGTGGGTATGGCGCCGCCGCCCTGCCCCATCACGGCCATCATGGCCGCCGCTTGCGCGAGCGCGAGAATGGCGATCAAATGCGTCAGCACTTCACGGGCTTCCATAGTTTCAACGTTTCCTGCTCTGCCACCTACTCCTTTTTTCGAAGGTTTTAACGTTGGAAAAGCAGAGGGGCGATCATAGTTTTCGTAAGAAGATTGAAGTGGAAGCTATGGGATCAGCAGGAGGAATATGCCTTCTGGTTTGGTGCCATATGCTTGTCTTGGTTTGGTGCCATGTGGTGGTGTTCCTAGGTTCGGGTGCCTACTGGTGATGTCTTGACCTGTCGTTAAACCTGACGCTCATGTGCTTCAACAATCGCTTGAAAAAAGGGTCAAATGACGCCCCCGCCCTCTCATGTCGGATCCCGAGAGAGACGACGGATTGCAGGCAATAGTGGATACTCTCGTTTGGAATCTACGCCCGCGCGGCCCGACTCTATCAATGGCGACTTGATTTCCAATTTCTTATTTATTGATAAGAGATAATCTCCAAAAAGAAATTTTTAAGTTCTTTTCCAGTGGGCCATTGATATTCAAAAATCCTTTCGTCTCTCTTTCAAAGGGAACCGGGACAACAATTCACCAAGAACTAAACCCAATCCAAGATCGATATCTTCTTTAAAACTAAACATATCGGAATCAACTTAACTCCGGTAACAACCAATCAATACACGGTCTCGCAATAAGTAAATATAACATCGAAAACCAACAACAAATGCAGGAATAATGACGGATTGCCCAAAAACTTTCATTAATCATTAAGAATAGTATGACACATAAAGTGTTCTTTCCAGCCACACACTAGAAATTCAATATTAATAATACAACCGTATTTCCTCATAATAAATGTGAATTATTATAAATTGAACAAGAAAACCCAACCGTGATTGGAGAATTTGAAGAAAGTTCTTAACAAACGAAATCAATCAACTCATAAACAACATACTCAAATTTAAGATAATTTATGTTTGGCCTTTGAATAAGGAGCTCAAAGCCACAGGCCCCTTTTCTCCATGCACCCTCTCAGTAACTCACTTTTCTCACTCTCTCACCTACACAAAGCAACCTCCTATCTTTTCTTTTGATTTTTGACTTTCACTCTCCTTTTTTTTTTTTTTTATCTTTTTGTCTTATGTTAGCAGGGCCCCACCTAGAGGTGGACCCAGCCAATAGAGCTCTCCCTCCACCTCATGAGGAAAATTCCATCATGCCCGCTTTGTTTCTACAAGGGTCAAGTTTCACCATAGGCAATGGTTTGGTCATGATAATGGATCCATGCCGTCGATGTGAACTTTTTCAAGTAGGAAGAGCTTATTTTCTAATTTCTTTTGGATCAAATGATACTTCACATTAACATGCTTCAATCTTGAATAAAACATTGAATTTTTGCTAAGATATATGGCTTGTGTCGTCACAATGCATAGCAAATTTCCTTTATTTCAAGCCTAACTTTGGTAGGAATTTTTGTATTCTCAAGAGTTCCCTTCCTCCTTCATGATAGTAATATACTTAGCTTTAGTCGTAGACAAAGTAACACATTTTTCCAATTTTGATAGCCATGAAATATTCTCCCTATTGAAATCATGTAAACTGATGTGGATTTTCAAAAGTCAATGTCACTAGCATAATTAGCATTTGAGTAGCCACTCAACTTAGGCTTTTCATTTTCATAATACGAATAGAATTTGGAAATACCTCTAAGATATCTCAAAATTCCATTTCATATAGTGGTTCAATCCTCTTTACTTGCATTTGAGAGAAACTTGCTCACAATACCAACTGCATGAGCAATATCTAGTCTTTTCCTTCTCTTTCTCACTTGTAGGACACTTTTCACTACTCAACTTAAAATTGCCTGCAAGTAGAGTACTTATCGATTTACATATGCTTGTTGAATTTTTCTAGCACATTTTCAATATACTTTTCCTCGAATAGTGAAATTTTCCTATTTTCTTTTCATTAATAATTCTCATGCCAAGGATTTGCTTAGCCAACTTGAGATCCTTCATTGCAAAAGCTCTACTTAGCTCATTTTTAAGCTTTTGATTTTCTTAGCATTATGCCCTACAATCAACATATCATCCACGTATAGTAGGAGGATAAGAAAATCATTATTTGAAAATCCTTTCGTAAAGACTTAGAATCAAAGTTGGTCTTACCACATCCATGATCTTCCCTAAATGATTCAAACTTCATATACCGTTGCCTTGGCACTTGTTTGAGATCATATAAATTTTTCCTCAACCTACATACAAGATACTCCTTGTCTTCGATTTTGAAACCCTATGTTTGCTTGATATATATTTCTTCTTCTAACACTCCATAAAGAAACGCTATCTTTACATCAAGCTGTTCAATTTTTGAATTCATGCTGGCGGTCAACCTAAGAAAAACTTGAATAGATGGTATATGTTACAAATGGTGAACAAATCTCTTCAAAATTAATTCCTTTCTTTTGAGAAAAACCCTTCACAACAAGCCTAGTTTTGTATTATGTTTGTAAACTACTTTCTTTTGTATTCAACTTGTATACTAACTTATTTGTGAGTGTTCTTTTACTCTTACACAACATCACCAATTCAAATGTGTGATTCTCATGCAAGGATTTAAGATTCTTTTGCATAACTTAATGCCACTCATTCTTTTAATTGCATGACATAATCTCTTCATAAGTTTCTAGTTCTCTTGCATTGGTGAGTAACACATACTCATACAGTTGATATCTCTATGAAGATCTAGGTTCTTTTTTAGATCTTCTAACTTGAGATGGAACCTATCGTTCTTGCTTAATTGGCTCCACTAGCTCAATGGGTTATTCTTGCTTAATTGATCATTCTAGCTCAATTATTTCACTTGTCTTAGTTGAAGAATCAACATTCTGTGATGATTCACCATTTTCATGATTCCCATGATTTTCATGTGCTTCTCCCCATGATTTCCACCCCACAACAAAAGGATTTGGGCTAAAACTAACAAAATGTTGAGTTATATTCTTTGGTCTCCTTGGCTTGTTGATGTCTTCAATGGTTTGATATCCAAATAACACCACATCTTGGCTTCTAACTTACTTCCAACTAGATCCCACAAAATGGGCCAAACTCTTCATGTCCATAATCCGAGAATATATACTATTTAGAGTAGTCATCATGTTTGGACATTTCATTTCTTGGAACATGCACGAATGCATAGCAACCAAACATTTTTAGATGATTGTAGTGCCGCGATCTAAATTTCGGATGCACCACCTAAAGTTTAGGCTAATAGACTGCTAAGTCTTAAACTTAGCTCGGGCTTTCTCAAGCCCATACCAATTCACGACTTGGGTATAAGTTTTTAACATGCAAATGGATTTTTTATAGGAGTCACTACTAATCAGTTTATAGTAGATCGATTAGACATCTGAGTAAAATAATTGGAGAATTATTTTACTCCTACGAACTAAAGACTTTGGGTACGGAGACTTAGTTACACTGGACTTTTCTAATACCCTTTCGGTACCATTATTTTTATTTTCAAAAATGTTTTTGCGCGGTTTGGATTTAATTTTAACCTAAATTACTATCATGTAAAAGGATGATCACACGGGTGCTCAATCATTATTAAACACTCAATGAATCAAACAAATTGCATCAAAAGAATTAAATGTACAAAGAAAAAAAAAAGTACAAAGCAAACAATTTTTTTGGGTTTTCTTTTATCTCGAAATTAAAACATGCACTTTAACTACATGACCTAATTTTACTAACAAGCTATTTTTAATTAAGTGAACTTAACATGCAAACTAATTGACATGTACCTAATATTTTTGTATTTTTTATTAAAATTAGGAATTAATAAAAACCCTAATTAAACTATCTAAAATGAATAATTTTCTAATTTATTTTAGGGACTAATTTGACTTAAACCCTATCCTATCTTAGAAAACTATTTTTAGAAAAATGAGATTATTAAAATATGTAAAGATTATCTACGCCCTTATCTATAAAAAAGAAATATTTAAATCCAATCCTAATCTATTCCAAAAATTATCTAAAAGTGCAATCCTAAAAATGCAATCCTAATTTACTAAACCAACACATTCCGATGCAAGATTTGATTTTTGATTTTTTCTGATTTTTAGTGTTTTTCAAGACAAACAATTATCAAATAAATATTATAAGTAAGCTAATCAAGATATTCATCAAATAAATTATTAAAATAATCCTTTAAAATAATTTGTTGTCTCATGGGTCAAATTAACGATTATTTTAACCATAATCATCACCACATATAAGAAAGTTCAAAATAATTGAAAATTTGATCCGAAGTCTTACGGGTCAAATTAATAACTATGATAATTTAAGAATTAAAATACTATCACAATGCCCCAAAAATCAATATAGTTAAAAAAAAAATGATCGGATATCTTATGGATCAAATTAATAATTACAAAAATCTTGGGCAAAACCTTAAGGTAAGGCATAAACTATACAAATAACTAACAATGACATACTATGTTCTAACTTAAGCAATAATAACAAAACTTAAAAAAAATAAAAATAGAATAAAAAATAAAAAATAAACCACCTAAGATGGGGACTCAAGGGAGGACAACGGGGACGCGTTGATGGGTGGTCGGACTGGCAGTGGCAAATCTTCGGAACGTGTCTCCCTTTTTTTTGGAAACAAACTGATGCAAGCCTAGGGGAGGCTTTCTCAAACAATAGGATCGGAGAGTGACTCGCACACGGAAACAGGACGACAAGAATTTCAGCACTGCGCGAGCTCAGGAGAACAGTCGTATCTTTGTCTATACAGATTGGATCGACCTAATTTCAAAACCAAATGAACAAAGACTTCTGGATCTACAATTTCTCTGTCTTGGGTTTTCTGAAATAAGCACTATAGGATAGTCGAAATTGGGTTGGAAGTAATGAACAGAACAGGAAAAGATAGAGACTCGGTTGGTTGCTCTTCTAGGCCTCCAAGGAAGTTGAGGGGGCACCGATTCTTCTAGATCGATGACTGCAACTCTTCAAGGATGCAGATTTCAAAAGCTCCGACTCTTCAAGGATGGAGTGAAAACTCTTCTAGGTTTTCAAGGGTTGAACTCTACAAGATTCACAATACTTGCTTCAAGCAAAGCTTTTCATTCATCAAAAGTCATCTGTCTTCTACAAGAAATTGGGCTTATATCATCGAAGAAATAAAGATAGAGCATTGAAACTAGGAGATATAGTAAAGGGCATGGAAACTATAAACTAGTAAAAGCATCACGCGAGCTTCCAAGGTGTCTTTCAAGCTTCCGGGATGGACTCAAGATGTCGTTATGGCTTCTTGGTTTCGTCGAGCTTTAATGCGAGCCGATCTTCTTGGTTGAGGGAGCCGGTCTTCAATGTGGGCTGCATCATCCTCCCCATCTTTAAAAGAATTCGTCCTCGAATTCTTGCCATCATCATCAGAAGAATCTCCCACCCTACTAGGTGCCAACGTAATCTTCTTGCCTCCAAATTCAAAAGAATATGTATTTCGATAACCATCATGCATAGTCCTCTCCTCCAAAGCTCTAATACCAAATGATGCAAGCCTAGGGGAGGCTTTCTCAAACAATAGGATCGGGAGAGTGACTCGCACACGGAAACAGGACGACAGGAATTTCAGCACTGCGCGAGCTCAGGAGAACAGTCGTATCTTTGTCTATACAGATTGGATCGACCTAATTTCAAAGCCAAATGAACAAAGACTTCTGGATCTACAATTTCTCTGTCTTGGGTTTTCTGAAATAAGCACTATAGGATAGTCGAAATTGGGTTGGAAGTAACGAACAGAACAGGAAAAGATAGAGACTCCGTTGGTTGCTCTTCTAGGCCTCCAAGGAAGTTGAGGGGGCACCAATTCTTCTAGATCAATGACTGCAACTCTTCAAGGATGCAGATTTCGAAAGCTCCGACTCTTCAAGGATGGAGTGAAAACTCTTCTAGGTTTTCAAGGGTTGAACTCTATAAGGTTCACAATACTTGCTTCAAGCAAAGCTTTTCATTCATCAAAATTCATCTGTCTTCTACAAGAAATTGGGCTTATATCATCGAAGAAATAAAGATAGAGCATTGAAACTAGGAGAAATAAAGGAGCATTGAAACTAGGAGATGTAGTAAAGGGCATGGAAACTATAAACTAGTAAAAGTGTCACGCGAGCTTCCAATGTGTCTTTCAAGCTTCCGGGATGGACTCAAGATGTCGTTATGGCTTCTTGGTTTCGTCGAGCTTTAATGCGGGCCGATCTTCTTGGTTGAGGGAGCCGGTCTTCAATGTGGGCTGCATCACAAACTACATCCAACATTGCTATTCAAATAAAAATTTCCGATGCTGATAATCTTGGAAACATCACTATTTTCCATCCCAACTGAATCAAAATTACCACTGTGACAGGAAGTGAGATAGTCAGGCTGTGAGGTGACATGAAATGAAATTATGGAATCAACAACTTGGGTAGAGTTTTGGCATGTAGGGTTCACACAAATGTCCTCACAAATAAACATAATATCACCATCGGATGCAGCTATTGCCATAGCATGTTTCTCTTATTTCTTTCAATCTCCATTTCTATCACGAGACTTAACTCTCTTTGGCAACGAACACTATTTTGCAAAGTGTTTCATCTTGCCACAATTATAGTATTTCACCCTCCTCCTTGCCCTTGATTTCGGCCTTCCTCTTAACTTGCCTTTTTTATCACTATTTTGGAACTTTCTTGGTTGACTTATTGCACTATTTTCTATGACAAGCATCTGATTTTTTAGAAGCATAATTTAATCCTTTTCTCTTTATTTCTTCATTGAACAAGCTTTCTTTATTGATTCTCATAGAAAATATATCATAAGGAGCCGAATTGTTTGATTTACACAATCGAGGTCTCCCAACTATTGGGGAGAGTGTTGAGTAATAGACATGGCTGCAACTCATCATCAAGGTCAATCTCAAGATTTGTTAATTAATTTATAACATCTTGAAACAACCTTGAAACTCGTGTTCCGACATGCTACTTCCTATCTCTGTATCTCAAATTCAAAAGTCTTTTAACTTGAAAGTCTTATTTTGTCAAGTTCTCCTCTCATAGAGATCTTATAGTTTCTTCCACAAAGTGTCCACTTTTATTTCTTGAGCAACATAATGAAACACACTATCGTCAATTCATTGTTGGATAAGTCCAACCATTTTTGATTCATTCGCTCCCATTCATAATCTTCCTTATCTCCTTTAGCTTCAATACCCTCAACAAGATCAAACAAATCTTTACAATATAACATGTCTTCCATTTGAGGCTTCCAAATGGAGTAATTCCAAGCATATAATTTAAATATGATGCCACTCGTTTCCTTCATTTAACACTAGAATCTTAAAGTTAGCTCTAATATCATTTGTTGGAGAGAACTAAGGCAACAATAAACTAATAACTAAACCCAATCGGGATTAATATCTATCCCAAATTAAAGCGATCGAAATCAATGTAACCCCAACAGCAATTGGCCAATATAACATTGCAATAAGTAAATATAACGCTGAAATAATAAGGAGACAAGGCCAATGACAACACCAAGGTTTTACATGGAAACCTATTGTGGAAAAAACATGGACCTTCCAAAAACTTTCACTAATCATTAAGAATAATAGAATACACTAAATGTTCTTCTCTAGTCGCACATTAGAGCCTCAACGTTAACTATACAATTGTATTTCCTAACCACAAGAATGGATTAATATAAACGGAACAAGAAAATCGCAACCACAATTGGAAAATTTGGACGAAATTCTCAACGAATGAAACTAATTAATTCGTAACTCTCAATCTCAAGAACAGCATAGTTAAAATTGAGTCAATTCCGTCAACGTTTGGCCTTTGAATTCGGATCGCAAAGTTGCACCCTCCCTTCCCCTTTTCTTCATGCACCCTCTCGGTGACCCACTCTCTTACTTGCAGGAAGCAACCCCCTTCCTTTTCTTTGCTTTTTGACTTTTATTATTTTTATTTCCCTTTGTTTTATGCTAGCTGGCCACCCATAGAAGTGGATCTAGCCAACACTCTCGTACGCCAATACCTTCCGTTCAACTTTCGTCGTATGGCTATGAAACATCTGACACGGCGGCCTGCATAGTCCACTTCTCGTTTGTGATCCAGATGCATATTTCACGTCTGCGCCACTTGTGATATTTATCACCTCTTCCAATTAGTATGATCATTCCAAGAAAGCATTTGGTGTCTGGTCCAATAACCTTGCCTGTGAAGCGGGTTGATCTTCAGCTAATGTTGGTTGCATTACTTCTAATGAATTATGTAGCTTATATTTTACTAACGTGAACGGAATATCAATAGCTTATGAATACACAGCGGCATAAAACATGTCTGAAGTCATGGTTGTTCAACGGTAAGCTTTCCACGATGCACTCACAAATCCACTTCATAGACATCTTCAATTGTAGGAGCACGAACACATAATTAACCCTTCATGTGGTATTGAGTGTTATCTACTCTATGCCTTATGGAACTTTATTTTTTATTAAAAAAAAAAAACCTTAGAGTGTGTTTGTTTTTTAATGAAAATGATTTTCATTAAATGATTTTCTAAAAACCTTTATACATATAATTTGCTGAAAGTGGATAATTAATGGAAAAAAAAAACTTTACAATCAAGGAAAATGACCATCTTTAAAATTGAGAAGAATAATTTCTTCTTTACAATTGAGGAAAACGACCATACTTAAAATTGAGAAAAATGATTTCTCCATTCTTAAAAGAAGAAATCATTCTTCCGAACTCTTTTTCCACATGCACTCTCACAAAGAGTTTCAATTTGCTTAATCTCTCTCCCCTATCTATTGGTCTTCACTCATCTTCGATGCCTTCTATAACTTTTCTCCTAATCATAATATACTCTTGTGTTGTTTCATCTTCTCCTCGAATTCATTCCTACCATTAACTTCAATCACATATAGGTGTTCAATATGTCATAGGTATATTGGACAAAATGATCATTTTGTCGTATGAACTTTCACTGGGCTCTGTGTCTCATACTCTTAGAGAACAGTTTAGAAGGGGTCTGTGGACATGCCAATATAAGAAGTTCTTCATTTTCAATTTTACAATGAAATTTCCTTTTTCTTTGTTTTTTCTTTTTTTTTTATGCTTACTGTGGTATCACTTTTTAATTACTTTTTGAAATGGGGGATCATTTTCATGTAAAGTTTTATGAGTACTGAGAGATTTAGTAGTTATTTGCATTTTCTATTTTTTTGGCAACCTTTTTTTAGTTTGCTTTAATTTAAGAAAAATAAATAAAAATTCATACTCCATACATCAAAAGTATATTAGAAAAGCATTTCAATATCGTCTTTGTATCTTATATTATGAAAAAAAAATAATTACAATGGAGAAGATAATTTTGAAAGTAAAAACTATATATATACATGTCTTGCTTTTAAGTACATCGTTAAACAACTAAAAACCAGCCATCTCCCTTGAAAATGATTCTCATGGAAAATATTTTCTCCATTTGGCATGTTTTGGAAAAAAAGAAATTGGTGGACAACCACAAACATATATCTAGGGAAAAATTATCAAAAAGTCATAAACAAATTGTACAAATGTCAATTCAGTTTTAAACATTTTAATTTGTTAATTTAATCATAAATTTTTTGACAATTTAGTCATTTTGCCTAATTTTGAGTAGAAATTGCTTACGTGGACACTAGCTATGCTATATAAGATGGTTGATGTTAACGTTGATAACTTTTACAATTTTTTAATAATTTTTCTGAATTTTTTATTTTGTTCTTTTCCTTTTGGGTTAATACCCTAAAAAACCCCAAACTGGTACACCTGTGACAATTTTACCCAAAACTATTTTTTTGACAAAAAAAAAACTCCAAACCAGTACACCCGTGACAAATTTACCCCGATCGACTATAAAAAATCCTAAACTGGTACATCTATGACAAATTTACCCCAAACTAATTTATTCGACCGCAAAAAACCCCAAACTGATAAATTTGTGACAAATATACCCTCTGCTAAATTGAATTAATACCACAAAAAAATCACAAAAATTGTAAACTGTGACAAATGGAGCGTAAAATTCCAAATTGGTATACCAGTCAACATCACGTGTCATTTAATTTAATAATTTGATGGTAAAATTTGACAAAAACTAACAGAGGGTAAATTTGTCACAAGTATACCCCGGTTTGGGGTAAATTTGTCAAAGGTATACTAGTTTAGGGTTTTTGGTGGTCAAAAAAATAGTTTGGGGTAAAATTGTCACAGGTGTACCAGTTTGGGGTTTTTTAGGGCATTAACCCTTTCCTTTTTTTTTTTATGTCTTGACTGGCTCGCGGATCGTGGCCTCTCACTTAGATCTAGCAAGGGCATCCCGGCCCTCACCTGTGGCCGGTGGAGGAGAAAAAATAAGAAGGAATAAAATGAAAAAAGGAAGAAGAAAAAAGTAAAGAAAAAAGTAAATAGATTGATAAAAATTATTAAAAATTTGCAACAATTATTTACATCATGTGAGCTATGCTATGTCGGATGGTTGGTATCAACGTCAATGATTTCCGACTAAAATTAGCTAGAATAACTACAATGATAAATCGTCAAAAAATTTAGGATTAAATTAGTTAAATTGAAAATTTTATGACTGAATTAACATCCGTATAATAGGTTTAGAAATTCTTTTGATAATTTTCCATATATTTAGTAGGGTAGACTGGGGACCAAATCTTCTGAGTTTATATGGGCACAAATTAATACCTGTTAATATCGAGAGGGAATTGTCTAAACAAATTCAAAGGCATCAATAGGCTCGATTTTTAGAGATAGAACATACTACATAGAGATGCAAATATGCTGTATGGCAAAATATCTCTGACCATTGAGGCGGGGAGTAATAAACGGTCTACAGATATGAGTGTGTCCAATTTTTAGAGTCTCATATTTCCTGCGCTCTTATTGGATTCATCAGGCTACTTATCCCTCATGCTATCTGAGCAAGTACCAAACAAGCAAAATCAAGAGGTATCTCGTATTAAGTAAATAAATTGTAAAAAGTAAAAATTACCATCGAAATTCTAATATGGAGTACCCGAATAGTTGTAGCAGAATGGATACACTAGTTGGGATGACAACCTGACGGGGCAAATTACATATTACCCTCAAGTTTTTAGGTTTCTTGCAAATTGCCCCTTGACATTTAAATATTTGCAATTTGTACCCTTAATTTTTGAAACTTCTTGCAATGTGCCCAAAACCTTGACTTCAACCAAATTGTGCTTGGATAATTGCCCAAAAAGGTTTAGACCTATTGTACAACAGGCAATTTAGTCCTAAATTTTTTAATTTGACTTTTTTTTTTTTGTTAAACAATTTTTCAACTTGAGTCATTTAACCAATTTAATTCTAAATTTTTTGACGATTTCTCAATAGTTATTCCCATTAACTTTGGCCATAAATCGCTATTGCAAACATCGGCCATCCTATGTGACACGACTTGCATTGACATGAATATTTTTGCAATTTGTTTGATTGTCTTTTTTGTTCTTGGTCTTTTCTTTCTTTCTTTTTTCCTATTTCAATCGACAAGTAGTGGGCACCTCGGCGATGCCTGGTGGAGGTCGCCACATAGGAAAACCTAATATATATATATATATAGATATAGATATAATTAACTAATACTACTTTTTGTTCATTTATTCAACAAATTCGATTGATTAATATGACTTGATTTTCTATTATGATAAATTGACGAAAGAAAAGCTAACCCAATAGTTGGGCGGCTGCAATAGCTCTAGCAAAAATGGAGAAAATTTCTCCTTTGTCGACTATAAAAATATCTAAAAATGTTACAAAATTTATGTTAATCACGTTGAGAATGGTTCGAGACACACAAGGGCCCTGATCATGTTGCGACTCTTGACCAGTCCATGGATACCAACAGAAAATTAATAGGCACGCAACACAAGTACATGTGCAAGTATCATTAACCAGCTCCCTATTAATTTTGATTCATTTCAATATGAACAAGAAATCGACAAAGTCAATTGACTATAATATAAAATGTAAAAAAATAAAGGAATAGATTGATATTTGGTAACATATCAAAATAAAGAATTTAAAATTTATACATGAATAGTTTTCAAATAGAATTGAAGATAAATGGATTTCATGATAGAAAACAAGCCGATATTGATTGAACTAACATGTTAGCAATTTCCAGTCAAAATTGTCTGGAATGATTATATTGAAAAATCATCAAAAAGTTTAGAATTAAATTAATCAAATTGAAAAAATTTAGTATTGAATCGGCTATTGTATAATAGATTTAGGACTTTTGGGATGATTTCCCCAAATTGTGCTCCGATCTTCTATCACATGACAACACCATGACTTATTTTGGAGGTGAAATTCATCAAATGAATATTTACATATTAAAAATAGGAAAAATTGAAAATACATGCACGTAAGAGCTTATGACCAAAATTTTGACAAGAGTAACTGATAAATCTAGTTTGGAAATGTGAAAAGTGTCAGAAAAGTTCTAAACTTATCGCATTTTGTGCCAATTCAGCTGTAACCTTTTCAATTGAACTGATTTAGTTATTAACATTTTGAATTTATGTCGGTTGAGTCTATCTAGCTAATATAAACCGGAAATCACTGATGCAGATGTCGGCCATCTTACGTAGTATGGCCAACACTGATGTGAACATTTTCTAATAATATTTTAAATTTAAATTTAAATTTCATTTTATTTTTTTATTTTTTTTTCTTGTTTTCTTTTCCTTTGTCTTGGTGAGGTTGCCAGAGCTCGTTGACCCCTCGTTGGCCATTGACCGAGGGCAACGAAGCCCTCATCGGTCACAACCCTCACCTGGCCTCAACTAAATGTGGACGCAGTGGAAGTGGGCCTTGCCCTCACGCCCTCAAATCTCGTTTCCTTTCTCTCTTTGCTCTAACCTGCACCTTTGAAGCCCTTTCATATCTCAACCTCGAAGCTCTCGTATCAACGCCACCTCGCTCTCCCCAGCCGTCCGCTCCCTCTTTTGCCTCCCTAGGACACCCACCCCTCATCCTTTGGCCTCTACTTGTCCAAGTCCTCCTCACTTGGCGAGGGCGCAGGGTATGAGGATCTGGGCGAGGTGACCTCACCTACGCCCACCTTGGCCTCGCCCACATCTAGACTGTGTTTGGAGGGCGATAAAACTTTGGATATAATTACTTTTATCATATTCAGTGTTTGGTGGAGTGATGCAAAATTTGGATATGACCAGATATAGCCTAGACATAGTCTAGATAAAATAATTCCACCTAAGATGTGGGTTAGACCTAGATAGGATATGTAAAATCTGGAAAAATAAAATAAAATTAAAAACCAAATTTCAGAATATGGCAAATCCTTTTGTTTTTTTAAGGTTCAAGACTCCATATCAAGATCCACTTGACCAGAGTATGAATTTTGGCGACCGGTAGTATGTACACAAGAGTTTCGATGATCAAACCATAGAGGAAATCCTTACCGTTCAGGTACGACCCCACCAGACAGCTGATAAAATTATTTGGAAAGGAACGCAAAATGGTATCTATATAGTGAAAAGTGGATACAATTCTATGAGACAAGCAGCCAACAGCAACATGCACAGCCGCGCTTCCTCATCCTATCAAACCCCAAGGACACTATGACGAAGGCTTTGGACCATGCAGATAGCTCCTAAAAAATTCACATATTCATGTGGTCATTATGCCACAATGCACTATCCACGAAGGACAACCTTTATCACCGACGTATCATCCCAAATCCGGTATGTAAATTCTGCCCTCATCAACTCCTAGAAACAATAGAACATATTTTTCTATTATGCCCATGGATGCAAGGCATTTGGTCACACCCCCAAATCAAAATCACGCTACCCCCACATGGAGTAAACAGAATAGACGCCTAGCTTGCAGATAGGATCGAGAACAAAGAGATCTCACCTGAGCTAGAGACTATTACATCCATACTGTGGCAGATCTGGAAAGCGAGAAATAACTTTATCTTCCGCTAGCAGCGTCCAGATTCGAAACGGGTGGTGTGTGACGGCCCAAGCGCGAGGCGCATCTCTTGTCCCACATCGCTTAGGGGGAGTCCTGGGGCTAGTTTATAAGGCTTAGGTCTCTCTAATTTGTGTAACGCGTTTTAAAGCCGTGATAACTTAGTGTCCAAAGCAGACAATATTATCATACAGTGGGGCCGAGTCGTTACAAATGGTATCAGAGCCGACTCCCGACTATGTGTGGAGCCAAAGCGAGGACGTTGTGCTCCCAAGGGGGGGAGAGTGTGATGGCTCAAGCGCAGGGGCACATCTCTTATCCCACATCGCTTAGGGGGGAGTTCTGGGGCCCAAGTGGGGGAGAGTGTGACGGCTCAAGTGCGGGGGCACGTCTCCTGTCCCACATCGCTTAGGGGGAAGTCCTGGGGCAAGTTTATAAGACTTAGGTCCCTCTAATCTATGTGACGTGTTTTAAAGCCGTGAGGACATAATGTCCAAAGTGGATAATATTACACGGTGGGGCCGGGTCGTTACATGGTGGAGGTGGCATCCCAGCTTCCTTGGCACTGAAGCACTCAAATCTAACTCTCAACTATAAATCGATTGTATTGTCCTTGTTGAAGCCGTGAAAAATAATCCCAGCTCGACGCCTATGGTCCAAGCACTCAATCTACTATAAATCGACTGTATCGTCCTTGTTGAAGCCGTGAAAAATCCCAGCTCGACGCCTATAAATCAACTGTATCCTCGACGCCTTGGGAGAATCGGTGCTGCTCCCCTGTTTCCCTCACCTTCAGATATAAATCGACTCTTGGGAGAATCGGTGCTGCTCCCCTGTTTCCCTAAACCTTCGGATTCAGCACTGCAGGAGAGAGGCTAACTATGTTGCTGACTGGGCCGCAAAAGCCCCAGTGGATAAGCCCCCCGACCGACCAAAAAGAAAGGACTTCAGTAAGTGTAAAGTGATGTCCCAATTAGTACGGGAAGTTTGGGATAGATGGACGGTGACGCCGCTCCCTTGCGACGCCGTTCCCGGTGGGTTCTCGTACGGTGGAGCGGTCAGAAAATCCAAAGGGGGCCATGTGCCGTTTCATGCGGGTCGGACTAAGGGGGCAGGCACTTGCCCTTGGCCATTCGTCCCCTCTAGTCCTGATTTCTGAATTTTTGTTGTCCTGCGCTTTTACCATTTCCAATTCGTCAACTGTTCGAGTAAGGTTTTCATTCGGTTTAATAAAGAATCGGAATTTCCTAACAAAGTATTGCTTGATCCGTGACTCGAGGGCATTTGTGAATTAGAAGAATATTCTAGGATGCCTCAGCTAGAGGTACTTCTGCGTCCTTTCCATTTTCCTATTCCTGCTTTCTTTTAAGTTTTCAAATTACCTTGATGGATTCCTATTTTCATTGACAGTAATTAAGACGATTGCACGTTTTGCACATCCAGTGCACTACATGACCGGGCGACATAACATTAACTGAATATTGGCAAAAGCTTGGGAAACGGTAGATGCAGAATTGGTTGGAAATGCATGTTATACAGAGTGATGCACGATTGGTCTATCACACTATACTGACGGTGCAACGAATGCATCTAAATTGAAAATAGGAAAAATTGAAAATACATTGCACATAAGAGCATACGACCAAAATTTTGACAAGAGTAACTGATAAATCTAGTTTGGAAATGTGAAAAGTGTCAGAAAAGTTCTAAACTTATCGCATTTTGTGTCAATTCAACCGTAAACTTTTCAATTGAACTAATTTAGTTATAAACCTTTTGAATTTATGTCGGTTGAGTCAATCTAACTAATATAAACCGGAAATCACAAACGCAGATGTCGGTCAACTTACGTAGTATGGTCAACATTGATGCGAACTTTTTCTAATAATATTTTAAATTTTTTATCTTTTAAAATTTTAATTTTAATTTCATTTTCCTTTTTTCTTGTTTTCTTTTCCTTTGTCTTGGCGAGGTTGCCGGAGCTCGTTGACCCCTCATCGACCTTTGACCGAGGGCAACGAAGCCCTCATCGGTCACAACCCTCACCCGGCCTCAACTAAATGTGGGCGCAGTGGAAGTGGGCCTTGCCCTCATGCCCTCAAATCTCGTTTCCTTTCTCTCTTTGCTCTAATCTGCACCTTTGAAGCCCTTTCATATCTCAACCTCGAAGCTCTCGTATCAACGCCACCTCACTCTCCCCTGCCGTCCGCTCCCTCTTTTGCCTCCCCGGGACACGCACCCCCTCATCCTTTGGCCTCTACTTGTCCAAGTCCTCCTCACTTGGCGAGGGCGCGGGGTACGAGGATGAGACCACCTCGCCCATCTAGGCAAGGTGGCCTCACCTGTGCCCACCTCGGCCTCGCCCACATCTAGATTGTGTTTGGAGGGCCAGATAAAATTCTGGATATGATAACTTTGATCATATTCAGTGTTTTGTGGAGTGATGCGAAATTTGGATATGACCAGATATAGCCTGGATATAGTCTGGATAAAATAATCACACCTAAGAGATGGATCAGACCTAAATAGGATATGTTAAAACTGGAAAAAAAAAAAAAAACCAAATTTCAGAATATCAACAAAAGCTTTTGCTATCCTTGCAGCTGTTGCCCTCCCTTCCCGTCATCTTTCTCCCTCTTCTTATTTGACTTGTTCCTGTTCTGTTCACATTCACGACTCACCCACATGAATACAAGAATGCCATGAAAAATCACTGAAATCCACCATGCTTCACTCTGACTGGTGATCAAGGTTTTGGTTCTGGTCTGGATTTTTCACGCCTGCGTACAAGGAAGAAGTTGGGGACAATCCATCATATGTGGGAGAGCCTCCTTGTTAGTGTCTTTAATTCCTCTTTTTTTCTTTTTTCCCTCTCTTTCTTATATTCACTGTTCTTATCACGCCCTTCAAAATCTTGATTTCAAATTGAAGAGTTGGCGTCGATGGATTTAGAGATGAAGAGGCCTTCTCTCGCGGTAGCCCACACATGGGGCGGCGGTTTCGCTTGTCGAACAGGCTATGGGAGAGAGGAGCTTCCTCCAATTGTTAGTGAAATAGTGAGGTTACGTTTGGTCGTCCGGATTATCTCCGGATTTCTAATTAAGATAGGACTGTATAGGATATGATATGAAATCCCAGGATTTTTCTATATCCTATCAATTGTTTGATGAATTGTAATATTAAAATTAGATATATTCATATCAATATTATATACATTTTTAAAATATAAACGTCATATCATTATAAATGAACCTAAAAATTTTTAAACGGAGATGGTGAAAATCTTTGTGACACTATTCCTTATTTTTTTTTAATTTTTTTTTAAAAAAAAATTGTAATTTTCTTTTTTCTCTTTTTAAAATTATTTTCTTTATTATTTCTTTTTTCCCCTTTCATCATTCTTTAATAAAATTTTATCAAATAGTAAACTATACTAACATACCTAAAATACAAAAATACGTAAAATATATATAATAAATATAAATATATAATTTATAGATTGAATGTTTCTTATAAGATAGAATTAAATTTGAATATATAAATTAAAATAAGATTAAATTAAAAAAATAAATTTTAATTTCTAATTTCTAATTTTTAATTTCTTAAATTAGAATTCAAATATTATTTATATTGAAATATAATTTTAATTTTGTTAATTTAATAAACTTGTTATTCAAGAAAAGTAACTTTCCTATTATAGACATTAGAAATCATATACACTTTTATCCCACATCTCTCATGGGATAATTTTATCTAGCATATATCCCCCTTATATCCGACTTTATCCTATCCTACACAAGCACCGAACATAGGATAGAATAAATTATATCCTATCCTGAATTTTATCCTGACTGTCAAATGCAGCCTAAAGGCATAGAGGAGGTACAAGGATGATTAGAGAGAGATATTTAGAAGATTTTTAAAGATTTTTAAAAATATTCTATCTTGATTACACCATACACATGATAGGATCTTTTTTTTTTTTTTTTTAATAGAGGAGGTACAAGGATGATTAGAGAGAGATATTTAGAAGATTTTTAAAGATTTTTAAAAATATTCTATCTTGATTACACCATACACATGATAGGATTTTTTTTTTTTTTTTAATAGAGGAGGTACAAGGATGATTAGAGAGAGATATTTAGAAGATTTTTAAAGATTTTTAAAAATATTCTATCTTGATTACACCATACACATGATAGGATTTCTTTTTTTATCCATAGGATATTGAGAGAATTTCTAATCCTCCCTTATCCTATGCTATCCCAATTAAAATCCGAACGATCTAACCCGGGTAGGACTTTTGGTATAATTTCCCCAAGTTCCGCTTCAATATTTTGTCACATTGCGGAGGTGAAATTCATCAAATGTATATCTTCATATAAAAAATAGGACAAATCGGAAATATATTACGTGTAAGAGCATATCACCAAAATTTCGACAAGACTAACTGATAAATATTGTTTAGAAATGGAAAAAAAGTGTGAGAAAAGTTCTAAACTTATTACATTAGTGTCAATTCAATTTAAATCTTTCGATTAAACCAATTTAGTCCTAAATCTTTTGAATTTGTGTCAATTGAGTCTATCTAGTTAATTTAGGCCGGAAATCACTAACACGAATGCCAACTATTCTATGTAACACGGTTAGCGCTAACATTGACATTTTTTAATGATATTTATTTTTTTTTTATATTTTTTGAAAATTTTAATTTCTTTTTCCTCTTTCTTCATTTCTTTTTCTCATCTTCCTTTCATTTGTCTTGTCGAGGGTTGCTGGAGCTCGTTGGCCCTCATTGGCCATTGGGCGAGGGTCATGAAGCCCTTGTCGGCCGCTAAGGAGGGTTGACATCTATGCCCGACCTCATCTAAATGTGGGTAAAGCGAAGGTGGGCATGGGCGAGGCTACCTCGCCCAAAGCTAGGTGAGGTGGTCTAGCCTTTATGCCCTAAAATCTTGTTTCCTTTCTCTCTCTACTTTGCACCTTCAAAGCCCTTCCATTTAAGCTCTTGTATCAACGCTACCTCACTCTCCTCGGCCGTTCGCTCCCTCTTTCGCCTCCTAAGGAGACCCACCCCCTTGTCCTTTGGCCTCCGTTTGTCCAAGTCCTCCTCACCTGGTGAGGGCATGAGTGGGGCGAGGGTGAAGTCACCTCACCCAAATCTAGGTAAGGCGGTCTCACTTGTGCCTGTCTCCACCTCGCCCACATCAGCTTTGATGACCCTCGCCCAGATAGAGGGAAAAAAGAAAAAGAAAAACAATGAAATAGAAAAGAAAAAGAAGAAAGAGAAAATTAAAGTTATAATTTTTGAAAATTTTTAAAAATAATATGATATTATTAAAAAAATTCCATGTTAACAGCGGCTGTATTACGTAGGATGGCTAATATTCATGTCAGCAATTTCCAATCTAAATGATTAGATGAACTCAATTGGCACAAATACAAAATGACTATTGGCTCAATTTAAATTTTTGTATAGAATTGGCACCCACACAATGAATATACAACTTTTCCGACACTTTTCTTGTTTCGAAATATATTTTTGAGACATACATTTATTTTTTTTCAAACATATATATCCACTTATGATTTATATATAGTTGACAGAAATCTTCCATAATCGTCATGCGTATTCAAATGATGAGAGCTACAGGTAAAGTTTGGCTTGAGCCAATGTTAAAGGGCACATTGCCACCACTCTCAAGAAATAAGGGAGCAAATTGCAAAATTGAAGTTTTGAGGAGCAACTCGCTTCAATTTCAAAATTTTGGGAGGCAAAATGTAGTTCGCCCGTGGGTAACCCGTTCCCACCATGCCGAAGATCTGAGCTGTTTTACGGATAGCTCGGATTAAGAAAGCGTATAAATATTTTCACAAGTAAAAAGATGACAGAAATGATGGAAGCACATTTATCACTGTTGTCGAACCAGTGGTCTCGTCAAAGTGAAATAAGGAATGCAGAAAACCCTGAATCAGTCGACCTGTAATGAGCTCAATTTCCATTGAACACGCAAGAAAACATCGCGGTGGACTTTGACATTTCAAATTCAACCCCACAGAACACCCAAGCCTCTTGATTTTAATAAGAGTCATGAAAAGCAAGAGAAAAAGAGCGTCGTCGGCTCCCTGTGACCCCCATTAATTAAAGGGTGGTGAAACTGTGAAACTTTGTGAGGTGGGCATTTATCTCCCTACAGGCTCCTCTCTCTCTCTCTCTCTCTCTCTCTCTCTCTCTCTCTCTATAAGTCAAACGCCAAACTTGGGCCTTCATAACACGTAACTCCACTACCTTATCTTTTCCAGACAAGATCCTTCTCAAACCTCATAAAACACCAAAACCCCACTTTGTTTCTTGTCCCATTACCATCTTTCTCTCTCTCTCTCTCTCTCTCTCTCTCTCTCTCTCCCTCCCCAATCAGGTTCTTGTTTTGTTCACATCACGACTCTCTCACCTTGGGTTGGTTTCATGAATTTGTCCTTTCAAGCCAAACATGATAAATATTTTATTGGGTTAAACCAAATTTCAATTGCTTTTGGTGTAATTTGATGTGTTTGCTGCCATTTTCAGGTGTAAGGTCCAAGGTGGGTGAAATCTCACTAGGCTTTTCGTCCTTACTTGAAGAGCTGAGCTCTATAGGGTTTTTCTTTCGTTGAAGTGTATATATACATATATATACAAATGGAGAAAGAAGAGAACTACTCGGTACTGCAAACGACCCATCATTTGCATTTGTTTGTTAGTTTTCATTGACAGATCAAATCTTGTCAACATTGGATTCAGTCTCTCTCTCTCTCTCTCTCTCTCTCTCTCTCTAGTGTTGTATTATTGCTCTAAACATGAACAACTTCTCTTGCAGGCCATCCCAGATCATAACGCTTTCAATGACCAACATCAGCATCACCATCAGTTCATAAGGTCACAAGTCGGCGAAATCCCAGTACACCACGACGGCAGCGGTGGCGGTGACAATAATGGAATGGTGGATTACATGCTGAGTCACCCTCCTCAACAAGGCCATCAACAATTGATATCTCCGCTCGGTTTCTCTGGCTCTGGCTCTCTTGATAAGTTGAGCTTTGCGGATGTGATGCAATTCGCGGATTTCGGGCCCAAGTTGGCCCTCAACCAAGCAAGTCACAACTCCGAGGACGAAGCCGGGATCGACCCAGTTTGCTTTCTCAAGTTTCCAGTTCTGAATGACAATAACGATGAAAGAAGAATCGATGATGAGGACGGAGTTAGGGAGGATCAAGAAGCTACTCAGTTTCCCGATAATGCTTCTGTGCAATTGCATTTTCTCGGGGAAGAATTGCAAAGCAACAAGAGTTCCACGGCAGCGGAGGCCAGCAAGAACAAGAGGAAACGGCCACGGACTAGCAAGACGAGCGAGGAAGTTGAGAGCCAGCGGATGACTCATATAGCTGTCGAGAGAAATAGGAGAAGGCAAATGAACGAGCATCTCCGGGTTCTGAGGTCTCTTATGCCGGGCTCTTACGTACAAAGGGTATGCAATAAAACAATTTATTTTGAAGATTATGAAATAAAAGAAAGTAGCTGTAGAAAATATTTTTGCGAAACATTAGTTATATACAGAAATTATTGATCTAAGAGTGCATCATGAGATCCAATCTTTTGGATTGCGTATAAATAATATTTTCTCAACTCGTTTTATTGACACGAGCTGATCATAGAGAGGGGGAGATTTATTCACTAGGTCTATTATTATGTAGGGTTTATACCTTGTAATTGCCTCTATCATCGCATATCTTATTTATGAAGCACAGTTAATAGATTGTTAAATCTTTCAATTCCATTCCATGCAAATTTCAGTTTTGCAGTCCAAAAGAAAAGGACAAAAAAATTCAAAGAAATAATTTGAGAGGTCTCGCTTAATCTTTCCATAGGGAGATCAAGCTTCCATCATTGGAGGCGCCATTGAGTTCGTGAGGGAGCTGGAGCAACTCCTCCAGTGCCTCGAGTCTCAGAAGCGGCGGCGGCTCTACGGGGATGGTGGCGGGCCGCCACCCTCTCTCCCTGTGCAACAGCCACCTCACCAGCCGCCACAGCCACAGTTCTTTCCCCCGCTGCCCGGCCTCCCGAACGACCCGATCAAGGTCCCAGACTTCGACACTGGGCTCCATGAGGAGACGGCGGAGAGCAAGTCGTGCATTGCCGACGTGGAGGTCAAGCTCCTAGGCTTTGACGCCATGATCAAGATACTGTCGCGAAGGAGGCCTGGGCAGCTCATCAAGACTATAGCAGCTCTAGAGGACCTCCAACTCAATATCCTTCACACAAATATAACCACCATTGAACAGACCGTCCTCTATTCGTTCAATGTAAAGGTAATTCGCCCACATACTTGAACGATATTAAAAATTTTTTGTGCTATGTCAAAATTTATGGAACTGGAATTATGTTGTGTACACTGGTCGATGTTGATGGAGGAATTTGTTCTGCTGTAGAAATTGTGATGATCAGGTAGATCTTTCTGTGTTTCAATTGAATATCGTCTACCAAAAGTGACCGTAAACTACATGAAATTCACAATTCTGATCACTTCAACCGAAAGACTTTTAGGAAAATATATGATTTCACTGGTCAGTTTCCTTTGTGTTGTTCTTGTGCAGGTTGCGGGTGAAGCAAGGTTCACAGCGGAAGACATAGCGAGTTCAGTTCAGCAGATATTCGGATTCATCCATGCAAATAGCGCGATGTGATTACGACAATACATCAACTAGTAAGAGAGAGAGAGAGAGAGAGAGAGAGAGAGAGAGAGTTGGCATAATGAACGTTGCATTATTTATCTATCTTTTTCCATTACATTCTGTTGTAGTTTGTCTTTTGACGCTAGAAAAATACTAGTGTATTACATAATTGTACTGGCCTCAAATAAATTAATTACCTATTTTTCCGTTTAATGTACTGCACTTATCATTCGGAATAATTATGGCCCGATACGGTGTTAGTAATATTTCCATGTTAGTAATATTTCCTATCCTCTCCCTCCCAGACACCCCTTTTTTTTGTGAGTAAATTTTCATTACGCCGTATCATATAATATACTGACGTGATCTCGCTAACCAAATCATGAGGTAACTTTTGAAAGATATAATAAATGTGTGATGCAAAATGTAAAGAAACAGGTGCCAATTTTGAACTTCATATGCGGTGCTAGATATGATATCACTAATCAAATCGGTTGGAAACGTGCAACATGTTCCGCATGTGCAATCTTCAAAAGAAAAGATCATCATGTGTATGAAACGAATGTAGTTATTAAAGACAATATCTTACAATATTGTCGCTGGTTGAGCATTACCCTCGAAAATAAATTCCCACCATCTGTAATTGAAACAAGTTCCTTTTAACCCTTGATCTTTTTTGTCCAAACAAGATTTGGGATTTGGTTAGAAATGATAGAAACATAAATACTATCCTATTAGTCTATTTTAATAATGTGCCACGAGAGAGACCACGTTTTTGTTATTATAATCCACTATTAAATGCACAAGTGTCTTAGTTGGTTCAACTCATTTAAAATTTCTTTCATCATATGATCATTCGATGTTTAATATGTTTATTGCGCGACCGAGAATTTCTTTCTTTCTCTATTTACTAACTTTCGAACCCTAATGTAAGGCTAGAGCCAAAAAAAAAAAAAAAAACTAATGTAAGGGTCAAAGATAGAACTCTCATAAATTCCTATATTCTCAAAACTATATCTGTGAATAATTAATTAAATATTGACATCATGTCAATCTATGATAAAAAATAAAAAATAAAAATCAGCTCGGTTGGGGTGATGAGTGGTTGAGGCGATCCATAAGATCTGTCGCCATTGCATGAGCTGCCAATGAGAACGATTAATTTTGTTGGTACACGAGAAAATGGAAAGTCAACGAGTTGTCCTACATAAGTACCTTCTTATAATTGGGTTGACCTGTCAGAAATTGTTTCACAATTTTGTTTTTATTTTGGCTTTGGAATTGCCAGGCGACACTTAGATAAATGAGCCAATGCTTCGTGAGGTCTTCTTCTATTGATGTTCGATATATTAATATTGATTTACCGTAAATAATGTTACGGATTTTAATTGAACTTAAAAAAAATGTTATAATTAATACCAATCACTCCATTTGCTTTACGGAAAATAAGTAATTTGAAATACATTTTTCTAAAAACAGTTATTTGTATCGTTTAAAAATAAATAAATGAACAATAAATTATTTCATCATTTATGAAAATATTTAGGTATAAATTGTTATCGATAAAAAATGATTTTTTTATTGAGTAATTATTTCAAGAAATACAAACAATTATCTCATTTCTTTTGTATTTAAAAATATTTTCTAAATCATCTATTTTTCGTGAAGTAGATGAAACATAATTTTATTATTATATCATTTGATATCTCATGTTTTTAGACTTGTTCTTGGATGCCTCTTTGTCCTCTGCTAGCTCAACACCCGAAACTTCCTCCCTCTGTGGGTTGACATATGCACATGCTTGAGCTTTTGGCTTATCTTCAAAGTCTAGTCACTACCAAAGACCTCCTTCTTTCGAAAGTCAAACTCTAGTACTGTCAATTGGAGCTTTCGAAAAGATAAATTGCGTTGTCCTTGTATGAAAACAAGAATTGCTTGGAAATTCCTCATGTACGCGTTTTTCCAACTTCTGTAGAAGAGTTGCGTGACGCATACTTGATACTTCATCGTGTTAAATGTAAACAACTCTGTCTTTACGCCAACTCGAGCTTTAATTTGACATGGTGAATAAGGTTTTGAAGGTTGAAGTTTTTGTGTTTTGATGGGCTTTCATGTGAAACAATTCTCCTAGCAGACAACGGCTGATGAGTCCACAGGCGATAATCTCATATTGAGCAGACGAAGACGTCTAGATGGACTCATTTAAAATAGTGTTTTTTGAAAAAATTTCCTGACCTTTAATTCCCCTTGAAGATGTGCACGAGAAACAATTTAAGTGGGAACTAGCGGGAACCGGTTTTTCTCTTACCTCACTTCATTACAATCTTATTAATTCTAATTGCATATAGTATGTGGGAACTCGCGGGAACCGGTTTTTCATTTATCTCGCCTCATTACCATCTCCTTTAAGGTTTTTTCTTCTTTTTTTTTTTTTTTTTAATCAGAATGGTAGAACTTTCATTCAACTAGGAAAAACAAATGAGCCCAAAAAATGAGCTTTAGTACATAAAAGTTCCAAAAGAGTTTTGAGAATGACGTTAGCAAATCTACATAGTCAGAGAGGAGGACTTAAATCTCCTATGGAGTAGAACTTGGGTTGCTTGTAGCTTTTGCCATTGAAAGATTACTTGACTCAACAATTAGGTTCTCTTACTCTTTCTTTATCTGAATAAGAAATCTTAAATTACATTTGATCGTCCATATTTCTAATTAAGATAATATTGGATATGATAAGATACAAAATCTATGAATTTTGTTGTATCATATTCATTATTTGGTGGTCGTAATATTAAAATTGGATGTATTCACATTATACCACATACATTATTTAGTATAAATGAATCTAAAAGTTCACAAATGGAGATGGTACAAATTTCTCTCGATAGGCACTCTTGCTTGCTTTATTTTTATTTTATTTTTTATTTTATTCTTCCTCTTTTTTTAATTAATTAATTTTTTTATTTCTTTTTCTCCTTATATCATTCTCTAATAAAATTTTATTAAATATTAAATTGTACTAATATACCTAAAATACTATACATACCTAAAATATGTGATAAATATAAATATATGTTTATATATTAGCTTTATATTATAAGATAGAATTAAATTCATATTAAATAAAAATAAGATTAGATTAAACAACTAAATTGTTATTTTTATTTATTTTGAATTTCATATATTAGAATTAAAATGTTATCTATATTAAAATCTAATTTTAGTTTTGTCAATTTAAGAAGTTTTTCATACGAGAAAAATCACTTTCTTGTTACATATATTAGAAATCGTATCCATCTTTATCTTCCATTCTCTATGGGATAACTTTATCTAACCTTATATCTCTTTTATATTCGATTTTATTCTCTATTGAGCAAACACCAATACAAAATAGGATTATCCTATCATAAATTTGATCCTGATTGTCAAATATAGCCTTAGGGTTTTTAAGAGAGCCAATACCATGAATAGTAAATCTTTGAAGTAGCAATTGCTCAATCCAATGCAATCCAATGTACTCATTGGATTAAATCTTAGATTTCTAAAGATAAATTTTTTCTCACCTTCCACATTTGCCAGAGGATCAAGGCAACTGCCTCTAGTGCAAGTGAGTTTGCCCTCTTTTTTGTTAGATATGCAATCCATGCCTTAATTCGTAAAAAACCTTGTGATGAGATATGGATTCTGAGTCATGGATGTGCCCAAACTCTTTTCCAAGGACATAACAAAAATAGATGCTTTGTCGACTCTAGGACACCATCACAACACAAAGCACACACCGGGTTTGGTAAAATTTTTCTTAAAAAAAGATTGTCCTTTATGGTAGGGCGTTTGGACAAAGAGACTACATGAAAAATTTGAGTAACTTTCATGTTCCAAATCCCTCTCCAAAGACTGCATGGTACTATTAAGAGGATGAGGCTAAGTTCTAATTGTTTTTGTGTTTGTCTGCCCTAATTCAATTGTATCCACTTTTAACTGCATATATGCCATACTGTGTCCCTGTTCAAGTGATTTGGTCTGATGTAGTTTGGGGTCTCATCAGTATTGATAGAAAGTCCTTCACTATTTGTTCATCAAAACTATTCGTAAGAGGTTGAGTATCCCATGTATTATCCTCCTGATTTATGAAGTTAGCCACCAATTCCGGTTCTCCTTTAGGAGTAGGTCCTCTTGTTATCCCCTTACTCAAGCACTTATCATCTTTGATTCATACTTTATTACTATCTCCCACAAACCATTGTACTTGCTGAAAAATAGCATCCCATTATGCTCGCCACCCTCACGACGGTCTTATTCCTTTTCCTGCTTTCTAAAAGTCCCCATTGCAAAAATAAATCCCTTTAAGGACTTTGACTCCATAGAGAAAATGGGTTTTGAAGGAATCTCCATGCTTGTTTATGTAACACTGTTTTGTTGAAAGCAATTAGATCTTTGAAACCTAGCCTTCCCAAGTCTTTTCTATTATGGAGAAATTTCCAATTTTTCCAATGCTAACCCAGTTTACCCATGGAATCTTTCCACCAAAATGCAACGATTTTCTATTCAATTGCCTTGCAAATAGACCCAGGGATTTTAAAAATCAACATGCCATATCAAGAAACTGCTTGAACGACCATTTTGATCTTTTTTTTTTTTTTTTACTAGCTTTGGATATCAATGATTCCTTCCACCCTTCTGATTTAGAGTTCACTTGCCTTAATATCCAGCACATATTTCTTCTTTGAGCCACCCCAATCCAACCAGATCCCAAGGTACTTTCCCATCTTGTCTATTGCAAGAACCCTCAATTCTCTAGCTAAATTTTCCTTTAGTCTAATAGGGCATCCTCTACGAAAAAAGACACCCAACTTATTCAGGTTGATTGCTTGTCCCGAGATAACACATTACTGATTTAAGATATTGGCCAAGTTTTGACATTAACTTCCCATCCAAAGAAAATTTTAATGAGTGTGGAGAGCACATTGGCAACCAAGATGAAGAGGTAAAGGAAGAGTGGGTCACCCTGTCTAAGGCCCCTTGATGGATGAAAAAATTGCAATGGCAGCCCATTAAACTTAAGATTGAAAGAAACAATTGTCATACACTTCATAATCTAATGTACCCACCTTTTATGAAACCCCAGACATGCCTCCAAGAAGTCCCACTTAGCTTAGTCATAAGCTTTTTCCATATCCAGCTTTAGGATAGCTTGAAATTTCCTCTCTCTTCCTAATTATGAGCTAGTAGAGCACCTCTTGTACAACTAGATTGTTATCTTAAATTTGCCTCCCGCTCACAAAAGTGCTTTGCCATGTTGCAATAAGGTTTTGGCCACCAAAGCTTTAAATAGTTCGCTATCACCTTGGAGATAAACTTAATAGATAAAGTTGCACAGGCTTATAAGACGAAACTATCTGAGTCTTTTTGGATTGGGTGTTTTGGGTATTAGAGAGATTAGAGTCCTATTAAAATCTGATTCCAACCTCTTGGAAACAAAGAAGCCTTTTACTGCAAAATGTCTTCCTTTGTGATTAGCTAATGGTGTTAGTGAAACAACCTATTGAGGTCATTTGGACTAGGACCTTTGAAAGGCCCCAACAAGAAAGCCACTTTGTGCACCTCTTCCACAGTTACCCGATCCACTAAACTATCATTTATCTCTTTCGAAACCACTAGGGGACATTGAGATAACTTTAGTTGAATATCTTGACACTCAATTGGTTGATATAACTTCTCAAAATAATCCATTGTCATCTCCTTCAATTGGGTTTGATCCTTGATCCATGCACCATCCAAGTCTTGCAACATAGTTATCCTATTCCTCTATCTTTTCTGGACAGTGGTCGCATGAAAGAATTTGGTATTATTGTCACCCCATTTAAGCCAATTGATTTTGGACCTAATACCCTCAACACATCTCCTCTTGTTTCCATGCTTTTTCAATCTCCCTTTGAAGTTGACAAATCTGCTCCCTATCAAAGGAGCTACCAATATTGTTTATGTGCTACTGAATTTCTTGCTTTAAGGAGATAATTCTTTGATGGCCATGAGAGAATCTGCACTTAGTAAGTGCTAAAGACACATTCCTTAATTTCCTTGGAAAGGTTCACATCATTTCGACTAGAAGACACCCATGAATCAGAAACCAAAATGCAAACATTCTTCACCCTCAAGCCAATAAGCCTCAAATTTAAACTCCTTTTCGTTTCACTCGCTCCGCCTTAGAAGTTAACAGAAGTGGGCAGTGGTCCGAATCTATAGTAGATAATGCGAATGCTTTCGCTTCCAGAAACATTATCCTATAGTTCATGGTACATACCGGCCTATCCAATTTTTTCTTCACAAATTCCTCTCCTTCTCTATTGTTAATCTAGGTGATTCCGCAACCCAACCCTTACTTTCCAAATCCATCAAGGAAGTCATGTAGAAATTCACAAAAGGAATTAATTTTATAATCTTCAACAATCCTTTCCCCGGCTTTCTCCGAATGGAAGAGTACTTTATTAAGTTCCCCAACACATATCCACAACAAGCATTTAAAAGAAGTAATTCTCCTCATTTCCTCCCATAATTGCAACCTCTTTTGATAATTCATTCAGGCATGTAAACACATAACACACATCTTTTTCCCACTTTCCATCTCACAAATCGTATCAATGAATTCCATATTCATTCTTACTATGTTAAGAGGAACGTTGTCATTTCAAAATAATGCTAAGCCTCCTACAACACCTAAGGGATTCTTCATACAATGGTATGGAATTTCAGCCTCTTTTAAATCTTTTGAACCTTTACCTCTTGATTTTTCGTTTCCATCAAGAACACTAGACTGGGCTTTTCCTAAGCCATGAGGGCTCTATGCACTAAAATTATCAGGGGATTGCCCAGATCTTGACAATTCTAACTTATGAGCTTCATATGTCACTTGGTGGCTTATTAAGGCTAGCCACCACAGCCCATCTCCTTGATCTGTCCACTACACGAATTATGTTATCTAGCAGTTTAGTCTCATCAAATTCTTCTTATGTATTGGCTTTTAGTCCATAAGGATAGGTACATTTACTTTTTTTCCTTGATAAAGCCATTGAGTTCATACCTAAAATCTTCATCTTTTTGGGATTCTATGAGCCATTTCCCACACTATGAATCTCGTGGTTTAGAGGAGCACCAAGGGTCACAGTATGCAGTTTGTACGCCACCATCTCTCCATCTTGATTTCATTTACTCAAAATTCTAGATATAAAATTTGCCATAACTGTATCCATAACCTCCGCCACCCCTTTATCTTTGTTGTTATTATCATCTCAAAGAAAATCACTTGGCTTAAGCATTTTGGTGTCTTAGAGACAATTTTTTTCCTCCTCTTCTATCCTCTCTTGTTTCTCATAAAAATCTTTCCAAAGCAGGATATGTTCCCCAACTTCATCTCAAAGCCACTGGCCATAGGACCTTTCTTCTTTTCTTTTTAGTTTGTCTTCATCATAAGGAATCTCTATGCAATACATGGCATGATGTCCCAGCTTCCCGCACGAGTAAACTTCATAATGAAAAGTCCAACTAAGTATTCTTCCTTCCGACTTGATTAGTTTCCCCGTTTCTAAAGGTTCCAGAAGATTGATTTCCACTCTAGCTTTCCCAGCTCTAAGTGATGTTTTATCTTTAGAGCCGACTTTAACCTCAAGAACTCTCCCTACATTTCGAACTACTCTATGAATATCCTCTTATGTACCTCTTTCCAAAGGAAGATTGAACCTGTTGAAATATAATATGCGGAAACGACAAGATTTTAAAATTTACATCAACGTGAAATTACCAAAAAATAAACGAGAAATAATAAAGACAACAGAAATTTACATGGTTCGGTTTGAATATCGGTATCTACATTCACGGGGAGAGCCAGCAGTAAATAATCCACTATAATTGGAGAATCAAAGTTTACAATCGCTCACGCGCTCGAGTATTTCCCACACCTAAATTTAACCCAAAATCCAAAATATTTATAAATAAATAACTTACTTGGTCATAAACTTACCGGCACAAAAATACCACGCGTTCAAGTCTATACGCCAAAAAAGAAAAGATCTTCAGCGTCCTTTTCTTTCTTTTCGTGCAGCTCCTCTCTAGGCGTGTACGTGCGGCGAGGACGTGCGGCTTTCTTCTACGTAGGCTTCGACGGCTTCTTGTGGAAGGAAAGAAGACCTGCAAGATCTGTTTTTATATGTGTGCCCAGGTCAAACTTTGACCTGGCCCACCTCCTTTCGTTTCACGTGCAGAGGCTCTACGTGTAGGGATGTTTCGGCAGCCCTTTCTTCCCACAGACGTTGCCTTTTATTTATATGTGTGTGTGCCCAAAAGTCAAAACTTGACTTTGGGCCGTAACAAACCTCATTTGGCCTCCTATCCTTGCTCCTTTTTCTATTATTCTATTTTATTTTCTTTTTTGTGCAGCTTCAGGAGTCTAGCGAATCGCATTTTGTAAACGCTCAAACTCGAGACATAATTTAACAGAACTCTTGAATCCAGAAAGCGCAAGTTGTGAAATCATAACAGTGAAGGGGAGTATTGGGAGCCCATGATTTGAAAATAACCAAGGATCATTTTCTAATACTCAATTTTTCTCCCATTCGTTTCTGAATTTAAACAATAACAGCCCTACTTCCCTCTGTGATATTTCTTCTATCTCTACTCACCAAGCCCTTTTCATAGTGCTCTAGAAAGCTGGAAAGGTAATGGTTTATCGAAACCACCAAAATAAGGCTGCACTCGTCCACTATTTCCTTTAGTGTTTCATCATCCCATATCTCTAGTTCTGCTTCTGACCATAGTCCCTAATCTTTTGCAGAGAGAGGCTAGGCGAGCTACTTCTTCTCCCTCGTACACTTCCATAGAACCATAGATGAGTAAATCCATAACTAAGGCAAACACTGGACTTAGCCACATGACATAATAGCAGGACCAGTAATTGCCGAAGCTAAGTCATCTAGAGGATGAGGAGGGTTTTGTTCTAGAGAAGCTAAGAATGGGAAGATTTAGTGTGGTCAATATATTCTTGGGAATGAGGGTAGGGAAACATTGAAAATGATTGTGTTTTATCAAAGGTTTTGTGAGGAAGATGCGGAGAAGAGAACCAACAGAAAGCTCATTTGATTTCATACTACAGAATTCTCCAAAACTCATGCATAGGAGGTGAGGGGAAATGGGAGAAGGTTAGTAGCAAAACACCCAAAAGGGCTAGGGTTTTGAGAAGGAGCTATCATGGAGGTAGAAGAAAACTCTCCAAGATCAAGAGAGAAAAGGGTGACAGATTTTCAGCCATGCCTACCTCCTTGTTAAGTTCACTCATTTCATTTTTGTCAAAAAGTTTGATGTTTGTAGAAGTGATAGTCAAATATGATTTTTTTGGGAAAAAAAAAATGGAAGTAAAAAGTGGATATATGTAGTTGATTTGGCAATTAAAATATGATAGCTCAAATTTCCCTTCATTAAAAAAAAAGAAAAAGAAAAGCAATAGCCAAGGTTATTTAAGGATGCTTATGATATTCCGATTAATTTTCTTAGTAAATTTACTCTTTCACTCAATGGTAATCTAGCTCATACCATATTCCAGGCTAATGCCTCTCTAATGTTATGTTTGGTTGGAGTGATTAGAAAAGTAAGGAATTTTAATCAATTACTAAAGAAGATAAGAGATAAGAATTGGAGGAGGATGATGAGGAGCTAAAGATATGAGTGGAGTTATTATTTTTGGGGGGGTGGGGGTCAGAGAATGGAGTCAATTCAATTGAAAGTAATTAGCTCCAAAATCATGAATGAAAACCATGGTTAAGGAAGGTCTTATTTCTATGTGAACTGTGCATCTGTAATAATGCAAGTTGCTTCTTTTATCAGCCAGATAAAACCACTGCATTTCTTTTTTCATTATCTCTAAGGTACAGTAGAATAATGATTTTAGTCGTACAGCTTCATTATTCTTGAGCTCAATTTGTTTCATGAAAAACATTTTTTTGAAAAATATTTTCCTCATTCTTTAACGTTTAAATCGCTTAAGAAAATGAATCAAGAGTAATTATTTAATCAACAAATCGAAAATCATTCTCTATATTATGATTAGACATTGACGTTTGTACCAAATACCTTGGCACTTAAACCGGACATCTCGACATTTGAGCACGGAACCCCGACGCCTATGCCCAAATCCTCCACAGTCCACAGTCTAGCTTGAGTCCCAAAAGCCCGGCCCAAATCTCTTGAGGATGGGCTTGGGTCCTTGGCAACGCGGCTCGGTTACCTGGCTAGCACGCCCAAGTCACCGGTGCCTGTCCCCAAACTGAATTAGAATCTGGCCCGAGAATGAGGTCCGGGCAATTCGAGCTAAAGAATCTTCGGGGCGAGCCGGGTTGTGAAATGCACTCTCCGGTCTCCACTGATTTGTCACTTCTCACTCATGACCCAGACCACCCCGCCAGAGTCCGGGCTATTTTCTTTCTCGAGGAAATGCGCCACCAAAGGAGATGACAATCAGAAAATAGCCTCGTCAGAGAAGCATCGTGGCGGAAAGAGAAAGAAAGATGTTAAGACCCCAACGAAACAACAAATCAGTCCCAGAAGAGACATAATCGATCTGACCAAAAGTACTGTTAAGGCTACTTATCCCTGTGCGGGAGTTCCACGTAATGAGAAAGCATTTTCTCCAAGTAATTGTCCATTGCTTGACAATAAAAAGAAAGCAGCCTGTCTGTTGTCTCCTGAGGCCATGGATGTAACAGTAAAAGGAGCTTCAGACGTCGAAACAAGGAAGGACAAATATGTCCATCAGTTGAAGCAAAAGGATTATGCAGAGGTTGGTATGAGAAAGGCGAGGATTAATGCTGGCAATGGCTATCACAGCCTAAGTTGATTTAGACTATGGGACCACAAGAGTTTGGACATTATAAAACGAGTTAGGGAGTGAAAGTGAAGAAAAAGAAAATGAAAGAGATATCGACAAGAAAAAATAGTGGGAAGAAGAAAGGAAGCTTTTCCACGGGCAGGCACTTTCTTTTGTCACAAAAATGCATCTCATCCAGGGAGAATGTATCCCGATATTAAATCTCTCGAAAAAAAATTTAGAGTGGAACTTTTATTGAGAAACAAATAATGAGATCTTGCTTCGTGTTTTCTACTTCGGAGCACAATTATGACAAAATTTTGCAATTCAATGTGCAGGGGATCAATGCTCTAGGGAGAGGAAAGGTTCTGTTGTGGACTCAGTTGTTGGAGCATTCCTAACACAAATTGTGTCAGACAAGAATTCCAGGTATGGCTTCCTTATGATTTCTTTAAGTAACAAAGAGTGTGAGAAAGAATGTTTTTTTGGCAAATTGATAAAGTAAAGCTTGAAAGAAGAACATCGATTTTGCAGCTCGTCCTTCATAGCACTTGCCGCAAAATTTCCAGGTAGAAAGACGCAACAGGATTGTCATCACATTTGCCCAGAGAGCACGAAGAAAAAGGCATGAACAGGCGCATATTCAAGAGGAATGAAGATGTGTGAAGATATTGACAAGAAAATGTACTGGGTTAGTGTAAGAAACTTATACTCTAGAGGGAGACACGAAGAAAAAATATGTTAGGCCTTAGGAATCTTTGGATTGGGAGGCGGTGTGGCAAGCCGATACTGCTTTTTTAGCTAAAATTCTAATGGGCAGAGGAATGCAGAAAAAAAAACTTACACAATAATGTTAAAGATAGCTGATGACGATTCCTTAACATTGATAGGGGTTTGTTAATAGACTGTGTAGAGATCATGGGAGTATCGACCTTGAATGGCTAAAGAACGTCCCTCCTGAACTAGCAAAGTAAAATTGAGTGGACTTTATTTTACACTTTTATGCGTGTTGGCACAAGCGAGAAAGAGGATGTGAACTTCGATATTAACTTTCTAATGAATTTAGAAGTCACTGATTCTGAAATTTGTCATTAGACAATTTCTGCTGACAATAGAAGGGCTGGGACTGAAAAGCGTGGAATGCATACGTCTTTTGAGCCTCAAGCAACCTGCCTTCCCAGTTGATGCAGCGGCTTATTTCTGTGTCGATGCATCTAAGCCTTCTCTGATCATTCTCAAATTATCATCTCAAAAAGGTTGACACAAATGTGGGCTGCATAGTGGTCTGCCTTGGATGGGTCCCCCTCCAACCAATGCCAGAGATGTTCCAGCTACATCTCTCGCAAAAGTATGACAACCGTACTCAAACATTTCTCTAATGCTCTTCTTTTATTGAGTTTCTGATCTTTTTCCCTTATCAGATACCCTGCAGTAAATGAAATCCAGAAGTACCTCTGCCCACAGCTCTGCCATCTTGACCATCCGACATTGTAAGTACATTACTATGCTTTCTTTTTTGGCCAGATTAGACGATGCTCTGTGGGTTAAACAAGCTTAAACTACAATGAACCTAAAACAAGTAGAGACATTGCTAACATGTCAATTTTGCATTGCAGATTTGAGCTGCATTATCAAATGATCACCTTGGGAAAGGTGAGTGGTTGGTCCTGTCATGGAGAATGGGATTAAGATTTCTGTCTCATTCCCTGATGATATAGGTCCACAAGTTAAATGGTAAATACTGATGCAGAAAAAGTTGTACAGGTTTTCTGTGCAAAAACACAACCGAACTGCGATGTTTGTCGACTTAGAGATGAATGTAAACACTATGCAAGCACAAACGAGGGGTTAGCTAACTTTTGCTTTGATACTCTTCACGGCCAGTGAGATGTCTCAATTCTGGTTGGACATACTTTAGCCAACATTCTTGAGTTATAACCTTAAGGATTCCGTTTGATCTAGAGATGTGCAATCCAATCATTGCCTGGCCTTTCACTCTGCTTGCTTCTGCAGAAAATCTCAGTTATCTCTCTAGGTGGAACCATCCCAGGCTTTTTGATACCTTCCCTCAGATTGTTCTCAAAATTTTCTTTATTTTTTTGACACCATTGCAATGTTAGTTCCTTCATATTGGTCTTAAATTCTCAGCTTTTGCAGTAATCTGATCCAACACAAAAGAATCGGAATTACAACATTACTTAATAGGATCAAACAAAAAAGAATCAACTTCACTTGATAATGAGGTACATTTGCCCATAGTTCAAGCATTCTTCCACAAAGGTCTAGTCATCCTATGGCAGGAGCTGGTAAGTACAGAAGATGCATCTTCCTTTCTGCCCAGCACCAGCTTTCCTCAATCATGTACAATCTTTTGAAACTGTCACATGGGAATTGTGAAGGTTCCAGTAGAACTGAAGTCAGCATCGAGGACATTATGGTAGATCGAAAGCATTGTGTGAACGAGTTTTTGCTAAAAGAGACAAGTCCTCTCAGGCCCAAAGTGAAGCACAACGTTTCAAGGATGACATTCCCAGTGTAAGTAGTGAAATCCTTCATGTATGGGCAAAAAAGTTGTTGGTTAAATTGAGGAGCTGAGGCTCAAATTCTATGGTTCAGTCTTGTCTATAGTTCCATTAGCAGTCCTTATGTATTCTTCTATGTGTTTGGACATATTTTTTCTCTTTGAGTGCGCATAACAGACAAATTATTATGTGAGTATAAACAACTCAAAATTGAAAGTTGCACTAATAAATCAACAATACAAATATTAGTTTGTACAGAAACTCAGCTTTCACTGATTAACTTTCAAAAAATCCTTTGCATATGGACATTATTGTGCAATCTATATAGTATCACATGGTATCTTGAGCACTCAAGGATATCTTAGGGCCTGCATGTTTTTATTCCTTATTTCTGTTTTTGAACTTTTTTTTTATTTTTTTGTTCCTTAACAAAAAAAGAATGTAAATGCGTTTGGTTGCGTTTCATTCTTTTTTGTTTTTTTTTTAACACAAAAAAACAAAATGAGAAACAAAAAGTTGTTTCTTGTTTCGGAAACGATTTTGAAGAAACGCTTCTTCTTCTCTTTTCTTTTTTTCTTCTTCTTTTTTTCCTTCTTTTTTTTTTTTTTTTTTTTTTGGTCGCCGCCTCGGCCATGGCCAACGACGGCCGTCGAGGGCGGGCGATGCCATCGAGGGTCGACAACCTCGCCGGAGCATCGCCGCCCCCGGCGAGGCCGAGCCTCGCCTTGGTCGGGTGAGGCCGCCGCCCCGTCGGCCGATTCTTTGGGAGGCCGGTGGACCTACCGAAAGAAGAAAAAAATAAAAAGAAAGGAAAAAATAAAAAAATTAAATTAAAAAAATTAAAAATTAAAAAATTAAAAGAAACAAAAAAAGAATAAAACTTACCAAACGTGTTTCTATTCATTTTTTATTAGGAACAAATTTACCAAACGCATCTTTTCTGGTCAAAAATTGTTCTCCGTAATAAACATTTTTTCTATTTCTGTTCTCTAGAACAATTTTTGAACATAAACGTTACCAAACGTGTCCTTACATTCTTTTGACCCTTTGGAACCTCCATATAATCAACTCAAAGACTATTCCAAGTTATATTACAGTTTTTGATGTTTTGCAGTTTTGAGCTACCGGATTCTCACCCCTTTCTGGAAGGAGTAAGCAAATTTTTATCCGGTTTATGAGTTCATATCATAGTAGGTGAGCAAATATCCACAGCTTTTTTTTTTTTTTTAGAATTTTCCGGACAAAATTTAGTCCACTTATTATTATATGATCAAGCTGGTGTATGCGCACCATATAGGACTTTGATGCAATAGAAGGCTTTGCCCTCCATATGTCAAGAGCTTAAAAAAAAAAGGTAAATGAAATTCATAAGCAACATAACATTTAAATTTTTTTATTTTTCTCTTTTAATTATCAAAAATCCAAACTGAAATTTACTGTTTGTCAATTTTTATTAAATTAAATTCATATTACAAAAAATTACAAATTGATCAAATAAATAGTAAAACTCTAAATTAGTACATCTATTAATTGCCACTTGTTATCAAATTTGATAACAAAATTTAGTTAAAACTAAAGAAAGATAAATTTATCATAGAAGTACTCATTTGGGATTTAGTTGGGGAGGGAATTTATCGTAAATGTATTAATTTTTTATGGTATTAGTTTATCGGGATTTTCAGGATTCTGAAAAAAAGAAAAATGGAGAAAAAGAAGAATGCCAAATCCCAAAACTACCCCTACGGCCATCCCAAATTCACCATCTAAAACCCACGCTCCCGGGGAAAAAGGAAACCCTAGCTTCTCACACAGAACCCACCAGCCGCTCAGCAGAGAGAGAGAGAGAGGGGGAGAGAGATGGTGTCGGGGTCGGGGATATGCGCGAAGAGGGTGGTGGTGGACGCGAGGCACCACATGCTGGGGAGGCTGGCGTCGGTGCTGGCGAAGGAGCTCCTGAACGGCCAGAGGGTGGTGGTGGTCCGCTGCGAGGAGATCTGCATCTCCGGCGGCCTCGTCCGCCAGAAGATGAAGTACATGCGCTTCCTCCGCAAGCGGATGAACACCAAGCCCTCCCACGGCCCCATCCACTTCCGCGCCCCCGCCAAGATCCTCTGGCGCACCATTCGCGGGTAATTTCGGACTTCTTCCTTTAAAAAAAATATAAAAAGATGTGGGTTCGAAGACGATGCTGCAATCGTGATCTGGGTTTTTCGTTCCGTTGAAGTGTGGTTTGGAAAGAGAGATTCTCTCCATTTGTGTTTGTGCTCGTTTAGAAGACGTTGGAAATTGACACTGGGAGGGTCGGTGCTGTGTAGTGCTGCATTTGGTCATGTGGGAACTAAAATTTTTAGGCAGATGAGAGTTCTTGGAATGGTTTTCGATGATTTTTGAAGCTTCGTCCATGTCGATCTTTCCCCTTTTTTATGTTGAGTTCTAATGTCCTTGACAGCTTGATTCTCTGCGTGTGTGTTTGAGCTGGAGTAAGTGTCATTAGACTCTGAAATTGCTTCTGTAACTTCTATGCACTGCATAGCGTAATTGCTCCAGATGAGAATTTTGCGCAGTCAGTCCCCTCCTATAATTGAACTGCTGTTATGTTAGGATGATTCCCCACAAGACGAAACGAGGAGCCGCTGCACTTGCAAGATTGAAGGCCTACGAGGGAGTTCCTCCTCCGTATGACAAGACGAAAAGGATGGTCATCCCTGACGCACTCAAGTGAGTTGTGTGGCTAGGCTAGGTTTGCCATCTATTAAGATTTTCCTATTTGCATTATCTGATTATTTTTTCCTTTAACAAGAACTGAAAATTGAGGGCTCTTCTTCAGGGTTTTGAGGCTTCAAGCTGGACATAAGTACTGCTTGTTGGGTAGGCTTTCCTCGGAGGTGGGATGGAATTACTATGATACCATTAAGGTGAGAACTGGCTACTTTTCTCTTTTGCATGCAGCCATCGCCAGATCCTTTCAGTCCTAAGAAGTTTTAGCATGTTTCCTGGGATTTGTATATCAGCACTGCCAGCACAATCAATGACTGTTTTCTTAGTGGAGATGAAAAAACATAATAGAGGAAAGTTAGGATGCTGGTTCGAGTTTGTTTTGTAGTTGCCATTTGTCCTGTATACTTGAGGTTTGAATGTAAATATGTATAGTTCTCCTTCCGTCTTCTAGACTTGTTTGTTAGCTTGACAGGAGAAGTTGTGGAAGAGGTTTAGTCCCAAATGTTTGTTGCTGGATTTGCAGCTATTGTGACTTTTTATTCTGGCGTGTTTGTACTGAAAATCCAATAAATATAGCAGTATAGTCTCCATAAAGAACATGAAATAATTTATACCAGACCTACTATCAGGTTTGCAGAGGGCTTCTAGTTGTGGTCCATATATTGGTGTACAGGACACTGCATGATGGCTCAATTTTAGTTCCATGAACTTTTGAAATTTGAACTAGCAGCTATAAAATGGTGCTTCTGTTGGTGTCGATCAGGTGATGATCTAGGACAAGACAAATCATCTGCTGCCTGTTAATATCTAGACATATTGCTTCTCCTATTTAATTGTAAAGCTGCTTGTATTTGGTCATTGAGTGTTCTCTTTAGGCAAAAGAAAATTAAGTTTGCTACGATTAATTTGATCCTTGCATTTCCAGGCTGAGAATCTCTATAGGCTGAATGTGCATAGCAGTCTTTATGGGATTACATCAGCACATGAACTTTTACTGCTACTGCATATGACTAAACTGATTATTTACTTGTTTTGTTCTATATGCATTGGTACACTGGAGTGTTTCTTGATTTTGAAACTTTAATAATGCACAGATTTTGGTCCTGCAAATTTATGATTGATGACGGAACCTATATGCGTTGACTATTTTGTAGGAACTTGAGAGAAAGAGGAAGGAGAGGGCACAACTAGTATATGAGAGGAAGAAGCAGTTGAACAAACTGAGGGTGAAGGCTGAGAAGGCCGTGGAAGAGAAGCTTGGTCCCCATATGGAAATTATCGCCCCCATTACGTACTGATTAGTCTTGTAGACATCTGCACCAATTTCGGGAAAGAATTTGAGGTTGACGTCTATTTCTTATAGTTATTTATACATGCTTGGTCGGCCGGCAGACAGCAGTAAAATCATAATGGACAAGCAACAACGGCTGGAATTATCGCAATTTTTTGATGTGGTTGGAAAGAGGCTACTCAGAATCATGGAGTTTCCGGATGATATCCTGAAACCGGGAGGTTAAGTCAATCCTTTGGTGCACGTTTGAGTCAAATGTTTGATCGAAGCTTAAAATAGCACAGCGAAGTACGTTCGATTAAAGCTTCCTGCTCGGAGCTATTCTAGTCAGGAACCATGCATTTAACTGACCCTAAGCTTTAGAGGACTTGAGTGATTCCTTCAAATGTTGTTCCTCCGTCGTTTTTACAAAGACGAATTGTGTTTTTAAAGTCCTTTCTCTTCCCCTCCTAATCTTTGACGACAGACATAGTGTAAACCCGACAAACAAATAAAAAGTCAGATTAATCTGCCCCCGGTATTCATATCATGCTTGGTACTAACAAAACTGAATCGCTAGGGGATGCAATGATAAAGGTCTGGCCACCTTCCTTTTTCAATTTGAAGATCTAGTTTTTCCGATGGGTACTGCCGGCTATCAAAGAATGCGAATGATAGTTCCACACCGAATTCCAATGGTCCCCGTGTGGCATAGAAAGCATTTTTCAGATGCTGGCTTATTGTAGTAGACGAGAATGGCGAAGAATGGTCAGGATCTTATAAATTTTGATGATGTAAAGAAATATTTCCCTTGAAATGAAACATCAATGGAAATTTTGACCATTCTCGATTCAGAAGTGCTTGTTGACATGGTGTCATTCTTTTTTGGGTTTTAGTGAAAAAAAAGAAGAAGAAAATGAAGCATGTCCCCTGCATAATCTCTGAAAAAAATTGAGCCAATTTGGTTTTAAACCTTTTATATTTTTGCCAAATGAGTCCATCCAATTAATTATGCTTGAAATCGTTGATGCAGATACCAGTCGTTTTATATGATACAATCGGCATTGACATAGATATTTTAAATAAATATATAAATATTTTTTTGGAAAATTTTATTAGCTTTTCTTTTCTTTTTCCTTGTTTTCATTTGTTTTTCCGCAATGGTTAGTGAGGGTTGTTAGTCCTCTTGCTGTAGAGGGAGGGACTTGTTGGAGGATCTTAGAGAGGGAGAGTTGAAGGCTAAGGATTGCTCTTCGGTGATGAAGGGACCAAATCGAGAGATAAGTTTAGAGATCCGTTGATATTGATGCTTGAGTCCATGACCCCTCGCTAAGGGCACGAGCAAGGTTAGCCTTGTTGATCGTTGGCAAAGACGGCCTCAACCTTGCTAGCCACAGGAGGGGGCCATGGCCACCTTCGCCCATGGCCAACTAGGACCTAGCAAGGCAGCCTCGCTCACACTTGCCTCCTCACCTACATCCGGTCAAGGTCAAGCAAGGGCCACAACCCTTGCTGTGTCTAGAGATGGCTTTGTAGCCCTTGCCTAGCAACTAGCGAGGGGGTTGACGACCCTCGCTTGCCACAGAGGAAAAAGAAAACAAGGAAAAAGAACAAGAAGAAAACTAAAAATTTTTGAAAAAAATTTAAAAATATTAACTAAAAATGTCCACATTAGCGATTTTAGCTTAAATTGGCTTAATGGACTCAATTGGGAAAAGTGCAAAAAAATTATGATTTAATTAGTCTAACTAAAATGTTTAGGATTGAATTAGCATTAATATAATGAATTTAGGACTTTTTTGATACTTTTTTGGCATAGCCCAAACCATTGATCAGGTTAGGCAAAACTTAGGGATTTTCCAACTATAGTAAGAAGATGTTCTCTCCTTTTCTTGTAGGTAGGAATGCAATAATACCGAATAGGGGTGAGTATGGTTTAGGTGGGAAGTTTCTACCCTAGAATTGGAAATCGCTCACTAAAGACCATTTTCGAAAAATTAGAACTGTGAATCACCCGGTGGTTCCATGGATCCACCCAAGAATCACATCACTGGTCCGGTCCAGTTCCCAAGAGGGTCCATGGAACCGATCCCATTAAGCTTCACGCACTCAGTGCAACACTTTCCAACAAGCAAAAGTGAAGCGAAAAATAAAGAACTTCCATATTCTTAATTGTAATATTAGTAAAGAGATTGGACTCATATTAAAAGTTGAGAGTTGACGCCATAAGTTGATGGACATTAAACTTGAGAGTCAAGGCCATGTATGAAAGATAGAGAGATGACTCATATGAGATGAGAGTGAGACAAGACGGGCACTTAGTTAATGGGTGTTGAGTTTCAGATTAAGAATTTTAGGGTTTTCATTTTTCTTAAATATTTTTTATCAGAAATATTTCTTAAAAATTAAATATCTATATTTATATATTATAGGTTTGGTCCGGATGGGTGGGTGGGTGGTATCACACCTAGAATCGGGAGCCGGATCGATACCCACTGGTTTTGATAAATTGGAATTGAGAACCGGACTCGCTCCCTTGAGAATCACCGGTTCCAATCCGATTTGGTCTAGTTTCAGGTGGTTCGAGCGATTTTTGATTTTTTTGCACACCCCTATTATGGGAGAAGGATGCGACACTTCTAGAAATGATGAATTTATTGAGATTCTGGGGCAAGAAAAAATGATTATCGGATGTAGTCCTGAGAATAATGACAATTTTCGGAACGATGAGTGGCAGGTCATTTCTTCTATACCAAACACTTGCGTTATCCATTGCTAAGCCAAATCGCACCCGGCATAAGGCATGATTGCCTCTCTTGAGATCGCGGTCATGGTCATCACCCCACTCAAGGCACGGCACGAAGAAGCGCTGCAGCTGTCGTTTGGATTCAGGGGCTTCCGAAACTACATGAAACTCCCGTAAAATGAGGAAAGACGGCTCATTATCTCCCAAAAACCGTTGCCCCTTCAGCAAACCCAATCGAGCCTGCGAACTTCGTTTCAGTAGATCCAATCAATGACCACCCCCCCATAATGGGGCAAAGCGTATCCAGGAAGCAAACAGAACGAGAATCTTTCAGTAAAAGCAAAGGCAAGTGTTAAGAGGGCATCATAAAACAGAAAAGAAGAAGAGGGAGAGAGTCAGACGAAAGAGAGGAAGATTAGAATTGGCAAAAGCAATGACAGTGCGTGTGCACTATTGTACTTCCAAAAAGGGCACCTTATTTTGAAAAGTCAGAAAAATCACTCATTCGAGAAAGAGGCTTGATTGATTACAAGCGAAGAATGGTAAGTAAAAAGCCAGTACGGTCACTTGACTTGTTTAACCCACGTCTAGAGTGCATGTGTTTTGAGATGCGATCTTCTACATAAGCTATGAAGCTAGCGTGTGTTATATCCCTCGGAAAGAGTAGGGTTTCTATCTACTTAATAAGATCCACTGAAACCAAAAAGGAAACAGAACGAGGAAACGAAAGCGAATGAAGACGACAGGAATGGCCTCGATGATGACTTATGGCTTGAACATCGTGCATGTGTTTTGATGCTCTTGATCCTTAAGAAGGAACCCCTTTTGTTGCAAAAAAAAAATGCTGAGCCTACGCAACATCCCTTAAAGAAGTCCATTTGAATCAGGCATTGTCAATCGATTCAAGAGAGGACGATAATGTTAGTAATTAAACCAAATTCATAAATGTTGTCGATTTAGTTGCCTAATTGTCCATGCACAAGTTTAATGTCATGTCTATACGAATTCCTAGATTGATGCAAAAGTTAGGAAGAGTAATTATTGTAGTGTTGTTTTCAAGAGTCTGTTCATATTTATATGTTTTGACTGTTCATATTCCTAGGTCTAATCAATATTTTGTAAGTTTCTAAGAATTTATATCTTGGGATGTTAGATACATTTAAGAGTCATTTAAAAGGAAGATTAAGAGTCATATAACAAGTCTATAGATTGGAGTCTCTTGTAATCATTTTCGATAAGGTGAAATGAAGGGGACCAAAATGCCTATTCATCTCCAACTTAGGTTGTGTGAAAGGTGGGTATTTCACATTCAAATTGTCTTATCAGATAAGTGATCTGGCATTGAAAAAGTAATCACCGACTTTAATGCGGGTGCAAGATTCTTTGAGCTTGTTTTGATGTTTCGAGGAAATTCCCATTCCAAAGAGCCAAGCCATTACAACCTATGAAAACCTAATCTGGAAAGAACGTTCTCTTTTGGAAATCTAAAGGACAATTGGTTGTTATATGGTTCTTAAAGTTTTTCATGCAAACTAGAATGTAGAAAATGAAACAATGCTTCTTTTGTCGATCAAAACCTAGAAAAATGAAGATTGAATTTGCTGTTATATGGTTCTTAAAGTTTTTTCATGCAGACTAGAATGTAGAAAATGAAACAATGCTTCTTTTGTCATTTAAAATCATTTAGATATTAAAAATGAAAAGATTATTTGAAAAAATTTTTTAAAAACTAAAATTATAATTTTTTTTATTTTAATTTAATTTTCTGTTTTTAGTCTTTTCTTTTCCCTCCTTCTTCTTCCTTCGGTTGCTGGCACGGCGATGGCTGGTGACCAGCCAGGCAAGCCTCGCTCGCCTCGGAAGGTTCAGACTTTTGAATCAACCTGAGCTCCACTCTCGCCGCTCCCGGCTAGCTCGGGCTCTACCAGCCTATGACAAAGTTGAAATACACATCGTGGTTGGCAGCCGGCCAAAGAAGAAGAACAAGAAAAAAGAAAAAAAAAAATATATTTAAATATAAAAAATAATTAATAATTTAATTTAAAAAATAAAAAATAATTAAAAGATTTTTTAAAAATAATTATTTTAAAATTTATAAAAATTGTCAATTAAATTTGTGTTGTATAAAAATATTTTAGTAATACCATTTTTTAAAAACATAAATATAAGAAATAAAGTCTTTGAAATTTACATTAGGAATAAACGTTAATGAAGGTTGACCTGACCTTATCAATGGATCATTTAACTCACTGTACAAGCACTCAGAGTTCACTCTACACTAAAAGTACTCTTTACTATGATTTGAGTCAACACTCTGAGAGAATTTCAATCAAAATCAGGAGGTTTTTCTCAAAGAATAAGCATGAGAAGTAAGAACAAGCTTTGAGAGCATTTTGATACCTATGCAACCCTTTAACTCTTGCTTTGAAGCATATCCAAACTTCCTCAGCATGTTGGGGATTTAAAAGGTAAGAGTAGTCATTGCAAGGGTTGTTTTTAGGGTGAGCAGTTTTGAATTTCATCTAGGTTTTGTTCAGATTTTAGGTAAAACCTAAAACCTACATGTTGGAATAGGTTCCATAATTTTTGGAATTTGGAACCTACTTATATACCCAATAACTTGAGACCTATTTGTCACAAGTTTAGGGTTGGTTCCAAGATCCACTTGTACTTAATTGACCAATTGTAGTAAATCATGATCTCTAATAACTACTATTTGGAACAATCCTCTAGTCACATCTCTAATTTCAACACATGAAGATTATGAAATATTAACAAAATAAAAACTCAATTATGAATATCACCAACAATGGAAACTAATGCCAATGGTTTTAGATTACATATTTATTATTTGACATTATGGAATGTCATATGATCGAGTGAAGACATAGAACAAGAAAAATACAAAGACTTGTTCTAGGTTTAAGTTTTTTGATCCACCTAATGTTGGGAAAATATGGCTTCAAATTGGATAGAACAATGAAGTCGAATCTTTAGAGTAATCAAGTCAGATTTTGAGGCGTTATATCACTTTCTTTAAATATTTATTTGTCCTACAAAGTTGCTAATGGTCACCAAAGCAAATATCCTCTAGAATACAACAAAGTCTCAAAAATGAAAATACTTGGATAGTAATTTTAGTATTTCTCCGAGGGTCTTTCTAGGAAACAATTGAAAGAATAGCTGTAGTTTTTTTTTTTCTAGAAAGAAAGCTCGAAAAGATGAAAAATGATCACTCACTCTTTCTTCCGAAAACCGACATGTATATATATATATATAAATAGTCTTAAAACATAGGTAACTCTTCATGAAAAATTACAAAATGAACAAAGGTGTCCTTTCAAAAATTGCCCAAATTTACAAAGACATCCATTTGGAAGAATTTTTTTTTTTAAAATAAATAAATGCAACTCTTCGGAAAAAGTTGCAAAGGCGAACGAGTATAACCTTTTGAAAAGACACAAAAAAATTGGAATAATTAAATAATAATTTTTAAATGAAATTTTGATTTTTAAAAATAATTTCCGAAAATTCTCAAAACAAAAAACAACATTTGAATTGATTAAAATTAATAATATAACCGTAAGAAAAAACAAATAAATAACAAAGGGGTTAGTGCTAATTAAACCGCAGACGTGCTAACTGCTAAGCGCGCACCCGCGAGTGGGTATGATGGGGTCTAGTCCACACTTAATCATCTCTTTAGGTACAATCCTCCCACTTTTCCTATGTGGGACAAGGAAACATGCACTTAATTTGTTTTACGAACAAACTTCCAACACCTAGAACTTGTAGCCTACTCGTTGGAACTGGTTATTCAATTTTCGAAACCTAAAACCTATCTTGCATATCTTAGAATGTGAAAACCCAACTAGTGGACCGATTTAGTTATGAGGTTTCTGGTTTTACTCTAACATCATGCTTACCCCTAGTTGTTTTTAGCTCAAAATATTTACTTGGAGCTAATTAGTGATTCTTGCTCGAAAAAGACCAAATTGCCATTGCAAACTTGTTTGTATTCTTCATAAAGTTTCTTCATGGATTCCAAGGCTTGAAGTTTTCTCCAAAACACCAATTGAGTTTGAATTAGATCGATATTGCGTTGGGTCTTTGTTTTCAAGTATGTTCACTATTATTGACTTTGTTTTGTAGCATGAGCTTTCGTTTACTTCTTGTTGTTGTTATTATTGTTATTGGGAAAAAGCCACTCCAAATCATGTCTATTATGACATATTTATCTTAATTATTTTTTATGATATAAAAAATCTCAAATTTATATTCCGTGACACATTTACCTCCCATTAAATTAGGTGTTGCTAAATACATTTGTTTTGGCACAACAAAGTTTATATCACAACTGCAGCTGTACCAAGTTAATGTCTCTTGTTTTCCAAATGACGGCTATCACTATAATAAATTATTCCATCATTTGTAGAAAGAAGCTTCCTCGTGACCATTGATTCATCATGATGAGATTATTCAAGAAGTTTTCACTGCAATGCTATAGCCATTTGCAGTATGTCAAATAAAGGACCGTCCCTTAATTTTCAAGTCACCGACCCATTACTCCATACTTCACTTCTACTTCAACAAGCAATCAATTCTCTCATCATAATCAACATGAGCCTATCATTATTAATCCATCCCTGAGGCCTACCAAGTTAGGCACTTGCACGTTCCATCTTTTCTTAACCCCCCCTTTTCAGACAATTCATCTTTCTGTGTGTGGAAAGTACATTGTAGTACTGGACTGTTCATTTTCAATGATTCAGGGTTGTCCATGAATTTACCATGCTTATACTTTCAAATAAATCAGATTAGAGCTTTTTTTTGCCTTACTAACTAATTAGCCTTCAATTTCATTTAATATGCTCGTAAATGCCAACTCCTTCTGGTCAGTGATTTTCCCACACAAAGAGACCCTGTGTGAAACAAACATATACTTTGTCCACATGTATAGATGACATTATTCACCAGATTGTGATTATTATATGAAGGTTTATACCATCACAGACACACTAGAATTTGGGCAGATTAGATAGTTGGATAACTCAAGGGTCAAGCTTTGATCAGCCAAACTCCCACTAACATTCCTCACCTTTATATATGATCCCAAAAGCCTCATTCAGCATATACAGTTAACCTCCCTTGTCAGTGATTCTTTCTTTGTCTCATCTCCTCCAATTGCATTTCCATGGCTTCTTCTAGATTGATCAAATTGCTTCTTCTCTATAACCTTTGCTCATGGATTCTTCTTCTTTACCTTCCAAAATCCACCGAGGGACTCACGGACGATAGTGATTGGCTTCGGCGGATTGGCGCAAATGCAGCGCCTTACCGGACAATCTTCGTCGACTCATCCAGACGGCTCAGCAACTTCACCACCATACAGTCTGCCATCAACTCCGTTCCTTCGAATAACATTAACTGGGTTTGCATCTACATCAAAAAAGGGATTTACAGGTACTCTTTTACCGATTTTTTTTCCCTCTCTAGTTTTTTTTCACATCGAAATTGGAATATTCAAGGGGCTTGTCAATGTTCAAGCAGTACTGAATAATTTTATATCTTAATTAAGCATGCTTTGAAAATTGGAGAAACAATAGTCTCTGTATGGTATCATGGACATGACTTTTCTTTTAACCATATTTATCGTATTTAATACACTCATTAATTTCCTCTTATGTTATTAATCAAAATTTGAGAGTTTATCTTTGAAAGAATTTGTCACATCTAATGTATGTGTATTCATCCTAATGAAAAGAAAAATGGAAACTTTACAGAGGTATATCAAACTTGTGCATGGGTTGAATAGAGTGGCTAATGTGAAAATGCAGGGAGAAGGTGAGAATACCGGAAGGACAAACCGTACATTATCCTCAAAGGACAAGCGAAGAGGACGACCCAGGTCGTGTGGGACGACCACGGCACCACCATCGGGCACAGCCCGACATTCACTTCGTTGGCTGACAACATCGTTGCCAAGAGCATCAGTTTCAGGGTAAGACGTAATCCCACGAACTAGTCAAGTTCAACAATGTTAAGATGTGTTGAGCAGGTGAATTTATATATATGGGAAACGGAAGAATTTATGTAAATGTGCATACTAATGCTTTCCTTTCTTGCATTTTTTTTTTTTTTTTTGCTGTAGAATTTGTACAATAATCCGATGAATAAGAAAAACCCTAGGGTCCCAGCAGTTGCGGCTAGGATTTCTGGGGACAAGAATATGTTCTATAGATGTGGTTTCTATGGTCTGCAAGATACACTGTGGGACGATGAAGGACGGCATTATTTCAAGCGTTGCACCGTCCAAGGAGCCGTCGACTTCATCTTCGGTAGTGGGCAGTCCATTTACGAGGTAAATTTGACTTTTGTCTTACAAACAACCTTATTTATATCAATGTGTGTACCTTAAGGGTGCATTTATTTTCCAAAAAAGAAAATAATTGGTTATACTTAGAAAAATTAATTAATGAAAAATATTTTTATTATCAATAATAATTTATGCCTAACTATTTTCGTTAATGATGTAAAAATTTTGCATTCATTCATTTTTGTAAACAAACAAATAATTATTTTTTGCAAAAATATTTTTGCTTTTGAGTTTTCATGAAATAAACTCACTTTCAGTAAAATTCAGCCAAGATTATTTGGTGTGTAAAGCAATCAAAGTTTTGGATGATGAGATCTTGAGGGTCTAATGTCGATCAAGAGAGTTAGGTGTCCATGCTATGAAAACCCTTATATGTAGATGCAGACATGTATTCATTTTTTATGTTGCAATAATCATCATCATCATTATCAACGTTATGGTTAAGAAATTGGTCTCTCTGTGTTTTTTCTTATCCTTTGGTTTTCGCATGCCACCAATTCAACATCAAACCTTATGATACTTTAGTCAAGGTGTGATTGTTTCATAAAAAATGAATGATTTGAAAAATATTTTTCTAAAAATAATCGTTTATATCATTTAATATAATTAGTTAATGAAAAATATTTTCCTATTTGATAATAATTTTTGTGTACACATTTTCGAGGACTATGAAAATATTCTTCATCCATTCATTTTTGTAAGCAATATAAATGATGATTTTAAGGATAGAAATTTTTTTCCGAATTAATTATTTTCCATGAAACAAATAGAACACACTTTACAAGGATCACTTGACTTGAACAAGTAAAATTACCAAAAAAGGACCTAAACATATTGCATTTGTACAAATTCATCCTAATTCTTTTAATTGTGCTAATTTATGCCTAAAGATTTTCATGTTATGCCAATTGAATCCATGTGATCAATTTTAACCGAAAATCACTAAAGTGAATGCCACTTGTCCCATGTGACATGGCTTGAGCTAACATAGACACTTTTAAATAATTTTTTGCACTATTTTATTTTCCTTTACTTCTTTCCTACTCTTTCCTTTTTTCTTTTTCTTTTGGGCTGAGGGTCAATCATCAGCCACAAGCTAGGATCAATGACCCTCATAGGCACTAGATGAGGAGCTGCATGCTCTTGCTTTGGTCGACAAGGGCACAATGACCCTCACCCAATGCCCTCATTGACCATAGTGAGGGCCCGCAAGCCCTCATCCAATAGTTGGGGAGGGCTACGCTCTTTCGTTGTTGGTGAAAGTTGGTTGGTAATCCTGGTTGGCCCTTTGCCCCCAAAATAAAAAAATTAAAGAGAAGAAAAAGAAAAAGAAAAAAACTCAAGAATTACAAAAATTTCAAAAAACTATTAAAATATTATTAAAAAATATCAATCTCAGCATCAATCATCCCACATAAGACAACCAATATTAATGTTAGTAATTTCCAATCAAAATTAGCCAAATAAACTTAATTAGCAACAAGTAAAATATTTAAGACTAAATTAGCACATTTAAAATGTTTAACACTAGATTGACAAAAATGTAATAGGTTTCAGAATTTTTTTTTTTTTTTTTTTTAATTGTCCCAGTGGGAGCAAGAGCACCTAAGCGATCGTTATCATGACCCTTTTCAATAGCAGAAGTATTTATGGGTTCCCCCAAGAGAGACGTTGGTCTAGCAGAAATAACTTTAAAAATGTTGACATGTGAAGGAAACTCGGACCTCATATATTTTCGAAATCGAGCTTGACTTCATTGACTCCTTGCACATTTGAGTTTTCCACACGTCCGCATTATCTTGAATGAAGTTATGTTTAGGGTGATTTTTATTTTAATCTTTCTAACATTTTCAACTTTGCTGCTTTCATAATTTGACTTTTGTTTTAGTCGAGAACGCCTAAGACCTTTCAATATTCGCAAGTTATTGAAATGTGGAATTAAGTACAACTTTTTATTTCACAATCTTTCTAAACTCAAAATGTTTTTATCGCCCTTTTTCCATTTCTTGCGTTTTGTTTTGTAGAACTGTGCAATATCAGTACTTGGAAGAGCCCTAGGGCCAGGAATTTCAGGGTTCATCACAGCGCAAGGAAGAAGCAACCCACACGATACAAACGGGTTCGTGTTCAAGGAGTGCAATGTGTTCGGCTCCGGGTCGGCCTTGTTAGGAAGGCCGTGGAGAGCCTACGCGAGAGTTATCTTCTATCGCTCCAATTTCACTGACATCGTGCATCCTCGAGGCTGGGAAGCCGGGAATTTCGCCGGACAAGAGTGTGTCCCTCTATCCACTAATGCCCTTTCAGCTAATTCATCTTGAAAATCTTCCAAAGTGAAAATTTGACCATGATCCTTAAGTGCTTTGATCTTTCTCACTATATATCAATATTGACACAGGTTTGCATATTAATTTTTCATAACTCTTATGAACTCGAATAATATTTCAGATTCTCTTGAAAAAACATATCTTTTTATGATCCAATACAAACGTACCAAAACTGATAATGGTTGACAAAATTAGCGAATTTTTAATTGGATCTGTGGACATAGTGGAAGCCCAAGTGAGTCCATTTTTTGGGTTTCTATTTTACTCAATATTACTTGTGCTATTTTTTTCCTAGAGTTCAGTGAGACCTTTGCTTTTGACATCAGTTCAGACGTTTGCTTGTCCGCAACTAACTAGCTAGTTTTGCATCCTCTAATGGAATTATTGAAGGTCGCTTTTTTTCTTTCCCTCTTTGATTAAATTGGATCAGGTCCCGATTGACATTTTCAGAATATGGATGCTATGGACCTGGGTCAGATACTTCTCGGCGGGTGGGCTGGGAGAAGAAGTTGAATCCGGCGGTGGTCGACCAATTGATCAGCACAAGTTTCATTGACTCCGAAGGCTGGCTAGGCGGTCAACCCTTCTAATACCATTGCTTATTTCTTGTTTCTGTTAATTATTTCCTTCTTTAGGGCCCCATGACATCGTTACATAGATTCAGATTACCTTATGCTCAATTATTTTTCCCCCTGTCGCGGAAATGAGTGAATTACTCGATTTGAATTATTAGCACGAAACTGGACATAAGTGGTTCAGAAGTTGGTGTGGCTGTATCCATCTTTTGGCGCATGTAATTCTATTTTTATAAGATTGTACCTGTGCCGAAGTTTCTTCGTGTCTGTTTCTCTTTTGCTGAGTCAAAGAATTCGTTCTGCAACTATGAAAACGGTATACCAAAGAGGGAATGTCATGGAACCGAGCCTTATTGACTTGAAAAACCAATGTCATACAATATCGACCCGAACCAGTGAAGATTGCCAGTAGCTTGAAGAATTGAAAAATAAAGTAGCAGGTATGATTTATTGAGAATTGAGGACAGTCGTATCTTCGAGGATCAATATAAATAGCACAGCATCGATCCCTAACCATCCTCGACATCCTATTACCAATGAAACAGACATTTAACGGACCGCACAGCGTTGTTCTGCATGTGAGACGTGACGCAAAAATGTATCGGCCAATGCTCTGGAACTCGAGATTGAGAGAACTTTTATCTGCTTTGAAGGATGCTGTATTTCCTTGAGGAAACCCGAATCAATCTTCTCCTCCATCAGGGCAGCAGTGCTCTCTGAAACTTGAGCATGCGAGATTCCTCACTTAATGTTGTGAGTAGGAACGCTAAGATAAAATTTTGTGTTCTTAAAGTCATCTAAAAGAGGGTTGTATCCATCCTTGGTTCGTGTCCTTGAAGGTAAGCCAAATTCCTCCATGAATGAAGAAGTATCGAGCTGCAACAGAAAAGGTCACATAGTCAAATCATGATTGTGACAGCAATAATGCAAATTCATTTCAGCAACTAAGGCCAAAAGACAGAATCAAAGAAATCCAACAGAGTATAGCATGCCTTTGGTCACCAAGACTACTTGAATAGATAGGATAGAATAGGATAGCATTGCTTATATATCCTGTACTTATCAAATTTTAAAAGGGTGCACATTGGACAAGACAAGATCAAATAATAAATAATGGTAATTTGACAAAGAAAAAAAGCTGCGGCTAAAAGAGAGCTATGGCCTTATGAACTCTGTGACCCCCTCCAGGCCATGTGACCACTTTGAGGTGGTAGCCATCGTCCTTGAAGATGGCAACCACCTTGCAGTCAAAAGTGACTTCGTCTAAGGTCACTGTAGCACCGATAAATATGGAGCAGTTCAGTCCCCACCCTTCACTGCTTGGATAATGCAGTGTCCCTATGTGCAAGTTCTTTCACTCACTAAAGGTACCTAGAGCATGTTGCTGGATTTAGCATATGAACACAGTAAACTATTCAAATGAGTGAAATTATTGTGCAATTGATATCCTACACAATGAAGTTCTACTTTTACTCACATAAAACAATTTCTTCCAGTAGAAGCAGCATTGCTAAACAAGATAAAGTAACATGAAAAAGCAGTCTCACTGTAATTGTTCTCCTCTTTTTTCCTCGTTTAGAGGAGGATGCATCTTCATGAAGTTTCAGTGACCCTGAACAAAAATGGTCAATCCGTTCCAAAAGCCAAAAGTCAGTAGGGAAGAATATATCAGCATCACCCTGCATGAGAAATGCAGCACTGCATTAACAGAAGAATGATAGAATCATTAGCACCCCAATCTTTAGTACAATTAAAGTCTTGGACACCAATAAGACTCATGATACAAGAATTTTCAGTCCTTTGGTCTACCAGCTGAGCTATCCTGACCATTCCTTATCCTCATTTTACTAGACAATTTGGTTCTATGTCAAAACTAATTTATAATATACTAATTAAAAATACATTTTTTAGTTGATACTTATAAATTACTGTTCTAACAATTAGAATTTCTATATTCTAGAATGAATAGATTCTAGTCCGATTGATTGAGGAAACCTCTCACAAGAAAAATTGTCTTCAGAGTAAAATGACAAGGAACTGTGGCCCAAGGAGCATGGATCAACTTCAGGATATTATCTGAACTGATGCTTGACTAATGTTAGCACTAGCACATTAAAATATACTTTATGCATAGCCAAAAGGTGCATGATTCTAAATTTAAAAAATTATACCTTTAATTATGCCTAGATCTAAGATTACAGCATCATGTGAAAGTTTAATAACTATTCAGATATTGAAACGTTGTGATTGCTGATTCTGGCGCTCCAAATCATTACTGTACAGATGGAATAAGCATTTCAAAATATTGATTGCTTGGAGTTGTTGTTATCACAGCTATGGCCAAACAGATTAAGAGACATTCGAGTATAGCTCATGCATACACAACCAAATACTCAAGGTTGGCATACTAGGTAGATTTCTGAATAATGAAACTAAAAGAACACAAACATACATTTGGCAAAATTTCCAACACTAAAATGCACATTCCTGAATAACCTCCATTACTAAATTCACCCAATAGGCTTTGGCCCCCAAAAGAAGTCACTCATAAGGCTTCTTAAAGCAGGACTACGTTCATTAAGTTACAGCAATCAGTTAATATGATGTCAAGAAGCATTCCATGGTGACAGATTGCTGGGACGATTTAAAGTGATTCTATGAATTACAAACCTTTGCATCCAAATAGCTATTATAATCTGAGCTCCTCCCGTCCTTCTGCAGAACAAAAGCCAAAAATGGTCGAACTGTTTATTCCATGCTGTTAATAGAAAATTTAAACAACCACTCCAGAACTTAAGAAAACTATATGAAAATAGCAATACAAATTAGTGGCTGCCAATTACTACATCAGAGGACAGACCACATGGATCCAAAACACAGTCTGCAGTCTGCTATGCTGTAAATTGGATTGAGATCCATATAACCATCTTCGCAACACTTCAGTTTAGAATTTCATTTCAATATCCTCAGTAAATTTTTCTATTGCAGTCCTGCATAAGTTTATAACATCTGTTAATTTTTTTTGACCTACCATAGCATTTCTTCTTAAAGTCCCATTATTAGCTCTTTTTTCCCAATGTACTGCATCTTTTGCAGAACTCAAAGAAACCAGTCCCATTATAAGACACACTGATGTGGAAGCCTATGCGAACATCATTAGTCTAGTTCATGGACAAATTATATGAGGAGGCACCACGGTCAAAGCATGCAACACGAGAACCAACTAAGGCAGCATGTGAATATAATGTCTGCGAGAAATAAGAATTGTCACTTGCGACTCATCTCATAATAGATGCATGGCATGTAGATAGAATTCAATTCGAAGTTCGAAGCACTTAGACAGTCCACAGATAGCTTGAAATAGAATAGAAAAGCATGAGCAGCATGACACACATTACAGAGATTGGATGTACCTTTGTTGATACAAGAGGAGCTCTTTCACCAGGTATCCTTACATCAGGTAAGTAACTAAAGTCTGAAGCTATCAAAGACATCTTTGGTAGAGCATCGTGTACCACCTCAAGTAGTTTCTGCATATTGGCAAAGGGGATGTCATTGCCTACTGGGTTTGTCTCCAAGCTAGCAGACTAGAAGTAGAATGAAGTAAATGGCAGAAAGTATGCAGTTATGGTTTCCTACCAAGCAGCCCGTTGGCAGCCAACATCTCCGGGGTCTGGGAAGGATTTTGGACCACAAAGTATCTGCCATTAATCTTACACCACTAGGAGAAGCTGGTTTTTTTGCTGAATTCACGACCTCAAGACAATTCTTGATCAGTGGATCCTCCAATGGCTTATACAATTCAGATAGGGTTTCCCTGCATTAATTTGTTTGCAGAACTTGAGTCTCATCTCCAATATGCACAAAGTGGGAATCTAGGAGCTGATTAAATCCAAGGATTTTGTAGCCCAAACAAAAAAGGGATAAAAAGGGAATCTTATTAAAAAGCAATTACTACAAGGAAGTAAGTAGGTGGACCCAACTTGACCCAGAGAGAACTATGAAACAATATTATCTGTTCTTTCACTTACGGTAGATAATTCCAATCTCAGTACCAAATAGATTTCAGCCTAAACTGATAAAAAGAACAACCATCTGACAGATAAAGATGACATTATTTAAACTGTGGAACTTAGTTTGGCCTAATAAAATGTGAAACTGAGTCAAAAACAGAGTTTTGCAGAACTATTACTTTTTTTTTTTTTTTTTTCCAATAATAGAACTGCTCCAGCAGTTGGCCAATCTATTTAATGAACCTCATTACACCCACGTTGTAAAATTAAGTCTTCAAAATAGCAAAAACACATAGCTAGCATGCTACTTGCAATACTCCAACCTGTCATTTTGTTTATTGACCCACACTTCCATCCATGGAGAAATTTGATTTTCTGAATAGATAAGATCATGTGGAAGATTATCAAGGACCTGCAAAAGAAAAGGAACCAACTTTTGCTTAGGTGATTACTCAACAAAGACCAAGGATGTAATTACTGGAAATTAGCAAAAGATAGAGCAAATGCAAGTGAAATAATTCAATTGAAGAAGCTATATAGACTTTGCAAAGTGAAGAGGGGGCAAAAAGAAAAGAGGTAGTTGCTTGCAGCCAGATTGCAATAAAGAAGGGAACAAACAAATATTGGAAATTACCATTCTTAAGAAGAAAATCTCATGACTTGAGCAAAAGAGGAGAGAGATACCTCCAAGAAGTCAAGCATACCTCAAGCATAATAACCCAACAAGGTTGTTCTTGACGGTCCCCTGTGACAAAGGCATATGAAATTGGAAAATCATCAAGAAATGATTGATGCATCTCATTTGAATATATAGAGACACATAGACTTGGGGACAGAAGCTTAGTTTAACATAATAGGAAGCACATAAGCTGACAAGCACTATAAGCCAGGATAGCCAACATTGGCACACTATTTATCATCCAAACCCAAAATTCAGAAGAAGAAACAAACAGATCTGAGAAGAATATAACACTCTGTTGCAAAATTTGATCTAGTCAGAAAACACACTTCGGATGCACCAGAAAGCACAATAGGAAAAGATTATGTGCCTCCACCAGAGACACAAACAAAAAAGTTCTCTAGTACATTGAGATAAAAAAAGTGAAGATCAATAAGTTGGAAACTGAATATAAGTTCCATAAGGATCTCATTTTAAAATTAGGAAGCCAAGAAAATGTCTTGTCCCTGATGATTTGAGATTGCACAGAAGTTTTATTATACATCAATCTGGACGAATCCCTATCAAAGCACATATGATCTACAAATTTACTCTCAGTAAACTGACATAGAATGATATCTTTACACTATTCTAAATCCCTCACAGCAAACCTAGAAATACTGTCATTCTAATCTCTCTGATCATAATTATTTAAACACTATCCCTGGGATGAGTAACCAATTTCAGCAGCATCAACACAAAATATTATCTAAAGATAGTATTGTTATGCTCTAATCAATGTGATTTGGAAGATGGCATGAGAAGGCTTTATTTTCAATTTTGATTCCTTTACCACTCAGATTCACGTAAAATGTTTCAAGTAGAACAATAGCTGACTCTCATTAAAGAAGTAAAGATTAATCAAAAGAAAAAAGCTTCCTACTTTACCCCATCCACTTCGGTCTGTGGCATCACGGCATTCCACCCTAAATTTTGAAGAGTGGCTGAGGACTTGTCCAACAGTTTCCTCTGTATCTTTGCCAGGGAGGGACTAATTTCCACAGAGCTGCAAAAGATGTACAAAGTGCCATACTTATTTTATTAATTCCAGATGCAAAAGAATATTCAAAAGAAGGACGCTCAATTCTAGTCGTAAATGTCTCCATGCACATAAAGCAACTTAAAGCACAGACTGACCATACCCATAGGAACACGTTTCAAAGCTAGCCTACCTCACTAAACCAACTTCTTCAATTATTACTTGCAGAAAAAACAATTGTATTTGTGACTAGCACGATGGTTGAACAGCATTTGCAAGCCTAGTGGAACTATTGCATATAGTAAATGCTTGTTTGAAAACACGATGGACTTCAAGAGTGCAGCATTTTATCCTATCTTTATTTAATAGGATTCATGCCACCAAAGGTTTGTGTGATTCTTTTCCTGATATAGTACCTTTCATCCATAGTCAACCATCCACTAGATTATAGGGGCTCGTGAAATTAAAGTTATCTTTCCAACTATTAATTGATACTAAAATCTCCATGCTTTTCATCTTTGGAAATGGTTGATGATGAGTTATGGTACAAGCAGAAGAAAACATTTCTGTGTGCATGACCTTGAACTGTAGAGCAGGTGATGATTGCAAGAGGAAATTACATCCAGAGTCATCATTCTCACACACAGAGTTCATCTCAAACTTGTAAAGTGCAGACAATCATACACAAGATATGAACACAAGAGTGTACGTATAGTATGTGTCTGGATGCAAAAGCAATTACAAGATACACCCAAAATATACTCTTTCAGTGCAGCCCATCATACACGATTTCAAGAATGAAAAGAATGGTTGTTGCACATACATATAAGTCATACTGTTGTAAACTCTTTCTGGTGCATTTAATTTCATGTAATCCATGATGCCCTTCGCACAAGTTCCTGATCCACCTCCAATTTCATATATCTGAAAGAATATCACAAAGTGCACATCACTTTCTTACATTAAAGAAGTAAGCAAGCAGATCTAAAGTCTGACAATTGAGGAGAGGTACTATGTCATCCTATACCAATAGACCAAAAGATATTCAATACTGATATGTTGAAAACCACAGCGACTTAACTTTGGTTCAAAATCAGGCAGGACATTGCAATGAAAATTTCAGAAGATTTCCAAAGCCACATCAACATAGAGGAGACAAAAGAAAAAAACAGAAACCATTTCATCCATGTCAGGCCATCGACAGAAGTTTCATCCACCCAGGTGTAATGTAACAGAAGTGCTAGTGGCTGAAAACCAGCATTGGATCACTGAGTTAGCAAGTGCACGTCCCCTTCTGGGACAATAGCTATGTGAAAGCTCTTGCTAAAACTATCCTAGTTGTTTATAGTGCTGTCCAAGGAAAACACTGATCAGGTGAAGGATGCTCTTCAAGTTTGTGACAGATGCACACTTGCATGGAAGATGCACTTGGGGAGAGATAGAGAGAGTCTCCACTCTGCCAGCAGTAGCTAAACTGCACTAATTTCATCCTTTTAGTACTTGATAAGCATTCATAAGCAGCAGTAGGAGTAAGTAAGCTGCTTCATTGGGTAATCCCAGAATAGGCAACTCAGAAGTATTTATTGCACATTCAGGTAATCATCAAGTTGCAAAACCTCAAAATGCAAGCAAAATTGCCTCAAATCTGGAAGGTTGAACAGTCAAGCTGCAGTGCTAGTTCCAGTTCAGCAAGAAAGAAAACTCTTTAAGCAAGTGAGGAAAGTAAGGAAAGCTATGACCAATTCAAACCCTTCTTTGTGCTTGTAAAATCATAGAAGAAAGCAGGACTCAAAACTACTTTGGTCATGACCATTGTTGTGTAAATTAGGACCTTAACTCTTAAGGCTGTATGTCTTGGTTCACAAACTCAACGACAATAATCATTAATGTCATTGCCATTCTCAGCAGAAAAGATAAGGATACAAAATACAACATTTCCAATGGAGAATGAAATGCCATGAAGCCTGTAAATTCGACACTTAAGTACAAAAATGGCCTTCAATGTATCGTAAACAGTTAAACTTCTAGCATCTAGCAACAAGAAGAAAGGCAAATATGTACAAATAAACTTACTTTCAGAGGAACTGAAAGGTTAGCAGTGCGCATTATGGCTTCAGCGATGCCATGGGCATACCACGGCTACAAGAAGAGAAAACATAATTTAATCAATTTGCAAAATCCACTGGCAAAGAAGATAACCCAAAAAAAAAAAAAAATCTAGAGAAGAGCTCCAGATCTGACATGAATGAGCATGGCATACCATGACGTGAAGAAACTACAAAAAACATGTTTATCAGCATGACAACTAGTCCTAAATCATCAATAAACCAGATAGATCCCCCTAGAGGTTTTTAAAAACCTATAAAAAGAGAATCTTATATAAATTATGCACTTCACTTCAATAATGGATTCCATACAAACACAATGATGACCATTAGTAACAACCATATGATATTATGTGAAGTGTGAAGTCAGCATCAATTATTTGATAACAGTGATTTGATTGGCAATTCTCACATTGTAGTTCTCAAGCAAAATAGCACAACTCAAAGGGGTACCTTGGAACTCAAGAGGTATGAGTTCCCTATGTGAATGGAAACTAATCGATGACAGCTTTTCAACATCACTTGCAGTGCCTATTCTATGCACAACTATCCTACCTAATGCCCTTGCATCAATGCTCAATAGATATCCCTTGAAGCCTCTATCTATTGCTTTGACATACTTACGCCATTAAGATTGGTTTTGCCTTCATACCACTAGGATATCCATCTACTACTGCCTAGGGAGAGTGGAGTTGCTCAGCCCATCCAAATTACCACTCGAAAACTAAGCTTCTATGACGTCGGCCACTGAGATTAAAAGCAGTCAGACACTAGGACCAAATCAAAAATGTCCAAACTTACTTATACCTCACATGATTATGTAAATACCACGTTCACCCAAGCCCAGCCTACTATAACCATTAGATCAGGTGGGCACCACATGTGACCCATCAAATCAATTGGTGAGATGCACTGAGCTCACATGAATCTAGTGCACGCTAGAAATTTTTCTTTGCATACTTGTGTGTGAATTATCACCCAGCCTCACCCTCCAAACACTAGGCACACAATCCTTACCCTAGAAAAAATTCATAGAGCATCGTGAATACGTCAACACAAGTTTTATTTAATATACCTTGAAAAGCTCGACAGGAGTAAACCACGAAATATCACTTTGCCTGTAGATTTGATCCAAATGCTCCATGTAATCCTTCCTGCCTAGAATTACAATATGTCAGTATATGAACAGAAAGACGGTACCCATATTTATCATATTTTGTTTTCTTCTTGATATTACTATGTTGATCTTCTAACAATTGCGAGGAATAGCATAATGACTGAAGTTATTAAGGAAGTAAATTGAGTAGTTGAAAAAGACGGTTGAAAAGCCATGAATTTTTTTTTTTTTTTTTTTATAAAAAAACCGGCCAAAAGAAAGAGTAGTAAATCAAACTATCCCACCACCATCAAGAGACACTGCTTCATCTATCTAATTATCATGGGATGAACAAAATAGCATGACCAATACTCTGGTCAATGTAACTGATCTCCGAAGACCAGTTTGTGATTTAACTTCATATGCCCCTACGGAGAAATACATGCACGTGATCAGAAGGACTGATAACAATACCATTGAAAGCCTGTGGTAAGACAAGCTTCAATCTACTGCCCAAATATAACATTCCAAAGCTTTTATACGTTCTCCGTCATTCAAGCGAGTAAGTCTTGATAATTAGGTTTGACTTGAAAGGCTGCCATATATATTAAAGTTAAAATCCATCTTTACACAAGCAGTGAAGTGCTCATACATCATCCTCAGTTCATTCTGCCACTTGCCTCCACAAAGGATAACTAGTAACTTAACCATGAGAAAGCTCTAATCAATAAACACTAAGCTTTTGACAACACCATCACTTTCCAGCCAACCAACAATAACCATATTTTTGGAAAGGATATATAATGCAATTTCTTATTCAACCGCCTTGCACACAACGCTTTGCACAAGGAACAGAACGATCGAGGACCGCAAGCAAAGAGTTACCTTCGAGCTGATTGAACTTAATGCTCCTCCCCAGCACGCCGACGGAGGCCGACCGCTGAGTGAAGTAGCCATGCTTCGGGTCGTACAGCGCCGAGCGTATGAAATCTCGAACCTGCACGATTAGAATCCCGCCAAACGAAAGAAAAAAAAAAAACCACGTGAATCCGGCGGACGGCGACGAAGTTCGACGGAATACGAAACGCAGAGCGATCGGGAATGCGGTCTCACGAGGACAGGCTCGTCGCCGACAACGCGAGTGGAGAAGGGGGCACAAAGCGGAGGAGCTGAGACCTCGCATGGAGTCACTGCGCAGAGAGACGAAAGTCAGAGACGGAGAAGAGAGAGAGAGAGAGAGAGAGAGGGAGGGAGGACCTTGACGGGTGCGGAAGGAGAGAGGGAGAAGGCGTTTCGCGGCGGGAGTGCGGCGGAGCACCGTCGATCGGGGGCGCCATCGGAACATCCTCGGCGGCGACGGCGGGGTTTACGGCTCTGCTCGCAAAACCTCTCCCCCACCCTCTGACCCTTTTTTCTTCATTTGTCCTTTTCTTTTGTGTGTTTTTAAGAAAATAAGCACGAATCTCACTTATTACAAAATATTCAATTCGGGCATTTTATTTTTATTTTCCAAAAAAATCTTACTTATCCACCTTTTTGCTAATTTTAAAAGTAACATTGAAAATCTAAAATTATGAAAGTAAAAAATGCGTAACTACTTCAATGTTTAGTTGCTTTGAAATGTTTTAATTACATTGTTCTAAACGAAATTACAATTGGGAGAAATGCAAGATTTTCTTAAGAAGCCAAAAAAAAAAAAAAAAAAACAATCTTAAAGTATAAAATAAGGGAAAATGTCACCAAAAACCTCAAACTTTGCTAAAAAAACATCTTTTTTTGCGACATGAAAAATCTTAAACTTTACTAATTGTAACACATTTATCCCACCAATGGCATTTTCGTCTTATTTGTTCTATGTTTCCTTTTTCTTTTTTCTTTTTTTTCTTTCTTCTTCTTCTCTCTTCCCTCTGTCGGCCATGGCGGTGGACCTCACCTAGGTGTTGCCCTCACCAGATTCGGTGAGGATGGCCTTCGCTTGGGTAGGATATGGCAGGGATAGACCTTGCTCGAAGCTGGTAAGGGCTGTCTGCACCAAATCCGGCACCCCTTGCCCTCGCCCCTGTTGGGGAGGGCCTCCCTCGCCAGAGGGCCACCAACGTCAGGCGAAGGGTGCCCTATCTAGCAAGGGAGGCCCTCGCCTAAATCAGCCAAGGACTGTCCTCGCTTGGATCCAGCTTCCCTCTGCCATGGCCGACGAAGGAAAGAGAGAAGAAGAAAAAAAGTAAAAGACGAAAATGCTCTATAATTTAAGGTAAATGTGTCACACTGATATAAGTTCAGAGTTTTTTGTATCACAAAAAAAAAATAGGGTAAATGTGTCACGCTTAACAAAGTTTTGGGTTTTTCATGTCAGAAAAAAAGTTTGGGGTAAATTTGTTATTTCGAATAAAGTTTTGGGATTTTTGGTGGCTTTTTCCCTTATGTGAACGAGTGAAGTAGCAATATTTTCAAGTATTTTAGGTTTCAAGATAAGCCAATATGTATAATAAAATTACTAATCATACTATAATCCCAAGTAAAGGTTCCGACAATATAGCTTTGAAAGAGAGTAAGCCTTCACTTATAAGACCATGTCATAAGCTTTTTCATCATATTATTATTCAAGGAAGAGCAGTAACTGATAAAAAAGAAGAGTGAATTGCTGTCCTATTTTTGCATATCTAGCAAATAAATGAATGAAGATAGATCAAAATTTGGGTTTGTTTAACGGAAAATAAATGATTTGGAAAATATTTTTTTTAGAAATGGTCACTTAGAAAAAAAATATTTTCATTATTCATGAAATAATTAGATATAAATATTATCGATAATAAAAATAATTTTCATTGACTAATTATTTCAAACGATATAAATAATCATTTTTAGGGAGACATTTTTTAAAATTATTCATTTTTCTACGAAACACACGGAGTCTTGAGGTTAGTTTGATGTATAGGAAGCACGTCAAAAAGTTTTTCAGGTAGAACGAAAGCAAAGTGAATGTCAAAATTATATTCCTTTCTTGTCTCCTTAGTGAATTGGCATGACTAATTACACTAATTTGCCACCTTGAACGTGGCAAAGTTTCCTCGTGAAAAACGCCTGGCAGGAGAAAATGACAAGGACTACTATTGTTTTGATTACTGGATAAATCGGATCCACGTTGAAATACTAATCTCGTGATCAAAGAAAGCCTACGGGGTCCACTCAGACTAAAGATTGTGTTTACCAGAAAATGTCATTATGTTAAGGTTTCGATCATTTCGCAAAAAATATAGTATTTTTGAAAAATTATTTGCAAGAAGCTATTTTTTAGGAAAATAACTATATTTTTCAGTGTTCGCTTGAAATCTGAAAATGGGTTAGAAAATATTTTTCTTTATTCAGTAAGTGAAATCTTTTCCTCCATGCACCAATGTCAATAATTTTTTTTGTTATTATATTTTTTAAATTGATTTTTAATTACATTGTATTTTTTTTCCTCCATGCACCAATGCAAAATTTGATTTTTTGCATGAAAATCCCAAAAGTAGTGTTAATTTCAATTTTGCATTGTCAATTTTTTATTTTTTAAAATTGATCCCTTAATTGACATTTTCGTGGCAAATCACTATAATGTTGACTTTTGATCAACTATGTTCAAAAAATTGAAAATTTTCAAAATCTCCAAATCATCCTTTTTTCACCTTAATTTAACTTTGGCATTATCAATTTTGCAAAAAGCAATTTAGAACCAACTTTTTCCCAATTTGTGAATTTTGGTTCAAAATCAACCAAAAACAAACTTAGTTAATTTCTAGTCATTTTGTAGAAAAATTTCCTTTACAACATTTGATTACAAGGTTGTCCCACGTTCAATTTTCAAGCCAATTTTCAGATTTGAAGCAAAAAGTACAAGTCCTCAATTTTGACTCTAATTAGGGGTTTCAATAAGTTCTTCATAATTAAATTACGAATGAGTCCATTTTCTTAGAGGCAACTCATATCAAATATCAATCTTGACAAATTCACATCAATCAATTTGATTTGATCGACTCAACTAATCACAGGTTTACAAAATCAAGCCAACTTAGTCCAATTGGTGTGATTCAACTTAATCCATTCTAAGCTAGGGATCAATTTGATCAATTGAGATTCAATTTGACGATAAAACTTCATTTTCCTTTAGGGGTCTGCTCATGCAATCATATGAGGGTCAAATTGCGTGCATTGAAGTGTCCCATGCCCAATTAATTGAACCAATTGAATACTTTTCAAGTCAATTAGTTTCAATTGAAATTGGCAATTGGGAATAAAAATCGCAAAAATTACATTAATTGAATGAAAACCCCCAATTCATGAGGCAATTCAATCAAAATAAAATTCACATCACCCATGAGGTAATTGGACTGAATTAATCCAACTTGTGATGTTAGTGATGACTTCGACTGAGTTGAATTGATTAGATTTGGGTTGTATTATTCCAATTTGGCTCATTTCTTTGATAGCTGATTGAAAATTCTTTGCGATTATATGACATCCTCAATTTGAATCCCTATTTAAGATTGTGAGGGATAGACTAAGGATCGGTATGTTAGTAACGAAGACAAGTCATGACTCAATCCTAGGGATTGTTCACAAGTTGACTAGCTGATTAGGGGTTCGGCAATTCAGAATCAGGGTTGCGATAAACCAGAGCAATCAACCATAAAAGGACAGCTCAACCATAAGAATCGCTGCAGATGACCACATACCATCACAAGTTAGTCAATGGACCAGTATAGATTGAGTCAGCTCAAGTATATATTGATCGCGAGTGACGTTGTACTATCGATGTATTGATTGTGAACGACCTTAATCCGATCTTGAATGACCGTGAGTCAGGGCAGGCTAATCGATTATATTCGATTACATGACAATCGAGAGTCATTTGTGGATTGAATAAGCTCAACTAAAAGTCATGCATAAAACTCTAAACAAGTGTCGAACTTAGTTTGAGCCTAATCACGTGAATTCTGCCAATGCCACCTAAATTTGCATAGGTCACGTTAAAGTTGTTTTCGATTGAAACTTAGCTACAATCCTTGGTTCAATTGCGAGTATCAATGATAGATTTTATCAAGTCATTCATTTTCAATTAAAATGATTTTAGTGAGCTTAGCAGTGCATTAATTTGGGAAATGTGCTAATTTAAGGATACATACTTTAACGGACCTAAAGATGAGGCCCATTTAGCCTATTAAGATATAAATTGAGGTGAGTCAAACTTTGTTTGGCCATGGACATAGGGTAGGCGCCACTTTTGGATAGGATAGGAGGAATGAACCAAATTGCCCTTTGAGTCTAGTCAATAATTGAAGTCTCAAGAAGCAATCCTAGCTCTTGATCATGGGTAAGGCACATGACTAAATGGATGGTCAAGATTGCTTCTTGAACCCCAAGTTTAGGGTCATCATGATGGGGAGGACAATAATTCAAGGTGCAATTAATGCTTGAGAGACAAGCTTTCCCTTCAAGCTTCTTCTTCTTCTCCTTCTCCTTCTTCTTCTCTCTCTCATTCCCTCATTCGGTCGACTCCCCATCCCTCTCCTTTATCTCTTTTTCTCTTTCTCTTCCTTTTTCCTTCCTTTCCTTCACCATTTGATTGCCCACGCCCCCTTTGCCCATCCGTTGCCTGCTTGGACATCTCTAGTATCGTTGCTCCTCCATGGGTAACATTGAGCTGCTTGTTGCCTGTGTCGCCCCGTGCTACCGTCGTTGGCTGTCCATCGTTGCGAGGTGTTGCCGTTCACTTGTCGTCCTCGAGCCACCACTAAACACCCCTCCTCTCGTCTCATCCCGGTTGTTAGTAATTAGCTTTCCTAAATGCCAGCTAGGCTGTTGCATTATGTGACTCGGATTTAGGATTACCTTTAGTGTCATAGGATTCTACTAGGTCGAGGAACCCATGTTATTAATTTTTTTTATAGTTTTCTCATGATATGCTTGAGCTATATAGTTCAAGATTGAAAAAGGAACAATTATGTGAAGGTTGAGATTGCTCGAGTTTGGTGTAAGTTGTACAACCATCGACATTAACATTATACTAATCATAGTCAATATCTAATACCATAAAACCATTCGATATATGACCTGCACCATAATAAACTGTTCCAAACAAAATGTTAAGACAATCACTATGGAAATTCAATGCATAACTTAGGCTAAGAAGAACAATTACGGAGACTAAATTTCGTTGAATATCTGGAGTGTAGAGGACATCATGTAGGAATAGGCTTTAACCATCACGTAAATTTAATTTACATGTGCCGATACCCTTCACTTCAATTCTTAAATTATTTCCAACATATATCTATCTTCTTCTAGGATGTATCCGATGATACTCTACAAATGCTTCTCGGTCTCTAGTTACGTGATCTATTGCTCCCGAGTTTGCAATCCGCATTGGATGAGATTCATCAAGCATCACAATGCTAGAAACAAAAGTATTACATAAAGTAATGGAATAATATGGTACCTCTTTCAGCTTAGTACATTCACAAGCAAAGTGACTCATTTTGCCACAATTGTAGCACTTCATTTTGGCATTGTTATTCTTCCCACCACGCTTTTTCCCTTTGTTGTTAAATTGATGATTCCTTTTGCGCTTAAAGCCCAAAACTTTGTGCAACCTCAATTCAACAATATAAGCATAGGTAAAGGATCTCGTAGCATCTATGCGCTCATTCTCTAATTTCAAATGACGTGTAATATTATCAAAAGTGACAATATTCTCATTATGCGTCATATTGATTTTCATATGCTCCTAATTGTCAAGAATAGACCTTCTAATAGCCTAAACTGTTCATCAGTAAAGGAGTGACCTGTCGACTTCAGCTCACGAATCATATTTGACATCTCCTGAATATGCTACCTCATTGTTACATTTGGGCATTTTCGATATGTGTTAAACTTGATGGTGCGTCTCCTCAACTTAGTGGCAGATGTACTCTCAAATTTATCTTTCAAGGCAATCCACATTACTTGAGCTTTATCATAACTTTCAAACTCACACATGAGATTATCTTGCATACAGCTCAGTAACATGATGCGAGCAATGCTATTTTTCTTTTTCCAAACTTGATAGGCTTCTAGATCTCTATTGTGTTGAGCTGAAGTTCCACACTCATGTTCATCCATGGTGTGGTTGAGGGTTTCCAAAACCTCTTGTTTCTCAAGGATGTACCGAACCTTTGGTGCCAAATATCATAATTGTCACCGTTCAGCTTCTCATCCTTATTGAGGTCAACCACAATGATCTTGAATGTCGAAAACATAATCAATTTGCTATAACACATTAACATAATAGACGTAGAATCAATACTAGCATATTTTTCAAAGTAATACACATATTTAATTTGCAATAAAAACAAACTAAATTAATGATAATTCAACAAAAGATATAGAAACGAAAGTTCACTATGTGCCCAATCAGCTCTTATGTATGATTGTTCTATTATCATTAATAAGTTTAATTTGCGCAAATTTTAAGTTCTAGGTGAGATTCTTTTCGAATTCTACTAACCTACGAACTCCCACCAGAAAAAATAATTATATGACTTCATGTAATTTCTACATTTTTCAATTAACACAAAAGTATAGCATGATTTGAACAAATGTACAAAAAATAATCATGCTGTAACTGCAATCAATATCGTAATTCAACATGTAACGGAAAAATAAGGATTTCCTGCCATTGTTCGAATTTTCTTGGAACTAGAAAATTGCAAGTATATTAAACTATATGCTTGATACCATCGAACCAAGCTCTACATAGCATATATGTTTTCATATAGGCTAGCTATTGTATTTCTTAAAACATAAGAAAATACAAGCTAAAAATGAATAGACTATGCATTTATACCCTAAAATTACATGTACTTAGGGTTTTGTACACAATTTTATATATTTATAAAACTCAAAAAATAAAAAATAAATATAGTATTGTGTAGAGCTCAACAATACGAACCAAAAGCCACCGACCACGCTTCAATTGGAGCTCGCATGTGCCTATATGTGCCGCTTGAGTGTGCGGCGCACGTGCCGCACGCGCCAGCGAGCCAAATGGCTCTTGGCCGGTTTGATCGGTCCAACCAGCGACCGGTTTGACCAATTTGACCGCCTGACCGGTCCACCGGTCCAATCGGTTGACTGGTCAATGGCCGGGTCGGGTCAAATCTCAGGTCGAGTCTTGGGTCGGGTCATCGGTTGACGATCGGCAGGCCAACTATGCTGGTAGTGATGTCATCGCTGACGTCATTCGGCAGTTATCGATTGTTAGATGACGTTTTGATGATGTCAACACGCGTCGTTTCGTCGACGTGTGCATGACGCTCACGTGCTGGTGTGCCTAGCGCTTCAAGTGTGTGGCTTCCACGCGCAGTGGCTTCTAGCCGTGCATGTGGGCGCGTCCGTCATTGTTCAGTGGCGCTCTACCTGTCATCGGACTCGTCTCGATGAGTACTTTCACCCTATATGTTTAAAAATCTATTTTGGCCAAAAAAAATATTCCGAAAAATGGCCAAAACCATACGAGTGTACGCGACCCCAAACCCGTTCTTTGCTTTGGTTCATTTTTTACGATTCAGATTGCAATTCCGAACAGTGAACATTCAAACAATGTAGAATTCAATCTTTGTTTCCGATGTCAAGTGGTAAACGAGAAAATTTGACGAAAAAACAAGGCAGAAATCTCAACTTGGCTCGATACCAATGTTGGAAGAAAGTCGGCGGAAGACGATTTACCTGCTTCCGATGCGCAGTCAACAATTTACCCCGGAACGACTATTGAATTGCGGATGAATCACTAACAATATTACCTCACGTTGTTCTGAATATAATCATGAGGAAAAACATCCAATTTCCACGACGTAAATGCCAATTGTTCTCGTAAAGGATAAATGGAACACTTTCGTTTTCTTTTGATGGAAATGGAACAAGAAAATGAGAGAATTTCTGAGCATATGTTCTGCCAACGTCTCAACGGTTGTCTTTAGGAGTCTTTTATATGACTCCCTCATACCCTTTCAAAAGGTGTCTTTCCATCGTAGCATATCAAGACGTAACGGTGCGTTCTGATTGCACCCCATCATGGATGTACTAATTAAGTACAACCCATGTGATATGCTTATGAAGCATATCCTCTTTTAATTACCTCTTGAGTACTTACAAAGAGTGATGGATGGAAATTGGACCACTTGGACACTATTAAAGAATAGATAAGTTCATGGATCAAGTTAAAAAAAAAAAAAAAAATGAGTCAAGAGTACTGAAATGAGTATCGACAATTTGAAGGACCAAAATCTAATTAGCTCTCTGACTAATTTCATGCCTGGTCGTAATTGATAAAGAAATCTAACCAAACAAGACAACGAATTGAAATATGGGGAAATCAATTAAATTCACCAATCGCAGAACGGGACGTGGGTAGGTTTAATTGGAGGCGCGGCCCTATAAATCGCTGTTAATCCCTACTCTATCATGTGCGAGTGCGAGAGTCAATCTCAAATATACACAACGATGGACAATAAGACTCAGAAGAAGGATGCTCCAAAAAGTCGATCTCGTGATCCTAGCAGTGCTGCTGACCCCTACTCGGAATGTCCGTTGGAGTCGATCCTTGAGCTCTTCACCTTGGGTTATGCAGCCTTGTCTCTTGGCCGTCCTCGCAAGCAAGATACTAGGAGAGCTATTGACATCTATTCAGACTGTGCGTTGGACTCGATAATTGTACTCTTCCGCCTGGGCCAGGCAGCCTTATCTCTTGGTTGTCCTCAAAATCAAGCCAGTCTCGGCCGAGTCCAAGATCCAGGCACATCCCCTTCTCATGTTGTTAGCCAATCCGAAGGCGAACAAAGGGAGAATCTACATGAGCTATCTGAACAAAACTCAGAATTGTCGAAGAGACTGGGAGCTGCAAGAAAGGACCTTGTTGAACTCCGGCGAGAGGTAGAGAAATCCCCAATCGAAGGCTGGTGGGATGCACCAATGGACCAACTCTCCTTGGAGGAGCTGAAACATTATAAGAGAAAGTACGAGGAATTAAGCAAGATTTTAACAAAAGCAATTGAAGACCGGACAACTGATTCTCATGTCAAGATTCTGAAGAACCTCCTAGACCAGATCCCTAGGAAATTTCATTATATTTGAAATAAGCTGTTTGATAATGTAGTAAGTGAGCTCATGCCGCTCATAATCTTGAAATAAAGTGTTTTTTGATGATATATTCTTCTTGAAAATCCACTTTTGAGCAATCCTAATCGATAACATAAAGATTTTTGGAAATGCATAAATTTGGTAAGTCAAAGGACTCAAATATGGTAGGTTTTGTTTTCTAGATGCTTATAACTTTATTTAATGGAAATGATTGTGGTCCTTATATAACTTTTGGCAACAATATGATTAATTACTTGCCTTTATAGTAAATTATGTGTTTTTAAGGATACTAAGAACAAAAGGTGGGGAGACTCAATTGTCTTATGAAAAGAGACGCAGCTATGTAGAAGAGACAATTATCTCACTTGCAAGCATATCCGGGCGGGATTAAATAGATGACGGGGTTACTTGATATTGTGATTATCGTTGATCAACATGAAGAATATACTTGTATCAATCAATCGAATTTGTTGAATGAATGAATGAATAAGTAGTATTAATTAATTATATATTATAAATTATAGAGATTAGAATATTCATCAATTCAAATTAGTATGTATAATACATAGGTTTGAGAAAAACGTATATATTTAAAGTATCTTGGGCCAATCTCTTTGGATAACGCTTGCATCTTCTGTATTACTACGGTTGCTAGCATGAAGTTAGGCGATACTTATTCCCTAGATACCGTCACTGCTTCTTCTCTGGGAAATAGGGCTCGAACCCGCAGCTTCCGCCTTGACAGGGCGGTGCTCCAATTGAACTACAATCCCCAGGAAATAAAGTGGAGAGTATACTGCCATAATAACTTCCTCCAATTAAAGCAATTTCAATGTACATGCTCGTGCATTACTGAATTGTCTCTTATATGGCTAATGTCTCTGACGAAGATCAAGAAAGTATTTGCGCTTCACCACGGAACTAAATTGAATTTGAACAAATTAGCCCTTATGCACACACGAGTGCTTGTAGTTTTAGTGAAAAAGATAAATACAATTTTTGCCAAAGAAAAAAAAAAAAGAAAAAGGAAAAGATAAATGTTTGCATATGAATTTCGCCGAGGAGTTCATCATGTCTCTTCCAAATAAAATCATTATAGGAATCAAGTTCGTCAGTAACAACGGGAGTTGACCCCTTTGAAAAAATAGTAAGTTAAACTAATCTTAGAACGAAAAGTGGGTAAGTTCAATTGGTGTCATGGTCTTGTAAATTGTTGCTAATCCCCACACAATCGTATGAAAAAGTGAAGACTCGATGAGACAACAATACCCTCACCTTTTTAAATAAGATTTGTAATGGTTTAAATTTCAAGGATGAAATTTTATAAGAGGGAAAGAGTTGTGATATCCCGATTTTCAACGTTGTACCGATAATATGAATTGGGCTTTTCATCGATGTGCCAATAGTCTTTTTCTTTGAGTTGATCATTCACGAGATAACTAATATATCAGGTGAAGCCGTTAAGGAATGTAAACGCGACTGACTTGAGAATTTGACCAGAAATCGACTGTTCAACCGTACTAATCTGCAATGGTCAATACGGCATCATTAAAATCAATTAGAGACTAGAGATAGGTCGATTCGAAAAAAGCATGTAATTAAAGTGCGGGTGATTCCACTTAATTGCAAAATTCGCGTCAAACGGCACTAAATTGATTTTTCTGTCAATTTTGTACCTTATGCTCGTAATTGAAACCTTGAGATTGTTATGACAACCAAGAGTCGCCAATGTGTCAAAGATGAACAATGTGGATTGAAAATAATCGACCACAAGTCAAACGCGCTAAAAATTCCTAAAAGTTACTCGGTATGTTAGGTCACGCTAAAATCGTGTTCGGTTGAAATTAACCACGAAATTGAACTCGGTTTCAGAAATTGAAAGTTCCAGCATGTCACAATTTATTTTTAGGACGTTGACTCATCCTTTAAAGAATTTTCTGCAAGCCCGAGATTTTTGGTGAAAAAATCAAAATTCGGCAAAATTGGACCGGGAAATTCGGAGGGCCATTTTTGTGTGCATTTTTTGCCTTCAAGTTGGATCAATTGATGAGGAAAATTGTGGAATTTGGTGTGGGCTTCCTCCTCATCAATTTGGCCATGAATTGGAAGCCATTTGGAGTGGAATTGAGTTGCTTTGGTGAGGGAATTGCATGAAATTCGTAGGCCATGGGGGCTGCAACATTTGGGCATCAAAGCTTGGCTTGTTGGGGAAGATTTGGAGGGAAAACAGCTATGAGGCTAAAGGTTGGTGGGGGCATCTACTCAAGTGTTTATGATATTTTGGTGAGCATTGAAGGCTCTTGTCCCCTCTTTCTACCTGTAGCTCTATCTTCTTCTTGTTCCTCAGTTTCTTCTTCATTTCAACTAGTTAAAGACTCCATTTCTAGAGCTACAAGTCCAGCCAAGCCCCTTGCCAAAGCTGTTAGCCTCACACCGTTGTTGCCAGTCTGCCCAACCAGCCCACACACTTATTGGTTGCCCACGAGCCCATCCCCGTTCGAGCCGAGCTGCCGCGAGTCCAAGCCGCCAACCGTGCGTCCGCCGTCCAGCTAGTTGGTTCACATCGCAGCTCCATCGACCAGGCCGCTCGTACGCCGCTCCAACCCATTCCCGTTGCCGCCTGGCCCCATTTGGCCGTCCACCACCCTCCTTCTCCTTGAGCCGTGCCCCAAGCCAACCCTTCGGTTCAGCTACATAATTGAATTTCCAGCTTAGAGTTGAGGTTTCGTGGGCCGTTTTTGGGCCCTTCCGGACCTCCTTGGGTGTCGCCATAGGCTTGAGTCTTGCTCGCCTCCGCGTTGTCATCGTTGTGAACCGGTTTATATGCTAATCCGGTGAGCTTATGTCCTAAACTCTAATTAGGATGTTAATTATGCTTAGGGTGGTTTAATTAGCCTAATGAGGGTTTATTTAAGCTTAAGTAAGGTTAGAATAAATTAGTTACTTTAGTAGTTAATTAAATTGTGTAATTAGGTTAATTTAGCAATTAGGTGGTTAGTGACTTTAATTAGTTAGCTTAGTAGGTTAGATTAGTTAATTAAGTCCAAATTAGGTGGTTAGATTAGTGTATATAGCTCAATTAGTGATTTATTTAATTATTTTGTAATTTATTTAATTATTTATTATTTTTCAGAAATTATATTGGGATAGCCGGTTGTCAAAATTTCGTGTTGATTGTCGTGGTGTAGTTTGTGCAATTGATCGTTAATTTGTGTAATTGGATGCTGATTGATGATTTTTTGATTTATTATTTCAAAAATAAGGAATTTTGGTATTTAATTAGAAAAATACCGGGTGTTGGTTTTTGACGCCAAAAATGTTTTTAAGTACTATATAAAATCATGGGGTTTTTAAAAGAGAGGATATCGTGCTTTATGGTTCGATTTGATTGTGTGTCCACGCACACCTATTTTACTAGGTGTTTTTAATATGAAGAAAATAGGCCAAGCACATTATTTAAATTGAGGCATTTGAGTGTAAAGCACGATGTCTTTGGCTAGGATTAGATGTGCGTGTGATCGTTATGATAACCCGTCACAAGCTTTTATGTCAGATGATGCTCCTTCGGGAATGCCCCATGTCAACGGATGTCGGTCGCAATGGAGGCTAGGCCAATGCTCCTTCGAGAATGCCGTCTAGAGGTAGATGTTGCCGTGCTTGATGGGGCGAGACGACATCCGGCTATGCTAGATAACCGTTGACTATTGAGTCGGCCGTGGCCGTTGGGTTGTAATTAATTGGAACACTTGATTGAGTGATTTGACTGCGCCTGAATATTGGACAAAATTATGTGGCACAGAATGGGACATGTCATAACAATTTGGCCTTATAATCGGGACCCCTATGATTGATTGATGTGTGGAAAGTGAAGCGTTTCAATTACCGAATACATTGACTATATGCATACGTTATATGAACTATACTGACGTGGAGGAAGGTGCTGAGGTGAGGTAAGTCTTCTATGATGTGTGTATAGGCTATCTCTAGGTGTATTATCTTCCTAATTTGAGTTTAGGGAGTAGACTCGCTGAAACATTGTCTCACCCCATTGTGGCTTACAATTTTCAGGTTCTTAGATGGAGGCGAGACCCGTTCGTTTTGGGTGGCCATGAGAGGCCGAAGAGTAGCGTAACATCTTTCCTATCCCCGAGAATCCTTGGACCTACAAGCTCATCGTGACCATGATTTGGGTCGATGAGGGCCAACCTCAGTTGGTACCTCATCGATTCAAGGCGTGGTTTCATTGTGGGCCTGACGGGGTTCGGGAGGGCCCCTTGGATAGTTTTGACAGACCTGTCAAAGGTGTCGAGTTGGAGGAGATACTCAACCCGGTGTTCGATGCCGAAAACATAGCTAATATTGAGGCAAACTAGTTACTCGAGGATGAGGAGTCCACAGCAGAGATAACTGACCCGTTAGACATCGACATCCCTGACGGTATCGTGGTAGACCCAAATCCCAAGTAGATGAGGTCCGGGGCAGGGTTAGTTTAATAACTCTTTTTGGGGTCTAGACTTTTTTTTGTATATGACTTGATTTGTTTTTATAAGTGTGTTTGTGAAATTTGATTGTCCTGCTTTTCTATCACATGTTTGTTTGTTATCTTGAGATTGTTTATTTCGCTTCTGCTTGTTCAATAAAATAAATGGGCCGGCGACATATCCTGGGAACGTCGCAATTCGATTGACCATCGAGGGATGTGCGCACGCTTGAGGATTGGAGTGTTACAAATTATCCTTGCTATTTTGAATTTGATGCATCTTGCTTTTCTATCAAGGACTCTAGGACACACCGGGTATTACTGCTGGGAAGTAATCATCAAGGTTTATATACTAATAAGGACTTGCGATCCATGGCATTCTTTTCTCAAAGAAACAATGTTGCGGATGAACTTACATGGCATTACCGATTAGGCCATCCTCATAGTCATGTTTTATAGCTTTTACAATCTAATAATTTGATTTCAGTAAATAAATCCACTAGCACTTTATGTACAAATTGTCAGATTAGTAAATGTTCAAGATTGCCATTTCTTTATTTGATTCTCGATGTTCCCATCCATTGGAGAAAATACATTGTGATCTTTGGGGACCAAGCCCAATTCCTTTATGCAAATATTTTGATATTATTGATGATTTCTCTCGATACTATTGGTTGTATCCATTGAAGAGTCAGATTTCTATGAGATTTTCCTAGCCTTTTAGAAATTAGTTGAAAATCAACTTGATAGGAAAATTAAAGTTTTTTCAATCCGATAGAGAAGAATTCACGAGCAATAATTTTCTGACGCATCTTTATGAATGTGGCATACAACTTCAACTCTCTTGTCCAAGTATGCCAGAGCAAAATGGTGTTGCTAAGAAGAAACATTGACATATTGTTGAACTCGGGCTTGCTACATTGTTTGAGGCACCTATGCCACTAAACTATTGGGTGGAAGCTTTTACAACAATGAATTATTTAATAAATCGGCTTCCTTCCACTGCTTTGGGCAGTCAAAGTCCATACTCAGTCTTATTCAAGGACCTTAATTACTCATTACTTTGAGTGTTTGGCTCTCGCTGTTATCCATATTTATGCAACAATGCAATGAACAAATTTGACAAGTGCTCTTTGGCTTGCATATTTTTCGAATACAATGAGAAGCACAAAGGATCTCGTTGTGTTCATCAATCTATTGGTTGTGTTTATATATTTCGACACGTTTTTTTATGAGCATTATTTCCTTCCGCTTCTTCTTCTCAGATTTCTGCTATGACTAAAGGGGAGCTATTGCAATGGAATTCAACTATAAGTCCATCACAAAAAAAAAAGTTTCTAGCCAATCTCATCCAAAAGTTGATCAAAATGTTGGTTCACCAATAGATCTTGAATCTGCAAGTGGAATGTACATGTCTATTTGCTGAGATAGAACCAAGTTCAAATGCTTCATCTACTGCGCTTTCTAATCATGCGCAACAATCAATAAAGAGTGAATCTTTAGTTCAATCTCCATCTGAAACTTTTACATCCTTGACGCATCTCATGGTTACATGTCCAAAGCCCGGGATCTTGAAGCCAAACCCCAGGTATGCCAATATAGCAGTATCATCTATCCCTCCCAAGCCCCATAGTGTCCCTTTAGCAATAAAACACCCTGGTTGGACAACCGTTGTGCTTGAGGAGTTGGATGCTCTTGCAATCAATAAAACATGGGAACTTGTTCCACGTCAACCCTCGATGAATGTAGTTGGATATAAATGGGTATACAAGACAAAACTACATGTAGACGGTTTACTTGCCCGATCAAAAACCCAACTGGTTGCAAAAGGGTCTCATCAAAAGGAAGGTGTTGACTTCCTAGAAACTTTCAGCCCGGTAGTTAAACAAGCTACAATTCACATTGTAATATCTGTTGCTACTATTTAGAATTGGGAAATTCACCAATTAGATGTCAAGAACGCCTTTCTACATGGAGATCTAAATGTTCATGTCTATATGAAACAACCACCGGGCATCTCTGATTCATCCTATCCTGACCATGTTTGCTTAATCCAATGGGCGATATATGGTCTCAAACAAGCTCCTAGGGCATGGTTTGACAAGTTCAACAATTTTCTTTTTGAGTATGGATTATTCTACAGCATTGCTGATCCATCATTATTTGTTTATCGTCATCATGGTCATACTATTATTCTATTGCTCTACGTGGATGATATAATCCTCAATGGTGATTCTCTAGAATTGTTGAACCATCGTATAGGCACTTGGTCAAGTGTTTTCCATGAAAGATTTTGGTGCTCTTCATTATTTCTTGGGCATTGAAGTCAATCGCTCCACTAATGGACTCTTTCTCTCCCAACATAAATGTGCATTAGATATTTTGAGTCGAGCATCAATGGCACAATGTAAGCCAATTGGAACTCCAATAGCTACCAAGCAACCTCCCTTCATAAATGGTGGTAAGCCCTATGCTAATCCATCCCATTTTCAAGCATTATAGGTGCTCTTCAGTACCTTACCCTTGCTCGTCCGGATCTCTCACTTGCAATCGACATAGTTTGCCAATATATGCATGCCCAACTATTGCTCACTATGAGATGGTAAAGTGTATTCTGCAATATGTTTGCGGTTACACCTTAGGCTTTGCATTTTCTCTTGTAGTTCTCTCCATTTGTTTGGCTTCACCGATGCAAATTGGGCTGGATGCAAAATCACCTGACATTCTACTACCGATTGTATTTTTCTTGGATCAAATTGTATTTCATGGTGTGCCAAGAAACAAGTTACTGTGGTCCACTCCACAACTAAAGTCGAATACCAAGCTCTTGCTTCTGCCATTGCTGAACTCACTTGGATTTCATACATGCTACATGACATTGGGACCTACCAACATCAACCTTCGTTACTTTTCTTGAACAACATATAGGCATTGCATCTCACAACTAATCTAGTTTTTCATACTTGGACAAAGCATATTGAGATCGATTATCATTTTATTAGGGAAAAAGTTACTCTTGGTTCTATTGTAACACGCTATGTCCCGTCTTCCTCACAAATTACTAATATTTTCACAAACCATTGACTCGAGATATGTTCATCGGTTTATGAATCAAACTCGGTCTCTGGTCCTCCCCACTAAACGATTTGAAGGGAGTATTGAACTAAAAGATCAAAACCGAAAAATTCATATTATTTGAGTGCAGAATTTTCAACAAATCAGTATGAAAATAACAAATCAAATAGAACATCAACGAGCTGATCATTTGGAGATCTTTTGTGATTTGTTTTCCTTATAGGTAAAATTGTTATCTTTTATTTTTATCTTTCACCATAATTATAGGCGGTGATATCTCTATATATATTGTACAACATATCAATGAAAAATTATGCTTCATTGACTCAATTTCTGAGTTTCTTTACACCTGTGCAGACAAAGCATTTCGACTTAATTGGTTCATGGGTTTTGCATAATGTTTCGTGGGTATCTAGTGTTGGGCATTCTGAAAACTAATGTTGGAATCCCTTAGATTATTTTGACAATCACAAAAATTTTATCAAAGTCTTTAAAGAGTTCGTTGAGTGAATGCAGAGAAAACATCGCGTAATGAGAATCTTCCTTGAGTCTACGCTATCTCATCTGATATGAACCTATGAAGATACCAAGTGGAGATATTCACGTCTTAAATATTATATTCACCTCATTAGTTTTTACATATGTAGCGAACTTCTCGAGATGATCCTCATGAGAGCTACCACACCACTAAGCGGCACAAATAATCCTCTAATGAGATGGCATCCATGCATCGCACGGATTCTCCCGAAACTTACCGATCTCAATCTTGATTTCTCTCATTCATTTATGATTATTTTTTAGCCACTATTACTTTATTTGCTAGGCTGGTCGGGAGCCGGTAAAGCGCGGGAGATCGTTTCGCATTTACGAAGCAAAGAATTGGCCTCGTGGAGTGGGTTATATTATATTGAAATACCACTATGAACCAACTCACCGTTTCCAAATCCATGTTATTGCTTATCGTGGATTCACAGAAATAGGGGTATGAAAATGAACTGCCTAAACCAAAAATCCCATACCAAATCGAATATAAAATTTTGGATCTTTCTCGGAGTGAGAATCCATTATGTTTGGGCGGTATGTAAAACAATGGGCCTCTGATTAATTTCAAGTTATTAACTCGAACTGACCAGAAACACGTTGTCCAACTTGTTTGAAAACCAAAACAATCAGGGTAATCGGTAGTTGCGAAACACCAAACTCAAAAAACATGAACTTGATAAACCCGAATCGTTTCTTGATCTGGGTTCTATGCGATTCGCATCTCAGATAAGGTCACGAAAAAGAAATACGCTTATGCCCTAGTAAGTTAGGGTGTCAACAGGACCTAAACCGAAACGGTCCATCAACATCTCTACACAAAACGACCCAAATTTTGCCTGATATACCAAATAAAATAGTCAAATAAGTCTATCTTGCAGTTGACAAAAAGATTGATGGTCTAAGATAACAGGACCAAGAAATAAGGGGTGCATGATAACCAAAATTTCTGTTTCAGACCTGTTTCTGGAAGAGAAATCCGTTTGATAAACCTATTCAGTTTTTCTATTTCTGAAATAGATTTCTATTCCAGAAATAGGTTTGGAAGAGAAATCAGAAGCTAAAATTTTCTACTTCTCTATTTCTGGAATAGAAATCAGAAATAAAAATTCTTCTCATCGTTTGTCAATCGGTCCTTCATTCATTGCTGCTGACCACCGTTCGTTGGTCGCTTGCTGCCGCTGCCAGTCGTCCATCCCTATCAATCACCGGTCCACCGCCGTCCAAAAGGAAGAAATTTTGTGTCGTTATCAAACGAATTTCTATTTTTAGAGTAGAAATTTTGTGTTGTTATCAAACGGTTATTTTTGCATACTCTTCTAGAAATAGAAATAGAAAAATCTATTTCTGTTCCAGAAATTATTTATGGAACAGAATGATTGTCATGCACGCCTTAAGTAACCGATGGAAAGTGTTGTATGTAAACCAAGCACTCGCATGAAGCATAAATTTCAGCCGCACATTAGAGATTTAATCGTGAACATAGAAGAATTTACACACCAATGGTTGGAAGACCACATATGAAAAACATGCCACCTCAGTAGACGCCGATTGATATTATTAATACATTAATATCCTCTTGGTTTTCATGCATTATTGATCCTTAGAAGAATCTACACACCAATGGTTGTTTAATACCGATTGAACAGCCTCAATAATCAATTGCTTAAATGATAATCTTGACCCTCCTACTATCCTTTATCTCCATTTCACTGTATTCGCATGTGAGAGAACATTTTCATGCTTGTTTTGAGGTTTTTCTATTTTGGCTTTTGCGTGTGTGGGGATTTTGAAAGCTTTTTGGATTCTTTAGCATTCGGCAATTAAAAGTCCCAAGATCATTAATTAACAAAGTCAAGCATATATATCGGATTTAGACATTTGTAAAGCAAAAACTACATAAGATTTACCACCACCTGCGGTGGCCCAGTTGGATAAGTGCTCCCATGATCTTTTGCCAGAGGAGAGGAGCCCGAATCTCGTTGGCTGCATGGGTTCTTAAATCTTAAATGCAACGTCGGGGTGGTGGGTCCTCCGCTAGCGTCGCCCTAGGGTTTACCCCCCATTACCCCGGGCCTGTCAGATTGTCCGTGTTGGTACGGTGCGCGGGTTCCCTGGGTCATAAAAAAAAAAAAAAACTACATAAGATTTGAAAATATGTTAAAAATAAAATTTAGTTGACCTCATTAATGAGGAGGAGCCAGTTTTGTAATTATTAGTGTTATGGTAGGCTCATATTGATAAATCAAGCATGACAATTTAATTGATTGTGATTTTACATAAACATATGTCCACAGAAAACCCTAGTAGACTTATGTAACTAGCCAGGCAGATTCTGCAACACTCCACGGTTAGTCCTGGATAACATGGCCTAGGAAGCATACGGCGTATTGCAAAAAATTATTCTCTTGACAAAGCATATTTACGAGGTGGATAACTGACAAGCACTTGTAATCTACCCACCCTAAATAAATCGAATCTCAGAAAAGTAATTCACAATTCCAACAACCTTAATTAATCAAAAGGACAGTGTTGTCGGCCAATTTGCATTACCCAAATTCCCAAAATAGCCCAAAATGGAGTAGATTTTCTCAAATTTTCCTTTATGAAGTACAGTTCATACCGTCGAGCCCTTATCCTTTCAATCTACTTAGGGCGAACCGAGTTTTAACCCTCTGGATTTGTGCAAGTTATAAACGTTCCCGAGAAGTCGCAAAGTTATCGGAAGTGCAATTCAACGGTACGATATAGGTAATTTCCGGTCATTTAAAGCAAGTCCATCTATCGTTGACTCCACTGGCAGACTTATGAGGTTTATAGTGGGCCCGCAGCCTAAGTTGCAATCTTTTCAAATGTCGGTTAAGCATAAAAAATTTCAGAACTATCTTTAAAATTCTTGCTCAATTGCATTCTCTTCGCAAAAAATTGAAGACTTTTAGTGAACTTTTCTTTGCTAACATAGTTTTCTCCCTATTTTATCTTATTATTTTTTGACAACATGCCTCAAGAAGATTTGTTTTGATTAGTCGCTGGTGAAGAAAGGAATATCTCTTATCAAACATAATAAAGAATAAAAACAAAAAGAAAGGAATATTTATAAATATGCTTACATTTAAAGCTACTTTAGCATCTCTTATAATTCTTCTTGGTGGTTCATTTTTCGTTCTCTTCTGTATGCGATGTTCTTGTCACCTGCGAAACATTGCTCTTTCCTTCCTTCCTTAACTCTCGGAAGAACCATCTCCTTTCTCCAATACAGACAATCAAAATGAAAGATCAAACAGGTAATCCTTAATTCCTTCCGCTAGGTAGAATTTCTTTTATTTTAAATGTTTAAATTCGTTCTTGTTTAATGTTATATATGTAGAATTGTCATTATGTAGAATTTATTCAATCATGCGAGAGGCAAAAACAGCAGAACAATATGATAATTTGAATTGATTTTACTCATTCCAACAAGTAATTTTCATAAAAGATTGGTAAACGTAAATCTATAATTCCTAGGATGAAAAATATAGATAATTATATCATTAGAGTGTTGTGTGTTGGCTTAGCAAATAAAAAGATAGACTATAGTTATGATTGTCACTAATGCTTCATTCATTCATGAAAAATAAATGGTTTGGAAAATATTTTCCCCATATACATATCGCTTACAAAAATAAATAAACAAAAAATATTTTTTATAGTTAATACACTAAAAAACCCCAAATTGATATGCCCGTGACAAATTTATTCCAAACTAATTTTTTTTACCACTAAAAATCACAAACTAATACACCTTTGACAAATTTATCTCAAACTGGTATAGTGGTGATAAACTTACCCTCTATTAGTTTCCATTAAATTTTATTATTAAATTACTAATTTGAATGACACATAACAGTTGACTGGTATAATAATTTAGGATTTCATTCTCCGTTTGTTACAGTTATATAATTTTTGTGTTTTTTGTGATATTAATCTAATTTAATGGAGGATATATTTGTCACAAATATATTAATTTGAGGTTTTTAGCAGTCGAATAAATTAGTTTTTGGTAAATTTATCACAAATATACCAGTTTAGGATTTTTTTTTATAATTAGTCGGAATAAATTTATCATAGATGTACCAGTTTGGAATTTTTCATGATAAAAAAAAAATAGTTTTGGCTAAATTTATTACATGTGTATCAATTTATGGGTTTTTAGGATATTAAACCTATTTTCTATTGACTAATTAGCTTAAGTGATACAAGAAATCATTTTTAGAAAAATATTTTTTAAATAATTTATTTTTTGAATAACAAACGGATAACTTAGGTATCTTCACGTTAATTGTTATTTAATTCTACATGGATTCTTTTTTTCCCGATCCATAAAGTCTTCATGTCGCTAAGTATTAACAATCTTCTAAGAAATGACATTACATGTCATGCTACAGATAAGTGCTTTTTTGTTCAGATTGATTGACATTTTTCGTAATTTAACAGATAAAAATGCTTTATTAGAAGAATAAAGATCAATTCATAAACTAGAAAATATCGCTGCATTGCGACCAAAAACTGGGTTGCTAGAAACCAGGACTTTTGGGGACCAAAAGTTGGTCGACAAATGTTCTCGTGACCAGACATTATTTGGTAGCTAAAGGTTTATATGTTGCGACCAGAGTATTTGGTCTCAAAAGTTGTAGTTGTGATCGCAAATATTCCCTGAGAGGTGGTTCCGGCCCCTACTTCTAACGACCAGAAACCTAAAACCTAAAACTGGAATGTGTCGGGAATCCTTGATAGTAACTTAGGTTGTCCCTCACCACAACACAGGAGCCAAAATGCTCTATTAATATTTATCAATATTCACATGTCTTAATCTCTCGGTTGGGGAGATATTTTTTCTTCTCCCTCCCAAAAGGAATATCGCCAAATTTCACTGCCTAGAGTTCAGCTGTAACAGTTTAAGAATTTGCTAAAGTCTAACTTGAAAAAGTCGTAAATGTAGCCGCTAATATTCCCCCAAAGGCGGTTCTGGCCCCCACTTCTAGCGACCAGAAGTGCTTTTGGCGACCGATTGAGCCATAATTGGTGGGTGGAAGTAATTTAGGTGACCTTCGAGAGATTAAAAAAATGGCTCATTGGTCGCTAGAAGTCGTATAATAACTTTTTACATCTTGCCATTTCTTTCAGCTTACCCGTTTCCTAATGCAATTTATTATATATAAGAGATCGGTATAAAAACGACAAGAAAAAAATTACCCAATCGATTCTAAATCTATTATTTGAATGTCAAATCAATTATAGACTGTCCAACTTCAACAATTTAGTTATAAATCTTTACATGAACTTTTAATATAGTCATTCTGATTAATTTTTGCCGAAAATCACTAATGTAACATCCAGTCATTGATGGCCGTTCTAAGTAGCATGGCCGGTGGTACAATGTTTTGATCTTGTCTAAATAAATAAAGTCAAATTCTGGGTCTTTAGCATTAAGCATAAAAACAATATATTTAATCAATCATAAATTTTCAAAAATTGATTGCCATCATTCGTCAAATGTCATAAAAATTTTCATTAACAGTATGCAAAACTCGCGTGGTCATATCATAGGATGTAACCACATGACAGCATTACCTCACTTATATAAATACATATGCTAGCAATTTTGTTAAACAGTCTTACTATATTCATCATTAACCTTGTATAAATATTTCTTCCTAAATGGGATGTGGGTCTTATCAACATCTCACTAGTCACTTTTGTAACAGGCACATCATGCCCTTGTCCTTCCTTCAAATCTTTATCCAACAAAGTGGGAAACATACTTTGCCATCGTACTTCACAAATTAGGTACAAGCGATTGGACACGAAGCTTGAAAAGAAGGTGCTCGAAGTGAAAAACACATCATCATCAAGGTATAACGAGTTCCAAAAAATCGATAGTATCATCATGAAGTTTCCTCAATTCAAAGAGGGATTGAAGAATATTAAGGCCGTTTACCATCAATACGGTGAGTTTAACAATATTTTATTTTGCCCCGTATGTTCTTTTGTTATTACTAGAGTAAATGCACAAGTTGCATTCAAAATTATTTGTGTTATCTAAATTATCAATTAAAACAATATGAATTTTGTTTCTTAATCTTTGTGGGTTTGCTAAGAAACCTAAAATTGAACTCATTCTTTTTTTCTTTTTTTCTCTTAATCTTATTTGGTAAAACTAATAAAATCCATGTTGTAGATTATCAACTTGTCTTAAGAAATTTACTTACAGTTAGATTATGATGAATATTTCAGGGTTATCATTGAGATAGTGAATGATGATGGCATAATCTAAAGTTAGAGCTATTATATTTTGAAATAAGTTGAATTTTATACTTGCTATGAACTATATAATTAATATTTTGTTGTATTTATATATATATATATAATATACTAATAAATTTGAGTAATTAGTATATATTGCAATATCCTCTCACCTTTAAAGATATAGATTATATTGCAATACTATTATTAGATATGAAGGCAATAAATATTGCAACCTACTCCCTCATTTCTTCTTTTCATTCCAGATGAGGACTCAAACGGGAAAATCGATAAAGAGGAATTAAAGAAATGTTTGGATGAAGTGCAGCTTCATCTCTCCGAAAAGGATATGGAGGACTTATATCATTCTTGTGACATTGATGAGAACCAAGAAATAAGATTCACAGAATTTATCGTTCTTTTATGCCTCATCTATCTCTTGAAAGAATCTTCATCAACTAATGAGGTATTTATATCTCTAATCTAATCTACTTGGAAGGCCAAAAATTAGCAACAAACCATTTTAATATTGTATTATTAACTATGACATGATTTTTCAGACGGAAAAAGTAGGTTCACCTTCAATACAAGCAACTTTTGATACGATCATTGAAGCCTTCTTATTTCTGGACAAAGATGGCGATGGGAAGTTGAAGAAGAAAGACGTCATTAAAGCCCTGAACGACACCTCACCGAGGGAGAAATCTCCTCGCCACGTTACGGGGAAACGATTTAGTACAAACCACAAAACCCTAGCTATAATGCAAATATTGCGATACGATTCATTTCCCAGATTATAGTTGACATTGGTCTATTTTTTCAATGAGTGCAGAGGAGATGGATTGGCGTAGGAAAGGAAACGTTAGCTTTAGAGAGTTCCTTTTCACTTTCATTGATTGGGTTGGTGTGGAAACCAACGGCAACGGTGACAGCTTCAGCTACCGCGATGTCCATGTCTACGGCGACGATCTTCCCTCGTGAGCACCACTTGAGAGGAAATATTGCCCGTGACATTCATGTATCATTAAATCACTGTACATGTGATTTGAACGTACAAGAAACACAATTGAAATGCTCTGTCCGTGTGTAGAATATATACTTGTCCCACCTGGGTTATTTTGTGCGAAAGTTATATCAACTAGTTGCTTTATCAAAGCACTTAGGTTTAGTTTGAAGAAATATTTCTATCTGGACTCATAGGAGGGATTTGCCTAGACATGTAGTCGCTTTTTATATGCAATAATGCTTTAATTGCAGCTAAGGTGTTTGTCGAAGGGACAGCAGATGTGCATGTGAGGGCGTCTAGAGAAGGCAGAGTCACCGTGGGCGTGTCGTTAGCTCGCCAGCGCTTGGAGTTTTCGGCGGGATAGGGCAGGTGTGTATCGAGCTTCTCCAGTGGTTAAGTGAATTTCTGCTTTTCTTAACCGCGTGCATTCTCTTTGGATATGTGTTTTTGTTACCTCCCCCAGAATTCGAGACGTGGATGAATTTGTCCTGTATAATGGTTGAGAGTCTTGTCTAGATATGGTTAAATTTCATCGCTGAAGATATGCTCAATATTCTCTGCCCAGATTCCTTTCTTTTGCCGAACGCGCTCGCCTCTTTTATCCACCGAATCAAACCACATTTATATTGTTTAATATTTCGTTCAAATAATGGGAAAATCCCATTGATTTGTTTCTTTATCCACCTCAACACAAATGCACCAAATTTTGCCTTTTCCTTTTCTTAAACCTCCCGTCAGTCTTTCACTTTGTCGAGAATCCTCCTCAACGATCCAGGAAAATTGTCTAAGAATGCCTAAACTTTTTGCGTTTTTGTTAATTCAAGTTCTAAATCCTTTAATTTTACCAATTGAATCGTAAACATTTTCAATCTTTTGCCAATTAATTCCATTTGACCAATATTGACTAGAAGTCGCTAACATGACAATCTAGTTAATACCAACCATCTCACGTGGCAAAACTGCCACTAACGTAGACAAATTTTAGTAATTTTCTAAATATTTTTTTAAAAAATCATTGATTTTTATTTTCTCTTATTATTATTATTATTATTATTATTATTATTATTATTATTATTATTATTATTATTATTATTATTATTATTATTATTATTATTATTTTGGTTCAAAGGATTGGCAGTGCTGTTAGCCACGGCCTAGGGCCAATGACCTCCTTGCCATTGGGTAAGAGCCAACGACCCCTACCGATCCCTGGGGGAGGGCCCAAAGCCCTTGTCGGATCTAATAAGGGCTCATGAGCCCTCATTGTGGCTAGTAAGGCCACATAACGCTCTTGCTAGATTTAGCGAAGTGAGGGCATAGGGGCCCCCATCGACCATAGCAAGGGCAAGTAAGGGCCACAACCCCTCACCCACGGTTGGTAAGGGTTGCCAGCCCTCAGTCAATGGTTGGCGAAGGTCTTCGACCCTTAGCCAATGGTTGGTGGCCCCGTCGGTTCTTTGAACCAAAAAAAGAAAAAGAAAAGAAAATTACTCAAAAAGTTAATAAAAAATTTCAAACAATATTAAAATATTATTAAAAATTGTTTACGTCAATGCCAACAATGCCATTAGGACAACTAACATCCACGTCAGCGATTTCTTGCCAAAATTGGTTGGATTGACTCATTGGCAAATTGTGGAAAGAGTTAGCACTTAATTGGCAAAATTGAGTGATTTAGAACTAAATTGGTAAAAATGCAATACGCTAAAGACTTTTTAGATAATTTTCTTCCTTGATCTATTTGGCTTTTTTTGAGTCTCGTTATAGCGTTCCTTATGTTGGACGTGGGTTTTCTCGCTCTCGTGCCCCACCGAACTTTGCTTTGCTCAATTTATGGCTCTTGATCCTGTCCCCTTGTGACCGCAATTAAGTGCGCAGAATATCTTCCTTGAGGCCCGCATGTTTTCTCTTTAATTCATGGTAGAGTCCTTTCCAAATTCGTACTTTGCGGAGGCTATTTGCTCTAGACCACTCACCTCCCGAATTCAGAACATCACATATATTGCATATATGATATCCAATCAAACAGAGGAAATGAATAGGTTAGGCCGAACTTCCCTGTCAAATGGGCTTAACCTTGAAAATTCAAATATTAGGAACTCCATGCTTAAACCCATTGGCACCAGTTTATTGGTATGCAATTCACGCGGGCCTATTTATTATAATGCTCCTAATATGCAAGTGCAAATCAATAATTTTTGTTAAGGGTCGAGACCACTCTAACTTTTTATGCAATGAATGATTGTGGGTCATCAAAATTTGGGTGTCAACAAGTTATATTTAAAGACAAAATGTAATATCTTCACAATGAATGCGATCTTCCAATTACCTCTTGAGTACACAAAAAAAAAAAAAAAAAAAAAAAAAGCTGAAAAAGGAAAAGGGCAAATACCAAAAAAATAACCTCTATAATATGTCAACTATGACACAAATACCCCGTACTTTTTTATCACAAAAAATCCTAAACATTTTCACCATGACACAAATACCCCCAACTTCTTTTTTATGTCATGAGAAGACCCAAAATTATAAGTGCGTATATATACCATGTATTTTAGTTTCATCTTGGGTATATTTATTATACCGGTATAAGCTCTATTTATGATAAAAACAAAAGTTTAGGATATTTGTGTCTCAAGGGACAAGTTTAGAGGTCTTAGTGACACGAAAACAAGTTCGGATTATTTGTGTCATAGTTTGAGTTTTTTGTGGTATTAACCTAGAGAAAAAATAAACCAATTCAAGTACTGAAATAAGTATCAACAAATTCAAGGAAAAAAATGTAATTTAACTCTCTGGTAGTGCATGGTTGTAATTGGCGAAGAAATACAAACTGAGCAAGATAAAAGATTGACTGTTTATCTATAGGTAGGAAACTATGACATCTTAGGATTCCCCGTCCAGAATATGATATGTATAAAAACGAATTGAATTGACCAATCGCAAAACGTGATGTGGGTAAATTTAATTGGTGTCACGGCCCTGTAAATTGTGGCTAATCCCCACTCAATTATGTTTTGTTTTTTGGTCGAACCACTCAATTATGTTTGAGTGTGAGAGTAATGCAATACGATCTCAAATATATTACGAAGATGGACAATCTGATTCAGAAGAAGGCTGTTTCGAAAAATCACTCTCGTGATTTGAGAAGGGCCTCTGATGTCTATTCACAATGTACGTTGGAGTCTTTGATGGTATTCTTTAGCCCAGGCAACAAGGCCTCATCTCCTGGCCTCATTCGCGATCAATCGATTCCCGACCGGGTCGATTATCTCAACGGCTTCTCATGCTGTTGGACAATCCCAATATGAACAAAGGGCCAAGCTACGGGAGCCCTCCCAACAGAACTCAGAATTGATTAAGAAAATGAGAGCTGCAACAAAACATGGGGTTGAACTTCGACGGGAGGTAGAGAAATGTCCAATCAAAGGCTGATGGGAGGTGCCGGTCGACCGACTCTCCTTGGAGGAGCTAAAACTTCATAAAAGAAGGTATGGAAAATTAATAAATAATTGGAGATCGGACAATTGATTCTCATGGCAACAATTCCAACGATCTATGATTTTTAGGAAGGTTCGATGTCTTTGACATAAGGTAGTTTATCATGTAATAAGTGAGCTCATGCAACTTATAATCTTGAAAAAAAAAAAAAAGTGTGCTGCTTGGCCCACATTTGGATTGTTGATGTACTTGATTGAAAAAAAAAAAGTTCAGGTACACGATTATAAAATGGACAAAAATATCAGGTACTTGCGATGTCATCACCCCTTAAATAAAGTTTTGTGTGATCTTCCAAAATATATGTCGTTTGGTGGTCAAAATAACATGTCTCTTTTTGAAAATATGGAACTTAAAATGATGCAATTATGATAATGGCACTTTTAACTAGATTGTAGATAATAAATAGGGAACGAATAGCTCATGTATACAAAAATTGTATTTACGTTGACCCGAAACCACATTCTCTTTTGTGAGCAGTGAGATACATTAATTTAGGATACTACTAAAAAAATGCTCTAGGGTTGGCACAAGTGGTTAGGATGTCAAGAGATTTTCAACTCAGAAACCATAGGAGCATCCGTTTTAGTACCATCAATTGAGTGCAAACTGCTCTGAGTCAAACCAACTTATATATAAACCAAAAGTCTGCACTTAACCTATATATGGGGCTTGTATTGTGTTTTATGGGCAGATGTTGGACAATATAAAAACTAATGTTGAAATCTCTTAGATTATTTTGGTTGTCAAAGTATTTGGGGAGTTGTTTGAGTGAATGTAGCAGAGCGTCGCGGGATAAAGATATTCAGGTGCTATGCTAATCTCTTGTGATCTAAACCTATGGAGATATCAAGTAGAGATATTCATGTTTTAGATGTTAAATTCACCTGATAACTATTGAAAAGGGAGGAAACGCAGGGGGGCCAAAACACAATATTAAGAGTAGTGCTAGCATGAAGGCCACTGTCATTAGTAGGAGTGACGGTGGCCTCTCGACTACAATTATCTCGCACCAAGAGAAGGCAACAGGCTAAGTTAAGGCCACCATTGACTAAGAAAGGGAAAAAAGAGCTAAATAGAGAAATAAATTATCCGCCCATTAGGAGGGGGAAAGTTACTGAATAACCAGACATTTTTTTTTTCTTTTTGGTAAGGTAAGATTCATATTGACTTTTAACCAAACAAAACTTTACAACAAAAGATCTCAGCACCAACAAAACTTGCACTCATAGTAACAAACAAATCATAACGAGTGGAAGGGTGCGAGAGTAAAGGAGAAAGAGAGGACCCAATGAACTTGGCAATCCTCACGCAAACTTTACAACGAAAGATCTGACACCTCATAAGAAAAAATAGCGGGGTCAAGTCCCCAACTTCTTTGAGTCCTCCTATTCCTTGGCGTATTTGCTACATTGCTGAACGTAGTTGCCTTGTCCTTGACAACTTTGACAAGATGCATTCTCATCGCAAGCACAAACAAAACATGACTTCGGAAAAATATGTTGTTCTGCGTCTTCCAGATTAGATGACAAAGGGCCCCAAACACAAAACGAGCAATACATTGAGAGAAATTATTGAGAGAAACTAGACATTTAATTTGTCCCTCTTCGAATAATTAATAAGTAAATAATCAAGCAATATGCATTTAGTTCATTAAAGAAATGAGAAAATATCATTTGGACTCAGCTGTATGAAAGAGTTTCTTTTGGCGGTTTGAATATTTTCACTTAACATATGAAAGTTTCTTTTAAACGGATATTAACTGTGACATCCTGATTTTTAAGTTCTATTTTTGATTGAATAAATTGGGCTTTTCATCGATATGCCTATAGTTCTTTTCCCTCAACTGATCACTCACGGGATAACTAATCTATCAGGTGAAGTCATTAAGGAATCTAAACACAATAGATTTGAGAATTCAACCATAAATCAATTGCTGGATCGTGCTAGTCTGCAATGGTTATTACGGTATGGTTAAAAATTGATTAGAGACCGGAGATAGATCAACTTGACAAAGGTATGTGATTAGTGTGTGGGTGATTCCACTTAATTGCAAAATTTCTGTCAATCGGCACTAGACCAATTTTTTCCGTCATTTTGGTACCTTGTGTTCGAATTTGAAATCTCGAGATTTTCACGACAACCAACAGTCACCAATGTATCGAAAATGTACAATGTGGCTCCAAAATAATTGACCATGAGTCAATTGTACTAAAAATTTCTTAAAAGCTACCCGGTAGGCTAGGTCACGCTAAAATCACGCCAAATTGAAATTACCGCAAATTTAAACCGAGATTTTCAGAAATTGAAAGTTTTGTCATATCACAATTCATTTTAGGATCGTCGACTCATCCTCCCAAGATTTTTCTTCAAACCGAGATTTTTGGCAAAATTTCAAAGTAGGGCCATTTTTGTCTGAGAAAATCAGAGAACCGTTTTTTATCACGTTTTTGGGATTCCAGTTGGACGAATTGATGAGAAAAAATGTTGAATGTGATTATGACACCTTGGTTGAATTTATGGGGACCGATTTAGATCCAATTGAAGGAGAACTAAAGTGGATTGGGGGAATTTGATGCAAAATTCGCAGGCCATGGGGGAGGGAACATTTGGACCACTTGGTGAAACTTCTAAGGGAAGTCTTAGGCTGCCAAGGGGCCATGGATGATAGTCATGGCTGGTGGGGCCTTGCTAAGGGACAAAAGGGATAGAATGGAAGACTTTGAAGGCTTTGAGGGACCCTCCAATCTTCAGCCGTCTTTTTCTTCTTCAGCAGACTTGCTTTCTCCATTTTCAGACCTCTTGAAGCTTAGAAATTGCAGAGAAACCGAGCAGCTCCCTACTTCCTAGCCGTCGCACCCCCGCCGAGCCACCGCAGTCACCGTCTAGCGCCGTCGCTCGCTTGAGTAACCACCCAAGTCCCTCGTGTGATCATCTTGCCCATCTCTCCTCCTATAGTGCCCAGCCGTGCCCGAGCCATCTCAAGCCACTGTAGAAGTCCCTTGGTCACCGTTCAGGCCGCTGGAGTAGCTGCTAGAGTACCCGCCATCACTCGTTATCACCCCCTGCAGCCACCAATCTGCCCGCCCGCCTTGCCGTTTCAGCTTCTGGTTCCAACTTGTTCAGCCTAGGATAGAACCGAAAGCTCAGCCCAGCCATGAGCCTTCGTGGGTCATTTCGAGCCTCTTTTGGGCCATTGGCGTCACCGCTAGGAGGTTTGTTGCCTATCTCTGCGTCGCCGTCGCCCGTGGGCTCACCAGATCACTAAACCGGTGAGTTTACTTACTAAACTCTACTTAAAGAGTTAATGACATTTAAGGGATGATTAGTTTAGGCTAAATATGGTTTAGGTGGTTAGTTAGAATGGATTAGCGATTTAATTATTCATTTGTGCATGTTAGGTGGTTTGAATAGATAGATTGGAGACTAGATAAGTTGTACCATTTATCTATATAGGTTCGAAAATTTTCCCGGCCCGTTCAGGTGATTAATTAAGTATTTCTAGCCTAAGTTTGCATTTCTGATAATTAATTATATTTATTTAATTATTTTTGGTATTTATTTAATTATTTATTATTTTTCAAAAATTATACCGAGATAGTTGGGGACCGGAATTTTGTGCTAATTGCAATGGTGTGCTTGGTTTATTTAATTGAATGCTATTTTGTGCAAATTGAGTGGTGATTGTAATTTTGGGTATTTATCCCAAAATTGTGTAATTTCGGTATTTAATCAGAAAATACCAAGGCGTCAGTTTTAACGCAAAAAATGTTTTTAGACACTATATTAAATAGTGAGATTTAAAAAAAAAAAAAAAAGATATAGCATTTTGGCTCAGACCGACAGTGTACTCACACACGATTATTTTTATCGAATATTTTTAACACAATGATATTAGGCCAAGTTCATTATTTTAATTGAGGAACTTGTGTGCAAAGCACAATGTCCTTGGCCGGGATTGATTTATTGTGCATTGACTTATGTAAGCATTATTGAATCATCAGCTTGTGCGAGCATTATTGTATGCCAGCTTGTGAGAGCAGTATATTATATCAGCCTATGTGTGCTTTGATATGTTAGCTTGTGAGAGCAGTATACTATATTCTACTTGAGTGAGCTATAATATATATTAGCTTGGGTGAGCTATAATATATATCAACTTGTGAGAGCTATAACCATCTATTTCAACTTGTGTGAGCAGTGATCGTATCGATGAATTGATAGATGGGATTGATTGATAGATGGTATTGAGTGATAGATGGTATTGATTGTATCAAATTGAGTGGATTGAATGATCGATTGGATTTGTTGAGATTATGAACTATACTGACGTGCATGAGGGAACTGAGGCAAGGTAAGTCTTCTGACTTGTGTGTATAGCTGTCTCTAGGCATATTTCCTTCCTAGTCGGAGTTTAGGGGGTGAACTTGCTGAGACATTGTCTCACCCCTTTGTGGGCTCAACCTTTTTAAGTCCTTAGATAGCGGTTCCTCTGGAACGTTTTGGTCGGCCGATGAGGGTTACCGAGTGGAGTTTTGATTATCATGCCCCAGGGGGTCAATAGGTCTATGAACTCGTGATTATCATAGTCTAGGTCGATGAGGGCCTACCTCAGAGGATACCTCATTGGTTCAGAGCGTGGTTTCACTATGGATTCAATGGATTTCGTGTGGGTCCCCTCCAAGGTTTTGAAATTCCCGTTGTGGTAGTCAATGCCACTCTAGGTGAGAGTGCAGTTGAACCTCCTGATGGAGCTATGGAGGACCCGATGCCCCAGGAGCTTGTGGAGACTGAAGGATCGGCGAATGGGTCCGGCTAGCTGGTCATAGGACAGCTTTGTTTTGATGATCGGTCTTTTGTAGACTCATGTTTATAGACTAGTCTGTATATAAACCGAGGTGTTTATAAAAGTGTTTTGGTTATGAATATGTTTTCTGCTTTTCTATCCCATGTTGGTTGTTGTCAAGGGTATCATTTCGCTTCCGCGTGTGCATTAAAAATTGAATGGGTAGGCAACGCGTCCTAGGACGTCGCAAAATTTATCGACCACTGAGGGATAGGCATGTGCTCAAGGATCAAGGCATGACATCCTCGCCCAGAGTGATATCAGAGCTAGTAAATAGTTGGAGTGATAAGGTGTGATAAGTTATGGGATAGTTGGTAGGAATGACCTATATTTTATGCTGGAGCATGTGATTAATAGTTGATTGGTAAATTGTTTTGTAAGGATCGCTTAGCTTCTAATTCTATGTGGAATTGGAAAGCAGGTTTCTATATAAAATATGTGTCATGAGTGATCAGAAGCAGAGAACTCCTAGAAAGAGAACCATTGGACCTTTTACTTGAGGTAGGACGCCAACAAGGGTCGATACTCAAGGGGGTCGTGGTAGAGCGCCGACTTAGGCTAGCGCTAGTGGAGTAGCATCGCCTCCTATTGGTGCTGGGGTAGCAGCCCCTAGTAATCCTAGGATTGGCGGGATCATGCAAGCGCTTGAGATGTTGGGAGCACTGATGGGGCAGTAGGACCAAAATCAAGCCGCCACCACTACCGCCATCACTCAAGTTACCACTATTGTTGCCATTGCCGCCGCCGCTGCTAAGGCCGCAGCCACTGCTGCACCTGCCGAAATTCTAGCTAGGAACGTGGTTATGGAGAGAGAAAGGCCTATTCATAAGTTGATAGAGCAGTTCTTGAAGCTGAACCCATCGAGGTTCACAGGCGCAGGAGATCCCAAGACTGCATTGCTCTGGATCCAAGACCTAGAGAAAGTCTTTGCACTTATGATGTGCACGGAAGAGGAGAAAGTTGTCCTGCCAGTATACCAGCTGCAAGGTAACGCGAATACTTGGTAGAGGGCCACCAAAGGCACAGTTTTCCCAAAATGCGTAGTCCCAGTGTGGAGGACCTTTAATAGTTTTCCTCAGAACCTTTAACAATAAGTATTTTTCTAGTAGCGCCCAAGAGCAAAAGATGGAGGAATTTTAGCGCCTCCGTCAAGCTATGCTGACCGTGGATTAGTATGAAGCCAAGTTTGCTAAGCTATCTCAATACGCTCCAAGACTGATAGAGGATCCGAAAGACAAAGCTCGAAGGTTCAGGAACGGCCTTCGACCATTTAATTGAACTTTAATTCATGTAGATTTTGTGTGATTTGTATTTTATGAATTTATTTCTAAATTTATTTATTTTCAATAATTAATTAGAAAATAACCGAGCGTTGGTTTATAACGCCAAAAATATTTTGGTGGACCATTTAAAATAGTGGGATTTATGGAAAGGAAATTATGGTATTTTGGCTAAGGCCAACCGTGTACCCACATATGAATATTTTTATCGAGTATGATAAAACTTGAGAAATCATTGGTTGATTGGAATAATATGCACATCAACTCGATGACTCTATATGTCATCTTGAGAATGAATAGTATGCATATCAGCTCGATGACTCTATATGTCATCTTGAGAAGGAATAGTATACATATCAACTCGATGACTCCATATGTCATCTTATAGAAGGAACAATATACTATTTATTAGCCATGAGGTAAGCTACTATCTATTTTCAGCTTAGAGTAAGCTATCCGCAAGGTGGTCAGACTTTATAGATAATATTGATTGGGTCGACTAGAGGGAGGTCGTGATGACACATAATCGACTGAGTCAATTGATCGATAGTTTGATCCGATTGATTGAATTGATTGGTTGATGTGATTTGTGTATCTATAAGATATACCAACTTGCAGGAAGGAACAGAGATAAAGGTAAGACCTCCGACTCGTGTTATGCTTAGGCAACCCTTGGGGCGTATTTTCTTCCTAGTCGAGTCTTAGAGAGTTGAACTTGCTAAGACATTGTCTCACTGGTTATTGTATAACCATTTTCAAGTCCTTAGATGATGTTAGTGGAGGACCAGAACCCTCGGAGTTTGAGAAGGTGGAGACCAAAGAATCGACGAACATGTCTGACTACAGAGCCATAGGACAGTTCCCTTTTTGTTAAGCTAATTTTTTTGTAAACAGTCTAGCATTGTATATAAACATGTATGTTTATAAAAGGCTTGTTTTGGTTTGAAAAATTGAGGCCATACATTCCTATCCCATTGTGTTATTGTTTGGGGATTGTTTATCTGCTTCCGCATGCGTATTAAAATGAAAGGGTCGGCGATGTGTCTTGGGATGTCGCTATTAATCAACCATAGAGGGATGGGCACGCACTCGGAGGATTGGGGTGTGACATAACTTATTTTGTGAGATGGTTGAACACTCCTCATTCAACTTCACGGTTTCATAATCCTTCACTTTCCTTTTGTTTACCAAAATCTCCTTCAAAAATGTTGTATAGCTAGGCATTTGCGTTGAAGAATCTGCAAAAGAAATGTTAATGTGCAATTTTTTAAATACATCAAGAAGTTTAGAAAATTCGTTATCTATTTTTTGCTACCATAGTGGTTGAGGGAATGGAATTGGTGGCACATATGGCTTGGGATTCTCTAGAAAAAGTTTGTTCTTGCCTGCCTCCTTTGGTTTGTCATTGATCCTCTCTTCTACATCTCTAAAAATCTCTTATTTGACATCCTCTTCTCCCACTTTTTTAGCACTTCTCAAGGTTATAAACTTTATGTTTTCAATTGAATTTTTCTCTATATTGCTAGGCAAAGAACCCTATTGTCTTCCTAATATCATGTTTGCTAATTAACCCACTTGCATCTCCAAATTTCTGACTTAAGCCTCTTGCTTTTAAAATCTTACATCCGTGCTCTTGATGAAGTCATAAATGGTGTTGGCAAGTTGGTGACTATATCGTCCAGATTTAACTTTGTCTATTTTGACTGGTTGAATCCCGGTGATGGTCTAATCACATTTTGATTATTCCATGAAAATTTGGATGATTGTGCCCACCCAAATTCTACATGTTGGAGTTAGGATTATTCTACGACCTATTAAAATTTCCAAGAAAGTTAGCATTTGCACTAGGTTGTTAAAAGGGTTACCTACCTAACATTATGTGCTAACATATCCTCTACCACAAAATCACATGTCAAATTCCAAATTTTCATGGCCAAAACACTTATGTTATCTAATTTTTTGTTGAACACTTCAAATTGTGTAGCAATATCAATGAAAGCATCCACTTCATAAACTCCGTTAGCTTTTCGCATTGGTAACCTTTCAATAGGTCACTGATAACTATTAGATGTCATCTTTTCTAATACATTATAGGCTTCTTCTGTTATTTTATTATTTAGAGTCCCCCCTATAGCTACATCAGTCATAGAACAAAGATTTGTACTAAACCCATTATAAAAAGTTTGTACTTACATCCATACGGGTAGTCCATGATGTGGGCATCTCCTATGAAATCTATTGAATCTTTTTCATGCTTCATATAATGATTTATTATCCATTTGCATGAAATTAGTAATATCATTATGCATCTTTGCAAACTTTGCAAGTCAAAAGAACTTACCAAAAAATTTATGAGTCATATCATTCCATATAGTGATTAATCATACAGGAAGAGAAGAAGGCCAACTCTTAGCTTTGTCTTTAAGAGAGAATAAAAATAATTTCAATCTAATAGCATCATCTCTAACTCAATTATATTTAATGGTGTCATAGATTTCAAGAAAAGTATCGATATGAGCATTCAAATCATCGCTTGGTATCCCACTAAATTGCAGTGATTGTTGAAACATCTAAACGAGGGATGGTTTAATATCAAAGTTGTTTTTCTTGAATTGCAAGTCTCATGATGCTTGATGTGGTGCCCCGAACTATTAGTGTAGTATAATCTCTCACAAGTCTATGTGGATTTTTATTCTCACCATCTATCATCTTCTTATCATGATTTCTCTATTTTCAATGCACGTTCGATTTCTAGATCAAACTCATTAAGTTCCCCTTATTGGCTACGGTCATAAACCAATGTAAAAAAAAAAAAAAAAAACGAAAGCTAGATTAAACTTAGAATTATCCGGTATCAACATTAATTAGTATTATACAAACAATCCTCGATAGCAAAACCAAAAACTTATTCGTAGAATTCTAAATGCAAGTGAACATACCAAACAAGTAATATAATGATGAGAAAGAGTATCATCCCACGAATATTGATAATTATAAACTAATTAAATACTAAAAATAGATTAATTCTAAAATTTATCTAACAGATCAAATAAAATTGAAAATAAATTAAAACTAAAATCTTAAAAGCAAAATTGGAGACTAAATATAATAAATCAATTAAATAAATATGTTAGAGCATTCAATATAAATATAATCACTAAATATGAATTTCAGATTATTATGCATACAAGAACGATATCAAACATATAATAACAGGATTTCCTAATTCATTTATTATCCTATCTCTAGGTATAGCAAACATGCTCAGTTTATTAATCAACTAAATCTCTATATGAATTTAAATAAATATAAGTGCATTAAAATCTATGAATATTCCCATCTTATAGTGAGTCTTTTAAATCACCTTATCACCGAAAACTATACAAATAACGCAGTATGTCTCTATCCACATTTAAAATATAGTTATATATTATAAGAAGTAATTGTATATTATCAATTCTCAGTTTCAAACATGCACATCAAATCATTCAAGTGGTAGCTAGTTACTTAAAAGCATTAAGCATAATAATATATAACTCACATGAATGAAATCACTTGCATGCATAAAAATCATGAAATTAATATAATCATGGTTATGCTATATCATAGCCATAACAAAAGAAAATAGAACATAATAGAAGAAGAAATAACAATATAAATCAAACCCAATATCTTGTATCAAAGAACAAGAATTTTGTCGCAACTTTTTTTTCTCTCCGGAATGCTCGAAAAACTCTCAAAACAATTAAAAACAATGTAAAAAAAAAACCTAGCTATCTATATTATCCCATTTATAGGATATATTCAAGAATCCTAACCCAATGCAATTGCTTATTTTCCGCATAATGTCAGGGAACAAATCATGGAACCCTTGCTTTGGTATCCATCTTCCAACATTTTTTTATTTGAATTCCTAAATGACAGAATTTTTCTTTTCTTCTTTTTGCCATTATTTCCTTATTTTTTCCATATCTCATTATTCTTTATAAACAAGGAAGATTTTGGTAAATAGAAGGAAATCTAAATATTTTTTAACGAATATTGCATTATAAAGTACCATATTTGTTGCCTAAAATAGGTCAAATAACTCAATTATTATGGAGTTACAATATATCAAGGGGAGAATAACACTAGAAGTGTAAAAGATTGTGTTAGTGCCAACAATTTTTGTTGACTCTCTTAAGTGCCAAATCGAAGAAAAAATGACCTATTGAGTGCCTCTAGCAAGAAATTTTAGCCAAAATGATTACGTAACTTACATAATTAAAATTTTAATATGATTTTTCATATTTTATATTTTAAAAAAATCCAGTCCATGTGGACACGCCAAAGAACCTCGCATAAGCCATCGTGGCTAGCTTTCCAAAAACGATGTTGCCTGACTCCTATTTCCTAAAATGACGTCGCTACCTTCTTTTTTGTTGTTGTTGAGCCTGTTATCTCTCTCTATATATATATATACATGAGGAAACACAGATATTGTCACCTTAGGAGGAGGAGGAGGAGGAGGAGGAGGTGCGACGGGTGGTCGAGCAAGCAAAGGAGCTACAAGACGTCGCCACAAACATCGCCAGCACATCAAGCGATGAGTGGTCATTACGGCAACGCACGTCCACGCTTGGCTCATCCATTCACTACCTTCAGGCGTCCATCAGTGCTCAAGCAAATAGTGAGCTGCTAGATTAGTGAGTCCTTTTGTAGTTACTATTTTTGTCCCTTGGCACCCAACATCCACGGCACAGCCCATCAAGTCACATCCTTCTACTCACGTGCCCACCAATTCCAACAACGCAGCCACTCTCTACACATTACCATATTCACAATCCATGATCAAGCCATCATATGTCAACAGTGAAATCCGGCCTTCTTCACTTGCAAACACAAACTCACAAGCATTCCACTAGAGGCAAAGAATTTAGTTTGACCGCAACGTGCACTGGCTTCATGGAAAGGAAGGTGTGATTTTGGGGGGAAATTGATTTAATGTTTTGAATTTGGGAAAAAAACTTGAAAATGACATTGTTTAGGAAATAATATGCCAACAAAGCATGCTAACCCCACATCGGGTAAGATATATTAATAAAATATGATTACATCGGATTTTTGGCGACCCAAACCGAAATTGACACTTAAATGATTTTTTTTTAGAAAAGTAACACTTAAATGATTTGAAAAAAATTTTGGTATTAAAGTGAGCATTGTACACAACTATTGGTATTTCTAGGGCAAAAGAACGCTTCAAGTGCCATAACTTTGCCCAAAGGGACACTTAAGTGCCATAACTTACGAAAGGTACACTTAAGTGCCAAATTTTAAGAAAAGTGGGACACCTGAGTGCCATCTCCGGCGAAGCTGGCCGGAAATCATACGTGGCATTAAAATATTAATATCTCTCGCCGATGTGTCTCGCCGGAGAGCTAAGTCAGCTCGAATTAACCCCAAACGACGTCGTTCCGGGTGTTCGCCCAAAATAGACCCCTTAAATCAGTGAAAACGCCGTCGTCTTCCCCATTTGCCTTTAATCTAAAACCCTAAATCGAGCAAAATGCTATTGAAGCACTGGAGCCCTAATCCCGCACCCTAATTCGATTTGCCCCAAATTCTACCACCGAATATTGGAAATGGAGAGCAAGACTTTCAGCAACGGCTCAAATTTCTCTCGCCGAAGCGAAGGAGAAGGCGAGCATTTCTGTTTCTGTGGGTTTCCAAGTCCAAGAAGAACATCGTGGACTCGAACGAATCCCGGGAGAAGATTCTATGGATGTACCCGATACAGAGAAGGCTCAAAGTGCAAATACTTCAAATGGGTCGATGCGAAATTCTCTCACCGAGCCACAGAGGTAATATTGGACCTACTTGATGGATGTCATCAACCTCCATCTACGCTTGTGGACAACTTGGACGATGTTGACTCAATGCAAGCTCAAGCTCAAGCATCTTCTGTTAACCATTTGAAGAACGAAGTTGTAAAAATGAAAATTGAACGGAAGTGTTATCAAGCGTTTATTGTGTTGTTGTTTCTTTGTCTATCCTACTTTATGATGAAATGTAAAGGACTGGAAGATGAGAAGAAGTTTCTCCAACTGCCATAGTTGTAAATGTGTATTTGTTTTGAATGAATGAATGAATGATTTAGAAAGTTTTTGCTTATTCTCAAATATAAATCAATGATGATGGAATGTATATTAGGTCGATGTGTTGTGGTGACTATTTTACTTGAATTGAATGTAAACCAGCAGCAATGATGTGTAAACCAGCAGCTTCTTTGTTTTGCTGCAAAGCACCATATACATAGACAGACACGAGTGATTACTCGAGTACTATAAATTGTATCAAGTGATCACTTAAGTGCCAGTCGTGATAGACAAAGAGTCATTTAAGTGTCAAGTTATTATTAAAAGGATCACTTAAGTGCCACTTGTTGTTAAAAGTGAACACTTAAGTGCTAGGTTTTTTAGAATGTGATCAGTTAAGTGGCATTTTTTTGTACACATCGGCTACTACCAGCCACCACCACCGCCCACCACTGGCCACCATCTCCAGCCATCATCACCACCAGGCATCCCAAGCATCCACTTGAGCCACCACCAGCCACCACTATCTGGTGGTATGTTGCCGCATAAGTTGCAAGTGTAAGGTGTCTTACACCAGCTTGCACCAGACTACTGGTGCAAGCTGTGCATATTGCACATACATCTTGCACGGGTGTAGCAAAAACCTCCAACCCAACCCACCACCACCGGGCTTTTCACCAAAGAACAACCACCACCGACCACATGAGCACCCCAGTCACTACCATATATCCACCACCAGCCACACGAGCACCCCAGTCACTACCATATATCCACCACCAGAAGTAGCAATAAGTAAAAGAAAAAACAAAAAAAAAAAACAAAAAAAGAAACAGGCATGCCAAAAATGATAAGCAACAACGGTTGTTCCATTGATTTTGAACATCTGTCTTACAAACTCAATGACAAATGAAATCTCACAAACTCAACTAACTCAATGACAAACTATTATAAAACAAACATCCACAGATGTTTACAACTGACTCCTCAGCCCCACAAACCATATCACATCACATTTCATCAATCAATATGCACAATGCCTCCTGTTCGTGCTTGTTTTGATGGACTTCGCACTTGATTCATAATCCTTGCACTTTTTCTAACTGGACGTGAGACTTCTTCTTCAGCTATCTTGGGATGCATTGAGTCTGATGGAGCTGCAATTGTCCTATGCTGAACTGATTCAGAAGGAGCTGCAATTGTTGTAGGCTGAACTGATTCTGATGGACTTGCAACTGGGTTATTCTTACTCTTCTTTCTTGTTAGCGCAGGTAATGTCTTCTTCTTTGTGGCGCAGCCGTTGATTCTTGAGTTCGGCCTTGAGAGATAAGAATCTCTGAACTTCTCCCAGGCTTCAAAAAGAAAACTCAATTATCAACAAAAGTTTGCACTATAAATTAAATTAAATGCAGCCTATAAAATTTACATTAAGAATAACTGTTTCAGAACGGTCATCTGTATAAAGGCCATAACCATATTGTTTAAGCCTCTTCCCAATAGCCCCTCTTGTTCAAAGAGGAGCGTCACTTTCAGGTACTTGTGATTGGTCGCCTCTTCTTGTCGCATGTGATTTCTTCGACTCTTGTGGCTGTTCAGCTACAGAATGGGCTTCTTCGGCCAATTCTTCAACTAGGCGTCTTGTAGATGGCCTTCTTATAGGTGGCTGTTGATTTGGGTTTGGCTTTCTTCTGGTTGTTTTTCTAGTTACGCCTTCAGCTTCAGTGACACCTTCGGTAGGCTTTGGTGGTGGCCCTTGTGATGACCCTTCTAGTGGCCTTTGTGATGACCTTGGTGATGGATCTTGTGGTGGCCCTTCAGTTGGGCCCTCTATTAGCAGCTGAGCTCTAGCTTGTCTTCTTCGAACCTGAGAAAAAGGCAAACGACATCATAAATATAACATCAAGCCATATTAGAACGTAAATGAAAAGTAAACTCAAATCATTTAACTAACCGGGTATTTTTTTTCTCTGTTGCTGCTGAAGAACAGGCGACTTAACTGGCCCTCCAGTTGTTTTAGCCAATCCTGCAGCTGGCTGTCTTCCACCTTCGGTTCTTTGAACAGGCCCTTCATTTTCAGGTATAGCAAGGGCTTGGGCCAATTCTTCACGTGTCACCGTGACCTGAAAAAGACAAAAACATTACATATATGTCACTTATATCTATGTACATATTCATAACAAACCATAAAACAATATAAACACAATTGTCATGACTTACTGGGTTTATTGTCGTCGATTGAAGAACAGTCGACTCACTTCGCCTTTCTGTTTCTCCTTCTCCAACTGTTCCTTCACTAGGCTCTTTGGCTGGCCTCAATTGTTCCTACTGCTTCTTTAATTGACAACCCTTAATATTGTGCCCTGCTATGTGGCAAAAAGAGCACTTTATCGATACACCCATCCTATTCATCCTACGGTGACTTGAGTCTTCTCCCTCCGTCATTTTCCCTTTTTTCTTTGGTCTTTCCATTCTCTTCTTTAGTGGCAAAGGTTGAGGTGCTTCGCGATCTGTTGGCTCCCAGAACTTGCTACTTCTAATCGGCTGCAACATGAATTGATACGAAGCAAGATATTTCGGTTTCTTGTACCAATCATCAAGGTAGTCTTCTGTGTTGTGGCCCTTCAATTGAATTGCACATATGGCATGTGCACAAGGAATTCCACTGAGTTGCCATGCTCTACATGAACACTTCATCGTACCTAAATGGACAACATACTTATCGGAATCCTTCATTATCTCATATCCTTCATCCCCATTTCAAATGGGATGACAATACCTACTTGCAGCCAAGTTGTCATCCAATTTCTTAGCAATCCTAGGACCATATTGCTTAGTCCACTTTGCAGTATCATCTCTTTGTCCGTGCAGCCGAGTCATGACCAAAACCCGTATGTCTTCAAGCATCGAGATAATTGGTTTACATCTAGTATCTATTATCCTCCCATTGAATGCTTCGCAGATGTTGTTATCAACGTTATCGCACTTGAATTTCTCGCTGAAGAACGCCTTACACCAATGCTTCGGGTCTGTTTGGAACAGTGCATCATAACCATCCTTTGTCAATTGAAGCATCTTTTCTTTGGCCATCCTAAAGTTAGCCATATTCGTGCTCTTTGCTAGCTGCCAAAATTGCGACTGCAACTTGTCCCCTTTATAGGTCTTTGCCCAATTTGCGTATATGTGTCACACACACATTCGATGTTCTGCATAAGGCAACAGCTCAGCTATTGCTGGAACAAGTCCCTGCAATAATTGAAAATATAAAAAAATGTAAGCAAATTGTTGATGTCAAAAAGCAAACATTATCTTAAAATTTTTTAAAAAGCAAACATTACCTTTTGTTGGTCGCTCATGAACACCCACCCTGCCCCATTTGTTATCTCCAAATCTGTCATCAAATTTTTTAGGAACTAGGACCAATTGTCCTTGTTCTCTACCTTCACAATAGCCCAAGCTAGGGGAAACATTTGGTTGTTTGCATCTCTTCCAATTGCGGCCAGCAATTCTCCCTTGCACAAGCCCTTCAAAAAACACCCGTCCAATCCTATAATCCGTGTACAACCAGATAAAAAACCTCGTTTGCATGCATTGAAACAAACATAGAATTTATCGAACTTCGTCCCAATATCAGGAAGTGGTCTCTCCACGACCTCGAGATACACTCTACTTCCAGGATTTTGCAGCCTACCCTCCCAAGCATAGTCCCACAACTGTCCATATTCACCGCTGTACTGACCAATGAGTATCTTCATCACCTTTTGCTTCGATCTTTTACATTGATTCCTACATGCTCCTTCACCAGCATCCTGAACTGAATAGTATTCATCTGAGGCATCAGCTTAATCAATTCAAAGAACTGCTTTGATAACCATGCACTTGTTACCCTTTTATCCTCAAAATTAGTGGAACAAGTATGTTCCTCTTGATAGGCTCTAATCTATAAAGATCCAGTTTTCTTAACAAATGCACCATAGATCTTCCATGGACAATTTTGCTGCGAACACCTAGCTCTTACAAAGGTCTTAGTGTTTCTAATGAAGTCAATGTTCCTTTGTGCAGCAATGTAGATCTTCAATATAGCTTCCCTAAATTGTTTAGCATCATGAAATTTCATGCCTACCGACAAAGTGGGAGAGGCAATGGATGGATCATAAGAAGGAAACTTACTTTTCCTTTTCCTTATATGCACAGGTCCTTCATCTTCTTCAAGCTCATCCTGGGAAGTAGCATTCTCGACGCTTTCTTCATAGTCGGTCTCCTCGCTAGAAAAGCACCAAAGATTCGTAGGGCCTTCGGGTCTGTTTGGAACTTCCTCGGCTACTTGCAAAGCTGCAAACTTAGCTGTCAAAAAATCCCTTCGTTGTATTCTTGACTGTACAAGCTCCTCATCGTCATCATCACTTATAAAATTTTCAGCAGGCAACCTTCCATTATCATCATCGGTTGATTCAGCTACTTCCCAATCTAATCCAGAGATTGTGACATCACCTATGTCATCATCACTTTGGTGAACTGCATCTGCACTTCTCTCATGTCCATCATATCTATCATGCCCTCCTTCGACCCTAACGTCAGTACTACCTTGAATACCATCTCCTTCTTGTCCTACTTCGGCGCTCTCTTCATCATCATCTTCATCCTCACTGTCACTATTGTACTCAACAAATATTTTTACCTCTTCACCATAAAGATAATGGTATAGAACATCCCTAAGATCATTATCATCTTCTAAGTATCTCAAACCATCTCTTAAGTCTTTCCCAGGAATACAATACAGCAGCTTCTGAACTTTACAAGGCAAATAAGTATTTATATCCCTAAGAAATCCTATATAAGATGCCTTCTTTATATTCATAAGATGGTGTCCTCATTTCCACCCTCATACTCCCACTCATCCTCCCCGATCACAAATTATCCATTGTAGCAAACTATAACAGCGACATAATCCTTGTCATGCGCCATTACTGCACCAAGAACAAGAAAAAGAATCATTAGTTTTTGGGACCACTAGACAATTTGCACATGGGAGTCCCCCCACTCTGATGGACTTTAGTAAATAGAGGTCCTCACACTGAAAATATGCCCCTACATGACAGCCAAAAAAGCCAAAAAAGAGGTCGGCACTTTAATTATTTGCCTTCCCTTTCCTTAAAATATTAAACAAAACAGAGGTCCCCACAGCAATCACAGCCCAAGCATGTCTACTGCACTAAACGTGCGATGTGAGAGAATGTACATTAACTTAAGCAAATCAAAGCATAGCATACTCTGACATCAACTTAATCAAATCACAGCAGGATTATGTTCTTATTTAGGATTTTGGATTGATAAACATATTCTATACAGCAATCACAGTAGGGTTTTGGATTGATAAGCATACCCTATACAGCAATCACAACAGGGTGGTTTAAGGACATACCCTATACAGCCTCACAAATAGGGTGGTTCAAGGACATACCCTATATACTCTCACAAGCACGGTGGTTCAAGATGGTTCAAGAACTTAGTTTTTTTCTCAAAATTGCATTACTCACCTACTTTACTAGGATGCTCTTAAGGAGATGCATAGATCACTGTCTAACAATCACATACTCTGACATTGGCTTGAAACACAAATTCACCAAAATAATGAGAAATCTGGTTTCTTTGTGTAATGTCAGCAAGTTTCAGTTGAAGTGTATCAACACAAATTCCATCGGAGCTGTAATAAAATAATTGAGCCATAACTAAATAATTGAGCGAGCCCTAATTAAATAATCGAGCCCTAATTTCATCACAGGGGAGGGGGAGAATGAGCCAAACCTGGACGACTAACAATGGTGAGCGATGACGACGACCAAGGATGGTGAGCGGCGACGGCGACCAACAATGGCGACTGACGACGACGATTGATGACCAGCTCTAGGCGTGAATGGCGACGGAGAGAAGGGCTTGTGATCTACTATGAACACGGACGGCGAGGAACGGCATTAGGTCAGCCAACCCTAATTAAATAATCGATCGAGCCCTAATTAAATAATTGAGCCCTAATTTCATCACAGGGGAGGGGGAGAAGGGGTCGAACCTGGACGAGCGACGATGGTGAGTGGTGACGACGACCAACAATGGTGGACCAACAGCGGCAACTGACGACGGCGACCGATGACCAGCTCTGGGCGTAAACGGCAACGGAGAGAAGGGCCTAAGATCGACTGTCAACGCGGATGGGGAGGAACGGCATTTAGGTCATCGCACAATGACCTAAACGACACCGTTTAGTTCAGCGCACTCAATGTAGATGGACGACGTTGTTTTTGTCATCCACGTCAGCTTTTAAAAAAAAAAAACATTTGCCACATCAGTAAAAGAAGTCGCCGAAAATCGCCGGAAAATGCCACGTATGCAATTTGACCGGATTTTCGCCGGATTGGCACTCAAGTGATCCCTTTTGCTCCGATTTTGGCACTTAAGTGTACCTTTTGTAAGTTATGGCACTTAAGTGTCCCTTTGGGCAAAGTTAAGGCACTTGAGGGGTCCGCACATCGTATTTCTAGTGTCATTCTATCATATATCAAGCATACACGCTAAGTAAATTAAATGTGCACAATAACTTATCAAATTATGAAAGTGAGTTTCCATGGAAATATATTTAGCAGCGTTTCTTATTATAAAAAAGAATTAAATCATGTTTCTTTTAGATTAGTAACCTTTTAAGAGGAAAATTGATTTTTTTATCAATTAGTAATTAGTTTTTGACATGCTTTGCGACTTCTTTTAAAGATCACTAAGAAACTTTTCTGCTCCAATCATTAAATTTTTTACATTGAGTTTATATTTAAGAGTTGACTAGGATTTTGTCATGAGTCTGACATATTTACCAGACGAAAGGTAAATTTCGCCTGCCTACATATAGCTAGTAAAATTTCTACAGTAATACCAATTTTCTTTATCAATATGTGAATTTAAGCATATCGGTGAATGATTTTTAGTTTGTGTTAGCTATATGCCCTAAAGTAATCATGTAATAATTACATGTTAGAGATTTCAATTGCATTATTTATTTAATGGCAAAAAAAAAAAAATCATTCATCATCTTATTTACAAGAATGAGTCTATACGATAAGTTGTGACAAAACTCATTCTTAATGACCACATTAGTGTTCTAAATGATTTTAAAATCAATATACATATTAATGTTCCGAAATGGCTTTAGACTTAATGACGAAATTAAAGATATGAAATGGTTCTAGACTTAATGGTCACATTAATGATCTAAAACGATTTCAGAATCTATTGACAGTTGAATCATCTAACCGCCAAATTAATATTCAAAAATGATTTTAGACTTAATGATCAAATTAAAATTTTGTAACTTTTATAAAGTTAATGCCCGGAATAATGCTCTATAATGGTTATAGAATTAATACACAGAATAATGCTCTGTAATGGTTATAGAATTAATGCCCAAATTATTACTCTAAAACGATTTTAGAACCAACGTCCAGATTCATACTCCAAAGCGAGTTCAGACTTTATAGACGAATTAATGCTCTGAAACAGTTTTAGAGTTAATAAGCCAAATCAAATTAAATAAATGCAATATGAGACTGGTTATAAAAGTAGATTGAGAGAGGATTATGTGATGATCGAATGAAATGATATTGATCAATTAAAATTATCACACACAAGAATAATTGCTAACACAATTGTAGCGGCAATCTCTCTCAAATTTTTCTCTATCATTCAACGCGAGATTGGTGGCATTTCTGTATTTGAGGTTTGACATTTGTGGGGCTAGAACTGAAGAACATTAGACCCGTAACACTTCAAGGATATGAGGAGATTAGAAATTTGCGATATGGATCTAAAGAAGTCGAAACCAATGCTATAAGAACATCAGACGTTTGTGGTCAAGATCCTAAAAAATGCTTTTTGAGCACAATACAAGGGTAAAATGATTAGCTTCCTTTTCATTTCTATGTACCTTTTATTAAAATGCACAAACAATGTTTTAGAGATACGTGGATGGGCATTTTTGCTTCCGCTACGAATCACTTCAAATTCAATTTTACCTATGCACATGTTCTTGTTTTTTAAAACAAAATCCTAACACTTCATACAATGAGTAACTGTTAATTTTGATTCGGCATGGGATGACTAAGTTTTCTTTCCATCTAAAAGAGAAGCCTATTCAATCATAAACTTTTTTTATTTTGCCAATTTAAGCTTAAATATTTTGAAAATTTGGCAATTCAGTCATAAGCATTTCAAGTGTGCTAATTTAGTCCTAAACCTTTTGAAAATTTGTTAATTTACTCCTAAATTTTAAACAAATTACAAATATAGTCCTTCAAGTTAATTTTCATCGAAAATCTCTGACGTGCTAAATTAGTCAGCATTGGTCATCCTCATAACGCGATCGACACTAATATGGATAATTTATTTATTTTTTTTTTTTTCCAAAATTTTAATTGATTTTTTTTCATTTTTTTCTTCACAGGACGGATGATCAACAAGCCATTAGGCAAGGGCTAATGACCCCCACCAGCCCCAAGGTAAGGGTTGTCACACTTTCACTAGCAATGGGCAAAGGTCATAGACCTTACCAAATCGGGCAAGGGCTTGCAAGCCCCTGTTGTGATAGGCAAGGTGTGGCCAATGAGGGCACTATGACCCTCAACTAGGCCCTCGCCAACCAAATGAGTGCGGGCAAGGGTTGCAACGCCCTCATTGTGGCCCATAAGGGCCCAGGCAAGGGCTCCCAATGCCCTCACCATCTCCAACGTGGGCTCATGAGCCCTCACCTAGATTTGGCATGGGCTTCATGACCCTTGCCCAAAGACCAACAACCCTCGCTAGCCCTTGCCTAGTGGTTGACAACTGTCATCAACCCTATATATATAAAAAGAACAAAAAAATATAAAATAATAAAAATTTGAAAAAAAAAATTAATATTTAAAAAGTTGTCCATGTCAACCAGCCACGTCACATTAGCAATTTTCAGTCAAAAGAACAACAATGGTAATAAGTTAAAAGTTTAAGGACTAAATTGGTAAATCTCTAAAAAATTTGAGGACTAAGTTGGTACAATTAAAAAATTTAAAACTAAATTGGCATGATTAAAATGTTTAAAATTAAATTGGCCGCCATACAATGGGTTTAGGACTTTGTAAATAATTTTCTCAAAACAATCATTGACATGTTGAAAGTGAGTATCCTTCACAGGTGATTAGTAACTTTTCTAGAAATTGTAAAGCATATATTTCAACAGCATCCAGGATTAATTAGCGACTTCGACAAAGGTAATTTCCTTAAGGATCTAGTAAGTAGCGATTATAATCCTTTAGAGCTGGCGCAATCCATCGTGGCTTCCCAGTTTCAAAGCTCGATGTCATTTGTTCATATCTCATCAACTACGTCCAAGTTACTATAAATCAGGGCTATTTAAATTTTTGCAACTTGTGAGGATAATCATCCTCTCGCGCGTAAGGGAGGGAGGGAGGGAGTGAGAGAGAGGTCCAAACATGCTGACGTGCTATCCACACCACTTGCCCAGCATGTCATAGAGAATCAATCAGAAATTGGCGTTTGCTCCAATTGGAAACTATTCCTCAAGGCAACACCTTCATGTGATAATACTCTCATGGGGTTGTGTAAGCGCCTCCTTAGAATATCATGACATTCAATTAGTATATCTCTTTTATATTTTGATACATTTCCTGCTCCGGTCTCTTTCATTGCACTGTTATTATATCTCTTCCTTATATGACCATTAAATTGGAAGCGTCTTTTCCTTTTATAATACATATGCCAAAAGCCATGATTAGCACAACTAAAAGGGACAAACATAGGGAAAAAACATTGTGAAATTATATGAAATCAATTGCATGCGGAGCACTTTGTGCTGTGTTGGAGTTGTTGTTATGGTATTATATATTTTAAATAAATTAATAATATCTTTTGTCATTTCAGCTGAACTAAAGAAACTTATCCTAATATTACATGTCAAGGGGGGAATGAACAATCCATATAAGACACCCATGTTCAAACATATCTTTAAATCTTTAAACTTCACAGCTCATCGGATGTAATCGAAGATGAGGTATTTTATTTAATACGTGTAATAAGATAATCATCACCTAATTTGCCATTAGAAAAGACGACTAAATTTGTTCCTTGTTTTAAGCTCAATTCCGTCGCTAACTCATATGGAAGACTAGTGGTCGCGCTTGGACCACCATAAGAATCACGACACAGGGCACTTCCCCGTTCACAAGCCTTTCAAAATTAACACTTCTATATCACATTACGTTCTTTTCGCCCACCGAACCATGTCTTAGATTCCGTTGCCGTGGACCCACATTTTTCTTTTCTTTTTTTCAAATTGTGGTGAAAAAAATAAAATAATAACCCTTTGTACCTAAGCCCGGGAGCTAGCAAGATTAGAGTAATGTAAAGATAGTGACAACTGTAACAGCAATGACAAGCATGCCTTGTTAAAAAAGCCAAAAAGCGCATGCTTCAAAAACTCGGTCTTATTTTTATATGTTATGAGTAACTTGCAAATTGGTGGAAGTCCATGGCGGTTTCTTCCCCAAGGAGTGGGGCCAGTAGAACATAGTTTTCACAGGACAAATATAAAAATTATGTTATCTAATACATTGCCGAAAGGGTGAGTAGAAATGAGTATAATATATGTTAAATATGTGATGTTGTGTTCATATCCGGCGGAGGCATGAAGAGGGACTTCATTTCTTATCTATTTATTAAGTTTCTTTTCTTGAACTTTTGTCAACTTGGTTTTAAATCTAATTTTTTTCAAAGGGTGTGACTGGGGATCTTCACTTTACCTTAGATTATTTTTCTGCATACAATTCTGGTGGGCATGAGATGCAGAATGTGCAGCCTCTTATCCCCGTTTTTCGACCGAATATGATTGAGAATTGGAGCCGATAAAACTATTTTGAAAGCATAAACTCATTGAAACAATTTTCATGGGCTTGCCAACAAAGTCCTCATCACGCATATGTAAAAGACTGCATATTTATCGTTTTAGGTGTTTCATATACATTTATTCCCTCTATTAGCTTCACAGCAAGCGTAATTGTCAGCAATAATTTACTGCCTCGGAGGTAATCCAGAGTCAAAGAAAAGGTCTTCAACCATTCATAGGGCCTTCTCTTTCTTTTTCACGATACTACTTTGGCAGATATTCGTGTTGTTGATTCGCCTCATCGCGCAAACGTCACCGGTAACCATTCGCCTCCATTGAAGGTCACTACAAAGCCGAAGACAATAGCCTTCCACGAAGTAGTTGTACGTGTTTCACTCTTCTTCTTTTTTCTTTTTTTTTTTGGCATTATGCATTCGACTGCATTTCAAGTTTCTCCTGCCTCTTCCCATGACCAAAAGTTGGAGATATTCACAGTTCAAGGAGAGAATCTCTCTTTAGGACAACGTCTGTTGCGAATGCGATGTGTGTTGATCTAAAAAGAAGGAAAGAGTGACCAAAAAACAAAAGAAAAGAATCGTTTGATGAGGTGAAATGATATTCTACTTTAGTACATCCATGATCCATCCGCCTTTATTATTTTTCTTTTTTACCTTATATCTTGTCGTTATCTTATCTCTACTTTTATCATGTCTCTCAATGGATTCTTGTTAGGCATCGGACAACGGACAAAATAAGATAAAGTTAAGTAGGAAGCATGAAACTGTATTTATTAGGTTTTTATCAGTAATTTCATTCAAGGAAGAATCGAACTCAAACCGCTAAAAAACTTTGTCAAAATCAAAGCGTTGACCATAAATATTTGTCTTGCCCTTTTTTGTCTTTTCCCGTCTTGTCTAGCCTTAGTCAACAATAATCAAGGTTATGTGCTCGAGTTATACATATCATGTAAGTACTGTGTGATAGGCTCAAAAGAAAAAGGGAGGGGCCATTTCTACTGTAAACAAGTCTTTTATGGTTGAACTTTGTAAAGTCAAAATATCTCTAATATATGCATGAGTCATTTAGTTATAAAAACAATAAATCATTAGCAATATGTAAAAAGTTTTAGGACCCTACAGATTGTTTGATGGGCCCTCCGAGTAGTTAGATTTTCCATGCTCATGTCTCCAAATCAATAAAAAATACACATACATATATCTAAAACATATATAATCATATATAAACAAAATGGAATTAAATCATACATGGAGAGAACGTGAAAAAAGCCCTTCGGATTCCAAAAGGACAAAAAGAAAAACAAAACTAAAGGAGTTGGAGGCTAGGAAGGTAGTTGGGGAAGTCAGAATGCAACTGCATATTTTTTTAAAAGTTTAAGTAAATCGATCTAACAGGGATCAAATTAAGGTTAATCTTATCATGACATCTTTCTAATCTTTTAATAAATTTGTCTGAAAATGTTCGTGGAAAGGTGCGGTAGAGCAAATAGATGTGTCTAGGTCGAATTAAGTTTTCACCAGACATAGTTTCATGTGTATTCAAATACACATAACCCTATTCATTTAGCATATTATATACATAAATTAGGGAGGTATGAGAGACACCATGTCAGCAAAGCAATTAAAAACTATTTTTGCATCATCTTGTTGACTCAGCCTCACCGGGGAGATAGAATATACTAAAATTAGTCAAATTACAATTTAAAAGGCACAGGAAACCAATCGGAGAAAAGCATGATCTACACATTGGAAAATTTTCTTCTAGATGCATATTGGGAAGTATATACTACAATTCTTTTATGTCATGCCTGTGAAGTTTCTAAGGCATTCGATCTATGATAGAAAATTCATAATTTTTCTATGGCTATGGTTGATGTATTTTCCATGAAACATTCATAAATTATTTTAGGATCATCGTTAGGTCCAAATCAGTGTAAAAAGATATTTGCACCTTCATTGTCGGATGTGTGACATGCACATTTAGAGTTGATTTTTTTAACTAAGTTGTTCCGCATAGCGATTATTCAATAGTGAATGTGTGAAATATATTTTACAACCACGATGAGCCTAATAAAGTTTCATTAACTTACTCTCAATATCAATTAATCGTCCCAAAACAGTCCTTAAAGACTTTCTATATAAATAAAAAAAAAAAAGATGAGTATTTTTGCTCTGTCGATGATAAACTCTATGACATATCTGAAAAAACAAGGAAACTTTTCAATTTTCGAACACTGAGTATATAAAGTGTCGCTAAAGCATGTTAACAAAAATCATTCTATAGCTACTCCATGCCTATTCGCACATACAAATGTATTGAATCTGGATGCAAGAGATCATCAGCTCATTTATGATCCTTAGCCTCATTAAGTGAATTTAACATTTTCTATGCAGAAAATTTGAAGGTGTGATGAATCATGGCCATGCAATGTACAACAGTTGTACGACTGAGTAATCAATTGCGGGCGCAGCTAACAGCAACTTGTCGTCACGACTCTCAACTAATCTTCGTTAAGAAACAATTAAAAAAAAGCGGCTTGTGATGGACTTTGTGAAGGCTTGTCTTTAAGCAAGTAGAGATAATGATTCCTCTCCTACGGTTAAATCGCGTTCCACGTCTACTTCCGTTTCCATTTCTAGATAGATGTATCCTCGCACTTTATTTGTAGTTTTACGTTAGGGCAAGCAAAAGGTGGAGGAATAAAGAACTTTGTGTCTTAAAAGGTAGTGAAAAAGGGCCATAGTAGTGGCACAAAAGGAGGAACGTGACCTCATCTTCGAGATCCCACTTTTGTTCTGATTCTTTTCATCATTTCTCTTCCATCTAAGAAGTGAAGATCTGAAGTTTGTAATGGAATCAAAGTTCTTTGACACACCAAGATGTCCTTGAGGCTCTGTCTAGAGGACTAGAATCACCTAATCGTTGCATCTCTTTTTGATCTTTAAGATAGATTCATAGGACATTGGAAAGGTGAACCCAGAAGGGATTGATGGGATTGTACAGTGGAAACCTACCCTATTCTCAAAGTCGAAAGATTCCCAACTATTGATGGGATTGCTGCATCTCTCCAATTCTAGGTACTTATAAGACCTACATTGCAAACCTACATAACCATATATACTCAATGCCTTTAAGAGCTAAAAGGACAAAAAAATAATCGTAACTTTATTCTTGAAGATCTCTTTATCAAAAAAGCTAGATGTTTGAGATTTTTTTAGTATCCAATTGTCATTAAATGTAACGATCTTAAATAAGAAAGATGAATGTACTTACAATTTAACTAAAATTTATAATTGTTGAATATGATAGAGACCTCTCTTGTAAGAGAAGATGAAATATCATTTTTTATTATCAAGTTGCGGCCAAATTTATGGTTGTCTCTTCTCCAGAACGGACAACCAATAGAAATGACCGCACAACGGAACGTTTGGAAGACGTATGGATGAAGTTGGAACCCTAGAGGAGAAAGGAAAATTTGAAATCTGAGGGCATAAAAGTGAAACAAAAAAAGAATGCCCAGAGGGAATCTCCGCCTCCTCCCACTCTTTTGTGCTCCATTCCCTCCACACAGATGGCGCCAAGTGGCATAGACCAGAGCAAGTAGCTTAAGATGAGTGCAATGCGTCACCAACCCACGATGCAGATTCCAATCATTCCCTGTGCGCAGCAGATTTTGAGGTGGAAAGAGAGATGGCCCATAGAATGTCCCTCCTTTCTATTTTTCTCATTTTTTTAATTGTTATATTCTTTTGCTATTTACTTTTTTCCTTCAGTTTGTACAGTTAATCAGTTGTTTTTGTGTCCCCCAGCTCAATCCCAAAAGACATCCTCCGGTGATGCCCCCAGACTCAAGCCAAACAAGGTATACTGCTGGGCCCACACCCTTGGTTTTCTAATCGCTAATTTTCGTACCAGATCTAGAAAGAGACAGCTATTATTTTCTCAATTGTGTATAGATTGGAGACATTATTGATTAAGGTTGAATTATGGTGGAGCCTGCTGAGCTTTGTGATAACATTAACAATGGAAACCCAGGAAATGATTTAATTAGCGAGGGTATGTTTTTGTACTATTGACTCTAATTCAGCACCAATCATGAGGGCTTTTCTTTAACATCTTGGTTGACAAATAGATATGTTTGTTTTCTCGTTTTAAATGTCAACCATCCTCATATGGTTTAAACTAAGCAAGTTATCATTTGTATAATATCATGAAAAATTGCAAGGGTAATGTTTTGTGATTGGATCGAACATGTATTGGATGATAAGGTTTTGTAATATTGTATTCATGTAAAACAATAAGGACAAACACTTTTTGCATAATTAAAGATAGTGGGACTCAATGACCCCCTATTTTGTTGATGGATACTAACTGGAAAAGGTCAAAAAGACGAAATCGAACATGTGGGTGTCCGAGAAAATCACATGCGAAGGATTAAAATACTTGCAACTAAACGCCAAGAAATTGACTGGAGGCTGAGACCTCAACTGTTATGCAAAAGAAGAGGACTGCAAATTCCCCAAATTATTAATGTCTACATACATCCATTCTAAGTCAAGTCATTCACGTAAAAAAGAACCGGTAAAATTCCTATGGGATTTGAAGAAAGAACATCGATATTTATGCATTTCTAGCATTGTGATTTTTTTTTTCCACCGTGCCGTTCTGGGACTGAGTTTCTGGAATAATTTTCCCCTTAAAAGACACAAGAGCGAGGAGGTTTCAAGCAGTCACCTTCACGTAGGTCCCACGTCATCCGGTGGTTTATTTTATCTCTTCTCACATATTGGAGGTGCAGCTAAGGTTTTTCCGTGGACTCAAAGGCTGGTTAGTATGAATTAGAAGGATTAGAATGCCAGAGGAGAGAGATGCAAAAAGTTTGTATTATTCTTTTAGAAGTAGACGAAGCAGGGATCTGACTCAGATGATGACTCGATGAAGTGGGTGGCTCCACAATTTTCTAAAGCACTTTTGAGTAAAGCTTGGTTTTATATAAAGTCTTGGACTTGTTCATTTTGCATCATTTCCTCTCTCTTACTCTACCCCAATCTTTTGTTTCTTTTACTTCCCATACATCTCTCGACCTCACAAAAATGGAGAACGAGATTCCATATATGGAAAGATTGTTGGGGCACAAGCAATTCTCATCATCAGCAGCATCACCATCATGTTTCAATAATGGATCATCATCAGGAAATGGATCACCAAGATCCCTCGTGGATCCGTTCTTGTGGGGTGCACTAGGCACGATCTCTTCACATGCCTACCAGAATGATTCAATTTCCAACGCTTCTACCGACAAAGTTCCATTTTCATGTGGTGGTGATCTCAAGGAAAGCATGTTTCCTCTCAAGGCATTCTTAAATCCACTTGCAAAGATTTCTGCGCCAAACCCGACATCTCCGTCCTCACAGGGCTCATCGTCATCGACATCGAGGGTCCCGAGTGATCTGACTTTGTCCTGGCAAGAACCCGAGAAAAAGACTCCATCAACGATGGATTTACTCGGAATGGACACAATTTCTGAGTCCATAGCATCTTCCACAAACAACCACCTGACTCAGCACGGTTATGTTCTGTGGCGACCTGGATCGGACTGGCCCACAACAGACCGAAGTTTAGACCATCTATCAGATCGTTCGTCATCTAGGGGTTCCGGCGACTCTTGCTATTGGCTCAGCAATACCAAGATTCAGCCTATGAAGTACACAGTACGGAGATCTATGGCAAGCAAGAAGGAGCACAGGTCGACATCATCTTCTTCAATCTCTTCGTCAGGAAAGTTGTTCCGGGGAGTGAGGCAGAGGCATTGGGGGAAGTGGGTAGCGGAGATTAGATTACCAAGGAACCGGACAAGGGTGTGGCTCGGGACTTTTGACACGGCCGAGGAGGCGGCCCTGGCCTACGACACCGCAGCATACATGCTTCGAGGCGACTTTGCACACTTGAACTTCCCCGACCTCAAGCACGAGCTGGTCAAGGGCAATCGCTCCCTGAACAGCACCACAGCCGCACTCCTTGAAGCCAAGATCAGAACCATATCGCAAGGGGCGTCCTCGAGAAAGAAACTCCACAGAGGATCGCCGCCAAAATCCGTTACGAATAAGGAGGAATTTGCCTGCGAAAGCCCAAGCACCTCAAGCCCGAAAGACCCAGTGGGAAGCGAGTGGCAACTTGAGTTCGAAGCAAGAGTTGTTGGGTCTGAGATGATGAGTATGAGCAAGAAGACACAAGAGGCCGTTGTTAGTGCTGGTGCTGATGCTGATGCCGTTCAGCTTAGTAGAATGCCTTCATTGGACATGGAGATGATTTGGGATGCTATTTTGGTCTCGGATTCGTGAAAACCCTCACTTTTTACGGTCGGAGAAAAGGATCAATAGAATGGTTTCGTTGAAATTTCTTTCTTTTATTGCCTTTTCTTAGAGCAGTACCATAAACTTGTGTGTCCAACTTTACAGATTCTTCTTCTTCTGAGCTTTTTGAAGTGTATCTTCAATTTCATTACGTATATTACTTTGAATTGTCCTAATAATTGCTGTTTCTACTTTCTTTGTATGGTGTTGGTATTTTGAGAGCCGAGTAGGACGAAGTTTGATCTTTGATAAATCAAGTTATTAGTATTAGACCGGAAATATAATGAATCCAATGGAAAATTTTTAAACTCTCTGGGAGAAGAGAGCTAAAGAGATTCAGAACTATTTGGCCAGAAAAACAGAAATCAGAATTTTTTTTTTTTTTATTGGTAAAAAGGTTTCATTACATCATTCAGTAAAACATGAGATATATACCTTCTGGCGACAAAAATAAGAAATTCAGAACTAAAAGCATAGATACCAATTTGAGTGTAGACCACACTACTTTCTTGTTTAGAAATATAACAGTGACTATCTTAAAAGCACCGTAGAATCATGGGAATAGCTAATACTTGCTCTGGGAATTCCCTTGCGTCACCAGTCATCACAAATCGACCGGGTGTGCTGTAAAAAGGATAAAAGTATGTTATTAATGATCTCACCCTACAATTATTGAGATGATTTTAATTATATAAAGATATCACAAATGTTCCACTTTGTAAGGAAACAATACAACAATGAAAAATAATAAATGAAAATATCATTATATTACAACGTCAATCCTTTTATTCTAGTATCTCCAAAAATCGGCTTGTGATTTTAATTGTTTTTTCCATATTCTTTTTTCCTAATTGATAAATCAGTGCCTTTACTCCCCTCAAATTGGGAATAGGAGAATCCCAAATTCCCAATTTGCAACATAAGTTTTCAAATGCCTTTCTAGTTGATAGTTTCATGAAGAGATCTGGTAAATGCATTCAAGGAACATACTTAGTTACAAGTGTTCCAAGAGCCACTTTTTCTCACACGTAATGATAATATTATTTTCATATGTTAGTTCTTGCATGAAACACTAGATTAATCGATATATAAAGTGCATTGATATTATCAGAAAATAACATTTGTGAACTAGAGGGATGAATACCCAAATCTCCTCAAATGAATGACATCAATGTAATTTTTGCAGCTGTCAATGCCATGCCTCAGCACCAGATCGAGCAACCATACATTGCTTCTTAGTAATCCATAAAATACAGTTGCTACTTAAGAAAGTACAAAATCCGGTAGTGATCGTCAAGTCAAGCGACAACCTACCATATCTACATCACAAAAGACATAAAAGTCAAAAGTTTACTTAGACAAGATTTGCATGTCTCAATCCGTTGTGTCATTGACATAACATAAATGCACTTCACAATTTAAAAATGACTCACGATGTTGATGCATGAATTGTCGGACAAAATTGACTACATATGAAATATGGCCATGTCATCATGAGATATTAAAAAGCTCCAATGATATTTCAATATAGCATAAGATTCGAAAATAGTCTTGCATCTATTATTAGAATGAGAACTAGTGGCCTTAGGTGTGAAAATAAGCTTGTAGCCCTCAATTTGTGCATGTTTAAGAATTGACAAAGCGTATTGTTGTTGGCACAAATAAAGGCCATGTACAATATCCTAACCTCCACCCCTAGAAAATAGTGTAACAACCCCATTTCCTTCATTGCAAATTCGCTACTCCATAAGAGATGAGTTCATCAAGCAATTTTAGATCATCACATATAACAATCATGTCATCTACATATAAATGCAAAGCTAGAATTCCATGATCTGATTTTTTTGTAATGAACAACGAAGGATCTGTAATACTGTAAAAGAAATCGTGCCAAAAAAAATGAGCTAAAGCAATCAAACCACTTGGTGTTTAATTAAGGCACAATACAAAGTTCTCTCTAGTTTGCAAGAAAAGGACACTAGAAGTGTCATAAGTAGAGTACCGCGCTTACTTTAATGTTAAAAAAAAATTTCGGATCACTTAAATGCTACTTTAAAAAAAATCAATTAAATGATAATTCTGATATGAGTCATTGAAAATTTGGCATGGCCATGTTTTATTAATTTCTCATTCTTATATGACTCGCCAGCATGTCCATTCAGCATATAACTCCCAAACAACATTAGTAGGTTTAAAAGTAATCACTTTAGCGTTAGTCGTTGTTAAAAAATGATCACTTTAGTGTCAATCGTTATTAAAAAATGATCATTTCAGTATCAAAAAATGCCACCTCAACTAAAATTTTTAATTATAAATGTCACATAATTTCTTTATCTAGAATTTCTTATTGGAGGCACTTGAGTGATTGTTTTTTTTTTTTTTTTTTTTTTTTTTTTTTTCTGATTTTGGCACTCAAAGTGAAATGTCAAAAACTTTGACACTAAAGTGAGCGCCATACATAACTTATAACACTTTAGAATGTCCTTCTCCCCTAGTTTGCAAACTTAAGACGAATGATTTGTGTCCTTAAAACCTAGCGGTTGCTCCATATAAACAAGTTGTGCTATAAAACCATGTAAGAAGGCATTTTTAAGGTCTAGTTGATTGATGGGCCAATGTTTAATTTTAGCAATTTTGAAGATCGTTCTTGTATTCATGGTCGAATAACTAGCAAGAAACTCTCAAGGAAATCTACTCTTGTTACTTGACTATATCCCTTGGTGACCAATCTTGCTTTTTAATCTTTCTAATGTACCATAGGCCTTTAATTTAGACTTTAAAACCCATCTACATCCCACAATATTAGTATTTGAAGGACGTGGAACAAGAGTCCAAGTTTTATTCCAATGCAATGCCTCAAGTTCCTCTTTCATTGTCGTCAACTGCCCTGGATGTTTCAAAGTAAAGTGTACACTGTTCGGCTCCTTTGGTATAGAATCCATCATATGTAAATTGGCATATTTTGGATTAGGCTTCACAATACCTACACTTGTTCGAGAAATTATTGTGTAACATCCTCAATTTCAACCATTACTTTGGTTCCAATTAGTAGGTTAAGGATCGACATGCTAATGCCAGGAATAGGCCCAAGTCAACCCGAGAGTCGATTATGAGCCGATTGGCCTATTCAAGAATAGGTGACTAAAGGATCAGCTATACTTCAATAAAGGAGTTTGGGATACCTGAAATGCCATAACTTGACACGGGGAACACTTAAGTGCCATAACTTCGAAAAAAGTACACTTAAGTGCCAGTTTCGAAGTTAAATTGAACACTTAGGTACCACTCTGGCAAAAATCCGGCCAAATGGCTGACGTGGCAACTTTTTGCAAGTTTGGTCCAAAACGGCATCGTCACGGCGCGTTGCGAGAAAATGCAAAAACGACACGGTTTCGTGTATCGATATGTAAATAATAATATAAAAATTAATTAAATTAAATTTAAACTTAATTTTATATAAAATATAATTTAATTTTATATAAAATATTCTAAAAATTAAAAAAAAAACTAAAAATGCAAAAAATATATATATAAAAATAATTAATTATTATAATTTAAAAAAAAAAAAAAAGAGAATGAAGGGGGTGGCTAAGGGTGAGCCCTCACCCCCGCCGCCTCCCCGCCGTCGCCGAGAAGGGCCGGAGACGGAGAGGGGAGGGTTGGCCAGGGTCGCCGGCCCCCGGCCGACCAGCGGCGAGGGCTCCAAATCCGACGAGGGCTGTGGGTCCTCACCGCCTCCACGCCGCCGCCGTGAAGGGCCGGCGACGGAAGGGGGAGGGTTGGCCAGGGTTGCCAGCCCTTAGCCGACTGGCGGCGAGGACCGCAACCCTTCCCCTAGATCTGGGCCGATCAACCGGCATCGCCGACCGACCCTCCCCCTTCCATCGCCGACCCTTCCCAGCGGCGGCAGGGAGGCGGCGAGGGCTGCAGCCCTCGCCGGATCCGGGTGAGGGCCACGACCCTCACCCCAAATCGGGCGAGGGCTCGTGGGCCCTCGTCGCGATCGGCGAGGGCTCGCGCCCTCGCCACCAATCGGCAGGGGGGGTCGGTGACCTCGGCCTACCTCCGCCCTCCATCGCCGACCCTTCCCAAGTGACGGCAAAGAGGCAGCGGTGACAAGGGCTCGGCCCTCGGCCACCCCCTTCACCCCCCTTTTTTAAATTTTTTTAAATTTTTTTTAAATTTTAGTTTTTTTTTTTTAGAATATTTTAAATAAAATTAAGTTTAAATTTAATTTAATTAATTTTTATATTATTATTTACACATCAGACATGAAATGACGTCGTTTTTACATTTTCTCGCCACGTCAGAGTGTAAAACGACGTTGTTTTAGACCAAACTCACCAGAAAATTGCCACGTTAGCCATTTGGCTGGATTTTCACCGGAGTGGCACCTAAGTATTCCATTTAACTTCGAAATTGACACTTAAGTGTACATTTTCAAAGTTATGGCACTTAAGTGTCCTCTCGTGCCAAGTTATGGCACTTGGGCTGTTCTTCTGCCTTCAATAAGTATTCGACCATTGATAGGTTACTCGACTATAAAGATCAGTCATGGGATGATCACACACCATCATGAACCAATCAATGGATGGTTATGGATCAATTTCGCATGGCTGTGTACCAGTCACGGGTGATTCCACAAGGTCATTGTACTAGTCGTGAATGACCATGAACTGATTCAATGCGACCATGTGTCAAGGTGAATTGATCGATCCCATATGACTAATTGGAACCAAGTTGAATCACTTGCTTAGGTGTCCCTAATTGTTTAGGGCTAATCATTCTCCTAGAATGAGACTTGAAGACCAAGTTGTCATCCAACTAATGACTTCCCGAATGCTTCTTGACTTGAGATAATTGGAAGCAAATAATGGAGCCTTTCAAGAAGCCCTTGAATGCCATTTATAGAGAGGATTAGGAAGACCACTTCATTAATTGAGGATCATTATTATAGGGTGAGATGAACCAATTAGAAGTTTGACACATAGATTCTAGAACCTTTTAGAGTGATATCATAGCCTTGCCACCTTACTTATTAGACTTGCCGCCTAAGTCCTTGACATTAATAGCCTTAACAAGACAATTATTGGAGGGAGCTCTATAAATAGGGAGAGAACTCATATTTCCCAAGGTTTTAGACACATAAACCCCTCTCCTTCCCCTCTCCATCACGAACCGCCTCTCCCTCTCTCTTCCTTTGGCTTTCTCTCTCCTAGGCATCCTTCAAGCCGCCGTTCACCAACGCCATTCGGGCCACCATGAGGCCACCGGTTTAGATAGTTGTAAGTGAACTTAATGATATTTGATTAGAGCATTGTGTAATGCTATTCCAAGTGTGTAATGAGTCCTTGTTTGAAATTATTTGGAATGTTGTTCTTACTTGATGAGGTTCTGCTAATGTCCAATTTGGGTCGGTTTCGACCACGATTCTTGTTGGATGAGTTTTGGTCCTTACTTGTTGAGCTTCGACTCATGCTTTTCCTTGAGTTGCTTTGGAAGAAGTTCAACTAGTGTGCTTATTTGATTTACTTCGGTTATGCTTTGATTCAAACCAATTTGGAAAACGTTTTTGTGAGACCTTGTTATTTCCTTACAAAACTATATCACTCTATTTTACAAGTGCATGTTCTAGTTCACATCTCGAGCTCTTAAAAAGGATTTTGTCAGCCTGAACGTATGTGGGATCACAATAGATCGATCCTTTCTTGGTCTTGATGTGGTGTTGAGGCATATCATTTCCAAGCTAAGTTTGATACTAAATCAGTGTTCAAACATGTCGGATCGACCCACAATCCTTGATTCATGCATGACACGTTCAACATCACAGTTTTGATAAGTCATTCTACACACTTATGCATGGCAAACCTTCAAGCCCTTCTGACCAAAGGTGAAGATAAGAACTGGGTTATTTGTTTAATGCATGGTCACACGATGGACTAATTTTTAGCCATCAATTGATAGATTTTGGCAACATTGCCCGATGGATTTTGGTTAAGCCATCGACCAATGGATTTTGGATGCTCAAATGATTTTGGATGGCCGGTGGATTCTGAAAGAATCGATGGATTTTGGCTATTAATAAATGAACCCCATTTGCATGAGTTCCTCTTATTATGAAATGAATCTCGGTTTATGCTTGCATATTATTGAGTGAGGCATGAATTCCTCATATTATGGAATGGATCTTGGTTTATACATTGAATGATTTTGAGTGGGTGAACGTGCTATTGAAGAGAGGAACCTCCATTTGCCAAATTGCATGAAAAATTAAGCAAATCACTACAAATTTCAACATGATTTTGGTGAACATTTGATTCACCTCCATCAACATTGTCTTCATGAAGTATCATGGGTAGCAGAATTTAATAAGTCATCATGTGATTGATCAAAGAATGCACCTTGTTGCAAATACAAATGTAAAAGTTTCGAGTCCAATGTTGTCTTGTTTTGATTTGGCCAGCTTATAAATTCACATATCCCCTTTTATCACTTTTGCTACGTTTGGCAGTCGGGAAAAATTTCGAAATAAGATATAATTTATCATATCCTACATTTGGTGCTCGCTCAGGAAATGACAAAGTCGAATATAAGGGGAATATATGCAGGATAAAATTATCCCATGTGGGAGGTGGGATTAAGGTGAATAGGATTTCTAATGTTCATAATAAGAAAGTTATTTTTCTAGAATAACAAACTTATTAAATTTAAAAAATCGAAATTATATTTCAATATGAATAATATTTGAATTCTAATTTAAGAAATTAAAAATAAAAAAAAATCGAAATTTATTTTTAATTAATCTTATATTAATTTATATATTTAACTTTAATTATATCTTATAATAAACATTCAATCTATAAATTAAATATTTATATTTATAATATATTTTAGGTATTTTTTATTTTAGGTATGTTCGTACAGTTTACTATTTGATAAAATTTTATTAAAGAATGATGAAAAGGGAAAAAAGATATAATAAAGAAAATAATATAAATAAGAGGAAAAATAAAATAAAAATAAAATAAGAATAATGTTACGAGAGATTTTCACCATCTGCATTTATGAACATTTAGGTTCATTTATAATGACATGCCATTTATATAAAATATATATATACATTATATGATGTGAATATATCTGACTTTAATACTGTGATTCACCAAACAATGGACATGATATAAAAAAAAAAATCTTAGAATTTCATATCATATACTATCCAATCCTATCTTGATTAGAAATCCGAACGACCAAACATAGCATTTGATCTTGAAAGAATGAGCTGGGCACGAGATAAGGAAATATGATTTCATCAAAAACGACACGCCGTGACATGTAGATTCAACCAGTTGGAGGATAGGGACCGGTATCCCTTATGGGATCACTATAACCAAGAACTACGCATGGCAACGTTCGAGCATCGAACCTATTTTTGGTGTAGTCCCAAAGATAAGGAAAGCATCTACAACCAAAAACTTGCAAAGAATTATAATTTGGTTTTCTGCCAAATAAGAATTCATATGTCGATTTCATGCCCAGCTCCTTTATGAGAAGCCAATTCAAGAGATAATCTGCCATTTAAAAGTCTTCAACCCAGTATTTTTTAGGAATTCAACTTCGATGAAGCATAGTCAAACCAAATTTACATATGTGCCCATGTTTTCACTCAACTCCATTTTGCTCCAAAGTATTTTGGCAAGATACTTGATTAGTAATGCTATTCTTTTGCAAATGAAGAAATCTTCTTGGTTAAGCTTTCCTGCTTCATCGATTGAAAGATTTTAATAAACCCTCCAAATTATTTTCCAAATATTTCTCAAAATTAAGAAAACGTGCATAAAAGTTGGACTTTCATGGAAACAACCATTTTTATCGCATATATCCACAGAGCAAACATAAAACTGAAACCTTTGAAATGAGATTATCGAAGCCTTTCCCAACAAATCACATGGTTTCTTTTCAAAAGGCCCTGTAGTACTAGATTTGGAAGGCAAAACAAGAAATTTAGATGCTCGACCCATTTGACAACTATTACATATGGTAGTAGGTTTATTCCAAGTAGAAACAGTAATATCACCTTTACTTTCATCACTTTCCTAACCCAATTTGAAGATAGTTGTAAATTAGCTCACTAATGATTTTTTTTTTTTTTTTTCATTTGAGGAATAAGTAGAACATTTTTAAAGTCAATGTTCTTTTGGCCCAAATTGATATAAGCATCACTAGTATCGGAAATTTTAAGCGAATCACCATTTCCAACCATTACATTATCTTTCCCAATATATGGTCATAAGTTGAGAAGGTACCTTCACTTCCGATCATGTGATTTGAAGCTCCAGTATTAATGAACCATTCTGAGTCTTATCATCTCCAACAATAAGTGTAACTAATGTCTTTGGCACATCTAATGGGAGGAAAGATTGATTAAAGCGATTAAAGCAATCTAAAGCAATATATTCCTGCTTGTTACATATTTAATACAAAATGACTTTGTTCCTGTCACAAGCTTCTTGGTCTTGTTTTGTTTGAATTGTGGCTTATGACCCTACGAATGCATAAAATCAACATGAGAATTTTTCATTCTTGGACCATTGTGAGAAACTGTTTTCCATGCAAAGATAAATAATTATTGTTGGAATTGTTTTCCTTTTTTGCTGCTCTTATAATTACGCCTTTGACCTAAGAAACCCATCTCATGTTGAATTTACAAGGGAACTTTTATTTGTGAGCCGACTTAAGGGTTGTTGGCCCACGGAATTTGGTGGCCCACCTTTGGCTTTTGGGATAAAAGCTTGGGAGAACCCACACCTACTTAAGGGTCGTTGGCCCTAGGGGTGTGCAACCGGACCGGGTCAACCCGGTTCCCGAATCGGCCCACTTGAAAAATAGGGTCGGGAACCGGTTCCGGTTGAAACTAGTCTAGGAACCGATTCCCAAAACTTAGACCCTGTTTGAACCGGTCCGAGAACCGGTTCCGAGGGATTACCCACCCAGGAACCGGTTCGACTGGACCGGTTTGGGAACCGGTTAAGCCACCCCAAAAAACAAAATGCAAACCCTTAATTAGTACTTTCTATCTTTACCTCTCTCTGACCCGCAGAGTCGCAGACACCATCTTCCCCAGTTCCCTAAGCTCGCAACCTCCGCCCATCCGCCGATCTTGTCGCCGCCTCTGCCACTCTCGTCGCACCCCTCGCACTCGCACCACTGCCGCCATTCCGCCAGTCATCTGAAACTCCGCTCCACTGGTTCTGCCCGCAAAGCCGCTAACCCCTGTTGAGCTCGCACCCGAGCGCTGATGCCGCCTCCATTCGATCTCGTCATTCCACCTCCTGATGTTGCCTCGCTGACGCCCCTGACCCGCAAATCTCGCGTCCACAAGCCCACCTTGTTGCATCTTTGAGCAACCCACAGTAGCCCTCTGCCGATCCTGTTCTCACCGCACGCTGTTTCCTGAGCTCCCTTGCTACCGATCTACCGCCGCTCGAACGACGCCCCACAATCTGGCCTAGCCCCCTTGCTAACGCTTGCTGAAGCCGCGTCGATCCTTGCCGCCCTCACCAGCCATGATACTGGCAGCCCGTCGAAGCCGCTGTTGTGCTGATCCGCATCAACCCGACGTCGCGGCGTCCCACCGAGCCCCCCGCTGCAGCGCCTCACCTGCGTTGCCCTTCCCTGCGAAGCCACTGCTGCCCCTGCTGCTGGGTCCTCCTCTGCTCAACGCTCGACAGATCTGCTCTAACACCCGACAGATCTACTCCGAGCCTACTCCCGAGCGACGCCCTTGCCGCCTACAGCCTAGCTCCGCTGCTATCCCTGTCCTCAACATGTGACAACCCTGACGCTACTTCTGGTGCACTCCCTCTCTCATTCTTAAATATTTTTCTTTTTCGGTTCCACCACTGGATTCTAGTTTTAAAATGGTTGCATTGCCTTTCACGTTTCACCGATTGATTTTGTATTGAATCTATTGATTATGAAACTGTTATGGTGTGTAAATCATTTACCTTTCGAGTTTCATCGATAGATTATACAACAATTATTATGAAACTATTATGGTTTTGATACAATACTTGTGCAGGTGGGTGTGTGTGTGAGAGAGGCAGAGGGGCAGTAGGACGACAGGGGTTCTGGCAATGGGGAATATCATGAATGGATTTGTGTTGCAAATGCTTCTTTTAACAGGTACCTGCCTTACTTGTCGAAGTTTACCTGAGACTTTTGACGGTGCTAGAGCATGGTGGCTCTAGCATGACAGGGTCGGGGTTACCGCAACATAGTTTTGTTCACGAACAGGGATTCAATGAGATTGTCATAGGTGATACGAGGGATGAGTTATTAATCATTGTGTGCATATGCATAGGTATAGTGTTTGAGGGCGATGGATGGTCTATATGTTCAGTGTCGCTCGGTTGTTGTAGGCTGTCAAGACGGTATTGGAGGGATAAGAAAAGCAAAAGTCCTGAACATTTCATCCGTCGGTTAATTGAGTCACTAACATTTTACTTTGTCATGATGGCTTGATTCCTCATGGGTTTTCTTGTAAAGCTTTTACTTGGCTATTCTAATGGAACTTCATTTTCATTTTGTGATCTCTCCAGCTGCTTTACTCAGTTGGAATCTGTTATCTCTCGTCAATTTGTCGGCTTTTCTTATCATGCAGTTCGATGACTCAAAAGCAGGTAAAAAGCTGTGCTACCGTTTCTCTTCGCAATGTATTCATCAACTAATCAATACTATCTTAGGAGAGGTTTTATATTGACGTTATTGTCATTTATCTATTGTAGAGTGCTTTCTATCCTCAAAACAGCACAAAAGGAAATGTTGTTTTTTAGTTTACTTTCTAATCATCCTTATCTTTCGTTGGAAACGGGATGCTACTTGCCCGATTGAATGTGTAGTGAACTTCACTTTCACTCTATGGTTTTCTTCTTCAATATACTCTTATAAACCCAAACTCGCCTCTTCCTTTTAATATTCAAGCAAAATTATACCTTAAAATGATCACTTGTCTCGACTATTAAACGTACAACTTCGGCGAGTGACTTCTTGGCAAGATTGTGAACACTTTATCTTACATATGAGTGTTATACAGCAATTTTTATGCAAAATAGGTTCCAATATAAACAGGGTTAACGCTATTCTTGGACCGGAAAAACAGGGTGGGTTGGGAACAGGGTCCAATGCAAATAGGGTCCAAAAAAAGATAACTAGTTATAACAGAGTCGGGAACTGGGTCCACGTCTAGACCCTACCCACCTTGGACCCGATCATCCCTAGTTGGCCCGCCTTTGGGCATTACCTTTGAACCCATCCATTTCTGCGGCCACGTTGGAGAAGAGGGTCGCAACAGCTTTGAACTCATCAATAGGTGAATGATGTTTACTAGCTTATCAATCCATATGCTTTGAATTATTGCCCTGTGTGCCGGCCACCTAAGGACTTCCATAACTCTTACATGCCCTTATCTTTGGTTATATAAAAGGGCAAAGAAGCGTTTGAATGAGGGCAGAGTGAACTCTTCTCATGAAAATTAGCTTGAAAGGTAAATTAGATTTTGGTCCTTGTGTTTGTCAATCTTTATTTTAATGCTTGGATAGATTTTTTTTAATCTGGTCGATCACCGTATTAATTTTTAATCGGTCCCAGTGATACAGTTTCCAACCAAGTTTCTTAGTATGCAATCGAGAGATAAAGTGGTGATTTTCTTTTTTGATTAGCAGATACAGAGGCGATTGGAAGAGGATGATATAAAGCGTTATTTCCATGTTAACAAAAGATAAATTTTAATTTATGCTATCAATAAGAGATCATGTCACAAGTGATCCATGTACTTTCAAGAGAAAATTGAGATTACCCCTTTTTTTTTTTCCAACATAGTCCTTGTACTTTATGCCAAAAGTATCAATTTTTTCGTCCCCATGCTAGCAACAGAAGTTCATGATGTGGGAAACTCATACGTGGAATTTTTTTGGACAATTTGATTTCAAATTTTCTTTTCGTAATGGGCATTTGAAAATCTCCCAACATCGTAATTAACTGCTCCAACCTGGAGTTTTTGTAGTAGCTTCCTAATTTTAATATTGATGTATCCTCACTGCTCTCAAAAGTGGATCCGGATTCCGTCAAGTTTGAATTAATTTTTTTGTAATTTTGACGCACTAGCTACTGTGCAAGATTTCTTTCATTTATATCTATCATCTATAATCCAGTTGAAGGTTTGATTATCACATGTGATTGCATCTTTTAAGTAACATTTTTTCAAAAAGAGACAACATTTTATCTTGAGCCCAAATGAAAAACAAAAAACTTAACAGATCAAACAGAGCTTTTTTTTAAGAAGTAATAGCATCGCACGCACCTGAACTTTTGCCCATTTTACAGTCATATATCTACACTTTTTTCTTGTTCAATCAAGTACATCAACTTTTCTAAGTAGATCAATATGAGGCCTCTATTATCATCACCAACGGAAAATGCCAATGTGGACACTAATTCCATTATATAGCCACTAATTGTCCACATTAGTGTCCAATGTAGCCGCTTGAGATGATGTCTTGTCGGGAGAGATGTATTAGATGATAAAATTGTCCAAGTCAGCAAACTCTCTCTTTTCTCGTCACCTAACACCTAACTAGAGATGACATAAAGTTTGTTATGTAAGCAAGCAACATCACTAATTGTGCTTAACTCTTGCCCACGTAAGTGAGTCACATCAGCAAAATTATATGAGATGACAAGTAATTAGCGGAGATCTTACATTAAGCCAATTTTGAAAAGTTGAAGTACTTGAATGGAAAAAAAAAAAAATTGTAGATACTCAACTTCAATAGATGGCAAATGTTTAGGTACTTGCAATATTTGTTTTTCACGGAGCTAAAATGCAGACGCCCAAATCCAGAAGGCCACCCTCCCATTTTCTTTTATAGAAAATGCAAACTATTAATCAAATGACCAGGAACCTAGATAGTTTGTCCATGTCCTATTGCAAAATTGTATGGTCCGTTGGATGCATTTTTTGATAAACTATTGTATTGTACAGAGAAGCCCAACACATCGTATATGAGTAGAATCAAGCTTTCCATAGATTCGTTTGCTCCAATACTCATCGAGAAGAGATGTCATTGGATTATTCCCACACATATAAGCCACAAATGATGAAATCCATTAGAGCCTAAAAGAACGTAGACGAAATCAATAAAAATATTGGTTTTTTCCAAGCACTTGGGATTTTGGAAAAACATGTGAGGAGCCTTATCTTGATGACACGTGTCATGAGGTTTGTGACTCAGAAAAGGAACCTAATTTGGATATACACTATGAACTCATCAATAAATGAAGAAATTTTGCCTAACTTATTATGGGGAAAAAAATCAATCAAAAAGAATAGAATCGAACTTTGAGATGTGAATATACTGTCTTTAAAAAATTATTTGCCCTATAGCATTACTAATGGTTACTAGCAAAAATTTTCCAGAATACAACAAAATTCTCAAATGAAAATACCCAATAGCAGTTTTAGTATATCTCCAAGAACTCTCAAAGTAAAAAATATTGAGACAGAAATGAAAAATTTACAAGAGGTTTTTTTCTTTTTCTTTTTGAATAGATACAACCATTTCTCTGAAACATTGCATTTTTTAACAGATATCGTCTTAAAAGACAAACTGTAAGTATATTTTCATTCGAACATGCAATCAGTTTTAAAATTTAATTATTCAAACAGTATACTGGACAAGTTTCATACTAGATCAAATTGCACATAAAAATATATAAAAGAACGGCAAGAACCTATTTGCACACTAAATTAGTACCATAGAGACATCAGTATGTGTTCTCCAGCGGAGAAGCGTTCCCAAAAAATATATATAACGTCTTTCAAAGTAAAGGTTAACGCATCACTTTTAAATTGGATCGGACATTACCAAGAAACATAAAAAATTCTTGCTTCTTTCTCTCGAAATCCAGTTTAGCGTGATCCAACATTTGTCGCTCTCGTCGCAAATCTTCCAGCAGTTTTTCCCTTTTCCACTTCAAGTCCTTCATCCGGTTTTCTATCTCATGGTAATTTGTAGGACGACTGGATGCACCTGATGGTACTGGAAATCTCACGTCCACATCCTCCCTTAAAATTTATAGGAGGGACAAATGCAGCAGAAGAAAATTTCAGTTATTTTTAGCCAGAGAAAGAAACACACTCTACACCCTGACTAAAACGAAATATTTTAAAATAGAAGATACTTTCCTAACACACGAAAACGACAGAACTTTTTGTAAATCTAACCATATATGCATGCAAGTCATCACTTGTAGCTGCAAGCATACTCAACTTAATTCTTCTGAGAATCATGTTCAATACTCGAGCAAGACACAATTTTGTATCAATGAGAACATAAAAATGATCAGATATGAACTGACGTGATCAAAGAAACCATAAAGATCAGGAGGGACCGTGAATGACCATTTCCTGCAGAATTTTTTATTTTTTTTATTTTATTTTTTTATATATTAAAACAAGAAAAGACCTTCCCAATGTGCAGGAATTGCTTACTAAAATACATCAGGATTTGTAAATGGATGCACATTGTCAATGATGAGGGGCAAAGTTGTCCTACCGCCTGCCTAGGGAATACATGCCAGGAGCTCTGATTATTCCACCATCCAAAGAGATGGCTCCATCAGTAATTAAAGGACGAGCACGTAGCATGTCCACCCTTGTGCTATATACTTGAGTCCGAGAGAAAAGGTGATAAAATAGAGTTTCCCTGAGACCATGACCACTGGGTGTTGAACAAACCAAATGGGTGGTTTCTATGTTGACCATATTGACTGCGAAGTCGAGGAAACCAGGCGGACATTCCCCACTCTGCGGATCATCGGCTACAAAATCACCAATATATGGTCTGACAAAATTAAATGAAATAAATTAGTTTCTGTAAAAGGTTAAACTCCGCACTGTCCATCAAGACAGATAAGAATCACACCTTAGATGTTCTAAGCAGATAAACAGAAATCTTCCATTTAGAATCCTCCCGATGGAAGAACCTAGTCCATGAAGACCAGCACTTTCATCAATACTGCCTGCTCTATCATATGTTTCTAGAGCCTTGAGGCCTTCTCGAGTCTGGCAAACAATGGCAAGCATGTTCTCCGCTCCTAGATACTCAGAAAGAAGCCTACACCCCAGCCAAGGAGAATGATGAATTGAGTTTAGAGCAAGATCATGAACTAAAGCAACACACATTCATTCTAGTAAATGCACCGACAAGTTCGAGATGATCAGAAATTGTGAGTTTGAACTACCTCTAATTGCAGCCATATCTCATGAGCATTCATGAGACAAGGCTCACTGCTTCTCTTACAACAATCCTAAATATTGGCCTCAAGATATCATCAATTGCAGTAACTTCCAACCAAAAAACAGAGTTTCAGTTACTTGCAACAAAAGGAATTTCAGTTCTGACTTCTGTCTATTGATGACAAACTGTACAAACCTGCTAAGATTTTCATCGTCGACTTTGCCTAGAGTAGCAACTATGCCAACGATGTCCTTGGATAAAGCAAGAATGGGAGCCCAAGTGCCATGAATATTTTTAAGTTGGCACCAAATTCCAGCGGCAGATTTATCATGCTTCAAAAATATTTGCTCAGTTGTTTCATCCTCACCTCCATCGGAAAGGCTACTATCTTCAGCAATAGGTGCAGCAGAAGAATGATACATCCCAAGAATGACTGAGAAATGATCAGTCAGCAAGAAACATGTTAGAAGACACCATAAAAATCAAAGAAGTGGCCACCACGCTTTGCTTTTCCTTTGAGAAACTCTATGACCTCACTCCACTTGATGACATGCATACTATGCTAACCCATTACGAATATATGAGGCTGTCTTAAAGGTCTTGCCTTCTGATTCATTTAAACTCATATTCTGTATCACAAGTGACCATATTGCTAGGAAAGAAGCCAGATTTTGACTTTCATATAAAAAGCTCTGAATGGTTTAATAGGCATCCATGCCACGGGCATCAGATTTCAGATAACATACCTCGCTTTTCAAGAATAGAGTCATATAATATGTTGCTCTGAGCCCTCAGAGATTTTATTTTATCCTCGTGCCATTTGATTTTAAGACCGAGAAACTGCAGATCATTGTGAAGTCTCTACAGAAACACAGGTGAATATCAGTTGGATTGACCTGTTTGATCTAAAAAAGTTACATCCCTGTATTGACTATGTACTAAGTCTATAGAGACTGAAGAGGTCAAAACATTGCGCCTAATAGCGTAGATGTAGATAAATTTACGACTAGTATGACTCTCCAAGAAACTCCCGAGCCATTTCAAATACAAACCTTAGAACTGTTAATTGATGTATATGCCTGTAAATCACCTCCACTTGGCACTCTGCTGTTTGCATTAGCAGATACTTCATTCTGATCAACAACCACCAGCGCCAACGAGTCTTGGCCAGGTAATGCTGTTGTGTTGACAGAAGGATGCAAAGTGGTGGACATCATCAACTAATTATGTGCGCCTTTGCAAACAAATAAGCTGAAAAATGCAGGTCATGCGATATGAAGTAAACTTGAGCTGTAAGTATCAAAATAAGTATATAAACATCACTCGTACACAGAGAAATTCCGGGAGACGGTGCATAATTCAAGTGAAAACATTTGAACTTTTCTTACTTCAGACTGTCAATGGTACCATAATGAGTTACAAAATATGTGCATGAATAGATTATCTTCTCATGTGACTGGAGAACCTGAAGAACAGGATTTTGATACTTGAACTCATAGAGTATCTGCCCATTTCTTTCCAGTAAGGTCAGCAGATCGTCATGATTGCAACAATGAACTTTCTTCGTTGCATCAGAATCAAAAGTTCAATAAAAAGTGTTGAGCTTATAGCAGTTTGCATATTCAACTCGTGTTCCAAAAATGACATGCAGCTTTTCTCATATTGATAAATGGCAAAAAATCTAGGTGACAAATTGGAATGGCGATGTTCCGACTTCAAAATGATCTTCCTAATCAATGAATGTAGCCGATTAAGGGAGGTCATCCACTTTATACCCATATTCACCAACACCCATTCAACGAGTGCTCAGTGCTTTATGCAAAATATGCATTAAATTCCGGCCAATCTCCTAATTTTTGTTGAGATTAAATATACTTTAGCAACTGTGACGACCCGAGCGGCAGTCCTCGGACGTGCGCAAGGAAGGAGCCCCTCTCTTGTCCCACATCGCCTAGGGAGGGAGTCCTAGGCTATCTTATAAGGCCATGGGTTCCTCTAACTGTACATACGCGTTTTCTTAGGGTAGTATGGGCTGCCTCGAGAGGAACAAAACTGTGAGGACTTAGTGTCCAACACAGACAATATGTGTACTGCATTGCAAACATAATTGGGATGTTACAACTTCCAAACATAATTGGGATGTTACAAGTGATTAGTGTTACAGCAACTGCATCGCAAACATAATTACAAGTAACCTCTACAACTGTTACCAGAATTCTTCCAAGTGATCAACCACATTGCCAAATCCAAACACATATTTCCAATTACAATCCGAATTTCCGACAGATAACATCGAACTCCCATGTACACGAAATCGTCCACAGCCAGCTCCACCATGATCGTATACTATTTGCATATTCAAAAATCTTTCGGGGCAATCAAAAAAACCCGAATACCTCCGAAGGTTAAAACGAGGACATGCAAGCACGAAGTAGACACAAAAGAATCGGTATCTTCTGTGACAATGACACAACTTGTCGAGAAATCGAAATTCCCGAGAAAGTCTAGTTAATTTTCCCGTTAGTGGGTACAGCATTTTTTTTCACGGTGATCAAACACAACGCAAGAACAGGTAGCGAAAGATTGCGTCGAGTGGAGTGCGTCGCTCACCTGGCTGTCGTTGTTTGACTGAAACGTCGACATGGCAAGAGGGTTCAGTTGAAAATGGGGTGCGCGCGCGCCTCTCTCTCTCTCTCTCTCTCTCTCACACTCAGGTACGACAGCTCACGAATGGACAGGCTCTCCAAGACCGTGCAGACGAGTAGGGTTTTAAATTCGGACAATTTTGTCAAATCTCAGTATTGTATTTATAATTTTAATTATCAAAAGCAAGAGTTTAATTTTCGGTCGCCTGCATTAATAACTAGGATAAGATACTATATAAAATCCAGATATTTTACTATATAAGCTAGATATTTTCTTATCCTATGATCTGTATATCAGTTTAAATGATGAATATACCCTTTTGTGCTGCCTATGAAAAAACACCACCATTCTTATCATCATTACCTGCCATATCCAATAAAAAGGAAGGAAAATAGAAAAAGAACTCTCAAATCCGACCACTTTTAAAACTTCGCATATTAATTGTAAAAAAGAAATGTCATCGATCAAGATGTAAGAAAGGTTTTCAATTGGAGGAAAATAAATAGGAAAACAAAAATGTTCCTTTTTCTTTAAACCTTGCTCATAACATCAGCAAGTGAGCCAGTGGAACCAAATTATGAAGTCAAAGCAAACAATAACAAGATTGAGCTACTTTTGAATGATTCTTGCATGATAGAGAATGAACATTATTCTCCTCTAAAATTAATACAAACATGAATGCAAGACAGAGACCACCATTGTCACTATTCTTTATTGTTTCAATGGTGAAGGTGACAAGCCAGCACCTTATTGCACTTGTCCAATAACTAGAGAAAAAAAAAATCTTACGACACAACTCTTACAACAATGGCATTAAATGATTCTTTAAATAATGTCAAATCACATACCTCTTCATGTCCTCCACTTACACTCCACTCATTGAATATATGTACTATCAAATTTTGCCTTCATGTCTTCAAATAATTCAACAGTTCAATAAAATCAATAGTTTCTTCATCTTTGATGGTGCATCTAAATGCTGAGGAATTATTCACTATTATTGTGATCCATATTTAATAAGGAAAAGAGCACATGAGATACTAATCAACAAGTGAGATAATAGCAAAATCCAGCAAAACCCCATGATATAACTTTTATCAAACCAATAAAAGCAAAATAAAAACATAATAAGTAGGCCTAGGGTTAGAATGGGAGGGCATAGATCCTTACTGAATTAATTCATGATCATTGCTGGAAATGCACAAACTGAAAATATTGCCAATGGTTTCTCAGATTCATTGTGAAAAAATTAAAAATACACAAATGAAAATGGTAAAAACTGATCATAGTTCCCTATTAAAAAAATAAAAAATGCACAATTCAAAGACATCTACCAACATCAATATCTAAGCATTAAATTAATTTTATCATTCTAAAGCCATAGAATTGAATACGATAAAAAAAATTTAAATAGACTACAGCAACATCGACAAGATAAATCGGTCAGAGAATTTCAAATCTAATTAGAAAGAGAAAGTATGATTGTTTACCTTCGTAGTTTCGAGAAGTATAATTTTCAGATTTTTTTACCCTTCTAGATTCAACATGAGCTAGAGAGCTACAAAGGAGAGAGAGTTTCGTCTTTTTCATTATGGAGGAAGAGAGGCAAAGAATAGGATTTTTCTAGAAAATAGCTTTTATACCATGGGCACCTAAATCTATCTTGGCTTTTATCTTGATTGGAAATGACAAATAGATGAAATGGGTTGGATTTGGGTGAGTCATAAGTGAATTCAACCCAAATTCACCCATTTAACTCACAAAAACCGGAATAAGAACAAGACATGGACAGCAACGGCTTGCAACCGCATAACAGCACGGTATGACAAACAGCAAAGCGGCAGCGAAGGCAGCATAGGGCGATGGCGGTGAGCAATTGAGAGGGAGAGAGGGAGAAAGGCGTGAGAGAGCCAGAGGGAATTTTGGGGTGGGGGGAGAGGGAGAGAATTAGAGGAAAAAGTAGAATCTGCGGAATAAGTAGAAAGAAGAGAGAGAAATGGGCCTTCCAAGTGCAGCTCAATTACTAGACTTATAATGATGAATTTCCTTAACTTGGTGAGCAGAAAATTGATCTCCACCTTGCAAGTGTCACCCTATGCTCTCTTCTTGTCTAAGATTCTTACCCCAAACTAGATTTGTTCCTCCTCCTATTTTCCTACTAAGTGGTGCCTTTCCCTCCTTGCCAGGCCACTAGATTTTTGTCTCATCTCAATTTAATGTCAAGAAGCTAAATTGGTCTCATCCCTAGGAGTTATTAAGGTCTATGTCCATATATTAGTACATTTTTCCAATTAATGCACTAATAGACTAACCTCCAAAATTCTAAGGATGGTTTAAATCCTTGCAAGACAACTAATCCCCCTAATTCATTCCAATTAGGTGTGTAAAGAGGGGGTCTTTTTAGCTTCCAAGTTCACTTTCAAAAATACAAAATCAAGATGATAAGACATAATAAAAAGGACTATATAATTACTATCTTAACGGGACAAAAATATCTTGAGATCATTTACGATTGACACCCTTAATCAAACCGGGTATGTGACTAAGTTCAATTGAAAATGGCCCTAACACAACCTACGCTAATCAAGCGACATTAACAGTGCTCGCATGGCTAGACCTAAACTGAGTTCGGCGTCTGTCCGGGATTCTACGCAAAACCTATGTTTGAGCCTGGCCAATCCATGAATGACCTTCGGTTGTCATGTAATTGTATAGGATCAATTGACTTATCTTGGCTCAAGGTCACACGGAATTGGATTAGGGTCGTTCACGAATGGTATGGTGATCATGCCAAGTCACCCGCAACTAGTATATACTCGAGCTAAATCGATCTATATCCGTCCAATAATCAACTCATGACAGCACGTGATCATCCACATCGATTTTTATGGTCGAATAGTCTTTCATGATCAAACGCCCTGGTCTAATGTAATCCTGATCCCGACGTCACATTGCCCTAAACAGCCAATTGGCTCATGAAAATCTCTAAGATTAACTCACAGCCTATTCTCGTTCTTAGCATACCGATCCTAAGTCCATTTTCGTGCCCGAGATGGGAGTCCAAATCAAGGATGTCACCATTTTATTTTCATCAATTCCTCGTTTGCTGAGATGATTTTTCTCTCCTGTTCATTGAGGTTGCATTACCACTCAAGCGGTTCAAGATATCCCTTTGAAATCTTGCCACAAAATCAAGTACACGAAACTACCATGTTATAAGCCAAAAAAGGACCTTATTTCATCAATGTGCTGGGATCTCTAAATTTAAAGTATAAATTGATATTTTCAGTACATCCTAATTCGATTTGATTCAATTCAATCAAAAAAAATTTATTAAACTGTCGCTGAATCTATGCATATTAGATTAAAAAAATAACTTTTTTTTTCTCATGACATTGTGTGTTTGTTAACAAATCTATATGTTCTCTGGTGCATGCATTTCGATTTTCAAACCAAATAGTTTTATTTGCTCAATTAATAACTTAATTCCATCATTTTCTTATCAACTACTACATATGCGTAAGAACATTGCAAATAAGCCTCTCTAACCTTTTTATTTTCCATCATTTGAAAAATTTCTTATCTGATGTTCCGGGCAGTATATCTTTCACAAAAAGTAATGAAGAAAATGTAGGAGGAAGCACAAATGCTCGCTTAAGTTTGCAGAGCTAGCTCTTATTGATGAGAAGATTCGTATGAACTCCTGAAATTCTCAAGTTTCTATGAACCTCGGGCATTGTCCTTGACGCTGCATCTCGTGGAATCTTTGAAATTGTGAAGTTACGACACGTTAAGAATTTTCGAAGTTAATGGGGACACAAATTTCACAAAAGAACTGTTAAGAGAAGTTATGAACAGATCGTACGTTGAGTTGTCCAGACTAGTGAAAGCATACTACATCCCATTTTTTATAAACGATATTGGGATGAAACAAAGCCAGACGACGGCTCACCGAATGGTTACCAAGATGTCTATCCCCAGATGTTTCTGGAGATACTTTTCTTCTGCAAAGGGAACTCCAGTGGTTCAAGGTCAGTTCACCTTCGTTGTTTGCCAGCTTTCTGTGCTCTTTAATTTGCATTTACATAGTTAGGGTTCTTTATTTTTCTTTTCTGAAGGTGTTAAAAGATAGGAGCGATCCTTCTCATAAAAGTTTGGAACATATTTTTGCCTCTACATGAATAGGCGTCCTTTATTTTTCTGAAGGTACTGGAAGATATTTTTGAGTGATCCATCAACAAAAGAAAGGCAAGCAAAAAATGCTAGGAAGGCTCTGTAGAAAATTGGCAAGATTTGGTCAAAGAGGAAAGCAAATAGATCACGGATACAGTATCATCATGTAGCCTCGTTGCAACTCTCATCACAACAGTAGTTTTTGCAGCGACTTTTACAGTACCTGGAGGAGATGATGAAATAGGAATCCCAATCTCTCCTAGCTTTTGCAGCAACTTTTACAGTATCCGGAGGAGATGATGAAATAGGAATCCCCATCTCTCTAAAGAAGAGCTCATTCATGGTATTCACTGTCGCAAATGTTCTTGCTCTCACTCTCTTCTCCCTTGTCCCGTCTACAATCTGCAGGCAAGAATACGATAGAATCCATGACCCAAAAAAATTGAGAAACCAAAAATTGCATAATCAAGTAACTCAATGGTAAAAAATCATTTCAAAAGCATATAAATAATGCAACTCAATAACAAATCCCACATGCATGTGAACAAAATATATACGGGACCCCACTACCTGAGAATAGACAATTTCTGAGGCCAACGTCAACTCTCAGAAACAATACAATTTTTCAATTAAGCCATATTCAAGATTTTTATGTTGAAACCATCATCCTGTGCACATTAGATGCAGTTCAAAGGATCCAACCAATAAACATACTATCTCTTCACCAAAGTCCACTAAAAAGTACCTGGATAGTTTAAGATGGCTTCCACTCTATCTAGCGATGCTTGCAACTGTCCAGAGTTCATGTTGAATAATGGCTTATCAGTACCAAGACCCCTGTTAAATAAAACACACAACTTGAACCATGGAAAAATTAATAAAAGAGCGACATATGTAATGGAAGTGAATGACCCACACCGTAAGATCACTGTATATTATGAATTATCATACTTTGTACTAGCAGAATTTTAATTCATGACATCAAATAGGTGATAGAAATAGAACTTTTTTGGATGTTATAGCTCATCTAGTTTCTTCCAAGAGCAAAACAGTGGAATTGAGAAGGAAGAAACTTACCCTGTGATTTCTGGAAGAACATAATCGGCCCTCCACCCAAATCGAAAATCTACACCTGGACAAAGTCCAAGAGTGGTCTTGTTTCTAATTCGAGAGACACCATCTCCACCCAAACATGTGGTGAGCTTCCATTGCCAATTAATTGCATTTAACTGAAAATTGTGGCCCACACCAACCTGTAATTTTCAAAGAGTATCAAGCTGACTCCCCAAAAGCATTACCAATCATTGCTCAATAGCCATAGAAGTTCCACACCAGCACAAAACAGAGGTGAATTTAAAGAAGCCTCAAACCTGGAGATTCAGGAATTTTGCGACAGAAATCTTTTTCGAGAGAATGCGCACGTCTTGATGTATAGGCTCATAGACAAATTTCCACAGACGATCTGGGGATAGAGGCTTGAACACAAGCTTTGCTTGAAAATCATTCCTTGGAGCATTGTAAAACTGAATCAAAATGTTAAATCAATAATGTCATAATGAGGCTAGATTCCATAACTGCATTAACTGAATAAGCAAAGTTAAAATCCGGCCTTAAGGCTCCAACAGAAGTTTTGATTGATGGTCAATCCTTGGTGCACTATCAGACAGACCCAAAGTGTCGAGAACCATGAATCATAATGAGTCATAAGGATATACACATATAAATTAAAAACAAATATATTATCAATTGTTCCGCTTAAGCTGAAGTATGGTGAACAAGGTCACAGAAATCAAAATACCCAATGAACTAAAATTGCAGTCAGAGCTTAAATGAAAACAAAAGAGACAACAACAAGAAGAAAGTCTAGGTTCATCCACTTTATCATGTAAATATTACTGACAGAAGCTGTATTAAGGAAATAAGGATGAAGTAGTGAGAACAAAGCCAAGCCAAGCCAAGCAATGTATTTACAGAAATTATATCAAGTAGCATATGTCGATAGAATCTATGTAAATGACTGGAAAGCTGTAACATCCTGTGTGACAGATCTTATACAAGTTTGATTAACATACTCAGCCAAGTGAGTTGAAGCTCATGGAGATCATACAAAGAAAACTCATAAAAAATCCCCTGTTAATCTACTCGACTTCTAACATCTTCACTAATCAAACGTTAGTGACAACTGTAACAAACCTTCATTTAAAACCATGAAAGCATGGATTAATATCTGAACAGTTCAACACTCTCCGGATTCTCGCCTACATGTGAACTGACATCTTGACTTCACAGAGCCCCAAAATGGAGTTTTTACATGGAAGCAAATGAGAAGCCTTGAGTATCTATAGTTCACAAAGTTGCCATGTCAATTTTTCAGGTCAATCTATCTGAAAAACTTAAACTAGATGTAGGCATCATTGAAAATCTTTCAACATTTTCAATTCTCTCCATGTGCATGTTAGAAGAGCAGTTCCTAATTTAGGCAGCCAGAGCAGCAATCTCTGACATCGACTAAACAGCAAAGTTGTGCCAACCGCACACTGAAATATCTGGCACTCATCTTCAAGACCAAAGAACGAGTATGCCAAATCAAATTAGACAGGAACCACATCTAATATGCACACCCAATCAATCTAAGTCACCAACATAGTAACCAAATATAAAACAAACAAGATATTTGCAATTAAAATTGGCAAATGACCTCAAAACGAAACATTTCATTCATTCCTTCCAACCCTTTGGCGAAAAAGGTTTGCTTCATCTACCCAGAGCTCTCTCAACAAAATTTAGCTACTAGATCACCCTTTTTCACTCGTCCAGGGCAATCATACTGGCCAGAGAACAAACTTCAAATATGTGGCAAACACAAACGCAAGCAAAATTCAGAAACATCAGAAGAGACACCTCCAGATTAACACCGACTCGGAGTCCCCGAATTTCTTTCCGAAACTTGAGGACCAACTCGGAGGGCATCAAATCGATGTTGTACCGTTCGTCCCACGAGGTGGGTTCTTCGCTGGCTGGGTTTGGCTCCATGTTCAAGCTCTGGACACTGCAAAAATCAATGAAGAACAGTTCTTTTTAACGGTACAAGAATCGCCAACCCATTTCACTCAAGACCCAGCTCTCCAAATCGAGAATGCGACACTCATCACTAATTCGACACTTCTTCGGGAGACGACACAGCCCACGTGGAATCAGTTTTTTGGGTGCCTTGCCTTGCCTTGCCATGAACGAAGCTGCTCGGCATCTGTCAAATTAACCTCACAGTTCGCGTCAAAACAGGGGACGAGAGTCTGAAGCATACCTTCGAATGGACTCTTTTGGCGACCATCGAACTTTCGCTGAACGGTGAATCAAAATTGGGATGTAAGGTCTCAAGCCATGAGAGGGAAAATGATGGTGGTACCCGGGGAATTTGGGGTTTGCGTTGGCTGAACTATGCGATATCACGTCTCATACGAGTTATGAACGAGTTTCGCTTTAAAAAAGGAGAAATTATTTACTTGGCCAAAAGAATGTTGTTTTTTTTTTTTTGTAAAAGCAAAATAAAATAACAATGACATTATGTTCTGACGTGTCTACATACTGAGTAATCACAGTTAAAAGCTATTAAAAACCTTAAAGTATATCCAATGTGATATATTTACCTTCAAAAAGTTTTGGTATCAAAAATCTCAAACTTATACTTATGTGACATATTTACTTTCCATCAAAATTCTGTTAATGAAAATCATTAGAAATCTACTTACACAGATGCTAGAAAGCAAATAATGTTGACATGGCGTCCATATGATTTAAATGAATAAAAAAATATGACATTTTAGTATGTTCCAAAAGCACAAATTTTGGTTTTTTATGTCATAAGAAAATTTTAAAAAAAAATATAATCTTAGGTTTTTGATATCACAAAAAAAAAAAAAAGAGATAAATATGTCACAATAGGGAAAACTTGGGCTTTTTTGTGATTTTTTCCTTGTTAACTATCATATAAGTGAATGGAAATTATACCGCATTTTGCGAAAAGATTAATACCATTAAATATTTCAAACTAGTCCAATCTTACAAAAGTTCTCAAATTGGTATTAGTGATCCAAATCCATCCTCTACATTTGATCCCGAAGTGATAATGAAGGGTAAATTTTGGGTTAAATGTGTCATAGATACCAATTTGGAATTTTCCGTGAGACAAAAATTTGTGAGGAAATTATTCCATTAGTCATGAACCTATTATATGGATATTAATTTAATTATAAACTTTCCAATTTTATCAATTTAGTTTTAAATCTTTACGTGAAATTTCAATATGGTCATTCATTGATCAATTTTTGATAGAAATCACTAATGTATTTCCTATAGGACAACAAATGATGACTGGATTGCCACATCGGCGATTTCCAACAAAATTTGATAAAAATGACTACATTAAAATTTCACACAAAAGTTTAGGATTAAATTGGTAATATTGAAAAATGTAAAACTAAATTGACATCCATACAATAGATTAAAGATTAGAAAGTTAATTTTCCTTTAATTTGGGCAAATGTGTCATGGGTACCAATTTGAAATTTTAAATGGTGTTAATCCTTCACAAAATGCATAACACAAATATCATGCCATGCCTCTAGAGCTTTTCTTAATGAATTTATAATTTGGTGAGTCGTGATTTTGAAAGTTCATTGCTACAAAGTCAAAAATATCAAAGCTATAGAAATGAAAATATTTATATTTATAATATCCAATTTTAGGATAATAGTTCTAACTAAACATCAAAATTCTATTAATAAGATTCTCATTCCTTGAATAGTCTACTTCCTAGGTGAACCTATAGATCAATTCCCCCCCCTTCCTCATCATGAAAGCTTAGGGAATGAATGATAGTTATTATATGTTATCAAGAACATGTTTAGAACATAAATTTTTTTGTTAGTGCAATTTCATTTTTATATTTTTGGAATAAATTTTTAATCTAGAAATAGATTTAGAACAAAAATAAGAATTAAAAATTTTATATTTTTCATTTTTATTCCATTTTTCTATTTTTGAAATAGAAAAGAAAAATAAAAAATCTTCTCATCATTCCATATCATTATTAGGGTGAAGGGTCTTCTCATCATATAACCTCCTCTTTTTGGACCTTATACCCGAGTAGGACCCCACCTAACCCATCCTGTTTTTCTGATCCGGTTATAGGGTCAATCTTGTTTCCACTAGAACCTGTTTTGCAATCTCCCGATATCCTATACGATTTCGAATTTTATATTAATACGTGAGAAAATAACGTGATCCTCATAATTTGTATTGAAACATTAAGCACTTGTAATAAATAAATACATGAACTTTTTGATTAAATGAAAAATTAAGGATTCACAAGGCTAATTATAATAAATAAAATCATAAGGCAAACAATTAGCAACAAACATGGGTCTAATATTAGTCTTATTCCTATAACTACTACATGAAGATACTCATTTATGTAAGCATAACTCTTCCTACAAAAGAGAAATTAGATGAGCTAATCCATATGATACGCAAGGATTTGGTGGCAATGAACAGCGTCCGTCCATCGGACGGTGCGAGAGGGAGCCGGTGAGGGAGGGAAGCAAATGAGGAAGAGGAATGACAAAGGAGGAATGCCGTGCGTATTTGAGAGAGCCAAAAAGAAAAACGTTGTGTGATTGCGAGAGTAAGAATAGAAATCAGGGGAAAAAAAAAGGGTTTTGGACCTCTACTTACAAAACCAGTTCGGGAACCGGTCCAGGAACCAATTTCCGAGTGGGTAATCACTCGGAACCTATTCCCGGACCGGTTTAAACCGGTTTTGAATTTTGGGAACCGGTTCTCAACCTTGTTTTCGAGTGGGCCGATCCGAGAACCAGGTATACCGGGTTCAGTTGCACACCCCTACTCATTATTAGTTAACCATGCCCACCAACTATCGAGTGCCTCCCCCCACCACTTGTCACCGCTGTTGGAATTTTGTTTGTTAAAACAAAAAAGAATGCTTTTTACTTTGTCCCACATAGAAAAGGTGGGAGCAAGTGGGTCAGTTTAAAAATGCAGGATTTTCCTTTTGTGGTTAAAGGAATGATTGGGTGGGGCTAGATCCCATCATACCCGCGTGCGGGTGCGCGATTTTAGCGCACTTATTTGGCGCACTTTGCACGCCTGCGCGCCCGCGGTTTAATTAGCATTAATTACTTGCTTTTTTATTTATTTAATTTTTATTTTATTTTTTATTTTAGTTCAAACGTTGTCTTTTAATTTGAGAATTTCGGAAATGAAATATAAATGGAAAATTCGAAATTCTATTTAAAATAATAAATAATAAATAAAGAAATTCCGAATTTCATTTGTGTCTTTTCAAGACAACCTTTGGAAAATTACTCATTCGGTTTTATCTTTCCCGAAGGGTTGCAATTGTTCAATTTTCGACTTCTTCCGAAGAGTTGCGTTTGTTTATCCGAACTATTTTCTAAAAGATGTGTTTGTTCATTCCTTTCACGAAGAGTTGCGAGACTATTTCGTATATATATACTCGTCATTTTTCGGATATAAGTGTGTGGTCATTTTTCGAGTCTTCTTTGAGAAAACGACAGCCAATTTTTCTATTGTTTCTTAGAGAGACCCTGAAGAATTACTTGAATTGCTATCAAGTTTTCTCATCCGAGACTTTGTTGTATCCTGGAGGATTTTTGCCGGTGACCATTAGCAACGTTGTGGGGCAAATAAATCCTTAAAGAAAGTGATATCACGCCTCAAAGTCCGAGTTGTTTTACTCGATCCGATTTCATTGTTCTACCCAATTTCGAAGCCATATTTTTCCAACAATTTTAAGGATTTATTTTGCTACAATGGAGTCGGAGACAATCAAGATATGGTCAAACTGGACCGGTTCGATGGGAACAATTTTGTTCGCTGGAGGGACAAGATGATGTTCCTACTCACTGCTCTGAAGATTTCCTACATACTGGATCCTAACTTGGCGCCTATAGAAGATCCTGAGCCTACTGTCGAGGGAGGACAGCCAAGTGCGGAAGTCATCGAGAGGGTCAATAAGGAAAAGAAGAAACGTGCGGAGGATGAACTACTTTGTCGAGGACACATTCTGAACACACTCTACGATCGTCTGTATGACTTATTCACTGAAATGAAGTCGGCCAGAGAAATTTGGAATGCACTGGAATTCAAGTACAAAGCGGAGGAGCAAGGTACCAACAAATATCTAATCGCAAAGTATTTTGATTTTAAGTTTATTGATACTAAACCCTTGCTGGAACAAGTCCACGAATTGCAAGTGATTGTGAATAAGATTCGTGCCCTCAAGATTGAAATTCCGAAGCTTTTCAAGTTGGAGCAATTATTGCAAAATTGCCTCCAAGTTGGAAAGACTATGGAAAAAGGCTGATTCACAAGTCGGAGGATTTTACCTTGGAGCAAATACAAAAACATCTTCGCATTGAGGAAGAGTCACGTTTACGTGATAATTCTGTTTTGTACAATTCCAAAGTGAATGTTGTGGATAAAAAACGGAAACTCGGCCAGAACTTCAAAGTAAAAAGCGAGGGGCATAAATTCAAAAGAACACAAAAGAAGAAAAAAGGTTGCTGTTTTGTTTGTGGCAAACAGGGACAATACGCCAAGGATTGCATTCACCGCAAGAGCTTTGCAAAGGACAAGAACATTCCTGTGGTGAAAGCAGATGCAAATCTGGTTGAAGAAAATTATGTAGCCATGATTTCAAACATGTTTTCGGACATGGAAATTTCTGAAATCAATAATGCGATGGCTATGGTTTCTGAAATTAATTCTACCACTGTCCAATCCGGTTGGTGGATAGATTCTGGAGCAACAGTTCATGTGTGCAAGGACAAGTACATGTTTAAGCAATTTGAAGAGATTGTTGACTCAGATGTTCAAGAGGTCCTGATGGCGAATAATACTCTTGCAAAGGTTGCTGGAAGAGGCATGGTGGAGATAGACTTCACTTCTGGAAAGAAGATAACTCTTCTTAATGTGTTATTTATACCCGAAATTAGGAAGAACCTAGTTTCTATTGATTTACTTTGTAAGAGGGGGTTTCGGGTTTTGTTTGAATCCGACAAGGTTATCTTGTCGAAAAATGGGCTGTTTGTTGGGAAGGGTTATGCCAATGATGGCATGTATCAACTGAGTATCAATAATAATATTTCTAGTTCTCGCTTATATTGTCGAGTCTTCAATTTTATGGCATAGTAGGTTGGCACATATAAATATTCGTTGTTTGAAGAATATGAGAAAATTAGACTTGATAAATTTTAATGGCGAACTTGATAAATGTGAGATATGTGCTAAGTCAAAACTTACTAAGAAGCCATTTCCTAGTGTTAAAAGAAATTCAAATTTGGTGGATTTGGTTCATAGTGATATATGTGAATTTAATGGTATGCTAACACATGGAGGTAAAAGGTATTTTATTACCTTTGTGGATGATTGTAGTAGGTTTTATATGTTTATCTCATGAGATCGAAAGATGAAGCATTTACCATGTTTAAGAAATATAAGGCTGAAGTAGAGAATCAATTAGAAAAGAAAATTAAAGTTCTACGATCGAGATAGAGGTGGAGAATATTTCTTAAATGAATTCTCTTCATTTTGTGAAGAACATGGTATTATTCATCAAGCTTCAGCACCATATACTCCACAACAAAATGGTTTAGCTGAAAGGAAAAATCGGTCTCTTGGAGAAATGGTTAATTGTATGCTTTCAATTCAAAACTACCAATTAATCTTTGGGGAGAAGCATTACTTACTGCATGTTATATTCATAACAGAATACCCTCCAAGAAAGATGACATAACCCCTTATGAAATATGGAAAAGTAGAAAGCCAAATTTGTCATATCTTAAAGTGTGGGAGTGTTTAGCATACTACCGAGTTCCAGATCCTAAGAGAACAAAGCTTGGTCCTAGAGCTATCAAAAGTGTTTTTGTTGGGTATGCTGAAAATAGTAAAGCTTATAGGCTTCTTGACTTAGAGTCCAATGTCATAGTAGAATCGAGAGACGTTGAATTCTTTGAAAATAAATGTTTTACAAGTTCTGAAATTATTGAAAATAATTCAAGATCTATGGAAACTCAAAGTGATTTTCGAGAGAAAGAAACGAATGATTCTAAAGACATGATTGAACCAAGGAGAAGTACTAGAGCTAGGAAAATAAAAGACTTGGGTCCTGATTTTATTACTCATGTTTTTCTAGTTGAAGGAGATGGAGATAATAATGTGGTAAATAAATACCCTTTAGTATTAAATTTAGAAGATGATCCTAGAAGCTTTGATGATGCTATGTCTTCTAGAGATGCTTCTTTTTGGAAAGAAGATGTGAATGATGAAATGGACTCAATTATGTCCAATAATACTTGGGTATTAGTGGATTTACCGAAAGGATCAAAACCTATTGGATGCAAATGGGTTTTTAGAAGAAAATATCATTCTGATGGTTCCATTCAAGCTTTTAAAGCTAGGCTTGTAGCTAAGGGATATAGACAAAAAGAATGAATAGATTATTTTGATATATATGCTCCCGTTGCACGTATAACTTCTATTCGAGTTCTTTTTGCTCTAGCTTCCATTTATGATCTCTGTGTTCATCAAATGGATGTTAAAACTGCTTTCTTAAATGGAGACTTAAATGAGGAAATTTACATGGAACAATCGGAGGGTTTTGTTCTTCCTGGAAATGAAAGAAAAGTATGTAAATTGATTAAGTCTCTTTATGGACTTAAGCAAGCTCCTAAGTAGTGGCATGAAAAGTTTAATTCGGTCATATTGTCAAATGGTTTCATCAATAGTAGTGCTGATAGGTGTATATACTCTAAATTCACTAAAGACTATGGTGTCTTAGTGTGCTTGTAGTTGATGATATGCTTATCTTTGGAACGAATATGACTGGAATTAATGAGACTAAGAAGTATCTAACTTCCATGTTTAAAATGAAGGATTTGGGTGAAGTAGATACTATCTTAGGTATTAAAGTTAAGAAAAATAGTGGGGGTTATTCTTTAAGCCAATGTAGTTATGTTGAGAAATTGTTAAAAAAAATTTCAACATCTTGGTTTTAAAGAAATAAGTACTCCATTTGATTCTAGTATTAAATTAAATTATAATACCGGTAGAGCGGTGGCACAACTAGAATATGCAAGTGTAATAGGGTCTTTAATGTATGCGATGCATTGTACTAGACCCGATATTGCTTATTATGTATGCAAGTTGAGTAGGTATACTAGTAATCCAAGCACTGAACATTGGAGAGCTATTACTAGAATTTTTGGTTATCTTAAGAGAACTAAAAATTTAGGATTGTTCTACAATAATTATCCGGCTGTATTAGAAGGATACACTGATGCTAATTGGATTACAAGTGTGGGAGATGAGCGTTCCACTTCTGGATGGATTTTCACATTAGCTGGAGGTGCTGTATCTTGGGCGAGCAAGAAACAGACATGTATAACTCACTCAACAATGGAATCTGAATTTATTGCTTTGGCGGCAACTGGGAAAGAGGCTGAATGGATTAGAAATTTGTTGTTGGATATCAAATTATGGCCTAGTCCTATGCCTCCTATCTCTATCCACTATGATAGTCAGGCCACTTTGGCAAGAGCCTATAGTAGCACCTATAATGGTAAGTCTAGACACATTAGTCTAAGACATGAATATGTGAGACAATTGATTAAAGATGGTACCATAACAATTGTCTATGTGAGGTCAAGTAAAAATCTTGCCGATCCTTTGACGAAGGCTTTACCAAGACATATGGTAATAACGACCTCACAAGAAATGGGGCTGAAACCCTTTAATTGAAATCACCAATAATGGTAACCCGACCTTTTTCTAGAACATCACTAGTTACAAGGTTTAATGGGTAAGAACAAGTTATTGAATGTGATTGTTTGATACTGACGTAGCCCTGATATGAGAAGTCAAGTATCGTCACATTACGTTTTGCAGGCTGAATTGAATTCTTAATGAAGTATGATACAAGTTTGTAGTGTGTTGATAGTAAAAAACACATGGTAGATACTTCACCTATATGAGCTTAGAAGTGGTGCCGCTTCTTACGAAAGTTAGGGTTGCTTTCTAGAGAGCTCATGAAACAGGATCAAGCACAAGGCCATAATAGTGCGGAGTAATATAGAAATTCTCGCTGAAACAAGAGGTTAGTATATGTGTGGTATGTCCGGTTCTATTACATAAAAGTACAAGTTTAAAGCCGAGCTACTTGTCACTTTGATAGAGCTTTGATATACTTGCACTAAGTAAAAGTTTAACTCGAAAGAGACCTTTATGTATGTATATTAATCTTACTGAAACTTTGGCTGTATGTTTTTTTAAATTTTTTTTTTTAAATCTTTGTTTTACAAACAAAGTGGGGGATTGTTGGAATTTTGTTTGTTAAAACAAAAAAGAATGCTTTTTACTTTGTCCCACATAGAAAAGGTGGGAGCAAGTGGGTCAGTTTAAAAATGCAGGATTTTCCTTTTGTGGTTAAAGGAATGATTGGGTGGGGCTAGACCCCACCATACTCGCGTGCGGGTGCGCGAATAATTGCGCGATTATTTGGCGCACTTAGCGCTTAGCGCGCCCGCGGTTTAATTAGCATTAATTACTTGCTTTTTTATTTATTTAATTTTTATTTTATTTTATATTTTAGTTCAAAGGTTGCCTTTTAATTTGAGAATTTCGGAAATGAAATATAAATGAAAATTCGAAATTCTATTTAAAAAAAAAAATAAATAAATAAATTCAAATTTCGTTTGTGTCTTTTCAAGACAACCTTTGGAAAATTACTCATTCGGTTTTATCTTTCCCGAAGGGTTGCAATTGTTCAATTTTCGACTTCTTCCGAAGAGTTGCGTTTGTTTATCCGAACTATTTTCTAAAGGACGTGTTTGTTCATTCCTTTCACGAAGAGTTGCGAGACTATTTCGTATATATATACTGTCATTTTTCGGATATAATGTGTGGTCATTTTTCGAGTCTTCTTTGAGAAAACGACAGCCAATTTTTCTATTGTTTCTTAGAGAGACCCTGGAGAATTACTTGAATTGCTATCAAGTTTTCTCATCCGAGACTTTGTTGTATCTTGGAGGATTTTTGCCGGTGACCATTAGCAACGTTGTGGAGCAAATAAATCCTTAAAGAAAGTGATATCACGCCTCAAAGTCCGAGTTGTTTTACTCGATCCGATTTCATTGTTCTACCCAATTTCGAAGCCATATTTTTCCAACAACCGCCACCTACCTATTGCTTTGACATCCATCATCATCACTCGCCATTCTCAATCGCTAACTTGGATGTTAATTGTCTTATGTGACATAGTTGACACTCACATCAATAATCTTTAATAATATATTTTAGTTTTTTTCTTTATTCTTGTTTTTTTACTTTTATTTTTTCTTCTTCACTTTTCTTCTTACTTTGGCCACTAAAGGTGGTTAGGCCCTCGCCAACCACTGACAAGGGCTGCGACGTCCCTACCGACTGGAGGCAAGGGTCATGCGCCTCTCTCCATCTCACTCGTGGCCACAATGGCCTTCTAGGCAAGACCTCACTTATGGATATGATGGCCTATTGGGTGAGGGTTGCAATCACTAGTGAGGGCCTAGGCTAGGCTTTCACTAGGCTGCCTAGCAACACTCGCTAGCCTCCGTATAAAGAAGATAGAAGAAAAGAAAATAATAATAATAATTTTTTAAAAAAACATATTAAAATATTATTAAAAATTATATACGTTAAGATTGAGTCATATAAACAGTGTTTATGCAAAATTTGATTTATGTTTGAATTGGTAAAATACAATAGAATTTTATTTTTGGACAATTTTCCTCTTCTCTTTTTTTGACAATTTGCCAAATAAACAAGCCACTTTATCTTCTCTTATCATTGGCAAAAAATTGAATGACAAGTTGTTTAACATAGATCTCTTGTTGTTTGAAAAGATATTCAATTGAAGAAAACAAACAAAAGTTCAAGTACTTGCTGTGTCATTCTCCATTGATAAAGTCTAATTTTTCCCTAAGAGTTCTTCACATTAACAAAGTCTATTTTTCACAGGGTTGTCTAGTTTTTCATGGGCCGGATCAATGGGCTGGTTGAGCTAGAAATCAGGCTAAAAAGTTCTCGACCATAATTCCCAATGATTCAAAAAATTGTTAGATTTTATTAATAATTAGGTCTTGAGTTGGCCCAAGAGGGCTATTTAGGCAGGCTTGAGCCGAAGCAGGAAATTGGTTTACGAAAGATGCCCGGTTTGTGCTTGAGACCTTGTTAGCTCGACTAGCCTTAAATGGATGGCCAGGCCTATCATAAAGTCTACTTTAATGTGTCCTTGAGAAATACTAATATTTCTAATGCTTTGTGATAAGGAAGTGCTTTTAGCCACTTTGGAATACATAGGACACCTTAACTGTTTGAACATGATTTTCAATAATGTATGAGCGAGCACATTCAAATTTCCTTAACTGGAGGGAGTTTAACATGGTAACTTGACATCCTTAAAGTGACAATTTTCTTTCTAGGCAAATTGTTGCTCAAAAGTCATATAGGACCCCAGCCATTTCTAGTATATCCATCAGAGTACAAAACCTACCATATTTGAGTGATTTAACTTACCAAATTCACACATTTTCATATATTCGTATCTTACCAATTAGGTTTGCTTAAAAGTGGATGTGCAAGAAGAATGTATAATCAAACAACATGCTTTATTTCAACATTATAAGCAACATGGGCTCACTTATTACGATATTAAACCACGTTATTTTAAAGACATTGAACTTTCCTAAGAATCAATCCTAGAAGGATCATCGGAATTGTTGTTGTGAGAATCAGTCGCGCGATCTCCAATGGATTGGATCAACATCTTGCTCAATTCTTTGAAACTTCTGTTGTGAAGTTTCAGCTCACCAGGGAAAGTTGCTCGATGGGTTCCTCCCACCAGCCTTTGACCGGACATTTCTCTACCTCTCGCTGGAGTTCAACCCCGCGCTTTCTTTCAGCCCTTATTTTCTTCTCCAATTCCAAGTTCTGTTCTTATAGCTCACGTAGGTTGGCCCCTGGTTCATCTTGAGATTGCCTAAGAGCATGAGAAGCCGATGTGCCGAGATCTTTGACCCGGCCAGTAATTTTAAAGCCACGAGAGCAATTTTTCGGAGCAGCCTTCTTCTGAGTTTTGTCCATAGTCGTAATGTATGTGGGATCGTCTTGTATTACTCTCGCACTAGCACATGATTGAGTGGACATTAGCTACAATTTATAGGGCCGTGACACCAAATCAAACCAATCCATGTCTCGTTCTACAACTGGTTAATTAAATTTTCCATGTACATAGCATATTCAAGATAAAAAGTTCTAAATTAATAAACTTTCCTATTTTTAGATACGTACTCAATCTTTCATCTTGCTTGTTTTATATTTCTTCACCAATTATGACCACACCTAAAAATTATCCATGAACTTATCTAATTTTTAACAGGCCTAATTCCCCCCTCCCCCCAAGAAAAGAACCAACTTTATCTTGAGGGACAATTCTAGTTCGAACTTTTTTCGTTCAAATCTGGCTCCATTGACCTGGGCTCTTAATTGTCCAACGTGACGATTCCACCTCAGCAATAAATTCACATAGCAAGACTTAAAGAACTATTCATTGTCTTATTTTCTAAGTCACAACTTTAAAAATAACGGTGAAATTATTTATAGTCTCCTTTAGTTCACTAATAAGTCAAAATATCTCTAAATTGAATCTCTCCGTCTAGCTTTTGCCATTTCGTCATAATATGAAGTTGTTGAGCGCCACCCGTTGAGAGGCGTCATGGATAAAATCCGTCAAGCTCACGACCAAAACCCTTTTTTATAAAACAAGCTCAAGCCCTCCTCCCGAAACTTCAAAGTTTGCTTTGAATGGACATTAATCGATTGATCTCATTTAATATATTGGGCTCTAGTGATGGACACTAATAAATTGATTTTGTTGGGAAGTATAGTGAAGTAGATTTTCAAGTTGTGCCCAGCCAAAGTGCTTGTAACAATCTACAAGATCTCAAGCTTTGATTAACATAGGCCAAATTTGGGGCTCTTGTAATAGTAGGTGATTTTTATTGAGACAAAAAAAAAAAGTTTGAGCCAGAATTGTAATTCAAGATAAAGTTGGTGCTTTTTTTTTTCTTATAAGTATTAGCCCATTTTTAATAGGTACCAATGATACAAATTTCTTGGTATGCACTTTAAAGATTAGGGATGATCGATTCTAAGGTGAGTAGGTAGTTAAAACCTGAAATCTAACCAATTATAACCAGTTCCCAATTTTTGGATCCTAAAACTTACTTTGTTTTTCTGGTTTAGTTTCAAGATCTATCCAAGGACTTACTTTATTTTTTTTGTTCCTTTTTTCGGTTCATTTTTTACGCAGCATAATAGACTATGAGTAACAAAATGATTTAAAATAAAAATTGAACAATAGAAATTCCTATATACCAAAATCAACAATCTATAAGATAAATACATAACATAATTATAAAATGATAAAAATTTCAAACTATGTAGCATAAAACATAAATTATAAAACTCAATTCCCTATTTGTCCATAAAAATTTAGGGGTAGAGGAGTGCTGAGGTTAGAATTTAGGGGAAAAAGAAATTAGGCTGTGGCTTTTTAGCTTATAAAATCAATCCAAAACCAATTTCGAGATAGGGTGGTTCAGTCCAGGTTCTCGAGTGGGTATTTACTTAGAACCTGTTCCCGGATTAGTTCCAAAAATTTAGAATCTGTTCCTAAATGGAATTGATTCTCCGACCTGTTTTTCGAGTGGTTCAGTCCGATTCTTGGGTAGAACCGGTTTGGCTGCAACCCCTACTAAAGATGATTGGAAGAGCATATTTGTGTAAAACAAATTACATTTTGTTACAAAGAAAATGTAATGCCCGAGAGTAATATCCTTATTTACAAAAATCAAATAAATATGAATCGATACTATCAATAAGAGATTGCGTCACTAAAGGTCATTGTATTTTTCCCCAAAATTCAAAATTGTTTCTCTATTTTTTTTCTTTTCCGTACATTCAAAATTAAATCCATTGTTTGTTACCCTCTCTCTCTCTCTCTCTCTCTCTCTCTCTCTCTCTCTCTCTCATCGAAACATCAATTGATATTCATTGTTAGGTAGTCCATTTGGAACTAATGAGCATGTTTGTTCAAGTGAAAATGTTTTCTGCAAATTCATTTTCGGACTTTCACACATTTGATTTATTGAAAATGATTAATCAATTGTAAAGTAAATATTCGTGCTTTGAATTAAGAAAATGGATTTCCTAGTCTTGGAAAGGGAAATCATTGTCCGAAGAACAAAAGTCACCTAACGAACGTTCTTATTCACTTTGTTGACTTTTCTTCTAGTGAAATGCTCGTTGAAAGTCGACAAATCGAACGCGCATTGTTGCAAATATAAATAAATTAATGGACAACAAAAAGTGATGAACGAATAAAAACAACCGCCGAAGAGAAGGCCTCAAATCCGATTCGGTAATGTTTCGAAGACTCAGTCCAGCCCATTCTATTCATCGGACTAGTCAGTCAAAGCACATCAATGTTGGTCTACTTTTGACCAATTCAATTAGGCCCAGAAAAAGCCCATTACTCAATATATCCATGTTAATTCCCCCATCTCGGCCCATTATCCAGTGATTATCGTCGTCGTTCGTAAGAAGCTCCGTCCGACCCTGTTTTGTGACCGTGAAAATTGAAGAGCCGCATTCTCACTTGAGATTCCTCTACAAGCTCCGATTTCCTGTGGGTGGAACATTTAAAAGCTTTGACCGACTTCATTGCCAAGTCTTTTTCTTTTTCTATGTTTTGGTGTGATCTTGAAGAATTTCATGGCATTCGTTGAAACCACCGCTTACCATGCCACATCACATCCGTGCTCTTCAATCGAGATGTTTTTGCGCTTGAGCTTCAAATCTATGCTAATGCCAGCAGTTAGTCCAGTAAGGACTCATTGAGCCCTCTCACCCTCAATGGACATGCGAAGTTTTTTATGTGACCAAAATAGTTGAGCAGAATAGAGGAAATAAGAGATCGGTAATAAACTGTCAATCTCTAAATCATTTCCTGCAAGATGATAAGTTTCCTCTGCCTAAGAGAAAGGCTTTGTTTTCATGTCTGACTAATGCCAAAATCTACTCTAAGTTTGATCTCCAGGCGGGAATTTGGCAACTTGGAATTCAACCTAAAGATTGCCACAAGACAGGATTTTGCATTCTCAATCATCATTATCAATGGAAGGTACTCCCTTTTGGATTAAAAACTACACCTTCTATCTTCCAAGAAAATCATGTGCAAGATTTCCAATCAATAAGTGCTAGTTCTCAAATTCCAATTGATGATATCCTATTATTCAATGTCACTGTAAATTACTAGTCTAGTTTGCTCATTTTATCAAGTAGTATGGCATAACGCTTTCACAAAGCAAGATAGTGATAGCTTAGAAAGAAATTGAATTTTTTTTGGAATGCATCTCAAGGATAGTTCTTACTATCAATGGGAGCAAATTACCAAAGATTTACTGAAATTTCCTAATGAGAATTTATCCCCTAAGTAAGTATAACAATTCTTGGTATTGTTAATTACTTGAGGGACTTTGTGCCAAAAGTTTCAAAATTCATGCATCCAATGTAAAAGATACTCAAGAAAGATCCCCCATCTGGGGAAAATCTTAGACCATTGTGATTAAAGCTCTAAAGAGAAGCTCCATAATATGCCTCCATTGCAAATTCCTTTCGATGTTCAAAGGATTCTCCAGACATATGCCAGAACTAAATATTGAGCAACCATTCTCTTAGAAGAAATTGAAGTTAAGAGGCGTATCTGTGGATTCAAAAGTGGAACATTCTCATATGCTGCAATGCATTATCACTTCATTTTAAAGGAAATCTTAGCCGTTAAGTATGAAATTAAGAAATTTAAATTCTATTTTATTGGCTATCATTTTCTTGTTGAAATGGATATGTCTTCCTTCAACTAGATGATGAAATTTAAACAAAAGCAATTGCATCATCCACAACTTCTTTGATGGGCAAAATAATTTTCAAAGTATTCTTTTGAACCCAAGCATATTAAAGGAGACAAGAATGTCCTTGTAAATCTTCTTTCCAAACTCAAGGAAGATTCCTCATTGTTCATGTTAGTTTCCAGAAGTCCAATTGGTGGATTTCGAACACAAAATATGAAACCCAGGTTCCCTAGAGTCCAACACTCTCTTTGATAATCTCATAACCTCATGAGGGAATATCAATATAATGTCTTTAGGAAATATGGTGGGCAAGCCTTTAATCAATTGACATGCAGTTGGATTATCCGTTCATTCATCCTTTGTCCTATTTTGTAGATGATGAATTTTTGGAACAACTCAAATGGTTTTACCAATATGCATTTGATTGTTGTACTTTGGCCATTCAGTTTCCAACAGCAAAAATGCCAAAAATTATCCAACTAAGCAATCTAAGAAATCGGCAATGGCGATGGTGGAAGGTACTACCACTTTGTAGAAATGCTTTATTGGTTTAAACCCTTAAGAGCATGGAATCCTTTTCCACAAAACAACCGAGAGCATGCTGGTCAAATCCAAAGCTGCACACAATCATTTTCTTTTATAGGCCATGGGTGTACGTCAAATCACATAGCAACGTTTCTAGGAACTCGATGAATCTAGGAGTTTCGACCTATAAAGCTCAAGATGTTTCTGCCAAATTTTATAGAACGATTTCTTGTTGTATTGGACCTAATCTACGAGATTACAGAAAAATCCACCGAGTCCTTTGTGAGACTAATTGCACCATTCCTTAAGGAGTTTGGTTAGATGATAATATTGATGTACCTTGGGTTTATTCTTGGAATTCTCTTAAGACTGGACCTTCGATTAAAATTGCTCTAGCAGAATTCAGAAAGGACAATCTAGACCAACCATCATCATGACAAGACCCATGGTGTGGACCACTCTCCCAAGATCTTTTGATTCCGGATCGTCATCATGTCAAGGGAGTCTATCATCATTGATGGATTTGGACAACTAGCCCAAACCAATAATGCTTGGAACGCATCTATCTCTTAATGTACAAGATTCTACAATAAAACTTAATACCGACAAATATTTCATTAGGATCTAGAGATGTCCCACCAAATTTTTATTAGTCTACTCTTAAAATGTCATAACTAGAGATCCTCCCCCAGGATTTTAGTGACCTCCAAAAGAAAGTGTAGAAGAATGAAGAAAAAAGGGGGACTGGAAAGCTGATACACGTCGTTTTAAAAAAGGGAAGCTCATCTCCTTCATCATCAGATAGTGTATTAATAGTGTGTCATAAATATCACATTGATTAGTCACACGTTGTTAATATTTCATAATGGGTCATGATGATTAACGTTTTAAGATGAGTCATGGTGATAATTTCATGATGTAATTAATGTTTTGATGTGAGTCATGATGTTTTAATTAATGTCTTAAGATGACTCATGGTTAAAAGTCATAGATGTCTTAGTATGAATCATATGTTTTTATTAAGCATAAATATGCATGTGCCATCAATGATGTAATCTTACTTGTCTTTTCTTTCCTTTATGCCTATTAAAGGCATGGTATTCGTAAAATATTGAGACAAGACTAACCTTTATCAATAAAAGTGTGCGTTTGTATGCTCAAATCATGCAAATCTAATCCTCTATTTTTCTCTTCAAATTTTTATTTGGTATTAGAGATCTTAGAATGGTAAGATGCACCTTATCTTGGTAGTTATCTTGGTAATATGCTATGCATTTGCCTTCATAAGAATCTTGTGCATCAAAAACAAAGGCTAGAAATCCTTATTTTTGGGATGAGAGTTTAGTCGGATGCTAAGAGTCAGTCCCAATTGGATAAGGCCTAAGAGAGGCTTTGCAAGAGAACTAAATACATACATTTGCTAACTTCTTGTTTTCAACAAAGTCCCTTTCATGGACAATGCTTAGCTTTGGAACTCCAAACTTAAGCATGCTTAGGTGGAGCTGGAAAGGTGCCCACTTGTCCGTTAAATGACAAAATCGTGAGGGTTGATATGAGATTGGTCAAAACGAACAATACTTCAAGTGAGTTAAATCTAGGCAATACTGTATGTATCAAAATAGGACCCCTTTTGTTGATATATGGCTCAAGGACAATCCAAACGGAAGCTAGTAGGCCTACAATGACTTGGGCAAATGAGAGCGGGGAGTGGTCACCGAGATTAGAGAGCCTGGATAAGGAGCACCTATCGGTCCCTCTTCTCCTTATGTATAGAGATCTAGAGTACCCATCTTTCCTCCTTTCATCTTATCTATAGCAGAAGTACTAAAAGAATCTTATATAAAAAATGGAGCATCTGCCTCCTATCTTCTCACCACTTTATCTTTTTGGCTTTGCTATTGAATGTTCATCCATTTCCTTGATCACACTCTCTTTCCTTCAATGTCTCCTTAAGAAGGACAGGGAAAAAAGAGGCTTTGTTGTAGCATTGCGGTACCAAAGCATGCAAAAATGAGGAGGTTGATAAACTTAGTTTGGAGATCGGGAATGGAGACTCTAATATACATTGCATAATAAGCGAAAACAAATGGAAAGGCGGGAGATGTTAGAGATGTTTATATGGAGCCTTGATAAGAATAAAACCCCCTTCAAGCTACCTCTCCTTCGGTAAATGCGTAAATTAGATTCTTCCCTTCAAAGCGCAATCGAATTCCCTGTGTTAAGCATATGGGTTCTGAAGCCCAATGAGCACATTTAGATGACTACCTGAATCAAATAGAAGGCACTTTCCCATTTGACTAAGCTTCTAGAATGACAAAGGGGGCAGAAACTAATCAAACAATGCATCGAATGGAAGGAGAGCAATTCTAAGATGTGCACGGGCGCACGCGTGAAAGAGAAAACTAGAATTAACTCATGAATGCACCTTTTGATGTAATAATAATGTTTACCTTTGGAACTTCAAAGTTAAGCATACTTAAGTGGGAGCACTCCCAAGATGGGTGACCTCTTGGGTACACTCACCCATATGTCAAAAAATAAAACTATGAGACTTGATATGGGAAGGGCCAAAGTGAAAAATACCTCAAGTGAGTTAAATTCAAGCATCATTGTGAAATCTCCTACGTGATCGAAAGATTCAAGGAGCAAGCAATTTGAAGAGGTTGTAGAGATAGAAAAGTAAAGAACAACAGTCTAAGATGAGGTCGTCACCAAAAATGTGGAGGCCAAGAAGGTTAAGGCGAGGAAGAAGGAGAAGTCCTCGAGCTAGTCGAGTGAGAAGTCAAGGAGTGTGGAAACCAAGAAACCCAAGAATGAGGTAAGACGCAAATACTTGCATTTGTTTAATGGTTGAGGAAAATTCAGATTTTAAGGATGAAATTTTTTTTTAAGGATGATAAATTGTAATATATGGTTCCATTGACTCAGTAAAAAAAAGGATAAGAGAACGTTGAAAAGTCAAAGGAGGAGGAAAAAAGGGGCGCTCTACTCATGCATAAAAGGGAAGCGCATGCAAAGAGAGAAACGCTTGGGAAAGAAAGAAAAGAGAAAAAGGGAAAGAAGAATAAAGAAAGGGATATAAAGAAAAGGGGTTTCGCACATACATGTCATGGAAGCCTTGCCAAGCTGGAGTTACTTAGATTCGCAATGCTCGATAAGTATTTGCACATCTCCTTCTTCCATTTAGAGTACTTTTCAGAACTATGGCTTAACTTCAAAGTTTTGTGAAATTCAAGTTACGAGATCCGATTTTTGAGTTGTTGACCTATGAGATTTTGTGTAAATGGTGGATTATGATGATGTAGAACCATGGGATTTGATGGGAGTCATTATAGAGCAACATTTTAGTCAGAACAAAATTTCAGAGTTTCGCATTTGAGTTCCACATTGCGTTTAGGTTTGAATAATTGCTTCGAGTGAGCAATCTATTGTCATATATAAGTAGTTTTGTTAGCATTTAGGCATAGTTTGACCGATTCATTATTTTTGTAGTAATTTATTTTAATGTCAATTCATGTTTAATTGTTAGGATTACAGGATCGCCCGCACATATAGTTGTGTTGTGAGGATTCCTAGGTAAGTAGTACTGAAAGGGCATTGGTTTAAACAGTTAATGTAATCAAGTCTTGAGATTCAGATCTAATTGTCCAGGAAATGATATATCTTCCCATATCTCACTTGGCTCCTAGCTGACCCAACAAGCAAGTGGCAGCTCTTAATTATGTTGAATTCGTATATGATTAATCAACTAAAAATGAAAAATCCCAGCGTCATGAGGCAAGGATTTTAGGAGAACCCACGTTGATTCTCAACATGACACTACCTTTTAACCTATGTCCTTGGACCACTCAAGATGGTCTTGACAAGGCTCAATCAATTTTTCACCTTAAATAAGGTGCACTCTTGTTCGTTCTTCGGTTATTTTCTTTGCTTTCTTCAGGTTCACTCTTCTTTACCACTATTCTACATCTTCATTGAGGGTTCAACTCTTCTCCATTGAAATGAGCAATGAACTCACTCTACTGGCTAGAATAGACATGGCAACTAGAAGCATTGCAAAACAACTTGGTGTCAACCCACCTCCTTTTGTGGAGGTGGGCTGCTCAATTGGATTAGTCATAATAGTGAGAATATTGAGAAATGGATAGTCTCTCAAGGCTTAACAGAAAGTGAAGTCATGCCACTAACAAATTGGAGAGGTTGCTCTCTACAATAAACAAGTTGAGTCAAAGGGGGTGCATGATAAAAATTATTTCTGTTCCAAAAATGATTTTTCTATTCCAAACCAATTTTGGAACAGAAACTTGTTTGATAACGCTTATCAAATTTTCTATTTCGGAATAGATTTCTATTCCGAAATAGAAATGGAGGAGAAATCGAAGTAGAAATTTTCTACTTCGATTTCTTCCAAAATCAATTTCGATTTCTCCCAACCCTAATTTCACTCCTCTCCCTCGTACACCTCTTCTTTGCCTCATCCTCCGCCTCTTCTCTGCCTCCTCCTCCTCCTCTGCTTCGCCTCTGCTCCGCCTCTCTCCGCCTCTCCTCCGCCTGTGCTCCGCCTGTGCTCCGCCTCTCCTCCGCCTCCGCCTCCGCTCCGCCTCTCCTCCGCCTCTGCTTTGCCTCTCTCCGCCTCTGCTCCGCCTCCACCTCCGCCTTAGCCTCTCCTCCGCCTTTGCTCCGCCTCTCCTCCGCTTCTGCTTCGCCTCTGCTCCGCCTCTCCTCTGCCTCTATTCCGCCTCTGCTCCGCCTCTCCTCCGCCTCTTCTCTTAATCATCCACATTTGCTCGCGAATCCACCCCCTCGCCGCGACCCACTGTCCCCGCTTGTTGTCTGAGCACCCCTCGGCAACAGATCTCCTCCGCCTCTGCTCCGCCTCTTCCTCCTCCTCCTCCTCCGCCTCCGCCTCTCCTCTGCCTCTGCCTTTGCTCCGCCTCTTCCTCCTCCTCCGCCTCTGCTCCGCCTCTCCTCCGCCTCTTCTCTACCTCTCCTCTTACTCATCAAACGAATTTCTATTTCTGAAATAGAAATTTTATTCAGTTATCAAACAAATTTTTTTCCTCAGAAACTCGTCCAGAAATAGAAATAGAAAAATTCATTTCTGTTCCAAAAACTATTTTTGGAACATAAATGTTGTCATGCGCCCCCAAAATAATTAGATATTTCTAAACTTTTGAAAGTATTTGGCCAATAAGGGTATATTTGTCAATTTCCCTTATTATTCTATTTATGGTAGCAATGAGGGAGATATTGTAATTTTGACTTCTTGACTTTATTATAAATAAATAACTTAGAATTACATCGTTCTAACCAAACATTTAGTTATAGTTTTTCGTGTTTTAACATGAACTCTACAAAGAAGTGATGGCGGTTGATAATTTTGATGAAATTGCACATGGCTTTGATTATCCAGTGGACAATGAGGGAGCTGCAAAAGCATTCATTGACAAAGAGTGTTAAAGCTGAAAAATTATGGCTTGAAGGCATCTTTGATAGAAGAGAAAATGGATATTGACCTAGAGTAATTGACGAGATCGAAATCATTTTTAAAATAACATCAGAATACCATAAGATATTTTTGTCACAATATTTAGCACACCATCAAATAAATGAAAATTAATCATTTTTCTCAAAAATAATTTTTATGGAAAGTATTTTCCTTTATCATGAAAATTTTCCCCAAATAAGCACACCATAATAAGAAAATGTTGATTTTCATAGAAATAAGTGTGCCCCAAACCTTAAAATTTTTCAGTGGAGTGAGAAAATAAGTACACAAATAGAATATTAAAAATAATAATAATATGTTATAAATTCCAACTCATAAGTCATAAATTTAAATCTATAAACGGAGAGGGGTTATGTATATATAAATAGCATGTAAATTCTGTAATTAAAATGATCGTAGCACATTTTAAGAGTTTATATTAGATAATTCAATTAATCGTGTCTCGAACACTTTTTTACTATATCCTTTTATTTTAACAGTGAGAAATTTTAAATGAGAACAAAATGTTTAACAGCACATTTTCCCCCTTTTATGTCGGGTCGGGTCGGGTCGGGGGTCGGGTCGGAATGTGAGTATAAGCAGCGCAATTTACATTTTAACCCCGAAAAGAGGGGCCAACGATAAACCCCACTCCCGTTCTCACGCTCTCCTCCTTCCTTCTTCCTTCCCCCTGCTTCTTCTCGCCTGTAGCCGGAGCGAAGACGCCGGCTGCTGCTGCTCCAATCCCGCCTCCGCCCCGTCAAACTCTTCTCGCTTGCCCTGCACACCTTCTCCTTCTCCTTCTTCTTCTTCATCGCCTCCCTTCACAGTTGGAATCTCGAATCTCCTGCTTGCGCCTTCCCATTGAATCACCACCGATCGTGTCCCACCACCATCTTCGGGGCGGCTTCGTCCCACTCCTCTGCTTATCGTAAGCCCCGTTCCGATCTTTCAATCTTAACATGTATTAGTCTGTCGGGACGGCTTGCTGGGTAGGTTTGGTTTCTTGCTCGTTTCGTTCCTTCTTGGGGTTGATTTCGAGGTCTGTCATCGTCTTTGGATCCAAATCGTGATGCATTACAGTTTCGGCAAAGTGGGTCTTTTCCTCTTCTTTATGTGATTGTGTTTCGATGGTATTGGCTTTGAAACTGTGGATGTTGAGTTGGGTTTTCTGTTTCTTGAGGTGTGCGCTCTTTCTTTTTGCCGCTGATGATTGTAACTGTCGCGTGTTTTTTGCCTTTAAGTTTCGAGCCGCAGGTAAAGAAGGAACCTAATTACTCAAGTGTAGTGAGTGAAATGAGGTTTGGAATCCTAAGAAACATCATCCAACCGCTGTCCAGAACCCTGCAACCCCACACATTCGTCTCTTCGGCGACGAACCCATTTCGGGTCACGCCTCTTGAGACTAATCCCCAGATCCTCCATGGTGGGAGCTCGCTGTTGAAGCTACTGGCTCCGTGGAATCAAGCGTTCTCTCACTTGCACAGCTTGACCGACACGCGATACCCCAAGAGAAGGCCTGTTGACAAGCCCCGTCGCAAACGGGCCAGCCTGAGACCCCCAGGTTTGTCTACTCTCCTTCTCTCTCCCCTTATTCAATGGTGTTCGTTTATATGTTCTGCAATTGATCAGAGATTGAAGAAGACTGGTTCTGCTGTGGATACATTTGAAGCTAATGTGGTTGCGATTATGTCAAATTGAAAATGTAGTTTGCCTGTAATTTTCATTAGATGTGTGTGATGGCATTGGGTGGAGTTGAAGTGGAGTCAGAGGCTACTAGCCATTGTGCCTCGTAGTTTCAAGGTGGAGTTAAAAACGTGCATTTGATGTTTCTGGTATTGTAGGTCCATATGCGTGGGTTCAGTATGTTCCAGGTGAACCCATACTTCCAAATAGGCCCAACGAAGGTAGCGTCAAGAGGAGGAACGAAAAAAAGCGCATCAAGCAGCGCCATGCTTTTATAGTGGTGCGTGCTCGTTTAAATTTTATGGCTGCTACTTGAACATCCCTGGGTGTCTAACTGTGTTGTTGTATGATTGATGATCCCAACGCTGTCTATCTGAGATTTCTTCAATTGTGTTTCTGAAATCTCTGAGATTTGGCTTTTCCCTTATGTGTATGCTAATGTTTGATACTTATGATCTTCTCTAGAAAGTTAGCACATTTTGCTTTGTTGTGATTAATGGCTCTGTTAATGATATAACCTCATTCCTTGTAAAGCGTTGTATCCTTTTATTTCTAAATCTTAGACGGCGTAGTGCATCGTCAAGGACTATTGAAACTAAATGACAATGAGGACCATGGCTGTAACATTTTGCATGTTTTAGAAAGGTGAGTCCTGCCCATATATAAATTTGCTGGATGGTATCATCTTTTACTAATATTAATGGGTTTTGAGTTCTGGTTGGAGGCTGAGTTTTTCGGTCTGATTACTACTGGTTACCCATGAAAATAGCTGCTGTACTGTGTAGGATTTGTACTAGTTGAGTCTGATATTTCAGTGGTTTCCTCCATTGTGCAGTCTGCATATATATTCACTGACCTAAAAGCTCTGATGGGCAATGAGTATTATATCTTGTTGGCACTGACGGGGAAGTCTCCACCCAGTCAATTGAGCAAATTTATGAGTAATATATTATACTCACCAAATTACTTGACTTTTCCTTAGGTCAAATTGGGTATATTTTTCTGTAAGATTCTCTTAAGTGTGTAAAATGCCTGGGTATAGCTAGAATGAAACTTTCTCTTATGTGTTAAGCTTAATCTGTCTACATAAAAATTTTATTGATGCTTCTATTGAGAAGTTTTGGTACTTCCACATTATTAACAAACAAAAAGGAGGTATATAATCATCTAACCACCAACCTCCACTGTTAGAGAACCTCCTTGGAATGAACATCCCTAATGTAGTCATGGAGTTCATTGTAGAAGTTTGAACCCAGGAAGTATATTTGAGAAGTGTGTCAGTGGATTTTCCTTCTTTGAAGAGAGGAGGTCATGGATTCAGTCCTTGAACTCAAGATAGGGTAAGGAAGAGTAATTCACTAAGAAATCACTGAAGCGTTGTATTACATAGCAAAAGCTAAAACCAGAGAAACATCATATCTAGGATTTGATGAACCTGGGCTTTTATTTTCCTTATTCAATGCCATAAAAACTTAACTCTCTTGATTTGTATATACTTATTCAACATAGTCCAATTAAGAAAGAAAGGTAAGGGGAGAGGTCACTATGGCAGTTGTAACTTTGCATAAAACAAAATGCAATTTGAGCAAGTACTGTGCATGATTTGAGTGCATTTAGAAATTAGAGGAACTAACACTCTCAACAGTAAAAACTTAACTCTATCTATGATTTGATAAATTAGAGAAATTAGAAATTAGAGGAACTCTCAACAGTAGAAATTAGAGAAATCACTGAAGCATTGTATTACATAGCAAAAGCTAAAACCAGAGAAACATCATATCTATGATTTGATGAACCTGGGCTTTTATTTTCCTTATTCAATGCCGTAAAAACTTAACTCTCTTGATTTGTATATGCTTATTCAACATAGTCCAATTAAGAAAGAAAGGTAAGGGGAGAGGTCACTAGGGCAGTTGTAACTTTGCATAAAACAAAATGCAATTTGAGCAAGTACTGTGCATAATTTGAGTGCATTTAGAAATTAGAGGAACTAATGCTCTCAACAGTAGTACACAATTTAATCAACTATTGAGTTGCCCACAAGTGGCTTTACTGTGCTCGCTCATGCACTTAGGCACCAAAAAAGCAATCATGTCTCCATCTCTCTTCTAGTCCTTGTGCCATCCTAATTTTGCTTCTGGAATCTGAATTTTAAACAGACGAGAGAACTTGAAGAAGTTTATGGTTGTGGTTGTATATTAATCTAACATGCTTCTTCATAACATCTGAATAGTTAGCAGTTCTTTTCTTGCTAGAATGATTAATTCCTTGCGTTCTATGTCATGCAATGGTCTGAGTCAACAAATGTACAATACAGACATGATTGGAAGAGGTTTCTCTAATCCAATCACCAAAGACTTTTAGGAAACAGTTATAGTGAGTAGCGTATATGGTTGCATTGTTGAATAATCGAACTTCGTTTCCTTAAAGTCCAAGCTAGAGTAAAAATCTGAATTGACTGGGAAAAATTGAAGCAACTTAGAGCTGGGATTTTCTGCCTTTCTACCAAGACTAATAGATCTTGATATCAAGTCCACCTGCCCCCTTGTTTATTGCCTAACAGAAAGATGGATTTAGCATTGTTTGCATTGGTTTAGGGAGAAATTCCCAGAAAATTATGTTTCTCTTGGGATACTTTCGCTTTTAATTTTGCTATTCTTAACGTGCATTCTCTCCACTTGCTTGACATTTATGATTGTGTTTATCCTAAATGCCCTGTTTGGAGTCATGCACAGGCCGAACGGAAGAAAAGAAAAGCTCTAGTGCAAGAAGCTAATAGAAAGAAAATCAATGCTCGGGTAGAGAGAAAGATGGCTGCAGTGGCAAGAGACAGAGCATGGGCACAGAGGTTAGCTGAGCTGCAGCAACTTGAGGAAGAGAAGAAGAAGTCCATGGCTGAAACTTAGCTTGCTTGGTCCGTCGAGCAGAAAATGGCTACTGCTAATTTTATTTTATTTTTTCCTTTGGTGGATCATAGTTGAAAACTGTTGTTGCTGGAGCTACTGTTTTAGGTTTACCTCTTGATCAGGTGAGTTTTGTAGACTAATAAAAATTGATTGATTCTCATCATGTTTTTCGTACTCATGCCAATTAGCCTCTCAAGCAAAACGGACTCTTAGAACATGTATGACGTCTGGATAGTTGATGCTGGAGCAATCTCGATTATTTTGTCATAGTCTCAATTGATGAGATGTAATGCAGTTCACTCACAGAAGATACAGTAGAAGCTGGTATCAATTTGGTGAGGTAGGCGCTCATTTGCACGAGGGATGATTGGATTGTAAAAAAACCTACTTCTGAACCTGATCGTTAATGTTTCTGGGGGATCTTCTTGGAATCCTTTTAATCTGTTTTAGTAACACCTAATCTATCAGCTAATGATTGCAATCTTTCTTATGCTCTTTGCTGTCTTAGGGCACACATGACAAAATTTCTAGAACAGATTTAAAATTTTTATTTCTAAAATAAAAATTCGTTTGGTAAAAGAATAAAATCTCTATTTTTAGGAGCAGAGATGACCGGTGTTCGGTGGCCAGAGTCCGATGTCCGGCGTCCGATGTCTGGAGTTCGGCATCCGACGTATGGTAGTCAACGATCGGCATCCGACATCTAAAGTTCAACATTTGGCGTCCGACTAGCCGGTGTTTGATGTCCGAAGTCCGGCAGTTGATGGCTGGTGGCCTGTGGCCATTGGTCAAAGTTCGGCGGGCGGCTGAAATCCAACGGCCGGTGGCAAGTGGCGGGTGTTTGGCGGCGAACGTCCAGTGGTTGGTGATGGGCCTCTAGCGGTTGGCAATGAGCGGCCAACGACCAATGAGCATCCAGCATCTAACGGCCGATGGTCGATGACGGGTGGCCGGAGTTAGGTGGCCGGCAGTTGGCGATGGGTGGCCGATGGTGAGCAGTCGGCAAGTGGTGGGCGTTTAGCGTCCCACGAGTAGTCGGTGGGGATGAGCAGTGACAAAAGTAAATGATGAGAAAAATTTTGATTTTTCATTTTTGTTTTAGAAATAGAAAAGCTAAAATTTTAACTTTTGATTTATACTCTAAATCTATTTCAAAGCTAGAAAAATTAAATTGCGTTACCAAATAGATTCCTGTTCCAAACTTGTTTCGGGGAATAGAAAAATAGAAAAATCGAGAAATAGAAATGTTGTCACATGCGCACTTAGTTTCTGAGAGATGAGTACTTTGGAGATAATATTCATTTCCCTCCTACCCAATCATCCCTAACAAGCTTCTTTATGCCTTAAATTTTATGACTCTTGAATGAGTATTGACATTTCAATGTGGTTGCCAAAACTCTCTTCTTGGATACTCTCAATCTGCAGCTTTACTCTTGCTTTAACAAAACCAGGGTCTGTAACATTAATTTGATTGCAATCTTCTCTCTCGGGGACTGTGATCTATGACAAAGGGCCATCAGTTATGGTGGATCTTTCCCTTGAACATCGTAGCAATTGGTACACTTCCTCGTGCTGTCAGACATTGTCTCGGGCACTTAGACAAACATACAAGAAACCTGTGCTTGTTTATTTTCCAGTACTGTTCTCTGAGAAACTAAAGAGTAAGATCAGGAGCTGCATGTTCATGACTTGCCCAGAGCTATTTCCTTGAGAAAACATCCTTTGTTTGTGGGTGGCATGTCCATTTGAATTATGGGAGTGGATGTAATTTATTTGCTTCTTGTTTAGATTAGCTAAGCAGGGCTCACTGGCGCTAGTATATTTCATCCTTTGCATACATCTCCACAAGAGCTTGTTTCCTGCGTTGAGTTTTACATGCGAGGCATAGTTGCAGAACTCAGAAGACCAATTTTCTTACTGTGTCTCTTTCATGGTGATGTAACCCGGCACAGAAGTGAGCACAGCGCATCTGGTATGAAAATGCCTGGCCATTTCATTTTCTTGAACAGGCACTTTGGCCAATAACTGCACATGAAGCATCATTCATCACAGCAAAGCATTTGGCCAAGCGTTTGCCAAGCAACAACCGTAATCTGGTCATTATTAAACGCTTGAATTCATTAAGTTTATGTATTTGCTTTACAAAAAGGGAAGGCGACAAATTACGAAACAATCCAACTTCCACTCATCACATTCATTGGTCACAGCTCATCTTACAACAATCAATCTAAAGCTCTATCATACTCCTGCAACAACCAATCACGGCTCTAAAACATTACATTAAGAAGCAATCATAGTCCTAGTACTTTCCACATCTTAAAAGTAGTACACTATCGCCCGTGAAATTATTAGTCCACCCAACAGAATCTTCCCTCTCGTTCTGCCTTGTTGAAGGCCGCATTCAATTTGCAATTGCTATGGGAGTTCTCAGCATCAATGGGGCAATTAATCCAGTCGAAGAAGCCACAATTTCCTAGCTACAAGGTTAGAGGAAGCGACATTGTCAATAAACTCGGGTACTTGCTCATGAAGAGTGATGCGAAGAGCAATGCAACTGGATTACTCAATTCGGGCACAAAAAAAAGTTGGTGAATCATAACTCTAACTAGATAACCAATGCGGGGACCAATCAGTCTCTAACCATGACTTCGATTATAGCCCTTCATGTGCCCTCCTCAAAGACACCATCTAAATTCCCACAACATTCTGGGGAGGTTTCTGCCAAAACATATCTGCATCAAGAGCATTAGTTACAGCCAGTCTAGTCTTACTCACGCTAGAACAGCCCTTGACATCTAGCATTTAAAAAGGACGGAACTTCCCAGTTTTTACCCTTTTTTGGGAGTAGCTAAATCCTTGTATTGCAAAGCTCCAGAGGTGCTAAAATTATCCCATTACCTACTCAAATCTCCCGAGACTTACACGGCGAATCACTCCAGGAAACTGACAGCTCCATCCAAACTCATAATCCAAACAGTCAGTAAAGCAACTAGTACTATTCAAAAGCAATTTTTTTTTTTTTTTGGGTAACCGAGGATTTGCCGGGCCTGTCTTTCGCTTATGCAAATCGGCAACCCAGGGCCTATACAGTGCACGGTGCACCTTGGACCAAGCATTAATATCTCGGAGGAGACTAGCCCAAGACACCCCCGCTTAAGACACTTTAGCAACAAGAGGGCTTGAACCCCTAATCTCTGCGGTGGAAGGGAGAATGCACACCAACTGCGCTGCCCATGGTAACTTTATTGTTGTCTCTGTATGTTGAAAATTTTATAGGCAAGGCTAGAACAGAGATCTGTCGTCAACAAAAGCCGGGGACTTAAATATGGACATACCTCATGTGTCGGAATTATGTTCGAGAAACGCGTGCTTTTAATTGAGATGAACAGAACAGTATTAACTCATGAACCAACACAATCGAACTCAAACCTAACAGAGTGAGTGAGGGCACGAAATCGTGCAATGCAACCAATTTTGGTCTGACCACACCAATCCGAGCTGATCTATTTCAAAAGCGCCTGAGTAAGTTGAGACCAATCTCAGGTCAAGTGATAAAGGACAAAGCCGTTAAGTTCAGCTAAAAATGAATGACAAAATTGCAAGCCAAAAAGAAAAGGTTGCGGACACTCGTGAGTACAAAGATGAGAAAAGAAACTTCATATTCCTCTCAGGCGGATCTTACATTGCGGACTAACGACATTAGTGGGTCGATCTGCTAGGGTCATACAACCGGAGTGTCGGCCCAAAGTTCTCTTAATTTGCACATTCGCTCGCGCGACTTCATTGACAGTGAAAAGCTCCTCACTGGAAAAGAAAACGTGTGCGTGAAGGAGAGCTAAGAGGATTCCCTTTGACGTGATTGGGAGAAAAATCTAGTGAGAGAAGTAGCATTGAACCCTTCAATCAGAAATCGCTTCGAAATTTTTGTTTTTAGCATTTTATTCAATTTTTTACTCTGTTGGAAATTTTTAACCAAATCGCTTAAGCTCCAAATGTTAGTGTTAAACTGAATTTGTCGATAAAATTTTTCTTCCAAGGATTGGTAATTGGATGAAGAAAGGAGAAACAATTTCCTTTCTTGAACTTTCTCTTTTGGACGTGCAAAATAAGACAAAAGAAGAAATGAAATATAAAAGAAAAAGGAAGAAAAAAAAGGAAGGTTTTTCTATCGTGCAAATCCCTCTTTTAAAGAAGGAAAGAAAAGTGGGGCCAAGGTCCATCTTTTGACTTTGGGCACAACACACGCCTAGGTATTCTTTTCTTTCTGCAAGTGATAGACATACGCACAAGTTGCAGTAGAAGCCGCAAGACAAGCTTAAGAGAGCCACGTATGGAGAGAGAAGAAGCATATGAGTTCTTCTTTTCAACGTATGTAAAACATTGAATTTGAATGCGCGGTAATTTTATGCCGTGAGTTTATATTCAAGTGAGTTATTTATTTATAAACACTATGGATTTACAGTTAAATTTAGGTATGAAAAACACTCGAGTGTGTAAGCAATTGTAAACTCTGATTCTTCGATTATAGTGGATTATTTGCTGCTGACTCTCATCGTTGACATAGGTACCGATACTTGGACCGAACCACGTAAGTTTCTGGTATCCTTATTATTTCTCGTTTATTTCTCTAGTGATTTCGCGTTAACCTAAATTGTAAGATCCTGTCATTTCCACGTATTATATTACAACATTTAGAATAAAAAATAATGACACAAGTAATCCCTAAACAATACAAATGGTCAATGTGTAATGTGATCCTCGAACTTTAACCTAATATTTAATGTAATCTCTAAGCTATTAATTGATTTAACGTGGTCTATAAACTTTTGATACATGTTCTAATAGTCCATAAATTAATGAAAATGTTCAATGTTGTTTTTCCATTAATTTAATATCAAGAACAACATTAAGTGTCATAAAGTCTAAGGATTAAATTGAACGTGTACCAAAAATTTAAGGACAAGATTAAATAAATTAAAAGTTTAGAGACCACATTATATATTTGGCTAAAGTTCAGATACTACATTAAACAAATTAAAAATTTATGAACCACATTGCATATTGAGTCGAAGTTTATGGACCATTTATGCTATTCCTTTAGAACAAGCTAGCCGGCAAAGATTTGGCTAATTGACGAGATTGGACCCGACATGGCCATCTCAAGTCTTCATTTAAGACAATGTTTATTTTTGGTCATTTTACAAGAAAATGGCCTCATTTCAAATATTTATTCAAAATTCTCCATCAATTTTAGGTAGGTTTGCCAAAAAATCTGACATGTAGTTCCCCTAATAAATAATTGGACTTTGTTAGCATAATATGAGAATATCAATTTGTTGTGAACCGCAAATTTTTTAAAAAGTAGGTCCCACAATAATTTATAATTATTTGATTTGATTTTTTGTAATCCAAATAAACTGTTATTCTCACAGTAGATTAAAGACTATTATACAATCACTTCTCTAAATAATTTACCTATAGTTGGTCTTGAACTCGCTGAAAAAAATGGAACAATAAAATAAGAAAAAAGAGTCAACTTTCTTTCTTCTAATCTTGCCCATTTGTATTTTCTTTCATTGGTTATGTAATATTATATTTGTTCCTCTACATCATGGCATACTCCATAATTTCATATTGTTTACGACATCATATGTAAAAATTTCTTAGTAAGAGTTAGTTAGAGGCTCTCTCATTTATTTGGATAAAAAAATATTATGGCATGGGCATTCCAATTCCAATGCCCATTGGAATGCTTATTCCATTTATAGATTATTTCCTACTACTTTTCACAAAAAATAATTATGGACACAATTACTAACTCCTATTAGTTAATTATGGAATATATTAAATATTATAAATTAATAAATTAATATTTGTAACTAGATGATGACATAACATAACCAATTATATTAATGACAGCTACTAATTAAATATTATTCATAAATTATGCATTTTTTAATTAATCAAAATAACTATCATACTTGATTAAGTCAAATTTTGAATATCAAATAAACTTATCAAGGAAGTAATTTAAATTTTCAATACATTGTGAGATATAACTGGAACTTCATGTAAAATAAGTAAAATTACTTCTTTGTTATGAAATACATGAATTGATAGAATACATGAATGAATATTCATTATATTCATCTTATCCAAAGTACTTATTATGGTACATTTGTATCAAATGTTCTAAGTACATCTCCCTATACAATGAACGTTCGTCTCCCTTATCCCGTACATGTATCATTCGATACATTGATATTAATGATAAGTACATTCTTGTTCTCCTATAAATAGGAGTTTAGTTTTGATGTACAAGAGACAATCACACAGAAACACGACAGTGAGATACTATAAATAAAGCTCTCTCATCTTGCTACTATCTCTAGTGTTCACTTGCTTTCTCTTCTTTAATCTCTTCTCTATTATATATTCGCCACGCGATATTTTACAACACGTTATCAGCACGAGGATCTACCGATTGAGTAAGTAACTTTTGCAAGCACGAGGATCTACCGATTGAGTAAGTAATTTTTGCAAGGTGGGTATTATTTTTATTGATCAACTTATACTTCATCTTCTTCTATCAATTCTTCATTTTTATTTTTCTTGACCCGAAGCCAAACTTTTAAATCTAAAAGTATCATTCTGCTCCTGAAGTAGCGGTGGATATTTGGAAATCCTTTTAATTAATTTAAGGATTTATTTTTGCAAGGATTATGGCAAATATTGAAAAGCCCAAATTCCACATCCTGGAAGTGAGTGGAAAGAATTATCTATCCTGGCGCCTTGACATGGAAATGCACCTCCAAGGGCAAGGTCTCGCTAATACAATTACAGAGGATGGAACCTCAAATGAAAATGATAAAGCAAATGCGCTGATTTTTATTCGTCGTCATTTGCATGAGAGCCTGCAGACTCAATATTTATCCGTTCGAGACCCGCATATTTTGTGGACGAGGTTGAAGGATAGGTATGATCATACAAAAACCGTTATCCTCCCTCAAGCACAATATGATTGGCAAAATCTCAGACTACAAGATTTCAAATTAGTGTCTGACTATAATTCTGCTTTATTTGATATCGTTTCTCGGCTAGAGTTATGCGGTATCAAACTCACTGATGCAGAATTGCTTGAGAAAACTTTCTCCACCTTTCATGCTTCAAATATTGTATTGCAACAGCAATACCGGCAACGTTAGTATGCCACATATTCTGAATTAATTTATGTGCTTCTTACTGCCGAGCAAACTAATGAATTGCTGCTCAAAAATCATGATCTTAGACCTGCTGGCTCAAAAGCATTGCCTGAAGCACATGCTAACTTTGAGAAAAATACTGGCCATTTTAAGGGCTATAAGCGCAAGCAAGAATATAATCCTAGAAGGGATGGCAAGAAATTTAACCGCCCTAGGAAATCAAACTTTGGCATGAATCATGGCAAAGAAAAGAAGCAAAAGAAGGTGATTAATGAAAGTATTTGTCATCGCTGTGGCATGACTAGGCACTGGTCACGTACTTGTCGTACGCCAAAACATTTTGTTAACCTATACCAGGCATCTTTAAAGCATATGGGCACGCGTGGTGAATCTCATGCCATTGAAATCAATCCTACTGCCATAACCACTATTGAGGCCAACAATATCTCCGTTAGTGGGACTCCTCTTGCTCTGAAGTAGCAAATGCATCATTGGATGTCTCGATTTCTTTGAGGACCTCGATTACTTTGATGAATCAGATTGGTGGATAATAATTTGAACTTTGAAATTTATGTTGTTTCGCTTTAAATGTATTACTTTTTTTTTTTTTATTGTTCTTTATGAAATACTTATGAACCTTATATAATATTTATCTTTGAAATTTTATTCGACTATATAACTAATATGCAACTTTTATGATATTTGACACCTGAAGTTGTCAATATAAATGCAAATGGAAAATATCGAGAAAAAGGAAGATGTTTGTTTGCTTGATAGTGCAACAACACATACTATATTTTGTAGTAGACACTTTTTCTCGAGTATGACATTGCGTAAGGCACAAATCCATACAATATCAGGTCTGTTCCGATTATTGATGGTTTTGGGAATGCTACAATTATTTTGCCAAATGGCACAATCCTCGCATATTGAGAATGCGTTTCTAAGCATTCGATCAAAAGGAATCTGCTCAGTTTCAAAGATGTACGCCGTAATGGGTACCATATTGAGACTATTTATGAGCAAGATAAGGAATATATTGGCATTTCCTCTTATAAGATGGGCCTGAAGACCATCCATGAGAAGCTAGAAGCTTCTTCTATGGGTTTGTATTGTGTCATGATTAAAGCTGTTGAAACCTACGCTACCACATCCTGGAGATTGATAAGCCCTGACCAGTTTGGAATGTGGCATGATCGCCTTGGTCATCCTGGCACTTCAATGATGCGTAGGATAATTCAAAATACAAAAGGGCACCCTTTAAAGGATATAAATGTATTGTTGTCCAAAGATTATAATTGTGAGGCTTGCTCACAAGGAAAGCTCATTATTAAACCTTCTATAACAAAGGTTAATTTTGAATCTCCTTTATTCTTGCAAAGAATTCATGGTGATATTTGTGGACCAATACAACCACCAAGTGGACCATTTAGATATTTTATGGTATTAGTGGACGCATCCTGTAGATGGTCCTATGTTTGCCTACTATCTACGCGCAATGTCGCATTTGCACGTTTACTTGCGCAGATTATAAAGCTCCGGGCACAATTCCTTGATTATTTAATTAAGAGCATAATGATGGATAATGCTGGTGAATTTACATCAAAGAGTTTTGATACATATTGTGCTTCACTCGGAATCGAGGTTGAGCACCCGGTTGCATATGTTCATACTCAAAATGGATTGGTAGAATCCTTGATTAAATGTATCCAAATTATTGCCCGCACTCTATTATTAAGAACGAATCTCAACGATACAGCATGGGGTCATGCAGTTTTGCATGCGACAACTCTAATAAGATTACGCCCCACTGCTAGTATTTTACAATCTCCCCTTCAAATGGTTCTTGGTTATGAACCAGATATTTCACATCTACGCACCTTTGGTTGTGCAGTACAGGTGCCTGTAGCACCGCCAAAAAGGACGAAAATGGGTCCCCAACGCCGTTTGGGCATTTATGTTGGGTTTAATTTACCATCTATCATTAGGTTCTTGGAACCAACTACTGGTGATCTTTTTTGCCGGGTTTGCGGATTGTCATTTCGATGAGACTAGGTTTCCATCAATTGGGATACCTACAACTTCCATGACTGCAAAACAAAAACCAGTTAAGGTTTTCTCCTGGAATGAGAAAAATTTATCTCATTTAGACCCAAGGACTCCTGAATGTGAAAACGAGGTGCAGCGCATGATCCATTTACAGGCTATGGCCAATAGACTTCCTGACGCATTTAATGATGCTACTAAGGTAACGAAGTCTCATATTCCAGCTGCAAATGCTCCAGCTAGGATAGTTGTTCCCGAAGAACAGGCTAAAATGGATCAAAATCCCCCGCACTTGAAGCGTGGTAGACCGATAGGATCAAAAGATACTGCTCCTCGAAAACGAAGGGGAAAGAATCAAGAATCCGCTCCAGAAGAGCCTAGCGTTGTGCTTGCTCCCAAAGAACTTATTGCCCCTGAAGAGGCGCAAACCCATGAAAGGAGCACTAGCCCCGGGAATATTGAGAATTCCATTACATATTGTAATGAAATTTGGGATCGAAATGAAATCATCATTGATGATGCTTTTGCATTCTCGTTGCTCATCAAATTATGGATGATGATTGTGAACCACAATCTATTATTGAATGTCGTCAAAGGCAAGATTGGCATAAGTGGGAGGAAGCAATTAAAGCTGAATTAGCTTCCCTAACTAAACGAGAGGTTTTTGGACCTGTAACTCGTATCCCCGATAATGTAAAGCCCGTTGGATAAATGGGTATTTATCCCAAAACGAAATGAGAAAAACGAGGTTGTTAGGTATAAAGCCCGACTCGTTGCCCAAGGATTCTCCCAGAGACCTGGGATTGATTATAATGAGACATATTCACCTGTGATGGATATGATTACATTTCGTTTTCTCATTAGCCTAGCAATCTTTGAAAGATTGGAAATGCGTCTTATGGACGTTGTGACGGCATATCTATATGGCTCATTAGACTCTGATATTTATATGAAAATTCGAGGGATTCAAAATGCCGAAGCATGCACTCCCCGCAAATTATTCTCAATAAAATTGCAAAGATCCTTGTACGGGTTAAAGCAATCCGGTCGCATGTGGTATCAACGAAGTGAGTACCTAATTAAGGAAAGGTACAAAAATGATCCTATCTGCCCATGCATGTTTATTAAGAAATCAGAAACCGGATTTGCTATTATAGCAGTTTATGTCGACGATATAAATTTAATTGGAACTCCAGATGAGTTAGCTGAAACTGCTGAATATTTGAAAATGGAGTTTGAAGTTAAAGATTTGGGTAAAACCAAACTTTGTCTTGGTCTAGAGCTTGAGCATAAAGCAAATGGAATAATCGTCCATCAATCAGCATATGTTGAAAGATTGCTTAAACGTTTCAACATGGACAAAGCTCACCCATTGAGCACCCCTATGGTTGTAAGGTCTCTGGATCCCCAAAAGGACCCATTTCGTCCTAGAGAATCTGATGAAGAAATACTTGGTCCTGAAGTACCATATCTCAATGTAATTGGGGCTTTGATGTACTTGGCACAATGTACGAGACCAGATATCGCTTTTGCGATAAATTTATTGGCACGTTTTAGTTCTGAGCCAACTCGGAGACATTGGAATGGAGTTAAACATATTTTCCGTTATCTCCGAGGAACCATAGATTTGGGATTATATTATTCCAAGGATTCCACTAACTCGGTGTAGTTGGATATCGATGTCTTTGGATATAGATCCGATCCACATAAGGCTCGCTCTCAAACTGGGTATTTATTTTGTTATAACGGCACCGCTATTTCTTGGCGTTCTACGAAGCAATCACTAGTAGCTACATCTTCTAACCACTCTGAGATTATTGCTTTATATGAAGCTGGAAGAGAGTGTGTTTGGTTAAGATCCGTTATAACACATATTCATAATTCTTGTTGCTTAATACCGGTTACAAATTCTCCCACTATAATTTATGAAGATAATGCTGCTTGTGTTGCACAAGTCAGAGGAGGATATATCAAAGGTGATAGGACCAAGCATATCTCGCCGAAATTTTTCTATACTCATGAACTCCAAGAAAGTCGACAAATTGATGTTAAACAGATTTGATCCATAAATAATCTTGCAGATCTTTTTACCAAATCATTGCCAACATCAAGTTTTGAGAAATTAGTATATGGCATTGGTATGAGGCAAGTTCATAAGATGTAAGATTAATTAGCCCTAGAAGTGGCTATATGGCTCTATTGAGGGGGAGATATTATGAACTATGCATTATAGCATTGATATGCGGCTAGTTCACAAGTTGCAATAATGATTAGTCCCAGGAGTGGCTATATATACATTGCACTCTTTTTTCTTTATGTCCGGTTTTTTCCCATAGGGTTTTTCCGGCTTAAAGTTTTTAACGAGGCAATTAATGCATCCATAAAAGGGAGAAATCATAACATGTGTGCTCTGCACTCTTTTTCCCTTTTGTCCGGTTTTTATCCCACTTTGGGTTTTTCCGGCTTAAGGTTTTTAATGAGGCAGTATCATTCGATGCACATTCGTAATGAACATGATGAATATTCAAGGGGGAGTGTTATGAAATACATGAATTGATAGAATACATGAATGAATATTCATTATATTCATCTTATCCAAAGTACTTATTATGGTACATTTGTATCAAATGTTCTAAGTACATCTCCCTATACAATGAACGTTCGTCTCCCTTATCCCGTACATGTATCATTCGATACATTGATATTAATGATAAGTACATTCTTGTTCTCCTATAAATATGAGTTTAGTTTTGATGTACAAGAGACAATCACACAGAAACACGACAATGAGATACTATAAATAAAGCTTTCTCATCTTGCTACTATCTCTAGTGTTCACTTGCTTTCTCTTCTTTAATCTCTTCTCTATTATATATTCGCCACGCGATATTTTACAACATTCTTAATATATTTATTAGATGTGGGCATATTTTATGTTTTTAAACTATGTATCTAAAACTCTCATTTTATTCCACTGTAAAAAAAAAAAAAATCATACAACTAAAAACGAAAAATCTTTATTCTGTTTCGTACCATTCCAATTCTTAATTTCATTCCATTCCGTAAAATGCAACATTATACATATAATGCCAATCTTACATTGATCTTCAACATATAATTTCGAATATTGTTTGTGATGTTAGAGAAAATGTTTAACTGAGATACATAAAAGTCGTTTCATCTCTATCAATTCTCAGATTTCCATCTCTCAAATTTTCTTCCAATAGGGAAAACCAATTGGCATTGCCATGTGATTATGAAAAGGTTGTAAGCCATGCGATACAAAATGTTACAGCCATTCAAACCATTTCCAATCTCTGAATAATCCATGTAAATTGAATCAAATTGTAATTCCGCATTCCAACAATTGGTCATTTAATCTGAATGCTTGTTTGGTGTTACCAACGGAATAAACTCTTAACTTGTTTCCTCATTATTCTCATTAAACCCACGCCCAAATTCATGGAGAGACATGCATTATTGAAGCTACAAATGAACTTGCCATAGGAAGCAATTAGTACGACTTGATATCGAGATTTTCTTAATAGGATACCAATTGAACATCTTCCTTATTTATGAGGATATACACAATCTTCCCATCTTAGCAAATGAAGCTTCTTGTTTCTCCCTAAGTAGATTCCTCAGAGCATATTCATATTTCATATAAAAAACAAAGGTTACAAACATGTACACGTCGACTAGACATTTTATGGTATTCATGGTCACTCTTGCTCTCCTTCAAGCTAGCTCCGAAGCCTCTTTCCTATGTGGGAAAAATGTCCAAATTATCGATAGTATGTCGGTATGAGTGACACTTATGGTTCATTGCCAATCTATAAACTATGATTTTGCCTTTCATCAGATCCACCCAAATGGCAGCCGGGAATTTGTGTTTTTACCCAGATTTTGGGGATAGTTGTTCAAAAAGTCCTAACCTATTGTACGATTGCTCATTTAATCATAAAATTTTTAATTGTGCAAATTTAATCATAAATCTTTTGACGATTTGCTAATGTAGTTTTTCTGGCCAACTTTTGGCCAAAAATCACTAAAGTGGATGCCGGTCATCCCATGTTGCATTACCAATACCGATATGGACAATTTTTGAGTGTTTTTAAAAAAAAAAATTATTGTTTTTCTTTTCCTTTCTTTTTCTTTTCTTTCTTTTTCATTTTCCTTTCTTCTTGTTTTTTCCCAAGCATAGGCAAGGGTTGTGCTCGCCGGCCGTTGGCGAAAGTTTTCTTTTCCAAACCTTGCCCAATCTAGGTGAGGGATGGCCAACAAGGGCTAATAGGAAAAAAACTTAAGAAAAGCTTATAAAAGAAATATAAAGATAAATAAATAGTTCATAAAATAAAATAAAAAATTGTAAAAATTGCCCATAGGACCGCTGAAATTCGTGTCAATAATTTCCAATCAAAATTGGCAAGAGAACTACATTCGCAAACCATTAAATAGTTTATGATTAAATTAACACAATTGAAATTTTTATGACTAAATTGACTTTCGTACAATAGATTGGAATCCAACTATAACAACTCTAATCAGATTGGAATCCACCATGAAATCTTCGGGAAGTTAAAGCACTGTGGATGCTTTCTTGTACTCAGAACGATTTAATCCTACATTGACAAGGAGGCCTTAACACACTTGTCATTCGTCCCTCAGAGTACAAGCAAGCCTTACTATAACTTCGTCTTTTGGCAAACGTGAAACACATTTTTCATTTGACTTGGCCTGAAGAACATTAGAGGCACAACTTCTAACTCGTTTTTATCTGTTGATCGTCTACAACTTGGTATCCCTCAAACTCGATTGGGATTTGCAACCTTCTTAGGTCTTCCAACACCTAGGGAGACTCTTCGTGCATGTGCGTGGTTTGTAATAGAAAAGACTTTTTTTTTAATCAATGAACCAGTACATGGATTATTTTGTCATCTTCAAAATACATCGGGGTGTTTGCTCAACAATATTCACATTTAGCATGACATGGCAATTAAATCAAATATGACAAGAAAATGACATGACAAGACAATAATCACATGTAACATGATATAGATGTCAATTTTCTCCAAAGCTAACTGTTGATCCCCGCAAAGCCAAAAGTAGTGCTTGATGAGCGTTATGTGAAGGAGATTCCAAATGACCCGCGACTAAACGAACTTCTTCGATTGCAATGCCCTCGATTTTAATAGATTTTCCTTTCGATTCTCTCTCTCTCTGTGAATCAGACGAAGAAGACTAATTTGGGGCATTGCACGACGATAGCGTCGTTTTTGCATAATTAAAAGGGAAAAAACGACTTTTTGCCCATGAGAGAGAGAGAGATGAATAAAAGCAAGCTAGTTCATCATTTTCCATCTCTCGATTGGAACAAAGCTGACTTAGATAACTTATTATACAAATGTAATTTAAGTGCATTTTTTAAAAAAGTTTTAGAACGCAATTGCACTTCCGTAATAAATTTTCTAATAAGTTTTGCAACTTCTAGTGCGCTTACCTAGTTTAAATAACTTCATGATCATTCAAGATTAAATAAGCAAAGTTGCTTATTACCATGTATTAGAGGAAAATTCTCAATAAAGGCATGAAGTGAACTTTGTTTTAAATAAAAACCTAAAGCACTCTCATTGTCTCAAATGAGGGTCTAAAGTGAGTATAGTTGTTTCAAATAAGGGTCTAATGACCGGCTAAATATTCTGGTTGATCAAGGGTATTTTCTTCCAAAGACTACTTTAACCTAAATTTTAGTTAAACTAGATTAGAAATTATACAAGATTAAAAAAAAAATGCAAAAATACAGGCCATGTGGTTGCTGCCCCATCGCTAGTGGGGGTGGCAACAAAGGCTATGACCCTTGCCTAACAAAGACTAGTTAGCCCTCGCCAAAACCAGGAGAGGAACCCTCTCCTAAATATGCACGAGGTCAGCACTCCTACAGGTCAAGCGACCCTCCCTCAAATCAAGGCGAGGGCAGGCGACCCTTGCCTAAATCTGGAGAGGGTTGCCGCCCTCTCCTAGTTTTGGTGAGGGCTAGCATGCCTTTGCCTACTTTGATTCCGCCCTTCGAAAAGGAACGTCGACGAACTTGCAAAATGGATCTGCTTATCATAAAGAGATTCGTTGTTCCTGACATGAGCGATCAATAGAAATACTCCAACACTCCACCTTTGTCATATATTCCGCCAGCCCTAATTGAGTTATTGACAACCCCACCAATGATGGGGTGACAGCATAGGCGAAGGAAAAGCCTATGCCTTTTTTTTTTTTTTTAAAGCCCTTTTTCTTTTTTGAATATTTTTATGGAAAGAAAAAAATCAAAGGAAAATACATCAAAAAATAAAAAGATGAAAATGCCCTTAACTAGCTAGTGAAACTAGCATAGCCACTTCGAAACTTTTATTTAAAGACTCTTATTTGAAAAAAATGAAGATACTTCCTGCCCTTATTTGAAATAAGATCCACTTCAAATTTTTATTTGATAATTGAGGGCACTTCAAGACTTTATTTAGAATTTTCCCTATAATAGATGTTTAAGCTACTATTTTCTAGCTTCATAATCATGTCTTCAATTTCGTCTTTAAATTGCTACTCATTCAAAACATAATTTCAAATATATATTTCGACGTAACTATAACATTATATTCTATTGTATTGCATAACATAAATTGCCTGGAATGAGCAAATTATTTCATTTGATTTCAATGATCTTTTACATGATCCAAAATAAGCTACATAAAATCAAGAACTTATTTTACTTATTGTCGACCGCTTTTCATAAAATTGAAAAAGAAGATCACAATTTGTATCTCTTGATCTATTACTACCGATGGTCATATTGCTTCGAGATTACTCAATATTCAAGTTACTCCCAATCAGTGCATGAATTTGATTTATTTGCAATTGATGCACCACGGTCGTCATTCTAAGATGAACTTTTAACCAAAAAAGGATACGTTTGTCATCGAGATACTAACTAGAAGACAAGCGAGGTCGATCTAGGTAGTGTGGCAGGGTCGCGTACCCCTTGTATGTGGATGGCAATGATTGTGCGAAGGTCATGTATCGATCACTACGGACAGCCGCAGTGGTGTATATAGAGCTCGTTTGGTTCAACTTTGGGAAAATGCAAAGCCATTTCCCCAAGTATCTTTGAGTGAAGGGGCATTTTGTAAAGACAAGTGTGCTTGGAATGTGTATATTTTGCAAAGTAACTTTAAGGTGAAAAGAAAAAAGAAAAAAAGAAAAGAAAAAGGAGGAGGAGATGCAGCTGGAGAGTGAAAAATCGTGGGGGAGTGTTTGGTGTGGCATCCCGGAAATTCAAAGCCAAGCCTTAAGGTGTGTTAAATGTCTTTAATTAGGTGATAGAATTTTACGGCCTATGCTTTAGCCAATTTGTCTTTTAATTTGATGAATTTTGCTTGTGTTGTTGAAATTTAAATTTAATAGATTAATGCTTGGCCATATGATTTAAATTTCAATAATTAGAAATATTCCAAGACTTTGGCCAAGATGGAAATTGGAATTCAAAAATATTATAGAAGAAATTTAAAAAAAAAAAAAAGGGGAAAAAGGGATAAAATTCGAATGGGCCTTGGGCCCATTAGCCTAAAGCTTGGTGGGCCAAGCTTGTCGGCCCACTAGGGCCCAAGAGGTGGCTGTCGACCAGCCCAAGGAAGAGTGGCCGGTTGGGCCTAAGCCCAAGCCCATGCCCAATTAATTCAAAAACAAAATTTACAAGTGGCAAATGGCAAGACCATGCATTGGCCATTGGAGAGGTGAGGCAATGATTACTAATGATGGGATTAAGGGATATAAAAAGAGAGAGAGAAGAGGAGTGGCCGGTTCTTTTGTTCATTCAGCCAAGAGAGGTGTGCGAGAGAGAGAGAGAGAGTTTGAGAGAAAGGGAGAAACCGAGAGGGAGAGGAGGCGGAGCCGAGGGAGGAGCCGCCGTGTCTCGCCGTCGCCGCCGTGTCCGTCCGCCATACATCGCTGTTCGTTCATCTTAGAGGCAAGTGGGGTCCTTAACTTCTCTTGCATGTCTATTTTGTTGGTTGCATGTTCGGTTTTAGGTGTGGTTTGGGAGAAGAACCGAGGTAAGGGTTGAATGTGTTCAAGCTATGTGACTGTTTTCGTTCGGTTTGTGGTAGTCAGTACCTTATTCGAGCTTGTATGTGTATTTGGAGTGAGATTTTGGCTTCGGTGTCTTCATGAAAGTTGAAGCTAACATCTTGTAGTATGACATACTCGAATTTCATGGAAAACGATGAATATTTGAGGGGTCAAAAGCTCTATTATACGGAGACCTCAGATCTGCGAAATCTTCACTGACCTTTTGTTGATTTATTGGTTGCATGTTGATTTCTGTTGGAGATCTCACCTTGTTGTCTTCATGAAAGTTGTTGGTAAAATCCTAAACTACAACATACTCAAATTTGAAGAGAAACAAATGAGTATAGCCTAGTGAATCGGCTAGATCTTTGAGACGGTTGGTTCTGTTGAAGTATACCGAGACACCCGAGACTTCAAGGACTTAAAAGAGGATCATACTTTGGTTATTTAACCTAGATCTCTTCATGAAACTTGTAAAGGACACATTGATACATAACATACTCGAATTTCAGAGGAAACGAAAGGGATTAGATGGGTCAAACCTAAGTTTTTCGGTGATATGTACTCTGGACGAAACGGTAGAGGTTCCAGAAGCTTCGTGGAGTTGTATAAATTAATCTATGAAGAATTTGGCTTAGGGTTCTTCATGAAAAATGCACGAAAATGTGTTGGCTATCACCCTGTAAATTTCGTAATTTTTTGAGGCCATATGAGTATTTTAATCGAATTTATTTGTAAACTGTGCAATCTGGCCATGTTCCGAATGTTATGTGCTATTTTGTGGAAAATTGGGAAATTATGTAAAATTCAAATTGGCCATGAATTTTGCATGAAATTGTGATTCTAATTGTTTTTTTAATGATTGTTTGAATATTATGATTTTGGGAAAATCATAAATATTGAATGGAATATTTAATAATAAAATAATAAAATAATAATAAAATAATAAAATAATAATAATTAAATAAAAGTGGATTATTTTATTGGCCATGAATTCCATTGAAATTATTATGCATTGTTATATGACATTGGTGTATGTATGATCATGAATTGTGATGCATGTGTGTGAATCATATGCCATGTAATAATAAGATGAAAAGGATGATAAAAGTGGAAAATGGTATGTGAGTAAGGGGTTGTGGCGGAGGATGATGTCTGGTGGCCAAGAGGCATAATTCCAGAGATTCCCTAGGAGTTTCAGGATGCCCGAAATGTGGGGGGCCGGAAGCCCTGTCGGAGGTTTCTACCCGAAGGGAGTGACTCACGATGCCAGGATTGGGGTGCGAGATCCCCGGCTAGAAGGGTAAAGGCCGGAAGCCCTGTCGGAGGTTTCTGCCCGAAGGGAATGCCTCGTGATGCTAGTTGAGATGCGAGATGCCCGGAATGTGGGGGGCCGGAAGCCCAGTGGCCATGAGATGGCTGGAATGCTGGGATCCCTGTCGGAGGTTTCTACTCGAAGGGATGATGATGGTGAATTTGATGATTTGAGAAAAGATAATGTGGGATCAATTGATAAGTAAAAAGTGGAAATTGATCAATGATGATATGATATGCATGGTGATGCATGGCTAATGATGATATGATGTGATATGCATGGTGATGCATGGTTAATGATGATATGATATGATATGCATGGTGATGCATGGTTAATGATGATATGATGAGATGATGCATGGTGATGCATGATGTGATATGCATGGTGATGCATGGCTAATGATGATATGATATGATATGCATGGTGATGCATGGCTAATGATGATATGATATGATATGCATGGTGATGCATGGTTAATGATGATATGATATGATATGCATTGTGATGCATGGCTAATGATGATATGATGAGATATGCATGGCGATGCATGGCTAATGATGATATGATGAGATATGCATGGTGATGCATGGCTAATGATGATATTATGATATGATATGCATAGTGATGCATGGCTAATGATGATATGATGTGATATGCATGGTGATGCATAGTTAATGATGATGATATTTATGTTATGATGATGCATGAATACGCTTGACATCAAAAAGGTAAGCAATGCCTGCATCGTATGATGGTATGCATGGTGCATTGAGTTGTTATTGGATTTCCTTCGCCGAGTGGTTGTACTCACCCCTTTTGGGGATAACATTTCAGATTAGCACTATGCCGCTACCTGCTGTTTCGCGTGGGGTATTTTACGGTCTACCGTCTGATGTCGAGGTGGAGTGTACGGAGATAGATTGTCCCTCTATGCCCGGATTGACGTTTATCTGAGTGCGGTGCTTAGTTATGTATAATATCGGCCTGGCTGGGGGTCCTGTCATACAAGAGTTCATGTCTGTGCATGTTCGACGGGATGGAGCGATGCGAGGGATGCTGCCGCCGCCACCACCTGACACACCGGGTTGGGTGTGAGACCGCGCGCGAGGAGTAGGAGCTAGATCACTTTTTGGTGTAGATAGTTAACGCTAGTGATGGGAGGGTTTTGTGTTCATGTGATGTTAGGGGTTGGAGCTCCTTTTTGAGATTTTAGGTAGGACATGGCAGAGTCCTAACCTTTCTTGTTTTTTTGTACCGACCCAAAAGAAAACCCCATCCTGCTATATATGTATGTAAGCAAAGCGTCGACGTTGTTTATAAAATCGTGATGTTAGTTGGTGTGTATTTGTATCATGGGTTAGAAGGGAGATAGATGACGATGTGAATTTTGCTTCCGCTATGAGTCACGCATGGGACCGCTTTTAAAAAAAAAAAAATGCCTGTAATCTGGCAAGACTTAATTTAGAAAAGAGATAGAGATGGTAAAAGATGTAACATCGGCACTATTAACGATCTGCGAAGGGTTCGGGGTGTTACATTTGGTGGCGATGGCGCTGGTGGTGGTGGGGAGGCGGCTGGTGGCGGTGGCGGTGGCGATGGCGGTGGGTGGGAGGTGGCTCACCTGAGGTCACCGACCTTAGACGACGCCCTGGGTCGCGCAACCCAACCGCTTGGGTCCTGCGGCCTCAGGTGACGCCGCCTGAGGTCGAGCGACCCAAGCGATGCCGCCTGACGTCGCGTGACCTCATGCGACGTTGCTTGGGTCATGCGACCCAGGCGATGCTCAAGGTCACCCGACCTCAGGCCACCTTGCTTGAGGTCGCGCGACCTCATGTGAGGCTTCCCAACGGCCAGATCTGGCCGCTCGCGGTTGAGTGCTGCCCACCAGCTGAGCTTCGCAGTGGAGTAGCAAGTCCAAGGAAGAAGACGATGAACAATGCTTTTTGAGGGCAAAATGGGAAAACATGATTATTAGTAAGAGCACTATTGGAAAGAAAAAAAATTCATTAAACCTCAAATTAACATTCCGAAAATGTTGAAAGCCCAAAGTAGGTTTTGGCAAATGAAGACTCATATGTGTGAATCAAACACGAAATATTTTCTCCAAGGAGTTTGGGAGCTCAAAGCCCTTTGGGAAAACCGAATTAAATGGGCCATAATCTAGTCAAATTTGGCTGATACAATTCGATATGCACTCGAGCTTGACCTAACTGGAACTGGATCTTTGTTCGAGCTGGATCAAGTTTGACTTCTCTAAACTTGAAGTCAACTTGATTAAACTTTCAACAAGCAGCTCGAGCTCTATTGCACTTGATTAGCAAGTAAAATTTTAGTCTAACCTCGAGTCAACCTTGGATCTGAGGTCCACAATGGAGTTTTAATAGGGTTAATATCACGATAAATCTCAAATTAGTATACTTGCGACAAATTTACTCCAAATTAATTTTTTGACAAATTTACTTTCTCTCCGTCTTTATTAAATTTTGCCTTCAAATTACTAAGTTGGATGACATGTAACAATTAATGAGTACCATCCATTTGTCACAAATATAATCTTTTTTTTTTTGCGTGATATTTAATAGAAACTAATATAGAGTAAATTTGGATGATACGCTACCCGTTCCACGGGAGTGGTGGGTCCTCCTGTGGAGCCCCAGGGTTTACTCCTGCTGCCGCGGCGTATGGGGCTTCCCTAGGTCATTAAAAAAAAAAAAATAAGAGTAAATTTATCACAAATGTACAGTTTATAAATTTTGGTAATTAAAAAATTATGTTAGGCTAAATTTATTACAGGTATATCAGTTCAAGATTTTTTGTGATATTAGTCCATTTTAAAAAATGCTATTTAGCTTTTCAAAATCATAAAAGTTGTTTACTAAAGAACGAAAAAAATCCAAGTCCAACCATTGTAACGGGAGGGTCCATTTGTTGAACGCTGATATAAGCAAGTACTTAAAGTTCGAATCCACGCAATCAAACCTTCACTTTATTATCTTTTGCTGATCGATTCTAGTATTGTACGTGAAAATTGACCTTTTCTGGGATTTTGATAAGGAACACCTTTAAACTATTTGTAAAACATATCTAGTTTTGTAATATCGAAGGTGCATGTCACGAGAATTCACTTAATCAAAAAATGTCACGAAAGCTTTTCAATATTGTCTTTTCTATTTGGATTAATACTACGAAAAATCTAAAACTAATAAATTTGTCTCAAATTAATTTTTTGACCACAAGAATTTTTAAATTGTTATGCCCGTGACAAATTTACCTAAATTATTTTTTTTATCATAAAAATCCCAAATTGATATATATGTGACAAATATATTCTCTGTTAGTTTATATTGAATTTTACCGTCAAATTACTGAATTGGATAATACGTAACAGTTGACAAGTCTATAAGTTTAGGGTTTTATTTTTCGTTTGTTATAGATATAAACATTTTCAATTTTTTTATGATATTAATTCAATTTAATGGAACTAAGGAATTTCACAAATATACAAGTTTGGGATTTTTGGTAATTAAAAAATTAGTTTGGGTTAAATTTATCGCATATATATTAATTTAGAGTTTTTGGTGACATTAGTCTGTTTTAAAAAATGCTATTTAGCTTTTCAGAATAATTAAAAATATTTACTCAAAAATGAAAAATCCTGAGTCCATTGTAATGGGAGACTCCATTTGTCGTACAATGGTATGAGCAGAGCAAGTGCTTAAAGTTCGAATCAACGCAATCGAACCTTCACTTTATTGTCTTTTGTTGACTGATTCAAGTATCGTACGCGATAATTGAACTTTTTTTTTTTTTTTGATTTTTGAAAAGGAACACCTTTAGACTATTTGTAAAACATATTATTAGTAAGAAAATATTCTACTTTCCTAATATTGATAGTGCATGTCATGAAAATTCATTTAATCAAGAAATGTCACGAAAGCTTTTCAACATTATCTTTTCTTTTTAGGTTAATATAATAAAAAATCCTAAACTAACAAATTTACCTTAAATTAAATTTTTTATCACAAAAATTCTCAAATTGCTAAACACGCGACAAATTTATTCTAACTTAATTTTTTTATTATTAAAAAAAAATTGATATATTTGTAACAAATTTACTTCTTTATTAATTTCCGTTATATTATAAAGTAGAATAAACGAAGAATAAAACCCTAAATCAATATACTTGTTGATTGTCACGTATCATCCGACTCAGCAATTTGACGGTAAAATTCAACGGAAATTAATCAAAGATAAATTTGTCACGACGTTCCATTTTGAAGTTTTATCATATGTGTATTTATTGATTTTGATATTTTTCATGGTATTAATCTTTTCTTGTTTTAATAAGGTGAAAAGTAAATTTCTTGGTTATTTTTCCTTGTTCATATTGGACTGTGAATGTAACAATAATGCAATCCATGTTTTTACCTCCAAAAAGAGGAGGACCGAAGGTAAAATCTCATCTCTCCCCCCTCCCTCAAGCTCACGCCTCGCCTCCTCCTCCTCCTCCTCCTCCTCCTCCTCCTCCTCCCTTCTTCTACCATCTGCTTCTCCTCCTCCTCCTCCTCGCCTGTGGCGGAGAGTGAAAACGACTGGCCGGTGCTCCCAACCCCAACCCCACCTGCCCCCCTCGCACGAGCTCTCCACGCCTCCCCGACGCAGCCCTTAGCAGCCGGAGGCTTCTTGAATCTTCCCTCGTCTGCCCTTCACGTTGAATCGCCGATCGTGTCCCGGCGGAGTCTTCGGGACGGCTCCGTCCTGCTCCCCAGCTCCTCGTAAGCCCCCCGTTTCGATCTTTCGTCTGAGTTTCTGTTGGTGGGTTTTGCGTCGTTTTTGCTCAGTAGGTTTAACTTGTTGTTGGTTTCGCTCCGTTTGGTGTTGTTGATTTCGAGGTCTGGTTATCTACTTTGGATCCGAATCATGGTGCTTTACCGGCGAAGTGGAATATTTGTTTTTTTCTTTTTTATATGATTTTTTCTTGATGGTATTGGCTTTGTTGTTGTGGATGTTGAGTTGGGTTTCTCTTTGAGGTGTTTGCTCGTTCCTTTTCCTTGTCGAAAGTGGCAATTTTTGTTTTTTGTTTTTTGGCCTTTGAGTTTCAGATTTCAATGTGCATACGGAGACTCCGCGGTTAGTTTACGATTGGTTCGATATTATAAATGGGGAAGAAAGCGAAGAAGAAGGCCAGGACTCCTGTCAGGGAAAAGCACCATGTCCAGAAAACCATGCCCCCGCCAAACGTTGCTGAGAATGAGATTGCCGAAGGCCATCTGGTTCAGAATGAGAGCAAAACCTGCGCCCACCGGGAAAAGGGTTTTGATTTGAATGCTTTGTCTGCAAAGATCAAATCTTCTGAATCGGTGAAGTGCGAGGATTGCAGAGAAGGTGTAGCTGATAGAAGAGGGAATAAGGGAAAGGGTAAACAGGGGAAGAAGAAAGGTGGCGCTTCAAAGGAATCAAACTCCGAGTCCAAAGCCTTATGGGTTTGCTTGGAGTGTGGGCATTATGCCTGTGGAGGGGTTGGTTTTCCAACGACTGCTCAAAGTCATGCTGTTCGGCATGCACGGCAAACACGCCACCCCTTGGCAATCCAACTTGAAAAGCCTAGCCTTCGGTGGTGCTTTCCATGCAACGCACCAATCCTGGTTGAGAAAATTCAAGAAAATGGCGAACAGAAGGACGATCCGTTTGCAAAAGTCGTGAAGTTAATTAAAGGGCGGTCTACACAAGCACCATCTGAGGATGTCGAAGATGTTAGGCGTGGAAGTGGCAGTGGTACCAGCGAAGTGAATTCGACAAGTAGTGGCTCCAGTTTAGACAGTAGAGGTGGTTATGTGGTAAGAGGAATGGTTAATCTTGGGAATACTTGCTTTTTTAATTCAGTCATGCAAAATCTTTTAGCCTTAGACAGGCTAAAAGATTATCTTGGGAATCTCGACACATCTATTGGACCCGTCACTAATTCGTTGAAAAAACTCTTATCAGAAGTAAAGATGGAAAATGGTGGGAAAAATGTGATTAACCCCAGATCCTTATTTGGAGATATCTGTTCCAAGGCTCCTCAGTTTAGAGGATACCAGCAGCACGACAGTCATGAATTGCTTTGTTGCTTACTGGATGTGTTGTCAACTGAGGAGTTCGACATGAAAAAACAGTCAAGACTTACCCAGGAGGGTGGAGTTCCTCATAATCAGAATGTGACTTTTGTTGACGCTGTCTTTGGGGGCCAGATATCAAGCACTGTTTGCTGTGTTGAGTGTGGGCACTCGTCTACTGTGTATGAGCCATTTCTAGATCTCTCATTGCCTGTTCCCACCAAGAAACCTCCACCTAAAAAGAACCAGCCTGTTTCTCGAGCGAAGAAAGGAAAAGTACTGCCAAAGAAAGCTGCACGGATACGATCAAAGGTTAACAAAGATTCAGAATCCATTACAGCTCATAGTGTGTCCAGAGCATCAGCGAGTGCACAATCTACCACACCTCCTATAGACACTGTTGCTTCGTCTAGTGATTCTAGGATTGAAACGGCTACTGGCTCAGGTGCTGTAGTTGATGACGGTGTTACGTTTCCACCAGATCACTTGGCTATCAAAGAGCATGATAACACACCTCTCTCTGGAAAAGAGACAGACACGATAGCTTCTTCTATGGAAGAGTCAACATGGTTAGATTACCTTGATCCTGGTGCTACTGATTTGGATTTGCAAGATACTAATTTTGGGCCTGCGGAAGCATCCAGAAATGGAGATACTGTTCTTGATGAATGGGCTGCAGATTCACAGGATCTGTCTACAGCGAAAGTGGACACTGTTGAAGAGTCCAAGAGTGAACAGGTCTCTGAGAAAGAGTTGGAACAGCATGCTGTATCAGTGGATGGTTTATGGTTGGACTATCTTGACTCACAACCATTATATAGTGAGATTAATTTTTCTTCACAAGACAATGGGTGTAGGCAGGTCCAGGGAGATGGTATTGCAGATGTGGCTGATTATGGCTCACAACAAAATCACTTTTTTAGTAATAGTGTTAATGAAGCAACTGGTCTAAAAGAGGAAATATCTTCCAAAAATTCCTGGGAAGATGAGACACCATTGCAGGTCCAAGATTCTGAAGTCTTGTTGCTTCCGTACAAAGAAAACACGTCAACTATGGGTGACATCACCAGAGAAGGTGTGACATCTTCGATGGGCTTCACACAAGATGAATCAGAATTTGATGGCTTTGGTGATATGTTCAATGAGCCTGATGTTGTTTATGGGCCTGTGGCGGGTCCCTCTTTAGGTAGTAATAATTTTGAGACAAATGACGTTGCAGACTCTGGTTTGACGGCCGGAAACGGCAGTGAGTCTGATCCTGGTGAAGTTGATCATTCAGATTCCCCTGTATCTATTGAGAGTTGTTTGACTCACTTCACTAAAGAGGAACTTCTTTCTAATGATAATGCTTGGCATTGTGAGAAATGTGCAAGAACTCTGCGACAACAGCAGCTTGAATCCAAGAAGAAACAGACAAAATGTGTAGCAAGCTTATGCACTAATGGATGCGAGACAGGAAGCCAAATAATTTCAGCTGATTCGAGTTCAGAATCCTGCTGTCCAGATGAGGCCCAAAAGCTTAGCAATGGAAGTAGCAAAAATGATGATCACTCTGTTGACACTAATCACAAAGAAGTTATCCTTCAAAATGGGAAGCTAGATATACCGTCTCATGTGAGCTCAAGTGATCAAGCTACTGGGTCTTGTACAGGTGATGAACCTAGTTGTACTGGACCAATTATTGAAAAACTTCAGAAGGACAATCCCATGTTGGCTACAAAATGCCAAATGGAGATAGTTGACGATGAGGCTGATTCAGGAGCTGTGAAAGTGAAGAGGGATGCAACTAAAAGGGTCCTCATACATAACGCTCCACCAATCCTTACCATTCACTTAAAAAGATTCAGCCAAGATGCTCGCGGTCGTCTAAATAAATTGAGTGGTCATGTCATTTTCAGAGAAACAATTGATCTGAGACCATTTATGGATAAGAGGTACCCTCACTTTCCTGCTCTAGTTAGAGTGCTTTATATTTATTTCTTGCAATGACCTTAAACAATCGACACCTGCTGAAAGAAAGGAGAGGAAAACTGGTTTAAAAAAAAAAAAAAAAAAAAAAGATTGAAGTGGTCCGTCACCTTTCTGTTTTTGAAGTATCTATAACTATTGCATGAGTAGAAACACTGCTCTCCCACATGATATCATTTTGCCCTGGAGTTGATGCCTTAATTTATTGATGATCTTATCGAGTGCACTTATCAACCTCGTGAAATGAAATCTAGGTTTTTCAGTTTAGAATTTATCTTTATAATGGACAGTCTTTTCAACAGGAAAATACAGATGGTTAAGACCGTCATCATAATAAGTGATTGATTATTTAGTTACATCTATTGGTTCTGCTGTGAATGATTCAACTCAGATGGGAGAATCTGATAAAAACTATATTCTGGGATGCTCTATTGTGCAAATTGACAGGCTAAGTCAACTTTCTCTTAGGCCAAATATATACCGATGGGGTGCCAAATAGATTGAAAAACCTAATCAACACACAGAGGCACACTTCCGAGACAAGTAGATTAATACCTAAATCAGACGCTTCTGTCATGGTACCAATCCTCAAACATCAAGAGAGAGAGAGAGAGAGTGGAAGAGGCGCACTACTGAAACAAGTAGATTAATACCTAAATCAGAAGCTTCTGTCATTATACCAATCTCAAACATTTATAGCCCTTTAAAGTTTTCAAAAGGAAATGGCCAAAAAAAAAAATCTCAAAGGACAAATTTACACTGATGCTGTATTAGTCATAATCATCCACTTTAATTTAGTCAAATTGCAAGTTCACCTTCTTTCATATTTGTCAAATTATATTCAATCCCACTTGTATGTTCTTCAGCTTGTGCTGGCAATATTTCAACCTCTACAAAAATACGCCCAATAAATTGTTGTAGCTTTTTTTGCCCCCTTTTTCTGGTAGTGGTTAGTAATGTCCACTTAAAATTATAAGGATGGTGTCAGTGATATATATAAATAGGGTGAGTTAAATGAGGCTGTTGGACTGGCTCATGGCCTCTTCTTAAATAGACTGTTAGCGGAGTACACATAGAAATTTTCACTTTTGCAAAATGCAAGATTGAGGATGATTGGCTATTTTTGTTAACAATGACCATTTTTCCTCCTGCCTTTATCAAGAAAACGAAAAGTTGCAATTTCCTGCTTTCAGTAAGCCAAGCATGACCAAGATTATAAAGTTACACCCAAAAGTAAATTGCCTTTAACAGTCTCTAGTAATGGGACAACATAGAGCTTCCAGTGACACCTTCAGAAAGCCGTCCTATTCGTAAATTACTTCTAATGTAAAGCAACAGGCAAAAGCACATCGCTTTCAGCGACACCTTTAGCCAACAAGCTGCAGCATAAAGTTGAAATATTCAGTTCATTAAGGAAGTAGTCTACTGTAGGTTTAGTCAGGAAAATTGGTATGTTAATGCCTTACATTGGATCTAAACTAGCCATTCAAATCCTGAAAGGGGACCGACCTTCCCTCTGCGTCTTCCCTGTAATTGACTGAGGTGGAAACGTAGCCCTAGTTTGCCCTTCATGCTTAATCTAGAGGCCCAGAACCGCATCTAAGAAGACCCTTAACATTCTTGATTTCTTTCTATACATTGAAGTAGGGACTAGAAGTTTGCAAACTGAGGCACCAATCTTTCATTATTTGAAGTTCAAAGGGGAAATAAATTGGGAGATCCAGAATCTGTTCTTTGAACTGGCCTTCCAGATGTAGGCTTTATCATGTGCTTGTGTTTCTGACTGTGCAAGGCCTTTTGTTCTTCACACACACTGTCATTCAGCAAAAACCATTCATACCAAAGAGATATATTAGCAAATACATTTAAGTATTGTGGCAGAAAAAGTATACTTAATATGATCCGGGATTGAAAAAAGAAGTACAAATGGCCTTATTTTTGTGGAACTATATCTGGTTTTTTTTTTTTTTTGGTGAACTGTGTCTGATTAGGACAGGTAGACTTTGGTATGTGAAATACTCCAGGTACTAGGTACCATGGCAATTCGTGGTGAGCCATTTTAATGTTTCCCAGGGCAAGTAGCCACAAATTATGAGATAGTTATATTCTTGCTAAAAAGATAATGTCCCTGTTATTCCTGGACTTATGGAAGTCTGACGTTTTTGTTTTTAGAATATTCATTTGTTAGTTGGTTCTTCTGTTTCATTTTACGTAGACATTAGCTCTTTGGTGTGTAATACATAATTGAGAGGTATTTCAGTAATGGGGCTCAGTTTTACTTAAGAAATAAAGGACGAACTGAAATGCCTAAGTTGAACTTTAGAGGCTATGGTTTAGTGGTTGGTAGACTCCAAGACATGCAGGTGATTGATGATAGTGGGATTCCATGTGATTGAAGTTTAAAGAATTAGTTTTGATTTTGGAGATCATATCTTTTGAAACTACTTTGTTGTTCTTACTTAGAAGTGACTATTACTGGAAAAGTTGTCTTTGGCACCATCAAGTGGAACTTTAAGACATTTTTTGCAGTTACCTTTACTGAAAAGCCAAAAGCATAGGTTGACAGTTCAGAGAAAATGATGCAGTTCAGTTGTTGATTGTTACTGGCTGAGTTTTGACTGGTCTTTTAAACCAAAAGGCATGATGAATTAGAAGCCATGACTCAAGAAAAGTTTGAAGCAGATGTTTGGAAGAAGTCTCTGCCCTCCCCCCCAACGGATAATTTGCCAGAAAGAATTTAATTACACAATAGTTACACAACTAGGCTTTTGAGACCTGTAACATTGGACGTACTTTTTTCCTACAATGACAATGTTTGTAGGAAATGCCAAGTTACTTTTACTATGCAAATCTAGAATGTAATGAATGAAAAGAACCATAAGTGTAAAAAACCAGAGTAGTAAGGGTATGATGAAGCCAGTCCTCCGTTGTCCAGATGAAGTATACTGGGATGACGTCAGCTTTTTTAATGAGAAAATTAGGTTACATGGCAACATTTTCAGTATTTAATTCAATGCTTCAGCTGAAAACTTCTTCCACTACCCACTTTCTTTCTAGATTTCTTCTGTTCCATAAGGCAAAAATGCAACAAAATTTCCTAATACCAATCGGTGTGTAGTTTGTCTAATAGCTACAGGATAGTAAACTGTTTCCAAGGGAAGATTTACTGCTTAAGTATATACTGGGTCATGTCTTGAGCATATCATTCAATGTTTGAGATCCTTGTCTTGCTAACATGCCATTGCACATCATTGTCTTATTAGAGGCATTGTCTGAACAAAAAGCATCAAAGCATACATATTTCGGGTTTCTTTTATGGTATAGCCGCACCAGTAGTCTCCTTTAAGTTTCATGAGGCTTGGCTGTTTCTCCCTTATAGCTTGACTCTCTTTTTCCATTCAGGTGCTGGCATTGACCATGTGTAACTGAATCTTCTTGTATAACACAATAGTGTCGGGTGTTTCCTTTTTGCTGTTTCGCAGGGAAGAGAAGAAAGAAAAGTGTGTCTATCGTCTCACAGGTGTTGTGGAGCACATGGGGACCATGCGTGGGGGCCACTATGTTGCCTACATACGTGGAGATGAGAAGAGCAAAAAGAGAGTTGGGGCTTCCGTCTGGTATCACGTCAGTGATGCGTATGTGCGTGAAGTCATGTTAGAAGAAGTTCTTCGCTGTGAGGCATACATCTTATTTTATGAGATAATTTGAATTCAATCTTCATTTTTGTTTTGATATGTTTTCTTGATTCTTTGTCCCTCAAGAGCATGTGGGCCTTTTTGGAGGGAGATACAAGAAAGAAGGCAGAGAGAGAATATATAGGCTGAGTGAACAACAGGGTTGTCATTTACCCTGAATTACACAGCTACCGTTTTTTACTTTGAGATGTTATGAGCTGCAAAAGGTGTACTGGTGAAATTATTTTTGGGAAAATTTTCACTGAATTTTTATATCATATCTTTCAGGCTTAATTTGTAGCCTGAAGATGTACTTTCTCAATGGTAATGAGGAAATGACGACTCTGTCTCTCATTTTGTTCACTTCTGAGCTGGTTAAGGTCATGTTTTAGATGATTAATGTCATGAACTCTGCCAGTTGAGTTCGGTCATATCTATTTTTGTTTAAGCAAAAGAAGAAAAAGCCAGGGCTCATGTCGGGAGGACAAGAGGAAAGAAACACCCGATGTTGTATTTTCTAGTGAATATATTTCAATAGCCAGTAAATGCTTGTAGGTTCCCTCCTTCAATTTTGTATTTTCTCTTAATTGTAACGTCAAGACCGACATTCAGAAAATGATTTCAATTTGGTACGAACATTCTTTGTACGACTTACATCAAGGACACCAGTGTCTTCACGCAGACCGCATTTACGACTGAAGAAGATGAATACATCCTCTTGCTCACATTCAAATAATCAGCTTCCTGTCGAAAACAGTGATAGTTCCCTGTTTCAATTGTAGAAAATTGAGGACTGTTAAATTCTCTTTTTCAAAAATTGCTCTGTTTTGTGAACTATTTGGTCTTGTGCACTTGGTCATGTTAGAGAAATCCCTTATGATGTTTTGAAGATGACAAAATAAATCAAAGACTAGTAACATGTTTAATGGTTAAGTAATAGACCATGCAGATAATGGAACATGTAAAGGATATTGTCAAAGTCGAAGCGGAACTAGAAGACAGACTATCTTTGAAGTAGAATATGTTCAAAATATGTTCAAACTAGATTGTAAAGTCTCTATCGCATTCAGACGTAACTCAACTCGCCCAATCATATAACGGAAAGTCTATTGGATTCCACATCAAGATTGATTTGATTGATTCAATCTATTTGATTGACAATTGGATCTTGAAGACAAGGACTTTCTATTCGAAGAAGCTTTACTTATGGAAACCAAGATTTGGTTTGTATAGGCGATCGGAATCAATTTGGGATTCTACCTTTGTCACTCAACGGCTACCAAATCTTCTAGATACAGAGCTGTCCAATGGGTATATTGGAAGACGATTCTCTGGGATGCTGTCCAACGGGTAGTTTGGAAGTGGAGGAGTATTTAAGGAGATCATGGACCGATGAGCAAAAAAAAGACGGAGCGTAGAATTTATAATTCCAAAATCCGAGCGATCTTTGTTCATACACTTGTCTTTGGAGAGCTTAAACGTTTGTGATCGTGAGAGAAATACCAAAAGAGTTACTTAGTGAGATAGTGTGATCTACTACTAAGTGTTTACACTCGAAGTTGTAATCTCTTGTTGATTGCATAGTGGAATCCAGCCAAGAAGGCTGTTAGCGTGGGAGAGTGGACGTAGGCTTGAATTAAGCCGAACCACTATAAATCTTATGTTCTTATTCTCTTCCTTAACTCATTTGTTTTACTCGAAATTTATTTTATTCCGCATATATTTGCCAAGGTTTATTTTATATACCTATTCACCCCCCTCTAGGTGTTCATATTAGCACTCTCAATTGGTATTAGAGCCAAGTGCTCAGTTTATAAAAGTGTTTTTACTTTTGAGCTAAAGGTTCTTTATGGCTAGTATGTTGGCACCATGACTTATGGAAGGGCAAAGCAACACAAAGCCATCATATTTTGATGGAAAGGAATACGACGTGTGGAAAAACAAAATGAAAGCATTTCTAAGATCTAGAGATCTTTTACAATGGGATGTTGTGGAAAGAGGAATCAACCCCATTGCCGCGTCTACATCAAATAAGAATGGCAAAGACAAAAAAACCAAACCCCCCGCTCCTATGTCTCGGACGGAGATGTCCAAAAGAGAAGCGCTTGATGCAAAAGTTATTTATTCTTTATATTGCGCTTTGTCTCTTGTTGAATATAACAGAATCTCTTCATGTAAAACAGCAAAAGAAGTTTGGGATAGACTTCATTTACATATGAAGGGACTGATCGTGTAAAAGAGACAAAAGTAAACTTCATGCTCGGCAAATATGAATCCTTCAAGATGAAGCAAGGAGAGTCAATTGGAGATATGTTCAGCCATTTTACAGAAATTGTAAATGGTTTAGCATATTAAGGTCAGCAAATTTCTACCCCGATGAAGGTCAACAAACTCTTGTGAGGTCTCTCAAAAGATTGGAATCATGTCAAAACCTCAATCCGGGAGACTCAAAGGATTATGCCACTCTCCGTTGATGAATTGATTGGCACTTTTCAATCCTACGAAGTGGAACAAATTAACGACGAAGATCCCGAAGGTAAAAGGTCCATTGCTTTAATATCTAACACTGTTTTTGATGAAACGGACTCAGAAAATGACTTGGACGACAAAGAACTTGCTTTTATGATTGAGAAATTCAAGAAGTTGAGTAGAAAAGGAAGCAAATTCAGTGGAAGAAGAAAACACAAGCAGAATGGCCAGAAAAGAACAATGAAAGAAGATGATGAGTGTGACATCCCGATTTTCCAATTTTATTTTCAATAAATTGATACGGGCATTTCGTTGGCACGCATATAGTTATTTTCCTTGAGTCGGCTACTCATATGAAAACTAGTCTATCGGTGAAGTCGTTAAGAGTTTCTAATGCATCAGACTCGAGAATTTGACCAGGAAGCGACCTTTCGACCGAGCTAATCTACAAGGGTCATTACGGCACGATTAAAATCGATTAGAGATCGGAGATAGGTCGACTCGACAGAGGCATGTGATCAGGTGTGGGTGATTCCACCAGATCACACAATTCTTGTCGATCGGCATTGGACCGACTTTTCTATCGATTGGGTACCATGTGTTCGTATTTGAAACCTTGAGATTACCCCCGACAACCGAAAGTCGCCAATGTTTCAATGATGTACATTGTGGCTTGAGATGATCAACCACAGGTTAAATGCATGAAAATTTCTAAAGGCTACCTGGTAGGTTGGGCCACACTAGTATCGTGCCAAAGTGAAATTAACCGTGGAATTGAGATTGAATTCAGAAATTGGAAGTCTGGGTGTATCATAAACCATTTTAGGATCATTGACTTATCTTTGGAAGATTTTTCATGCAATCAGGGTCTTTCAAAGAATTAAATCGAGAATGGCTATTTTAGCTCGAGAAATTAGTAGGCCGCCTTTGGTCTTGCTATTAGGACTTAAGTTGGTTTTACGAGCAAGTGAAGATGTGAATTGAAATATGGTGACATTGGATTAATTTTATGGACTTCAATTTGGACTCAATTGGAAGTGGATTGATTATAATTGAAGAATTTGATGCACAAGAATTGGACCTCGGCGGAAAAGTAAATTGCAACAATTGGAAAATGTTGTGGGAGGTTTGGAGATAGTGGAAGATGACATGGGATGATGTCATGGTGGTTGAGGCCAAGGGTTGAGATCTTGACACGTGGACGGTGGAGATTTGCCCGAGAAAAGGTGACCCATCACCATCATCTTCTTCCTTGAATCAAGGGAGTTTGTTGGGAGGGGAAAAGGAGGAGAGAGAGGGAGCCGATCGGGAAGGAACCAGCAGCCCCGACCGCCCCTTCGCCCGCCGCTCGGCCGTCCGTCGTCGCCGCCGTTGCCTCGCGCCGCCCGCGCGTCTCCGCCCGCTCGCCATCGCAGCCCCGCAAGCTGCTTCGCCTCTCCCATCCCTCGCTTCGTCTGCGCGGCCAGCAACCAACCTTCGTCGTCCCGAGCTGCCGCCGCCGCCGAAGACCCGCCGAGCTACCGCCTTGCTCGCCTGAGCTGCCGCCGGTCTTCTCCGCCGCCCCCGAGCCCATTCCGTCGCCGGAACAGCCCTCCTCCGCCCGCAACCAGCAACCCAGAAAATGGGTATGGTAGCCCCTTGTGGGCCGTTTTGGCCGCCTTCCCGAGCTCGGATGCTCGGCCCGCTTTGAGGAAAGTCGATCCTCGCGTCGTCCCCATCGTTTTGGTCCGCTCGGTTTGCTAATCCGGTGAGTTTACCTCACTAAACCCTAATTAGAGGGTTAATGATGCTTTATGGGTGTTTAGTTATGTTAAGTGTTATTAGGTGGTTAGTTTAATTTATTTAAGTGTAGATTATATTAAGGTGTTTGATTAACTTAAATTGTGTTTAATTTAAGGTTAAGTGAGTAGTTATATTAATATAAACTTTGATGTGACATAATAGGGTTTTAGATTTCGAATTATTTAATTGCTTCGAAATTCTGGAAATTTATAATATTATATTAATTCCCAAATTATTAAAATATTATTTATAATTAAAAAAAAAAAACGGAAAAATTATTTTTGAGCCCGATTGCTCGGAATTTCGTGCCGATTGCTGCTGTGTAATCGAATTTTGAAATGATGATTGGATATTATAAATTGAGCGTGGATCGTGAAAAATATGGATATTATTATTATATTAATTTTCGGAATAAATTTAATTATTTAATAAATTCCGAAAATTTTGTCAGACCCTAAACTCTTAGAATTTCGTGCCGCTCATTTGTTGTGCATTTAGAATTTGATATTGATGATTGATTGTGGCGAATTGAGTGTGATTGCGATTTATGAGGATTCTTTAGAAAACCCTAAGTGTGGAAATTGATGGGAGATTGGCCGTGATTAACTACCTATTAGAGGTCGTGCCCAGTGAGGCCGTGATGAACCACCTATGAGAGGTCGTGCCTAGTAGGGCCGTGATGGACCACCTATTAGAGGTCGTGCCCAGTGAGGCCGTGATGAACCACCTATGAGAGGTCGTGCCTATAGGGCCGTGATGAACCACCTATTAGAGGTCGTGCCCAGTGAGGCCGGGATGGACCACCTAATTAAAGGTCGTGCCGAGTGGGGCCGTGATTGCCACTGGTTGTTAAATCTTCCTATAGGGCCGTGATTGAGAGCAATGATTGATTTGCTAGAATGACATGTAATCAGCCAAGTCGATTGATCGCTGAGACGATCCAAGTGGTTGAATTGTTTTGATGATGTGATTGCGCCATGGTTATTTAGTTATCATAATTGCACGTGGTTGTTATATAAATTGTGCTAACTTGCAGATGAAGGCTAATGCAAGGTAAGTCTTCTGTGTGATGTGGCTAGGCCACCCGGGGCGTATTTTCTTTCTAATAGGGGTTTAGGGGGTTGAACTTGCTGAGACATCGTCTCATCCCGGTTGTGGGATTAAAATTTCAGGTCCCCGGTGGACGGAGCGGCTAGATAGCTTTGGTTGGCCTTGAGGGGTTGCAGAAGTGAAGTCATGAGGATTGGGGAACGTGTCCGACTTGTAGGTCGTGGAGGACCGAAGCCCTAAGTTTGGAAAGGAGGAGACTGAAATATCGGTGAACGTGTCCTGCTAGTTGGTGTGAGGATAGTTCCCCTTTTGTCGGCTTCTGTTTGTAATCCTGTTGAATTATGAAAGTCTTATGTTGTGGATTTACTTCCTGCTTTTCTATCCCGTATCTTGTTGTCAGGGGATTTGTTTCGCTTCCGCATGTGCAATAAAAATTGAATGGGTCGGCGACTTGTCCTGGGAAGTCGCAATTGTATCGACTAGAGTGGGATGTTCGCGTGCTCGGAGGATCGGGGCGTGACAATGAGCAAGAAAATATATGCTTGATGGCACATTCGGAATTTGAGTCTGACTCAGACACAGACTCAGAATTAGAGTCTGACCTAGACACAGACTCAGAATCCGATGAGGAAATCGAGGTAAGCCATTCAAAAATTCCTCTTAAAGTTTCAAAGTACATAAATGAGCTTTGCTTAAATCTCAAATCTTCTCTTAAAAGGATCTCCAAACTTAAAAAGGAGAATTCTCGGCTTAGGTAACATGATCTTTCTCAAAAAGAAAATTTTGAAATTTTGCAAAAAGATTTTCTACAAATAAAAGAAAGTCGAGATTTACTCGTTAAAGAAAATGATTATTTGAAGAAAGAATTTTCAAATATTTCGACAAGATTTTCAAATGGATCAAAAATTTAGAGCATATTCTTTCTAAGCAAGTTCCTTACTATAATAAATCAGGACTTGGTTTCAATAAGGAAAATAATTCTTTAATTGATTTTCCTAAAGTAAAAGAGAGACTTAGACAAAAACCTTCAAAGGCATTTTACAAAAATCATTTTCAAAAAATGTTTGTAAAACCTGTTGGTGGAAATGGTGTCAAGTGTTCAAATTGTGGAGATTTGGAACACTTTGAGAAAGATTGTCCTAAAGTCTAGAGACCTATTAAGAAAAATTGGATAAAAACTGCATATTCTACTAACTCTCATGGACCCAAGAAAAAATGGGTACCAAAGAAAAGATGAGTTATTTTTTGCAGGATATAAAGAAGAAAGAAGAAAGAGAATTTGGTAAGGAAGGTAAATTTTCAATTTGATTTGGGCAATAATTCTCATTATACTTGATATTCGATATATCATTGGTTGATTGAGATTTTATAATGATCATATTTTGCTTTATTGAAGAAAGAATCGTATGATTTGTTTTTGTAATTCGAGATTTAATTTGATACGTGTGATCATTTTTGATATCATGCTAAAAGACAAATGAATTTATTTTGTCTAATTTTATGCTCTCAAATTGTCATATTTTGCAAGATATTTTTTCTGAGATACTCAAGGATTTTATTCTCTTTGATTTTATCGTATTATGACTAAGTGAGAATTTACTTTTCAAAATATCATTGTGCATATTATTCTTTCTTTGAGTACTCTGTTATGATGAATTAAGAAAGAATATTTGGAGATTATATATTTTGCTCTAACGTCAATGAAGGATCCAAATTGATGGATACCAAAAAGGGAAATGAGTTTATTACAGGAAATTCTTTAAGGGATCAATGGTCGCAAATCTATGCAAATCATGATGCAATCATAAATGTATCTCATGCGAAGATTGGTAATGATTTTTTTTTTTTTTAATGGTATATTTCAAACATATACCATGGGTAAGAGAATATTTTTATCATCTCTCCTTGCAAATTTCTACGTGCATTTATCATGATTTTGGATGATTATTATTATATTGCAAATATCTTCTGTCATAAATATAAGGTATTGCAATTTTGGCACGTGATAGAAATATCTATTTTCCTTTTGCAAAATGCATATCTGAAATTTATGCTCAAGGAAATCTTTTTGATCTCGAAAGATATTACTGCATATTCATGGATATTTTTGCTATATTCTTAGAAGATATATTATATCTAGCAAGTTTGATATGCAAATCAAAGGATGATATTACGTGACATTTTTGCAAAGATTATTATTTGTAATATAAGAATTTGCAGGTTACAAAAGAATCTTCCATATGGATTTTGGAAAGCTTGATCAAAAAATCATGGAGATTCTATACTATCTTTTGGAAGTTCAAAAATTCTATTCCTTGTGAAAAGTTTTTGCAAATTGTTGAGGAAATCCCTTATGTGTCGTACGGAAGATTGAATAGTTCTGAATTTTAATATTTAATAATTTTACATATGCTATTCAATTTATTTATTTGAAGAAAGGGTATCATATATTATGTGGATATTATTACAGTTTATTTGTGGAAAAAGTTTGTTAAGTTTATGCAGGTTAAATTCGAGATGAGCTTGGTAAAAGAAAATAAAATTTTGCCTCGAATTTCAAAATGCAAGTGATCATTGCGGATATTATTGCTACAAAGGAAATATTGGAAAAATATTCTGTTCAACGTGCACAAGCCACAATTATTTCTATCTGCAAATATTGTTATAATCACAGGGGGAGAAACCGAATCCAAAAGAAAAGGAAAAGAATCGTGATCACCTCAAAAAGACAACAAATTGAGGGGAGCATTGATCAATTATGGAAAAATCTTTTTGGATTGATCGTGATCTTATTATAGATTGAAGGAAAGGTAAATGTGTCAGAATTTGTTCTAAAAAATCCGGTTAGTGCATCTTTTATTACTTTTTGTCATTGATAAATCTTGTATTGATATTATCATTTTATTATGACAAAAAAAGGTACGTGAATTTCATGATGCATTCGTGATTTTTATTGGATATTTGCTGATATATATGATCGAAGTGAGCTTTATTGCATATCTTTAATATTCGACTTGCTTTATAAAAGCTTATCTTCTTGGAAATTATATGTCATGCAAGATATATTATTCTATATTCTCTACGTAAATCTATTGTTATCGCTTTTTGATTATGACAAAAATGGGGAGAATATATGAATATGCATATGTGTTGATTGGTTAATAATATTTATTGCATAATATTGAGCTGCAGTTATTTTTCTATGTATTGTAATGCTCAATCTATTTGTTATCTTCTGATATCCTTTGATTTAAATTAATATTTTTAAAAGCATGTTTATAAATCTGCATATTCAGAGATTGTTTTGTCATCATCAAAAAAGGGGAGATTGTTAGAGAAATCCCTTATGATGTTTTGAAGATGACAAAATAAATCAAATGTTACTAACATGTTTAATGGTTAAGTAATAGACCATGCAGATAATAGAACATATAAAGGATATTGTCAAAGTCTGAAGCGGAACCCAAGACAGACTCTATATGTTGAAGCAGAATATGTTCGGACTCGGATTGTAAAGTCTATCGCATTCGGACTCAGTTATCAGAAAGTCTATTTCTCTCAGACTTTACATCCGTAATTCCGACAGAACGTAACTCAAGCCCAATCATATAACGGCTAGTGATCTGGTTTGAATTCCACATCAAGATTGATTTGATTGATTCAATCTATTTGATTGACGATTGGATCTTGAAGACAATGACTTTCTATACGAATAAGCTTTACTTATGGAAACCAAGATTTCGTTTGTATGGGCGATCGGAATCAATTTGGGATTCTACCTTTATCACTCTACAGCTACCAAATCTTCTAGATACAGAGCTGTCCAATGGGTATATTGGAAGACGATTCTCCGGGATGCTGTCCAACGGGTAGTTTGGAAGTTAAGGAGTATTTAAGGAGATCATGGACCGATGAGCAAAAAAGAGACGGAACGTAGAATTTATAATTCCAAAGTCCGAGCGATCTTTGTTCATACACTTGTCTTTGGAGAGCTTAAACGTTTGTGATCGTGAGAGAAATACCAAAAGAGTTACTTAGTGAGATAGTGTGATCTACTACTAAGTGTTTGCACTCGAAGTTGTAATCTCTTGTTGATTGCATAGTGGAATCCAGCCAAGAAGGCTGTTAGCGTGGGAGAGTGGACGTAGGCTTGGATTAAGCCGAACCACTATAAATCTTGTGTTCTTATTCTCTTCCTTAACTCATTTGTTTTACTCGAAGTTTCTTTTATTCCGCATATATTTGTCAAGGTTTATTTTATACACCTATTCACTCTCCTCTAGGTGTACATACTAGCACTCTCAGGTCAGAAGTTCATCTTTCCCTTGATTGGGCACTTATCAGGTTGCCTAACGATATAGATGGCATCGCCTGCATACTTGTACAAGTCCTGATTCCGATGCCATGTCCACAGAGCATGAGTCTCATTCTTCACCTGCACGAGGGTAGAAGACAGTGGCTGTCATGATCTCCCTAAATATGGTTGCTTTCCCAGTGTATAAACTCTTCTAGCACTATACGTGAGGGTGAAATAAGTGAGATGGAATGCGCTAACTCTTACGCATTGTTTGAGGAAAGAGAGACTGGTGAAAGATGACTTGCAAATTTTGAATTCATTTTGCAAATAGTGGAGGGAAATTCAATGTTGTCATCCATTTTACGCCTCCATGCATTGCCAACTTAGGATTAAGGTCATGACCAAATCTTCCTAAGTGATGGTGTGGCATAAGCTGTGCCTGATCCACCCAGCAGTTATTAGGAAAACAAGCACCGGCTGACTTGATCCCAAACACAGGTTTCACAAGGAGAAACCCTTAATCATGCTTTGCAATATGCACGGACCATCTGCAGATCACCGCAAATGCACATTGAAGTTGCGCATTTACCCCACAAGCAACGGCAGATTATAAAGATCACGCATTGAGCATCTTAGCGTGTGGAGTAATCATGGCAGTCATGAGTTTTTACTTGAGAGTTTCACATGTTAAAGTTGTGCGGTGCTTTCTTACTCTCCTGTTTATATACAGCCAAAACACGGCATGGCCTTCATAAATCTTAACAAGATTACGGAGTGCATTTGGTGTATACATGTTGATACAGTCATGTAAAGTACCTAAGGGATTGTTAGGTACCTCAAAAATGCCATGCCCGAAGCTGCTTTCTCTGTAAGCACTATATTCCGGTTGCCTGTCCCAACAGAAGTTGCCTTCAGCAGGGCCTGATGTGAAATTAAATGCACAGAAACCACCCATGTACGCATCGGGGGTGGTACTTGGGTCTGGACAGTTTCCAGGTTCATCTGCATGTGTAATGGCCATCTTCTCTCGGTTACCACCATCTCCGACAGTGATGTGAACAGGGCCACAGGGATCCAGAGTGTAGTTGTACACTCTATTTGACCTTTCATAGGCATGAACCTGTTGATTATTTCCAATAGAGATTCATGTCAAGTGCTGATCGTGTCAAACAAAAGAAGAGGGCCTCCTTGATCACAAAGATAAGGACACATTGCAAAAGACTCATATAAGAACGTCATACGCCCATGTCATAGATGTTTGAGCATGTCATATTGCTGAGATGCAGCTAGTGCTCAGAACCAGATTATGAATCGATCTGCCTAAGAACATTTGCACCCTCTATTCCGAGTTGGAAAACAGAAACAGTGGACCTATCGCTGGTGCAGCAAATTAAAGTAAATGATAGGGAATGGTGACTTACATGTCCATTAAAGACAACATCAACCCCGTAACTGTACAACAAATCCTCCATTGCAACCCTCATGCACTCTGCCCCTCTGTAATGGGTCGTGTAAGTGCTGTACCAAGGAGGGTGCCATGTAGCCACCAACCATGGTGTGACTTCTCTGTTGACCTTAGCTAGGTCTTTCTCTAACCATCTGTACTGATCAGCTGATGCGAAAGCATAAAAGTGTCAGGCACATGCTTCAGAAGATTCTACTATTTGAGGGAAAAACAAAAGGAAGAAGCTCACATGATTTATTATAAGAAATATAGGCACCAAGCATTAAAAAGTGTATGCCGCCTGCATTGAAGGAATAGTAAAAAGTAGACGACGATCCACTTTCTTTAGATGGAAATGCAAATCGAGAACTATAAGCAACAAAGTTCTGATTCTCAGCCTGTTCTTCAATCTCGTGATCCCCTTCTATGACCATGATGGGAACTTTAGACACTAGAGGCTGCATATACCTGAAATGAGAAAAAAAAATTCATGTTATATTAGACTCCAATGTGTAAGTGAAAGCCAGCATACAAAGAAAATTAAATGCTTCATCAGGAACAAGATGCTTGATGCCAAATACACAATTTTCATAAGCATCCACATGAACTATTTAGAGAACCCCACTCACAATATAGCAATATAGTACTAATGTAGGAGATTCTTTTCACTGCACTCTCAGATGAGTAGATTTGAAACACCATCAAGATCAGTTGGCTCTATTTCCATTTTAGATAAGTGAGAATGAGGCACCCTAAATGCTGATACAACGGTATTTCTACTTTTCATGAGATTTGAAATGAACAGAATTCATCACAGCCAATTAGTTAGTGACTTAGCTGTGCTAGTCAAGACTGAAGTAAAGCGACTCATTAATTTCCATCTAGAAAGAACAAAGCAGTATGTCAACCTTCCCCAATAATCCCATCGTGGCTGGTAGGTTTCGCGAATAGGAGTTTGTGGAAATGAACAGGAGTAGCAATCGGCCCCAGTTCCATTCGTGAGATACAAGTTAGCATAACACACATCCCCGACCAAAAGAACCAGATCAGGATGATTACTCAGCATGTGGTCGACTGTGGAAGTGGTATTGTATGTAAGACCCAAGTCACCAACCACTGCCACTCTGCTGGGGTAACTACTTGGGCCAGTGACAGGCATAGTCGTAAAATAATATACTTCGCTCATTGCTATTGAAGGATCTCCACATTGGTAAGAGTATATCGTGCTGGGCTTCAACCCTGAAGATAAATCAAAATCAATAAGTGATGGCAAAGTGGAAAATATCAGCAATCAAAATCCCTTGAAATTCAGAATTGCAAAAATCGGTGACAGTGTAGTGCCAAAAACAAGCTGCCCATTTCAGAAAATTATGTTAAGATTACTAACTGCGAGACAATCAGACATTCAAGAAATTTCTTGTGAGATTTTCCTCACATTTTCATTTTCAGATGAACTTCCAAGCTCGAGAAAATCAAGAATTTGACAGAAGAAATCGAACTGCAAAATCAAGTGGAGCTTCACATTTGACTAATTGAAAAGGGAGCCTAAAACTTGGGATGATTAGGATAACCAGGGCACAGACGCCAATAATAGACGAGTGAGAAATTTTAATTTGGCACTTTACTTTCTTTATGACCTATTGCCGTAAGAAACAATTAAATAAGCTATGCACTAGGAGGTTCAGAAAATACAGTGCAACTTTACTGCTCTGACAGCAGATAGTTGAACAAAGCTTTTCTTACAGGTTGTGAAAGTACAAAGTTCACACTAGCTCGGCAGTGCGAAATCTCTGTTCTTCACCATAGTTTATCAGATTGATTTTTGTCAGTAACCTTACCACCAACTTTCACCAAAAAAGGAGAACAAAAGAAAGGGCAGAGCAAGATATTTCTCACAAATGCTAGAGCTTGAAAACATCATTGATGCAAGAAAATGATGCATACAATACCTTTGAGACGAACATGGTGTATAATGCTAGAAGTGTAGTTCTGGAGGCCTTCGAAGGGATAAAGTTGGTTGTAAATAAGCGAATAACCGGTTGCCTGATGACTCCGTCCAGATCCGGAGCCTACATAGTAAACAACACTCCCGACGCTGTTCGGATCCAGCGGGGTGATGTCATCACCTATCTGGTACTCTCCTGCAAACATTTCGAGAAACATTGATCGCAGACACAACCAAGTAAGTAACAATCACAACCATTGTACTGCTCCTTAGCACAAAAATCATCAGAAATGACAAATACCCGGGCATCCCATACGGCTCCCGCCAGACAAACAACCAAAGTACTGTATCAGAAACTCTACCCAAACATTGAACAAATTACAGTCAGAATCGATTCCATGCTCCACGTTATATGTACAATCTTCGCCTCAAGAACAGAGGGTAGTCCATTTTATGAGCTTACGATTTCAAAGTCCAATCAAATCGAAACACACAGCATTGCTTACTAGAATAAATCCAACTCCGACCCACCAACACCGCCTTTATCTAAAAACAGAAAACACTAATCACTCACACTACCCCCACCCGAACATGACTAAATGTCACATAAATATCCGACTTTTCACGGCCAAGTCAAATTTGTCTCATCCAAGTCTAAAAGTCAAGCTCCATTTAATCTCTCTTACGCATCAGTTTCCATCTCACACTTATCTCGAACACAATCCAATGAACAAAACCCAACAGACAAACAGATGGATGTTATCAGAAGTCGGAGCGAATTTGGCAACAATGGACAAAGCACAAGCAGAGGCGAACGGACCTGTGATCCAGGAAATCCAGACGGAGTCGTAGCTCGAGGAAAGCGAGACGGAGATTTGCTCCGGCTCGAAGTCGGAGACCGTCCTCTGGACTCGGAGGTCGGTGTCCGGCAAGTCGACGGCGTTCCCACGGAAGCTCTTGTCGAGGGGCACCGTCACCGGCGGGAACGGCCCCTCGAGAGTCGTCGGGATGCCTCCGGCGAGCAGTGGCCCGGAGGAGCAGAGCAAGAAGAAGCAGAGCAGGGCGAGCGAAGCACCCGACGGCGGTGGCGCCGCCCGCATTGCCGCCATTTCTCTCGCGTCGAGAGAGAGAGAGAGTCGGACGGACAGACGACGACGACGACGACAGTGGCAGCAGCGAGGAGTTTAAATATGCGGTTGGATATGGAGGGACAGGTTAGCGGTTTCCCATGTGAAAGCGCATCACGCGTTCGCCGTCGTGGCCATGCGGAAAAAGCAGGGGAGCGGGCGTGGTGGGTACTGCGCCAGAAGCCGCCAAATGCCAAAGGACGACGAAGAAGCTGTCACTGCCATTGCCGCTAGCTCGTGAGTTTGACTTGCTCGTTGCAGAGAGAGAGATAGAGAGAGAGAGAGAAATTGGAGTCGAGGAAGACGAGGACGAGGAAGTTGTCTGGTAGTTAGTTTCGGATTCTTTCACGTTGTGATTAACGCAGCATTCGAACGTGCGAACTATTTTCTGCACTTTAAAATTAAGATTAAGTCGGTTGATACATTGGATGCAAATATAAGATTGTTATACGTAACAAGTAGTTTTGCTGGTTGGTTAATTTATTATAAGTAGCTTATGTCAGAATTGAGAGATCCTATAGTTTGAATCTTTAGTATTCTCTTATTTATTACTTGTGTTTATCGTATAGGTAGAGCATCATCGTCCATTGTTATTAAAAAATTCAAAGAAATGGAGGAATGGAGAGAAGGCTGGGAAGAAACAAATCTAGAAATAGAAACGACGAACGACGAATGATTTTCTAGAATACGAAATTTTGAAACTAATTATGTTATGATTGTCAAATGTTCGATGCTTCAAGCTTTCTATAAGATAAGAGCAAGACGTGGTTCTAAGTTTAAAATGGCACGAGACCAATCCACTTGCACTCTGACAAAAAAACAAAAAAAAATTACTAGTACGCAAGCTAAGGTCCAGGACAACATGGAATTAAAGACATTTGGACACACATCTCCTCCCTAGCCTGTATACCATTGAAGGCGGGTCCACTCAGACATAGCAGCAGCATGATATTGCCATCATTGGTCACGACTCGCCCACGTTTGCATCGACTTTTAAATGCATCATTTTAATTTAAGGTTGCGCGAGACTTATCTATCAATACAACAAATCGAGTCTAGACAGCATGAGTCTATAAATATAACTCACAATTCCTTTGATTTGGATTGAAAATAGAAACCTCGGCGATCTAAGTAATATAGGGAATGATTAGAAAGCGAATATACTTTTAAATTTCATCGTATTGGTCTAATAGAGTAATGTTGACGATTTGGGTAAGCCAACTTCTTTGACGCCGTCTTCCGGGTGATGCGTTCCGATGGATTCCCCGACTCGATTTGGAACGCATTTCTCAGCCGACGCGGATGATTTCCACATGGAAATGTTCGATCCACCTCAAGCCGGGTCGACAAATAATGCGATGCAAATCGAATTTGATAATTCTTGTTTCGTTCCGTTCAAAGGTGGTCACGATGAGTTGATTCGCAATTACATTAAAGAGAAGGATTTAACATATGTTTAGCGCCGCGTAGTTTTTATCAACGTCGAACAAGGACGGGTTTTCAATAACCTTTGGATAGAAAGAGCTATGAGATCTATATAAATAAAAAATAAAAAATAAAAAAAATAAAAATAAAAATAAAAAAATCATACAAAACCATGAAGAGGAAAATAAGCATTGTACAAGCCGCCGACAAATTGAACCAAACAACCCAAATGAGGAATATTATTCAAAAAATTCTAAACTTTTTACCAATACAGTCTTAAACCTTTTAATTTTGTTACATCCTTAACATTTTCACGTTTTGTTAAATGAATCCATCTCAACCAATTTTTCAAAAATTTGTTAGCGTTGATGTTGGCTGTCTTATATGGCATGATCAGGGCTAAAGTAGATATTTTTTAATAATTTTTTAATATTTTTTAAAATTTATTATTTTTAGAGGTTCATTTTGATTTTTTTTTTTTTTTTTTTTTGGTCAGTAGGTACATTTTGATTTGGTTTGGCGAAATCACAATCACCATAAGTAAAAAAAAAATTAACAAGAAAAAAGTATATTAAAATATTAATAAAAATTATTAACATCACTGCCGACCATGCCACGTATAATGATGAGCATCCACATAGTAATTTCTCATTAAAATTGGCCGAATGAAATTGATTGGCAAAACATAAAAATATTTAAAACTCAATTAACAAAATTAGACAGTTCATAACTGAATTTGTAAAAATGTAATAGGCTTATGATTTGTTGGATAATCCCCCCCAACACCCAAAAACACACACAAATAATAATTAAGATAATGAGTTAGGGGGTCGAAAATCATTATGATGATGGGTTAATTTTGGGGTTGGATAGGGAGGGAGAGAAAGAGTGGCTTTATCACATGAGAAAGCCCGTCACGAGATGGTCGTCGTCATGCAAAAAAAAAGTTAAAGAAGCGGGGCCTAGTTGGTGCTTGGCCAGAAAACGCCAAATGCAAAAGGTTGAAGAAGCCAGCATACCATTTTTGTCGATGATTGCTACTTTTTGGACCTTACATTCTGACTTTGATTAGAGAGAGAGAGAGAGAGAGAGAGGAATCGGAAACGAGGAGGACGAGGAAGTTGTCTGGTTGCTACTATTTGGACTTTACATTCTGACTTTGATTAAGAGAGGTGAGGGGGGTGGGGAGAGAGAGAGAGAGAGAGAGAGGAATCAGAAACGAGGAGGGCCAGGAAGTTGTCTGGTTGCTACTCTTTGACTTTACGGTCTGACTTCGATTAATTTCGCTTCAATGTGTGGCAAAGCACACTGAAGAACCGAGGCAATATCGATGTAGAGAGCCACCTAGATTGTATAATGAACATAGAAGAAAGTTTGTCAGATTTGGACTTGATTAAAAGTGCATAACATGCTATGATAAATGGTTGTCCAAATGCTGATATAAATTAGCAGTCCATCTTAAAACGAGCATCTACCCACAAAGTCAACATATAATGATGCAGCAGCACACTCCATTATTTTTTAAATGCGTAGTGCATGAAATCAAGCTTCAGAGTATCTTCAGTAAGGATGCAAGCCAAAAAGCTTTGCAGCTGCAAGTAAATGGCAGAAAACCCCATATGGTAAATATGCTACATTTACAGTAAATTCGATGCTTCAAGTTTAAGATAGCACAAGACTAATCCACTTGCACTTTGACAAAAAAACAAAAGAATTTACTAGTACGCAAGCTAAGGTCCAGGGCAACATGGAATTAAAGACATTTGGACCCACACCTCCTCTCTAGCCTTGACACCATTGAAGGCAGGTCCACTCAGACATAGCAGCAGCATGATATTTCCATCATTGGTTGTGACTTGCCCACGTTCGCATCGACTTTAAATGCACCATTTTAATTGAAGGTTGCACGAGACTTATCTATCAATACAATAAATCGAGTTTAGACAGCATTAGTCTATAAATACAACTCAAAATTCCTATGATTTGGATTGAAAATAGAAACCTTGGCAATCTAAGTAAAATAGGGAATGATTAGAAAGCGAATGTACTTTTAGATTTAATCGTATTGGTCTAATAGAGTAATGTTGACGATTTGGGAAAGTCAACTTCTTTGACGCCGTCTTCCGGGTGATGCGTTCCGACGGATTACACGACTCGATTTGGAACGCATTTCTCAGCCGACGCGGATGATTTCCACATGGAAATGTTCGATCCACCTCAAGCCGGGTCGACAAATAATGCGATGCAAATCGAATTTGATAATTCTTGTTTCGTTCCGTTCAAAGGTGGTCACGATGAGTTGATTCGCAATTACATTAAAGAAAAGGATTTAACATATGTTTAGCGCCACGTAGTTTTTATCAACGTCGAACAAAGACGGGTTTTCAATAACCTTTGGATAGAAAGAGCTATGAGATCTATATAAATAAAAAAAAAATCATACAAAACCATGAAGAGGAAAATAAGCATTGTACAAGCCCCGACAAATTGAACCAAACAACCCAAATGAGGAATATTATTAAAAAAATTCTAAACTTTTTACCAATACAGTCTTAAACCTTTTAATTTTGTTACATCCTTAACATTTTCACGTTTTATTAAATGAATCCATCTCACCAATTTTTAAAAAATTGTTAACGTTGATGTTGGCATGCCTTATATAAGCACGACTAAAGTAAAGAGATTTTTTAATAATATTTTAATATTTTTTTAAAATTTATTATTTTTAGAGGTTCATTTTGATTTGGTTTGGCAAAATCACAATCACCATAAGTAACAAAAAAAATAATAAATTAACAAGAAAAAAATATTAAAATATTAATAAAAATTATTAACGTCACTGCTAACCATGCCACATATAATGATTAGCATCCACATAGTAATTTCTCATTAAAATTGGCTGAATGAAATTGATTGGCAAAACATAAAAATGTTTAAAACTCAATTAACAAAATTAGACAGCTCATAAATGAATTTGTAAAAATGTAATAGGCTTATGATTTGTTGGATAATCTCCCCCACCCCACACCCAAAAACACACACAAATAGTAATTAAGATAATGAGTTAGGGGGTCGAAAATCATTAAGATGATGGGTTAATTTTGCGGTTGGATAGGGAAGGAGAGAAAGAGTGGCTTTATCACGTGAGAAAGCCCGTCACGAGATGGTCGTCGTCATGCAGAAAAAAGTTGAAGAAGCGGGGCGTAGTTGGTGCTTGCCCAGAAAACGCCAAATGCAAAAAGCCAGCATCACCATTTGCCATAAGTTCTTGATCTTGAATTGCTTGTTGCAGAGAGAGAGAGAGAGGGGAGAGAGAGAGAGAGAAGGGGGATCGGAAACGAGGAGGGCGAGGAAGTTTGTCTGGTTGCTAATTTTTGGACCTTACATTCTGACTTTGATTGAGAGAGAGAGAGAGAGAGGGGCATAGGAAACGAGGAGGGCGAGGAAGTTGTCTGGTTACTACTTTTTGGACTTTACATTCTGACTTTGATTAGAGAGAGAGAGGAATCGGAAACGAGGGCTAGGAAGTTGTCTGGTAGCTACTTTTTGGACTTTACATTCTGACTTCGATTAATTTCGCTTCAACGTGCGAAATTACCCTCACACGATTAAGTTTACTTGCTTTTTGCTAAGAAAATAAAATTACCCTCAATTATTCAATTACAATTAAAACTGATGACCCTAAATTTATTTGCTTTCCTTTTTATTTAGTATATCTATCCCTACGTAGGATCTAGTTAACTTTTCTATGTTGTGGAATGGATTTGTGGATAAATTGTCAAGTAGAATTTAGAAACGATTTGAAGTAGACTATTTCTTAACGCAATCATTTGTTTATAAAATTTCACTTTTGTTGTACAAACCACAGTCAAATCCCTTTTTATCAATCTTCTCTCATATGCATATACATATAGTGGGATGATCAATTGAAGGAGAAAAAAAAAAAGCCCTTCTTGAAAATTTTCCAAAATAAAATCACAATTACATTCTTCAACATGAAAATTTAAAAATGAAATTTAATTAAATCATAACATTGCATAAAATAATATAATTTTTGAAATGCTAGTGATATCTCATTATTTTGAATTAACAAAAATTAATATTATTTATAAAGTGTTTATGAAAAAATATTAATTGTACATGGTGTTTTTAATGTATTCCTAGATATTTCTATAACATCTTACATCTGTGCATAAATATCTCACCAACAATAAGGAAAGGGATACATTTTTAAATAAAGTTAGTAAAGAGACATGATATATATTTTAGACTATTGAAACTAAAAATAAAAAGTTGACCAAGAAAGTGAGCTTTTGAAATAAGAGAGACAAAGTTGACAAAAAAAAAAGTTAAAGAGAGATAAAGAATAGATAAATTAATATAAGAGCAATTATGAAAAAAAAAAAAAAAGACTTAATTTTTTTTATTGTATCAAAGAATTTGTCTTTTTTCCTTATCATTAGCGAGATACTTTTACATAAGACATGTAAAACGTAATAGGGATATTTAAGAATACACTAAAAAGATAGAAGAAAGGAGTTAGACAATCACTTTGCAATTGAATTAGGTTTGCGCTATTTCCAACTCCTTATTGGCTCTCGACACTCCATCTTATATTGAATTGATTATACTACCCCTTGCGAACTTCACTCTAAATTTAAAATTGTTTCTTTCCTTTTTTTTTCTTTTTCATTTGTTGCAATTTTACTAAGACAAACTACCCGTACCCCTCTCAAATAATATTTATCAATATTAAATGTGGGGTCCATTATTGATTTAAGAGCAAAGCTTGCTTTTATTTCTTCTTTTTTGGTTTTTTCATTTTCTTTCTCAACTTGTAATAAAATTGGTGCCCTTCTTTTTCAAAAATATTTGATGGATAGCTATCTAATTATTATTTTTTGGCAAAAAATAACTATTTTGTTAATATTTTTATATTTCTTTTTCTATACTAGGAAATAATTATTCAAAAAGTAATTTAAGTACAAGTAAGAGGATAATCTTTTGAGTAAATTGTGTATGATGCAAACATCAGCCACAATATTCAATTTCTACCAAAATTTGAAGTCGAAAAATTCACTATCATGATGATAATATATGGAAATAGAGTAAACAATTTGTAGATAAAATTAACATTTCTTTACTCCAATACATTATTAGTATGTACTTTGGTTATAATAGTGGAGAATAAGTTTGAAGAAGACAAACATGAAGGAAAAGTCGAAATATAACGGGTGTGGATGAATCGGCAAGGGTGAAAGAAAAAAAAAAGTTGTGTGAAAGTGATGTGGGTAAGTTTTTATTTAATAAAATTGATGGAAATAAAGTGAGCCTTGAAAAAGAAGAGAAATAAAGATAAGATATAATATTAAATTAAGCACATTTAATCCTAAAACTTTTGACTTGAGAAGTCTTATTTTAATGATGCCAATTTAGTTTTAAAATGGATAATATAGTTATTTCAATGTGATTTTAGAAGATATTAGGAGCCAATAATGGGTGAGAGCAAAGGGGTGAAAAAAGGTAAAAAATAATTTATTCTGAAATGATTACGGAGTTTTATCAACCTGTGAGACGATAAGAAAGCGAATGCACTTTCGGATTTGCTGGCATTGATCTAATCAAAGTGATGTTGACAATTCGCGTTGATCCACAGGCATAATATGTTATCTACGTTCTTCACGACCATTAGAAAGTAGATTTAAAAACAAGTGTGCCCACTTCGTCCATTGCCCTCTTCTTTGACGCATTATTTTGGGTGATCCATTCAGCGAGCGGTGCGGTCTTTATTTGGAATGCATTCTCGACCAATATCGATGATTTCACATGAAAATGTTCGACCAACCTCAAGCCAAACTGAGATATAATATGATGCAAGTTATAATTCCCGATTCTTGTTTGGTTATATTTGAAATTGTTGTCGATGAGTCAATTCACAATTGAAGTAAAAAGTGGGGGCTTTAACATAAGTAATGCGCCGTATGGTGTTTACCAATGTCGAACAAAAGGAAAGTTTTCGACAACCACTGGAAAGATTCATGAGATCCATCAAACAAACATCATGTGAAACCATGACGAGGAAAACATGTGTGGTGTAAGTGCTGACAAATTGAACTAAACCACGTAACGTAATTAAGATCATGAGTAGGCGATCGAAAAATGATTATGAGGATGTAGGGAGTGAATATTCAGGAACTGGATCTTCTCAATTTAAGGACAGTAAACTGAATTATCACCTGACAACAAATAATGGATGGTAATCTATGTAATGTTCTTGAAAGCATAAGTTAAAAGTCGATTGATGATGATCGCGATTTTTTCTATAATATTCTAGGCCCCTGAAAATACACTTTCATATGTGTGTATATGTATGTCGATAAGTTAGTAAATACGAATTTTCAACCTAACACCAAATTAATTATCAATTTGGGTTACTTTGCCCCGGTTATGGCTTATTGGTTTTCAGCTCTGTTTTAACCGTCCTCGCCCAATGTAATATGTAATCTAGTGATGGTGGCTTGACCTTAAGATTTAGCTAGGGATAGAAAAGAGTTGGAAGCATGTTCGGAAGGCGAAAAATTTGTCGCCTCGAGGCGGGCTTGCATATTATAAAGTGTTGAGCCTACTGTCAAGAGTAGGATTGAAGATGATCCTAATTTTGATGGAAGAGTCACTTGAGACATTCACAGAGCTCTGCGCAGGAATTGGCATGCCTGGTTTTGTGGTAAGTGTGCCACATGAGCTTGCAGCCGGAAAGCATGAAGTGGTATCTCCTGCACTTCCAAGTTCGAGCTAATGAAAGTCCACTTACCCATCAGAAGAGAAGTGGTCATTGTATATATCATGTTCTAGTTCATTGTTAAGGCTAAAAGGATCAACTGCAACTAAGTCGATTTCTCACAACCCCAAGTCATGTACATTCAGATCTCATTAAAACGATGACAAATGGTAACAGCAATAGCAATAGTTGCAATGAACAAAATATTGCTCGAGTAAATATAAGATAACAATGCATCTACATTGGCAAAACTGAATCGTTGGGTTAAAAGACTTTTCCGTTTTTTGCTGAAGTTACAATTCCGTATACCAACCTTTCAAGGTCAAAAGAATTAACTGTCAGAAATCTATACAATCCTCTAAAAGCTCCATGATTAGTAGACCATCCTAAATCCGCAAGGTGTAAGCTCATCAATTGTAAGCCAAAGGAAAAAAAGGGAAAAAGCAGTAAGGTGAGGCGTGCAAGCAAAAATATGCACCTCGATCACACATGATCCATTTACAGAGAACCTAGACAAGATGTAATCATGTATCTATGAAATCTGCAGACAAAATAGTCCTGAGAAGCTCCTTCAGATTAGCTAATACATAGCGTGGTCCTAAGCTCTTAAGACCGATGAAATTCAATAGCTGCTCTAGATCCTACAGAACAAGAAGATTATATAAGAAATATGCAGAAGAACAAAGAGAAAAAAGGTATAACAACAATTGGATCTCAAATCTTTTAACACGCCACTACAAGTCCATGGCAAATCACATGTATGTGTAATGCAAAATGTGTGCCAAAGCACACTGAAGAACCGAGGCAATATCGATGTAGAGAGCCACCTAGATTGTATAATGAACATAGAAGAAAGTTTGTCAGATTTGGACTTGATTAAAAGTGCACAACATGCTATGATAAATAGTTGTCCAAATGCTGATATAAAATAGCGGTCCATCTTAAAACGAGCATCTACCCACAAAGTCAACATGTAATGATGCAGCAGCACACTCCATTATTTTTTAAATGCGTAGTGCATGAAATCAAGCTTCAGAGTATCTTCAGTAAGGATGCAAGCCAAAAAGCTTTGCAGCTGCAAGTAAAGGGCAGAACATGCTACATTTACAGTAATTTGAATTCAATCTTCATTTTTGTTTTGATATGTTTTTCTTGATTCTTTGTCCCTCAAGAGCATGTGGGCCTTTTTGGAGGGAGATACAAGAAAGAAGGCAGAGAGCGAATATATAGGCTGAGTGAACAACAGGGTTGTCATTTACCCTGAATTACATAGCTACCGTTTTTTACTTTGAGATGTTATGAGCTGCAAAAGGTGTACTGGTGAAATTATTTTTGGGAAAATTTTCACTGAATTTTTATATCATATCTTTCAGGCTTAATTTGTAGCCTGAAGATGTACTTTCTCAATGGTAATGAGGAAATGACGACTCTGTCTCTCATTTTGTTCACTTCTGAGCTGGTTAAGGTCATGTTTTAGATGATTAATGTCATGAACTCTGCCAGTTGAGTTCGGTCATATCTATTTTTGTTTAAGCAAAAGAAGAAAAAGCCAGGGCTCATGTCGGGAGGACAAGAGGAAAGAAACACCCGATGTTGTATTTTCTAGTGAATATATTTCAATAGCCAGTAAATGCTTGTAGGTTCCCTCCTTCAATTTTGTATTTTCTCTTAATTGTAACGTCAAGACCGACATTCAGAAAATGACTTCAATTTGGTACGAACATTCTTTGTACGACTTACATCAAGGACACCAGTGTCTTCACACAGACCGCATTTACGACTGAAGAAGATGAATACATCCTCTTGCTCACATTCAAATAATCAGCTTCCTGTCGAAAACAGTGATAGTTCCCTGTTTCAATTGTAGAAAAGTGACGACTGTCAAATTCTCTAGTTCAAAAATTGCTCTGTTTTGTGAACTATCTGGTCTTGTGCACTTGATCAGAAGTTCCTCTTTCCCTTGATTGGGCACTTATCAGGTTGCCTAACGATGTAGATGACATCGCCTGCATACTTGTACAAGTCCTGATTCCGATGCCATGTCCACAGAGCATGAGTCTCATTCTTCACCTGCACGAGGGTAGAAGACAGTGGCCGTCATGATCTCAATAAATATGGTTGCTTTCCCAGTGTATAAACTCTTCTAGCACTATACGTGAGGGTGAAATAAGTGAGATGGAATGCGCTAACTCTTACGCATTGTTTGAGGAAAGAGAGACTGGTGAAAGATAACGTGCAAATTTTGTATTCATTTTGCAAATGGTGGAGGGAAACTCAATGTTGTCATCCATTTTACGCCTCCATGCATTGCAAACTTAGGATTAAGGTCATGACCAAATCTTCCTAAGTGATGGTGTGGCATAAGCTGTGCCTGATCCACCCAGCAATTATTAGGAAAACAAGCACCGGCTGACTTGATCCCGAGCACAGGTTTCACAAGGAGAAGCAGCCCTTAATCATGCTTTGCAAAATGCACGGACCATCTGCAGATCACCGCAAATGCACATCGAAGTTGCACATTTACCCCACAAGCAGCGGCAGATTATAAAGATCACGCATTGAGCATCTTAGCGTGTGGAGTAGTCATGGCAGTCATGAGTTTTTACTTGAGAGTTTCACATGTTAAAGTTGTGCTGTGCTTTCTTACTCTGCTGTTTATATACAGCCAAAATGCGGCATGGCCTTCATAAATCTTAACAAGATTACGGAGTGCATTTGGTGTATACATGTTGATACAGTCATGTAAAGTACCTAAGGGATTGTTAGGTACCTCAAAAATGCCATGCCCAAAGCTGCTTTCTCTGTAAGCACTATATTCCGGTTGCCTGTCCCAACAGAAGTTGCCTTCAGCGGGGCCTGATGTGAAATTAAATGCACAGAAACCACCCATGTACGCATCGGGGGTGGTACTTGGGTCTGGACAGTTTCCAGGTTCATCTGCATGTGTAATTGCCATCTTCTCTCGGTTACCACCATCTCCGACAGTGATGTGAACAGGGCCACAGGGATCCAGAGTGTAGTTGTACACTCTATTTGATCTCTCATAGGCATGAACCTGTTGATTATTTCCGATACAGATTCATGTCAAGTGTCAATTGTGTCAAACAAAAGAAGAGGGCCTCCTCGATCACAAAGATAGACACATTGCAAAAGACTCATATAAGAACATCGTAAACCCATGTCATAAATGTTTGAGCATGTCATATTGCTGAGATGCAGCTAGTGCTCAGAACCAGATTATGAATCGATCTGCCTCGTATAACGCATAAGATGGATATATAAGACAAAAAGGACTAAGAACATTTGCACCCTCTATTCCGAGTTGGAAAACAGAAACAGTGGACCCATCGCTGGTGCAGCAAATTAAAGATAAATGATAGCGAATGGTGACTTACATGTCCATTAAATACAACATCAACCCCGTAACTGTACAACAAATCCTCCATTGCAATCCTCATGCACTCTGCCTCTCTGTAATGGGCCGTGTAAGTGCTGTACCAAGGAGAGTGCCATGTAGCCACCAACCATGGTGTGACTTCTCTGTTGACCTTAGCTAGGTCTTTCTCTAACCATCTGTACTGATCCGCTGATGCGAAAGCATAGGAGTGTCAGACACATGCTTCAGAAGATCCTACTATTTGAGGGAAAAACAAATGGAAGAAGCTCACATGATTTATCATAAGAAATATAGGCACCAAGCATTAAAAAGTGTATGCCGCCTGCATTGAAGGAATAGTAAAACGTAGACGACGATCCACTTTCTTTAGATGGAAATGCAAATCGAGAACTATAAGCAACAAAAGTCTGATTCTCAGCCTGTTCTTCAATCTCGTGATTCCCTTCTATGACCATGATGGGAACTTTAGACACTAGAGGCTGCATATACCTGAAATGAGAAAAGAAAATCATGTTATATTAGACTCCAATGTGTAAGTGAAAACCAGCATACAAAGAAAATTAAATGCTTCATCGGGAACACGATGCTTGATGCCAAATACACAATTTTCAGAAGCATCCACATGAACTATTAAGAGAACCCCATGCGTAATATAGCAATATAGTACTAATGTAGGAGATTCTTTTCACTGCACTCTCAGATGAGTAGGTTTGAAACACCATCAAGATCAGTTGGCTCTATTTCCACTTCGGATAAGTGAGAATGAGGCACCCTAAATGCTGATACAACGGTATTTCTACTTTTCATGAGATTCAAAATGAACAGAATTCATCACAGCCAATTAGTTAGTGACTTAGCTGTGCTAGTCAAGACCGAAGAAAAGCGACTCATTAATTTCCATCTAGAAAGAACAAAGCAGTATGTCAACCTTCCCCAATAATCCCATCGTGGCTGGTAGGTTTCGTGAATAGGAGTTTGTGGAAATGAACAGGAGTAGCAATCGGCCCCAGTTCCATTCGTGAGATACAAGTTAGCATAACACACATCCCCGACCAAAAGAACCAGATCAGGATGATTACTCAGCATGTGGTCGACTGTGGAAGTGGTATTGTACGTAAGACCCAAATCACCAACCACTGCCACTCTGCTGGGGTAACTACTTGGGCTAGTGACAGGCATAGTCGTGAAATAATATACTTCGCTCATTGCTATTGAAGGATCTCCACATTGGTAAGAGTATAACGTGCTGGGCTTCAACCCTGAAGATAAACCAAAATCAATAAGTGATGTCAAAGTGGAAAATATCAGCAGTCAAAATCCCTTGAAGTCCAGAATTGCAAAAATTGGTGACAGTGTAGTGCCAAAAACAAGCTGCACATTTCAGAAAATTATGTTAAGATTACTAACTGCAAGACAATCAGACATTCAGGAAATTTCTTCAGAGATTTTCCTCACATTTTCATTTTCGGATGAACTTCCAAGCTCGAGAAAATCAAGAATTTGACAGAAGAAATCGAACTGCAAAATCAAGTGGAGCTTCACATTTGACTAATTGAAAAGGGAGATTAAAACTTGGGATGACTAGGATAACCAGGGCACAGACGCCAAATAATAGACGAGTGAGAAATTTTAATTTGGCACTTTACTTTCTTTATGACCTATTGCCGTAAGAAACAATTAAATAAGCTATGCATAAGGAGGTTCAGAAAATACAGAGCAACTTTACTGCTCTGACAGCAGATAGTTCAACAAAGCTTTTGTTACAGGTTGTGAAAGTACAAAGTTCACACTAGCTGGGCAGTGGGAAATCTCCGTCCTTCACCATAGTTAATCAGATTGATTTTTGTCAGTAGCCTTACCACCAACTTTCAGCAAAAAAGGAGAACAAAAGAAAAGGGCAGAGCAAGATATTTCTCACAAATGCTATAAATGCTTCGACACTAGAGCTTGAAAACATCATTGCTGCAAGAAAAATGATGCATACAATACCTTTGAGACGAACGTGGTGTATAATGCCAGAAGTGTAGTTCTTGAGGCCTTCGAAGGGATAAAGTTGGTTGTAAATAAGCGAATAACCGGTTGCCTGATGACTCCGTCCAGATCCGGAGCCCCCATAGTAAACAACACTCCCGACACTGTTCGGATCCAACGGGGTGATGTCATCACCTATCTGGTACTCTCCTGCAAACATTTCGACAAACATCGATCGCAGACACAACCAAGTAAGTAACAATCACAACTGTACTGCTCCTTAGCACAAAAAACCATCAGAAATAACAAATACCCGGGCATCCCACACGGCTCCCGCCAGACAAACAACCAAAGTACTGTATCAGAATTCTCTATTCAACCATTGGACAAATTACAGTCAGAATCCATTCCATGCTCCACGTTATATGCACAATCTTCCCCTCAAGAACAGAGGGTAGTCCATTATTGCAATTTCAAAGTCAAATCAAATCGAAATACACAGCATTGCTCACTAGAATAAATCCAACTCCGACCCACCAACATCGCCTTTATTTAAGAACAGAAAACACTAATCACTCACACTACCCCCACCTAAACATGACTAAATGTCACATAAATATCCGATTTTTCACGGCCAAGTCAAATTTGTCTCATCCAAGTCCAAAAGTCAAACTCCATTTAATCTCCCTTACACATCAGTTTCCTCCCCATGCTTATCTCGAACACAATCCAATGAACAAAACCCAACAGACAAACAGATGGATATTATCAGAAGTTGGAGCGAATTTGGCAACAATGGACAAAGCACAAGCAGAGGCGAACGACCTGTGATCCAAGAAATCCAGACGGAGCCGTAGCTCGAGGAAAGGGAGACGGAGATTTGCTCCGGCTCGAAGTCGGAGACCGTCCTCTGGACCCGGCGGTCGGTGTCCGGCAAGTCGACGGCGTTCCCACGGAAGCTCTTGTCGAGGGGCACCGTCACCGGCGGGAACGGCCCCTCGAGAGTCGTCGGGATGCCTCCGGCGAGCAGCGTCCCGGAGGGGCAGAGCAAGAAGAAGCAGAGCAGGGCGAGCGAAGCACCCGACGGCGGTGGCGCCGCCAGCATTGCCGCCATTGCTCGCGCGTCGAGAGAGAGAGACGGACGGACAGACGACGGCGACGACGACGGCGGCAGCGAGGAGTTTAAATATGCGGTTGGATATGGAGGGACAGGTTAGCGGTTTCCCATGTGAAAGCGCATCACGAGTGCGCCGTCGTGGCCATGCGGAAAAAGCAGGGGAGCGGGCGTGGTGGGTACTGCGCCAGAAGCCTCCAAATGCGAAAGGTTGACGAAGAAGCTGTCACCGCCATTGCCGCTAGCTCGTGAGTTTGACTTGCTCGTTGCAGAGAGAGAGAGAGAGAGAGAGAGAGAGAGAGAAATCGGAGTCGAGGAAGACGAGGACGAGGAAGTTGTCTGGTAGTTAGTTTCGGATCTTTTCACTTTGTGATTAACGCAGCTTCGAACGTGTGAACTATTTTCTGCACTAGTCGGTTGATACACATTTATATGATTGGCTGCAAATATAAGATGTTATATGTAACGAGTAGCTTTGCTGGTTGGTTAATTTATTATAGGTAGCTTATGTCAGAATTGAGAGATTCTATGGTTTGAATCTTTAGTATTATCTTATTTATTACTTGTGTTTATCATATAGGTAGAACATCATCATCCATTGTTATTAAAAAATTCAAAGTAGGAATGGAGAGAAGGCTGGGAAGAAACAAATCTAGAAATAGAAACAACAAGATGATTTTCTAGAATATGAAATTTTGAAACCAATTATGCTATGATTGTCAAATGTACGATGCTTCAAGCTTTCTATAAGATAAGAGCTAGACGTGGTTCTGAGTTTAAGATAGCACGGCACTATAATCCATTTGCACTTTGACAAAAAATTTAAAAAAAGGAGGAGGAGAAATTTACTAGTACGCAAGCTTAGGTCCAAGACAACATGGAATTAAAGACATTTGGACACACATCTCCTCCAGGCGGGTCCACTCAGACATAGCAGCAGCATGATATTGCCATCATTGGTCGTGATTTGCCCACATTTGCATCGGCCTTTTAAATGCATCGTGTTAGTTTAAGGTTGCACGAGACTTATCTATCAGTACAATAAATTGGGTCTAAACAGCCTGAGTCCATAAATATAACTCAAAATCCATTTGATTTGGATTGAAAATAGAAAACTCGGTGATTTAAGTAATATAGGGAATGATTAGAAAGCCAATGTACTTTTGGATTTGATCGAATTGGTTTGGGTTAGCCACAACTTCTTTGACGCCGTCTTCCGGGTGATGCGTTCCGACGGATTCCGCGACTCGATTTGGAACGCATTTCTCGGCCGACGCGGATGAGTTACACACGGAAATGTTCGATCCACCTCAAGCCGGGTCGACAAATAATGGGATGCAAATCGAATTTGATAATTCTTGTTTCGTTCCGTTCAAAGGTGGTCACGATGAGTTGATTCGCAATAACGTTAAAGAAAAGGATTTAACATATGTTTAGCGCCGCGTAGTATTTATCAACGTCGAACAAAATATGGGTTTTCGACAACCTTTGGATAGAAAGAACCGTGAGATCTATATAAAACAAACATCATACAAAACCATGAAGAGGAAAATAAGCATTGTACAAGCCCCCGACAAATAGAACCAAACCATGCAAATGGGGAATATTATCCAAAAAATTCTAAACTTTTCCTTTTAATTTTGTTAAATCCTTAACATTTTCACGTTTTGTTAAATGAGTCCATCTCGGCCAATTTTTCAAAAAATTGTTAACATGGATGCCGGTGGTTTTATATGACACGATCGGCGCTAAAGTAGATATTTTTTAATAATATTTTAATAATTTTTTAAAATTTGTTATTTTTAGAGGTTCATTTTGATTTGGTTTGGCGAAATCACAATCACAATAAGTAACAAAAAAAAAAGAAAAAATTAATAAGAAAAAATATTAAAATATTAATAAAAATTATTAAACATCATTGCCGATCATGCCACATATAATAACGAGCATCCATATAGTAATTTCTCATTAAAATTGGCCGGATGAAATTGATTGGTAAAACATAAAAATGTTTTAAGACTCAATTAACAAAATTAGACAATTCATAACTGAATTTGTAAAAATGCAATAGACTTATGATTCGTTGGATAATCCCCCCAACACCCAAAAACACACACAAATAATAATTAAGATAATGAGTTAGGGGGGTCGAAAATCATTATGATGAGGGGTTAATTTTGCGGATGGATAGGGAGGGAGAGAAAGAGTGGCTTTATCACGTGAGAAAGCCCGTCACGAGATCTTCGTCGTCATGCAGAAAAAAGTTAAAGAAGCGGGGCGTAGTTGGTGCTTGGCCAGAAAACGCCAAATGCAAAAGGTTGAAGAAGCCAGCACACCATTACCACAAGTTGTTGATCTTGAATTGCTTGTTGCACAGAGAGAGAGAGAGAGAGAGAGAGAGAAGGAATCGGAAACGAGGACGGCGAGGAAGTTGTCTGGTTGCTACTTTTTGGACTTTATTATATTCTGACTTAGATTAGAGAGAGAGAGAGGAATCGAAAACGAGGAGGGCGAGGAAGTTGTCTGGTTGTTACTTTTTGCAATTTACATTCTGACTTTGTTTAGGGGGGGAGAGAGAGAGAGAGAGGGAATCGGAAACGAGGAGGGCGAGGAAGTTGTCTGGTTGCTAATCTTTGGACTTTTTGACATTCTGACTTCGATTAATTTGGCTTCAACGTGCGAAATATTTTATAGGGCTATTTCCATTCCTCACACAACTAAGCATAAACACTTTTGTTATTTTTTTATTCCGGAAACGAAATAAAAAAGAGTGTTTATTCCTAACAATTTTTAACAGGAAAAATGCGTTGGTAAATTTGTTTAGGGAATAAAAAATGAATAAACAGCGTTTGGTAAATTTTATTCTTTTTTTGTTTCTTTTAATTTTTTAATATTTTTATTTATTTTTCATTTTTTCCTTTCTTTTTTTTTTTCTTCTTTCGGCCGGTCCCCGGCCTCCAGGTGACCGGCCGACGGGGCGGTAGCCTCGCCCGGCCACGGCGAGGCTCGCCGGCCCCTAGCGAGGCCGAGCCTCGCCGTGGTTGGGCGAGGCCGGGCGACGCCCGCCTCGCCGGATCCGGGCAAGGCCGAGCTCGCCCGGCCAAGGCAAGGTTCGGCCTCGCGGGGCCGACGCTCCGGCGAGGTCGCCAACCCTCGACGGCCGGTCGCCGGCCATGGCCGAGGCCGGCGACCGGCCAAAGAAAAAAGAAGAAAAAAAGAAGAAGAAAAGAAGAAGAAAATAGAAGAGAGAGAAGAAGAAGCGTTTCTTCAAAATCGATTTACGGAACAAGAAGTAAGTTTTTTTTTGTTTCTTTTTTTGTTTCAATTTTGTTCGGAGGGAAAAAAAAAGAACATAAACGCAATCAAACGCGTTTTTGTTCCTTTTTGTTCCCAGAATAAAAAACAAAAAAAGTGTTGAAAACAAAACAATAAGTAAAAACATGCAGGCCCTAAGCATCCATTCGTTTCATTTTAGGAAAATATCACGTTTTTGGAAAATATTTTCTAGGAAGTCATTTTCTTGGAAAATGACTATATTTTTAGTGTTGATTGAAACTTGAATTTTAAGTGAAAAATATTTTTCACCGTTCGTTAACTAATTTAATTATTTGGAAAAAATTATCAAAAATTTGAATTTTAAAATTTTTAATTGGCCAAAAACTTAGTTTTATTTTTTATATAATTTGTATTTTTAAAAATTTTTAATTATTTTTATTTTTTCCTTTTTCTTTTCCCTCCTCTTTCTTCCTCCTCCTTCCTCCACCACCGCATGCCTGATGATGGTTGGTTGCCCGGCGATCGACCAAGACACGATCGCCAAATCCGGTGAGCTCGAGGTTCGGCGATCAAGCGAGCCGTGAGCTCGCCGGATTTGGTGGTGGAGCTTTGGCTCGCCCGAATCAAGAGCCCAAGCTCCACCGTAAGATCCGGCGAGCTCTCGACTCGCTAGAGCTCGATGAATGTCCTTTGGCGAGCTCGTGAGGCCCAAGCCCCGCCCAACTCGTTGGATCTGGTGAGCCCCGAGCTCGTCGGGCTCGAACAAGCTCGGTTTCGCTAGATCGGGCTAGGCGGAGCCTCATGGCCTGGGCGAGGCTTGAGCTGGCTCGCGGTCGGTCGCCAATCACTGCTATGGCGGACGACTAGCCAAAGCCAAGGAAAAGATGAAAATGAAAGAAAGAAAAGAAAAAAAAAAAGGAAAAAAAAAAAAAACTCAATTTTTTAAAAAAAGAAAAAGAAAAATAAAGCATAAAAATAAAATGAAAATGTATTTGATAAAAAGAAGCAAGGTGGAAGAAGTTATGGAAAATGTTTTTCACTTTTGAAAAGTGGAAAATATTTTCCTCACTTTTAAATGTTATTTTTTTCAATAATGGAAAACATTTTTCTTGACTAGTTAATTTTCCGTGAAATGAACGGAGCCTAAATTTACTTGTTTTTTGCTAAAAAAGTAGAATTGCCCTCAATTATTCAATTACAATTAAAACTAATGACCCTAAATTAATTTACTTTCCTTTTTATTTAGTATATCTATCCCTATGTAGGATCTGGTTATCAAAAAGACAAGATTATCATGTATGTTATAGGCACTATGTTTTCTTTTATTGTTAGATTTTGCTTCCACAAAAGTTAATTTTACCGAAAAGAGAAACTTTCAAACCTAAAACTTTTCTACGTTGTGGAGTGGATTTGTGGATAAATTGTCAAGTAGAATTTAGAAAAGATTTGACAAAGACAATTTCTTAATGCAATCATTTGTTTATAAATTTTACACTTTAATCATTTTTTTGTACATACCACAGTCAAATCCCTTTTTATCAATCTTCTGAGGATTCATATTCATATACATAAATCCAGGTGGTTAAATTTTCACTTTAGTTGGGATGATCAAATCCCTTTTTTCAATCTTCTCTCATATTCATAAAGATAGTGGGATGATCAATTGAAAAAAAAAGACCCTTCTTGAAGATTTTCCAAAATAAAATCACAATTACATTCTTCAACGTGGAACTTTAAAAATGAAATTTAATTAAATCATAACATTGCATAAAATAATATAGTTTTTGAAATGCCAGTGAAATCTCATTATTTTGAATTAACAAAAATTAATATTATTTATAAAGTGTTTATGAAAAGATATTAGAATTTCTAATTGTACATAATGTTTTTAATGTATTCCTAAATATTTTTATAACATCTTACATCTGTGCATAAATATCTCACCAACAGTAAGGAAAGGGACACATTTTTAAATAAAGTTAGTATAGAGACTTGATATATAATTTAGACTATTGAAACTAAAAATAAAAAATTCACCAAGAAAGTAAGATTTTGAAATAAGAGAGACAAAGTTGACAAAAAAAAAAAGTTAGAGAGATAAAGAATAGATAAATTAATATAAGAGCAATTATGAAAAAAAAAAAAAAAAAAAAGAGTTAAGTTTTTTATTGTATCAAAGAATTTATCTAATTTTTTCCTTATCATTAGCGACAAAGATACTTTTACATAAGACATGTAAATCGTAATATGAATATTTAAGAATACGCTTAAAAGATAGAAAAAAGGAGTTAGACCATCACTTTGCAATTGAATTAGGTTCGTGCTATTTCCAACTCCTTATTGGCTCTCGACACTCCATTTTATATTGAATTGATTATACTACCCCTTGCGAACTTCACTCTAAATTTAAAATTGTTTCTAAATTTTTGTTTTTTTTTTTAATCTTTTTCATTTGTTTCAAATTTACTAAGACAAACTACCCATACCCCTCTCAAATAATATTTATTAATATTAAATGTGGGGTCCACTATTGATTTAAGAGCAAAGCTTGCTTTTATTTCTTCTTTTTTTGGTTTTTTCATTTTCTTTCTCAATTTGGAATAAAATCGGTGCCCTTCTTTTTCAAAAATATTTATTTGATAGATAGCTATCTAATTATTTATTTTTGGCAAAAAATAACTATTTTGTTAATATTTTTTATATTTCTTTTTCTATACTAGGAAATAATTATTCAAAAAGTATTAAGTACAAGTAAGAGGATAATCTTTTGAGTAAATTGTGTATAATGCATACATCAGCCACAATATTCCATCTTTGAGTAAATTTCTACCAAAATTTGAAGTCAAAAAATTCACTATCATGATGATAATCTATGGAAATAGAGTAAACAATTTGCAGATTAAATTAACATTTCTTTACTCCAATACATTATTAGTACATACTTTGGTTATAATAGTGGAGAATAAGTTTTGAAGAAGACAAACATGAAGGAAAAGTTGAAATATAATAGGTGTGGATGAATCGGTGAGGGTGAAAAAAAAAGTTGTGTGAAAGTGATGTGGGTAAGTTTTTTATTTAATAAAATTGAAAAAAGAAGAGAAATAAAGGTAAGATATAATATTCAACTAAGAGTGAGAATAGTAATGGATAATATAGTTATTTCAATGTGATAGAAGATATTAGGAGCCAATAATGAGGGGTGAAAAAAGGTAAAAAATAATCTTACATCAAAAGTGGGACCACAAAGGTTAATGTAGTCAATTCAATGTAATAGAGAGGGGTCGGGAGCCAATAAATGGATGGAAATAAGGTGAGCCTTGAATTATTAAGGGCAATGTTGTATTTTTATGCAAATAAGGTGGATTTAGTCATTAAATGGCGAGGGAAAAGAATCCCAAAAGTTTTAAACATATTGTATTTGTATCATTTTAGTCATAAACCTTTTAATGGTGTACATTTAGTCCTAAAACTTTTGACTTGATGTCAAATTAGTCTTAAACATTTTAATGATGCCAATTTAGTTTTAAATTTTTTGAATTAGTGTCAATTTAGTCCTAAACTTTATGATTTTGTGTCAATTTAGTCATTTCAGTTAATTTTAGTCGAATTTTGCTAACGTGGATACTAGCTAATTTATATAACACCGCTGGCATTGACATTGATAAATTTAATAATATTTTAATATTTTTTCATTTTTTTATTATATTCATTTTTTTTATTCTTTTTTTCCCTTCTCCTTTCTTTTTCTTCCTTTTGCTGGTGACTAGCCACTAGCTAGTGCCTGGCCCTGGCGAGGGCAAGCCAAATTTGGCCTGGGTGAGAGCAATCCGAGGGGCGAGGCAAGAAACTAAGTGATTTACATGATATAAGAAAACGAATGTACATTTAATTTATTCTGAAATGATTACGGAGTTTTATCAACCTGTGAGACGATAAGAAAGCGAATGCACTTTTGGATTTGCTGGCATTGATCTAATCAAAGTGATGTTGACGATTCGCGTTGATCCACAGGCATAACATGTTATCTACGTTCTTCACGACCATTAGAAAGTAGATTTAAAAACAAGTGTGCCCACTTTGTCCATTGCTCTCTTCTTTGACGCATTATTTTGGGTGATCCATTCAGCGAGCGGTGCGGTCTTTATTTGGAATGCATTCTCGACCAATATCGATGATTTCACATGAAAGTGTTCGACCAACCTCAAGCCAAACTGAGATTTAATATGATGCAAATCATAATTCATGATTCTTGTTTGGTTATATTCGAAACTGTTGTCGATGAGTCAATTCACAATTGCATTAAAAAGGGGAAAGTATAGTGCCGTATGGTGTTTACCAATGTCGAACAAAAGGAAAGTTTTCGACAACCACTGGAAAGAGTCGTGAGATCCTTCAAACAAATATCATGTGAAACCATTTGGTCCAGCCTAAGGACCTTAAACAAAGGCCCCTTTAAAGTCCCCCCAGGGTTACAAGGGGTTTGACCGCTGGGGCTCTCCTGCCACAACCCCAAGTCGAAAGACTTGGGAGGGACCCCTCCTAGGAGGCTAGCTCTGCTTCCCCGGCCTCTCGACGACTGCCGGGCGAGTATCCAGCCAATGAATGGGCCAGGCCGAAAGGCCTGGTGTGGCGGACCATGACGAGGAAAACATGCGTGGTATAAGTGCTGACAAATCGGACTAAACCACGTAACATAATTAAGTTCATGAGTAGGCGATCAAAAAATGATTATGAGGATGCAGAAAGTGAATATTCAGGAACTGAATCTTCTCAATTTAAGGACAGTAAACTGAATTATCACCTGATAACATGGTAATCATCAAAATAATGGATGGTAATCTATGTAATGTTCTTGAAAGCATAAGTTAAAAGTCAATTGATGATGATCGCGATTTTTCCTATAATATTCTAGGCCCCCGAAAAATACACTTTCATATGTGTATGTGTATATGTATGTCGATAAGTTAGTAAATACGAATTTTCAACCTAACACCAAATTAAATTATCAATTTGGCTTACTTTGCCCTGGTTTTGGCTTACTGGTTTTCAGCTCTGTTTTAACCGTCCTCGCCCAATGTAATATGTAATCTAGTGATGGTGGCTTGTCCTTATGATTTAGCTAGGGCTAGAAAAGAGTTGGAAGGATGTTCGGAAGGCGAAAAATTTGTCACCTCGAGGCGGGCTTGCATATTATAAAGTGTTGAGTCTACCGTCAAGAGTAGGATTGAAGATGATCCTAATTTTGATGAAAGAGTCACTTGAGACATTCATAGAGCTCTGCGCAGGAATTGGCATGCCTGGTTTTGTGGTAAGTGTACCACATCACCTTGTAGCCGGAAAGCATGAAGTGGTTGCCCCTGCACTTCCAAGTTCGAGCTAATGAAAGTCCCACTTACCCATCATGTTCTAGTTCATTGTTTAAGGCTAAAAGGATCAAATGCAACTAAGTCGATTTCTCACAACCCCAAGTCATGTACATTCAGATCTCGTTAAAACGATGACAAATGGTAACAGCAATCGCAATAGTTGCGATGAACAAAATATTGCTCGAGTAAATATAAGATAACAATGCATCTACATTGGCACAACTGCATCGTTGGGTTAAAAGACTTCTCCATTTTTTGCTGAAGTTACAATTCCGTATACCGACCTTTCAAGGTCAAAAGAATTAACCGTCAGAAATCTATACAATCCTCTAAAAGCTCCATGATTAGTAGACCATACTAAATCCGCAAGGTGTAAGCTCATCAATTGTAAGCCAAAGAAAAAAAGGGAAAAAGCAGTAAGGTGAGGCGTGCGAGAAAAAAAGGGAAAAAGCAGAAAGGTGAGGCGTGCAAGCAAAAATATGCACCTCGATCACACATGATCCATTTACAGAGGACCTAGACAAGATGTAATCATGTATCTATGAAATCTGCAGACAAAATAGTCCTGAGAAGCTCCTTCAGATTAGCTAATACATAGCGTGGTCCTAAGCTCTTAAGACCGATGAAATTCAATAGCTGCTCTAGATCCTACAGAACAAGAAGATTATATAAGAAATATGCAGAAGAACAAAGAGAAAAAGGTATAACAACAATTGGATCTCAAATCTTTTAACACGCCACTACAAGTCCATGACAAATCACATGTATGTGTAATGCAAAATGTGTGGCAAAGCACACTGAAGAACCGAGGCAATATCGATGTAGAGAGCCACCTAGATTGTATAATGAACATAGAAGAAAGTTTGTCAGATTTGGACTTGATTAAAAGTGCACAACATGCAATGATAAATAGTTGTCCAAATGCTGATATAAAATAGCAGTCCATCTTAAAACGAGCATCTACCCACAAAGTCAACATATAATGATGCAGCAGCACACTCCATTATTTTTTAAATGCGTAGTGCATGAAATCAAGCTTCAGAGTATCTTCAGTAAGGATGCAAGCCAAAAAGCTTTACAGCTGCAAGTAAATGGCAGAAAACCCCATATGGTAAATATGCAACATTTACAATAATTTTTCTGATAAGCAGTCCAGTGGTAGAGCAAATTAAGTATACCTTGTTCAAGAGGAATACAGCATAAGCTGCTCTTGTTGTATCCTGACCTTCTAAAAATAGTGGAAACTCTATGGGTTTCATGTTTGAAGGTAGGGTAGTACTTGATGAAGAATCAATTGGCATTGTTTCTACAGAAGGGGCATGATCAATTATATAGGAATGTGATCCACCTAAACGCAAAGGAAAACGCAAAGGAACTTTTAAGTAGGAAGCTATGAGAGAAACGGCCTGCAATTAGAAAAAAGGCAACAGTTAAATCAAAGTCAAATAACATTTAAAGCAAACAAAAGTTCTCCAGCATAGGCTGCATTCTACTTTCAACAAAAAACACTGAATCGCAAAGGAAAAGTGTGACTGAAGTTCCTTTTTAAAGATATTTCTCATATCAAACTCTCCCGATCCCCAACTCTCTCTTTCACCACCCACTCACATGCAGCGCACACGCATACAGAAGTGCCAATATAAGGTTGATCCAGAAGAAAGAACATACATGCCCCACATATGCCAAAGCAGTCGCAGACCTCTGGACCTCTTTTTTATCCATAAAGAAACTCATCTTTGTAAATGGAAGCATGGTCAATTGCAGGCCGAGAATCGTCAAGGATTCAAGATTTACAGGCTTAGAACCAGCAGAGCTACCTGAAACTATATACAACTAAAGGTCAGAAACTACTGACGCAAGCCTAGAAATGAAGAAACAGCACAAGTTATCAAAGGTTAGGCTCATGAACATCATGGAACATTTGAGTCCTACATCTGCTAAGATGTGGATACAAAACACAGTCAAAGAAAAATTAAATCTAAACTAAAGTTGGAAACAGATGGAACAGATATGTGATTGTGATTGTGCTAAAACAGACCTAGCTCACATTGACTCACTAATAAGACCATGATCTTGACCAATAATGATCTTGGATTTGTTCGATAGAGTCCACAAATCATATTGCAAGTCATATCTTAAATTAAATCCAGAGAAAAGAAAGTTGTTTTTAGTGGGTTTCCTAGTCCTATTAGCCTAATGGTCACACCAGTTACTTTTCTCTTGGAAAGTGTTAGAAAGTCCAACCCAAAAGCTTAAGCTAATAGGTGGAAGGAGACACACATGAATATAAAAAGCATTTAGGCCCTACGTCAAGCGATATGGGATAAAACTTCAGCACCCTCTCTCATGTGCAAGCCAGATTACGAGCAGCACATGAAATTTAACAACACATTCCCGTGGAATTTTGATCATGCACACTAATGAAAAAGGGATAACACTGGCTCCAATACGATGTTAGAAAGTCTAACCCAAAAGCTTAAACTAATAGGTGGAGAGAGACCACATGAATATAAAGAGCATTTAGGACCCTAAGGCAAGCAATGTGGGATAATACTTCAACAGAAAGCTTCGTGTGAAGTACCTTATTGTGCCTTAAGTGCCAGCAGAACTCTCTAAAGGAGAATGGAAGCCTTTAGTAGAGAGTATTGCCAGAATCTTCAACTGGACAGAATAGCTCGTACACAGGCAGACTACTACTCATGAATTCAGTTCTGTAAAATTTGGCTAATTACTGAAGTAATATCTTTATCCTACCAGGGTAGGTGTTTTGATTGCTTGAAAAGATACGTAAAGCCTTTTTTCTGCGTCAAGGTAGATGCTCATGGTAGCAGAATCACATGTGGACAGAAATTGTCCTTGGAAAGAAAATGATGGGAAGCTGAAGAATAAAAGAGTGGATAAAGCCAGATTGCAGGATACGTATGTAACTCTATTTGCTCAAGTAGGTGCTTGATGCTTGGAGGAATTGAAACTTGGGCAGATTAAAAGATCTTTTCACAATCACAGTATAACCTATATAAGAAACAACACAAACCATTTTATGGCTTGATAATAGGCATATTGGTGAGCAATTTTCCAGAGCCATCATCACAAAGTGATTTCTGACTGGATATGCACCATTTCAAAGTTTCTGCTGTAATCAGATATTCAGATTAGTTTTAGCCTGCCCCAGAAAGATCTGAAGACCTGCTCCAGAATCAATCAAGGGTCTGCATCAGTATGCACATGTCTCTGATTCAGCTATTTAGATTCCAGCTGCAAATGGCCAATTTTCTGTTTCAAACATGTGCAATCTGAAGTGAACTTACACAAGGGTTATATGGCATAAGGTTATTAGGTTTTTGATTGCTTCATAACCTCTTTTAAGTATTGTGATAGGCTTGTTACTAATAGCTTCCAGGTAAAACAGGGAAGAATATCTTCACTCTGGTTTATAATGCTTTTATCTGGGGTCAAGAGACCATCTCTTTCTTAAATACCCTTACAGCCAGAATATCTGGACCAGGATACTAAACTTGATAAAGAGTAAAGACCTGCAATGAGCTTGGACCAAAGAACAGTGATGGATAATAGTCACTTGAAGGGAAGGCGATTAAGATCCTTACATGAAAATTGGCAAGGGCCACTCAGGGATTAATATTTTAAGTTAAATCCATAATTCTAGAGGTTAGAAGTAAAATACCAACCGTGAAGAACTTATTCTGTAATGTTGTCAAAGAAAACCAAAGCTCTGTAGGTAGCAATTGGGAAACATGGTATCACTTTTTTGTTCCTTTATGCAAACCAGTCAACTTGTTTACCTGTAAAACTAAATGGCCTGTGGCAGGAGTGATTATGCGGCAAGCTTTCGTTCCAATAGTATCACTTAATTATCCCCTACAAAGAAGTGTAAAAAAGGTACCATCTACCCAACAAACCTTGACAGGATATAGCTATAAAAAGGTTGAGCCAGTTTAGTTTAAAGATAAAGATCCAGCTTGGTAAGGCCAGAATAGCACATCATGTGAAAATAGAAAAGCCCACTACAACAGTGGAACTCTTAAGGCCAGAAAAGCTTATCCATTGCACAATCTTACCTGGAAAATAAATGCTCATCCAGGTGAGCATGGAGAAATAAAATAAAATAATGAAAACAAAGCAACCTTTGATTGTATGTATCTGAAAATTTCTGTAAATACATTGTATAAGAAATCAGAAGAGAACATCCTTATGAGGGTTACCCTTGAAACAGTAAGAACTTGTATAATGAACTTGGCAGCTCTAATTCCAAACTTATCCTTTACCTAATAAAAAAAAAAAAAACGATCATGTCTTTATGCATCAATCAGCAGTCAAAATTGTTAACCTGAAAATTTGTAGTCCCTTACCATCCTAAGACTACAATTTTGGCTTTGACTAGAAACCTTTTCACTCTTGAGATTGACAAACTCATGATTCAATCACACAATTGACAACTAATGCCAAATGCACAGTTTTCTTTAATCAAATATGTCCAAATTATTAAAAGGAATCTCGTAACTGTCCTGTCTATTACCTGATTTAGTAGTACTTGGAAACGATTCAAGTTCTTGCTCTTGTGATTGTCCAGCAAAATTTCTAACAGGATAGAGCACTGAAACTTGTGATACCATGTACTGCTGCCTCATTCTTAGCATCTTTTGCAAATTTTTGAGCTTGCCATAACCCCTTTGCCCAAGTAACCTATTTGATTCCTGCAGCAACAGTGCCGACCACATTGGCAGGATGAAAGAAATATACCCACATTATGCAATTAAATAAACAGGAGAGAAAACCAAGGGAGAAAAATAAGAAGAAACTAGAATATTCTGTACTTTGTCTAAACTAAGATGAAGGACGCCTGGTGCCAGCTACTGAACATGAAACAGCAATCCTACGATGACGATTCATCAATTATCTAACAGCAGCCGTTTTTCTTGTTCAGTCAAAGAACACATTGGCTTTGTAATGGTCAAGAAATTTCCAGCATAAAAATTCTTTTATGATGCACCTCCTCATTTAATAAATATTGATAAGTCAAACTTACTATAATAGAAATGCTGAATCTAGATAAAGCCTGTCTAACGGATGGAAGAAAAGAATGAATCTTCACTTTTATCAAAATATATCTGGAAAGCAGCAAAGCATGAGCCCGAAATAGACAGGATAGTACAGATAAAACAGAAGCCAGACTATTCAGCACTATTCGACCACATTGGATACATAAGTTCAAACCAAAGATGTTTCAAAAGAAAAGAAGAATCATAGGAGATAAGAGAGATATTAGAAAAGGCCATATTGTATGGTCCTCGGATGTATGCAGGCAGGCTGCAGATTAATCTTAGATGCCACAAAGAAAATCAATACAGAAATTCCAGAAACCATCCCCTAATATGATAAATATCCAAAAAGGTATGAAAGACACACCAAAGTCAGCTAGAACATGGAAACACAGTGTGGGAACCTCTAGACTCAAGATGATGGAAAATATAAAAGCCCTTTACATAATCTTTCATGAGGACACACCAGCATTTCAAAGTATTCCAGCAGAGGCTTTGAAGAATGGTAAAATTCACTTCCTTCATATCTTGAAGTACAGCATCAGGACAACTAAAAAAGCCTTTTATAAAGACTAAAGAAAGCCTATAATCTTTTTAACCTACAAATTCCGAATAAATACTTAAGCACCAGACAATATAGTAAAATAGCAGTTGAAAGTGGCACCTGCAGTCGTTTCCGGGCAACCGAGAGAGCTGTGCCTGAAACTAACAATGACCTAACTTCAGCTGCAAGATCTTCCTCTTTCCTTTTAGCGTCTTCTACAACAACCTTCGTACGCAATTGCAAGTTCTGCATCGCAAGCTTTCTACCTTCCACTTTTTCCCGCATTTCTTCTAGCTCATTCAATCTTCCCAAAGACTCATTTTTAACCTGCCAAATATGTTTCCACCCGCTAGCACGCGGGCAATTCAATCAAAGCTCGATGCAAAAATCAACACACGCGACAATTTCCAAACAACAGGCATGAATACAAACAAAGCAAGTCGAGATAAGTAGTTAGGTCTCCAGAAGAAGCCTATACAATCAAATTAAAGTTTCATGCCATGTAAATTTCTCCACAAAGGAACACCGATCCTTTCTTTCGAAGGAGAGTAATAAAGCCTCTCGATAATCGCATCCCCGCTAATGCAACACAAAGAATCCAATTTTCCGCTAGCTAAGCCGAGACTATCGAACTTCAATCGATGCGAAGAGCGAAACTGAGCTAAATTCGCCACAAACACGGGCCGTATCGTCAAGAAAAGCCAAACCCATCACTCAAAACTCGATGGCGAACCCAAAAAAAGACAGGAGACCATTCACAATCTTGACATCGCCCATCAAGACCATACCTCAACAAGCGACTCGAGCTTCCGATGGAGGACCTGCTTCTTCTCCTTAGCTTCTTCGAGGGCGCAGGAGAGGCTGACGAACCGGGCGAGCTCCGGCTCGAAATCTTCCCACTCGATCAACTTCGGCCGGGGGGGCGGATCGGTCTCCCTGGGCTCTCGGGCGGAGGAGGAGGAGGCGGCGGCGGCGGCGGCATTCGGTTTCGCTTCCATCGGCGGCTAGAGATCGAGATTGGATGAGGGGTTTCGAGAACACTTCGTGGGTCGACCTCATCGTCCTCCGGCGCCGGCGAATTAGGGCTCGGTTGTCAGGACGGCCGGCGGCCCATTTTCCGGGCGATTTTCTCGAGAAAAGTTTCTTGTTTATTTTCTCGGGAAAAGAAAGTTGAGTGGGAATCAGGGAAAGAGAGAGAGAGACAGGGCTTGCCGTTGGTTGGGGGCAAAAGGCAAGAGGAAGAATGACGGGTGGGAAGTTTCAACGGTTTACTTTTCACAAATTCAAGTATTTATATGATTTTGGTGCGCTAAAAGAATATATATATATACATAATTTATTTATTTTTTGCACAAGAATAAGTATATTGAAAATTATTTATTTTTATCTTTTAATGGACGGCCCTTGGGAACTCATTCACGAGATAAGAAAATGGCACAATTGGTTTTTGAAATTTGACTCGATATGTAATGTAGTGCCTGAATTTTTAATTTATTTAATATAATATCATAATTATAATTTGATATGAAATGTGATTTATGAATTATTAATTTATTTAATATGATCTCTAAATTTTTGTTAGTATTCAATTTAATTTCTAATCTACATAAAAATATTCAAATCATCATTCCATTAATCATATAAAATTATTTAATATTGCCCTTAAACTTAAATGATTTATTTTAAATCCATTTTCAATAAATGGACCTAAAGGCTTTCATGGCCCGATCTCAATTATGGGTCATGTGGTGCAGTTATGCAATATCACTTATTACATACATACCAATTGTAGAGGTAAAGTTAAGTGTCACTTGACAAATACATAAGAGAACATTCCCTTAATTCCGACTTTTGACAATATAATAAATGTTTATCACACTCTCTCATAAGCATTTACGGAATTGATGTTATTATAAGAAGATTATAGAATGATACTGTCATGTGTTTACGTTGATTATAATGAATAGAAGCTTGTATGCTAAATACCCCCCACCATGTCAAAAGATTTGATAAAATGGCTCATCTACGATCAAATTACTCCTTTGTACTTTTTTTAGGAAAAATAATATCATATAAACATTTCAATGATTATGATATGAGCTCATGAAAGTTTTGGTATACATATAATTGACATGTTGCGTTTCAATTGAAGATCAACGAAAATATATAAAATAAGTTGAAATTGAATTATTTTTATTATGATGAGAAGTGATATTTACATGTATCTTTCATTATAAGGTTAGAAAAAAATTGCCAAAGATGAAAATCTTATTGAAAGGATTGAAATCCTTTCATTTACTTCTTAATCAGGCCTCGTCTGGTTATCGTAAATTAACTTTCATGCACGCCCTACCTGCATGTGTGATTATTTCATTTATTCTATGACGTTATAATGAATTAATAATGAAAGCGATTTCTTTAATTGAATGGCGAAATAAAATACTGACATTTTCTTCTTCTTCTTCTTCTTCATTTTTTAACTGCCATATGAATTCATTTTAGAAAGCAGTCACTTTAAAATGAACATTTTGCTATTCTCAAAAACAGTTTATTCAAATTTTAGCAAAAGGAAAACGAGAGAAATAATTCTTTTTCTGTTCAACTGTGGAACTTCGCTGAGTGCACTTTTAGGGGAAACTGTTAATTAACTTCTTTCTTTTAACTTTACCATGTTATTCTTTTTATTTAGTCATTTTACATTTATTTTTTCTATTTAAAGTTAAAATGTACTGCAGTATTAAAGTAATATGTCGATGATGGCAGAAGGAGAAATCAAAAATTGAGATACAAGGGTATGTGTGTGTGTGTGTGTGTGTGTGTGTATACTTAAATGCCCTAGGCTTTACAAATAATCAACTCAAAACCCTAAATATTCCCTAAATTTTCCTCTCCTCCGTCCTTGCCTCAGCCGTGTTTCTCAATCTCGTTCTCGCATCCCGCCCACTCGCCACCCATCGTTGGCCGATTGCGTGCTCCTTGGCACGACTATGTTAGGAACGCGAATATATGAAGAGAAAAAATAGAGAAGAAAACAAGTAAGAATTTTTTATGTGAAAAACCCTTCCCAACATAAGGAAAAAAGAAAAACCACGGTGCCGTACTAGGTAATCTTTCCACTATTAGCATCAGTGTTACAAGTTCTGGGATTACCGGTTTTAGCGTTACAGTCATAAAATATATCATTTCTATATATAGTGGGAGTTTAGGACATACATAATTGATATGGAAATTACGTGCATGCCATTAGCAACAATAAAAATCTTATTGTTTGCTTTAACATGATAGGACGGGCGACTGCCTAAAATAAATTGTTTCTGTGCTTGAACATTATTTTCCTTTATCTTTGTAGCCCGAATTGTCCCAATGTGGAGTCTCCCTTATCACTTACCATGGAGGCCAACTGAGGCAATGCACAATCTCAATTTCTCAATGGTGACAACTTTTGTTAACATATTTGCTGGATTTTCTGCATCAAGAATCTTCTTCAATGACAAAGTCCCATTATCTATCAACTAACGAATTCGATGATATTTTAACTCAGTATGTTTTGCCCTTGAATGAAATATCATATTCTTTGCAAGACAAATAGCACTCCGATCGTCACTGAAAATAACACTATTATCTTGCTCTTTGCCTATCTCATTTAGAAAATTTTTCAACTAAATCATTTCCTTAGCAAGTTCAGATATAGCAACATACTTTGCCTTAGTGGTTGGGAGAGACACACAAGTTTGAAATCTAGACATCCAACTGATTACAGTGCTACTTAAGGTAAAAACATAACTCGAGATGCTCTTCCTATTATCCAATTCACCGACAAGATTTGCATCAACAAAACCTTGTAAAGTTACATTGTTTTTCATAAAACATAATGACTCATTTGAAGTACCTCGAGGTATCTTAATAACCACCTTATAGCTTCCTAATGCTTTATTCTTGGATTTGCCACGTATCTGCTCACAACTCCCATTGCATGAGCTAAATTTGGTCAAGTACATACTACAACATATATTAAACTACCAATAGCTGATGCACAAGGCATCTTAGCCATATATTTCGGCTCTTCATCTATCTTCGACGATTGCTTCTTTTAGCGCTTGAAGTGACTTCTGAAAGGAGTACTTCTAAGCTTTGCATTCTGAACTCCGAATCCATCTAGCATCTTTTTGATGTACTTTTCTTGATATAATTTTACAATTCCTTTGAATTTATCCAGCGTGATCCTCATCTCAAGAATCTGATTTGTTACGCCCAAGTTATTCATCTCAAAATCTTTTGACAATTGTTGCTTTAGTATATTGATCTCCCTCATGCTAGATCTTGCGATGAGCATATCATCCACATACAACAGCAAAATAATATAGCAACTGTCAAATTTTTTGTAGTAGTAGTGATCCATATCACTTCCAATGAACTTGTTACCACACTAACTGTCAAATTTTTTGTATAGCTGTCTAAGAGCCTGTTTCAAGCCATATAGATTTTTCTTCAATTTGCAAAAATAATTTTTTTTTCTAGGAACTTGAAAACCTTTTGGTTGTATTAAGAAAATATCCTCCAAATCACCATAAAAGAATGCAATCTTAACATCCAACAGCTCCAAATATAAATTCTTGATAACAATAATACTCGACACCGGACTCCTGGAATGCCAAAAATTGGCATAAATGGATACTTAAGTGCCAAAAGTTGACATAAAGTGATACTTAAATGCCAAAATCGGAGGAAAATGGATCACTTAAGTGCCACCGGTGAGAATCTGGCCAAAATGCTGACGTGTCAATTTTCCAGCGAGCTGCGCACAAAACGACATCGTTTTGCATCGATGTGGCTAAATAGTGTTAAAACGACGTCATTTTGGTATAATTCGAATTTTAATATAATAATTAATTTAAAAGGGGGGGGGAGCGGCGAGGGCTTAGTTTTGGCTGGGAAGGTGGGGGAGTGTCGGTCGGGGCCGACAGCCCCAACCAAATGGTGGCGAGGGCCTGCATGCCCTCACCCAAATTTGGGGCAAGGGTTGCGGCCGGTTAGCTAGGGCCTCGGCAGCCCCGACTGACACTACCCCCACCTTCCCAGCGACGAAGGGGAGGTGGCGGTGGCAAGGGCTAAGCCCTCAGCCGCCGGCTACCTCCCTCCTTCTCCTTTTTAAAATTAATTAATTAATTATTTAAAATTTACTTTAATTAATTATTATATTAAAATTTGAATTATAACAAAACGACATCGTTTTTGTGTGTGGTTTGCTGAGTCAGCCTTCCAGCAAGCCACGTAAACGAAAAAAATTAATAACAAAATTCCACGTAGGATTTCTAGTGAGCTTCGCCGGATATGGCACTCAAGTGTCCAATTTTTCATTAAAAAATAGTACTTAAGTGTTACTTTCGTAACTTTTGGCATTTCAATGTCCCTTTGTGCCAACTTTTGGCACTTGAAGCAATCTTTTGCCCCCAATAATACTCAATACTAACCCGATAGTAGTCAATTTTACAACTGGAGAAAAAATCTCTATGTAATCAATTTCTTGCGTTTGTTGAAACAATTTTACTATTAACCTTGCTTTATATTTTTCCCTGCCATCAAGTTCTTCTTTGACCCCATATACCCACAAATCCTACACTACTTTCTTCGTATATGGTAATTGAGTTAACACCTAAGTTATGTTTTTCTTGAGTGAGTCTAACTCATCTTGTATTACTAATTCCCACTTAACATAATCTTTAACCTGCACTGCTTTCGAAATTTTTTTTAGTTTGCCAGCATCAGTCAAAAACAAATAATACAATGATAGATAATACCTTTATATATGTTTAGATGTTCTATTATATCTTCTCAAAGTGGGTTCAAGTGTACGTAATTCTTGTTTTGGTTTTTGATCTAAGTTGACAACAATAATTTCAGGATTTTCAACCTAAACACTTTTAAAAACCTCCTTTAATTTAATCTCTCTTTTCCACTGTTTATTTCTTCACAATTGATTCTACTACAGATTTGTCCTTATATAACATGTTTTCATTGAATGGTTAATATCCCGAAAAACCCTAAATCGGTATACTTGTGACAAATTTACTCAAAACTATTTTTTTGACCACCAAAAATCCTAAATTGGTACACCTTTGACAAATTTACCCCAAACTGGTACACTTGTAACAAATTTACCCTATGTTAATTTTCATTAAATTTTACTATCAAATTATTAAGTTAAATGACATGCGACAATTAACTGGTATACCAATTTAGGATTTTACTCTCCGTTTGTCATAATTTATATTTTTTGTGATTTTTTTTTTTTGGTATTAATCCAATTTAGCATGGGGTATATTTGTTACAAATGTACTGATTTGGGATTTTTTGCGGTCAAATAAATTAATTTGGGATAAATTTGTTATAAATATATCAGTTTATGGTTTTTTTTTATGGTCAGTTAGGATAAATTTGTCACAGGTATACCAGTTTAGGGTTTTTCATGATCAAAAAAATAGTTTGGGGTAAATTTGTCACATGTGTACCACTTTTTGGTTTTTCAGGATATTAACCCTTCATTGAATGTAACATCAACAGTTCTTATTATTTTTCTATTTATTCTATCCCAAAATTAATAACCAAAATAATCATAACCATATCCAATGAAAAAACATTTTTTAGCTTTGACATCAAACTTATCTCTATGTTTAGAATCTACACCGATATAAGGAACACTACAAAAAACTTTCAAATGTGAGAGACTTATCTTCTTTCCACTCCATTATTCTTCCGGTAACTTAAAATCAAGTGGAACTAAAGGTCTTCTATTAATTAGATATGCTATAGTGTTAATTGCATTTGCCCAAAACGTCTTGGGTAATCCCGCATGCAATATATACTTCTTGCACACTCATTCAAAGTTATGTTCATCCTTTCAGCAGCGTCATTTTGCTATGGTCTGTTTGGAATAGTTCTTGTGATTCTAATTACGTTCTCTACAAAAATTGCTCGAACTCCTTTCCATCATATTTACTGCCATTTATCGGATCTTAGACATTTAATTTTTAGGCCAGTCTCATTCTCCACTTCAGTTTTCCATCTCTTAAAAGTATCAAATACATCGGATTTATTTTTCAAAAAATAAACCTATATCTTTCTAGTGGAGTCGTCAGCGAATGTGACATAATAGCACAAGCCTCTAAGGGAATGCATAGGGGCTAGTCCCCACACATCCATATGCACCAATTGTAATTTTCTTTTCTTTGGTTTTCTCTCAATCTTCGAAAAACTAACATGTTTTTACTTGCCCAGAACAAAATCTTCACATAGACTACTGTTTATGGACTTCGGATTAGGCAGTGTTCCCTTAGATACTAATAGCTTCATCCCTTTTTCACTTATGTGCCTAAGCTTGTGGTGCCATAATATAGAATTGACTTCAGACTCAACAACTGCTGCAGTTTGTCTACTACTTTTAGTTATGTAGAGCATTCTCGACCTTGTTCTTCGTGCTACAATCAAAGCACCTTTAACTACTTTCCAAGAGCTATCTCCAAAAATAGTTCTATATCTCATGTTGTCTAATTGACTTATAGAGATTAGATTTCCTTTAAGTCTTGAAACATATTCGACATCATACAACTTTCAAACTCAACAACTGCTGCAGTTTCTCTACTACTTTTAGTTATGTAGAGCATTCTTGACCTTGTTCTTCGTGCTACAATCAAAGTACCTTTAACTATTTTCCAAGAGCTATCTCCAAAAATAGTTCTATATCTCATGTTGTCTAATTAACTTATAGAGATTAGATTTCCTTTAAGTCCTGAAACATATTCGACATCATGCAACTTTCATGGATATTTGTTAGTAGATTTTACATAAACATCACCTTTTCTCGTAATATCCAAAGGTTTATCATTAGCAAGATAACCTTTCCAAATTTTTCAGCAATAAAATTGTGCATTAATTCTTTGCACAAAATAGAGTGAAATGACACACCTCATTCAATTGAATGTCAATGCTCAAAATTAAAGCATCACTGTCATGTGTATCTTTAAAAGTTGCATTTATAGATTTTTCTTCCTCTTGATTTTGGTCTCAATAGTGAAATTTCTTCTTTGGGGCTCTAAAATTTCGTTTTAGATGGCCTTTCTTTTCACAATTCCAGCAAATTATTTGTCCATGAGGTCTCAATTTACTTCTCCCTCTGGACATTGATCTATCACGATATTGGTTCCACCCTTGTTAATTGCTTCTCCCTTTGCCTTCAGTATTTAAGGTAGCACCCGAAAATTCATCCGATTATCTTATGCGCTCGCTATGAATCAAATCTCGGATTGCTTGAAGCTTCAACTATTTCTTTCCAGACAAACTGCTTGCTGCGGTCATAGTTGCACTCCAACTTTCAAGTAGAGAAGATAATAAAATTAAAGCCTTTGCCTTGTCATTGAATTTGATATCCATCGAACTCGACCAAGTCATGATCACGTTAGATTCAGTGATGTGATTTGCCACAGAAGCACCTTCGTCCATCTTCAGATTGAAAAGACAATGCATCAAATATATCTTGTTTGATGCAAAAGGCTTCTCATACATGTTGGACAATGCCACCATCAAATCTACCATTGTTGCCTCATTGGCAATGTTGAAAGCAATGTTCCGCGCCAATGTGAGACGAATCAAATCTATAGCTTGCCGATCTAACAATTTCTACTCTTCTTGCTTCATAAAGTCTAGTTTCTCTCCATACAGAGGCTAATGTAAGATCTTCCAGTGCATTTTCCATAAACCAAAGCTCTTGCCATTGAACTGATCAATCTTCACCTTCCCTTTTCCTATTCGCTCCCACCATTTCGCCAAAACGAGGCTCCAATACCAATTGTTAGGAACACAAATATATGAAGAGAAAAAATAGAGAAGAAAACAAGCGAGAATTTTTACGTTTTGTGCCAATGTGAGATGAATCAAACTTAGAGCTTGTCGATCTAACAATTTCCACTCTTCTTGCTTCATAGAGTCTGGTTTCTCTCCAAATAGAGGCTCATGCAAGTTTTTCTAGAAACCAAAGTCCTTGCCATGGAACCAATCGATCTTCACCTTCCCTTCGTCCATATCGCTCCCATTATTTTGCCAAAATTAGACTCTGATAACAGTTGTTAAAAACATGAATATATGAAGAAAAATAAAGAAGAAAACAAGCGAGAATTTTTTACATGGAAAACCTTTCCCAAAATCAAGAAAAGAGATAGACCAAGTTGCCGAACAAGGTAGTCTTTCCACTATTAATATTGGTGTTACAAGCTCTAGGATTACAAGCATCAACATTATAAATATGAAAGATATTGTGCCTATATACAGCAGGAGTCTGCGCTTGAACATTACTTTCTTCTATCAGACTTCACAACTTCATCAATTCTTGTTTGTTGAGAGCGCGCAACAGAATTCCAATACCTTAACCTTAGGAGATCGTCAAGAGATAGCCCAAAATCCGAGCCCGTCAATATATCCAGTTAGACCCACCTTAACTCAAAGCTTAAATCAATGAGCTATGGATCAACTATCCACTCAACACCACATCAATTCTCCAATACGAGACTTCTATAACACAACTAACATGTGCATCCTAACAATCTCTGCCTCATGTGTGAGCTCCAATATTAGGTATGCTCTCCCTTGATTCACATATCCTTATGGCTTAACTTCATCCTTGGGCCTGCATTGCTACACCACAGCACCCACCAACTCGGAAATTTCAACTATTGGCTTTGATACCATTTGTTGGGCGTGCGCAATAGAAATCCAATACCTTAACCTTAGGAGATTGCTAAGAGGGAGTCCAATTCAAGCTCATCAATATATTCAATTGAACTCACTTTAACTCAAAAAGCTTAAGTCAATAAATTATGGGTCAATTATGATATATCAACTACTCAATACCATATCAATTATTCGATGTGAGACTTCTCTAACATAACTTACACGTGTATCCTAACATGCCATCCTCGGGTTGTTGTCCATCTCTAATGGTCACTCATCTCAAATGATATTCGAGGTCGCATGAGGTTGATGACCTCGGATTTCAAGTGAAGACCTCAAATTAAGAGATTGTGGACTCGAACGTGAACTCGAGGTTTAGGGGTTAGGATCAACAGAGGGAAGAAAAGTTTGATCTTGTTAGGAACAATGATACAAATGGATCCTATTTTTTTATAGCCCATGAACTTTAAATTTGTTTAATATGATCCTTGAATTGTACTCCAATGTGCAATATGATTTATGAACTTTCAATTTATTTAATGTAGTCCATGGACTTTTAACATGTTCAACTTAATCCTTAAAATCTGACACAAAACAAAAACTTAATTTCGAAACTATATGAAAATCTTCAATATTGTCGTTCCCCAAATTTGTGATGTTTGATTTGGCATTAAATCATTAAGGCCGTTGAATCATGTTCGAGATAGAGAATTAGATGATTTATACAAATCATCACAAAATGCATACACGTCATCCATATTTAGACAAATACGAAATGTGTTATCTGCAAAACAAATGCTAGTGCTAGTTAGTTATTAATTTAATTTGTAAATTTTATCTCTTTTGGTATGAAATTTGAAGAGAAGAAAAAGTTGATATCTTGAAATAATTTTTTCACTAAAATATACTATTTTGAAAATTATTCATGATCGTAAATTTGCCCACTCAGTTCAAAGTTAACGTAATATAAGTCATTATGTGAATATCATAAATAACATATTATTCAGAAAATAATTGATAATATTAAATTACATATAACCACGTAACTATACAAATAAATCATGGATAAATTCCTCATATTCAATATATTTAGACAAAACCATATTCAAATACATTTTAGAAAGCATGATTAGTTTAAAAGAAATCATGATAGTAAAATCATTAAAAATGAACTTAAAAAAAAAAAAATAGATGAAGATAAAAATATCCTAAAACTTATTTCTTTGAATATAACTTATGACGGAAATAAATTCATTTATTTTGAAGTTAAAGTAAAGTGAGAAATATTGTTCATTATGTCAATAACATAGATGACACAAGTTATTCTGAAAATAATTGATGACATCAAACAATATATAATTATGGCTAAACAATGCAGGTAATTTATAGAGTACTTACTCCTAATTTTATATACAAATTATGGCATTATGCGATTTAACTTCATTTGGTATTGACCTAATTAAACTATACAATGAAATTAGTTTAAATAACAATTTAAAACATATATTTAGAAATGTAAATGGAAATCAAACAAAACAAAATATTGACACTAATAACAAAAGAACAGCTGCCTAACTAGTTGTCTCATGTCATCAATGCCGATACACTTATTTAACTTATATAGAGCTTGGTTATCTACAGAAAGAGTTTCGACCTAATAGGCATTTGAGTAGGATTTTTCTCCAAACCCCTCCCTGTTAATCTATGAAAAATGATCAAATTGAATCTAAAACTCATCTGAATTTAAAAACATTGCGCCCTCTATTGTCTGGTGCAACAATGGGAAACAAATTTAAGTTTTGGTTTCAATTACAAAATCTCCTCAAAAGTTCTAATCCAAGAAAGGATCCGACTCTGGACTCGTTGGCATCGTCTTCTCATCCAAATAAAAGGAAGAAATGCAATGAAACAGGTAAATTGAATCACATCCCTTTTTGCTGATTTGCACTGCCATTCTAACACACCTCGTGATTCAAAGAACAAGCACTTGTGCAACGTAAAAGACCTGCTCAATACTAGATGTATATTCAGATACTTAAGACCCTACACTGTAAAAAACAGTAGTACACAAAATGCTACAACTGAATCTCTAGATGCTTGAAGCATCTCATGGATGTGACCCCATCAATCACCACACCCTAACCTGAGGGTGGCGGCGGCGGCGGCATGGACATGTGTGGCATGGGGGGCCTCCCAAGCATTTGTTGCTGAGGTGGTTGTGGTTGCCAAGTATGTCCCGGTGCTACCATCCCAACTGGTGGTGGAGGTGGTCTCTGGAGGATTTGAGCCGCCTGAGGAGGTGGTGGGGGCATGCCAGGAGGTGGCCGGAACTGCTGCACAGGTGGTGGTGGCATTCCAACTTGGGACATTGCCTGACCAGGCTGCGGAGGCTGACCAGGCCATGCTGGCCGAGGACTTGCATAGGTGGGAAAGTCGCTCCTTGTGGAGGAGGTGGTGGCCGGAGCATTGACATTGATGCTGGGGCAACGGACCCATTTGCAAAGGGGCGTGGAGGAGCTGGAGCAACCATGGCACCGTTGGCCTGAGGACCGGGAAGAGTTGGTGGACCACTCGCAAATAAAGTATGGGGCCTACTCTTCGTGGCATTTGGATTGCTAGCTGCCAAAACTCTCTCTGCACCATGAATGTATTTGAAATTAACCACTTCATGTCTTAACCATGTAAAGAAATGGTACCAAACTAACACACTGTCCATTTATGACATAATAGCATGTGTGTAGGGTGTGAAGAAAGCACCTCAATCAGAGAGACATACTCCATGAACAAAGCAACTTACCTGCAGGAGTACCATGACGCTCCCCTTTGGTGTCTTTCTTATATGCATATGAGACTGTAATTTGTCGATTGCAAAGATACTGGCCATTCATCGCCTTGAATACAAGATACAAAAACCAATTACTTACTTCTCTAGAGAGCAAAGCAAGTTTTTACATCATAAGCATTAACATAAAAGTAACCATGCAGAAACGTCGAATCGATAATATCTAATACATTTCATTTAAGAGTACTTGACCAGCAATCCATGTGTTGATGTTTTACCACAAACAATAGAGTGTCACTGCAAAGTAACAATCTCTATTGTCACCCTAAATCATTATTCATCAATAAAATTCCCAGGGCAATAAAGAATGAAAGATACCTCAATAGCTGCATCAGATGCCTCAAAAGAATCATAACTGACGAAACCAAAGCCACGGGAATTTCCAGTCTCAGGATCTCTCATAATCTGGAAAGAAAGCATGCAAATCTACAAATGTCAGTGGTTCTCGAAGATGATCCTCACATTTCATGCAGAAGGAAAGATGCTTAAGCTGTTGACACTAGAGCCTTTCCAAATCATCCATTCACTCCATTGCTCAAATCTGAGCGCAGAAGAAGGACCTCATACTGCTTACTCACTCCACGGATTTCCATTATCTAAGACATTCTGAAACTATGCGGCATACCAGGAACAAAGATTTCAGCCTCACATATGTTTTATCTATTGACACAGAAGATAGCATAATTCTCCTAAGTAAACCAAGTTTACAAACAGCAGTCCATTCATCCTGGTACCATAGGCAAAATGACTTCTTCAAGCCAACAAGAGTTCAGAAATGGTGCATTTTGTCCATGCAAATACAAGGTATAGCAATTAATGTAGATGGCACAGCAATCTTCAAGATATCACAATGAATATTCTTGCCTCCTGACCATCTAAGTTTTCCTTGAAAGGAGAACAAAAAAGCTGAGATTAGGTTGAAAACTCACTGGAGACATGCCAATTCATCTTGACTGTTTCAAACCAGTTTACGAAAATCTAAACACAAGAATACATCCCTCAAAGAAAACATTGAACACCAAATGTAACCAAACTTACCACGAAAGCTCTCTTAAATTTGTGTATGTACATACCCATTGCAAAATATTAAACAAGTTACATAATTCAAACCCAAACCTAATGTAATTAACAGATTAATACTAGCACATAATCTGAAAGTTTAACCCTTCAAAAGGCGTCTTTCAAACACTTCCTCAGACAAATTGCACCTCATTGCAAGACTCAAGACAAACCCCTATATCAACTAGACAAATGAAAGTGAGTCCGGGCAAGAGAAGACTAAATTTTCGAGTCCTAAGCTCATGAATAGCAACTACCTTCATTGATAGCAGACCCAAAATAATTGGTATTGACATGAAAACAAGACACCAAACAAACGCTTAAAGAGGCCTGAGATTGTCAATTTGCACCATGTAGTCTAGAACTTTATGCCTTCTAAAGGATAGCAAAGGAAGGGGTAAAACCAAGAAGAAATGACTGCTCTACCCTTCACCTTACCAACCCCATAATGTTACTTCTATTCAACGTACCAACTTGAGAGAATTGACCATAAAGCACCATGAAAACACACACAAAAATGCCCAAAAACACCGACAAAACAGAGAAAAACCCAGCCATGTAAAGAGAATATTGCAACAAGACTTAATTTAAATACAGCAACATTAAACACACACAGGGAAACCAAGGAGAGAAATACAGACACATAGAGAAAGAGGTAGAAAGTCCAAAGAAGCCACACATCAATTCAAGCAGAAGCCAAACAGCAAAGAGGAGAGATAAAATCAGAAAAGAAATTACCAGCAAATCAAACACAACCAGAGAATCAAAGGTGTACTGCACTCTCTGTTCAAACGGAGCACACCCAAGCATGCGACTTCTCACTCTTGTAACACATTCACTCTTCACACAACTAACATATTCATGTGCTGAGTACTCTCATGCCACAAAGCACATACATAACATGGCAGTTTTTCATGGCAGGGGCTGTTATCTTCTCCATAATTAACCAGCTCCTGAGCCTATCAACTCTGGTAATGGATAACAATGGTGACCAATCATTACCCAATAAAACATTCATGGCAATTACCACTAATTTTGACATAATCTATGTACTTAAAGCGCCCAACATGACATCTCTAAACCACAGCATGGATACAACAGCCACATCTCAGTCCTTCAGCACTCATAGAGACACAACATAATGCAGGAAGCAACATTAAAAACACAATTAGAGTTGTTTTAACTGATCTTAATGAACACATTAATAGTCGACACACGGAGGCAAGTTCATGCGGTTTCTCTTTGCATTCCATCCTTTTCATGATGAGAGATTCTCCCGCAACAATTGCAAGAAAATCTTCCACGTTTTTTAATGTATAACCCAGCGAGAATAAGAATAATTTTATTTAAAGAACCGTGTTGGGTAAATATATCATAAGAATTGATGAAGAGATGGCATGAATGAGCACAAATTGATCAATCATAGAAGTCTCCAATTGAAGTCTATATCAAGCATCTTCAAACTTTCAAATGAGCTGTTGTGATTTGTATTCAATCCATGGTGTTCACTTGGGTTCATGATGACAAGCAGCAAGAGGATGTCAAGCCCCAACAATTGGAAAACTTAATAAAATGACTCCAGAGACATTTTCTGTAGTGTGAGTGAGAGCATCTTTTTTTTCTTTTTCTCTGGTAGTACCACAGGAATATCGAATTGGTACTTATAGAATTTCCTTTTCATCAAGACTCACTGGAAGTGTTAAATGTCCTCACGATATCTACCAGTGAAAATCACATTAAACTAGCGATTCCATACAGAAGGGAAAAAGGTGAAGAGGAAAAGTGTTTGAATGCATTTGCAAGATCAGGTAACCGAGAACAATGCACCAGCAATACAACAAAATATACAAATTTTCAACCCCCAATTGTTTCACCATCTAGAGGGCCCAAGTAGTCCTCTGCCAAAGTGTGACAACATAAGAATCTAATAAACAGATTCCTTCAAAACTCAAATAAACGACGCTGCATTTGGAAGCAATAAAATTACATAAGAACACCCCTAGTAGATGGGTAGTAGAATCAACGTGAAAAACTGCATTCCCAAGATACATGTAATCCATCTAGTAGGCAGGCGTTAGAGGGTGTATATTCATATTGGCTTATCAACTGGCAATACCAGGACATGGCGCTCATAACTATCCAACTTAGACTGCTGTCACAATCATCATGCCACACATGAAATAGAGATCAATTAACTATACAAAGTAAGCCACATTGCAAGAGTACGACACAGCAATTGTAATCAACCCAGGTACTTTCATGCACTACAATGCTCTTGAAAAATTTACATGCTTGAGAAATCAAGAAATGATTGACTATTGTAAAGGTGGGACTTCATGCAAATCAAGGAAAAATCCAAAGCATCACCTTTGGGTTTGTAACAATTACACCAAATGCACTGAAAGTATCATACAGAAGCTTCTCATCTACATCCTGCAGAGGATATGCCATAGGCAAGGAATTAGGACTTCTATATTGACAGACTTAGCCCATTAATAAAAATCATAGTATCTGACTACTTACAGGGTCAAGATTTCCAATAAAAAGGTTTGCTCCCACATCCAAGCTCTTTTTATCTTGGGTTGCCTGAATTTGAGCACAATAGCAACATGTTTAAAAATTGAACAAATACAGATTCAATAGATGGTCCGGGGAGATATTCCCTTAATCAAAAGATAACCTCCAACACAATAAAGACATGTAAATTCGTATACCTTATTCACACGTATAGGCTTCCCATAAAGTTTTATCATGTTCAACACCTTAATTGCCTGCAATCATCAAAATGATCAGTAAGCCAGAGAACCAGAACTAGCAATGCAGTGACTTAGACTAGTACTTACATAGTCAGCATCTTCTTCGCTCCGAACTCGACAAATCCATATCCTTGGTGAAGGTTTGTCACTCTATCCTTTGGAACATAAACATTAACTGAAACGAGTTACAATAATGGTGAATATTCATCCTCGATAGTCTGAAACATCAAACAAAGCAAGGAAAGGTGCGGGGGCTTTATTCACACAAAAGGAAAAATAAATTACAACAATGAGCTCAAAGGAAAAGAATAGAGAATTCTGCTGGATTAATCAACTCCACTACATGACAATGCACAGAGGCAAACCCATCATTTATATTTTCCGAACTCAATCACTGAATTAAAGAAACCCATCTGGGAGAGAAGAAAATAAAGTTCCTCGCAACACCAAGAAAAAGATAACAACTGACTCCTCACACATGACCGGTTCAAACTTACTTTTCCACTTCAGAGTAATTCCAAAACCAGGCATCGACACAAGAAAAAGGAGCCTAACTTACCAACAGGACCGGCTTGAACGAACAGCTCCCAGAGCAACTCCTCCGACACCTGCAAGCCAAACACGCGCCCTAATCAATTCACAACCACATCTCCCCCAGCAAGCCACCATCGAAACCGCTCCCACGAACGCTTCGCGAGACTGAAACGAAGCGCTCGGAGGCGGAAAAGGAATTCGAGGGAGAAACGAAAAGTGGGTCCTAGGGAAAAAGAAAAGGCGGGGAGACCTGAGGGTCGAGGTTGCCGACGTAGGCGGTGGCGTCCTGGTTCCGCTCGGCGGAGTGCTGGCCGAGCAGGTTCGCCCCCACCCCCGGAGCGATCCGCGTCGTCATCGCTCTGCGCCGGGTCGATGTGGTTCGGGCCCCGCGCTTGAACTCGAAGAAGAAGAAGAAGAAGAAGAAGAAGAAGAAGCAGCAGCAGCAGAAAGCCGAAGGAGCTGCAGCCTAGCGCGGAGTCTCTGCTGTCTGTGCGCAGAGATTTCGAGTCGCGAGGATGAAGAAGAAGGATGGCGAACTGGGCCTCGAGCCCGTTAAAGAGCCCTAACCACGTGCCAGGCCCAACCCGGCATTTATATATATCTTCCTCCGTTTTCTTCTTCTTAAATTAATGGCTTTTCCTTTTAATTTTGTTGATATTAGCTTCTGACAGAATATTATGAAATTGGAAAAGAAAATCAAAAGTATTTTCAATTTCTTAGACATTGGATTTACGTGCCTTGCATTTGTGAGAACGAGATTTAGATATATGAGGCTGGGGCCGTAACTCATGACCCTGCTTCACCTACCTGCTGCCATATTCCATGGTCGGAGACATGATATCATTTACTATCGACGATTGCTATTAACATGGTATCTTGATTCATCAACTTCGCATGGATGTACTTATAAGGGAATATAATCTGTAATTGCAACACAAGAATCGCACATTCATTAAATATTAAAACAAACTTCCTTTCATAAAGATTTGAAACCCTATTTCCACAAACGTTCAAATAACAATCTCAAAATATAAATACCACTTTGAGCCTTCTCATTCATAAAATCTTCTCTTGAGATTCAACCGAATCCAAAATGTTCTTCTTGGACTCAATAGCGCACAACAACGGTAAAGTTTAGCTTATTCTTCACTTAGTTGGGATGAATTTGAGCCGCTCGTGAAGCTCCAGCTTTCCATTTGCAAGATTCAGCTATTAATTTGTGGGGCAACTCGAATTAGGGTTTCGATTCTCAGTAAAGTAGTTATTAGGGAGAAAGATTTTAGGGTTCTTATTTTGGGCAAACCATTAACACAATGTCGTTTTTGGGTGAGCTATGTCTGACTAATTAATTAAAAAAATATGGTCATGATGGATTTTTAGCGACCGATATTGGATTTCCATAAAAATGTATAAAAATAAATCATTGTCGATGATGAATATTTTGTTCATTAATTATTTCAAACGAGAGAAGATCATTTTCATTAATTGCCCGAGATTACATTCCCTCTCAGATTCCCTTATGAACTGCTCATGCGCGCATGATTTTGCAGTTCTTCAAGGTAATCATCGTCATTTTCAAAAGCTTTCTTTGTCAAATTTTGGACATGCTTCTATAGCACCCTCTCCATATTTATTATTTAGTAAAATCATTCACAACCCGATAATACATACATCAACCACTAAGTTTAATTTTCCATTCACCATTTCAGTTCTATTTTTGACTTAAGCAAATTCGTTCCAAATAAATGCTAGGCTTGAACAGCCGCGAATACTTCGACATCTATAGGCAAGAAAAAAAGAGAAACAAAAAATAACACGAATCTTAAACGACCCAATTATGAATAATAACATATAAATGTGATATAAACGAATCATAAATTACCGAAAAAAGAAATTAAACAGCAAATATAAAACAATAGAAGAATCGGATGAATTGCTTTAGCTAGTAATTAAAACCTTAAACTGAAACGAAGTACCAAATTGAGAGCCTCGGTAATTTGCATAATGTGAAATGGTTGTTGTTTGTGCAAAAAAAATGACAAATTTTGGTTATTATTGACAAGTGATAAACTTAGTCGATGAAAGCAAAGTTTGGTCATATATAAATATAATTATCGACAACTTGATGAATCAACGGCTTAGAGTCGATAATCTCATATGCATGAAAAAACTGTGAAGCTAGTTGAGATAATATAGCTAATGTAACCGTTTAGGGCGCGTTTGTTTAAATGTGTTTCTGTTCCCCAGAACACAAATTTTTTTTTTTTTTTTGTTCCAGGGAATAAGAAAAGAACAGAAAAGCGTTTGTTTACATTTTTGTTTCTGGGAATAAAAAATCTATATTTTTGTTCCCGAGAACAGATTTGAAACAAAAACAATAAGTAGAAAAAAATTGTTTCTTACTCCTGGGAACACTTATAAGAAACACTTTTTTTCTTTCTTTTATTCTTCTTCTTCTTCCTTTTGCCGGTCACCGGCCTTGGCCATGGCTGGCGCCGGCGACCAACCAGGCGAGGGTTGGCGATCTCGCCGGAGCATCGCTGGCCCCCAAAGAGGCCGAGCCATGGCGAGGCTCATCGGCCCGAGCCTAGTTGTGGTTGCGTGAGGCTCGGCCTCCCCAGCCGGCACGAGGCCGAGCCTCGCCAGGCTAGGGCGAAGCCTACCTCGCACCGCCTGGGGGAGGTCAAGCCTCACCGGTAGCCTGGCGAGGCTTGCCTAGCCAACTGTGAGGCTTGGCCTCGCCTAGATCTGGCGAGGCTAAGCCTCGTCGAGGCTAGGTTAGCCTCCGGTAAGCTCGCCGAAGCCTCACCGGGTAAGGTGGTGAGGCTTGGTGGCTCGCCGAAGGCGACCTCGCCGGCCACGGCGATGATCGGCGACCGGCCAAAGAGAAAAAAAATAAAATAAAACGAAAATAAAAATATTAAAAAATTAAAAGAAACAAAAAAAAAAAATTATACAAATTTACTAAATGTGTTT